>OX243982.1:1456666-2885833 GCA_945859745.1 Synanthedon formicaeformis | reverse complement strand
ACACAACATTCTAACATCTAGGTCCAGTGTGCAAGCCAACCTATGTACCTAAGTGCCTCTTTCCCCAACTACAAGTAAAGTGTTGATTAGTTACTTTTAGAAATCATTTTCTGTTTTATTGAATTATGCACTCGGTTTAGTGTATCCTTCGATAGGCGAATTTTTTTTTCATTATTTTCTTTTTAATGTTTAGGTCTGTTAACGTACAAACAGAGGTATATCAGTTAAATTATTCGTGGTGACAGGTGACTTTAAGTGACGGTTTAGCCTACTTGACGTTGGTGAAAGAGGCGCTAAGTAAAATAAAATTACCAACTAAACCAAACTAGAAATTGCGCTAGTATTATTTCTATTCTATTGTAATCACTACATATTATAAAACAGTCCTACGCCGCATCTGTCTGTCTGTCTGTTCGCGATAAACTCAAAAACTACTGCACCAATTTTCATGCTGTTTTCACCAATGGATAGAGTGGTTCTCGAAGAATGTTTCAGTACAAATTTATAAAGTTACGCGGGCGAACTCGCGTTCAACAGCTAGTGTTTATATGAAAAGAATAAAGTAAAATATATAGTTAATTACAGTAGATCTTTGGCTACTTTGGCTCAAAACAAAAACAGTTTGAACCAAGTAAATACTCGTGCAACCAACAAAAAAAAAGCGCCACTACTTAAGACCATATAACATCTCTAAAGTGAACTTTTTTTTTACTATCATATCTGCAAAGAAGCGGAATTTTGAATCGTTTTTTTGTTTTGAGCCAAAGTTACCCCCTAGAGCTAAAGTAACCCGAATCTACTGTATATGTTAATTTTAATTATACTCACACTAATATCGAAACATTCGAGTAGCATATCTGCGTAAACTTCCCTGTCATTCATCCAAGCATATTCAGAACCCAAGTCTTTGTAGCATCCTTCGGACAAACAGCATCGGCACAAGCCGGGGCTTTCTTTCACAACGATCTCGTCAAATTCCATTATCACAAAAAGATTTGTGACAAATTAAGAAAATATTACATTTCTCAACACTTTTTTAATTGTAAAATTGAAAAGACGACTACTATATAATAGGTATAGAACAGAACACGGCCATTTCAGATTACCGATTTGTTAAGTAAATATTATGGCTTTTATTATGCACAAGTCACACTGTATTTAATAGAGTAAAAATAAGCAGTGTAGAAATTAATATAACTAATTATTTATAAAGTTAGCACATAATTATGTACTAATTACGACAAGTTATATTTTAAAAATAACACAAATGACAAAAGTACACCCAACAATCGGCCATCCGCCATTGCTGAGCGAGTCGAGCCCAGTGTTGCCAGATCCATTTTTATAAAATCAGAGGATGCGAGAGAAAAATCAGGAGATGTATGGGGAAATTTTTCAAAAAATCAGATGCAATTTTGTTAAATAAAACATGTGTGTGTGCCAACCATAAGTGTAGTGCCAAGTCAACCTATATAACGATTAGTATAATTATGTGTTTCATTTCACGCAGGTTTTTTTTTACTTATGTTTTAAAGTAAAGCTCTAAATCAGTATTTTATATCAATAGAATTCTGGTAAAATCGGTAAGCCCCCCGAAAAATCAGGAGATCTGGCAACGCTGGTTAAGCTATAATGTAACTTTTTTATAATATAATTATATTAGTTGAGCTCAAGTTGAGATTCTCGTTCAGTGTGTCCATCTCGAAAACACTGGACCGATTTTAAAACCTCTTTCACCTATAGAAATCTACATTATCAGCGGGTCACTCACGATAACTAAATAAAATAAATGTTCATAATACAATATTTTATTAGAATAATAACAATAACCAGTACACTAATTATAGTAATAAATAAGTTAAGTTTGTGGGTTACTTACACAACAATGGGGTATGGCATTTTAGTTAATAATAATCTTTAGCGTCTGAAAATTAAAACTACCCTATTTAACTAAGCATCCGTACTGAGCTTTGCACTAAGAAAAATATTTAGATGCCAGGATTTTGAATTATTGGGTTTTGCAAGAAGAAGTTAACTAGGTACCTAAGTAAGTAGTATTTTTCCCTCAAGTGACGACAACTTCCTAAAATTATAACTCCCTAAAACGACAACTTTTTAGAATGTCAACGTCCTAAAACGACAACTTTTTAACATGTCAACGTCCTATCTAACTTGACAAAATTATTTTTTGCCGATATTTTTAGTGTACGATTTTAGAAGTCGCCATTTTTATACTTTGACCTTTTTGACATTTCACAAGAGAGCCCTAAATTGACACCCCTTAGTAAGTTGCCATTTTCGCAAATTAGAAATTATCATTTTCGAAAATTGTTTTCGGAAATTGTCTATTTTGGAATAGACTTTTAGGAAGTTGTCGTCTCCCTGAAGGGTATTTTTTTAAGTAAATGTCTAAAAACATATTTCATTTTGTTCGATTTTTACGTAATTTATAAACGCTAAAAATGATTTTTAATAAATTTCTGCCATTACACACCCCTTTTGAACACTGAGATGTGGATAAAATCTAAAAAAAATATCAACATTTCTGTTAGGTACTTACAAAAAAAAATCAATAAATTTCAATTCACTTACTGTATTACTTATAACAAACAATTATTGCAAAAAATTACAAATTTTATTTTATTGCTAAGTATAATAATAGAGAAACGTGAAGATATTTAAAAAAAACAACCGTCCATAGTTAGGTGTTAAATAAATAAGTGAATAAATCTTCAAGAATTGTATCATAGAGTAAATAGTTAATAAATAGGTATATATATTACTCAATACCATAGAGTAAATACCATAGAATAAATAGTTAGTAACTATTTACTCTATGCTAGCACATATGTATACAGAGACCAATTCATTCATCTATAAAAAAGTTTCTTAAAAAAAAACAATTATAATAATGCGGCATAAGTTTTAAATAAATTAAAATATTCCTTCTTTCGTTGCTCATTGGGCAACTTGTGAACTTGTACATCGCCATCTAGTGTGAGCAATATCTGCAACAAAAAAACCGACACGTGTTGAGTAAATATTATATACTAGCTGAGGCCCGCGACTTCGCTCGCGTAACTTTGTAAATTATATACTAAAACATTCCTCGAGAACCACTCTATCCATTGGTGAAAACATTTTTGAGTTTATCGCGAACAGACGGACAGACAGACAGTCGCGGCGAAGGACTTAGTTTTATAATATGTAAGGATACTTAGTACTAATATTAGTATTTATTTAATAATTATATCATTAAATTGATAATTGTGACTTGGTTTTACACTACTTAGAGCCGGCGCTCATTGCAGGCGTGGCACGGCAGGTCGTGCTGCGGTATCCCGCGGCGTTCCGTGGTATCCCGCAGCCCCTTAGTCAGTGTGAGAGACAAAAAAAACGCGCGCGCGCCATTGCGTCTTCTCCCTCCCTTGCCCCCGCCCACCGACCGGGCTGCGCCCCATTAACCGAAATGACCGCTGCACAAGTTTCAACCTTATTTCAACTAGCTTAGCAATCATAATTCCTCGACACAGTGACTCATACGTCTCGCGGGATGCAATGGCGCGCCGCAACAACCCGTGGAATGAAACGGCATGACACGTCATGCCGCAGCATCCCGCGGCACGTCGCGTCATTTCGCGGCATCGCGGTATCGAAATAAAGTAACATGAATTCTAAACTCATTGAAATAATATCAATCAATACTAATAATAAATCTTTAAGGGTTGGTCATGGAATAAGTTACTTTGTTTTCAGAGATATCGTGTTTATAGGCTCTATACATGACACTGAAACTAAATTGACCATTTTTACAATTTTTTTCTGTATGTATGTATGTATGAATGTATGATCCTCCTAACTCTTAAATAAATTAACTGATTTTCATGAAATTTGGTAGATAAACATTTAGACGTACGGGACACAGGATAGGCTACTTTTTTTCTTTTTTAACGCGTTTTTTAACGCGGACGTAGTCGCGGGCGCCAGCTAGTTCAAAATAAATTGATTAGTAAGAAAATCCTTTGCCATGACACGCCGTGCCGTGTGCCGGTAGTGAGCGCCGGCCCTTACTGGTGTCTATCCTAAAAACATGCCAAAAAAATCATGATGGTGCAATTTATTGCTACCTAACGCGATGTTTTTGATTGCGGAGAGGGCGATAACAAGGAACAAAAGTAATCTGTAAATAGTTTAAATTGTAATTGTATACAAGCAATGCTTTCCAAATGTTAATATGTATTTAAATTGTGATATATTTCTTGTTTTAAATTGTATAGTTATTTTAAATTTTATTGTATAATTGTAATTTATTGTAGGTATTATTGTATATTCACTGTATTGTTGAGTCGAAAGTTTATTAAATGAAAGTATTGTGTATCAAATCATTACCCCAACCGCAATCAAAGAAAATAAAAGACAGATATATAATATATGATAGATAAATAAGACAGTTAGTTAGAGTAGGGAATGAGACGGGCATCCCACCCGTAATGGAATAAAAGAAAAGATGGATGAAAGAAAGACCAAGTATGCAGAATGAATGTGCGAGAGGTAAGCAAGCGAGAACTGGAATGAAAGATATCGTAAACATGGGCTTCAGCGTATGATGCTGGAGGGGTTCTAGTAATAAAATAAAAAAAAAAAAAAAAACGCGATGTTTTTGTCTTAGGTGAGTGTGTTAAAAAGCACCCACCAAAGCACTGCCTGCTGCCACACATGTATACGCAGCTCTATCGATAGTGTATTGAGGTACTATATCGCTGTGAGATAGATCCCAAGCGCGCACAGCGCCATCTGTCGACACTGTGTAAATGCAACAAGGATTTACGCGTGACCACACCGCGCACCGCATAGCGACCTGAAATATCAATCAATCAATACTAATAAATAAATAATTAAATAAATAAATAAATATCTTCACACATTCCACACAGCACCATCTAGTTCCAAATTAAGCAACTATAGGCTTGTATTATTTTGACGACACGTTTGGTCTAGTGCTTAGTAACCCTAGCTGTTAACCAAACGGTCGCGGGTTCGAATCCCCTTAAGGGGCAAATGTTTTATGTGAACATTTTACCTTTGTACCTGAGTCATGGATGTTTTGTATTTATAATATGTATGTATTTAAAAAAAAAAAAAAAAAAAAGTAACCTATGTATTATATCAACTGTCTGGTATCCATAATACAAGCATTACTTGCTTACTTTGGAACTAGATGGTGCTGTGTGGAATGTGTGAAGATATTTATTTATTTATTTATTATGGATACCAGACAGCTGATAAAATACATAGATTACTTTTTTTTTTTGTAAATACATACATACATATTATAAATACAAACATCCATGACTCAGGTACAAAGGTAAAATGTTCACATAAAACATTTGCTCCTAGCGGGATTCGAACCCGCGACCGTTCGGTTAACAGCTAGGGTTACTAGCCACTAGACCAAACGTGTCGTCAAATGTAATATGTAAGTGTAGGTATTGTATGTATGTATGTATGTTCCTCCATAACTCTTAGGGCCTCTTTCACAAACTACAAGTAATGTGCTTATTAATTACTTTTAAAAATAATTTTCTGTTTTATTGAATTATATGCACTCGGTTTACTGCATCATTCGATAGGCGATTTTTTTTTAAATTATTTTCCATTTAATGTTTGGGACGTTTACCGTACAAACAAAGGTATATCAGCTGGATTATTCCCGGTTACCGGTGACTTTAAATGACAGTTTGGCCTAATTGACGTTTGTGAAAGAGGCGCTTAAGCGAATTGACTGATTTACATGAAACTTGATAGATAAACATTTAGACGTACGGGACACAAGATAGGCTACTTTTTTCACCGCTGACGAAGTCGCAGGCATCAGCTAGTTTAAAATAATTTTAAAAATAACAATTTTTTTAGATGGGATAAAGCTATTGAACTCGCGACCCGTTAGGTAATGTAATGTAACGTAGTGTAACCGAAACTTTACTTTACCGGCGATTCAAAAAATACACACGTACATAATTGTTCAAGTTTTCACTTCTCTCGGCACTCCCGGAGTGCCACTGTTTTTTTTTTTACAGAAAATCAACTTAATGATTTAAAAATAAACATTATACAAGTGGAGAAATTTGTCATAATTATATACACATACGGCTCTTGCGAAATGGACACGAAAATAGTTGTCGGATAAATCCGACACTGGCGGTTAAAGGGTTAAAACATTTGTCAGGCGTTGAAATTTTCATTTTCATTTTTATTTTTAGATGATCCCTCGGGAACAGTATTTTACTTCTGGATGAATGGATGACAAAAAAACCTTTAATGTTTTTTTTTTTTGTATCATTGACAACATGTTATGCAAATGATGGATGATGAATTAATGTTAAAATAATCAATGTTTAACTTACACCAGTTTGCCCGGTGGTCTCGTGAAAACTAGATTTCTGTTTAGCACTAGTGCTGATAAACCGTCCCTTGTGATCAGCGTGGCATTTCTCAGCGATGACTGGATTTGCACTGTAATGAATAAAGTAAATTATTTATCATTATGAGGAAATGAGCTCTCGATCGAGACCTACAGCGACATCTATTGACGGACCGAGGCAATGCGTATACACACGCGTACCCACGCACCCCACATAATTATGCGTACCCCACATAATCTTTTAATAGTAGGTATCTATGTCACCCTTCTACCTAACATAATAATAATTGTAATAGCCTTTGTAAATTTATCTGAAATAACTTTTTTAACAAAAAAATAAACCGACTTCAAACCGTTTTCTCATGGATGCCATTGTCAGAACTGGACCCGATTGAAATGGGACCACACGAAATGGAAACACACACTTTTTTGAAAAAATCCAAAATTGGTTCACCCAGTCGAAAGTTATGAGGTAAAAAAGTTAAAAACTAAAGGGCCGCAAATCAAAATTATACTTTTTACATGAGAGCTAATCGAAACAAATTAAATTATTTTTTGTAATTTTTTTCTTATTAGATATATATCAAATATATGCATATTATACATCGTTAGAAGCGTATTTTTAAGTAGCATTAAATGATCTAAGTACTTTTATAATAAACTGAATACTAGAGGAGATATAAGTATATACTTGTTACTTTTGAATATATAAAAAAATTATCAAAATATACTAAAAATTGAATAAAACAACCATAAATCATTTTGCAACATACAATATGAAGAATTGTGATTGTATTTTTGCAATAAAAACATTTTTGGATTTTTTGTTTTATGGCTCTTTAATTTTTAAGCAGCGAAATATTAAAAAAAAATAATCGGAGACAGTCATGAGGACTGCCTAGTGCCGACAGAAGTGAAAACTTAAAACTGAGCGTCCAACGCATACGCATAAAATCGGGTATGTGCAATGTGTTGGCGTGATAGCGTATGACAGCCAAAGACTTTATAAGTATATTTGGGAGTATAGACACGGCGTAGCCCGTAAATAATGGTAGTAGTACAATTCGTCCACTCGAGATTGTCCACACGAGAGAGAAAGAGAGAGAAGTGGACAAATTCTCACTGTCGCTCACTAGTGCGAGTATGATTTTAATACTACCAAAGATTTCGGGGCTTTCTGCTTGCTACGCCGCATCTATAGTTCAGATCAATGATGACAGCGTAGACAGCTGCGCGCATTAACTGTGAGCATTAGCATGTTGCTGACGCGAACCCATACATTTTCCCCCTACCCAAAGTCGTATAACGCGGCTATAGAAGTTTTCACTTCAAAAATACAGTCGAATTGAGAACCTCCTTTTTTGGAAGTCGGCAGTGATATGTTAAGTAAGTACTAGATTGAGCACTCCCTACGATTTCTTGCTAAATTCATGTTCCAACGCGGAAGGTGCGCGGGGGTTGGCGGGGGACGGCGCGGCAGTAGTGTCAAGGTCAATACGTCAAGTCGTAGACAACTGAATTTAATTTGTTAAAGCACGTCGGTTTTAACAAATTAAATATTAACCTATTAAACGTTTCAATATCAATAAAACTCACCTATGGTACGTCACATCAGAAGTTTTACCAATATTTTTTGTTGTATTTTTGCAATATATCATCACACAAGACGGCATTTTTATTGGTTTTGAAAATAATAACTCGCCTAATCTCCACGAGCGCGTATGACAGACTGTGAACGGGTAGGACGTCGGAACTCCCAATCACTTGGAACACTCATCGCGTCTTGAGTTGTCCATCTAGTACGTAGTAGGTACTTAATGTTTAGTTTTCAACTAAAACCTACTATATACATACCTAATTTAATCTATGTCAAAGCAAGCACTCTGTCTCATTCAGTCGCATCTCACCCCTCTCTAAAATCACAACACACAGTGCATACACACGTCTCTTTAATTAGTAATATAATTATTATGAATAAAGTGCTAGAAGAGAACCATCCGAAGTTTCCTTGAACCAGCCCTATACACATCAGAAAATCAAACACTTAACATATCACTGGAAGTCGGTTGAAAAATAATTATAACTTCAAAAACCATGTCACCAACTTACTGGCTATCCAATGTTATTAGGACCCTAGACTCGTGCAACGAATAGAGATGTAAAGCTCCCGAATCAGTCCCGGCTAAGAAGAATGGTAGACGATGCGGTGACACCTCCAAACATGTTATCGAAGACGTATCGGCTATAAGAACAATAATTGTATTTATTTATCTACTGTGTTGTGTTTATAGGCTCTATACATGTGTCGTTCATTGTAAAAGTGGTGTAACTCCCTATTTTTAAAACCATCTTTTCTTACCTAATTGTATCACATTTAGTCATAACTTTCAATATAAAAGTGAAGTAACTCCAATAGTTGCATTAAAATCCCATAAATGAAAACAATGAATGAATGCTTATATTTTTTTTCCTACACTATATTTCGCAAAAAGCTCGTTATTCTAAAATTCAGTTACAATGAGATAGTTCACTTTTACAATGAACGACACACATGATACTGAAACTAAATTGACCATTTTTACATTTTTTTTCTGTATGTATGTATGAATATATGTTCCTCCATAACTCTTAAACGAATTAACCGATTTTCATGAAACTTGGTAAATAAACTTTTAGACGTACAGGACACGGGATAGGCTACTTTTTCTTTTTCAATGCGGACGAAGTCGCGGGCGCCAGCTAGTCAATACTAATAATAAATCTGTAAGAGTCGGTGATGGAGTAATTTACTTTGTTTTCAGAGATATCGTGTTTATAGGCTCTATAACATGATACTGAAACTAAATTGACCATTTTTACATTTTTTTTCTGTATGTATGTATGAATATATGTTCCTCCATAACTCTTAAACGAATTAACTAATTTTCATGAAACTTGTTAGATAAACATTTAGACGTACGGGACACAGGATAGGCTACTTTTTTCTTTTTCAACGCGGACGAAATCGCGGGCGCCAGCTAGTTAATAAATAAAAGTAAACTCACTTGCTACACAGAGACTGTTCACTCGAAACGCTCCCGCATTGCTCGTACAACACAATATTTCGCCACAATTCTTCGCCACCAAATAAGTGACAATTTTTTTTAATTTTGTCACTTTTAAATCGTTACAAACGACCCCAGAGTCACAACCGTTTGTGACTTCACTCCTTTCACTGGTCAAACTGTCACCTGTTGTTTTAAAATTGAAGACTTGAGTGGAACGTGAAAGGTGGGTATGTCGCATAAATCCAATTTTGAATAAATCGAGGTTAAAGTTTTACTTTTAATTTTTGAGATAAGTTGTACGCCACACAACTGTTTTTTTGTACTAAATTATGATGCAAAGTTGTGTTAACAACCTAAAATATTAATGGTATGATAGCAATTATATAAACACTTCTATTATTTATTTAAAAAAAAAAGTGAACATAACTCCCTCTTCCATTAACAAAAGTAAACTTTTCTGCACTTTTTGCTTTTTAAAATTAACTGTACATAATAACACCTTTTTCAAATTTTTATTTTCCAAAAAAGTCTTAAATCGACGATCTTAAGATCTGTAATCATTCATATGGACATATCGCTGCTTAAAAACTAAAGGGTCATAAAACAAAAAAATCCAAAAAAAATTTTTATTGCAAAAATACAATCACAAGCCTTCATATTGTATGTTGCAAAATGATTTATGGTTGTTTTATTCAATTTTTAGTATATTTTGATCATTTTTTATATATTCAAATGTAACTTATATGCTTATATCTCCTCTAGTATTCAGTTTATTATAAAAGTAATTAAAACATTTAATGCTACTAAAAAAATACGCTTCTAACTATGTATAATATGCATATATTTGATATATATCTAATAAGAAAAAAATTGACAAATAATTTTTTTTTTTTCGATCAGCTCTCATGTAAAAAGTGTAATTTTGATTTGTGGCAATTTAGTTTTCATGCAGCGATATTACATCATTGCAAAAAAAAAAAACGAAAAAAAAACCCAAAAATGCGACTTACCACCTTCATCCACTCACCTCTTGAATTGGAATCTCTCGATAGTACTCTGTCCGCGCTGCGTTCTCGCCTCCTATTGGTCAGCCTCCTCTTTGCCGCGTTCAAATTGAATATCGAATTCGATTTTGGTCCTTCTATGTACTCGGCTAAGTAAACAGTTTGATAACATTCCATTTTTATTTTCGACCAGTACGCTTTGCCAGTGTCTGCAGTCGTGTTTTTATCTTGAACCATATTCCATAAGGACAATATTCCTATACGCTGTAAGGCTATAACCTATTAAAGGATAGGGGCAATCTGAATTATTCATGAATCTACTGCAAGTGTGGATTTTGCGTGACAAATGCCAATGAGGCACATAAAAAGTATGCCTAAGGGTCAGCGCCGACGGACGGAGTGGCGGCGAAGAGACTAATTTAGTTAACAATTTAAATTCAACCTAAAGTGCTCCTGAATACGACTGTATTTGGTCGCCGCGCGCCTCTCGACCGCGCTTTGAGTCGCTCGCCGTCATTTTATTTCATTGTACCAAATGCAATCTTATTCATGAGCACTTTAGGTTGAATTTAATTTTTTACTAAATTAGTCCCTTCGCTGCCACTCCGTCCGTCAGCGCTGACCCTAAAACGGAATCATGGCGGAGTAAATGGTGAAAGGTAGTAACGACCAAGTTCGACTATTCATTTTAAACTAATGTGTTGACGTAAAGTCAAATTTTCCTCAAATGACAGACGTTTGGTTTGGCTATTTATTGTGTTTATTTATAAAGAGGTCAACAACCTGCCCAGTAATCCTGCGACCACCATCGACAGTCGACGAATGTTCATTAACTGTAATCTCTAAACCAACAATTTTGTCCACAGCCAAATTTCTCATCATATTCTTAGCACTCGTTGTGTAAGCGCACGCTTGCAACATTCTACTAAGTACTGGCTGAAAACAATTTACACCATAATTATTACACTCTAAATCATGTCTAAGTAATTTATTAAATATGTTTGTATGTTTGTATAAAATATGTTTGTGTAGTGACTTAGTGAGTCACAAACGGTGCTGGCTGAAAATGAGCACTGCAGGTGCTTGTTTTTAATTTTTAATCGAACTATGTTGATAATTTTTTAGGTATATATATTTTTATTACGTTAGTAGCGAGTGAAACCGCGGGGCACAACTAGTAATTAGTTAAAGAAAAAATATTATCTACATCCAGTTACATTTTTTCATCATTTATTATTTCGTTTGTTTTTTAAATACGCTTAAATAGCTCACTTGAATCCTCTACAAGCGTCTTAGCTTAGTGCAAATAGTGCAAATTGCCTTAGTGCAAATAATCGTCGTAGTGCACATAGTGCAAATCGCCTTAGTGCGAATAGTGCAAATTGACTTAGTGCAAATAGTGCAGCGCCTTAGTGCAAAAGCGTCTTAGTGCAAATAGTGCAAATTACCTTGGTGCAAATAGTGCAGCGCCTTAGTGCAAAAGCGTCTTAGTGCAAATAGTGCAAATTACCTTAGTGCAAATAGTGCAACTGCAAATCGCCTTAGTGCAAGAAGTGCAAATCGTCTTAGTGCAAATCGCGCAAGGAATTCGAGAAGTCAAATGCCTTTTTTACCTCTTTTCCATTTTGAATGAGACTATTCCTCAGATTCCATTCCCTGTCTTTCTCAGTTTGAGTAAGTCTACTGTCCGTTTCCACGTCTTGAATATTTATTTCCGTCTGTTCGCTAATTCCGTTGAACCATGTCGGCGTTTCAGACAAATCCCAAAGATGTATTGATCTGAAAAATTTAATAAAAAAAAATAACAAGTAAATCATACACACGTTCAACTGTGAGTTCCGAATATAATAAGAGAGGTTACTTAATATGTCAGCTATATACGATCAAGTTAGATCCAATCTTCCTTACATATCTGTCTGTCTGTTCGCGATAAACTCAAAAATTTTGTTTTTGTCAGCATGTTGATTTTCATGCTGTTTTCACCAATGGATAGAGTGGTTCTCGAGGAAGTTTTTAGTATATAATTTACAAAGTAACGCGGGCGAAGTCGCGGACAGCAGCTTGTTATCTATAAGTATGAACAGTCGGTGTGCTTTAGTTTAAAAATGTCTACGATTTTGATGAGGGAATGAATTTGAAAACTGACGAAGGTATTCGTACTCCGACTTTACTTATGACTAAATGATTCCACAAGAGAAATGTGCTCGGAAAAACTTTTTTTTTAGAAATTTTCCCCAAAAAAAAGGTCTTAAGAGTTGATTCATATTAGACTTTATCATACAAAAACAAAAATATTTCCAAAGTTTATTTGATTTTTTAAAGTATATTATAAAGGACATAAACAACAGTTACTCGCATAATGACACATTATAGCCAATGTGCTTGACACGTGCTGTCTAGGTCTACGCAAATTGACACATTTTCACAAGTATAAACTAGAGACTAGTGCGCTGACGACCCTATAGGAACTTAAAAAAGCTATAGATATAAAACAAGATAGTCACCACTCACCCGTCTTCCAAAGCAGCCACAAAAATCCCATCTGTGCCACCCCTAAATCTACTTGTAACAATATTGTCTATGGCTATTAAAATCTTCAACGGCTCCCTAGTAACGCTCAAATCCCATAGACAAACTAAACATTTGTCTGCAGCAAAACCGTCCGGAGAACTCTTATGTACAGTCATTAAGAGATTATTTTTAGTATCCGAAGGCACAACGTTCACAACGTCTCGTTGTTTTAAAAAGACATTTTGTTCTTGCAATTTCATTTGGGGTAAAAGAGACGCGTAACCTACACTGAAATGACATTTCGGATGCTTAACTAAATCTGTCAAAATTAAATCGCCAGCATTGCGGCTTAAAATCTGACTCAACCGTCGCTCTGTCTTTTTTAAAAACTTCCCAAGTCTATTTATGCAAAAATCATCATTCCCCAATTTCATTTTATATTTTTCGTATGGCAACACTCCGTCGCAACCGACTCCATCTTTCTGCTCGAAATATATCCTCAACGGGTTGTCTGCGTAACCGTCTTCCGTACAATTTGAACTCTCCTTTGCCTCGTTTCTGTCGGCCATTAAAAAAGTGAAATCAAATTCGTTGGTATCAGTTTTTCTTTGTTTATCTGTATCTTCATTCAATTCGATGACATTTTTAGAAAATTCCACCGGATACTGTGTCCATTTGTTTTCGTATGTCAATTCGTCAGTTTGAATCTCCTCTGTGACACTGTCGTCGTACGTTTGCACCGCTATTTGAGTGTAATTAGACCTGTCAAACAAGATGTCATCATTACGCAATAATTTGGAGATTATAGTTACGGTCAGTAAAGACTATAGTTACGATCAGTAAAGATTATAGTTACGATCAGTAAAGATTATAGTTGCGATCAGTAAAGATTGTAGTTACGATCAGTAAATATTGTAGTTACGATCAGTAGTAGTTAAGGCACTAAGGCTCATTATTTTTGTCAGGCGTGAATGAACTTGCGATCAAAAGTTAGTTTCAAACATATCCCTTCAGGTGGCATTACAAAATGCCACCCTGTATATGGTGTAATTGCTTGTTTTCCCTAATAAAATAAAATAAATAAATTATAAGTCTTATACTGACCTGCCGAACGTAGCCATATACAGGTCGTAGGGGATCGGTTTCATTTCAAACAAAACATACGACATCTCGTGCAGTGTTACCATGCTCAAAATGTCTTTTGCTCGCTGCTTTATGCGTTCGTTCATTCTCTTTTTTTCCTTGTTTCTTTTCGAAGCGGAGAAGTCTATGAAGAGAGGCCTGAAACATTCACTTTTCAGCTCACTAACATTTTATTGGAGAGTCTATTTCGTGTCATTTTTTTTTTGCAGACGAGAGATCTGAGACAAAAATGACACATGGAAATGTCAAGTTTGCATATAATGATACCATATTGTAATGTATGTAATGCATGTCACATGTAATGTCATTTTTGTCTCTGAGATTAAAAACAAACTACGCTCACCTGTCAAGAATGTCAACGTGAACAGTCTTCATACTGGACGTGGCGCTTCCACTGGACATCTCTTGGAATCCCTCGTCCGCGAGGAAACTCCTCCTCTCTTCGCTATGGTCTTCCAGGTCTTCCTGGATGTGCTCCATCGCGGCTGGCTTGGATTTGTTCGCGGAGCGCTGTGACTCGCGCAGTTCAAAGTTGCCTGATTGATGACATTTTTTATTTTTATTTATTTACTAAGTAGCTGGTGCCCGCGACTTCTTCCGCGTTCTCTATAGCCTATCTATCCAGTAGTTCCTGAGATTAGCGCCTACAAACAAACAAACAAACAAACTAACTAACTCTTCAGCTTTAGGTAGGTATATATTGGTATAGATTTGAATAGGCTTATCAAATAGAGACATATATAGGTACTTAATCACAATATACAACACTTAGGGCCTCTTTCACCAACTACAAGTAAAGTGTTAATTAGTTACTTTACTTGTAGAAATAATTGTATTTTTGGATATTTTTTTGTTTTATGGAGCGAGGTGTCTGTCGATAAAAGTTAAAAAAAACCTGAATCGAGCATTTTCTCCTCGTCCTTAACATCTTTGCAGGCGCCATCTTGCTCGAGAGACGGCGTGTCGTGCCTCTCGGACAGTTCCGTTTCACTCTTTGACTCACTCGCTGCCTCACTTTGGTACGATTCAAAATCCGACTCATAACTCTCGAAATCGTCCTCGTAACTCACGTCCTCGTCGCTTGGATTTTTTTCCTAAACACGAGAGAAATATGTAGTTATTTATCTTATTTATACATTTTCATCAACATATATACTAATAATTAATAATTGTTTACGGTCTGTTTTTTAATCTCAGACAAAAATGACACATGCAAATGTCAACTTTGCATGCAATGATACCATGAAATGACATGAAATGTATGTAATGCATGTCAAATGTAATGTCATTTTTGTCTCTGAGATTAAAACACAAACTATATAAAGAGAGAAAGAAGATTTTAAAATATTTCTGTTCTTGTTCCGGCTAAAACTTTGGCTGAAACGGCTAGACCGATTTTGACGGGGTTTCACTGGCAGATATTATATTAAAAAAAAAAAAAAATTCGATGAACCTATCCGTTGCGTAGTTTTAAAGATCTAAGCAAAGGATCTAAGCATACATAGGGACAGACAGACAGACGGGAAGCGAATTTGTTTTATACTATGTAGTGATTAGTATATCGATACCTTAATTCGCAAAACGAATAACTCCACTTTTGGATTTTTGGTTGAAAATGATTTTTTGATACGGAAGAAAATTAATGACAATTAGAATTTAATTTTTAAAAGGTCAATCGGTTAATACGAGCCATAATTTCCAATGTAAAATTGTCTCTTTTCTTTTCTCGTATCATACAAAAAAAAAATTATAACTTTTTTAGTCTCCCCTGTAAAGTTTGCCTCAGAGGAGTTATTTGGTTTGCGAATTAAGGTATCGGATGTGGAAGTATTAAGAATGCGTATAAAGCAAACAAAATTAGTAATTTCACCCGCGTGGCCCCTTGGACATGACAGTGACACAAAATACGTAGAACTACGCACAACATGCGACGGAAGAAAATGTTAAGTGCCAAAAGTATTAAATATTAATTATTCCTAAACTACAATGTCAAATGAAAAATTGTTACATAAAGCCTTAGATAATATGTGAAGTGAAATTACTGATACACTTTTAGCTTTGTAATGTGTGTCATTTTGAAAATAAAACTAAAATCAATGGAAATGAGAGCTCACTTTGTGATTTTTTTCTATCGAGAAAATTTCATTATATTATGTTTTCGGTTACAGACGTCACTTTTATTTATAATGTATTTATCTATTTAAAAAAGTTAATTAAATTAGACTTTGTTTACTTAGATAAAATTCAAATCTAGGATTGGCTATTTCTCTTTATGCCCGCTCTTAATGGATAGGTACTTACTTTTGAGCGATTTTCATCTAGATCAATATAAAAAGATTTTGGTTTAGCAGTCAGCGTCCGGGTCAAATTCAGCATTGCTGCATTATTATCTACAACTTCAGGCGTCAACAATTTAACTTCGTTTTCATCCAGCGTTCTTGTTTTAGTCCTTTTTCTTTCTGTAGTCTCTTCCACTTTACTATTTTCTTTGGCATTTTTGTTTCTTGTGGCATTTATTTTTGAATTACCATCTTTATTTTTTGAGTCGTCCGTAATTACTTTTCTTTTGACTACCGGCGAGTTTACAGTGACATTTGTTTTAAGAGGTTCACCTGATTTTTTACTAACATTCGACGTTGATTTGTTAATGTTTGCTTTGACATTTCTATCAGGTGCACGATTTAGTTTAATGCGAGCATCAGTTCTTATGGCTGATGTTGAAGAAGAAGATTTTGACTGGTCTTTCTTTGGAGTTATATCTTTGGTCTTCGCGGCTATAGTCTTTTTGGGAGCAGTCTTCTTAATTTGACCGTATATATCCGTAGCGGATGACTTTTGTTGCACGAAAGACCTGGGCGTGGAAACATTGGAGACGGTCTTTTTGACTTTTCTGTCCTGTAAGCTTCTCGTTTCAATTTTAACGTCATCTTTGGGTTTTTCTTTTTTAACTTTACTACTTTCTTTAGACATGTTAATAGCTAATTGAGTATCATTGAGTTCTGTGGTATCGACTAGAAAACATAAAAAAACTATTTTTATACTTATGTAACTATTAAACGGAACATTTAATGACTAGCTGACCCGGCGAACTTCGTACTTAGCGCCTCTGAATATAAAACCTGTTCCATACGAAATCTGTGAGATTTCTTCAAAAAAAAAAAATTTTTTTTTTTAATATTTCAAATGTTTAAATATGTAGTTGCTTATTCTGCTATTCAGGTCAGAATTCATTAAAACCATTCATTAAGATCCGTTAAACGGTTTTAGAATCCATATAGGACAAACATACTTACATTTTTTTAATATATAACTAAGGTAAGGAACCTCCTCCCAGCTTCTTATTCTGCAAATCTATATATACCAATATATAAAGCTAAAGAGTTTGTTTGTTTGAAGCTGAGAATCTCAGAAACTACTGGTTCAAATTAAAATATATTTTTTTGTGTTTGATAGTCCATTTATCGAGGATATAGAGAACGCGGACGAAGTCGCGGGCACCAGCTAATTTAATTATATATAAATACTCTCTTTCCATTAGTGAAAACCGCATTAAAATCTATTGCGTAGTTCAAAAGATCTACCTACAGAGGGACAAACGGCGGGAAGCGACTTTGTTTTATCTATACTATCGCTGCTTAAAAACTAAAGAGGCACAAATGTGTCGTTCATTGTAAAAGTGAACTATCTCCTTGTAACTGAATTTTAGAAAAACGAGCTTTTTGCGAATTACATATAGTGTAGGAAAAAAAATATAAGCATTCATTCATTGTTTTCATTTATGGGATTTTAATGCAACTATTGGAGTTACTTCACTTTTTTATTGAAAGATATGACTAAATGTGATACCATTAGGCAAGAAAAGATGGTTTTAAAAATAGGTAGTTACACCACTTTTACAATGAACGACACAAATCAAAATTACACTTTTTACAAGAGAGCCAAACGAAAAACATTAAATTATTTTTGGTCAATTTTTTTCTTATTAGATATATTTCAAATATATGCAAATTATACATCGTTAGAAGCGTATTTTTAAGTGGCATTAAATATTTTAAGTACTTTTATAATAAACTGAATTCTAGAAGAGATAAGCATATGAGTCACTTTTAAATATATATAAAATGATCAAAATATACTAAATATGGAATAAAACAACCGTAAGTCTTTTTGCAACATACAATATGAAGGATTGTGATTTTATTTTTGCAATAAAAACATTTTTGGATTTTTTGTTTTATGGCCCTTTAGTTTTTAAGCAGCGCTATACTACGCTAATATTAGGTATAAGAATTGTTTGTTTGTTTGCATTGAATAAGCTTCGAAACTATTAGTGGACCGATTTGAAAAATTCTTTCACTGTTGGGAAGCTATATCATCAGCGATTAACAGGCAAAATTTTATAAAAGTTACGCTTTTACAAAATTTAGCCTATGTTTCTCTGGGACACCAGAAAGGACATAGGGTATCTTTCATCGTTCAACGCAGACGAAGTCGCGGACACCAGCAAGTATATAAATAAATACATACGCACAAACTTACAAACATAAAATATGTATAATCACCTTGACATGGATTCACATCATGTAATTTTTAAACACTGTCAGGTACATTTGTTTTTCTTTTAATAAAGAAAGATTCGTTACTATTTCAAATTAATAATAATAATTGCTTCATTCACTTTTAATAATTATTATAAAATTGTATTACTGCGTTCCCGTGCAATTTCATAAAATTATATTGAGTTCCTATAGCAACGGAAGCATCAAACATTTTCAATGTTTGTTGTTGAACTTTGCGTGTAGATGGCGCTGTAAGTTGTGCTACGACATTTTAACCATCGACGCCCTACCCAAAAAAGGGTTGTTATAAGTTTGATGTGTGTGTGTCAGTACAAAAACGGGTTGTTATAAGAAAAACACTCACAGATTGTTCAAAAGTACCTAATTATAGGTAATTTATGAAGATCTTGTTCAGGCGTTTGAAGACACAGACAAGTTATTGACACAGATCTGCGTCAAGCGCCTCGTCTGTCACGTTTCACTCGATTTTTAATATTATGGATATATAAATAGGGTTTAAAATTGAACAAACATAATGCCAAATAAATACGCACTCTAGAATCTGCCAATCTAGAAACGCAACAAACAAGGAGTTAAGGGTCAGCGCCGACGGACGGAGTGGCGGCGAAGAGACTAATGCGTTATCATTTGAAACGATTTTCAAATGATAGCGCATTAGTCTCTTCGCCTTAAAGTCGATACTTTAGTTACTTCAGTGTGTGATTGAAAATGGTATAATAATAAAAAATACTCTCGCGTCGAAAAACGCGGTCGAGCGGCGCGCGGTGAACCTTCAGCTAAAGAAACTAAGGTCGATTTTCAATTGATAGCGCTTTAGTCTCTTCGCCTTAAAGTCGATACTTTAGTTACTTCAATATGTGATTGAAAGTGGTATAATAATTAAAAATACTCTCGCGTCGACAAGCGCGGTCGAGTGGCGCTCGGTGAAGCTTCAGCTAAAGAATCTAATTAGAAGCTCGGTGGTATAATAATCCAGTCGATTTTCAAATGTTAGCTCATTAGTCTCTTCGCCGCCACTCCGTCCGTCGGCGCTGACCCTTACTGTTATTTCGGTGTTATTTGACCGATATTAACGACACATTTGGTTTAGTGGCTAGTAACCCTAGCTGTTAACCAAACGGTGACCGTGGCTTGAGGGACTTTAAGATCTTCTGAACACCCCAAGGTATAACTGTACCAATTTTCAAAACTACACGAATTATTTCCCCTGATTTATATTAATTTTACTGGGCTAGTATTAATACATATTGATTACAAGGTCTATTCTTACAGGATCAAAGAAACACTAAATAATATATTCTTTTTCGTTTATTATCTTAAAACACAAGTATTTTTTACATTTCTTTTAATTACACAATATGTTTCTTATACAACTACTTAAACTACGTATCAGTCATAATTATTATTAATTATTATACATCATAATTATTCATTAAATAATATATTATCAATTTTATTGGTATTTGATTTAATTTTTTTTATAGTTAATCAACAATAGCTCTTAATCCTTTATGGACGAAATACACGGACAGTCCATCGCGTCAAATTGACTGACGTGAAGCCAAAATTTGATCGTGAATGGTAAAAACTTGATGTCAAACACTGTATTTAAAATCGCGCCGTTGCGTCACGTCAGTTTGTCGTCACACCAAATGATTGATCGTGTATTTCGTCCATTAGCCGTCAGAGATGGATTTATCCGACAATTATTTTCGTGTCTATTTCGCCAGAGCCGTAGTATATAATGCACTTTCAGAACGGTATGGACTTAATTCAAAAATTACGGTCATAGAGGGTCACTAAAAGAAAGGCTCTATCAGATGAATCGAATAGTAGTGGCGTTTTGTTGGTAGAATAAAAAAAGCGATACTTCGTTCTCTTTCATACTAGGGAATGCAATCTCATTTTCGCACCGCAACTCACGAGATCTCGGCCTTTTTCTTTTTGCGAGATTTGATTTCGGCCGAAAAATGGGCGAGATCTCGCGAGTTTAACGAGATATCACTTGAGCATAAAATCTTTGGTTCCAACTGGCGTTGAATCAGAAAGGGCCTTCTCAGCGGCTGGTTATCTGACCAACAAAATAAGAAGCCCTTTAGCAGACGATTCTTTGTACATTTTGTGCTTCTTAAGGAGCTACTTTCAAAATAATTCATAATAACGGCGTACAGATGCAACTTATGCTTCAAATATGAACTTACTACTCCGGAAAGAAAACTGCATCTAAAAGAAAAATATGATCGTCATTGAAAAGAAAAAGATTTGTCGCGAAAAGATAAATATAATGATCGACTCAACATTGATGAAACTCACAATTGTGCAGTTTTTGCAGTCAGTCTTGCAATCTGCTATATATATGTCGGAGGAAGCTATGAGTCTAGTTGTTATTTGTATGCGTAACGCAAAATATTAATTGTTTACTTTGTAATTTATTTTTAAAAATCTTTATTTTATTTTATTTTATTTCATTTGTTACATCTTTCTTATGTTTAAAATCCTTACTAATCTAATAAAAGTAATGAATATTGTTTATGTAACGCAACCAATCAGAGCAAAGCACATGCTTGGAGCGGGGTCGCGGCGCCATATTGGAGGCTATGGCGGTAGTTGTACTTTTGGGAAATGAATAAGTGAGAAAAGATCGATCGAGTTGGATCGTTGTAGTGTTTTAAAGAGTTTGTTTTTTAAGTAATATAGGCGCCTTGAACTCGCTGCTCAATCTAAATATTGTAAAAGTGACAAATTTAAGTTTATTTCTTAATTAAAATCGTATAAATCAGTGATTTATTGTATTTTGTGCTTGCATTTAACCACAATGACGCCCACAGTTAACGCGCGACCTCGCCCCCCGCTGGCCGCGCCCTTCCCGCGGCAGAATCGACGCGAGCGCCGCGCCGCGGCCGGGCTCTCCGACACTCACCTACAAGCAATCAACAGCGACGCGCGTGCGCTCCATTGGCATATGATTTCAAATTACCTGTTTGTTCAATTGTACATTATTTGGCGAATCAATTATAAAATACGCTTGGAATCCGTGTCTCATTTTCGAGAAATTCTCGCTATCTAACAGTATTCGAGCCGGATGCAACTTTGGAAGCCCGAAGACGCATACGAAGATCCGAGAAAAATTCAATCGAGATACAAGATTGCGGTTGCGTCCATCTTGCAACGAAAATCGCCATTTTGTTCAACGAGCAAGCGGCGTGAATCACAAAATTTACGAAATACAATTAAGGAGGACTGCGAGTGCTGTGCTGTGCCCATATACATATATACACATCATCTTTCTACTATAAGACGAAATTGAATTGCCTCAACTTTACTATTGCAGAATTACTTTAAAAAAAAAAATAGACAAAAATCTCGATAAAAACACTGAGTGTTTTTTCTGGGATGAAACTCAAGGAAAACGAAGATCTAATGAGATTGGTTAGTGTGTTCTTAATTATTTGGAGATTTTGATTCATACATACATACATTCAATACATTTTATTCCGACAACTGTTGCGGACAAAATAAAAATAAAAATATTGATTGCTTGCTTATATTCCTATGCTGTATCGCATTTTGAGAACATCCAGTATATAACACAAAAGTACGTAATAAAGGATCATACCCAAAATGAAGGTGACAATGTGCACAGTTTAATTGAAAAGATAATTCAAAGGATAAAAAAAGGCTGGACCTATATGCACCATATCAATACGTTAGGTACTTTAATAAAAAATTCGCGAAAAAATGGAAAGCCATTTCTTGTCCAAGAATTATACAAACTTGTTTTGGAAACCTACAAACCCTCTCCTCCTCGACTAATCATAGAACGGCTGACCAGTGAGCCCTCCTTGACCGGAGGTCCTGCCCACTTAGGTCTTGCCAACACAGCCAGGTGCAGAATCCCTCCCAGTGACTTCATCGAAAAAGAATATGGCTCAACGAATGGGTCACAAATGATCGTAGCTGGAGTAATTTTAAAAGGGAGTTTAAACCGCCTTGTCCAAAGAAAGTTGATGTGGCTAATATACTATTTGATGTGATGGAAACTAACTCCGATCACTATCCCACGTATGCCGATTACGCGCTCCGATCATTTGCATTCTTCGTTTGCGTATTGTGGCGGGTTTGAGCTATGAAATGATATCCGTGGCATCGTCATTCGTGGCATTACCGACTCACAAATCCAAACAGCTGCAACTAATGCAAATTTGATGCCAAATGACTTAGTTAAATTTCTTTCGATTTATGTAAAGCTTGGTCCCAGCACCTCTAAAAGCGACAAGCACCTCTAAAAGCGACACAAGTCAGCCTACGTTCCATAACCGTCGTGATAATTTTAAAGTTAGGCGTGTCGATATTACGAGAAAACGGACGGACTGCACGGACTAAAAATATAATAGACTCGTTGGCGATGGGGATTCTCCAGCATAATGAAAACGTTGACAGTGAATAAACCCTATGGTCCCAATTTTATTATAACAAAAATTGTATATAAAAATCATTTACTGCGCAACTTTTGCAACAAAATAAAAGCACTGGGAAAAAAGACAAATAACCACAAAGTTTTCGTACTAGTACAGCTCCGAAAAAAGGTAGAAGAAAACGTTTTTCGTTTGAGGAAGGCAATAGTTGGAGCAGTAAATTACAGAAAAATCACAAGATATGATTGATCAAAATGAAAAAATAACGACAGAATAAATAAATTATTTGGGAAATTATAGGTATTTTATTTTAGTAACTAGCTGGCGCCCGCGACTTCGTCCGCGTTGAAAAAGAAAAAAGTAGCCTATCCTGTGTCCCGTACGCACACAATATTCATATGTGGACTTCTAATAATGAGTGCCGAATTTCGTTAATATATTTGTCTACGGATTTCTCGACAGCTAAAATCTGATTGCATTGATTACTTTTTTTGGATTAAATTTTTAAGTATTTTACATCTTAGGGAAGACAAGAGTGCAAGTTTCATTAGCTTTTAAGATTGGCTCAGTAGTTTCTAAGATAATGACTGCTATGTTATGAAAAATGTGGTCTCTTTATTCACCCAGATCATTTGGGTGAATTTATTTGGGGGCTTCACCTGATGGGTTATACACTGACGGCCTTATTGAAATTAAATGTCCTATTTCAGCTTTTAGAATGGATTTTGACACTGCCGTGCGAACAAAAAAAGTTAAAGGTTTTAAATTAAACGAATTAAATGATTTAATAATGAATCAAAATAATGACTGGTTTTTCAAATCCAAGGCCAGCTTCATATAGCAAACAAAAATGTTTGTTTACTTGGCATATGAACGGGTTCAGATTATCCAGTAAAGGTGTTGAATACCAAAGTTGCAAGCTCTTTACGAAAAATGTATACTGCCTGAAATTATAGATTCAAGAAAAGCTAGATCAATGCCGTTGCGGGAAATATTTAAGAGTAGAGAATCTTGGAGGAGGCCTTTATCGAAAGACAATTTGTTAAGCAAAAATAAATATTAAATAAAAAGGAAGACGTTACTGCGAAGTGAAATTAATTAAGAAAGATATAAGTAGATATGTGTATAATATTGTTAACAGTAATAAAGGCTTTTCGGCCTTTATTGTCGGCGCCGAGCTTTCGCTCCGCCACCGCAGTCTCCGCCCGCCGCAGAAAGAGAGAGGGAGACTCGCCGTCTGACTCGGACCCTCAGTCCCTCAGTCCGCAGTCAGACCGCTGAGGAAGCGTACCGCCAAGGCGGGGACGCGGACGTGGACAGCCCACAGAAGGCGTGCTTACCGGCAGCGCAAGGGCGAGGGCTGAGCGCAGGGAGGAGCTCCGGCTGCTGGCCGAAGAAGAACTCGCCGACGCTATGGCACGTCGGCGCGCACAGCAGTTCACCTTACCACCGACGCAGGAGCCGATGCCTTTGGCCTTGCCATCGGAGGTGTTGAGGGACCGCGCGAAGGAGGACCTTCAAAACATTGCCCGGGTTGCGAAATCCTCGGGCAATTTGAAGTTCACCTTCGTCGCGGCCCTAAACAATTCAGTGGACTCGCTCACGGTGATAATGGACGAGCTCGTCCGCCGCACAGTGAGCGAGGAGTCGGCGGCCCTTCAGGCCGATAACGCCCGCCTCAGGGGCAGGGTAGAGACGTTGGAGAAGGAGATGCGTGAGCTGCGTGCGCCACCATCTCGAAGGAGCCAGCCCCAGCTCCGGCGGCCAGCGCCTCGGCGTCGGTCGAGGAGACGGTGCGTAAGGCGCTGGAGGCCTTTGCGTTCCGCATTGATGCCCGCTTCGCCGGGGTACTAAAAGATATTACTGATTGGACAGTCGAAAAGGATCTTCTTACACATTCTGATCATCGAATAGATCTATTAAAGTTAACTAATAGTGCATTTTCATTGTCCAATAAAAGGAAGCGAAGACTTGAAATTAACACGGGTTTGTAAGCATATTGTGCGCGTTCGATGACTACATTTCCATGTTCAATTTTGCACTAATTTTTGCGAGCAAACCTCATTTATATGGACAGATCCCATGATCGTAGTCAGGGCAGATCTGAGCAGACCTTACGATCTGATCCCGCAAGTAGTCCTTGCTTAAAGGTCGTTCTTTATGTAGACCCGGACCAAGAAGATCCCGAGATCATTGTAGCTGAGGCGAGGTCCCAAGCCGTAGATGATCCGAAGCCCGACATACCTGGGGATCAGCGGCTGGCTGAGTGACTGCAGATCATCGCTGCCGCTCCACAAGAGAACGAGAAGTCAGGAGAGGCCGTGTAAGAAGAAAACTGAGGGGCATTGTTCCCACTGGCCGGAGGCCGCGGTGGGGAACTCGACTCAGACACTACGCGTTAGGACTCCGTGCTTAACAGACGCGCGCGTTCGTTACACAATAAAAGGAAATATCGGTATCATTCAGTGTTTTCATTTATTGTTTCACTTCTGCTTAGATGAATATAAGTACAAGAACTTAACGCTCAAAGCATAGGAAGAAATATGCGGTATTTTAAATAATGATTTTAAAAATTTGGACGAGACAAATAAAAAATAATATGGTAGTTTATTTTTAATTTACAATAATCAACTTTGTTAAATTTTTGACAATTGCCAACTGTCGACTCATAAAATATTGTTGAAAAATATCTCTTATGTTGTTTGCTTGTCTTCCACTGCGTATTGCTTGAGGTATTTGTATACTCTCAAGATTATGACTACAATCTTCTTCTCTAATGTAATTTCTTTTCAATAGGGCTGTATTCCTTCAAGTGTCTAGTCAAGTATTCCATCTAGTGACACTATAATTTATTCAGATTTTTAAATTAATATTGAATATTACAAAAAAAATTGTTTTGTGTTGCACACCTCGTTTGGCGGTGCGGAACCCTATTTTCAACGTTAAATTCAAATTATAAATAATGGAGCTACAACTTCGGGAATCCAGACTTATTGTACTGAAATTTTCTCCTCTTTTAGGAACTTTTTTCAAATTTGAGCTATCTTCAATATTTATTTAGTTATAGCTACAAAATGGACACCCCCTTTTTCTCTTTTCGTTTTTTATTTATAACAATTGCAATTTTTTATTGGCGGATAAAATAAAAAAAATACATTTTCTCAGAATGAAATTCTGAATCCAATGAAACAATTGCCATATTTTTAAGACTGTGAAATATTTTTCGCAGAAAACTCACTTCTCGACTAGACTCATGATAAAAGCAATCACAGGTACCTTTGGACGCCGACGACGCGAGATATTATGAACAACAAATACAGTTTATAAAAAACAATCAAAATAATTTATTAGAACAACAAAATTCAGGCTTTTCCGTTATGAAATCTTATATGACCGCATACACGCAAGACCTAGATATATTAAGTACTAACCGATTACTAATATCAAAAATATTTAATCAATTAGGAAATAATTTTACTAACTTAGAAACTAGAGTACATATGTTACATTTGTATTTTCAATTAGAGAACAGTTTTCAGCAAATTTATGACAAATTAAACCTCTTGGAAACGGCTATCACTTTCGCCACATTAGTAAAATTACATCTCAGTATCGTAGACTCAACCTTTTTTGTTAAAGAACTCATAGATCTACAGGAAAAAATACAATTAAAATTACCAGTAGAACCGAATACGTTGAATATTCATTTATTAGAAAAAATAATATCCGTTAGAGAATACATAAATAATTGCATCTTAACATTTATTATTGAAAAATACCTTTAGTCGATTCGATTGTATATGATTACCTACACCTGTATTCCATACCCAATAACTATAACCTTACCGTTATTCCAAAGGGTCCTCTATCCTAATAATGAGTACTGAAAAATATGCATACTGTAACGAGATAACAGAAGAACTCAACGTTTGTGCACACCTTGAACTACAATAAATTCAAAATAGTCAAGACTGCGCGAGTTATGTCGATATAACCGCTCATATTACACTTCCACTTGCCATTATCATTAGAGATAAGCCCCGTGAAACAAACAAGACCATTATTCTCGCGATTAATGTAATGACCACGGTGAACCGTCCTGTAAACATATCAAATAAAATCTTCAGTCTTGCTTCGAACCTCAAACTGGTTAGACATTTACTTGTACTTAACCTCTAGCTTTTAAAAAGCCTTTCGCCCTCGCACAACCCATAACTCGCGTTGCCAACCGTACTTTATAATAAAGTATTGTACGTTATTTCAGGTAATTGTACTCTGTAAGTACTTTATGAGAACAATAAAGTACACGAAAATACTTTATTTCGTATGATGTGATTTCTTTATGCTTTTGAAAAGTTTAGTCGTAAATAAGTGTAAGCTTTTATTGTTTTCTTTAGAATTAAATGTAATTTAAAAGTAAATTGACTATTCTGGTAACGTCACGTCCGCCATAGCTACCTAACAGGACGGGAAAGTGGAGATGCGAGATGGCACGGGCATTCCCGGTCGGTGAGGGGTGTCGAGCGGACACGTTGAATGTATTAAGTCGAAAGTGAAATTGTTAAAATAAATGATCGAAAAATATAATATATTAGAAAAGTAATTGTGTTTATATTTCTCCGAGGCTGTCCTACATAAGTTTAAGGACGAAAGAAACAAAGCATCTCTCAATTTGATAAAAAATGAATTACTTATTTACTTTAATTTAAATATAGTTTGTAAAGATGCTGTGCAATTGTTTAGTCGAGATACTAATTTAATACAAACTGCAAAAAGCAATAAGAATATATTTTTAAATATAATAATAAAGAAAAATAAATTGTACGTTATTTTGATACTGTGTACTTTTTTTTCTTGTGTATTATAAGCAATGTACTTTAATTACAAAAAAAAAGGTGGCAACCCTAACTGCGCTATCAAATTAATAAGACATCAGGAAACTGCAAATTGCACCTATATTCCAATAATAACTGCACCAGTAACGAAAATACAGCAAATAACAAAATTCCTGGATTATCATAGTCCAAAACGAAGAAATACTGCAAAATCAATGCGCCGAAGGAAGCCATTACCAACGAAATAAAGGAGCCTATTTAATCAGCACTACCGATGAATGCAGCCTCAATCTCAATGGAAAATCTATGCAAACTCACATGAAACATATAAGGTTACAGAAAACAATACCTTTACCCCGTATACCTGTATCGAACATAAGTACGAGCTACACTCCAATTAAATTAGAAGAAATAGACCTAGGTCTATTTCTTCTATAGGTCTATAGGTTGTCTAGACAACCTACATACGTTGTCTCATCAAATAGATAACATGAAAACGGTGAAACTAGTCGACAAACCACACTTCACCTATTCCGACAAAAATTCCAAATTATATAAAATTGTCGCCGACAACCTAAAACTACGACTCAGCATCATGCAGCGGAATTGCATCAGCCCTTAGATCAACAGCCGCAGCCAGTTGCAGCAGATACCCCTTGCCGAGGCTTCGCTCTTGGACGGGAGGAATTAGGTCAGCTATAATACCATCAGCAGATAACAAACTGTAAACAAAACCATTTGTAAAAGAGCTTGTTTAGTATATATCCTATGATTAGCGGATAGTTTAGTTTAGGTCACATACGGACTACTCACTTCACACTCCACACTGTATATATTTAGCGGGAGGGTCTGTGTGTGGCAACTCACTGTCAACGTCAAAGTTAGTTGACGTTTGGCTTGGACATTTCGGAGTGACGCGTGATTGTTCGCGTCACATTCATTCATTCATAATGGATACTGGCTTCGGTTTTCAACTCGAACGGCGGAGTTTTACGATTCGGACTTTAATTAATATCATCGGCGCCGATCTATCTATTTCATGTGTGAAGTTTATCCGGACAATAGCAGTGACAGCAACATCAAGGTGGTTGCATGGAAAATCCTCACGAGATTCGAGAGCCCCAACATTTGGAAAGCCGGTGAGTGTTTGCCACGAGCGTAGGATGTAACATATGAAATTTGCACAGACCATTAAACTGGTCTGTGCACTAAAATATAGTCTATGTCAATGTAGTATTGTCAATGCCAAAGTCACGTCACCGCACCTCTCAACTGTCGGGGAAGTAGGGGACGTGAAGGGAGGGAGGAATGGTCAATAAAAGTAGGAGAGATACCTACAACAAGGACTCAGACGCAAGGACACTGCTTACGTACACGCATATTTTTATTACAAGCTTGGCGGTTAATTTAAATTTGGGAAAAGTACCCACTGTCACGATCTATACCGTGCTACTTCGTCTACTTCGCCACGATCCCTGAAGTCGCCTGTGCGAGGAAGGGAGTCGCCGAGGGCTCTGCGAGATTCATACGCGGGCGTTTTGGACCACGGCGGGAGGAGCTAGTCCGTGCTGCCTACTCAGCACCTACTATCGCCGGCTTCCGGCAACCACTCCACACCGACGCTCGTCTGCACGCTCTTCGCGTTTTGAGGGGGTCTACGCCACGTTTCCGCGGGCTGCAGCAGTGGACCTGCTTCAGCGGCATTCCCGGAGCGTTCTATCCAGCTGAGTAGTTTTTAATTTATATACTCATCAGCTTACCCTCGGAGCTTGATAAATTCCCACGTCTGAGCCAACACTGCTCACGTCCTCAACGTGCTACTCTGAATATTATAATCTAATTTAAACTTGTTAATTAGTAACCTGTATCTTACTGATTTTGATATTGCTGATATTGTTATAATTCTTTTATTAAACTTGTGTTGTGGTAAGTCTTTGTTTTATTTCTTAGGCTGCCCTCTTCTTCTCTCTGGCAAAGGCGCCCTATAGTCTCGTGCCTTACTGGCTGAACACTAGTCGGTGGTAACATCTGGTCTGGTGCAAAGCGATAAACAAGCACAGCACGCCAGAGGGTTACAAAGTGGCGCCCAACGTGGGGCTCGAACCCACGACCCTGAGATTAAGAGTCTCATGCTCTACCGACTGAGCTAGCCGGGCTCGAGACTAAATATAAATATTCTGCCAGGGAGAGGAGGCAGTAGACTTGCCACACGCAGTTTGTTTTAGCATAGCACTGGTGCACATCAAGAAAATTTCCGTGGAAGGGCGTTAATTTTTTCACCCACAGGACAGGCCCGCCTGGTGAAATACCACTTCCTTGCTTGGTTGAGTTGGCAAGGAACACCAGTGTCCACTCCTTTTCCTAATTTCCCTTGATCCCATTCAGATCAATACCCAATTTCCTCAACCTTTATCCCTAATCCTTGATTTTGCACCACGCTCAACTTTTTTTTTTTTTTTCTTTTTTTTTCACTAGTTTTTTATTTAATTTTGGTGTTAACTTACTTTTTATTTTTGCTTTAACTTCATTCATTTTTATTTTTTCATACCTACTTATCCCAGCACAAGTTTATCTTTGTTACTTTTAATTCCTTTGTTACATTTGTGTTTATTTACATGTACCGCGGGAATTGATAAAAATAATATTTTTTATCAATTCACTGCAATTTTATTTTTTTCATAATTTTCTAAATACCTCAACATTTTACATAGAGCAAATTGTGTTCTCACTACAATTTTTTTATTAATTTCCTTATACCCACTGCTCTGTGACGCATTGACTGTCAACTGTCATTTGACAAGTTACGTCACTAAATGAAGTGAATGATCGCCGAATCTGATTGATTGTCAAATTGTCATGTCACTCATGTTTAATTTTTATTTTTTCATTGGAAAATTTGGAAATTAATTTTGTTTTATATCTAATAAGAACAATTAATAGCTAAATATTGAAAAGGTGTTTGTTACTTAGATAATATTTTTTCATATTTATAGTGTATTGTACTTACATACAAGTTTTATCATTTTATGAGTTTAATATTTTAATTAAATTTTTAGCTGACAAATAGGTGAACTTTGTCACCTACTTATTGTGTTTTCTTTGCAATTTTAACAAATACTTTAAAGATGCCACTGTCAACCTATCTAAAATATTTAAAGAAAGACGAGATCAAAACTGAACTCATTCGTTACGGTATAATTTCAGAGGAACCTGGAACTGTAGAAAAACTCAGGGAGCAACTGAAGCAGGTCCTCAACGCTGCGAGACGTGGTAGCTTTCCGAATCCAACTGATTATGAACCAAATGCGGAGTTGGACATAGTATTGGCTGAGGAGGTAGTCGAGTCGTTGGAACTTAAATTATCGGAAGCGACCCCATCTAAACTCAGGCGAATCACGGCTCGGGCGAATTACTGGCTTGATCGACTCTCGCGAATCAGATTGGACGACAGTAGACTGGCATCGCTTCGCGCTCGAATAATAAAGGTATTGGGTGTATCTGACCACGGTGAGAGTGAAGTTGATGAATGCAAGGATGCTAACCCCCAACCTATTATTAAAGAATCTGTAGCGTGTACTGACAAATCTTTTAATGTAAATTCTTTAAATTTGAAATATGATGGTACTACTTGTGTGAGAGCCTTTCTGGAGAGGCTGGAGGAACTGAAACTATCCCGAGGGATATCCGACCAGCAAATTCTCAACTCGTTGCCCGAAATCTTAAGCGGTACTCCTTTACTGTGGTTCCGGGCAAACAAAAAAAGTTTCAGCAATTTAGAACAGTTTAAAGCTTGTTTTCAGATGACGTTTGACACTCCCGATTACGACTTTCTACTTATGAAAGAGATACGTTCTCGTACGATGAGTAGTAAGGAGTCGTTGGTGTCCTACATCTCGACCATGCAGGCCATGTTTGCACGATTAACTACTCAACCAGATTTTGAGGATCAGTTGGATATCCTCCGCCACAACATCAGGCCGGAGTATATGGAGCTGGTTGAGGCTCATAGTTTCCATAGCATGAGTCAAGTTCTAGGAGTGTGCAGGCAGGTCGAGATTGTCAAGCACCGACAAGACAGATACCGTGAACCCGACATGAGTGCGTACACGGTAACGCAGGATATACAACCACTCATTGTAAAGAAGGAGAAGCCTGTGGCCAGTATAGGCAAGGAGCCGGTGCCCATAAGTAGCAGGTCTTTTAAGTGTTATAGATGCGGGTCGACCAATCATGACACTAGTGTTTGTCGTAAACGGGAGTTGGTCTGTTTCAAATGTGGCAAGAGGGGTGTAAAGACTCCTGATTGTCCACAATGTAATAAGGTTCCAAAAAACTGATTAGTCAGGACCCTCCCACTAATTGCGAACAGAAAGGGAAGGTCCTGTTCAAAAATGTTGATGATACTAGACCCCACATATGTGTAGCTGTATTGGACTTGAATGTTTACGGATTGCTTGACTCCGGGTCTTTGTGCTCGATTCTGGGTGACAATTCTCATCTTATCTTTCGTGACCATGGTTTTGAAATTAATCGTGTGGACGATATTCATACTATGTATGCAGCGGATGGTTCACCGTTGTCATGCATAGGAATTATGTACTTACCTGTATTATTTAAAGATGAAGTTCAAGTTATTAAATTTTATATTGTGCCAAGCATACGGATGCCCATTACTTTCGGGGTTAACTTTTGGAACCAATTTAGACTAAATGAGGGAATATTCCCTACTACGGAACTATCACTTGGTGAAAACTACATCAATTCGTGTTCATCCGGTGGTGGCTTAGAAGATTTTGACTTACTAAGTTCGCAACAGAAATGTAAATTAAATTCATTAATAAAGAAGTTTGACATTATTGACACTGAAAAAGTAGGTTTAGGCAGGACGAGTATGGCCAGTCACAGTATAGACACTGGGGACAGTCCCCCGATTAAACAACGCTACTATCCTTTGTCTCCAATCAAACAAAAAGCATTGGAACAAGAACTAGATCGGATGCTAGGCTTAGGCGTTGTGTCACCTTCACAATCCCCATGGAATTCACCCGTAGTTATGGTGCAAAAGCCAAATGGAGACTTACGCCTGTGTGTGGATTGTCGAAAACTTAACTCTGTGTCTAAGCCCGATGCCTATCCTCTGCCCTATATTTCCAATATTTTAGATCAGCTGAGGGATGCTAAATATTTATCATCCATAGACCTTAGTGCTGCTTACTGGCAGATTCCCCTCGCTGACAAGTCTTCTGCAGAGAAGACTGCTTTTACTGTTCCTCGTAGAGGATTGTTTCAATTTAATGTTATGTGCTTCGGACTCGTCGGTGCATCAGCTTCTATGCAGAGGCTGATGGACAAACTTTTTGGCGCTGAGTTTGATGGGAAAGTCTTTGCGTTCCAGGATGATTTAATCATCATCTCTAACAACTTTGAGGAACACCTGGAACTTCTGGAAAGGGTTTTTCATAAATTAGAATCAGCTAGCTTGACGGTCAATATGGGAAAATCAGTCTTCTGTAGAAAAGAGCTGAAGTATCTCGGTTATCTTGTAGATAGGCATGGTCTGCGAACCGACCCAGGCAAGGTGGATACTATAGTCAATTATCCCATTCCCACTTCTCCTAAAGAAGTAAAGAGATTCCTCGGCATGTCGGGCTGGTATCGTCGATTCATACCCAACTTCTCTAAACTCAGTCGACCTCTTTCCAAACTAACCTGTAAGTCTAAGGAATACTCCTGGACTGATGAGGCGAATGATGCCTTCAATAATTTAAAGGCGGCATTAGTGTCTGCCCCTATTTTGAAATGTCCTAACTTTGATTTACCTTTTTCTATTCATACAGATGCTTCTGCCTTTGCAGTGGGCGCTGTACTTACTCAAAAATATGAGGATACAGAACATCCCATAGCTTACTGTAGTCGTACTCTTAATAAACATGAAGTCAATTATAGTACTACTGAGAGGGAGCTCCTCGCTGTCCTGTATGCCTTAGAGCAGTTCCGATCTTATGTAGAAGGCCAGGAATGTACTGTGGTGACCGATCATGCATCTCTACAGTGGTTCTATAAGCTCAAGAATCCCACTGGACGTTTGGCTCGATGGAGCATGCGTCTTAGTCAATTCCCATTTAAAATAGAACATAGGAAGGGGAAGGATAATGTGATACCTGACGCTCTGTCTAGAATCCAGGTGAACAGTGTCAGTGTCACGCCTGACGGGGATGAATGGTACTCACATATGCTTGCAAGTGTCAAACGAAATCCACGTAGGTTCCCTAACTTCACGATAGATGGGGATAGACTGTTTCGCCATTCGAAAAATAAATTCGGTCTAACGTCTGATTTGGATTGGAAGTTAGTAATCCCGAAAAAGAATAGGTCGGATTTACTATATAAATGTCATGACGATGTCACTAGCGGTCATCTAGGTATATTTAAAACGCACAAACGCCTATCTGAACATTATTACTGGCCATATATGTACTCTGACGTTGTTAAATATGTTAATAAGTGTGAGACTTGTAAAGCTTACAAGCCTGTCACTACTGGCAGGCCAGGCCTTATGGGCGGTCCCAAAAAGGCCAGCAAACCCTTTCAGGCCATATCTCTTGACCTCCTAGGTCCATTCCCAAAATCCAGAAATCAAAATACTTACTTACTAGTTTGTTCTGATTACTTCAGCAAATATATTATGTTGCATCCACTGAGGAGCGCAACAGGTCAAACCGTGGCACGGTTCTTAGAGAAACAAGTATTTTTGATTCATGGAGTTTGTGAATATATATACATAGATAACGGTCCTCAATTCATAAGCTATCAATTCAGACAACTATTGAAAAAATATAATGTTCCCAACATATACTATAACCCGCGGTATCACCCACAAGTGAATCAAGCTGAAAGGGCCATAAGAAACGTCGTCAACTCGATCGCGTGCTATGTAAAGAACGATCATAAGAGATGGGACGAGAACATTGCTGAAATACAGTGTGCATTAAATACAGCCGTAAATGACACAACAAAGTTCTCTCCTTATTATTTAGTGCACGGTAGGGAATGCATAGTAGACGGTGATCTATATAAATCAAGTGACCAGCCGGTTCCCCATTCACAATTTCAAGTGGGTGACCCACAAGAGCGTAATAAGAATTTGCAAAAATTAAGAAACATTTTTAATAAGGTGAGCGAACACATTAAGCGTTCTCACCAAAAGAATGAGCGCTATTACAATCTTAGGAAGCGGAATATAGAACTAAAAGTAGGACAGATAGTTTACAAGAGAACCTTTTATTTATCTAAAGCTTCAAAAAGCTTTACTTCAAAATTGGCGCCAAAGTTTAAAAAATGTATAATTACGGCTAAGCGCTCACCCCTAGTATATACATTGTCTGACATGGATGGCAAAGTGCTAGGGGACTATCATATAAAGGATATCTTAAAATATGACGACTGAAGTTGTGGGCATGTGTATGACTTCGGTAGCAAGTGTGTGCGCGACCTTACTGATCATCGTTATGATGATTTTTATTGTGACTTGCTCTCTAGTAATATTACACTATTTGTACATGTCCATATAGGCATGTCAATTTTATAAACTAATATATGCTTCGGCTACTGTTTTTGTAATGGCACACACACACTAAAAGTACCATCTAAAATCTTAAGTACACACACCCTCAATAAAACATAATACAGTCACCATATCACATAGAATTCCATACTTTGTCTGAAAATTTGTTTCATTCAAATTCACTGTTAATATTCATATTACTGTGAAACTATTTATTGACTAAAGTTTAATCTTTATTTATTTACTTTAAATCTTGGAACTACGTTCCATACTTTATTTGAAAGCTTGTTCAAATCAAGTTCACTGAGATACTTCTCCTAATTTTGAAACTATTAATTTACAAAAGTTTCATCTTTACTTGCTGTGCTTAGCTATTTCTTATATACTGTTAACATGCAGCTATGGGACTACGTTCCCCACTTTAATTTTACTAATGTACTTATTTCTCTTACTTGAGAACCTATTAATTTACTAAAGTTACATCTTTAGTTAATTTTTGTTTTTATGTCTAGTCTACATACAATAGGGCTTAGACAACTTATATTACTTACTTTTTTTGTTTTTTTTTTATTTTCCATTTATTGTAGTATGTCCTGAGAATGAGTGTGCGAATGAATGAGACTTGGTCAGGATATACTCAATATACTTTCTTACTTAACTGTAACTGAATTTGATTTCAAAATTCAATATGACCCTTCAGGTCGCCCATCTCCCAAACTGCACGGTTCCTGCTTCAGCCGACAGTATTGGAATTTTCTACGTGCGGGGACTGAAAAATTTCCTCGTGCGTGGAAATTTTTTCCGCAAGGAGGGGTGTGTGTAACATATGAAATTTGCACAGACCATTAAACTGGTCTGTGCACTAAAATATAGTCTATGTCAATGTAGTATTGTCAATGCCAAAGTCACGTCACCGCACCTCTCAACTGTCGGGGAAGTAGGGGACGTGAAGGGAGGGAGGAATGGTCAATAAAACATGTCTGTGCAAATTTCATATGTAACATATGAAATTTGCACAGACCATTAAACTGGTCTGTGCACTAAAATATAGTCTATGTCAATGTAGTATTGTCAATGCCAAAGTCACGTCACCGCACCTCTCAACTGTCGGGGAAGTAGGGGACGTGAAGGGAGGGAGGAATGGTCAATAAAAGTAGGAGAGATACCTACAACAAGGACTCAGACGCAAGGACACTGCTTACGTACACGCATATTTTTATTACAAGCTTGGCGGTTAATTTAAATTTGGGAAAAGTACCCACTGTCACGATCTATACCGTGCTACTTCGTCTACTTCGCCACGATCCCTGAAGTCGCCTGTGCGAGGAAGGGAGTCGCCGAGGGCTCTGCGAGATTCATACGCGGGCGTTTTGGACCACGGCGGGAGGAGCTAGTCCGTGCTGCCTACTCAGCACCTACTATCGCCGGCTTCCGGCAACCACTCCACACCGACGCTCGTCTGCACGCTCTTCGCGTTTTGAGGGGGTCTACGCCACGTTTCCGCGGGCTGCAGCAGTGGACCTGCTTCAGCGGCATTCCCGGAGCGTTCTATCCAGCTGAGTAGTTTTTAATTTATATACTCATCAGCTTACCCTCGGAGCTTGATAAATTCCCACGTCTGAGCCAACACTGCTCACGTCCTCAACGTGCTACTCTGAATATTATAATCTAATTTAAACTTGTTAATTAGTAACCTGTATCTTACTGATTTTGATATTGCTGATATTGTTATAATTCTTTTATTAAACTTGTGTTGTGGTAAGTCTTTGTTTTATTTCTTAGGCTGCCCTCTTCTTCTCTCTGGCAAAGGCGCCCTATAGTCTCGTGCCTTACTGGCTGAACACTAGTCGGTGGTAACATCTGGTCTGGTGCAAAGCGATAAACAAGCACAGCACGCCAGAGGGTTACAAGGATATATATATTTTATTATCCACCGTGTAATGCATGTACACTAGACCGTGTATTATACAGAGCTCTTAATTATAATGATTCAATTTTAATAAAAGTAACTACCGCTGTAACAGTTAGCACTGTCATATATTTGAGTACGTAGTTTATTTTAGCACATAGTTTAGATAAGGAAGTTTGGAAGTTTTCTTGGAAATAAAAATGATTATATAAAATCGGTCTACACTAAACACTCGTAAGAGTAAACTTGTCTATTTCATTTGTATCTTTTTAAAAACCGTATATTATCTTCAAAAAATATTATCTTAAATAATATTTTTTGATGTTTCCATATCGTCCACTTTTTACAGAAAAATGCACTAAAAAGTGGACATGTTTCTAATGGGAGATAAGTGGACCGTGCAGATTAATATCTTTAACAAATGGATTATTATTTAAACAAACCTAAGTTTGTAAAATTACACTTTTGTTTTAGATACTATCTGCACTCAGTTTTCTAGGCACAGGAAGTTACCATGATTTTATGAAAAATTTGGCTTTCCCGGAGTTATAGGATGTATTGATGGTACATTCGTTGGCATTGTGGCCCCTCGAAGCCATCCCAGTGAAGCAGCATTTTTTGGGCGCAAAGGTTACCATGGCATTAACACTGCCATAGTAAGTTTTAACATTTATTTCTCCATAATTTATATTAGGATAAGTAAATGATTTAATGCTTCAATTTATTTATTTTATGTTTACAGATTTGTGACAGCGATTTAAGAATCATCGGGGTGTGTGCCAAATTTGGTGGTGCAGCTCATGACAGCTTTGTATGGAGATCTTGGGGTTTGAGCAATTTTATAGAAAATCTCTACCACAATGGAGAAACTGGTTGGCTCTTAGGAGATTCGGGATATCCTCAGAAGCCATGGCTCATGACGCCGATATTAAATGCAGCTGAGAATTCCCCTGAGGCATACTACACAGAAAGGCACGTAAACTCACATTTGTGCAGTTTTTGATCTGCAAGCAGTTATGCAATGTCCTAGTGGTGATACATCATCTTTCTTTCTACTATAAGACGAAATTGAATTGCCTCAACTTTACTATTGCACAATTACTTCAAAATAAAAAAAGACAAAAATCTCGATAAAAACACTGAAAGTGAACGTGATATTCACTTCAGTGAAATAAGTCAAGGGAAACAAGGATCTAATGAGATTGGCTCGTGTTTTCTTAATTATATGGAGATTTTGAATGCAAAACATCAAGGTCAGGCCATCCACGTTACATTTTATTCCAACAACTGTTGCCGACAAAATAAAAATATAAATATTGATTGCTTGCTTATATTCCTATTCTGAATCGCATTTTGAGAACATCCACAAAAGAGCCTAATAAGGGTCATACTCAAAATGAAAGTGACAATGTGCACAGTTTAATTGAAAAGGAAATTCAAAGAAATAAAAAGGCTGGACCTATATTCACCATATCAATACGTTACCTTAATAAAAAATTCGCGAAAAAATGGAAAGCCGTTTCTTGTCCAAGAATTATACAAACTTGTTTTAGAAACCTACAAACCCTCTCCTCCTCGACTAATCATAGAACAGCTGACCAGTGAGCCCTCCTTGCCAACACAGCCAGGTGCAAAATCCCTCCCAGTGACTTCATCGAAAAAGACGCGGAAGATGAAAGTGACAACGATGATGAACCCGATGCTTTAAAAAATGACACTAATTGCTTTTCTAAGTACGACCAAATTATTAAATTCCACCGAAGAAGTAGGTACCAAGAACAAATTCCAATGGGCAAACAATCTCTATCAGGAATGTGTCGAACAAGTAAGAAATGAAACGAATAATAGAAGTGGAAATGTCAATGGCTTTTATAATGCGAAGTTTGCAAAGCATTTGAAAAATTTAAATACTTTCCTTTATATTCCGAAACTATGCGAATAGCTTGTGGACGCGGAACAAAAAATGCCACATCGGCTGCCGTGGAATCCGAATTCAATTATCTAAAAATCGCACTCTGATAAATGTTAGTCAACCCTTACGCGCAGATAGATTTGTTTCCACACACATTTTGTCATTGTCAGGGAAAATTAAACTAGCGTTTGAATAGCACAGATCTTAAGAAACCTAAAGATAGAGTGAACAAGTTAAATCCTGAAGAAGGATGCGAGGAAGTAAACGAAAATTTAGGTACCTGAAATCTCCTACAGTTCTGGCCCCTGTTGAAAATAAAATTATCCACTTACATATTATTTTACAAGGACGATTTATTGCAAAGCTTTATCATTTAATGAAATCATTGGGCGCTTGACAGATGCTCGATGGCGTACTGCAAGTGCAACGGGAGTTTCTGAACAGACTGTTACAAGGATTCTCAAAGAAGGAAAGATTTTTTCCCCTACATCGGGGAAGGTTACTTTTCCTATGAAGAAAAGAACAAGACGAAAAAGAAAGATTGATATACTTAGATAGTTTTCATGTTGATGTTGTGTGAACGATGATACAAAAGTTTCATATGAAGTAATAAACAATTACCTACATTAGGTAAGTTAAGACAAGTTTTAATGGAGTAAATTGTTTTTGACAGTTCTATAAGAACGTTACGAAGATTTTTGCTAAAATTAGACTATGTCTATGTTGGTTGGCGAGCCTCGCCAGATGTTGTCTCATATGTCCGAAAACTTCGAGCCGGTGCTGGACCTCCTCAACTCTCGTTACGACAACGTTCGACAGCTTGCGGAGTCCCTTATTTTGAAGTATTTGACGGACTTCCTCGAAGTGGAGTGGCGGCGAGCGGACACGCCGAGGGTTGCACCCACTTCGCACCGAACACCGACCACTTATCGGACTATCAAAGGGCTCTTCAAAGGGCCCTGCGAGGGCTGCTGCGGTCAACCGAAACGCTACAATGTGGTGGCAGCCCTCGATGCCTTTAATGTAAGGACCCGGCCCATGCGATAACAAACTGCAGCCGATGTGCCAGGAACCAGCTCGGCGGGACCATCAACTCATTCCCGACCGTGTCGGACTTGTGACGGGAAACACCACCCGATACTGTGCATGAACCGCAGCGGGGAGTACGGTACTCCACCGCCACAGGACCGAAGGGAGGGTGTGGAGTCCCCATCGTGATTCTATTATTGTTTTCTTAAATTTAATTTATTGGTTTTGTGTTATCGTTTTCTGTTTTTTTTTTACTTTTGTTTTAAATTGTAATGCCACGAACAAACATTATTTTACACAAGCCAGGAAAATGGTTTACGATGTCTTCTGCTATATGGAAAACAAAGTAAAAACACAGAAATATAGAGTATAAAATTGACTGCAAAGGCTACCAAAACCTCAGAAAGAACAGTTCGACGTATAGTAAAAGAAGGTCGACACTGACCTTATGACCGTTTTCAGGACACCGGGGAAAAAAGGGAACAAAGGAAACCCGATAACTGATATCAATACTTTTGATCAGTCCGTAATAAGAACCTGTGTACATAATTATCACATAACTAATAAAGAGCTGCCCACTGTAGAAAAGCTTCAAAGAAAAGTTAAAGAGACATTAATTTTAATGGCTCTGAGCGCAGTCTGCGCAGAATTTTAGTAATGTTGATTACGATAAGTTGATTGCATGTTTGTTAAATGTTGATTAAAATGGTAATTAATCAAATTTTAAATCATTCATATACATATTTTATTTCTGGGTTCAACGCTGTCCTGTGTAGGGTAAAAGCTGGATAGTTGCCTCAGACGGATACATGCCGCGGTTTTTAATACACTATGTAGGAATATAAGTTGTGTTGGCGCTTTACTACAATAAGTAGTAATCGAAAGGATCGAGGTGTTTATCTAACAGAAGCTATGTATATTCCTACGAAAATATCCTGTTCTTGGCTTCGAGAACGAAAAACGACTGGTAGCTCATATATTGAAGCTCGGAGACGAACTTCTAATAATTTGCTGTTAAAATAATATGTAATTAAAATACTTAATTTGCTGGATAAGCCAGATAGAATATTTAACATGAATGAAACTGGTGTCCAACTAAATAATAAAATTGGTAAAGTATTAGCCTAAGAAAGGTGCTACAGCAGTTAATTCAGCTCATCCAGGTCATGTCGCAAAGATTTTGGACCATGTGGACCAGAATAATGCTCAAAATGGTTCTCTTCCTCTACCCCTCCTCCTCAAATTGGCGAACTTGTGCTCATCAAAGAAGACAATCTCCCTCCGCTCCAATGGAGGAGAGGAAGAATCACGCGCCTTCTACCAGGAAAGGATGGCGTCGTGAGAGTAGTCGATCTGGACACACAGCATGGAACATTGAGGAGAACTGTGCTCAAGATTGCAAGATTTCCGCTTAGCCCGCGGGATTAAGGATGCCTTGCCATCATTACCCCCCCCCCCCCCGGATGTTCACGCGAAACGGACAACACCACGTGACGTCAAAGCACTGACAGTTGACAGTTGAAAAAAGTTCGAAGCCGGCCGGTAACGCGCGTGAAAACTTTGTGAACATTCCTCATGATTTAATTTTTTAACTCTTGTGTGTAATGTGCCAGCCACTGTAAGTACCCATCAGCTCCTTTATCCAACAATTATGTTGCAAATAAGGAACATGTAGAAACTTTCAGATGTTTAACTTAAACAAGTAGGTCTTAAAATGTTATTTAGTAACATTTTTAAGATTCTTTAAATTAAATTTGGCAAGCGGAAGAATGATTTCTTAAACTCAGTTATTAGTATTGATGTAAATAATTTACCAAATAAAACGAAACGTTTAGATCTCGTGGTTGATTCCAGGATAAACTACGCGATCTAATAAAAGTTGTTTTGGCACATAATCAAAACGAAATGCCTAGAACACAGACAAAAAACAATATTCCTAAATCTGCGAGAGCGACTGAACGTCCAATGGGAATAAAGAAGAGGAGCGAAAAAAATAGAAGCTCAGCAGAATCAGAGAAGCTATAAGTTATATGGTACATAACACTAATATAGATCGTCCGAAATATCCGGGGAAGAATAGGTGCCACCCGGTCGCATTTGTAGAGGATCTTAAGGCGTTCTTGGAGAGGACACCATCCGCACATAATACCGTGGAGTCCATAATTGATTGCCTGGAAGGGGAAGCTCGTGATTGGGCTCGCTTATATAAAGAAAGATGGACGGGACTGGAGGACTTCAGTCGCGACTTTTTAAGCGCATATTGGGGAGAGGCCGAACAGAGTTTATTAAGAAGAAAAATAGTCTAGGGTACCTGGAATAAAGCAGAATGTCCAACTATGTTTGGATATTTTGTTTCCCTTGCTGGAAAAGCAAAAATGCTAACATACCCCATACAGCTAATAAACGACATTATGTGTCACTTCCCTCAGACCGTCCAATATGCGTGGGCCATAAGCAATTGTGCGACAATGTTGGACGCCACAGAATTTTTACGCAAATTATACAATGTGAACAAACACGATTATCCCACCTTCCGTAGTTTCAATAGTGCCATGTCGAATAATTATCAAAATAGAAGAAAAAAAAAAAGTATTCGAGATTCTAACAACAAGGTGCTGCGAAATCTAGGGACGTTAATGTTATTGATATAAGTGAATCAACAGGTGTAAACAATTCTAGTGTTAATACAAATGTCGAGAGTGCTAATTTAAATTAATAAGTACTGGTGATCGTAATCCCGCCTCATCAGTTGTTTCAGGGATGCAAAAATTACCTATCCTAAATATGATGTTAAAAATGGGCTGAAAGCCAGGTCAAACATTAGGCAAAACAGGTAGTCAGAGTTTGAGAAAGCCTTTACAAGTAGGTTTATTTGGAGGAAAAGCTGGGTTTGGTTTTCAGGCTAAATAGATACGATAGGGATATTGAAAGTATCGTTTTAGAAATTACGAAAATATAATCCATACACCTGACATTAAAAAAAGAAAACTGACAAATGTAGTTGAAAGGTATTATCAATACTAATAATAAATCTGTAAGTGTAGGTATTGTATGTATGGATGTATGTATGTATGTTTCTCCATAACTCTTAAACGAATTAACCGATTTTCATGAAACTTGGTATATAAACATTTAGACGTCCAGGACAGGATAGGCTATTTTTTTCACGCGGGCGAAGTCGCGGGCGCCAGCTAGTTAGTAATAAATATTTATAATATAATTATATTATAACAAAATAACTGTTGTAATTATTACAACAACTTTATTATAAATTGAACGTTCTTCTGTCTTGGCAAACCTTACTTTTCAAAAAAATGCGGGAATGTAAAGTTCATCATGTACAATAGATAAAAATACTTATGAAATGAGAACATTTGCTTGTTATATAAGCATATACTAATTGCTTATATTTACTTCTTTTTCTAGCACACCAAGACTTATGGAAAGAAAGATGGGACAGCGATACAGCATTAACATCTTAAAATCGGCTTCCGAAACATTCAAAGAAGCTCAAGAAACCAGCTTCAAAACGGCGCAAAAAAAGGTGATGCAATCAGTAACTTGTCTCGTGTTCTCCAAGAGCGAAATGACATTGAAAAAGTAAAATTAAAAATTTACAAGGAAGAAATAAAAATTAAACGCGCTTTAGCCAAAGCTAAATATAAAAAAAAGTCTTCAATTCCCTGGAAGACTTTGAAGACTAATGTAAAAATATAAAGTCTTTATAATTAAAGAAAAGTGTTAATTTTTTGAATACCCTTACACATACTTCAACCACTAACTTGGTTAAATGAATAAGTGCCTAATGATAGGACCTGGACTAACTTTAAACGGGAATTTAAACCCCTTTGCCCGCGTAGGCTTGATTTGACACCTTACCCTAATCAGTTGCAAACACAGGATTGCTACCATGTGTGTGTGTGTGTGTGTGTGTGTTGTAGAAGAATAACTACAACAAACAAATAACAGTAAATCTTCACATTAAAATAATAATAATAATAATATAAACCTCATCGGAAAATTAACAGAATCAAATTATATGTATGCGTTCTTTGAAGATTACATCTGGGCCCTTAGCCAAGAGCATACCAATGAAAACGTTCGCTTTGCAAAGTTAACGAATCGATGTCGCGTACGTTGGGCGACATCGTCCTATTAGAACGCTCATTTGGTAGCCATGAACATAAAACTGTGCGGAACGACGATTCTATTCAATGTATGAACCGTAGAGTGAGTGTGTGAATGAAAAAGTAAAATTTTGTTTACGTTCACAGACATAACAAACGTCAAACGAGCCTATGTCATTGTCAAATTTGTCAAGAATGACAAGAATATCTAAAACTCGTTCAAACATTTTAAACGATTTACGTTACGACGCGACGGACAAGTTAACAAATTTTATGTAAAAACTCGGCTTTTTTTACTTAAAAAAAGAAGTAACGATAAAGAGGTAAGTAAATATGGTACATATATAATACATTATACTTTTTTATTAGTTTATACATATTTAATAAGCTTATTGTAAATTTTTAGAATGGAAGCAAGATTAAGAGCCAGTCCGGAACAATTCGCTTGTTTAATAAATTATATGGAATGGTATGTAAAAATTTTTATTAGTAATTTGAATCAACTAGAACAATGACGTTTTAATGTAACACAAATTCTTTTTTAGTAAAGAATAATAGTTTATTTTGTCAAACATCAACTTTACCTATAGTTGTGTAATAATATAATAGGAAGCATCTTTGGAATTCTTAACAAAACAAAACATTATTTTATTTATTTATTTTTATTCATAACATGTACATAACATGTAAACCTTTTATTTAAAATTATTATAATTTATGTTTTAGTCATGGCGATCTAGCTCGACCACAGAAAGGGCTGCAAGGGCGGTTAAAATCAGATAGGTTATGGAAGGAGATAACCGATTTGCTTAACTCCATGGGGGGGGAGTGAATAAAACAGTGGAAAAATGGAAAAAAGTGAGACTTTCTTTATTTGGACACCAACAAAAAACACTACATACAACAAAATAATAATAAAAATCACATTCGGTTATAGAGTTCCAATTATAGGTATACCTACACAATATTTACAATTTCATTGTCAATCCTTAAGGCTTATAAAATATATGAGTATTCATATTAAAATCTAAAGTTATAACTAAAATAGTTACAGACTCAAAGCAGACAACCGCATATGCAAATTAAAATAGTTTATAAATAAAATAGACGATAAGTGAATTATATTTAACATTCTTGAAAGATGGTATGCATGTCTATATTTTAGACCTATATTTTTGAAATAAATTAATTTTTGATCTTAACTAATTATGAGACTTAATTTTTTTAAGATAGGTAATAAGTTGTGAAGTGACATTTAAATACTGTATAATTTGTCATTTAGTAAATGTCATAATTAATATAATATATTTCAGGTTTGGGCAGATTGGAAGACAAAAACAAAAAAAAAGCATCACGTCCGATGCATTGTTCTCGTTGACCTCGATGAGTTTTCGTCGTATGCGAGACACGCGCGCGGTGGTTGACCCCGTCTGCCGGTCGTCTCACCTTCGGACGTGATGAGAGTTTATTCTCTCTGTATATATTGGACCGTTTTTAAGGATAATCATCATTCAACATGAATTCTTTGGTTGGGTTGGGTGGTTCTGTTAACAACGGAGACGCACGTGTGCCTGATGACGTCCCACCGGTCGAAAATTACTTTCCGACTCCAATAGAGATGTGCGAGCTGGAATTTTACGCGGCATCGTCTGGGAAGTGCAATTTTATTTTCCGCTCGCTTCGAGCAATATCTACCTGTGTCTGCCCTGCGTGCAGCTCATTTGTAATTCATACGGATGTTTCAAATTCGAAGATTATGATATGTTAGATTATCGCAACTGCTATAATTGCACGAAATGCTATACCGATTTATATGTATTTATATAAAATAAAACTCTGTTATGATTAAAATCTTTCATTTATAATTCATCTCTTACTATATCTAATTTATTCCACATTGTTAATGCCGCTTGCGCCAATTCGATCTGTTCGTTGGGTGTCAATTCTGTCACGTCTGCGATCAGTTTAGCTAATAAATCGTTGTAATCTTTCGCCACCATGTGTAAAATTCGTTTCGGCTTCGTTTTTTATTCGGCGTTTAAGTGATGGGCCGAGCACGCAACTTATCTGGTCGTGGGTACAAAGATTTAGGCAAGAAGGGACAACGCTCAACAAAACTCCTCCAGGACCATCAACATCAGCAGTTCCGAGGCTGTCCTACATAAGTTTAAGGACGAAAGAAACAAAGCATCTCTCAATTTGATAAAAAATGAATTACTTATTTACTTTAATTTAAATATACATAGTTTGTAAAGATGCTGTGCAATTGTTTAGTCGAGATACTAATTTAATACAAACTGCAAAAAGCAATAAGAATATATTTTTAAATATAATAATAAAGAAAAATAAATTGTACGTTATTTTGATACTGTGTACTTTTTTTTTCTTGTGTATGGACTTAAATTACAAAAAAAAAGGTGGCAACCCTAACTGCGCTATCAAATTAATAAGACATCAGGAAACTGCAAATTGCACCTATATTCCAATAATAACTGCACCAGTAACGAAAATACAGCAAATAACAAAATTCCTGGATTATCATAGTCCAAAACGAAGAAATACTGCAAAATCAATGCGCCGAAGGAAGCCATTACCAACGAAATAAAGGAGCCTATTTAATCAGCACTACCGATGAATGCAGCCTCAATCTCAATGGAAAAACTATGGAAATTCACATGAAACATATAAGGTTACAGAAAACAATACCTTTACCCCGTATACCTGTATCGAACATAAGTACCAGCTACGCTCCAATTAAATTAGAAGAAATAGACCAAAGTCTATTTCTTCCATAGGTCTATAGGTTGTCTAGACAACCTACATACGTTGTCTCATCAAATAGATAACATGAAAACGGTGAAACTAGCCGACAAACCACACTTCACCTATACCACAAGTTGGACCACGATAATATTGGTCATATTAATTATCGCTGTAATACCTTATAAATTGAATAAAAAATTCCAAATTATACAAACTTGTCGCCGACAACCTAAAACTACGACTCTGCATCATGCAGCGGAATTGCATCAGCCCTTAGATCAACAGCCGCAGCCAGTTGCAGCAGATACCCCTTGCCGAGACTTCGCTCTTGGACGGGAGGAATTAGGTCAGCTATAATACCATCAGCAGATAACAAACTGTAAACAAAACCATTTGTAAAAGAGCTTGTTTAGTATATATCCTATGGTTAGCGGATAGTTTAGTTTAGGTCACATACAGACTACTCCCTTCACACTCCACACTGTATATATTTAGCGGGAGGGTCTGTGTGTGGCAACTCACTGTCAACGTCAAAGTCAGTTGACGTTTGGCTTGGACATTTCGGAGTGACGCGTGATTGTTCGCGTCACATTCATTCATTCATAATGGATACTGGCTTCGGTTTTCAACTCGAACGGCGGAGTTTTACAATTCGGACTTTAATTAATATCATCGGCGCCGATCTATCTATTTCATGTGTGAAGTTTATCCGGACAATAGCAGTGACAGCAACATCAAGGTGGTTGCATGGAAAATCCTCACGAGCCCCAACATTTGGAAAGCCGGTGAGTGTTTGCCACGAGCGTAGGATATATATATTTTATTATCCACCGTGTAATGCATGTACACTAGACCGTGTATTATACAGAGCTCTTAATTATAATGATTCAATTTTAATAAAAGTAACTACCGCTGTAACAGTTAGCACTGTCATATATTTGAGTACGTGGTTTATTTTAGCACATAGTTTAGATAAAGAAGTTTGGAAGTTTTCTTGGAAATAAAAATGATTATATAAAATCGGTCTACACTAAACACTCGTAAGAGTAAACTTGTCTATTTCATTGGTATCTTTTTAAAAACCGTATATTATCTTCAAAAAATATTATCTTAAATAATATTTTTTGATGTTTCCATATCGCTACAGACTGGTAGAGAAAAATGCACTAAAAAGTGGACATGTTCCTAATGGGAGATAAGTGGACCGTGCAGATTAATATCTTTAACAAATGGATTATTATTTAAACAAACCTAAGTTTGTAAAATTACACTTTTGTTTTAGATACTATCTGCACTCAGTTTTCTAGGCACAGGAAGTTACCAAACCATTGTTGGACAAGATTGGTTGATGCCACTCAGCCAACCAAGTATCAGCAGATGCCTAGAAGAAGTTGTTGATGCATTAGAGCAATTTTTACAAACATATGTAATGTTTCCTTTACAAAAATTACAGATTTTATGGAAAATTTGGCTTTCCCGGAGTTATAGGATGTATTGATGGTACATTCGTTGGCATTGTGGCCTATCGAAGTCATCCCAGTGAAGCAGCATTTTTTGGGCGCAAAGGTTACCATGGCATTAACACTGCCATAGTAAGTTTTAACATTTATTTCTCCATAATTTATATTAGGATAAGTAAATGATTTAATGCTTCAATTTATTTATTTTATGTTTACAGATTTGTGACAGCGATTTAAGAATCATCGGGGTGTGTGCCAAATTTGGTGGTGCAGCTCATGACAGCTTTGTATGGAGATCTTGGGGTTTGAGTAATTTTATAGAAAAACTCCACCACAATGGAGAAACTGGTTGGCTCTTAGGAGATTCGGGATATTCTCAGAAGCCATGGCTCATGACGCCGATATTAAATGCAGCTGAGAATTCCCCTGAGGCATACTACACAGAGAGGCACGTAAACTCACATTTGTGCAGTTTTTGATCTGCAAGCAGTTATGCAATGTCCTAGTGGTGATACATCATCTTTCTTTCTACTATAAGACGAAATTGAATTGCCTCAACTTTACTATTGCACAATTACTTCAAAATAAAAAAAGACAAAAATCTCGATAAAAACACTGAAAGTGAACGTGATATTGGGGCTTATAGAGATGTCTACAGTTTTTTCTGGGATGAAACTCAAGGGAAACAAGGATCTAATGAGATTGGCTCGTGTTTTCTTAATTATATGGAGATTTTGAATGCAAAACATCAAGGTCAGGCCATCCACGTTACATTTTATTCCGACAACTGTTGCGGACAAAATAAAAATATAAATATTGATTGCTTGCTTATATTCCTATTCTGAATCGCATTTTGAGAACATCCAGTATATAACACAAAAGAGCCTAATAAGGGTCATACTCAAAATGAAAGTGACAATGTGCACAGTTTAATTGAAAAGGAAATTCAAAGGAATAAAAAGGCTGGACCTATATTCACCATATCAATACGTTACCTTAATAAAAAATTCGCGAAAAAATGGAAAGCCGTTTCTTGTCCAAGAATTATACAAACTTGTTTTGGAAACCTACAAACTCTCTCCTCCTCGACTAATCATAGAACGGCTGACCAGTGAGCCCTTCTTGCCAACACAGCCAGGTGCAGAATCCCTCCCAGTGACTTCATCGAAAAAGACGCGGAAGATGAAAGTGACAATGATGATGAACCCGATGCTTTAAAAAATGACACTAATTGCTTTTCTAAGTACGACCAAATTATTAAATTCCACCGAAGAAGTAGGTACCAAGAACAAATTCCAATGGGCAAACAATCTCTATCAGGAATGTGTCGAACAAGTAAGAAATGAACCGAATAATAGATGCGGAACAAAAAATGCCACATCGGCTGCCGTGGAATCCGAATTCAATGATCTAAAAATCGCACTCTGATAAATGTTAGTCAACCCTTACGCGCAGATAGATTTGTTTCCACACACATTTTGTCATTGTCAGGGAAAATTAAACTAGCGTTTGAATAGCACAGATCTTAAGAAACCTAAAGATAGAGCGAACAACTTAAATCCTGAAGAAGGATGCGAGGAAGTAAACGAAAATTTAGGTACCTGAAATCTCCTACAGTTCTGGCCCCTGTTGAAAATAAAATTATCTACTTACATATTATTTTACAAAGACGATTTATTACAAAGCTTTATCATTTAATGAAATCATTGGGCGCTTGACAGATGCTCGATGGCGTACTGCAAGTGCAACGGGAGTTTCTGAACAGACTGTTACAAGGATTCTCAAAGAAGGAAAGATTTTTTCCCCTACATCGGGGAAGGTTACTTTTCCTATGAAGAAAAGAACAAGACGAAAAAGAAAGATTGATATACTTAGATAGTTTTCATGTTGATGCTGTGTGAACGATGATACAAAAGTTTCATATGAAGTAATAAACAATTACCTACATTAGGTAAGTTAAGACAAGTTTTAATGGAGTAAATTGCTTTTGACAGTTCTATAAGAACGTTACGAAGATTATTGCTAAAATTAGACTATGTCTGTGTTGGTTGGCGAGCCTCGCCAGATGTTGTCTCATATGTCCGACAACTTCGAGCCGGTGCTGGACATCCTCAACTCTCGTTACGACAACGTTCGACAGCTTGCGGAATCCCTTATTTTGTAGTATTTGACAGACTTCCTCGAAGTGGAGTGCCGGCGAGCGGACACGCCGAGGGTTGCACCCACTTCGCACCGAACACCGACCACTTATCGGACTAAGGGGGACTCATCAAAGGGCCCTGCGAGGGCTGCTGCGGTCAACCGAAACGCTACAATGTGGTGGCAGCCGGATCCCCTCGAAGCCTTTAATGTAAGGATCCGGCCCATGCAATAACAAACTGCACCCGGTGTGCCAGGAATCAGGTCGGCGGGACCGTCAACTCATCCCCGACCGTGTCGGACTTGTGACGGGAAACACCACCCGATACTGTGCATGAACCGCAGCGGGGAGTACGGTACTCCACCGCCACAGAACCGAAGGGAGGATGTGGAGTCCCCATCGTGATTCTATTATTGTTTTCTTAAATTTAATTTATTGGTTTTGTGTTATCGTTTTCTGTTTTTTTTTAACTTTTGTTTTGAATTGTAATGCCACGAACAAACATTATTTTAGACAAGCCAGGAAAATGGTTTACGATGTCTTCTGCTATTTATTTATTTATTAAATAAATAAATAAATAAATAAATGGTAATTAATAAAATTTCAAATCATTCATATACATATATTATTTCTGGGTTCAACGCTGTCCTGTGTAGGGTAAAAGCTGGATAGTTGCCTCAGACGGATACATGCCGCGGTTTTTAATACAATATGTAGGAACATAAGTTGTGTTGGCGCTTTACTACAATAAGTAGTGAACACCCGTATCGAGAGGATCGAGGTGTTTATCTAACAGAAGCTATATATATCCTGTTCTTGGCTTCGAGAATGAAAAACGACTGGTAGCTCATATATTGAAGCTCGGAGACGAACTTCTAATAATTTGCTGTTAAAATAATATGTAATTAAAATAACAACTATTTTAACTGAGAATACTTAATTTGCTGGATAAGCCAGATAGAATATTTAACATGAATGAAACCGCGGGTGTCCAACTTAATAATAAAATTGGTAAAGTATTAGCTAAGAAAGGTGCTACAGCAGTTAAATCAGTTACTTCCGGTGAAAAGGGAGAAACAATTACTGTTGTTGCTTTGCAAAGCTATTGGCAATTTTCTCCCATCGGTTCTGATTATCAAAGGCGTAAATAAGAAACCAGAATTCCAAGAGGGACTTCCGCCTGGTTGTCAAGTTTAGATGCAAAAGAAATCGGCATACATTACCTAAAAAAACCAATTTCAAAGGGACAAAGAATCGTCATACTGCATGTTGGACCTGAAGCTGGATTTGTACCTAATAGGCTACTATTATTTAAAGCAGGTACTAAATCCGGTGATTTTCATGAGATGTAGCGCCAGATATTCCCATCCCTAGTACAAGTAGGGCAGGACGGCTGATCCGACCGCCTCTTCGCCTCCACAATTAGTCTATTCGGTACAGCACTAACTGTTTTCCCGTCTCTAATAGAGTATACTCTGTGTTAATAGTCTCTGTCAAAATATGTATATCATGTTACAACAGGTTCACTTTTATTTTGTATTAATCTTTTGTTCATCCGATGTTCCTGAGTAAAATTTATTTCAGTTTCCATTTTGCCGTTTCATTTAACAAGGGTCCAAGCCTTCCCGACTAAAGAATGGCCGCGGCTAGAACCTAATTGTAAAACATTGACAGTGCGGTTTTGCAATAACTTTGCAAGTGACTTGTGCAATGTAATAATGCTTGGGATTACATTGTGGTACCAACTTCGTTGGTGCTAGAAATCAGCTCAAAGAAGTTAATAAGTTTTTAGCCTTAAACAACGATGCAATCACTCACAAGCTTGTCACTTAGCACATAACTTCGTTACTAAATCCGCCCACCGGACACTGGTTTGGGGGCTTGCACGAGGTAGCAATAAAAAGTGCAAAACAATTGCTCTACCGCGTAGTTGGAGATCAGCACATGACCTTTGAGGAGTTTGCAACGCTCCTCACTCGAATTGAGGCCGTACTCAACTCGCGACCTCTCTGCCCACTCTTTTCAGATCCCACCGATTTCAGCATATTGACCCCCGGTCATTTTATTATTGGCCGTCCACTCACTGCCTTGCCTGAGCCATCATTCGATGACCGGCCAATAATGGCTGATAACAGCTCTTAAAAGATTTCAGCTCATCCAGGTCACGTTGCAAAGATTTTGGACCATGTGGACCAGAATAATGCTCAAAATGGTTCTCTTCCTCTACCCCTCCTCCTCAAATTGGCGAACTTGTGCTCATCAAAGAAGACAATCTCCCTCCGCTCCAATGGAGGAGAGGAAGAATCACGCGCCTTATACCAGGAAAGGATGGCGTCGTGAGAGTAGTCGATCTGGACACACAGCATGGAACATTGAGGAGACCTGTGCTCAAGATTGCAAGATTTCCGCTTAGCCCGCGGGATTAAGGATGTCTTGCCATCATAAAAGGATGTTCACGCGAAACGGACAACACCGCGTGACGTCAAAGCACTGACAGTTGACAGTTGAAAAAAGTTCGAAGCCGGCCGGTAACGCGCGTGAAAACTTTGTGAAATTCCTCATGATTTAATTTTTTAACTCTTGTGTTTAATGTGCCAGCCACTGTAAGTACCCATCAGCTCCTTTATCCAACAATTATGTTGCAAATAAGGAACATGTAGAAACTTTCAGATGTTTAACTTAAACAAGTAGGTCTTAAAATGTTATTTAGTAACATTTTTAAGATTCTTTAAATTAAATCTGGCAAGCGGAAGAATGATTTGTTAAACTCAGTTATTAGTATTGATGTAAATAATTTACCAAATAAAACGAAATGTTTAGATCTCGTGGTTGATTCCAGGATAAACTACGCGATCTAATAAAAGTTATTTTGGCACATAATCAAAACGAAATGCCTAGAACACAGACAAAAAACAATATTCCTAAATCTGCGAGAGCGACTGAACGTCCAATGGGAATAAAGAAGAGGAGCGAAAAAAATAGAAGCTCAGCCTAGTAGGCTTGATTTTTTATCAAGTAAAGAATAAAGCGCTTCGACGGGAGATTGTTATGCTGAACTTGAAATTAAACCAAATGAAAGAAAATCAATCAGAAACGCCGCCAGGAAATGCTGCATGGATTCTGAATATTCCAATGGATTGCAGGGCAGAATCAGAGAAGCTATAAGTTATATGGTACATAACACTAATATAGATCGTCCGAAATATCCGGGAAAGAATAGGTGCCACCCGGTCGCATTTGTAGAGGATCTTAAGGCGTTCTTGGAGAGGACACCATCCGCACATAATACCGTGGAGTCCACAATTGATTGCCTGGAAGGGGAAGCTCGTGATTGGGCTCGCTTAGGGTACCTGGAATAAAGCAGAATGTCCAACTATGTTTGGATATTTCATTTCCCTTGCTGGAAAAGCAAAAATGCTAACATACCCCATACAGCTAATAAACGACATTATGTGTCACTTCCCTCAGACCGTCCAATGTGCGTGGTCCATAAGCAATTGTGCGACAATGTTGGACGCCACAGAATTTTTACGCAAATTAGACAATGTGAACAAACACGATTATCCCACCTTCCGTAGTTTCAAAAGTGCCAAGTCGAATAATTATCAAAATAGAAGAAAAAAAAAATTCGATATTTCAACAACAAGGTGCTGCGAAATCTAGGGACGTTAATGTTATTGATATGTGAATCAACAAGTGTAAACAATTCTAGTGTTAATACAAATGTCGTGAGAGCCAATTTATACTAATAAGTACTGGTGATCGTAATCCCGCCTCATCAGTTGTTTCAGGGATGTAAAAATTACCTATCCTAAATATGATGTTACCCCCTCGCTTCAGAGCTTAATAACCCTACAGTCAATGTTAGGAGACTGAAGCGAGGCACTGTCTTATAAGGGGATCAAGGCACTGGCCTCTTCCCTGCAAAGCCACAATCCTCAAAACACATTCATTTATGGTCTGGCGACCGATCGTGGATTACAAATAATAATAAAAAAAAAAAAAAAAAAATATGATGTTAAAAATGGGCTGGAAGCCGGGTCAAACATTAGGCAAAACAGGTAGTCAGGGTTTGAGAAAGCCTTTACAAGAAAGGGTTGAGAAGCCTTATTTGGAGGAAAAGTTGGGTTTGGTTTCGGGCTAAATAGATACGATAGGGATATTGAAAGTATCGTTTTAGAACCTGACATTAAAAAAAGAAAACTGATAAATGTAGTTGAAAGGTATTATTAGTAATAAATATTTATAATATAATTATGTTATAACAAAATAACTGTTGTAATTATTACAACAACTTTATTATAAATTGAACGTTCTTCTGTCTTGGCAAACCTTACTTTTCTTAAAAATGCGGGAATGTTCATCATGTACAATAGATAAAAATACTTATGAAATGAGAACATTTGCTTGCTATATAAGCATATACTAATTGCTTATATTTACTTCTTTTTCTAGCACACCAAGACTTATGGAAAGAAAGATGGGACAGCGATACAGCATTAACATCTTAAAATCGGCTTCCGAAACATTCAAAGAAGCTCAAGAAAGCAGCTTAAAAACGGCGCAAAAAAAAAGGTGATGCAATCAATAATTTGTGCCGTGTTCTCCAAGAGCGAAATGACATTGAAAAAATAAAATTAAAAATTTACAAGGAAGAAATAAAAATTAAACGCGCTTTAGCCAAAGCTAATATAAAAAAGTCTTCAATTCCCTGGAAGACTTTGAAGACTAATGTAAAAATATAAAGTCTTTATAATTAAAGAAAAGTGTTAATTTTTTGAATACCCTTACACATACTTCAACCACTAACTTGGTTAAATGAATAAGTGCCTAATGATAGGACCTGGACTAACTTTAAACGGGAATTTAAACCCCTTTACCCGCGTAGGCTTGATTTGACACCCTACCCTAATCAGTTGCAAACACAGGATTGCTACCATGTGTGTGTGTGTTGTAGAAGAATAACTACAACAAACAAACAACAGTAAATTTTCACATTAAAATAATAATAATAATATAAACCTCACCGGAATTCAACAGAATCAAATTATATGTGTGCGTTCTTTGAAGATTACATCTAAATCAGTTGAATTAAAAGCTATTTAGATTTACTACTTACTTTTTTGTTTCAAGTAAGATGAATAGTGAGTCTAACTTGCAATGGTGGTTGAGACAGCCCAGTTAAAGATTTTTGTGAGCATGCAGCAATAGACTACAACAATATACTCTCACATTGCAGAAGTCAGTGGCTTTCACTACTTCCAGCTATTGAACGCATACTAAAGTTATGAAAGTACCATTGAAAGAATTTTTCGCTAATGGAGAAAATGCACCAAAAGCTACAGTCGATTTTTTCGCTAATCCCTTATTAGAAGTTTACACTCAATAAAAAAAAATATATATATATATATATATATATATATATATATATATATATATATATATATATATATATATATATATATATATATATATATATATATTTATATATATATATATATAGACTGTCGATTTACAATAAGATTAGATGTCAGTGATACTCCCGATGTCGTCCTAACTGTGAAGAACAACAGATATAGACTCCTACGCCGGCCATTCGGACGACATCAGAAGTGGGATGCAGCCCACCATGATGGATGAAAAGATGGAAAACAAGATCCGCAACCGGGACGGCAACCGGAACTATAGCACGAACATTGCACTGAAAATAAACTACGCATGTCGACTCAACACATCATTCGAACCATTTAGACGTTCTGTCATGTGAACAGCCATGTACCGGAAGGATACAATGCGTATGGCAAGACAAGATGGCTGCCGTGCCGCGCCGTCATAACAAAAAAGTGGCGAAGTCCGGGCGAAGTGACAAAAAAAAAATGTATACCGATTACCGTGCTATATAGCTAACGTTCGACGCAATTCGACAATAAGTGAAGTTGTTGTGGAAGTGATATTCGTTTTAATAATTTCAAAAAGAAAATATTACACTTCACGGTAGCTATGTTAGTGTTGTTATACGATACGAGTGAAACAAAAACGTGACAAGTTTCAAGTAAAGTTAAATGCATCTAAGAGAGACAAAGGCATCAAAGAAGATTGTTCGCTGCCACTGTGGAGAGCGGGCAATGTGGAAGCCTCGCTGCCCTGCTGCTTTTATAGCGGCACTGGGCAGTGGCCCTGTATATGTATTGTAACATAAAGGAGGTAAAAAACTGTGCAAAGCGCACAGTTACGCAAGTAAGGTCTTTTTATTATTTCTACTTGGGGTTGCAATATTTCGTGTAAGACGAAGCGTTTGTCTATTAATAAGAGATAAGAGAGTTTAATCAGTGAATGAATAGTGAGTTGTAGTCAGTAACGTAACTCTAAGGTTGTAGTGTAGTAGTACCTAGTTGAATTGTAGTAGTGAATCGTTATTGGTGATGGTAAAATGATTTTATTTGATGATGGTAATATTAAAAAGAAAAAAAAAAAATCATTGAGGTAAAGTCGCGGTATAACAAGGTTAATTGATAGTTAACATTTGCTTTCTTTCACTGGGGCAGTTGTTAGTAATATTCAAAGATTTTATTACAATGTAGTGTACCAACATTCAATTTCAAACAAGGCAGAGTATTGTACTGTGGCGTTCGCCGTGGGCTGGTTGACTGACGGATCAAATAGATTGACGTAGATCAACTTTTTATAATTTTGGACTGTAGTTGAGTGAGGTGTCACTGTCATCTGTCTGAGCCATATTTCAATTCAATTATGTTGTTTATGTTGTTATTGTCAGTATGTCAGTAGTGAAAATATAACAATAATAACAAATTTCTATGTTAAATAACATTAAAATTTACAGTTTTGGGCTAGATAAGTGGTTGAGAATTTGAGATAAACAATTTTAGTGGATTAACAGGTGTGTGTAACATTTCAGAGCATTTTTGTTAGAAAAACATTTATAATCTACGGACTTATTAATCGAAATAGGACTTGGATGCCGTCTGATTCCGATAACTCGAAGCTATTAAAACAAGAGCCCGTGGACAATGTATGATGTGATTGTCTTGTATGATACCTATTGACTTTATCACATTATGTTTTTGTCGCTAGGAGAGTGACTGTTGTGTAGCTGGATGCTGTAGCAATTGTGATGTCGCTGGTGAAGGTGGCAGTCACAGTGTGTTTAAGTGGTAGTCGCAGAGAGCGCTATGTAATGTGGTATAGACAATAGTGAACCGGTATGTAGAAACTAAAAATAAGCGTTTGTGTTGGTTTGATAATAATTACTTTACTCGAGTTATTGTGATTCAAGACCGGTTTCTATTGTGATAGGCTTTTGTAAAATAAAACAGTAATTGTAATAATTGTAATACAAATTACAAAATATAAGACTTGTTCGTACTAGAGATAAAAGGGTTCAGGAATCTTTATGAAATAAAATGCAAGCGAAATGCATCGGACCGAGAGCCTACTCCAAAATTTAAGATTTACTTCAAATTCAAATTCAAATCATTTAGCTTTCAATATTAACTTGATTTATGGACATAGTATGATTCAGTAGAAATACAGCCGTGTAATTCTATGTTTGGTGATAATTATTGTGTTTTTGAGATTTTTGTGAACGCAATCAAAACACTTAGATTGTAAACTTATTTAAAGTAGGTATTAGAAATAGACCGTTATGACCGCTTCTAAGGATCGGGCTTTGTTAAGGGAAGTGGCAGGAAGCATGCATTAATGAGACTTTATTAGCGAGTGATTACATAGAGCAAGGTTACTAGTCAAGAGTTTAAGAATTTAGTCGGGGGTGAAGTGTCGGACGAAAGAGGGAATTGGTCATCAGAGAATCGGAGAGGGAGAAGGAAGGTGTGCAGTGGTAGCCCTCGGGGCTAGCCGTGCGGTGAGGAAACGGTAGCGGTGCGCGCTGGTAACTCGCGGAGTTAGCCAGGCGGCATGCGTTACGCGTTGAGTTTTGAGAGCTGTGTTGGTGTTGTGACGCCGAATGCTGTACTCCCGTCACTGGCCGCAAGCCCCTGGCCTGCCGCACTCTATATGGGTGTTGGTCCCCAGGTGGTGGTGCGGAGCTGTGGTGGGTGCAGTAAGGGGCGACATTGAGAGTTGAGAGATTTACGGGGTGATGTTGAGTTGAGAGACTTAAGGGGCGATACGAAATTGAGAAATAGATGTTGGGTTAAGGGGCGGTGTGACATTGAGAGATAGTAGATTATGATATTACGAGATACATATTGAGTTTGTGGATTTCTGAAGCTCTGGAAAAGTGAACTTTGCTCTATGTAGGCTCTTACACGTTGGTGATGAGTAATATGGGGTGTATTGAGCGTGGAGTAACGTAATGTTTTCTTTTAGATTAACGCACGAGGGCGTGCGTATGTCAGGAAGGCCGTGTCGGTATGATTGTGTTTTATTTGAGGTGCAACACGTGCATTTGAGGGTTGTGCGTGTAACGAAACGTCTGGCATCGGTTCGGGGGTGTGTGGGGAGTGCGGCGCGGGCGGTGGCACTCAGCAGTCTGGAGCACGCTCCAATGGGAATCGCATGGCCTAGAGGGATCGTGGCACTTCATTCCTTCGGCTTTTAGTTAACTACTGTTATTTCGATCGTAGTAGTGATAGACTGTCGATTTACAATAAGATTAGATGTCAGTGATACTCCCGATGTCGTCCTAACTGTGAAGAACAACAGATATAGACTCCTACGCCGGCCATTCGGACGACATATATATATATATATATATATATATATATATATATATATATATATATATATATATATATATATATATATATATATATATATATATATATATATATATATATATATATAAAATATTGCCTGGAAGGGGATTGGCTCGCTTATATAAAGAAAGATGGACGGGACTGGAGGACTTCAGTCGCGACTTTTTAAGCGCATATTGGGGAGAGGCCGAACAGAGTTTATTAAGAAGAAAAATAGTCCAGGGTACCTGGAATAAAGCAGAATGTCCAACTATGTTTGGATATTTTATTTCCCTTGCTGGAAAAGCAAAAATGCTAACATACCCCATACAGCTAATAAACGACATTATGTGTCACTTCCCTCAGACCGTCCAATGTGCGTGGTCCATAAGCAATTGTGCGACAATGTTGGACGCCACAGAATTTTTACGCAAATTAGACAATGTGAACAAACACGATTATCCCATGAAGAAAGAACCATTGAAAGAATTTTTCGTTAATGAAGAAAATGCACCAAAAGCTACAGTCGATTTTTTTGTTAATCCCTTATTAGAAGTTTACACTCAATATAAAAAAAAAAAAAATAGAAAAAAATCAGTTATTTCCACTGTCGAGGGAAAAATGTTTTTGAGGATACAAATCAACAATCGGGGATTACCGTGTTGAAATGGATGCGTCCAATTTTACAAAATGGGTCAAAGAGCAATTGATACCGAATCTTCCACCCAACGGGATAATTGTCATGGACAACGCGCCCTATCATAGTAAGCAGACGAATAAGGCGCCAAATTTCAGTGCACGTAAAAATGAAATGCAAACGTGGCTGCAGGAAAACAACATCGGATTTGATGACAAAATGACTAAAAGCGAACTGTATTATGTTGATTAAAAGAAATAAGCCTGAGAAGGTATATTTCTTTGATGTAATATTTAGAACTGCCACCCTACCACTGTGATCTCAACCCTATTGAGTATGTTTGGAATTTGATGAAGTAAAAGGGTGGCAGACAAAAATATAGACCAATCAGAAAAAGATATAGAAAGATTAACAAAGGAAGCGATACAAAGTATAACCCCGGAAGATTGGAAAAAAGAATGCAATCATGTTGATCGCTTAAGAAATAAGTTTTAGCATAGTGACAGATTTTATGAACGTGAAGAACGCGAATTAATAATTTCATTAGGAGGAGAGGATAGTGACAGCGAAGCGCAAGACAACATTTTCAGTAATAGTGAAGAAGATGACGACAACGACAGCGTAACGATGTCTGGTGTTGAGGCTTTATCAGAATAGTTTCGCCACTTTCCAGAACGTCCGCGTTGAACGATGAATGATACCCTATGTTCTTTCTGGTGTCTCAGACAACGTGTATACAAAATTTCATGGTGATCGGTTCAGTAGTTTTTTGCGTGAAAGCGTAACAAACAAACAAACAAACTCACATTCACATTTATAATATTAGTAAGTATTTTATTTTCGTTATTTATTGTTATTTAAAAAAAAAGCTTTTTTTTTTTAATTAAAATGTAAATATCTCGAAATTTTTTGCTATCTCTCCAGTTTGCATGACGTCATTGAGCCAGGTTCGGACTTATTTCCGACGGGTTGTTGTTGAAGTAGGGAGTAGGGTCGTGAATGATTACCTTCTCGAGAAGCCTATGCTCATAGGTCAGACATACTCTGAACAGTCACATGTAGTTATGTACAAGGATGCTATCAAGCTGCAGTTTTTACACAAACTGCGCTGAAATACCGAATTTACAAGGTCATGACGAGGAAAAGATAGAACGAGTGAGGATTTTGGCGCATAAAAATAGGGAACGGCCCCAATGTTAAATTTATCAAAAACCAGGTGATCACAATCTCGTTTTGAACTAAAATCTGCACTCTTCTTTGATCCTAAATAAAATGTACTAAATTGTCTACTAAATGTACTAAATACTTTTTTTGTTTTTAGCTCTATGTTATGGGCAAAATATGTTCTGCCTGATGCACAGTATGGTGACCTACAGCTCCAAAAAAAAATCATATACTGAACATCGAATGCTGTGTTAAAAACATTTTAAAAACACCGATTTTACTGATGGGACAAATCTTGTCAGGACAGCAGTTCCTTTTGACCCTCAGAAGGCACTTTTACCTATGGATGTTCAACCTGGTCCTTCGCAACCACCCTCAACTCTTACAGAACGCATTCCATTTAGAGACATAGCAAATTTAAATGATCAGACTAAATCAAAACAGATAGCAGTACCCTCAACTTCGAATCAACAAACTTCATTTCGAGATACAAGTAAATTAACTAATGAAACGGGGAAAAATAAAGATAAGTCAGAACAAGAAAAAGTTCTGTATGAGAAATGTCACAAATATGTGAAAAAAATTGGTTACCTACAAAATCGTTTAACACGTTGACTGCGGTATGAGGCCTTTACACCGCACACGCGTACTCACAGCCACTGCGGCAACAAAATGCTGCTTTCTCCCTCTAATGCGACGGTCATATATAAGGAACTGGGGGGTGTTTGAAAAAGATAAATATATGTCCGTATTTGCCTACTTACACTTAATAACAATAACAGATAAAATACGCGTGAGGTGTCTAGGCCGCACATCGCACTAAGCGTAAAAAAACGGCCTTTGTGCCTCACATACACATGGGGCAGTTTCGCCTCCCCCGCACTTATTGTTTGCTGAGATTTTTTTACTTAAAAATTAGTGACGCGCTACGCTTTTGATTGTACAAAGACGTACTTTATTAATTTCGCTCGTAATTATTCGTTGCATCCAACCAAAAACATTAAATAAGTAATATGGCAATATGGACAATATGGCTCGCGATACTAAGCGGTGTAGAAAAATATTGGAATTAGTAACTCAACCTGAGAGTTGTAATACCAATTAAGATATATTCATGCCGAAATATCTTCAGAGTACGATAGTAAGTAAAGAGAGTATAAAACCTTCTACAAATGCCGAAAATAAGATAGAAATTCTACAGAATCTTCAAATATGTCCTGCATTTGAAACGCGCAACAAAGACGGTTATGTTTTGACTGAAACACCCAAGAGACGCAAAATTTCCCGCTAAGACAGTAAAGAAGGTTTTATCTCGCTGCGTTAATTGCAATAAAAATATGTGCCTGAAATGCTTCTATGATGCACATATTATGTAAACTTGTTATTGATTTATTTTGTTTTTTATAATAAAAAATAAAAAAACATTTATATCGATATATTTTATTTCCCATCCCTAGTAATCTCTTTATTGTACCCCTAATCTGGTGCAATATGAGGTCTTTCAACCTCACGTTGTTTTTCCAATTTAACTCGATTTTCCATTGTCATATGCCGGAGCGGAGCCTCAAGTATAATAAATAACTCTTTGGGGATATTATGAAGGGACTTTCATTAAAAAGAAATGTTTTTTTCGTGAAATTACCACCAATTTAAGGGAGTAATCCGAAGTGAGGTTCAAAGACCCAAATCGCACAAGATGAAACATGCAAGCTGAGGCTTGCTGACCCCATACCGCACTGTAGGACAGTAAAGACAAAATCAGCGTCGCAGTCAATGTGTTAAAAGGTTTAACAAGGAAGGAAGTTTTGAATAAAGTAGAAAATGATACATCAATACAAAAATTATCCAAAAAAATCCCTACACTTGCCCTTTTTTTGCAAGGGCAAATTAGAACTTTCAATAAAAAACGAACTGGGCGTAGATGGAGTAAAGAAGAAAAGATTGTAGCGCTGGGAATTTTTAAGAGATCACCCACATATTATCGTTTGTTAAAGACAATTATTTTGTCTTCCATCACATGGCACTTTAAAAACATTATTAAATAAAGTGCCATTTGGTGTTGGCTTAAATAAACCTTTATTTAAAGTCTTAAAAAAAAAAACAGTTAGAAGTCAATAGAATAAAGAAAATTTATATATTATTATGTTTGATGAGATGTCAATTAAAAAACGTTTTCAATACTATATATAAAAGAAGATAAGATTGAAGGGTATCAAGACCATGGTATTCATGGGAGATCTCCTCAGTACTTATAAAAGAGGTATACATTTGAAAATATGTAAAGATAATTATGTTTAATATATTGTGAAAAAAAAAAACAATACAGAATATTGTTTTTTTTTTATTCTTGCAGGTTTCAAATGAGTGCTTCTAGGCTGGGATTAATATAGTGGCTACAGTATGCGATATGGATCGAGTCAAACGGAGAGCATATACTGAATTGGGTGCAACAGTGGAATATATATATATATATCGCATTCGTCGTATGTGAGACACGCGCGCGGTGGTTGACCCCTCTATCCGATCGTCTCACCTTCGGACGTGATGAGAGAGTTTATTCTCTCTGTATATATTCGACCGTTTTTAAAAAAAATTATCATTCGACATGAATTCTCGGGTTGGGTCGGGTGGTTCGGAGCCTATCGAAGACGCACGTGTGCCTCCCGAGGATGTTCCGCCGATCGAAGACTATTATCCGACTCCAGCAGAGACGTGCGAGTTGGAGTTTTACGCCGCGTCGTCCGGCAGGCACTTTATCAGAGTTCAATTTTATTTCCCTCTCGCTTCGAGTAATATTTATCTATGTTTGCCCTGCGTACACAGTTGCTGTGCAATTCTTATGGATGCTTTAAATTTGAAGATTTTGGCTTACTAGAATATCGCAGTTGTTATAACTGCACAAAATGTTATACTGACTTGTATGTATTTATAAATGAATAAAATATAATATTTATATATGAAATAAAACTGCGTTATAATTTTTATATATATATATATATATATATATATATATATATATATATATATATATATATATATATATATATATATATATATATATATAAATTATATAAATTTAAAAAATTAAATTATAGTAACATTTATGATAGATAACTTAGTGGATTGTAGTGATTAATTATAACAATATAGGTAATTACCTATATTGTTATGGAAAATTTTCAAAATATTTGCACACCCCAAAGGTTAGAATGTTGCGAGTCTTATTCATTATAAAACCATTGTAGGTAATTTTACCCATATTAACTAATAAATTATTATTATTAAAAAAAGTTCTTCTCTTTTAATTAACCCCCATAAAATAACCACTTGGTTTTGTAGGACCGATATTGCTTTTTTTTTAAATAGTAAGCAACGCAATGATTAAAAAAAATCATTATACAAGTAGAGAAATTATACAAGTAGACTCTGGAGAAATGGACACGAAAATAACTGTCGGATAAATCCGACTCTGGAGGCTAAAGGATTTTTGCTTCTGTTGCTGCCACCGAACTTAACTCTACGTGAATAACAATTATGTTCAGAAATTCGTGTCAACTGGCTAATCAAAATATTTATATTTCTTCTTTTTATATACAATTCAGATTGACATTTAAAAAATTTCAATAAAAATATTGTAATATACAACATAATATTATATATTAGGTTATATACCCTCTTAGTTACGTCTCGTTCAAGTATTACGTAATGCAATTTTTGAAGATACCCTCCATAAACGTTACGTTTAGGACAAAGTTTACCAAGTGACCATTTTTACCAACTAAAATATGACTAAGACATATTTTATATTATTAATATTATTATTTCATATGTAAATTACAATTTTACACGCCAGACGTGGCAGTGCATGAGGTGGTTCCCATTAACCCATGTCACTTGTAAATAAATGATTTGAATTTGCCAACTTGGGAGAACAAAATAAAAAAATTATGTACAATACACTCGAGGTGTTCCCCTTCCCGCCCCTGTAACACATATCGTAACGTTTTACAAACCCCCTCCCCTCCCCCAAATTGAGTTACCTAATACTCGAATGTCTCTTTAAAGTGTGAAATTCCCAATTTAACATTCTTCTGTGGCAGTAATGTCCGAATTAATTAAATTCTATGCCTACTCACCTATGTCTCCCATGTTTAAAACCTAAATTTACACTTGACCACTTTGACGTAGGCCAAATCCGCTTCGACCGTATTGACTAACATCACTCTCGGTTTATCTTGATAGTTGAATAGGACATCGTTGTTTGCTGACGGCAAAGTTGACTCGAAATCTGATGTTGCATCGCACATTTTCATGTCCGCTTCGTTCAGAACTCTCATTATCTTATTTTCCACCTCGTTTCTTAGTCTTTCATCGTACGCTTCCAGTCTACGCGACACTAGATTCACAAAAGACTGACTGTTCTTTATGGATTGTAGATTATTATCGTCGCTGTCAGATGAATCGGATACTGAAATGTTGGTTTTCGTTTCAGAACGACGCCGAGGCGAATGAATCTTTCTTTTGAGCGGCATATCGTCTTCTTTATCCTCACTCTAAAAGAGAAACGTTCAATAGGTTTATGTCAAATCCTGCTACATGAAATAACACTAGCTGTTGCACTTGACTTCGTCCGTGTAACTTTATATAAACTTATAATATAATAATTCTAATAATAAATGTGTAAGGGTCGGTCATGGAGTAAGTTACTTTGTTTTCAGAGATATCGTGTTTATAGGCTCTATACATGATACTGAAACTAAATTGACCATTTTTAGAATTTTTTTCTGTATGTATGTTCCTCCATAACTCTTAAACGAATTAACTGATTAACATTTAGACATACAGGACACAGGATAGGCTACTTTTTTTTTTCAACACGGACGAAGTCGCGGGCGCCAGCTAGTATAAAATATAGCCCATATTACTCGCTGATAACATAGCTTAATATAGGTGATAGAATTTTCAAAATCCCGGCCACTAATTTTTGAGTTTATTTGATTAGATATAGATTGTCAACTTTGTGCAACTAATTTGAAATATCACCCCAAGCTGTGGGTGCGGTGATATTCTTCTATGCCACTTTTAGTGAAGCAACTCAGAATCTAGTGTATCCTTTATCAAAGGTTAACATTTACCTTTGTACCTAAGTCATCTATGTTTGTAATTATAAAATGTAATTATGTATTTACAAAAAAAAAGTAATGTAGTGTATTCTTTTTTCATTGATCAAAAAGGTAAACAAACAATTCACGGTATAAAACTAAATAAACAATATGAACAAATTCTATTCTAAATGAGTCACCGAGTCAACTCTCTTTGATAATGCCTAATGTACAAATCCCATCTTTAGAACAGTTTAGTGACCATGGCGACGCTATATTTGTTTACGTTTTTGATCAATAGAAAAAGAATAGATCATAATTATGTAGTATATCAACTGTCTGGTATCCATAATCCATAATACAAGCATATAGTTGCTTAGTGTAGAAATAGATGATGCTATGTAGAATGTACTTACGGCTGTTAGTTGATCATCGTCCAGGGACAGAATAACTTGGCCGGTTTCTGTCAGCGTTGGCAAATTACGTGACGGAAGCGTCAGCTTCTTCAGAACGATTCCCTTAACTGATGACACTTTGTCGCTTGGTTGAAAATGATCATCACATACCCTTTGGTGGCTCGATGGTTTGCTTATCAAATCTTCCCGGTCAACCAATTTTAACCATAACGAACGTCTGTAATGGTAAAATCCGTAGGTACTAATATTATAAATGCGAAAGTTTGTATGGATGTTTGTTACTTTTACACGCAAAAACTACTGAACCAATCACCATGAAATTTTGCATATACGTTGTTCTGGGACCAGAAAGAACATAGGGTACCTTTCATCCAGAACGCGGACGAAGTCGCGGGCACCTTAATCTTGACAAGCAATTATAACCATCTAGGGGCCTTAGAGGGAAAATTTGTTTTTGCCTATTGATTAAAATAAGTGTTAAAATAAACCTATAATGAAAGTTCTACAGTATTACTCACCTTAGAGGATCCGTAGGAAGTTTAAAAAATGCTAGTCCCGGATTCTTTACGGATGTATTGAGGCATCCGTAAGAACAACAATAAATCGTCCGAACAGATCGCGATCTCGAAGTAGACATGGGGAACTATTTCGCAAGGATGTAGATGTCGCGTGTTATTCTTCAGTAAAAGAATATTTCTTTTGCTAAATTAAGATTAAAACAAAATTAACCTAAATATCTTGCTTTGCTTTGTTTGCCGTTAGACAAAGACATGTTCAAACATGTTCAACTTGTTCAAGGAACATTCTCTAGCTCTACTCTAGCGTGGACAAGTGGACATCACTCAGTCACTCACAGTGGTGGAATTATAATGCCTGCTGTGCGCAGTGTTGCCAAGACAGTAAAACAAAAAATGGCCAAACACTTCTAAAAAGGTGCTAGAAAGTTAAAATTTTAATGCCCTAAAAAGTGGCTATAAGTGGCCAACTTTTCTTTCCATCTCAGCATTAGAGTTTGGTAGAAATAGAGCCAAATCCGTCAAAGCCAAATCGGTGAAATACAGATTCACCGCTTGTATTTTTAAAATTTTGACAATATGTAAGGACGTATGCAATTTGTATAGGTGTATTGTGAACCATTATTACATCAACTCACCAATTTTTTCGTCATAAATAGACAATATTCGTTCAGAAATAGGTATTTTTATGTAGATGAGTAAAGACTGTTAATTTTCGGAAAATATTACTTTTTATTTTGTTGTTATTTTTATACTTTGCCAATGATGAAAAGTTCCCAAAACAGTGGCTAAAATATTTAGCCAATAATATTTAATATTTATGGCTAGTGCAACCCCAAAAGTTGCCAGATATAGCCAAAAAATTGCTAACTGGGCAACACTGGCTGTGCGTGCCGCACATTGCCAATTTGCCACAGACCAAGGAATATAGTATAGTATTCTATGCGAGAGCCACAGACTATACAGTGATGCTAGCATATATTACTATACTCTTCGCCTTAATACAAGAAAAGTGCAAGAGAGAAAGAAGAAGAAGAAAGAAGAGCAAAAGAGAAAGAAGAAAGAAAGAAGAGAAGAAAGAAGGTGTGGCGATATTCCACAGATATACAACCTCTCCGACTAACGCTGGCATAGAAGATTTGAAAATTCAAGAAAAGATTCGAAATTATGAAAACGAATAAACTGTCATGTCAAATTTGTGTATAAAAGGGGTGGTCAACATTTTGTAATTATTATTGTGCTATAGTTTTTCAACCGGACTTTCGCTTTGTACATATCAGTTAATATACGATTCAAGCTATTAAGTATTTCATTTGGCTACATCCGAATGCATGCAAAAGCATAAATGTGGTACTGCTGATGTCCCACATATTGGTGACCACCGACGACGCGCAGATACAACCATGTCACATATTGGTGACCGCCGTCGTCTCACAGAATAGTTGTGAGTTAATAGAAACCGCAAGATTCATTCGGAAAGAAGAAACTTGGTATATGGTGCCACCATAAGCGGAGCGTTTTTTCAGCATAATTTAAGGATGGCATCAGCAGACGATGATAGGCAAGAGATCGTCAGGATTAACGCCAGAGTACCTCCGTTTTGGCCAGAAGAACCTGCACTATGGTTTGCTCAAATTGAAAGCCAATTCTTGCTATCCAGAATAACTACGGATGAGACAAAATTCAGTTATGTTGTCGGACAACTGGAGCATCGCTACGTTGCTGAAGTGAAGGATATTATAATTAACCCGCCGGAGACCGATAAATATTTAAGGCTAAAGACTGAGCTTATTAAGCGCCTTTCAGCATCTCAAGAAAAAAGAGTAAAGCAGTTGTTGATGCATGAAGAGCTTGGAGATCGGAAGCCATCACAATTCTTGCGTCATCTACAAGATTTAGCTGGTCCGTCGGTCCCGAAAGATTTCCTTTTCACTATTTGGTCTAGCCGATTACCGACCAATATCCAGACGGTTGTAGCATCGCAGTCCGATTTGACCCTGGAGAAAATCGCAGAACTAGCTGACAAGATTCACGAGATTGTCCCTCCATGTCCACAAGTGGCAAGTACATCCAAGCCCACACCGTCTGTCCAAAATGATCTTGAAGCGCAAGTCACAGAGCTCGCGAAGCAGATTTCAGTTCTTTCTGCCAAACTAAATGGTCACACCACTTACCGCCAGAAAGCAGATATACGTCGGACTCGCTCAAGAAGTCGCTCTTGTCCACGACAGCCACCACCGAATCATCCATACTGTTATTACCACTACACATTTGCTGACAGAGCCAGAAAATGTAATCAACCATGTAACTTCGGGTCGGGAAACTCGAAGGGCAGTCGGAAGTAGCGGCCAGCGACTGCCCATCATCCACTACAGGCCGTCTATATGTAACTGATCGCGCATCAAAAATGCAGTTCCTGGTGGACACTGGTTCCGACTTGTGTGTTTTTCCGCGAGCAGCAGTCAAGACGCCCTGTACCAAAACATCGTACGAGTTGGTAGCTGCTAACGGTACGGTGATAAACACATATGGACCAATCCGGCTTCATTTAAATCTTGGACTGAGACGAGATTTTGTGTGGAACTTCATAATAGCTGACGTTTCGAAACCCATCATTGGAGTGGATCTCTTGAGCTACTATGGATTACTAGTGGACTGTAGACATCAGCGCCTGATCGACAGTATTACGTCGCTAACTGCAAACGCCCAACTGTCCAAAAGTTCAGATGGCATCTCCTCGGTGAAAGTAGTTTCGGGAGAAACAGAGTTTCACGATATTTTACGTGACTATCCAGAAATTACTAGACCAGCAGGCTTACAGTCTACAATAAAACACAACACTCTTCATCACATCCGTACAACGCTAGGCCCTCCAGTTTATTCCAAGCCAAGACGTCTCGATCCAGTACGATTCCAAGCAGCCAAGAAGGAATTTGAAGACATGCTGGAAAGTGGAACTGCTAGACGTTCAGAAAGTCAATGGTCCTCAGCACTGCATATGGTCAAGAAGAAAGACAACGGTTGGAGACCTTGTGGTGACTATAGAGCACTGAACTCCAGAACAATTCCTGACCGGTATCCCATCCGACATATACAGGACTTCACCTACGAGCTTGCTGTAGCTACAGTTTTCTCCACACTTGATCTTGTGAAGGCGTACAATCAGATTCCAGTCAATCCTGAGGATATACCCAAGACCGCAATCACGACACCATTCGGATTGTTCGAATTCCCGTATATGACTTTTGGACTTCGGAATGCTGCACAAACTTTCCAGAGGTTCATTGACGAAGTCTTGGGTGGTCTCGAATTCTGTTACGGGTACATTGACGATATAATCGTATTTTCACCTTCTCCAGAGAAGCACAAGGAACACCTGCGTGAATTATTCGAGAGACTTAAAAAATACGGCATTCTGATCAACACAGCCAAGTGCAAATTTGGTCTATCAGAAGTGACTTTCCTCGGATATTCTGTATCGGCAGCTGGTATTAAGCCTCTGAATACCAAGGTTCAGGCTATACAGGAGTACGCCATTCCTAAAACTGTAAAGGAACTTCGACGTTTTTTAGGAATGCTTAACTTTTATCGCCGATTTGTGCCCAACGCTGCACAAGTTCAAGCTCCACTTAATGCCTTGCTCGCCGGACCCAAAGTCAAAGGATCACAGCATATCGAAATGACTCCGGAACTGATACGTGCATTCGAAGACTGTAAAGTTTCGTTGTCAGAAGCTACCCTTCTCAACCATCCGGATCCGTCTGCAGAATTAGCGTTGATCACGGACGCTTCAGACGCATCTATAGGTGCTGTACTCCAACAACGTTGCAAATCTGATCAAGACTGGAAACCCTTAGCCTTTTTCTCACGCAAACTTTCTACTTCACAGAAGAAATATAGTCCTTACGACCGTGAATTATTAGCCATTTATGAAGCAGTCAAGTACTTCCGATACATGGTGGAAGCAAGAACGTTCGTCGTGTTCACTGATCACAAGCCGTTGACATTTGCTTTTTCCGCGAACAAAAGCACATGTACTCCACGTCAATTTAGATACCTAGACTTCATTTCACAATTTACAACTGACATTAGATACTTGCCTGGGAAAGAAAACATTGTCGCTGACGCACTGTCACGAGTGGAAGAGATTGCAACTGCAATTGATTACGAGAAACTTGCACGATTTCAGGAATCAGACCCTGAACTGCAAGACCTCCTGCTAAACGGTTCAGCACTGAAACTACAGAAGAAGAACTGTATAGAAAGTAACTTACCTGTTTACTGTGATACTTCTGTTCAAACTCCTCGACCGTATATCACTCCTCAGCTACGTAGACAAGTTTTCGACATGATCCATAGTCTGCATCATCCCGGAGCATCTGCAACTGTGCGACTGGTCACACAGAGATTCGTATGGCCAGGAATAAAAAAGGACTGCAGAGAATGGACAAGAGAATGCCTACAGTGTCAGAAAAGCAAGATTTTCCGTCACACTAAATCACCTCTTTCCAGCTTCCAAACTCCTTCCTCGAGGTTCTCTCATATACACCTCGACATCATAGGACCCTTACCTTTGTCTTATGATTTCAGATATTGCCTTACAGTCATCGACAGATTTACTCGTTGGCCTGAGGCGTTTCCTCTGAAGGAGATAACAGCAGAGTCCTGTGCAACTGCCCTCGTCTCTGGCTGGATAGCCAGATACGGTTGTCCTGCTCGAGTGACTACGGACCGTGGTCGTCAGTTCGAGAGCAGTCTTTTCAAGGCCCTCACTGCCTTGATTGGTGCGCGCCACTTTCGCACCACTGCTTACCATCCTGCAGCAAACGGGATCGTCGAGAGGATGCATCGTCAACTCAAGTCTGCCATTATGTGCCACAACACATCCAGCTGGGTTGAATCTTTGCCTTTAGTACTTCTGGGAATGCGTAGTTCCTGGAAAGAAGATCTACAGTCGTCTCCAGCTGAACTTGTTTACGGTGAACCCCTGCGTCTACCGGGTCAGTTCTTCTCACCCAGTAACGACTGCAACGTTAGAGATGTCACCGAGTACGCAAACCGACTTCGCTCCTACATGGCGAAACTGACTCCACAACCTACCACATGGCACAGAAATTCACCCTTCTACATACCCCGAGACCTGCATACATCTACACACGTCTTCATTCGTCAAGACCATGTCAGAAGTTCTCTAGAACCGCCGTACGCTGGACCCTATAAGATAGTGAAGAAGCAGCCTAAATTCTTTACCGTCGATGTCCGCGGCAAGGTTCAGAACATCTCCGTCGACAGGCTGAAACCGGCATTTCTGATGAGAGAAGCGACGTACCTCAACGAAGACAGATGTGAGCTGACCGATGAGCCATCTTCAAGTCGTGTCGTCGTACCTAACGCCGTGCCTGAGGAGAAGAGGTCGCGCAGTGGTCGTCGAATCAGATTTCCGGACTACTATCGACCATAGTCATGGTCTGGCCAGGGGGAATATGTGGCGATATTCCACAGATATACAACCTCTCCGACTAACGCTGGCATAGAAGATTTGAAAATTCAAGAAAAGATTCGAAATTATGAAAACGAATAAACTGTCATGTCAAATTTGTGTATAAAAGGGGTGGTCAACATTTTGTAATTATTATTGTGCTATAGTTTTTCAACCGGACTTTCGCTTTGTACATATCAGTTAATATACGATTCAAGCTATTAAGTATTTCATTTGGCTACATCCGAATGCATGCAAAAGCATAAATGTGGTACTGCTGATGTCCCACAAAGGGAAAGAAACTGAACTTAAATCTGTTCCAAAGAGTATATAAATAAACACTACGTTTTAATCTCTTCTGCAATCTGCATTCTATAGCGTCTATGTATAGCGTTCACTAGCGTTCTGTCTTGTGATCCTGCCTGACATCATATCACTATCACTAATACTATCATATCAATTGACAATTATCTTCTATTCTAATTTTCTATGTAGTTTGTTTATTTATTATTTTTATTTGATTTGATTGCTATTAAATATGTTAATAATTGTTTTTTTAAGATGAAAAAGGTAAGATATTTAAGTTCAAAAAAGAACTGAATAGAATAGGTATCTCGTTGTTAATACTAATTAACATGGCAATTTGTTCATAATCATACGTATAGTTTTAAGGTGTGTGTGTTCAAACAAGAACTGAGTATATTTTGTACCTACACTGCAGAAATTATAGTGAATTATAGTTATGTCTGGAAGACGTCGTCGTTCAAACTTAGGTCGTAATACAGTGTATGCCAGAAAAGCACGTTCAGCAAGAGATAAAGAATCGTCAACGGAACGTGAGGCTCGCCTCAGTCGGCTTCGGGATAGATATAGAGTTAAGAGAGCTAGAGAAACGTCTGTAGAGCGTGAGATTCGCCTCAGCCAGGAAAGGGATAGAACTCGGAGAGCCAGAGAACGGCGCAGAAGAATAAATCTCCATCCAAAGTAAGTCAGGTGGTTTCTATCAACCCTTAAGCCCATATTAGACGGTTCATTTTTGCTTTCATTTTAGATATTTCATTGATGAAAGACCGAAAATGAAATGTCTAAATTGACGTTCATCGGAGTGTGCCTTCGCGATGAAAGCTTGCGGCTCCTAATTGTTTTCACTAGCATCGGTCATCATTCATTGGCAATGAACGATTAGTGAAACGTCTAAACAGCGACTTAGCGACTTTTATCTTTAAATCATTCGAAACGTTCACGCGGGAATTCCACAAGGAATGGAATAATAGCTTTCATCAAAGTGATGCGCCTATACAAACAACGCAGTTAACTATTCATCATTCACACATTTATTGCAAAAATGAATCACTTTTGATGAACTGTCTAATATCGCTTTTATTTCCTTTAGGCTTAGGGCGCTACCTCACCTTGACGCCATGGCCATGTTGCTGGCTACCTACGGTCGCCAAATTGAGTGGCTAGTGGCGTCCTGGCTACTATCTGTCAGTCAATTCTTTAGATCTCGTATCGAGGATAGAAGAAATCACACTTGTTTATTATGTGCATTGTAAAAAGTTAAAAAAGAAGAAACCTAAGAAATTATGGGGTCTAAGAAACCTAAAAAACATAAGAAATATATCGACTCATTCTTTCCACAAACACTTGTGTGATGGTCTTGGTGACCGGTTGGTAATTAATATATAAGTTAGTATGCCAGCCGTTAGGGTAGAATCAGGCAGAAGTAACCACCGCCTTACAGAAGCCCACAGTGAAATAACAGCATATGTGCTAATGGTTCGATGAGTGAGTAAAGGATGCCAGAGCTAATTGCCCTACCCCTACTTAATTTTAATTAAGTTAAGTTAATTTTAATTATATATACAGTAGAAACCGGATATAACGACTTCGGTTATAACGACATATCGGTTACAGCGACCAAATGGCAAGGTCCCTGTTGAATGTCTATAAAGATTTAATATTGCTTATAATGACTATCCGTTTATTACGACCAATTTTTGTGTTCCCTTGAAGGTCGCTATATAAACTGACGGACTCATAAACTGCATCAAAGTTCAGGATTACTTTGAAATGATTTTTTTTAATAAGTATGCAAACTTTTTAGATTAAATTATATAAATATGGAGAGACTGGCTCTTAATCTTAAAAAAAAGCAAAATTTAAAAATAGAACTGCAGTAAAACAAATGAATATAGCCGGGAAAAGAAAATTTACTCGTAGTATCAGATTTGCGTGTTATTTAAAGCAAAGTTTTAAATTGATTCGCATTGATTTTTTATTGAATTATTGTTACCAGCAGAATTGTAGGGTTAGTTTTTTAACTCATCGAGAGTTTTTGAACCATAATATGGATTCTTCGTCCGAACAAGCGGCTCAAATTGTAGCACTGGTGCGGGAGGGCTTGGATCAACGAACGATTGGTAGAAATTTAAATTTAAACCAGTCTACGGTTTCTAGAATATACAGAAGGTTTGTGGAGACAGGTTCTTACAGAAGGAGACGTGGTACAGGCAGGACTCGAGCAACCACCGGTCGTGATGACCGATTTATTGCTACAACTTCCCTGCGAAATCGTTTCCTCACGTCAATTAACATCAAAAAAGGAGCTTAATGAAGTGCGTGGAGTAAATGTGAGTGCACGAACAATAAGAAGAAGGTTAAAGGAAGCGAATAACATCCCTTTTAGACCAGCAAATGGTCCAAATTTGTCTGTAGCTCACAGACAAGCTCGCTTAAGATTTGCGCGTGATCACCTAAATTGGACAGAAGAGCAATGGGCCTCCGTATTGTTCACGGACGAGTGTAGGATATGATTATATGGTGCAGATGGTCGCAGAAGAGTCTATCGTCGACGTGGGGAGCGATATGCTCAAAGTTGCATTGAGGAGCGTGTTCCTTTTGGAGGCGGTTCGTGTATGGTCTGGGGTGGCATATCGATGAACGGGCGAACAGAACTTGTGTTCATAGACATGGTCCGTCAAAACGGTAATAGAGGGGGTTTGACTGCACATCGCTACTTAACAGAGATCTTAGAAGATCACGTGGTGCCTTACATGGGATTCATAGGCGAAAATTTTACTTTAATGCAGGATAATGCCCGGCCGCACGCTGCTGCACAAGTTCGACAATATTGCGAAGAGGTTGGGATACGTACAATGAATTGGCCAGCACGCAGCCCGGATCTTAATCCCATTGAGCATGTTTGGGACAATATAAAAAGAGCTGTATATGCGAGAAATCCTGTGCCCACGACAGTGGCAGCACTAAGAACAGCACTTTCAGAAGAATGGGACAATATTCCGCAAGATCTTTTAATAACCCTAATAAAATCTATGCGGAACCGATTAGAATCCGTAATAAGGGCACGTGGGGGTAATACACGCTATTAAAACATAAATAAACCCTTGCATAAAGTTTGTGTCTATTGTTAAAACCAATTTTTTTATAAAACCAATTTTCCTTAAATTTCTGTTTTTTCTTCAAAAAAGTCTTAAGGTCCTTTCCAGTACACAAACTTAAACTTAAGGATACGCTGTTTTAAAGTTCACGAACCAATCTAGAGGTTTCAATTTAAATCTGTATAGAAAGTTTGCATACTTGGTTAAAATATTTATTTCAAAGTCGTCTATTACTTTGATGCAGTTTATGAGTCCGCCAGTGTATATATATATATATTTTAATTTTAACATTACAGACCTCCAAAAGATGAAATCCTAAGGAACAGATGGATGAACATAATCAAGAAAGAAATGGATTATGTTAATTATGCAAAACGTATACTAAGAAAGAACACTGTACCAACGATGATTCCACTGGTAATAACACTGTTTATTATCATCAATCAATACTAATAATAAATCTGTAAGTGTAGATATTGTATGTATGTATGTATGTATGTTCCTCCATAACTCTTAAACGAATTAAATGATTTTCATGAAACTTGATAGATAAACATTTAGACATATGGGACACAGGATAGGCTACTTTTTTCTTTTCAACGCGGACGAAGTCGCGGGCGCCAGCTAGTACTAATAATAAATCTGTAAGTGTAGGTATTATATGTATGTATGTTCCACCATAACTCTTAAACGAATTAACTGATTTTCATGAAACTTTAGATAAACAATTAGATGTATGGGACACAGGATAGGCTACTTTTTTCTATTTAACGCGGAAGAAGGCGCGGGCGCCAGCTAGTTTCTCTATATATATATTTATTTATTTTATAAATATATATTCTATATATTTATTTATTTATTTATTTATTTTAAAATAAATAAATAAATAAATATCTTACTAGCTGGGTGCCTGTGATTTTGCCCGTGTTAAAAGTAAGGGATGTGTAGCGCCTGACTATATGTAAAGCAATATAACGCCTGACGTCTTTGTTGTTATAAAATTTTCAGGGGTTGTGTCTTTATTTTTAGTAGATAACTGGTGCCCGTGACTTCGCCCGTGTAACTTTGTAAATTATACACTAAAAACCTTTCTCGAGGAACACTCAATCCATTGATGAAAACCGCATCAAAATCCGTTGTGTAGTTTTAAAGATCTAAGCATACATAGGGACAGACAGACAGCGGGAAGCGACTTTGTTAAAAACTAAAGGGCCACAAATCAAAATTACACTTTTTACAGGAGAGCTAATCGAAAAAAATTAAATTATTCTTTGTCTATTTTTTTTCTTATTACATATATATCAAATATATGCATATTATACATCGTTAGAAGCGTATTTTTAAGTAGCATTAAATGGTTTAAGTACTTTTATAATAAACTGAATACTGGAAGAGATATTAAGCATATAAGTTACTTTTGAATATATAAAATATACTAAATATGGAATAAAACAACCATAAGTCTTTTTGCAACATGCAAAATGAAGGATTGTGATTGTATTTTTGCAATAAAACATTTTTGGATTTTTTGTTTTATGGTTTTTAAGGAGCGATATAATAGCTGGTGCCCGCGACTTGGTCCACATTGAAAAAGAAAATATATGAATAATAACGCCTGACGTTTTAAACGATCACTCGGGAACAGTACTTTTTTTTTCTGGATGAAAGGTACCCTATGTCCAGACAGAGTTACTTTCACATTTATAATACATATCGCTGCTTAAAAACTAAAGGGCCATAAAACAAAAAATCCGAAAATGTTTTTATTGCAAAAATACAATCACAATCCTTCATATTGTATGTTGCAAAAAGACTTATGGTTGTTTTATTCCATATTTAGTATTTTTTATATTCAAAAGTAACATATGCTTATATCTCTTCTAGTATTCAATTTATTATAAAAGTACTTAAGACATTTAATGCTACTTACAAATACGCTTCTAACGATGTATAATATACTTATATTATATTTGATATATATCTAATAAGAAAAAAATAGACAAAAAATAATTTAATTTTTTTCGATTAGCTCTCCTGTAAAAAGTGTAATTTTGATTTGTGGCCCTTTAGTTTTTAAGCAGCGATATATATATTATGATATGAATATGATTAAATAAAGCGTAACCATATAAATAAATGGTAACTTGTAACTTTTCAGTTAGACCGTGAACGGGCGGACATGTCAGTGGTCGAAATAAAAATTGAACGAGATTTCGATGAGACAAATTGTGAATCGGACATTGAAATGGTCCCAGATGAACAAGTGGAGACTATTAAAGTTGAAGAAACGGTGAGACATTTTTCTTTTTAAATGTTAGACTTACCGCCCACTAGGCAGCCTGGCTGCAGCAGCCGAAATATTTGCGTAGCCAGTTATTGCAGCCAAAACGCGGGGGCCAGTTGTCACCTACCAACCAAATGGACCGTCATGCTGTTTGTCGTTTGGACAACCAAACGTTTGATTTTCTGTCCCCTCACTATTGTACTCTTCAGTTCTTTTGCAATATTTATAACCAAATATAATATTTACACAATTTTTCTGTTTTTTCCCCCCACAGCAACAACAACAGCAGCAATCACCCAGTTCGCTGTTAATAGAACTATTGCCTTTGTCATTCCCGCAAACGTCTCAAGCGCCGTTGGCAATACAGCCAACACAACTGATACAGCCAATACAGGAAAATGGAATTTTGTTTTGCCGCAGAACACCCAACAAATAGTTTTAACGCAGAACACCCAACAAATAGTTTTACCGCAGAACACCCAACAAATTGTCTCTTGTGGGGTTTAGTTGGAGAAGACACGACAAAACCGGACCTTATAATAATGTGTTTTTATAGTTTTTGCTCCTGAACTGTGTGGGATGTTTAATTAAAAACCAAAAATGTTTCTCAAAAAATTTATGGAACTTTGATTTTTACTCAACCCAAGTGGTTGGGGAGCCCAAAAGGGGATTTCTGGAGTCACTCGAGCGCGTCAGATTAAGCTATGGTAGAATAATTACATGCTGAAGTGTGCATTTTAATAATCTGACGATTTGGTTGGTGGGGTTGGCGGGGGTGGGGGTAAAATTTTAAATACAACTCGAACGCGTCAGATTTTTAGAGGGGATGTTAAGTGAACCTAAACTAAGCTCCCATTTAAAATTCAGACGATTCGGATGTAACGCAAGCTCGTGGCAGCTTTTTGAAAATGCAAAAAATATTTTTGATGATTCTCATTTTGTAATACTCGAGCGCGTCAGATTTTCATACAGACGGTTCAGCCTAAATTCTTGATCGTGCTGATTCTTAACGCCTGTAGACGCTCACCCCACCGCTGAAATGAAAAACTTCATATAACCTTATTTTCTTCTTACCATCCAATCTTCAAAGTCCAATAGGTCCCCACGACGCTTGAGTGACTACACATTTAGCATCGTGGGCTTCCTAACCAAGATTACTTTGACTTTTATACAACAAACCCAAAACGCGCCAAAAATGACACTGTCTTTTTAGGTTTTGATTGGAGAGGGTCCATTTTTGTCGACACGAAAAAAAAAATTAACGAAGATTTCCAATTCCATATGGAACTTTGACTTATACAACAAACCCAGAACGCACCAAAAATGAGTGTTCCGTGTTGGGTTTGGTAGAGAGGGTTCGGTTTAGTCGGGACACGACTAAAAATAATGTGTTTAGTTTTTTTCCTCTTATGCTAACACACGTTCGGATTTGGTTCGATCGGACCACGGATATAGTATTGGTACCCTTCCGAACCAAATCTGACCGTCTAGAGTAGTACAGCGAACATAATTTATAAATAATGAAATAATTTTAAATTATGTTCATGGATTATGTTATTCTGTGCCCTCTGTGTCCGTTGAAAGGGGTTAAATTGGTGGCGCTAGTGTAGCCAGTGTGTAAATTATAAAGAAAGACAGGGGCCCTAGACAAAATGCCAATTTAAAATCACAATTTGATATTAAAATCTGCTACATTCATTTCATAGATACACTATCGCCATTCTGGTCAATTTATGAACCACTATTTAATACTTTTAGTTGGCACTTTTACAGTTTAACACCCATTTAAGGATGTAAGATGGTGCTCTTTGTATTCTATCCTCCTTGCCCTTAGTAACTGTTCTGCAATCTGCAATCTGCATTCTCTTCTCTCTCTAGCACAGATTATAAAGACTATGTCTCTAGCTTCCTGTCCTGTGTTCCTGCCTTGCCTGTCCTGTTGCTGTTGCTATTGCCTGTGTCGGTTTTTCTGTTAGTCTGTGGACTGTGCCCAACCAAAACCAAACAAGTTAAGCAAACGGTATATAATTATGATATAAATCAAATATAAATAAAAAATCACTACGTTTAGTAGTCTTTTATTAATGTTAAGATTTTATAAATAATTGTTTTGTTTTGTCTCTAATCTCTACAATACTATCGATCGGTGGAAATGTGTTAATTTATGGTTTATTTTACAATAGACATTATAACATAATTTACTAGAAAATGGTTCACGCTTGCATTATAAACGGTTGCTCAAGTGTTTCGGGAAAAAACCTCGGATTGTTTTATTATAGGTAAGTGTAAGTAAGTACACGCCAAACTCGCTTATAAATCAAACCAGCGCTTTTTTGTCCTATACTTTCTTGAATTAAAACAATTATTAAACGTATATATGAGTTAACCTGCTAAGCCCATTTTTGGGCAATTTCACTTTTTATACTTTTCGACAACTTTAGTGAAGGAAAATCGACTATCAAACTAAAAAGGTGAGAAATTTTATAAATGAAAAACTGTTTCTAATAGAAAATCTTCACAAAGAAAACCTGCTAATCCGACGCACAACATTTTGTCATTTAATTTTTTTTCCTCCTGAAAACTATGCAAAATGTGACTTAGCAGAGTAACTAGTTAGGCCGACAATATTACGTACTGTTTTATGCAATTTTTATTTATCTTAGTGAATTCCAAAATTGTTTCTGTACATAAATAAGTATTTATTATTAAATTTTTTCTTACAAAAGTGTACTGCAGCACAGATATTAGGATACAGTACAGTAATACAGAAGAAAAAATCTCCATCCAAAGTAATTCAGCTGGTTTCTATCAACCCTTATTTCCTTTAGGCTTACTGTCCTCGACAACTCAAACTTGTCTTGTGACATAGGCCTCTTCCAAAGCTTTCCACTCAGTGTGGTCCCTTGCCGTTTTTTAGCCAAACAGATGTACAGACATACAGACAGACACACACGACACGACATGTTTGACGACACGTTTGCTCTAGTGGCTAGTAACCCTAGCTGTTAACCAAACGGTCGCATGTTCGAATCCCGCTAGGGACAAATGTTTATGTGTCAACATTTTACCTTTGTACCTGAGTCATGGATGATTTGTATTTATAATATGTATGTATTTAAAAAAAAAGTAATGTATGTAGTATATCAACTGTCTGGTATCCACAATACAAGCATTATTTGCTTAATTTGGAACTAGATGGTGCTGTGTGGAATGTGTGAAGATATATAAAAAAGACTTTATATCGGACACATAGACACATGGCTGGTTACCATCCTCATCTTGTCGAAATCCCTCCTTTTTGGGCCAAGCGCTTTAAAAACATCCTTTTATAATGCACACTGCCAAAGGTTCTTTTTTTTATTTATATTCTCCCTGTGGGTTAAACCACCCTCGTGGGCCATTTATTTGTAACAGTCATTAACATTTTGACATTATTATTGCTAACATATTATACTATTATATTATATTATTAATGTAAACTCGACAAATAAAGTGCTTTATCACCCTAAGATTGAACATTCTTTGTATGTTGTACAATGATAAGGTCTGTTTTCCTTTGAAAATTCAAAGTGACAGTTGTGTCAATCAGTAATCAATACCTATTTCAAATCTAAGCCTTAGCGAATTTCGAAATGAATGGAATTTGTTATCGAAACTGATAAAGCACTTTTCTGGTCGGCCATACATTAATAAAGTTGATAGTTGATAAAGTTAATCTCGACCAATTACTGGGGTGGATTAAAAAAAAGGGGGATGGTCCAGTACGCCTAACTTAATCAGGGGTCTTTATTTACCAAATTTTTTAATTTATTTTTTAAATTATTATTACTACTTAGTTTGTTTTATTTAGTTTTCTTACTGTTTATCCGATTTTTATCATAAATTTAATAAATTTGTTTCTTATATTATTAGTATCTATTATAATTTTACTTATGTTTTGGCTTTCCAGTTTAAAAATCTATATCTAATTCCAACTCCAAACGTGCCAGTGCAAACCTAGGGCACTGGAGTAGCAGGTGTTCCACTGTTTTCCGCACCCCAGGCTCGCAGGGGCAGTCCGGAGTTGGTTTCTTTTTATATTTATACAAATAGTCCGACTGCCAAGGTTCGGAACACCTAAGCTCGTATAACCCAAATCTTTTTAAACGTCGAGTGAATAGGCATCTTCTGGGTGAGCTCGCTCCATCATAGGCCTCATCCTCGCTTCACAGCTGGATGTTGGCTTAGAGCAAACCCATCTCTAATAAAAAAAAAACTCTATTATTGGTCTTACCCACATAAATCAACTGGCTAAAGTCTGTTTTTTAATCTCGGAGACAAAAATGACACATGCAAATGTCAAGTTTGCATATAATGATACCATGAAATGACATGAAATGTGTGTAATGCATGTCAAATGTAAAGTCATTTTTGTCTCTGAGATTAAAAAACAAACTATACAAAACTGGAAGGGTCAGGGAGCATAAAGCACTCCCGATTAAAAAGACAGTGTTCCCAATCTGGGGACCAGATTTGTAAATCGAATTGGATAGGAAATCGATGGATGTTCCTGTCCAAAGGGAGAAAAAAATAAAAAAAAAAATAAACAAGAAATACAAACGATTGGCTCATTGTTTGTCCTGACAGATTGCCAAGTTACAGTAAAAACAAAAGAAGAAAAAAAATATTGGTCTTATTCACGACATCTGTGTCGTTCATTGTAAAAGTGAACTATCTCCTTGTAACTGAATTTTAGAATAACGAGCTTTTTGCGAATTATAGTGTAGGAAAAAAATATAAGCATTCATTCATTGTTTTCATCTATGGGATTTTAATGCAACTATTGGAGTTACTTCACTTTTATATTGAAAGTTATGACTAAATGTGATACCATTAGGCAAGAAAAGATGGTTTTAAAAATAGGTAGTTACACCACTTTTACAATGAACGACACATCTGTCTGTCTGAGATGAGATCTAATCTCGGATGTTGTAATATTACAGACTTCCTAAAGATGAAATCCTAAGGAGCAGATGGATGAACATGATCACACCGAAGCAGGGATTAGTTCTGAATGACAATTCGTTGATATGTAGTAAACATTTCAAAGAAATGGATTATGTTAATTATGCAAAACGTATACTAAGGAAGAACGCTGTACCCACAATGTTTCCGCTGGTAATGTCACTGTTTATTTTATCTTCTACTTGTTGTCTTGTACTTTCACGCGACTTCGCCCGCGTAACTTTGTAAATTATATACTAAAACCAATGACTTCTATATAGGACAAGGCTAACGTTCCTAGTACGTGGCACTGATTCGCCGGTGTCAAAATCGGAAAGTGGCACCAATGACGGGTGTTCATTTTGTGCGTAGAAAGATACGAAAATGCCTACGTACCAGTGATATGTCCAACCAATCAATGAGAACACTTTACAATAACAGAATACGCCAATAAGAAATAAAAATACGTATTAAGATGGCAATAAAAACATATTATTTTTAGTAACTATATGTGCAAATTGGAGGACCATTTTTTTTGTCACTAGTAGTTAGTATGGCAATGGCGCATCCTGTCTTGTTTAACATATCACTGACTAAAACCTTCCTCAAGAACCACTCTATCCATTGTATAGGTTTGCACCGGAGCGGAATTTTCAAAACATATTATGTACTATGTATGAGTACTCATTTGTGCGCGTATAACTCTAGTTTATTTCAATTTATACTTCAAAATACATTTTTAACCCTTAAATTGGCACACATTCATACCGTAGGAAGCAAATTAAATAATAGTTGTAATTGTAATAAATGTACTTAGGTCATCGAAATACTACAATGGAATTTGCGTCGCAAGTGCCAAAGGGGAACATAAAAAGAACGCCTTTGACGGAATCATGGCGGACTCTTGCCTTCACGCGTCAATGGTGAAAGGTAGTAACGATCAACTTCTACTAACTATTTCATTTTAAACTCTAATGGGTTGACGTAAAGTCACATTTTCTTTAAATTACTTACTTATTATTATGTTTGTTCTGTTATAAATGACAGTTCATGCTCTACGCATATGTCACTTTTAAATGTTCCATAGAATTCGTTGTGTTTTGTATGGCACGCGTGTTCCATGTTGTAGTAGTTTGATGACTTAGGTAGTTAAATAATAAAAAAATATATTGTCAAATGTATGTTTTCTTTGTGTAATGTTTCTTAGATTGTTTCTATTCATTAGAAATTTTAAATATTTTACAGAGACATAAAATGTAATACGATCACAGGTTTAAACCGGTTTTTCCCCGGTGTTTTTACTCGATTAGTTTTACCGGTGCAAACCTTTAATCCATTGGTGAAAATAGCATGAAAATCGGTGCAGTAGTTTTTGAGTTTATTGCAATCAGACAGACAGACAGACAGACAAACGCGGCGCAATACTTTTGTTTTATAATATGTAAGGATAATATAAAATTCTTGTGTCACAGTGTTTGTAAGCAAACTACTCGAAAACAACTTGTAATTGTAATTTTTCAGTTAGACAACGAACAGGCGGACAAGACAGTGGATGAAATAAAAACTGAACAATCATCGACTGATTGTGAATCGGACGTTGAAATGGTCCCCGACGAACATGTGGAGACCATTAAAGTTGAAGAGACGGTGAGACATTTTCCTTTTTGTAATGTTAAAGTCGACAGGCTGGTACTAATGTACTGTAGTACGTTTTATATTATAATACTAGTTGGCGCCCGCGACTTCGTCCGCGTTGAAAAAGAAAAAAAGTATAGCCTATCCTGTGTCGTCTAAATGTTTATCTAACAAGTTTCATGAAAATCAGTTGATTCGTTTAAGAGTTATGGAGGAACATACATACTTACACATACATACATACATACATACATACATACATACATACATACATACATACATACACACATACATACATACATACATACATACATACATACACACATACATACATACATACATACTTACACATACATACATACATACATACATACACACATACATACATACATACATACATACATACATACATACATACATACATACATACACACATACATACATACATACATACATACACACATACACACATACATACATACATACATACTTACACATACATACATACATACATACATACACACATACATACATACATACATACATACATACATACATACATACAGAAAAAAATTGTAAAAATGGTCAATTTAGTTTCAGTATCATGTATAGAGCCTATAAACACGATATCTCTGAAAACAAAGTAACTTACTCCATGACCAACCCTTACACATTTATTATTAGTATTGATATCAAGACGTGAGTGGATGAAGGTGATATGTCGCATTTTAGGTTTTTTCGTTTCTTTGCGTTGATATGTTGTTTTTTTTTTTGTTTTTTTTTTTTATTTATTTATTTATTTACAATAACATATTATATTTAATTCAATTGGCCATGAAAGCACACACTAGGCTTGCAAGCCTGTATCGTGTGCTTCATGAATTGATTAAAATTTATTTTTCGATATTTAAAATAAATATCAAAAAATAAAATAAAAATAAAAATATTAATTTTAATATTAACAAATTATAAATTACTAAATATACACTAAATTAATAATAAATAGGTACATATAAAAGTAAATGACACAATAAATTTAGAATATATAGGTAACATGTCCTTATGAATGTTTACAGACCTTAAGATAGTCGATTTAAGACTTATTTTGGAAAATAAAAAGTTGAAAAAGGTGTTATGTACACTGTTAATTTTAAAAAGCAAAAAGTGCACAAAAGTTTACTATCGTCAATGGAAGAGGGAGCTATGTTCACTTTTTTTAAAAAAAAATTAAATAATAGATGTTTTTAATTGCTATCGTATCATTAATATTTTAGGTTGTTTACACAACTTTTCATCATAATTTAGTGCAAAAATATGTTTTGTGGTGACTTAAATCTCAAAAAATTAAAAGTAAAACTTTACTGCCTCGATTTACTGCCGTCTGGCGGCAGTAACCACCCCCACCACCTTACAGAATACCACCGTGAAATAACAGCATTAACTTGCTGTTGTGTTTCGGTGAGTGAGTAAGGGACGCCAGAGCCCATTACCCCCCATCCCTCCCTTATCCCTTATCCTTAATCCTTAATCCTTCTATGGTCGGCAGCGCACTTGTAGCACTTATGGCGTTGCTCGTGTTATAGGCGACGGTAGCCACCTACCATCAAGTGGACGGTCAGCCTGTCTGTCGACCTTAACAATAAAAAAAAAAAAAAAAAAAAAAAAAAAAAAAAAACTTGATTTATTCAAAATTGGAATTATGCGACATAATATCACATTCGTCCACTCACGTCTTCATATGTTTCCTTGAAATGAAGCCTATCTTTATGTATATCTTAAGAGCGGGTATAAAGAGAAATAGCCAATCCTAGATTTTGAATTTTATCTAAGTAAACAAAGTCTAATTTAATTATTTTTTTTAATTAAATAGATAAATACATTATAAATGAAAGTGACGACTACTGTAAAAGAAAACATAATATAATGAAATTTTCTCGATAGAAAAAAATCACCAAGCGAGCTCTCGTTTCCATCATCGATTTTAGTTTTATTTTCAAAATGACACACATTACAAAGCTAAAAGTGTATCAGTAATTTCAATTCACATATTATCTGAGGCTGTATGTAACAATTTTTCATTTGACATTGTAGTTTACGAATAAATAGTTAATATTTAATACTTTTGGCACTTATAACATGATTTTTATTGAGCGAGATGCGCTATCTTTTGTCGCATGTTGTGGGTAGTTGTACGTATTTTGTGTCACTGTCATGTCCAAAAGGGGCCAATTGCGGGTGAAATTACAGATTTTTTTTTTGCTTTATATCCACTCTTAATACCAATTCCAAATTTAGGAAACGTCAAACTACAACGAAGACTCCACAATAAGAGTGGTCGACGTGGAAAGCATATTGAAGAATCAAGTGGAAACTTCGTCTTTAGAAAACGAAACAGTCGCAACGAACGCACAACCTCAACAACACACGAACTTAAATCAGGCGGAGGTGAGTTTTTTTTTTTTTTTGGAGAATTGATTTTCAATACAATTCAATTCAATTATTTATTGCGAAACCATAATGTACAAAGATGTTATAAAAATAAAGACCAATGTTATGGACCCTGTTGGGCATGCAACTTAGGGACTAGGAGAGAGGAAGCGTATATATATAAGCATATAATTATTTATTTATATAAATATATATAAGAATTTTATTTTATTTAAATTAAAATTAAATTATATTTACATTTATATTATTAATATTTAAATGATAATGTCATCTAAAAAATATTCATTTGAGTTGTAGTAACATTTATTATTTAGATTTTTTTTTAATTTTTTTATAAATATGATATCATTTTTTTCTTTTTTTAAATTATCTGGTAATTTGTTATATATTTTTATAGAAGAACTGAAGGTATTTGAAGAATTTAGTTTTAATCGTGATGTTGGTAATATTAGATTATTTTTATGTCGTAGCGTATATTTGCATGGTAAGTCTTCGCGTTTTGTATAAAATTGTTTATATTTTAGGACAAATTTACACATCTCGAAAATATATAAGATATATTTTCATATACATTATATGTGTCGTTCATTGTAAAAGTGAACTATCTCCATATGTAAGTGAATTTTAAAATAACGAGCTTTTTGCTAATTTATAGTGTAGGATAAAAAATATATAAGCATTCATTCATTCATTGTTTTCATAGCTATGGGATTTTAATGCATTAAAAATTTAGTATTAGAAATAATATACTTGACATTAATGCTGACATTAAATAATATATATAACTTAATAATAACTTTTAAAATTAGATTTAAGATAAATATTTTTGTATGCCAGCAATGGTAGGTCATATAGATCCAATATATTATGTAGTTAAAATACCTATTATGTACATATGATCAACAAATAAATTATTATTATTATTATTATCTCACTTATTTATTTAATTTTAAATTTTTTACTATATATATATATATATATATATATATATATATATATATATATATATATATATATATATATATATATATATATATATATACACTGACGGACTCATAAACTGCATCAAAGTAATAGACGACTTTGAAATAAATATTTTAACCAAGTATGCAAACTTTCTATACGGATTTAAATTGAAACCTCTAGATTGGTTCGTGAACTTTAAAACAGCGTATCCTTAAGTTTAAGTTTGTGTACTGGAAAGGACCTTAAGACTTTTTTGAAGAAAAAACAGAAATTTAAGGAAAATTGGTTTAATAAAAAAATTGGTTTTAACAATAGACACAAACTTTATGCAAGGGCTTATTTATGTTTTAATAGGGTGTATTACCCCCACGTGCCCTTATTACGGATTCTAATCGGTTCCCCATAGATTTTATTAGGGTTATTAAAAGATCTTGCGGAATATTGTCCCATTCTTCTGAAAGTGCTGTTCTTAGTGCTGCCACTGTCGCGGGCACAGGATTTCTCGCATATACAGCTCTTTTTAAATTCTCCCAAACATGCTCAATGGGATTAAGATCCCGGCTGCGTGCTGGCCAATTCATTGTACGTATCCCAACCTCTTCGCAATATTGTCGAACTTGAGCAGCAGCGTGCGGCCGGGCATTATCCTGCATTAAAGTAAAATTTTCGCCTATGAATCCCATGTAAGGTACCACGTGATCTTCTAAGATCTCTGTTATGTAGCGATGTGCAGTCAAACCCCCTCTATTACCGTTTTGACGGACCATGTCTATGAACACAAGTTCTGTTCGCCCGTTCATCGATATGCCACCCCAGACCATACACGAACCGCCTCCAAAAGGAACACGCTCCTCAATGCAACTTTGAGCATATCGCTCCCCACGTCGACGATAGACTCTTCTGCGACCATCTGCACCATATAAACATGTCCTACACTCGTCCGTGAACAATACGGAGGTCCATTGCTCTTCTGTCCAATTTAGGTGATCACGCGCAAATCTTGTCGCTCACAGCGAGCTTGTCTGTGAGCTACAGACAACTTTGGACCATTTGCTGGTCTAAAAGGGGTGATATCCGCTTCCTTTAACCTTCTTCTTATTGTTCGTGCACTCACATTTACTCCACGCTCTTCATTAAGCTCTGTTTTGATGTTAACTGACGCGAGGAAACGATTTCGCAGGGAAGTTGTAACAATAAATCGTTCATCACGACCGGTGGTTGCTCGAGTCCTGCCTGTACCACGTCTCCTTCTGTAAGAACCTGTCTCCACAAACCTTCTGTATATTCTAGAAACCGTAGACTGGTTTAAATTTAAATTTCTACCAATCGTTCGTTGATCCAAGCCCTCCCGCACCAGTGCTACAATTTGAGCCGCTTGTTCGGACGAAGTATCCATATTATGGTTCAAAAACTCTCGATGAGTTAAAAAACTAACCCAACAATTCTGCTGGTAACAATAATTCAATTGACAAAAGAATAAAAAATCAATGCGAATCAATTTAAAACTTTGCTTTAAATAACACGCAAATCTGATACTACGAGTAAATTTTCTTTTCCCGGCTATATTCATTTGTTTTACTGCAGTTCAATTTTTTAATTTTGCTTTTTTTTAAGATTAAGAGCCAGTCTCTCTATATTTATATAATTTAATCTAAAAAGTTTGCATACTTATTAAAAAAAATCATTTCAAAGTAATCCTGAACTTTGATGCAGTTTATGAGTCCGTCAGTTTATATATTATTAGAGACTTCACTTTTATATTGAAAGTTATGACTAAATGTGATACCATTAGGTAAGAAAAGATGGTTTTTAAAAATAGGTAGTTAAACCACTTTTACAATGAACGAAACATATAAGTATAAAGATCGCAGTAAAAACTTGATGGGCTCTGTGGTGATGAGTCACGTGATGTGTCAAATCGTTGCTTAAAAACTAAAGGGCCACAAATCAAAATTACACTTTTTACAGGAGAGCTAATAGAAAAAAAAAAAAAAAAATTTAAGTCTATTGTTTTCTTATAAAAAATATATATATATATATATATCAAATATATGCATATTATACATAGTTAGAAGCGTATTTTTAAGTGGCATTAAATGTTTTAAGTACTTTTATAATAAATTGAACACTAGAAGAGATATAAGCATATAAGTTACTTTTGAATATATAAAAAATTATAAAAATATACTAAATATGGAATAAAACAACCATAATATTACTTTTTGCAACATACAATATGAAGGATTGTGATTGTATTTTTGCAATAAAAACATTTATGGATTATTTCGTTTTATGGCCCTTTAGTTTTTAAGCAGCGAAAAAGTAACCGACTTTGGGACTGTTTGTGAGGTATTGCGACACAGGGATGAGGGAGCCAGGGAATGAGCGAGACGCAATGATAACATTTTGTACGAGAGAAAGCAGGTCCGCCGTATAGATAGATGGCGCTGATATTAATTCGTTTGTAATCGTTCGCCGCAGCCGCAGGCCGCAGAAAAAGGTCCTAAAGTATCTTAAAGGCGCGGTCCCACGGCCCGTTAACGGCAAGGCCGCAAAAAAGGCCTAAAGCATCTTAAAGCCGCTGTCCCAGAGCCCATTAACGGACAGGTCGCAGAAAAAGGTCCTAAAGTATCTTAAAGGCGCGGTCCCACGGCCCGTTAACGGCAAGGCCGCAGAAAAAGTCCTAAAGCATCTTAAAGCCGCTGTCCCAGTGCTCATTAACGGACAGGCCGCAGAAAAAGTCCTAAAGCATCTTAAAGCCGCGGTCCCACGGCCCGCTAACGGACAGGCCGGTCGCGGCCTGTGCCGAACGTTCTCATGGCGTCTGTAGTCCCGGCGCGAACTATTCGCCATTAGATTTATCATATTATAGCTTTTATTGCTGAGGTAAACGTAAGTGAACCGTCACGCTCGTGTCGGTGACACTAAATAGGGTTTACTCGGCTCCACCATTAGATGGTGTTGGCTCCACTCGGCATTCGAGCGTGGCTTGGATTGATGACGCACTGAATTCTGTATTATCGGCTTCAGTATTAATAAGCCACGTTTGGCATTCAATTAGTATAGTATTTCAATATAATACGCATGTCTTGTCGTATGATATGGTGTGTGTAATATTAAAGTGCTTACGATTTTTGCTGGCATTTCACTAGTATAGCCAAAAATTTTTATGTAAAGTTCGTTTTGCAACAAGGTAAGTTCTCGCATTTCTTCAACAATATGAAGAACTTTTAGACATCAATTAGTATAATATTACTACTGTTATGAAAATTTTAAATTAGGACCTGTCAAACTCCTTCGAATTAAGAAACGCAGTTTACATACTTACAAAAAACATACGTACAAACTTTACCTCTATATAATATTAGTATAGATTAAACATTGCCTTTTACAGAAAATGGATGAAAGAAACAAATATACCGATGAATGGAAACATAAAAGGAAACTGGCCACTGAACGCATGCGTCAATATCGTAAAAGACAACGTGAACGTGATAAATCCAAACAATTGAATTCTCTAGCCCAATGTGAGCCTGTGAAGGATAGAATGAAAAATATAACTAAAGATCAAATTGAAAAAGAAAAAGCCCAAAAACGTAAAGAATTAGCCAGGGAACGTGCAAGAAGATTTCGTGAAAGGAAACGTATCAATGCTCTACAAACTGTTGGGTATTTGATAAAAGACTCACAAATTCCCGGACCCTCGTGCGTCAGTCCACTGTTTGTAGCAGTGAATGAGGGCACTACATTTCATGATTCTCAAATTGCTGGAAAATCAACAAATATGAACATTCTTCCGACTGTGGATCATAATTCAGAAAATCATGATGATGATAAATATCGCTCAGAAGATTTACAAGTGAACAGATCGTCAGCAACTTACAGTTCTTGCACACGAGACAGCTGTGCTCATTTTCAATTTCAAAAACAGTTCATTCAGAACGGTTTCGGACATGTTTGCAAAGTTTGCGATAGATTGTGGTTTAAAAACGACTTGAAAAACTTAAGTGAAGAAAGTATGGAGTTTGTGAGAACGTTTCTTCCGAACGTCGACGAAAATCCGATTGCAGTTTGTTGCACATGTCATTCCAGCATCCGAGTCAAGTTTATACCTAACATGGCTGTCCATAATGGTTTTAAATATCCAGCAATTCCTGACAATTTGCTTCATCGCCCATTAGATTTAGTGTCGGAAAGGTTGATTTCACCAATAATTCCATTTATGCAAATAAGGAGGCTTCGATATGTTGACGGCCAAAGTGGGATTTATGGACAAGTCATTAATGTTCCCGTGAAATTTGATACAATGGTCAACAAATTACCTAGAAATATCAGTGATGATCATTGTATTAACTTGAATATAAAACGGAAAAGTATACACAAAACGAATCATGTGCGTGGTTTAGTGAAGAAACAAATAATCAAAGAGTGGTTGCAATACTTGGTAAAAACACCACTTTATAGGATATACAATATTACTATAGATGATGGATTTTTTGATATTAAACATGGCGAAGATGTTACACGCGATTTATCTAGTGAAATAGATCTCGAACATCTTATTGATGGACTAGATAGAAATGTTAAAAGTGAGATATGTGAAAATATACCGCTTGAAGAATGTTTATCAGCTCAACAACAAACATTAATGTGGAATGAAGAGTTGTATTCAAGAATAGCTCCAAGTGAAAATAACTTGCACTCAAGTTTGTTATTTGATGAATATGTTGAAGAATTGTTTTTTCCGTCAATTTATCTGGGTCAGTACCGTCAGTTTCGCGAAGGGGTAATCGTGACTCCTTTTATGATGGCAACTAGTGAATTGAGACGATCAGATAGACGCGGTGTGACGCCTCATCATTTATTATATATGGCAATGAAAATAATGAGGATAAGAGTAAAGGATTACCTCACTGTGGCATTTAAAAATGTGGAAAAAAATTCAAATATTACAAGTAACGTCGCTTTTTTACGTCTTATTCCAAATTCTACTTGGTATTGTTCGGAAAGACAAAATGATCTATTCGCTATGATTAGGCAATTGGGAAAACCGACTGTATTTTTCACCATAAGTGCTAATGAAATTGAGTGGCTGGATTTGTTACAATTGTTGTTCAAATTGATAATAGGTGATAATATAACCAAAGATGCAGTAACAAAATTAGATTTCACGGTGAAGAGTACTCTCGTCAATGAAGACGCCGTTACTTGCGCCATATACTTCAATAAATTGGTTAATGTTATAATGAATATACTTACATCTAAGAAATGCAGTCCTTTTCGAAAATACAGAGTAGTGAATTACTTTAAATGTATTGAATTCCAGCATGAGGGTAGTCCTCATGCTCACATATTGGCCTGGCTTGATAATTCACCAAACGATGCTCTCAATGGTGATTATGATAAAGCTATCGAACTTATAGATAGTTTAATATCAGTTTCTGCAGCTGAAGCCTCGGGGAATATTAAATTTCAAACGCATAAGCACACGTCTGAGTGTTATAAAGAAATTAATGCAAAAAAAGCACAAAAATGTCGATTTGATACACCGTTCATGCCCAGCAAGAAAACTATGATTTTAACTCCAATGAAAAATACAGAAGAAAAGTTTGACTATTATAGAAAAAGCTATGCTGAATTACGGGTACGCTTAGAGAACGAAGATTTTGTGGACATGGACGATTTTTATAATCGCAATGATATTGATTCGGATAAAGATTATTGCAATATTATAAGGGCAGGAATAAATAGACCAACAGTGTTTGTAAAACGTGAACCATCTGAAAAATTATAGAAACAACTAATGAACATCCAAAATTTGATATAATTGAAGTAACCAAAAATCACAGCGTAAATTTACTAAATAATACTGAAATTACAAGTCAAGAAGCCGCTTGGTATCTATTAGGTGAGCCCATGTCGAAATGTTCACCTCAAGTCATTTATATTCCGACAGTGTGGCCAATTGAACGTCAACGTATAAGAAAAACTATGAAAGAGTTAAGTGACTTAGAAAATGATGTATGGAAAGAAAACTGGTTCGATAAGTACGAGAAAAGGCCTAAATATTTAGAAGAGGTTACATTAGCACAGTTCGTGTCCAAGTACATGGTAAATAAAAAGGGAGATTATGTCGATAAACGTGAACCTAGAATCATTCGATACCGTAATTATGATATGGTCAATGATTTCAATGAATATCAGCGAGAGATGGTGACACTTCACATACCGTTTAGAAACGAAGAAGAGGAAATATTAGCGGAAATGAAATTTATAAATATATATGACGATAATGAAGACATTATTGTCCAAAGGAGAAAGGAGTTTGAGTCAAATGTGGAAATAAATAAAATAAAACAAATTTGTAGAGAAATATGTATGTAAAAGTTCACAGTCTTCGGTTGAGTTGCATGGTAATTTTTTTTTTACTGACTTACTCTTTTATCCTGCAATGTGTAGATTTACAAGATTATCCCTAAATGTTTATCCTCGTTTAAAGCCTATGTAGGATTTTAACTAAGTATCCTGAAGTGTGGTCACCATTAGGTGTGCATATCCATAAAATATTTTCAAACATCAACATAGGAATAGGGAATCATAATAGCCAATGACTAGAACTATATTGTACGAACCTTGGTTTTTTTTTTTCAACCCGAATCCCTCCGTAATAGGCAATAGGTTAGCAGACCTATGTCCATAGATCTAGAGCTATGTCTATAGACTTAGCTGATATAGCCGGCGACATGTCGTAGCCTATATCTGTCCTCTTACATACAAGTTCTATCATTCGCTACTACTTGTAGTTTCAAGCTGCAACCTTGTTATTTCTTTCATTCAAAAAAATCTAAATATTTATCTATCAATAAGGTTTCTCCAAGAAAGTCTTATGATCGTCATTATAAATTTAAATTTAACAATTTTTTTCTCGAAAGAAACTCGACAATTTTAAATAATAAAATAACAATTTCAATTCATTATACACAAAATCAAAGTATAATATATACAATACTAATAAATAAACATAGCATGAGTTTTAAATCCAGGCTAATAAATAATCAGAGATTTTATGAGAGTCATTCCTCTCTTTCATTTATTACTTTTGCTGATAGGATGCCCGCCTATTTAATCTAATGCGGTCCTTATACTTATTATAACGTAGTCCTACAGTTGTTCTTATTTTTATCCATGCCCTTGTCCTTTTTTGTTGAGGAAAGTAATTTGCAGCGATCAGCATACGATAGAGCCCTGATTATGCAATAGTGACGCCCAAGTCTAGTTTTCTGACGTTAATTTTCAGTTGACCTTCTATGTCAAACATTGTCTTGTATCATGCATGGCCTTTTTTTTCTTAGAAAGTCCTAAAGCATTCTAAAGCCGCGGTCCCACTGCCCATTAATGGACAGGCCGCAGCAAAAGTCCTAAAGCCTCTTAAAGCCGTGGTCCCACGGCCCATTAATGGATAGGCACCACTTTGCGGGCACCAAACTGTTCTTACCGGATGCGGAAGCCGCGTACAGATTGACAAATTACAGTTGTCACCAACCCTGGTACAGGTATTTGGGTCATGGTGGGTTTGCAAATTATCTGCACAGAATCAAGCTCCAGCTCGGACTGCTTGTGCGGACATGGGGTAGCGGAAACCGTTCCCCATTTATTAGTGGACTACCTCAGGTTCGCGCGAACAAGGTTCGTGCTGGAGCATGATATAGAAATGAATCTGAGTGCAGATAATCTGCACCAAATCTTGAAATTTTTTTAGATTTCTGCCACAAAGTAGCAACGGTGTCGATCAGAACGAATAAAAATTAAATAGGAAAACTAGTGAGAAATTATAAAACCATTAATGAACAAGGTCCCTTGCTTACGCAAGAGGTAACTGTGATTTCCCCAATATAAAAGAAAAGAAGGGACGGGCCGCAGAAAAAGTTCTAAAGCATATTAAAGCCGCGGTCCCACGGCTCATTAATAGGCAGGCCGGTCGCGGCCTGTGCCTTTGGCGAGTGGAAATACACATAGGCTGATGATGATGATGATGATGATGATGATAATATTTGTGCAAACCTTTGTTTATTAATTTTGTTAAAATTAAGTGAATTGTGCTATTTTATATTTTAATGATGACAAAAAGAATAGTATCCTGAGTTTCTTTCGGGGTTTCTTCTCAGGATCGTCATCTAGGTTTTTTTTCCGAAACCCTGGTAAATTTTAATTTATAATGACGATCATAAGAAACCTAATTGATAAATAAATATTTTGATTTTTGATTTTATTCGATTTTTTTAATATATTTTTCCTTTTTTTTTAGGACCAATCACTGCGTGAGGCGTTCAAAAATTTCACTGGTAATACAAACTCGTTGGAGACTCAAGTAAACGCTCCCGGAAGTGTACCGACGACGGTCGTTAACAATAATCACTCTTTGCAGAATTTCATATATGTTTCGGTGAGTAAAATGCTTAGTTTAACAGACAAAACTCTTTTGCAATATTTATAACCAAATATAATATTTACACAATTTTTCTGTTTTTTTTTTCCCCACAGCAACAACAACAACAATCACCTAATTCGCTGTTAATAGAACTATTGCCTTTGTCTTTCCCGCAAACGTCTCAAGCGCCGTTGGCAGTAAAGCCAATACAGCGAAATGGAATGCTAGTTCGGCCCGTTTACGTCACAGACAAAAAAGACAAAAGTATCCAACGTTTGGTCGGAACGGAAATTATAAATCCCCAAACGTTACAACACGCCGGAATGCAGAACCAGCAAAAACAAATTGTTGGACTGCAAAAAATACAACCAATTGTTTTGCCCCAGAACGTTCAGCCAATTGTTAAACAGCAGAAAGTCGAAGAACAAAACGACCAAAAGTTCATTACGATGAAGTCTGAAGTGTCTGAAGAGCAAAATGCAGACATACAGACAGTTGAGCCGAAGATTAAAAGGAGAGATATTATTACGTACAGTGGTCCCAAAGGCCTCAAAAGGAAGCCTAAACAGATGATAAGGAACGTTAGTGTTTCACCAAAAAAGATAAAGGCCAAACCCAAAGTTGTTGCGCCGATAAATAAAAATCAAAACGCGTTCGCAAAATTGAAAGGCAACTATGAAAGTTTACAGAGGAAGTACGATGAGGTTCGCGCCATTTTGGATTTGCTGAAAGAGAAAAAGCTCAATGTTGAGCACATAGATGACTTTTACACGACAAAACCAAAACGCAACACGCAAAACGAAAATGACAGTGTCTCGTGTGGGGTTTGGTGGAGGGGGTCCGGTTTTGTAGGGACACGACCAAATTAATGTATTTAACAGGTTCTTTTCCCCTTAAACTCTGTGGGATGTGTCGTCCAAAACCATAAATGCATTTAATAAAGATTTCCAATTCCATATAGAACTTTAACTTTTAACAACAAACCTAAAATGCACCAAAAATGACAGTCTCTTGTGGGGTTTGGTGGAGGAGGTCCGGTTTTGTAGGGACACGACCAAATTAATGTATTTTACAGGTTTTTTCCCCTTAAACTCTGTGGGATGTGTCGTCCAAAACCATAAATGCATTTAATAAAGATTTCCAATTCCATATAGAACTTTAACTTTTAACAACAAACCTAAAATGCACCAAAAATGACAGTCTCTTGTGGGGTTTGGTGGAGGAGGTCCGGTTTTGTAGGGACACGACCAAATTAATGTATTTAACAGGTTTTTTCCTCCTTAAACTCTGTGGGATGTGTCGTCCAAAACCATAAATGCATTTAATAAAGATTTCCAAATCCATATAGAACTTTAACTTTTAACAACAAACCTAAAATGCATAAAAAATGACAGTGTCTCTTGTGGGGTTTGGTTGGAGAAGGTCCGATTTTGTCGGGACACGACTAAAATAATGCGTTTTTATAGTTTTTTCCCCTTAAACTCTGTGGAATGTTTCATTAAAAACCAAAAATGTTTCTTAAAAAATTTATGGAGCTTTGATTTTTACCCAACCCAAGATTACTTTAACTTTTACAATAAACCCAAAATGCACTAAAAATGACGGTGTCTTGTAGGGTTGGTTGGAGAGGGTCCGGTTTAGTTGAGACACGACTAAAATATTGCGTTCTTATAGTTTTTTCCCCTTAAGCTTTGTGGGATGTTTCATTAAAAACCAAAAATGTTTCTTAAAAAATTTATGGAGCTTTTATTTTTACCCAACCCAAGATTACATTGACTTTTACAATAAACCCAAAATGCACCAAAAATGACGGTGTCTTTTAGGATTTTGATTGGGGACGGTCCGGTTTTTGTCGGGACACGAAAAAATATTGTTTTTTTTTTTCTTAAAAAAATTAATAAAGGTTTAAAATTCCATATGAAACTTTGACTTTTATACAAAAAACCAAAAACGCAACAAAAATGAGTGTCTCGTGTTGGGTTTGGTAGAGAATGTTCGGTTTTGTCGGGAGACGACTAAAAATAATGTGTTTAATAATTTATTGCACTTTAATTGTGTGGGATGTGTCGTCAAAAACCAAAAATGCTTCTCAAAAAAAAAAATTATGGAGATTTCCAACTCCATATGCAAAAAACATTCTTAGAACATAATATTATTACTAAGAGATTCATTTATTAAAACTAAGTGTTAATTCCCGAAGAACTAATTTGAATTAAAAACCCTCAGAATACGGAACGAATCAGAAAGCACGATTTTTTTTGTATAAATTTGCTTCTTTAAAACTTTTTTAAATATAGACTTCTATATTAAAAGTTTTTTTTTAAATATAGACTTCTATATTAAGTTTTTTTAAATATAGACTTCTATATTAAAAGTTTTTTTTAAATATAGACTTTTCTGGATGAAAGATACCCTATTTCCTTTATTGTATCCCTGACGTGTTTGCAAAATTCCATGATGATAGGTCGAGTATAGTTAAGGCGTGTAAAGACAGACAGACACAGCAAGTTACTTTCACATTTATAATATTACTAGTTGCTGCCAGCGATTACGCCCGCGTAACTTTGTAAATTATATACTAAAACCTTCCTCTAGAACCACTCTATTTATTGGTGAAAACAGCATGAAAATTGGTGCAGTAGTTTTTGAGTTTATTGCGAACAGACAGACAGAGATTATGAACTGAATATATATATATATATATATATATATATATATATATATATATATATATATATATATATATATATATATATATATATACATACGATAAATTCCTCTACTCGTATAATCTTTATTTTTAAATCATTGAGTTGATTTCTCTTAAAAAAAATTCAAGTCAAAGCTAAGGGCACGACGACGCCTACAAAACCAAGCGGTTAACTCCTTATTTGTTGCGTTTCTAGATTGCGTATTTATTTGGCATTATGTTTGTTCAATTTTAAACCCTATTTATATACCCATAATATTAAAAATCGAGTGAAACGACAGACTGTCACTTGACGCAGATCTGCGTTCATACCAGACGAGAGACGGACGGGTCAGCGCCGACGGACGGAGTGGCGGCGAAGAGACTAAAGCGCTATCAATTGAAAATCGACCTTAGTTTCTTTAGGTGAAGGTTCACCGCGCGCCGCTCGCCCGCGCTTGCCGACGCGAGAGTATTTTTTATTATTAAACCACTTTCAATCACATACTGAAGTAACTAAAGTCGATTTTCAAATGATAGCTCATTAGACTCTTCGCCGCCACTCAGTCGGTCGGCGCTGACCCTAAAGGGTTAACATTCTTTTTATGATATAGTATTTGTAATTAATATTGTATGTATTTTGAAATTATACCTTAATGATGTTATTTGATTTAATGAATAAATATGTTTTAAGTTTTAATGTATTCGCCCATTAGTATGAACACGATCAGTTTAACGCTGAGACATTGATTCTACTATAAATTATACAAAAATTCTAAAGAGGAAAATTGGTTTTATTTTATACAGTACCTATAGATAAGGGTGGCCCAAAAAAAGATCAATTATTTTTTGTGTCTCATGAAAATATGTTAGTTTATCATTTACTAGCTGGTGCCTGTGACTTCGTCCGCGTTGAAAAATAAAAAAAAGTAGCCTATCCTGTGTCCTGTACGTCTAAAGGTTTATCTACCAAATTTCATGAAAATCAGTTAATTCGTTTAAGAGTTATGGAGGAACATACATACAGAAAAAAATTGTAAAAATGGTCAATTTAGTTTCAGTATCATGTAAAGAGCCTATAAACACGATATCTCTGAAAACAAAGTAACTTACTCCATGACCGACCCTTACAGATTTATTATTAGTATTGATATGTTGTAGGACGCCTGAACACCTAAAGAAATATTCGAATAGGTTTTTTTATAGACACTTAGGAGTTACCAGAAAAAAAATTTAATAGGGAAAATAAAAAACACGTATTAATAATAAATTCTATATTTTAAATTAATGAGTTGATAACAAAATTAATTAAACATTACTATTTAAGAGTGCACATAAAACATTTTGCTCAAACAAATATCCAATTAGGATTAGAGAAGTAAACCATCAATATAATAAATAATTTACTATTCTTGTGACATTTGATTGTAAACATACAAAAATTTTATATAAAAAAAAATCAATGAGAGAATATAAAACTATAATAAATAGAACATATAATAAAGTGTCATAAAACATACAATGACACACTTTTCCTTGTTCATCAAATATTAACACGTTCATTGCCGCACCAAAAATTTCAAGTCTCATCTGAATGGACTCGTGTAGTGAGTCGTCGGCCGTACGAACGAGAATAGACTCGCGACGCGAGCCCGAGGCTTTTTAAATGCGTATCTCCACATTTAGAGGTGGTTTTTGAATGAATAAGTTGTGTTTTACATCTTGTACATCATACAAGAAAACCGATAAACAGTTTGGACTCACGTAGTGAGTTCTAAGCCCCCAATATGCGATTTTAGTGAACTCGCCAGGCGAGTCCTTGGCAATGAACGGGTCAAGATATTGATAATAAAATCATCTGTAAAAGAATCAGTCAAAAAAAAATACTATCAAAAGTGAAAACTTTCGAGCACTTTATCGCCATCTGTTAACATATTAAACAAACTATTGACGAAGTTAAGGAAACTTTATTATGAACAAAGAAGTACTTACTGATTCCGATAGATGGCGCTTATTTCATACAAATAAACGCAAATGAGCGTGACGACAGAGTTCTGTGTTTTACCACATACTAAAAGTGCCCAAAGCGTGTAAAAGAATTTTCACTTCAAAAAAAGACAAAAATCTAAGAATACAATTTTTTTTGTAATATTAAATTTTTGACTGTCAAAAAATATGATTACAATAAAAATTAATTTAATAAATATATCTGTCAAAATGTTTTTTGTACACTTCGCTCGAATTTCACACACAAACAATTTTTTTTTGAAAATTCAGTTTTCTTTCCGCCCTATTGTTTATACGGGAGATTCGGAGCGACTTTAAATTATATATATTTAAAAAATAAAATATAAACTACCTACATATACGAAGGAAAATTTGGTACGGAACATCCAATTTTAGGACAACTATTTACAAAATAATTCACTTAACAATAATTCGAAATTTATTCGCAATAAATAAAATATAATAATGATAATAAAATTTATTTAATAAATAGTTAACTTTTTAGACGACCTTGGATGTCGCAAATTTAATTCAGATAGCAAAACTATTTTATTTCTTTGGTCCAAAACATAAATGTGAGAAAAAAATTTAAGACCCTTAAGAATTGAAATGGTCCTTCGAGCCGGAAAGATTTATTTTAAAGTTGAAATGTTTAATATGTCATTGAGCATTATGGAGATATATTAATACGTGAGTGAATTTGTTACTATAAATATGATCCTTCGAGCCGGATAGATTTATTATAAAAGTAACAAATAAAATTTAAATGGTCCTTCGAGCCGGAGAGATTTATTTTATTTCATATCATTGATTTTTATGGAGATATATTATTTATATTAATATGTGAGTGAATTTGTTACTATAGATATGGTCCTTCGAGCCGGATATTTGTTATAAAAGTTATGCAAAAACAAAATTACCGAATTATTATCCCTTTAATTTAATATTCAATGTCGTTTAAAAAGTTAGCGATAGCATCTTTATACTAAAAATTAATCTAAAACGATTATAATATACACTTCTTAAAAATAATTCAACTATTTAACAATCGATATCCATGCAAACGCAATTAAAAATAAGTATAATATATTTTAATTATCTACTTAATTCAATAATTACTAATATTATCAAAACCTATCATGTCGCAGGTGAAGTTCCAAATTCGTCAATTTACGAAGTTGCTACCTATCCGTTTTGAAACTGTACACAATAATAAATTAAATCTAAACAATTTGTTAAATTACTTTGGGGTGGGCATCAGGTGGTACCTTATAAAAATATTACATATATATATTTTTATATATAAGTATTATAAAGTTATATAAATGGAGGAGTCATTTTTAACATAAATACGTACGTCACTTGAGTCCCGATATTTCTTAGATTCCTTATTTTATACTTTTCAACATACTAATATAATAAAATCAGTTTTTAAATTAAAAGTCCAGAATTAAAATATATTAAAAAAAAATATTTAGAAATAAAATTGATTTTGAACAACAAAATATTTATAACCTAAACTATTTCAATTTTTACAATGTCCTAAACCAATGATTATCAAATAAGCCATATTTTTTTAAAATATAACCAACAAGGAATTATATTCGGCCTTAAAAAACGTGAAACCAAGCCAGTGTTTAAGTAAAAAAAGCACATACTGATTACAAGAAGTATCTCGAATTCATAACTGATAGTAAAATTTGTAGAAAATGTCTTGAAATACCAATAAAAGGATACGAAAATAAAAATGACTCCTCTCTATAGCAACTCAGCTGTGGTTATAGAACTTTTATAGAATTAAAATTACTTGATGATTTGTTAAGATTATTAAATTTTAACTTCCAGTTCTATATTCTCACGAAAGGATGGTAATATAAAGCGGCCATTTTAATTAATAGTTTTATATAAGTTATTAATTATAATTATGTAACATTTTAAGCGTAGCGATAACACTACAACCTTGCCATCATCAATCTATTACAACTATGGAATTTGCGTGACAAATGCCAAAGTGGCACATAAAAAGTACGCCTAAAACGGAATAATGGCGGAGTGAATGGTCAAAGGAGTCAAAGGTAGTAACGACCAACTTCTACTATTCATTTTAAACTCCAATATGTTGACGTAAAGTCACATTTTCTTTAAATGACAGATGTTTATGTTTATGCTCAACGCATATGTCATTTTTAAATGTACCATAAAGTTCTCAATAAAAAAAAAGTATCAAGATCACTTGTAGTGCCTCACATAGATAATTTTTTTGTTAAAAAATCTTCATTGACTTGCTTTTTTTATATTTAAAGTTGGGTCTCAAGTGTTTTCGTTACGTTTAAAATATCACAAGCTATAGTGTTTAGTTAAATGACCTATAGTGCGTTAGTTATTAGTTGTTTTAATTCGATTCTTAGAGTAATTAAAATTAAAAACAATTACACAGAGGAACCGATTATTAAAAAATTATTTTTTATTAAAAAAATAAAAAAAATCTTTAAATCGTGTTTGGTTTTCTCGATTCGACAATACGTTTAATATTTTTTTTTAACATTTTTTTATACATATTTATATACACATTACAATTACTGTATAAATAAATAAAACAATAAGTCTTAAACGCTAAAATGTTTAGGAATATTTTGTGATAATAATATTGTAGATGCTTAAAAGTTTAATCATTTCTTATTTTTTTTTTAATATTTCTTAAATAAAAAAATACTTTGTCACACAGCAAGCTTTCGTAACTAAAGCTTTCTATGTGACAATTTACTTCTTAAATTAATAAATAAAATAAAAAAATACACAAAAAATGAGTCTTTTTTTAAATAAAGTATTATACCTATGTTACACATTTTATTATAATAATAGCATATTAATATTATTTCCCATTTAAAAATGGGAGGGTAGGTACACATTTTTTTTCGGAACTTGCCCAAGCAACTAATGCACATCCAAAATATAATATATACAAATACAATAAACGTCTACATTATAATTTATAATTTTTTGGTCAATTATGTTTCAATAATAGTAATAATATATTTATTATTACGTGTATATAACAAAAATGCTACATTTTTTTTGCAAATACCCACTTAAAACTATTTTTATATCCAAAAACATTAGTTTTAGATTACCTATATATATATATGTATATTGCAAGTATTTATAAACTGTTTTGTTAGTTTGTCTTTTCGTATATCGTATTTTGGAAATGCACGTCGCAGTCAAAGTTAAATTTTTTGCCAATCTCACAACTGACCACACAAAATTAAATAACGAGATTTTTTTCTGGACATATTCAATATATACCGAATTCGAACTTTGACTACAACAAACATTTCGTTTATAGTTTTTTTTTAATAATAATATAAATATTCACACGTCACTATGTATTGCACATATCTTCTTTTCCACTGCAATGCAGTTTTTTAAATACACCATATTTGTATGAGAATAAGGTCCATTTTTGAATGGCCACAAATATTGGTGACCAAGAAATTTATATCCACCGCTTTATAATACAATTGACAATATTTCATTTTTAATAAGAAATTATTCTCATATCTGTAGTGAAAAAGATATTAGTAGTGTCTGACCGAAGCTTCGGCTTCGGCTTCGGCCAAAAAAAACCACCTTCGGTGAAACCTTCGGCTTCGGCTCAAAACTCGGCCGAAATCACATTATTTCGAAATGTTATTTTTTTACAAAAGGTAATTTTTTTATCTTCTCTATAGTCAACTTCTAGAGATGATTTAAATTACCTTTCTATTCTATATTATATACAGTTCATATAAACGTTCAATGTTAAAGTTTTACATTCATTTATATTATTAATTGTAGCTTGTAGCCAATCTTAAACAAAATTTCTTAGTTTTTAAGCTTTCGGCTTCGGCTTTGGCCGAAGGTTGTGGCGTCGACTTCGGCTTCGGCCAGAAATTGACCTTCGGCCGGACACTAAATGTTACTTGCGAAGGTTTTTTTTTGTGGGTAAAACGATATTTTTTGTCTTGCATGCATCAACCAAAGATTCCCGGTTCAGTATTGCATTGCCCAATTTCACACATTATCTGTAGCATTTGTAGATCGATGAAAGAATTCTTTTTTTTACGAAATACCGTCAATTGTTTTAATAAAACACCAAAAAGCCTCACGTGGCGTCCTCCCTCTTGGGGTCCTGTTTCTTCGCCGCCACAATCGTCAGGTCCGGCCTGTTACGCATCAGGTGCGAGGGGGAAGGGGTCCCGGAGGGAGCGAGGGGGTCCGCCGACGGGGGGGACGGGGAGATTCTCGCCGAGGGGGAGGGGGGTGGGGGATCGGCGCGCAGAGTGTCGAGGCTGGCGACCCGTATTGTTGGCCATTTGCCCGCTGTCGAACGAAAACATACATTCAGTCAGACTGTGTCCGGCCTTAAATTAATAATATAATTTAATAATAATAATATATTATTAATTTAAGGCGAGACACAGTCTGCACGACTGAACTTATTTAACTTTTGTTATATTAATAGTAAACAGCAGTTTTGTAAGGAGATACGTCTATTGAGATTTGAGGTCAACGAGCCCGTTGGATGAGTGGTTAGGGCGCTTGCCTTATTGTCGCTCTGTTCCAGGGTTCCCGGGTTCGATTCCCGACAGTGCCAACTTTGTAAAACTTTAGCGGCAGCCGCCCTTACTCACCGAAACACAACAAACACATAATAAATGTCGACAGAAGTGAAAACTTAAAACTGTGCAATGTGTTGGCTTGATCGCGTACGTAGACAGCTGCGCGCGCATCAACTGTGAGCGTTAGCATGTTGCTGACGCGAACCCATACATTTTCCCCCTACCCAAAGTCGTATAACGCGGCTATAGAAGTTTTCACTTCAAAAACTACTCACTCGCTGCCGAAGAAGTCGACACGACAGTTGCGGGCTTCTCTTGTGACGATGTCGATATCACTGTGACCGGAATTGGATCGCCATCGGACACGCTCGATATTAATATCTTCTTTGAAGACTGTTGGTAACACAATAATAAAAACATCAATACCAATAATAAATCTGTAAGGGTTGGTCATGGAGTAAATTACTTTCTTTTCAGAGATATCGTGTTTATAGGCTCTATACATGATACTGAAACTAAATTGACCATTTTTACATTTTTTTCTGTATGTATGTATGTTCCTCCATAACTCTTAAACGAATCAACTGATTTTCATGAAATTTGGTACATAAACATTTAGACGTACGGGACACAGGATAGGCTACTTTTTTTTCTTTTTCAACGCGGACGAAGTCGCGGGCACAAGCTAGTTATTATAATATACTCGTAATATATTGTGTTCATCAATATTATTATTAATATACTAGCTAAAAACCCTTGCACGCTTCGCTGTGGCTCAGTCTTATAATATCATTTTTCGGTCAATTTCAACAATTTCCCAAGCATTTTCAACATTTTACCAAGCATTTTCAACATTTTCCCAAGCATTTTCAACATTTTACCAAGCATTTTAAACATTTTTCCCAAGCATTTTCAACATTTTACTAAGCATTTTCAACGTTTTACCAAGCATTTTTAACATTTTCCCAAGCATTTTCAACATTTTCCTAAGCATTTTCAACATTTTACCAAGTATTTTCAACATTTTACCAAGCATTTCAAACATTTTACCAAGTATTTTCAAAATTTTACCATGCATTTTCAATATTTTCCCAAGCATTTTTAACATTTTCCCAAGCATTTTCAACATCTTTACCACGCATTTTCAATAATTTCCCAAGCATTTTTAACATTTTCCCAAGCATTTTCAACATTTTACTAAGCATTTTCCCAGGCTATTTCAACAATTTTCAAAGCATTTTCAACATCTAAGGAAAATGTTGAAATTGACCGAAAAATGGTATATTAACTCGGCTGCCATAACAACGGCTACCTACCACTTTAAATATGACAGCGGTTCTCGTTGGCGAAACATATAAAAATACTCTTTATAATATTAGCTTTTGCACGTAACTTCGCGTAACTTTATAAAATATATTACTCGCTAATAATGAAGCTTTCTACAAGTGAAAGATCTTTTAAGATCGGTCCAGTAGTTTTTGAGTTTGTTCATTACAAACTTATTACAAACATACAAATGTACAAATCTCTCTTTATAATAATTAGATGAAAATCACATTTTTATTTTCTATGGACTCAAAAATGCTTAACCGATTTTTGATTCGGTTTTCACTTATGGAAAGAGGGATAAACGAGGAAGGAAAAATTACTAGTAAATATTTTTGAAACTCACCACGGGTTTATCTACAGTAGGCGGATACTTCTTTTGATTTTTATTGAGAACTCCCGAGTACTGACTCTTCAGTAAGGACGCGTCCACTTCTATGGGTATAGGTTCGAAGTCTACTGAAAACCAAAACCACAATCCTTAGAAACAAAAAAAAACCCTAGGACCGAAATAAATACTGGCAACTTTGAACTTGATAGTGACAATACCGTTGTTGCAACCTTTTTTTGTATCTTTAATTAAAAAATGCGACATAGATTTGGTATAAAATAATATAAAGTTTAAAATTGTTATATATTCATTAAAAAAAAAACTATTTTCAATGAATTTAATTCATATATGAAGAAAAAAATTTTTTTTTTCATTTAGGAGTTTTTAATAGTTCCCATCACTATTTCTTTTATCCAACCATTGACAAAGCCAATATGGCGGATTGTTCACATTATCTACATTCTACACTTTTATTCACTTTTATACACTTTTATTCAGTTCTATCCGCTTTTTCGTGGACGACTTTGGTTACACTTATAAAAAGATACGCGCTTTATGAACCAGTACGCATCTCAATAAAAAACTGGTGTTTCCTATGAATAAACGCTGAATTGAGTTGAATGAATAGTTTACTCCCTTAGCATGTTTTATTCATTCATTTAACATTAACATTCACAAGGATTAGTAAGGATATAATAATAAATATTTATATATTATAATTCACATAGATGTATATATTTGTTATTATTTTGTTAATACATAGTTAATAATTATGGATGTTCTATGTCTGAAATAAATGATTATTATTATTATAACAAAAATACGCTGATAGAAGAGAAAGCGGAACGAAAATGGAGCTGAAAAGTGAGACCACACCTTTTCTGATTACCCCCATTCAGGAAATTTTGTCTAAAATTCTTGCTTTAGTCTCTATTCGAATCAAAGTTTTGCTCTGCACTAAAAAAGTGCTCATATAATTAACGATGCCTTGCCAATACCACCAGAAACATACCTATACAACATAAACATGATATTCTTGGCCCAAAAGATGGTATACATTTCCGGGTAGCTATTTGAGGCAAGCTGAAAACTTGTCCTATAACTCTTTTAAATTACCCTAACACAGAACTACAGTGGGGAGTAGTAAGTAGAAAGATGATGAAGAAGAGAGATGTTTGGAACATCAGTCTTCTGATGTGTTTCCATCTAGTTACAATCAATAACTTCGTAGAGACAAGGCTAAAGCTCCTAGTACGTAGCACCGACGCGCCGGTGTCAAAATAGGAAATTGACACCAATGACGGGTGTTCATTCTGTGCGTAGAAAGATACGAAAATGCCTACTTACCAGTGATATGTCCAACCAACCAATGAGAACACTTTACAATAACAGAATACGCCAATAATAAATAAAAATACATATTAAGATGGCAATGAAAACAAATTATTTTTAGTAACTAGATTTGCAAATTGGAGGGCCATTTTTTTGTAACTAGTAGTATGGTAAGGGCGCATCCTGTCTTGTTTAACATATCACTGGTTACAATATGGACGTCCGTTTTTCTGCAGGATCAAAAGCGCCGCATTTCTACTGGGTCAGTAAGTAGAGCACTTGAATAGATGTTGCTCGTGTCCTTATTAGGCGATGGTAACCACCTACCATCAAGTGGATTTAGCAAGCTAATATTACCCCTAAAATTGAATGTACATTGAATGTTCCCTATTGCTCAAAAGGAGCATTCTATGGTAGCTTCGATTACTTGGATATCTGTATTTCCGAGCTCATATAACCCAAAGATTTAAATCGACAGATGCGGCGTAATCTCCTCGCGCCATACTAAAAACACACCGAAAATTCTTAACAATGGGTTGGGCGCAGGCGCTCAACCCAATCACAGTTGCACGCCAGCTACAGTGAGTGACGGTCGCTTGTTGAGAGCGTCGCTATCGTCACAGTCACCTTTGAAGTAAGGAATGTGTTGTCTGTGTTTAAAAGTGTGTTTAGACAAAGGTATATATATATATATATGTATTTTATACCTTTGACTTTAGTATAATGTATGTTGTATTTTGTAACACACTTTCGCTAGTAATGCCGCATCTCTCGATTTATATCTTTGATATAACCCAAATCTTTTCAAAGTTCGAGTGAATAGCTGAGCTTCTGGATGAGCTCGCTCCATCAGAGACCTCATTCTTGCTACACAACTGGTTAAAACTACAAAAAAAAAACTTGGCTTCTAAGTGTGGGGTTGGAATAATATTCCTTCCGCCCCCTTCGTGATCTCAAGTCTAGATCTGAGACAAATAATGTCAAAAACAAATATACTGCAGTATCTACTTATTGAGATACAAAAAGGTGAATGAGATCTTGAGTCGTGTTTAATTTTGTGGTATGAGCGATAACTAGGGAAGACTAAATAAAGGATGGTGTACTGTTTTTTAGAATGTGTAGGCAGTATTAGTAATTTTTTATTTTAATGTACAATCCAAAAGAGGATCAATGTATCAAATATACATGATAAAAGAGGAAAATTACATAATTGTTGATTATTTCATATCATAAGCATCTATTGTGGTTGTTGTTGTGTCATGTTTCTTGTAATTAATTTAAAACATTTATAACAAATTCCATCTCCATAAACGACTTACTTTTGTTTAATACTCCTTTATTTAAATTAATTATTGTCAACAATGACCTAACTATAAATAACTTTATAGATTAAAATTTATTTATATACAATAACGTCACATGTGGTACCCTTGTTCAAAAAACTAGAAATTATAATTAAAGTACTTGCATTTTTATCTTCTTTGTTAGTTTTTCATGAAGAGTAATAAGTAACAAAACAATTTAATTTCAACCTTGAAGACATTCAATCTTGAAATATTTACTGAAATAAGCTTATTTAAATTTTTTGAACTTTCAAATGCTTATACCCAAAAGTTGCTATTTTTGAGTTATGTCAAGCTTCTCGCAAACAAGCGATATAAGGCTTCGCTGTAGCTCAGTCAGCAAGGTTCCACGGTTGCCATAACAACGGTCAATGTATGAAAATTAGGTTTTTTTTTTATAATAAAAAAATCGGTTTCCGTTTTTTTATATTTTTTATAATATAAAAATAAAAAAATTTGGGAAATAAAGTATATAAGATTATTCCTCTGTTTGTTTAACCGCTTGGTTTTGTAGGAGTGGTCGTGCCCCTAGTGCCTGACTCGTAATTTTTTTTTAACAGAATGCAACTCAATGATTTAAAAATAAACATACAAGAATTTGTCAAAGGAAGTAGAGGAAATAAATAAATAAATAAAAAATTAACAAAAAAACAGTAGAATTCATATAATTTTATTAATAACAGATCTTATATACATATATAGTTACACTATTTCACTAAAGGGCGTTTTTATAATCAGATTTTTCTACTTTTTAAAAAATAAGATAACATCCAGTTATCTACTTTGGAAAAGACACTCCAGGGGCCCTGGTCAAGAGCAAACCAATGCAAACGGGAGCGTTGCGTATTTAAGAAACGATAGAAAATGAAGCCCAGTGATTGGTCAAAATTTTATGTGGGCGTCACAACAACCAATCACTGGGCTTTATTTCCTATCGTTTCGTAAATACGCAATGCTCCCGTTTGCATTGGTTTGCTCTTGGCTAGGGCCCCTGATATATAGAACCCCGATTAATCAGTATCAGTTTCGGTAGAAAAAGACGATGCACATAAATCATTGTCTAAGAGCTTGACAGCATTTTCCAAAGCCTTTTTCCGAGCTCTATATTCGCGTGTGCGTTCTGCTGAAGTTTTAGGATTTCTTTTCACGGTTTTAATTGACGAAACGTTCTGAGCGATTTGTGAGGCCCTTTTACGAGCTCGACATTCTCGAGTACGCTCTGCTGGGGTTTTAGGTTTTCTTTTTAAGGTCTGAAGTTGATCGTCACATTGTTGTGGTACATTTACATTGTCAGAGTCAGAATTTTGCAAATATACATCAGTTTCAACTGTGATTGATGAGGTTGTCAAGTTTTCGGTTGCTTCTTTCAGAGCTAGATTTTCGCGATGACTCTGTGCTAGTGTTTTAGGTTTTCTTTTTAAGGTCTCAAGTTGATCGTTAGACTGTTGTGGAACATTTACATTGTCAGAGTCAGAATTTTGCAAATTTACATCAGCTTCAACTATAATAATTGATGGGGATGTAATCAAGTTTTCGTTTGGAGCATTTTGTAAACCTTCTTTCCCAGCTCGACATTCGCGATGACTATCTGCTGGTGTTTTAGGTTTTCTTTTTAAGGTCTCAAGTTGATCGTCACATTGTTGTGGTACATTTACATTGTCAGAGTCAGAATTTTGCAAATTTACATCAGCTTCAACTATAATAATTGATGGGGATGTAATCAAGTTTTCGTTTGGAGCATTTTGTAAACCTTCCTCCCCAGCTTGACATTCACGAGGACTCTCTACTGGTGTTTTAGGTTTTCTTTTTAAGGTCTGAAGTTGATCGCCAGACTGTATTAGTACATTTACATTATCAGAGTCAGAATTTTGCAAATGTACATCAGCATCAACTGTAACTGATGAGGAAGCTGTCAAGTTTTCTTTTGGAGCATTTTGTAAACCTTCCTCCCCAGCTTGACATTCACGAGGATTCTCTGCTGGTGATTTAGGTTTTCTTTTTAAGGTTTCAAGTTGATCGTCAGACTGTTGTGGTATATTTACATTGTCAGAGTCAGAATTTTGCAAATATATATCAGTTTCAACTGTGACTGATGAGGTTGTCAAGTTTTCGTTTGCTTCTTTCTGAGCTAGACTTTCGCGATGACTATCTGCCGATGTTTTAGGTTTTCTTTTTGAGGTCTCAAGTTGATCGTCACATTGTTGTGGTACATTTACATTGTCAGAGTCAGAATTTTGCAAATGTACATCAGTTTCAACTGTGATTGATGAGAATGTAGTCAAGTTTTCGGTTGCATCATTTTGAAAATCATCTTTCTCAGCTCGACATTCGCGAGGACTTTCTGTTGGTGTTTCGGAATTTCTGCGCCTTCCACATTCTAATAGTTCTGTTGATGTCTTCGCCATCGGGATATCTAAAAATTTAACAAAATAATTTGTTTTTCCTTACTGAAAATTTTTTTTGGAAAAATACGAAAGCGCTAATAAAAAAATGTTTAAAACCAGAGACATGAAAAATAATAAAATTTTACATAGAATACAAGTATTCATCAGATACTGTTCAAATTATAACAAGCGCGTGTACAGAGTACGCGTGTTAGAAGTGAAACTTCTTTGGCGATGAAACGTTACAAGAAGCGTCACGTGATCGTTACACTGAAGCGTCACACAATATTCGACCTTGAAATTTACTCTCATTGCGCGCAAAGAAGTTTCACATTAAAAATTTACAAATGATCTCATTTGTGTATATACACACATACACGTTTTAATACACACATACATTTCGAAGGATTTTGCCTCGTGGTTTTATGGCTTTCGTTTTTTTCAAGCATTTAACAATTGTAACCTCATTTATTGTTTGAATAAAATAAAAATTAAGTAAATATGAATTAACAAAAATATTACTCACTGTAAAATTACTGCTCAGTCCAAAAAAAAACCAGTTATAAATTAATTAATAATCCAAAAATATGTTGATTTGTTGAAAGACGTACCATCACACAAAGTGAAGAATGGAAATCAACAAATATATACCATATAGCACAATTCTCTACCGTATTGTAGCACAGTTCTCTACCATATAGCACAGTTCTGTACCATATAGCACAGTTTTGTACCATATAGCACAGTTCTCTACCATATAGCACAGTTCTCTACCATATAGCACAGTTCTGTACCATATAGCACAGTTTTGTACCATATAGCACAGTTCTCTACCATATAGCACAGTTCTCTACCATATAGCACAGTTCTGTACCATATAGCACAGTTTTGTACCATATAGCACAGTTATCTACCATATAGCACAGTTCTCTGCCATATAGCACAGTTCTCTGCCATATAGCACAATTCTCTACCACATTGTAGCACAGTTCTCAGCCATATAGCACAGTTCTCTGTCATATAGCACAGTTCTCTACCATATAGCACAGTTCTCTACCATATAGCACAGTTCTCTACCATATAGCACAGTTCTGTACCATATAGCACAGTTTTGTACCATATAGCACAGTTATCTACCATATAGCACAGTTCTCTGCCATATAGCACAGTTCTCTGCCATATAGCACAATTCTCTACCATATTGTAGCACAGTTCTCAGCCATATAGCACAGTTCTCTGTCATATAGCACAGTTCTCTACCATATATCACAGGTAGGAAGTTTTTATCCTTTTCTTGCAGAAACGTTACAAGAAGCGTCACGCGATCGTTACACTGAAGCGTCACACAAAATTCGATATTTAAAATTTTACTCTCACAGCGCGCAAAGAAGTTTCACTTCAAAAATAAATTAAAAAACGAAAGGAAATAGTATTTTTTTAAAAATCTTCGAACCAAGTTATAATGCCAAGTGTAAGTAGCCTCGCTTATAATAACACAAGAAACAATTGTAGCCTGTTTTAATTGCTGATAACGTAGCTTTCTATTAGTGAAAAAATTTTCAAAATCGGTCCACTATAGTTTTTGAGTTTATTCATTACAAACATACAAATTTATCTCTTTTATAATATTAGTGTAGTATAGACACACGGCCTCCGTTTGGCTAACTCTCGGCTCGGATTATTTTCTGTATAGGGCGCAATTAAAAATATACTTTAAAACTATTGGTAATACAGTTCATTTTCGTAAATGCATGTTTTTCAAGAAATCAGTCCTGCTTAGGACGTTCAAGTATTACGTACATCCCTTATATCCTTATCCCTTACTCCTATCGATGGCTGTAAATGGCTGAAAATGACTAGAGTCGTCGTACCTTTATCCGCGATGGGCACAGCGATGTCGGCCATATACGAGACGAGATGAGAGGCGCTGACTCCCAACGCTTTGGCGCCAGCGTCCAAAGATATCTCTCCCCTCTGTAACCTCTCTAACAACTCCGAGGGGCCTTTCGCCTGCCAAAAGTCCCGGGCGGTGCTACAATATGAATGAAAAACATTTTATTCATTAAAATCCTCAATCTTATCAGCATATTTTATCTCGAGAAGAAAAAATGAATTTTTTTGTGTATATTCGGTAGGTCTGAGAGTAGGTCGTGAACTATTTTTTATAACTCTAAGTGATTAGGGTGGTCTACTCCGAAACATTTCCTTTTTTTTTTTTTTGCAAAACAACGTTTGCCAGGTGCTAGTTGACTATAATATATTTATTTTTATGATTGATCTGATACACATATGCTGAGACGTTAATATGTTGTTTGTAAGGCTGGTTTTCCTGTCAGGCTGATCATCAACGCCGAGGCCCTCTGTGCGTAGCTGTCAGCACGTCAGCGCTAGACGCTGGTTTTCGTGTCACGCTGACCGTCAGCGCGCACGTGCGGTCAGCGCGACACAAAAACGCTCACTGAAGACAGAGGCGCGTGGACGGCGGTCGGCGCCGACCGCTCAGCGGCGCTGACCTGCGGCGCCTACGACTCAGTACGGCTCAGCGCTGACGTTCAGCGCGACACGAAAACGCTCACTGTCAGAGGCGCGTGGACGGCGGTGGCGGTCAGCGACGCTGACCTGCGGCGCGTACGACTCAGTACGGCTCAGCGCGACACGAAAACCAGCCTTAGGTCTCGTTACACGACCCATGTACAGGCAAATAAATGATTTGAAATCCCACACTTAATCTTACCGATATGGTCTGTTTATACATCCGAACACGTCACGATATCTTCCGTACAGAGTTCCGTAGCTCACTCCGAGTATTTCGGCGGCTTGTTTCATCTCCAACTCCTTAATCCTAACGGCTTCCATCACCTGATTCAAACAAGTAACACACTTCAAACTTAATTTCATTATTTATTTGACGACACGTTTGTCCTAGTGGACAGGATGTATTTTATAATTTTTATATATTGCAGCCCGTATGTGTAATTAATTAAATGAATATTAAGCGTACCCGCTTCACGTAGTTTTCTTCCCAGAACTGTGGCCTCCTTCCGTGTCTTAGATAATCGTTCAATTTCACCACATCCTTGAACCTGTGATCGGTCGGACCGGATTTGGGACCCACTGTAACTGAACATTGCCATGTTATAGTCTCGTGTTATCGTTTTGTAGTCTCGTGTTATCGTGTTATCGTTTTGTAGTCTCGTGTTATAGTCTCGTGTTATCGTATTATAGTCTCGTGTTATCGTATTATAGTCACGTGTTATCATGTTATAGTCTCATGTTATCATGTTAGAGTCTTATGATATCATGTTATAGTCTCGTGTTATGTTATAATCTCGTGTTATCATGTTATAGTCTCATGTTATAATGTTATGTAATTATGTTATATTCTCATGTTAAAATGTTAGTCTCGTGTTATATGTTAGAGTCTCGTGTTATAATGTTATATTCTCATGTTAACATGTTAGATTCTCATGTTAACATGTTACAGTCTCATGTTATAATGTTATAGTCTCGTGTAATCATGTTATAGTCTCATGTAATCATGTTATAGTCTCACGTTATCAAGTTATAGTCTCATATAATCATGTTATAGTCTCATGTTGTCGTGCTAGAGTCTCGTGTTATCATGTTACAGTCTCATGTTATTATATTATAGTCTCCTGCTATCAAGTTATAGTCTCATGATATCATGTTATAAGATGATAATATTATGTTATATCGACTTTAACATTTAAAAAAAAAATAGACTCACGCTTAGCAGTGGACTTGGAAGGCGGTGGATCCTTCATGTCGACTCCAGAAGTTCCAGCCGACGAGGAAGTAGACGGCGGAGCTCCTTCGTCCGACTCCTCGTCTATTAAAAAAAACCACAAACTTTGAACGTGGACTTAAGATCGTCACAATAATTTAATATAATTTGACGACGTTTGGTCTAGTGGTTAGTGGCCAGTAACAATGGCTGTTAACTAAACGGTCGCGGGTTCGAATCTCGCTAGGGGTAAATGTTTATGTGTTGACATTTTACCTTTGTACCATGAGTCATGTATGTTTTTTATTTATAATATGTATGTATTTACAAAACAAATGTGATGTATATAATATATCAACTGTCTGGTATCCATAATACAAGCATTAGTTGAACTAGATGGTGCTGTGTGGAATGTGTCAAGATAATTATTTATTTACTAGCTGGCGCCCGCGACTTCGTCCGCGTTGAAAAGGAAAAAAAATAGCCTATCCTGTGTCCTGTACGTCTAAATGTTTATATACAAAGTTTCATGAAAATCAGTCAATTCAATTTTCAATTCAACATACAAACATATATACAGAAAAAAATTGTAAAAATGGTCAATTTAGTTTCAGTATCATGTATAGAGCCTATAAACGCGATATCTCTGAAAACAAAGTAACTTACTCCATGACCGACCCTTACAGATTTATTATTAGTATTGATTGGTGATATTCGCATACAATTTTCAGCCAAAACGACTTTTTGGTTTAAGGCTGGTTTTAGTGTCACGCGGACCGTCAGTACGGAGCGTCTGTCGTTTTAGTATCGTCCTGACCGCCCCGGAGTAGCACTCGACTCGTGTCAACATCGCAATATCGACTCGCCATGATTGTACTCCGCCGACGCGTGCGCTCCGCCCGATACTAAAACGCTCACTACAGGCAGAGGCGCGCGAGTAGGCAAGGACGCGCCATGCGGACGGCTGCGGAGCTGTCCGCGCGGACGGTCGTCCGTACGCATCCGTCGCGTCCGTCCGTCGTCCGTCGCGGTCACGTGTCCGCATTACTCTAAAACGCTCCCTAGCTTTAATAAATATTGGTCCGTGCGGGCCAATCCGTACTGACGTGACGGTCCGCGTGACACTAAAACCAGCCTAAGTCGTGACCTTCAACTTTCAAAAGCCTATGGAATGAATTTTGAGATTACCGCCACTGTTATCACCGTCCACTGTGAGCCTGGTGCGTAGGAAGCAGCCTATGTCCGTGGGGGCGTCTGCCCATTCGTCCTCAGAGCCCGCACCGGCAGTGGACAACCCCCCACCACACCATCCCACCACTCGTTCGGCGGTTATATCCTGTTATATTATACAACAAGAGGTTCAAATTTTATCAATCACCAATCTACTACATTCAATTATTCTTGAGCAATTTTTTTTTTAAAGAAATTCAAATATTATATAAACTGACGGACTCATAAACTGCATCAAAGTTCAGGATTACTTTGAAATGATTTTTTTTAATAAGTATGCAAACTTTTTAGATTAAATTATATAAATATGGAGAGACTGGCTCTTAATCTTAAAAAAAAGCAAAATTTAAAAATAGAACTGCAGTAAAACAAATGAATATAGCCGGGAAAAGAAAATTTACTCGTAGTATCAGATTTGCGTGTTATTTAAAGCAAAGTTTTAAATTGATTCGCATTGATTTTTTATTGAATTATTGTTACCAGCAGAATTGTAGGGTTAGTTTTTTAACTCATCGAGAGTTTTTGAACCATAATATGGATTCTTCGTCCGAACAAGCGGCTCAAATTGTAGCACTGGTGCGGGAGGGCTTGGATCAACGAACGATTGGTAGAAATTTAAATTTAAACCAGTCTACGGTTTCTAGAATATACAGAAGGTTTGTGGAGACAGGTTCTTACAGAAGGAGACGTGGTACAGGCAGGACTCGAGCAACCACCGGTCGTGATGACCGATTCATTGTTACAACTTCCCTGCGAAATCGTTTCCTCACGTCAATTAACATCAAAAAAGGAGCTTAATGAAGTGCGTGGAGTAAATGTGAGTGCACGAACAATAAGAAGAAGGTTAAAGGAAGCGAATAACATCCCTTTTAGACCAGCAAATGGTCCAAATTTGTCTGTAGCTCACAGACAAGCTCGCTTAAGATTTGCGCGTGATCACCTAAATTGGACAGAAGAGCAATGGGCCTCCGTATTGTTCACGGACGAGTGTAGGATATGATTATATGGTGCAGATGGTCGCAGAAGAGTCTATCGTCGACGTGGGGAGCGATATGCTCAAAGTTGCATTGAGGAGCGTGTTCCTTTTGGAGGCGGTTCGTGTATGGTCTGGGGTGGCATATCGATGAACGGGCGAACAGAACTTGTGTTCATAGACATGGTCCGTCAAAACGGTAATAGAGGGGGTTTGACTGCACATCGCTACTTAACAGAGATCTTAGAAGATCACGTGGTGCCTTACATGGGATTCATAGGCGAAAATTTTACTTTAATGCAGGATAATGCCCGGCCGCACGCTGCTGCACAAGTTCGACAATATTGCGAAGAGGTTGGGATACGTACAATGAATTGGCCAGCACGCAGCCCGGATCTTAATCCCATTGAGCATGTTTGGGACAATATAAAAAGAGCTGTATATGCGAGAAATCCTGTGCCCACGACAGTGGCAGCACTAAGAACAGCACTTTCAGAAGAATGGGACAATATTCCGCAAGATCTTTTAATAACCCTAATAAAATCTATGCGGAACCGATTAGAATCCGTAATAAGGGCACGTGGGGGTAATACACGCTATTAAAACATAAATAAACCCTTGCATAAAGTTTGTGTCTATTGTTAAAACCAATTTTTTTATAAAACCAATTTTCCTTAAATTTCTGTTTTTTCTTCAAAAAAGTCTTAAGGTCCTTTCCAGTACACAAACTTAAACTTAAGGATACGCTGTTTTAAAGTTCACGAACCAATCTAGAGGTTTCAATTTAAATCTGTATAGAAAGTTTGCATACTTGGTTAAAATATTTATTTCAAAGTCGTCTATTACTTTGATGCAGTTTATGAGTCCGCCAGTGTATTTTATATTTATGATTCACTTACCATGTTCCCGTGTTGCCATTCTGATTCCCGTTCCCTGAAATAAAAATTAAAAAAATTACTTAATTATATCCTTACATATTATAAAACAAAGTCTGGCTGTCTGTCTGTTAATAAACTCAAAAACTACTGCACCGATTTTCATGCTGTTTTCACCATGAAAATGGATAGAGTGGTTCTCGAGGAAGGTTTTAGTATATAATTTACAAAGTGTCGCGGGCAAAGTCGCGGGTAGCAGCTAGTTTAAGAATAAAAATAAAATATCGTTAGCCATCGTTAGCCAAGCTGTAGGCAACCAAGATAGCTATTTTTGGCTATAAAAATAAAATATTGTTAGCCAAGCTGTAGGCAACCAAGATAGCTATTTTTGGCTATAAAAATAAAATATCGTTAGCCAAGCTGTAGGCAACCAAGATACCTATTTTTGGCTATAAAAATAAAATACCGTTAGCCATCGTCAGCCAAGCCAAGTTAGCCAAGCTGTAGGCAGTCAAGATACCTGTTTTTGGCTAAATAAGTATCATATATAGGATTCTTATTTGAGCTGAGAAACCGAGTTGAAAATGCTTTTGCCTAATAAAATAAAATAAATAAATTATATTCAAGACAAAATATATTTTAACTTTACATACATTTTGATTATATTGTTGATATCTTCGTCATTGCAGTCTGTGCCGCTCGCGAAGCGTCGACGTTTCGGAGAATTACTCTCACTGGAAAAAAAGAAAATCTTTTATTAAACGCAATACATTTCAGTGAATATTGTGATAATTCGCCATACTTTTTATGCCATATGTAGGACGCAAACTGCTTGTAACCGCGCCTTTACACTACTCGCGAAGTTGGCCGGAGCGAGGCGAATACGAGAGTGTGGACGGGCACCTCGCCTTAGAGCTTGTTCAGATGAGGCGAGTTACGCGCGAGGACATACGCGCGTACGAGATACGCGGCGAACAATTATCGCGTTCACATGATACGCGCGAGGGAAATTCTTCGCGCGTGATACGCATGTCATTCGCCGGAGTCTCGACTCGCGCGTTGCTCGCGCGTAGTGCGCGCGAGTCGAGATACTCTGATCTCCTTGTTGCGTTCAGTAATCGCGCGAACGCAAGGGCAAGTACACATCCAAACGAACCTTTTTTTTTTTACCCCGACTGTACTAAAATTAGTTAGAAATTGTACTGCACTGTACTTACTTATCCGAGAAATCCCTCTTCAGTGGACTCGTTCTTTCCGGTTTCGAAGGTAGTTTTATTAATGGGGGAGGACCACCTGAAGAAAATAATGGATTTTTTATTAGTACTTACCCACAATCATATAAAAAATATATTTCTATACACTGGCCAGACATTAGTTTTCTTAATTTTAGATGATCCCTCGGGAACAATACATGTTTTCTAGATGAAAGGTACTCTATGTCCTTTCTTGTATCGCTGACAACGTGTATGCAAAATTTAATGATGAAAGGTTTGGCTTATGATATAAAGCTGTGAAAAGGTAACAGACAGACACAGTTATTATAATATTAGTAAAATGTGGAGTAAGGATTTGTTGCTATATATCATTACATACCGTTAACATTAAATTTCTCCTGTTTTTCACTGATTTCCTGTTCCCTGTTTTTGTGGATCTCCTGCTCGACCTGTCTACTCTCCATATGCTTTGACTCCGTCTGTTTAACTTCCGCGCTCTGCTTTTCGTTATCAAAACTTTGCGTGGTCACGGCTCCTGTAATTATTATTATTTTCGTTTCAAAAACAATCTTTCGAAGTGGCGTACCCGACAGTGGAGGTACGCCGGCCTTGTTGGCGTAAATAAAAGTGGAGATACATCGGTGATCTCGGCGTACCCGAAAGAGGCGAATGTGGAGGTACGTCAGCCTTCTCGGCGTACCCGAATGTATGAGTACGCCATAGCTTTCCTGGCGTACCCGGAAAAGGAGGTACGCCAGTCTGTTCTGCGTACCCGAATGTGGAGGTACGCCATAGCTTTCTTGGCGTACCCGGAATTGGAGGTACGCCAGGCTTCTCGGCGTACGACCGGCGGCAGTCTCCCCCAAGATCACCGCCCGGGTCAGGGCCCTTATCAGGTCGATACGCCACTATAGAGTAATTTGGATATCATCTACATTCCTCCCCATAAACCTTTCCTTTGTGGAAAATTATTGAAGAGACTATGTCCTGGGCCTCTAGCCGAGATGAAAACGCTTCGTTGCGTTGTGTACTTCGGAAACGAAGAGAGAACGCTAAGAGAAAACTTCGTGATTGGTCAAAATTTTATTTTGACGTTACAAAACCAATCACCAAGCTTTCTCTTAGCGTTCTCTCTTCGTTTCCGAAGTACGCAACGCAAGGAAGCGTTTGCATCTTGCCTAGGCCCTCTGTAGTGGACGTCAGTGTAGCTGAGACGATGACTTCGCCTGTACACTCAAAGAAAACCACTTACCAGTCTGACAATCGGGAGGTTCGTCCTTATTGTTCCATCGGATATCTGTGAGACCTTTGATGCGTAGTTCTTCTGCCGTTTTCAACAGGCTTGCAAGTTGTGACTGTAATTTTAAGGTTAATAATCAATACCACATTTTGTTTACAATCTTTGTTCGATAGAATCTTAGACCTAGTTTACACGGTGCTGCCGAACCGTACAAATCTTTTAAGGCATGGATCTCCTAAACGAGTAGTTCAAATAATTTGAAAAAAATATTTTATGTCTTATGGACGAAACACACGATCAGTCCACCGCGTCAAATGGACTGACGTTAAGCCAAAATTTGATCGTAAATGGTAAAATTTGATGGCTTGATGTCACACTGGATTTCAAGTCGCGCCGTTGCGTCACGTCAGTTCATCACGCCAATAATTTGATCGTGAGTGTAGTAACCCTACGCCGTGGCCTCATGCCGCGCTTCCGAATCAAAGCTCATGTCAACGTCACTCGACCCGGTCAAATGCATAAATGACAGAAAATTAGTCTGACCGTGAGTGGGCACAATGTTTGGCGTAGCTCTATTTAATTTGTCGTTTTGAAGTCACGTCTAAATGACTGATCGTGTATTTCGTCCATAATATAGGTACAATGTTCCAAAAAAAAAAGCTTACATGATGCACGTTCATTTCACCGGTGTACATGTAATCTAGAAGTGCCTTCAAGTGTCTGGGTTCAGCACCGTCTATCACCAGCACAGGTTCCCCGTGAGCTTCGTGCGCTCCGAGCAGAGCGCCGAGAAGTTCACTGCACGCTGCGAGTACCACTCTGAAATTTTTAATTTAATAACCTTTAGTATTATTTTTTTCTTTGGTTAAACTCGACAGACAGGCCGAAGGTCCACTTGATGGTAAGTGGCTATAACACAAGCAACGCCACTGGTGGATTTTGGTCTTTGTTTGATCTCATTTATTTATTGTTTAATTGTTATGCTAGTGTGTTTTCGGTCGTCTCAATTTCTAGTTTATAGTTTAGCTGTGTATGCCTTAAAGCCTCGTATTCACTACGGTCTGTTTTTTAATCTCAGAGGCAAAAATGACACATGCAAATGTCAAGTTTGCATATAATGATACCATGAAATGACATGAAATGTATGTAATGCATGTCAAATGTAATGTCATTTTTGTGTCTGAGATTAAAAAACAAACTATAGGGGACAAATGTCCCACGACATGTCAGGCGATGTCGAGCGACGTCGCTTGACATCATGTCTCGCGATCTTTTTCGCCTGCATTTAGTGACGCGGCGTCCAGGAAAAAGTCGCGCATTGTTGCCAGACTTGACCCCGACATGTCGAGCTACACGTGTCGCGGGACATTTGTCCCCTAGTGAATACGAGGCTTAAAATTGCCTTGTATTACCTACACCTATTGTGGATTTTTTGTTTGTTCTATTGGTGTACCTTTTGAAATAAATAAATAAATAATTATTATAGTACATAAAGACAAAATATAAGCAGTTGATACTCTTATGTACATACCTGTGCGCCCTTAGCGACACACCTCTTATGTTTTCAGGATCAACGGTATCTTGATTGGGCACTTGTGTGGCGAAATTCGGGGAGCAGTACAGGGTCACATCGCAAAATCTCTCTGAAACACGACACCAATATAATTACTATATAATAAGCCGATGCCCTTATCACTACATAGTATAAAACAAAGTCGCAGATTTTGATGCGGTTTTTTTAATAGATAGATGATTCAAGAGGAAGTTTTTAGTATATAATTTTCTAAAAATCTACTAAATCTACTAAAATAAAGATACAACCCCTGAAAATTTTGTAGCAGCAAAGATGTCAAGCGTTATATTAAGGCTTTACACATTTAGCCAGGCGCTACATATCCCTTACTTTTAACACGGGCGAAGTGGCGGGCTAGTATTATATAATAAAATTCCTAAAAATATTAATGTCAGAAATCTGGCAACATTCAAGGATTTTTTTGAAAACAGTTTTACGCCTGGCAAAGTTAAAGACCCGCCTAAATAATCTGGCTTTAAATTTTTTTGAAGTTAAACTTCTTTATAGGCAGTTATGTGTTAAATTATAGACGCGTTGGGCATATTTGAGATGGAAAAAAACCACTGAACTCGCGACACTGTCATGTAATAATGTAACCGAAACATCTGTATATGCGAAGGTTACACGTAGGATATTTACTGTGATCCATCAGTTCAGTATTTATTGTTTGATGTTAAAAAATCTAGAAATCCATAGAAAAAATATTGACATCCATCAATACGTTAGACTACACGTTCAATAAATACCACGACACATAATTATTTATTCAAATTCAAATTAAAATCATTTATTTACAAGTGACATGGGTTTATGTGAACCAGTTCTTATTGTCTTTAATATGCCACCTCATGCACTGCCACGTCTGGCGTGTAAAATCATAATTTACATGTAAAATAATAATATTAACAATTATAAATATGTCGTAGTCAATTTTAAAATTTAATTAAATGTCAAAATATTCCTTAATATTATAAAAACATTGGTCCAACAGCCACTTGGTCAATCTTCTTCTAAACAAATTTCCCGACAATTCCCTGAGTACTGTGGGTAATTTATTGTATATCTTAATACAGGAATAATAGGAATTCCGTCTACAAGTTTCCAATTTCATTCTCGGAACAATCAAAAAATTATGCCGCCTTGCTCAGAACCTTGCTTTATTGACAGATCACAGTAAATACCGTACGTGTAACCGTCGCCTTATTGTATAAAAAAATAATTACCTTTCTCGAGGAGCTGCGCGAACATATTTTGAACGTTGGTGTGGTGATGTTTCCACCTTAAACAATACTGCTGCGGCACCATCTTCACTGCGATTTATTTACTTAAATAAAATCCAATTTATATTTATTTATTTATATTTTATACTTCATAAACTACACTTAGACGTATACAGTCCAAGGCTTTGGTATTAAAAAGAGACGAAGTGGGTAGCGAATCTCAATAAATTTGAGATTTATTGGTAGTAATCTCAATAAAATCAATAAATTCAGTTTGGTAGAAAATTTGGTCGATTTCTTTTTTTTTTAGTAATGTCTCTTTTAAAAATTTTCAAACTAAGATAACTCGATGGAATGTTTTCTCTCGGTGGTTAATTAGTACCTGCAACAAAGAAATTTAAAAATTAATTTTTTGATCTATTTTCACCGTTAAAGTGACGGACAGGCTGACAAACTATCGAATAAAATGGCGCTTTAAAGACATGTTTTAAAAATGATGTAGACACATTGCACGGTGTTGTAGCCTTTATAACGAAAAAGCCTTTTGGCATTTAATCCAAATACAACAGCACTCGTGCTGCTACCCCAAAATGTTGATCCAAAAAATGTAAATCTATACGTAAAATGTAAAAGTTTGTTTGTTTGGTTGAACGCGATAATCTCAGGAACTACTGGTTCGAATTGAAAAATTATTTTCGTGTTGTATAGTCAATTTATCGAAAAAGGCCTTTAGGTAGACTATATAACATTTTGAACACGGACGAAGTCGCGGTGCAACAGCTAGTTTCTTATACAACTTCAGGCTACAAGCGTGAAATACAACTTTGGGTTACGTACGTGATTCCAGAGTATATAACAAAACATGCTATAAAACATAGTTATGTAACATGTTTTTATGTGTCGACGATATGTGTTATAAAACAAAGTCATACAACATTTAAGCGTGTCATGTTATCAAGTGTACTCAGCGATCGAAACTATAGATTATAACAATCTACGATTGTTATATAATTCCGCTAGGGGAAAAATGTTTGGGCAGTAGTCTTGAGGGAGACTGCCGCCCGTCGTAAGGTCCCCTGAGCAGGCCGGCGTACCCCCACTTTCGGGTACGCCAAGTTTCTGATAGGGAGCACAGGCCTCCCCGCGTTGGATAGCCGTGGCGGGGTACCGAAGTCGTGTAAAAACGTCCCCACGACCCCGTCCCCTGCAGTTACCCAACGTTGAAAAAAAAGGGGGGGAAATTAATATGTGCAGTGATATGTTAAACAAGACAGGATGCGCCCTTACCATACTACTAGTGACAAAAAAATGGTCCTCCAATTTGCACATCTAGTTACTAAAAATAATTTGCTTTCATTGCCATCTTAATACGTATTTTTTCATTGTTCTTATTGGCGTATTTTGTTATTGTAAAGTGTTCTCATTGGTTGGTTGGACATATCACTGGTAAGTAGGCATTTTCGTATCTTTCTACGCACAGAATGAACACCCGTCATTGGTGTCAATTTCCGATTTTGACACCGGCGCACCGGTGCCACGTACTAGGAGCGTTGGCCTTGTCCTTACGAAGTAATATAGAAGTCATTGAATATGTGCTAACATTTAGCTTTGTAGTTACCTGAGTCTTCTCAAATTATACTGACATTATAAAATTTCATAAATAGCTATTTCTTTTTTATCTTTAATTTTCATATTTATTTAAATTTAAAATTAACAAATCGAACCCGATATCCTTGAGACAGGCAGGCACTAGTTTAGTGAACTGCGAAAATAATAAAACTTACGCCAGCCAACAACAATATTTTAGAAAAACCTTTAGTTATTAGATGATGATAGATAGAACATTCTAATTTTAAATTTTATAGTTGGCTAGGATGTTTTCATGGAAAAACTTTTACTTACGGCCGAAATTAATAACCTATCCTGATCCGTTTTTACCCATTTAGGATTGAAAAATCAATCTTTTTTGTGTGTGAAGTGTGTCAATAACGTATCCACGGATTTATATTTCAATCTAAAACATGAAACTATCTTTGGGAGGACAGATCTCACATTAAAGATCGACCTCTGTTCGTAATTGACAGTTTGGGTGTCTCAATATTCAATCCGTACATTTTGACATAGCGCAATCGATCTAGATTTGCAATCCCACGAATTTCACGGATTAATATCACGGATTATAATTGACGAGCCCGTTGGACGAATGGCAAGGGTGCTTGCCTTACGTCTCAGGGGCCCCGGGTTCGATTCCCGGCGGGGTTAACTTTGGAAATTTTAATATAATTTTCAAAATTGACTCTGGTCTGGATTTAAAAGTAGTGGTAGGGGCACACTGCGTTTCGCAGTCATTTGGGCAGCCCGTCTGGCGGCAGTAACCACCACCTTACAGAATACCACCGTGAAATAACAGCATTATGTGCTGTTGTGTTTCGGTGAGTGAGTAAGGGATGCCAGAGCCCATTACCCCACCACCCTCCCTTATCCCTTATCCTTAATCCTTCTATGGTCGGCAGCGCACTTGTAGCACTTATGGCGTTACTTGAGTTATAGGCAACGGTAGCCACCTACCATCAAGTGGACCGTCAGCCTGTCTGTCGACCTTAACATTAAAAAAAATATATAAGATAAACAAACAAGAATTTAAAATATTTTTATTAATTGTATTAATAATAAATAAAATTATTAAATTGTCCCATTTCAATCGTATAGTTGTTGTGGAGTACGGCGACACGTTGAGTTTTGGGCGTTAAATGCGTCGTAGATTCGACGTCATTCTTCATTTTTTAATTTGTTGGTACAGGCATTGCTAGTTTTATTGTTTATAATTTTGCTATGCTCAATAAAGGATAACAAATTTTTCGTTTCATCTTTTGTAAGTGGTTTCATCTTGATCTAAAATAAAAACAATAAAAACTTCATCACACCGCAAAAATAACAAGAAATGCAAGCGCCCTAAAGAACAGTGACGCATTAAAGAAATATAATTTACTACTGTTTCTGAATTCATTTTAGTTAACTATTAAATTATTCCACTATTTATTAACAATAATAAAAATTGAACACAACAAACATTGAATTGTCAACTGTCAAGTGTCATGCCATTCGTTCCTTTACTATTCAGAAAAACGAATGAATGTATATTATTATTAAAAACAAAATTATGTAGTACGCTTATAAATAAATAAAAATAAATTAAACTATAATTACTTTATCTTGTAATTGTAGGTAATATATTATTTTCACATTTTAAATATGCATAAAATTAGAAATTTAAATTGTCTCGAAAGTAAAATTTTAATAGTTAGCATGAAAAGGAACGGCGTGGGAGGGAATGGATTGCCTACCGATCTATCCTTAGTTTCCAATCGCATACACACAAATTAATATTGGCACACAGATCGGAGATCGATCGGCCGATGGGAACAAACTGGAGATTGTTTTCAAGATCGGATTTTAGATACATTATTAATTTCGGCCGTTAGTCAGTGGTTTACAAGAAAACTCTCAAAAATTTCACAAATTCTGCACATTTAAGAATTAAGTTCAGTTTTTTTTTTGTTTTCATCCAAACCTTCAATCCAAATTTTTAGACAATCACTTGGGAATAGTACTTTTTTCTGGATGAAAGGTACCCTATGTCCCTTCCTGTATCCCTGACAACGTATGCAAAATTTTTTGATGATCGGTTGAGTAGTTAAAGCGTGAAAAGGTAGTAGACAGACAGACAAGAGTTACTTTCGCATTTATTAATATGGAAGTATGGATTAAAAAACCAATTTAATAAACTTATAAAGGTTAAACAGTAAATTGTGACTTTTTTTCTTTTTTTCGCTCATGATTTTTTTAAAGGTCGACTACAAAATCGATGACATTGAAATCCAAAAATAAACTCGGCGATAACAACAAAATGCTAAAAATAAATCTATGTAATAAAGAATTAATTTTGCTAATAAAATTTCCATATATATTTTCGCATTAGTTAGTATTTCGAAACATAAAAATTTTGGACTGAAGTTGCCTTTTTTTTTGATAAACTAGTGATTTTGCCCGCGACTTCGGCCGCGTTCGATCGCTACCAAACTTCACAGGAACACCCGCTGCACTAATCTGAAGATTGTCTGAAAGTTTCATCAAAATAGCAGTGATATGTTAAACAAGACAGAATGCGCCCTTACCATACCATACTAGTCAAAGATTTAAATCGAGAGATGCGGCGTTACTAGCGAAAGTGTGTTACTAAATACAACATACATTATACTAAAGACAAAAGTATAAAACACACTTTTAAACACAGACAACACATTCCTTACTTCAAACGTGACTGTGACGATAGCGACGCTCTCAACAAGCGACCGTCACTCACTGTAGCTGGCGTGCAACTGTAGTTGGGTTGAGCGGCCGCGCCCAACCCATTGTTAAGAATTTTCGGTGTGTTTTTAGTATGGCGCGAGGAGATTACGCCGCATCTTTCGATTTAATTCTTTGCTACTAGTGACAAAAAAATGGTCCACCAATTTGCACATCTAGTTACTAAAAATAAGTTGTTTTCATTGCCATCTAAATACGTATTTTTATTTCTTATTGGCGTATTCTGTTATTGTAAAGTGTTCTCATTGGTTGGTTGGACATATCACTGGTGAGTAGGCATTTTCATATCTTTCTACGCACAGAATGAACACCCGTCATTGGTGGCAATTTCCGATTTTGACACCGGCGCATCGGTGCCACGTACTAGGAACGTTAGCCTTGTCCTTGCGAAGTAATATAGAAGTCATTGCAAAATAGGAGACATACGGAGATGGAGACATAAGGGTGAAAATACAAAATGTGGACAACTTTTGGCCATATTTTGTTTAATGTAAAGGCGATGTGTTTATAAACACATCTCCTTTTATGATGGCAACGGGCAGGCAGACTGTCTGCCTGTTGGTAAGTGTATACCGTCGACTATAAGACGTAGGCCACGTCGCATAGAGATGTATTAACATCTCCTATAAAACACAGTGGCTTTTTTGGAAGAAGTCCTACATAACCCACCGATTTCCCCTCGGTCGGTTTTTCCCCCACAAAAAAAAGGAAGCCCAAGAGAGGCCACAAGTCAGATTTTCAGCTTCAATTCATAATCTGACGATTATTTCGAGGATTTTTCTTAATACAGCGTCTACAGGCTTTTAAAAGCCTGTAGCTTTTAGCCTGTAGCCTGATTTAGATGTGAGGCAAGCTCGTGGCAACTTTTTGAAAATGAAAAAGAAATAGCCATTTAGAAAGACTCGAGCGCGTCAGATTTTCAGCTTCAATTCATAATCTGACGATTATTTTGAGGATTTTTCTTAATATAACCTTTTTGTCTTCCTACCATCTAATCTTCAAAATCCAATAGGTGCCTATGCAAGAGTAAGTTTGTCTGTCAAGGAACCATATTGAACCACTTGACACTAAGAATGCACTTAAAGGTTTTATTTATATTTAGTGTTAAAAAATCAAGGTCTATACTCGGTGTGTCGACCGTTTGTTTTATTATGTAATTTCTTATTAAGTCTATCGTCTAAATGTAGTCTAATCTAGTGTACTTAGTCATTAATTTAGTAAAAAAAATTCCTCTTGTAACTATATCAAAACTTTCCTAAAGTGTTGGCGTAGACAAATATTTTTTGCTATTTTGAACACAGATAAGGGCTCTCAGACCTATGACACCCCTTATCGTACCAAAAATGTTACGACACACAGATAACACTATCAAATTAAATTTTTCTCGAAAACAAATTTTACAAAATGGCCGCCGCCTCGCATATTTGGTTTATGATTCAAATATTACGTAGTACCTACAGTGATTCGTTCGAAATTGTGATAAACACAAAAATTCTTTTGCGCATTAGAAAATAAGTACCTAAGTATGTAGACATAATATTAAATTTTTATCAGACATGACAATGTTAGTAAGCTCGAATTAATATATAATATTTTTAACTATTTCAGATAATTTAAAAGCAATGTGAAAAAGAAAATTTAATTTCAAAATAACATCAAAAACAAATATTAACAATCTTCATTTAGTTAAGCAAGATTTATCAAAATTATCATCCACTAGCGTAACTTTATAAAATTTAGGTAACCTATATCCTTTCTGGTATCCCAAACAACGTGACATGCAAAATTTCATGGTGATAGGTTCAGTAGTTTTTGAGTGAAAACATAACAAACAAACAAACTCACATTCACATTTATAATATTAGTAAGGATTTATTTATTAGAAAAGGCTTACCAACAAGATACTGAATCACAATATACAACACTAAGCGCCTCTTTCACCAATTGTCAAGTAGGCTATCTGTCATTTAAAGTCACCGGTAACCGGGAATAATGGAGCTGATATAAGTTACTTTTGTTTGTACAAAAGTCCAAAGCATTAAAAAGAAAATAATTTAAAAAAAATCGCCTATCGAATGATGCAGTAAACCGAGTGCATAATTCAATAAAACATAAAATGATTTCTAAGGGTCAGCGCGGACCGACTGAGTGTCGGCGAAGTGACTAATGCGCTATCAATAGAAAATAGACTTTAATTACTTCAGCATGTGATTGAAATTGGTATAATAATAAAAAAAATACTCTCGCGTCGCCAAGCGCGGTCGAGCGGCGCGCGGCGAAACTTCGAGTCCATGGATTACTTCTGCTTAACTTTAGCTGAAGTAATCCATGGTCTATTTTAGTTACTTTAGCTGCTAAAGTCATCAAACTACTACAACACGGAACCCGCGTGCCATACAAAACACTACGAATTTTATGGAACATTTAAAAGTGACATATGCGTAAAGCATGAACTGTCATTTAAAACAAAACAAACATAATAATAAGTACGTAATTTAAAGAAAATGTGACTTTACGTCAACCCATTAGAGTTTAAAATGAAATAGTAGAAGTTGATCGTTACTACCTTTTACCATTCACGCGTGAAGGCAAGAGTCCGGCATGATTCTGTCAAAGGCGTTCTTTTTATGTGCCGCTTTGGCATTTGTGACGCAAATTCCATTGTAGTATTTCAATGAATAAAACAGAAAATGATTTCTAAGGGTCAGCGCGGACCGACTGAGTGGCGGCGAAGAGACTAATGCGCTATCAATAGAAAATAGACTTTAATTACTTCAACATGTGATTGAAATTGGTATAATAATAAAAAAATACTCTCGCGTCGCCAAGCGCGGTCGAGCGGCGCGCGGCGAAGCTTCGAGTCCATGGATTACTTCAGCTAAACTTTAGCTGAAGTAATCCATGGTCTATTTTCATGACTTTAGTTACTTTAGCTGCTAAAGTAACTAAAGTCTATTTTCTATTGATAGCGCATTAGTCTCTTCGCTGCCACTCCGTCGGTCCGCGCTGACCCTAAAAGTAACTAATCAACACCTTACTTGTAGTTGGTGAAAGAGGCCCTGAAAGTAATAAATGAATGGGCACTTATAAACTTAGCAACTATGTAGTTACAAAGCATCGAAATACTACAATGGAATTTGCGTCACAAATGCCAAAGCGGCACATAAAAAGAACGCCTATGACAGAATCATGGCGGACTCTTGCCTTCACGCGTCAATGGTAAAAGGTAGTAGCGATCAACTTCTACTATTTCATTTTAAACTCTAATGGGTTGACGTAAAGTCACATTTTCTTTAAATTACGTACTTATTATTATGTTTGTTTTAAATGACAGTTCATGCGCTACGCTTATGTCACTTTTAAATGTTCCATAAAATTCGTAGTGTTTTGTATGGCACGCGGGTTCCATGTTGTAGTAGTTTGATGTTACAAAGTGAGAACAGTTTATCTCAAAGGACGATTGACCACCCTGTAGACATAGTGTCAGCAAAACGCTCATCTTTGCTAAGCTTGCACGTTCACGGTGGTATGACGCGTTGGTGGGCACATAACTAGAACTACCTGAGATAATTAGAGCCTTATCCTCAATCAATACTAATAATAAATCTGTAAGGGTTGGTCATGGAGTAAGTTACTTTGTTTTCAGAGATATCGTGTTTATAGGCTCTATACATGATACTCAAACTAAATTGATCATTTTTACAATTTTTTTCTGTATGTATGTATGTTTAGGAGTTATGACTCCTAAACGAATTAACTGATTTTCATGAAACTTGGTAGATAAACTTTTGGACGTACAGGATACAGGATAGGCGACTTTTTTTCTTTTTCAACGCGGACGAAGTCGCGGGCGCCAGCTAGTACTAATAATAAATCTGTGAGTGTAGGTATTGTATTGTATGTTCATTGTCCTCCATAACTCTGAAACGAATTAACTGATTTTCATGAAACTTGGTAGATATGAACTTTTAGACGTACAGGATACAGGATAGGCTACTTTTTTCTTTTTCAACGCGGACTAAGTCGCAGGCACCAGCTAGTCTATAAATAAATTTAAAGGTGTCATTAAAACCAAACTCCTCAGAAGGGCTATTATAAAATCACTGATTTTTAAGCGACAGAAAAGCCTGGATTCGGAGCTCATACTATGTTTAGTGTTGTATATATTTACTCTAATTTTTTTTTATAATTAAGTGTGTAATTGTTGTCATTTTATATTTGAAAGATGACAAAGAGTTATCCGGGGTTTCTTCTCAGAATCGGCTTTCTTGGTTTCTTTCCGTAACCCTAGTAAATTTAAATGTATAATAACGATCATAAGAGTTTCTTGGAGAAACCTAATTGATAAATAAATAAATATTTTGATAGATAGACTCATCACTAGCCAACATATCCGAACACAGTGTTTAAAGCGTACTAAGAATTACATTCATTAGAACGAAACGCAAATATTATTTTGATAGATAGACTCATCACTGGCCAACATATCCGAACACAGTGTTTGAAGCGTACTAAGAATTACATTCATTAGAACGAAACGCAAATATAATCAACACAAATTAATTAATTATTCGCCATTGAAATGTGCGTTGATTTGAGTTTGACGTAAAAGTTGGGGTTGTCGCTTGGGTAATTTTTTAATGCTAATTAAAATTCAAATTAATTTATTTCAAGTAACTGGACCCATATGTTACTTTATATACCTACACTAACTGGTGCCCGCGACTTGGTCCGCGTTTAAAAAGAAAAAAATAGCCTATCCTGTGTCCTGTACGTATAAATGTTTATCTACCAAGTTTCATAAAAATCAGTTAATTCGTTTAAGAGTTATGGAAGAACATACATACTTACATACATACTTACATACATACATACATACATACAGAAAAAAATTCTAAAAATGGTCAATTTAGTTTCAGTATCATGTATAGAGCCCATAAACACGATATCTCTGAAAACCAAGTTACTTACTCCATGACCAACCCTTAACAGATTTATTATTAGTATTGATGATATATAATATATTATATTCTATATCTATCATATCAACACTAATAATAAATCTGTAAGGGTCGGTCATGGAGTAAGTTACTTTGTTTTCAGAGATATCGTGTTTATAGGCTCTATACATGATACTGATACTAAATTTACGATTTTTAGAATTTTTTTCTTTATGTATGTTCCTTCATAACTCTTAAACGAATTAACCGATTTTCATGAAACTTTGTAGATAAATATTTAGACGTACAGGACACACCATAGGCTACTTTTTTCTTTTTAAACGCGGACGAAGTCGCGGGCACCAGCTATAGTTATCAAATAAAACTTTGTTCGCCTCTATCGATTTTTGAACACTCAGTTAGAGCATTCTATGTGAAGTGTCAATATTGAATTGGCAACCCTTAAAATTACATACTGAGGCAGTTCATTACCCAACCATATTTGTAGTAATTGTAACAGTCTATACGCAATGATAGATTTCTTTTGGGCGTTTTAAAATGAACAATGAAATTACTCAAATATTTTCGCATAGCTGTCTCATTGGAATTATTGATACTCGTGTCTTGGAAGGAGTAAGATTAATTGTTATTGAGGCAGTTAAGAGTGGGTATAAAGCAAACAAAATTTGTAATTTCACTCGCGTGGCCCCTTGGACATGACAGTGACACAAAATACGTAGAACTACCCACAACATGCGACGGAAGATAGCGCAACTCGCTCAATAAAAATTTTATAAGTGCCAAAAGTATTAAATATTTATTATTCGTAAACTACAATGTCAAATGAAAAATTGTTACATACAGCCTTAGATAATATGTGAAGTGAAATTACTGATACACTTTTAGCTTTGTAATGTGTGTCATTTTTAAAATAAAACTAAAATCGATGGAAATGAGATATCACTTGGTGATTTTTTTCTATCGAGAAAATTTCATTATATTATGTTTTCTTTTACAGTCGTCACTTTCATTTATAATGTATTTATCTATTTAAAAAAATTATTTAAATTAGACTTTGTTTACTTAGATGAAATTCAAATCTAGGATTGGCTATTTCTTTTTATATCGCTCTTAAGGAAGGGATAGCGAAAAATGGGCTCTGGCATTACTCACGCACCGAAACACAACAGCACACATGCTGTTATTTCACTATGGTCTTCTGTATGGGGGTGGTTACTGCGGAATGCCCAAATGACTGCGAAACGCAGTGGTATCCTGCCACTAACTATTGACTAAGTATTGCATCACTTACCCATGAAAAGATACACCTCGCGGTTGCACTTTTTGCCTACAACAACTGCACAAGTCCGCTTTACGAGTGAGTTTAGCGGAGCTCCGCTCTACAGCGCTCTGTGTACACTACTGCAAGCGGAATCGACTGAGGTATCACCAAATATGACTGTTAGGTCATAGTTGTGACACGTGCGACTCGCCCACACACATTACGATTACATCTTCATTATTTACCTGTTACGTGATATCGAACATCGGGATCGTAGATCATCTTTCCTTTTTATATATCCTAATCCCATTCGACAAAAAACAAAAACAAAATTCGATATAAAGAAAAGCGGCAACATTCCTCCAGGTCGTATTTTGTTGCTTCGTGTCTCAATATGAAACTTTAAAAAATGTATTAGAAAATTCTAGCCACACTGTCGAGGGTCTTTATTGAGCCGTTATTCATAATTTCTTCTCAGTAACAACATTTTTGAAGTGAAAACTTCTTTAGGGCATTTTTGAGATGGGAAAAAACTATTGAACTCGCGACCTGTTACCGTAATCGTGTAACCGATTAATTTAAAAAAAAAAAGAATCTTTGAGATGGGAAAAAACCATTGAACTCGCGACTCTTACCGTGTAACCGTGTAACCGACACTATGTATATGTCACAGTATAATCGGATAAAATGGATTTTTGCAAAAATCCTACTAAGATTGCAAAACACTGGATAATAGGCAACTAACAATGAATTTTGTAGTCATCCGAGGTACTTTCAGGATCTTTCCAAAAATCTCGCTCGAGAGTTATTGACTTATGACAGTTGAGCGTTTATTTGCGGCTTACCTAAAACTGGTCTGATTTTCGCAAAGATCCTGAAAGTACCTCGAATGACTACAAAATTCATTGTTAGTTACCTATTATCCGGTGTTTTGCAATCTGCGACATAACTATATAAGTACTAAGCAGACATTTTAAAGAAGTGGCTCTAGTGTACCTTCTTACGCGCTCTTAAAACATAATGACAATAGTTATCGAGATATTTTAATTACGAAAAAGATACATTTGAGTGCAAATAATTTTAGGGAAAATACAACATATTTCCTGGACACCTTCGTAACAATGTTTCGTGAAGGCTATCAAATCTAAAAACGGAATATACGTAGGCAGAAAGTCGAAGGAACTCTTGGGGCGGAAGTCCTCGGTGCGTTTTTCGACCGGATTTTTGTCTATGGGTTCACAAAAGTTCTGTGTGACGGTTTATGTGGATAAAATATCAGCCCACAAAACGTTTATTACTAGGGCCCGGATTATGTATTAAAAATTTCGAAATATGCAAATATAATGTGGACTGAAAAAACTAAAATATGGGAAAAAATATGTACAATAAAAAGTAACAACATTTCAAATAAAACAAACTATTTATTATTGCAAAAAATAAAAAAATACAATTTTATTCAGCGTCCGTTTCACTAACATTTGAATTGCAGTAAATAATCACGGCGGAAGCTTGCCAAAAACATCAAAGTACATAGTTACTAGAACTATGAAATTTACCTTTCTTATTATTATTATTATTATAATCTTATTACATTATTAATATTATTATTTTCTATTATTATTGTTATTTTCTTTTGATTATTGAACTGTATAGATTATAATTAAATGTAAAAAAATGTAAAATATTGGGTCTAGTTGCCTGCAAATAAATGAATTTGAATTTGAATTAATCCTTATCCAACTAACTAGTAATAATAATAGTAGTAATAACTTTTAATAAAAAAATTAGATTGTTTTTATAAAACAAACGGTTTAAACAAGCGACAAAGTTTTAATCACAAAAAATAAGTTAACTATTTGAAGTGCCTATAGGTTTGAATCTATTGCAAACTAGCTGGCGCCCGCGACTTCGTCCGCGTTGAAAAAAAAAAAAGTATCCTGTGTCCCGTACGTCTAAATGTTTATACATATATACAGAAAAAAATTCTAAAAATGGTCAATTTAGTTTCAGTGTCATGTATAGAGCCTATAAACACGATATCTCTGAAATCAAAGTAACTTACTCCATGACCAACCCTTACAGATTTATTATTAGTATCGATTTTGAATAAAGGAAAACCTATAAACTTAGCCTTTCATTTGTGTCAATAACATACAAAAAAATCATGGAGATTGGAATGTATTTAGAAGTGGAAAAACATTTTCTCTTTTTGTATGGACGTGGAAGTACTATTCTTCCCTCTTAATTAAAGCAAGAACCTTGACCACTTGGCCAAGGGTTCGTCAGTTATAAAACAATGTTACATAATGTGGAGCCACGAATTGGAAATCTGGAAAGGCCAGATGGCCTGAAAAAAACTATAATATTCTATACCTAATACGTAATGTAATGAGACACAACATAAAGGGAACATTATCTAGTGTAGACCACCTTGAACAGACATTACCTTCATTAATTTAAAAAAATTAGAAAAACAAAATTTATTTTTTAAAACTATAACGAATTCAATACAACAAAACAACCTTGCTTTTCAAACTTACAGAACGCTTTTTGAAAAGCAACCTTATGCGCTTCAGAATACAGTTCAAATCTATCACTTTTCTCGACACAATTTTTTCGTGTCGCTAAAACGTCACAATAGTACGTTGTTGGAAAGCGTGTTTGGGCGTTTTCATGCCGGTTTTGCATGATTAACCAAGTATTTCCATTGATTGATGTTTTTGTTGAGCATTTTGAAATTATGCGTTTTGAAACTGCATACTTTTTTCTCGAGCGAGAGATTCTCGAGTAGCGAGAACAAAATTTAACTGTATGCAGAGCCTGAATTCCCCATTTTTAACGTTGGAAAATCCTCATGGACACTGTAGTGTAGGGGACGTTGCGGGGTTATGCCGGACATTACCGTGTTCTGTGGCCGGACTCCTACCGGCTAAAACCCGACTACTTTCTTTGGCCGTAGATGGGCGGAGTCGCGGGACACTACTCAGTGGCGGACTCATGACACATTTGCCGCTAGTAAGCTATTCAAATTTTGCCATCCCTACAGACCCCTGCAGTTCATATTTATAATAATATGAAAATAAAAAGTCGGAGGCAGTCGTGAGGATTGCCGACAGAAGTGAAAAACTTAAAACTGAGCGTCCAACGCACACTCATACAATCGTATGTGTGTATACACGTATACTCGTATGCAATGTGTTGGCGTGATAGCGTATGTAGACAGCTGCGCGCGCATTAACTGTGAGAGCATGTTGCTGACGCGAACCCTTACATTTTTTCCCTACCCAAAGTCGTATAACGCGGCTATAGAAGTTTTCACTTTAATTTAAAAAAAAACTGATGTAATAAGGTACTCCAATTTAGCCACAGTATCATCTCCCGAGAGGAATGCGAGCAATTTCTGGTTCACTTGTATAATAATATTTTTTTTATATTATTTCTGTAAGACAAATATATTTTTTTGGCTAAATTTGCCGCCCTAGGATCAAGCCTACTCAGCCTTCTGTTAAATCTGCCACTGACACTACTTCGACGCCCTGCCACGGCTGTCCAGCGCGGGGAGGGATACGCTCCCTATCGGAAAGTTGAGGTACGCCGGCCGTCTCGGAGAACCAAACGACGGGCGATAGTCTCGAGCTTTGTGTCGCCCTGGGCACTATAAGAAATGCCATCCCATAACCCATATTATATCCATATCTATACTAATATTATGTAAAAAAACTGAAAAACTACTGGACCGATTTTAAAAATTCTTTCACCTATAGAAAACTACAATATTATATCATTTTTTGAAACCTATTAGTTATAAAAGTTCTTCAAAATCTCAAAACTTAGTGTAAAGCCGCCTTAACATAACCTCACTCGCTTCGATTCTACTTAAGTTTTTTTTTAATAAAACCACTTTAGTCGGAAATTTACAATTCAATGGGAAACAAAAAGCGGTCGTGTACTATACAACTCGAGTGAGGCGGTAGTGTTTGTGTGCGTGCGTGTGTGTTATAAGGAAATTACTGTAGTGTGCGCGCTCATTTGCGCCCATTTTCACTTTACAAGAGTGATCAGTCAGAGTAGGTACTTTTATAAGAAAGAAAATCGCTCAGTATAGAAACGTTGGTACTGAATATTGGTCGCGTGTAATTTTTTCTTTTAATTAGTGGCAGGGCACACTGCTTTCTGGACCCTGGCGGTGGTCTTAGGCGAGACTGCCGCCCGTCGTAAGGTCCCCCGAGATGGCCGACGTACCTCCTCTTTCGGGTAACTACGCCGAGAGTCCGACAGGGAGCGTAACCGTCCCCGCGCTGGATAGCCGACCATCTCGGCGTACCTCCACTTTCAGGTACGCCGATATTGACGGCGTACCTCCACTTTCGGGTACGCCGAGATTGCAGGCGTACCTCCACTGTCGGGTACGCCGAAGTTCTGACAGGGGGTGTAGCCCTCCCCGCGCTGGATAGCCGTGGCGAGGCACCGATGTCGTGTCATAAAGTCCCCGCGACCCCCGCCCATCAGCGGCCGCGCTACAGTCGTTGAGTTTTAGCCGGTAGGAATCCGGCGTAACCCCGCTGTGTCCCCTACATTGCCGGCTATCCAAGAAGATTTCCCAACGTTAAAAAAAAGAGTGGCAACCGGTGCTATAACTTATGTTTCGGTGATTGAATAAGAGATGCCCTCTCTCGTCTAATCTCTTACCCACCGACTTAAGGCCCTTAGGTCGGCTACGCACTATTGCATCACCTGTGGAGTTGTTACAGACGGTAGTCGCCTACTATTAAGTGGACTTTGATCAGCTGCAATTGACGATATTTACATAAAAAATATCACCAGAACCTTTTATGGTAAATAAGGATATAAGAAATTATTGAGTGAAATACGGAAAAATCATGGCACAATATTGGCAATACTAATATGTTGCCCGAGGTAATAAATATCAAGATAAATAAATTGTCTTTATAGAGGAGTCGTCATTTTAGAGTATTTATACGAGGTTTAGATATGAATTTATAATTATGGTTTTAAACATTTTATTTATTTTTTAATGCTATCATATTTTGATAATACACTTACCTTACAAAACCAGTTTTAAATATCATATTTAATTAATAAACTAGCTGACCCGACACTCGTCGTTGTCAAAAGCTATTGGACTGTGGCAGCCGTAAAGCGTCACGTCACGTGACTGGGTGATGTTTCATTTGTTTGATTGAAATATTTGAATTGTAAGCTAGGAACTTTGGATAGGAAAAATCCAAGTGGTTTTTTTACGTTATTGCTGACAACTTTTCCAATTATTTTTCTCTCCATAAGAACCTTCATCGGACTCCAAAAAAAATAAAAAAAATAAAACTGAATTGATCCAGCCGTTCTAAAGTTTTGCACTTAGCAATACATATATTTTCTTTCAACTTTGCTCTTCTTAAGAACCTTCCTCGGTCTTCAAAGAATACAGTAGAAACCGGATATAACGACTTCGGTTATAACGACATGTCGGTTACAGCGACCAAATGGCAAGGTCCCTGTTGAATGCTTATAAAGATTTAATATTGCTTATAATGACTATCCGTTTATTACGACCGATTTTTGTGTTCCCTTGAAGGTCGCTATAACCGATTTTCCCTGTATTTCTCGAGTTTACGTAGTAGGGATAGATTGAAGGAAAATTTCGAACTACCCCATCTCGTTTCCACGGTTGCGAACTACGCGAGGCTTGAGATTTGCGCATCATATTAATGGCATCGTCGGCGAACAAACATTTTAAATCACAGATGCGCCCTGTGCTTCTGAAAACTGTCCACGTAATATGTCTGTATGCAACGTGAACCGCTCACTGCTTTCTACAAGCGGGAAGAGAGAGCTGCTCTTCCCGACGATGACACATTTTCGGCCGCCTGAAGTATGGCAAGGGCGCATCTGTGATTTAAATCTTTGTCGGAGAAGCACTAACTAAACAATAAAGGAAAAGCGCGTCATCGTCACTCGCGTTTGTGGCGTGTTTCTCCGCCCCAGAAAGGGGAGAGGGACGAGACAGGTCCAGGGACGATAAAGAATTTGTAGGTACTTGATTCGTCCCGTATGACTTGTCTGTCGATAGGTTCGTCATTCGTGGAGGGCCTACTGGTGGATAAGTGAAAAAAAATCAACTCATCTCTAATAGAGATAGATGGAACGGGCGGAGTTTTGAGCTTAGCAACATATTCAGCGATTATTTTTTAAATTATAACTAACTGCTGCCCGCGACTATGGCCGCTAACTATAAATTATGTACTAAAACCTTCCTCGAGAAAAACAGACACAGTTTTATAATATGTAGTGATGTATAATTGTATATTTTATAGCAAGTTTTTGTTAAAATAGATAGTTGTGTGTGACTTTTGTGAAAACACGAGCCAGTTGAAAAACTGGTAAGTAATATATTCGTTAAAAGAATTTTATGACGTCTAACTATTCAAGCGAGTTGTCACGAATAAAACTAGAAAGCAAATATGTAATTTGCAAAAAAAATTGTAGGTATTGAAAATCTAAGTTTCATCGTCAAGCCTTAAATGATATATTATATTAAGGCTATCATTGTATGTATATAGGCTGTAATTATACATAATTTGAATATATATTTTTTCATATTTAAAGCCAATTTCATTTGATCCGAGAGATGATAGACATTTCCCGGTAGGTATTTGAGGCAAGCTGATTATAAGCTGAAAAATAAGGGTTGATTTAGCCCCGCTACTTACCAGCCAGGTCTGTAGTTCTTGTGTTAGGGTATTATAGAGGTTATAGGACAAGTTTTCAGCTGCTGATCAGGCCCTGATTCTCAAGCGCCGCAAATACTCATCCTTAGTCAAGGATTACGAGCTTGCGGCGCTTGCAATAGACACACTGGGCCCCTGGTCAGCTGACATGAAGGCATTCGTAAGGGCACTGTCGACACGGTTGGTCGACTCTACAGGGGGGCCCAGGGCCTCTAGCCAAGAGCAACCAGTGCAAACGGGAGCGTTGTGTATTTACGAAACGACAGAAAATAAAGCCCAGTGATTGGTCAAAATTTTATGTGGGCGTTACAACAACCAATCACCGGGCTTTATTTTCTATCGTTACGCAAATACACAACGCTCCCGTTTGCACTGGTTGCTCATGGCTAGGGGCCCAAGGCTGGCACATACTTTTGTCAGCGTATCGCTCTGGCAGTACAGAGGGGTAACGTTGCCAGCATAATGGGGTCCATGCCGCAGGCGGACTTGTTAGACGGGGTATTCTTTTTATAATTGTTTGTATATTAGGTTTAATTGTTTATTTGTTTGTAATTTATTTGTAAAATACTTTGTTATAGATTTAATATTCAAAATAAACAATGTTAGAATTTTAGTTTTCAGCTTGCCTCAAATACCTACCAGGAAATGTCTACCATATCTGAGGCCAGCACGTGCGATATTTCGGGCACAGACAGCTACGTTTCTCGTGATGTTCAGCTTTCTTTGATTGAAGAATCGTGTTTCTCGGAACGAAATACCACGGAATTAAAAAAATATATTAATATTTTGTTGCTGAGATATTCAAATGTTAAAACACACGGTATAAAACACCGTAAATACAAACAATTGTAACGCGCCGGCCAATGGTATGCAAGCAAATGCCAATCAGGAGTCAGTCTCTAGCCAGCCTGCCAGTAGCCAGCCTCCAACTCGCCAGCCAGCCAGCCAGCCAATAGCAAAGCCAGGCATTCAGCCAATAGTTATCGTCCACCAATCAGAGCAGTCTGTGTTTCTCGTGATTTTATGGAAGTGGTGGGGTTAGTTTTGTCGAGGTAACAAACTGTGCGGTCGCCATACTGTTGAAACCTATTGTTGATTGCCAAAAATAAATAATTAATAATACAAATCGTTTCTATCGCCAACCCACTTGCTACAACTCAGAAGTGGGATAGAAGAAAATGAAGCGCAGTCATCGTCATGGACATTGTGTGCGACCTCCTGGATGGGATAACCTGTCACAAGACGGCCAAGATCCAGACGAAAATACTTCACAAGAAGACGAACCGTCGCCGCCTGCAAGAAAGTTGTTGAAAGATTTGCTGGAAAAGAAGGTTAGTCGAGCCGTACGGGAGCTAAGCGAGGAAAGTCCATCATTCACCAAGGAAAGGGAACACCGCGCCGCTTCCTTAATTCCGGAATTTGATCCTGATAGCGAAGAATGTACGGTGAAAGCGTGGCTTAGGAAAATTGATCAACTTGGTGAAATTCACGGTTGGGACGGCAAAATGAAATCATTCTATTTGCAAGACAAGCTGAGAGGGCAGGCGAGAAAATGGTATAATCGTCTCGAAGACTACAATAATTCGTGGGACGAATTGAAAGTACTGTTGCTACGTGCATTTCCAAAACATCGTGACTACTGTAATATGTTAGAAGAAATGTTACGAAGAAGAAAACTACCCACAGAAACGATGACGAAATATTACCAAGATAAAATCGCCATGTGTTTCCGCTGCAATCTATCAGATAGCGCCAGTGTCTCATGCATTATCCGAGGACTTCCGCCAACCCTTCAACCTAACGCCAGAGCTTTCCAATGTGATCGCCCCGATGAACTATATGAGGGTTATCTCTGCGCTCTCGATGACTACCGCCCGTTGTATTCAGAGGTACGCGCTCCAAACTCAGCCATACCCACTACGACAACGGAGAGGAAGGTTATAAGTTTAGATACAGCTCCTTGTCCACGATGCAAAATAACAGGGCACACATTACGTGACTGTTCTCTACCCGACTTACGCAAATGTTTTAAATGTTGGGAACAAGGACACATCGCAACACGTTGCCCCAAGAATCAAGTAAATTCAATGCCTACCGTCTCAGGGCAAGGATCAAGCAGCATCAAAGAAGTTAAACTCTTACAGAATTATAACGACATTTACAAGAAGGTGGTAAAGGTGAACGACATCCACGTTAAGTCTTATATAGATACCGGAAGTGAAGTCAATGTGATTTCTACCCAAGTTTGTAAACTGCTTGCACTTGATGTCACACCAACTAGTGTCGTCCTCAAAGGATTCTCCGGAGGCTTCATTACGAGTCGAGGCGAGGCCAAATTTCAACTTACAATTGATAACATACTCATGATGTGTAGCGCTTATCTTTCTGACGTCGACATGAAAGGAATTAATTTATTAATTGGTCAGCCTGTAATCAATAAAGAAGGAATGTCATTACTTGTCAGTAATGGTGCTGTCACACTTATACAAGAACCTACTTTTCTCAATTCCTTCGACGTCTCTGAAGAAAATCACCACTTTAAGGTGGTTACCTCAGCAGAAGAACGCTTGCCACCAGGGATTTCCATAATTAAAGTACGCACGTTGGGGAACGACAAAGGTAACGACGTGGCGACAGTTCCACGCCACTATGAGCTACATGGTGTCACTTACTCCCTTCCCGCCACCGTGCTGCGTGGTGAAGAGGGCTATATCAAGGTTATCAACACGGGAACCAAGGATGTCATGTGGCAGCCGGGCGAAGTGTTGACCAGAGCTGAGAGCTGCAAGGAGTCGCATAGTTTTAGCCAGGTTAGCAGTCTCCAATCTATTTCTAATGTATCAGCCAGCACAGTTTTTAATATCAGCCATGCCAGCAGTGCCATCATTGGTGGGGTAGACGTAAAACAAATTAGGACTGGTCAATTAAACGAAAAACAGTACAATGAATTGTTGTCTCTGTTAGCACGTTATAGTAACTGTTTTGCGAGCATTACACAGGAGTTAGGGTGCACAAAATTAGTGCAAATGAAAATTAAGTTGACCACTGAGCAACCTGTTCATCGACAACCATATCGTTTGTCACACCACGAGCAGGAAATAGTAAGGACTAAGATAGTAGAGTTACTTAAGGGAGATATTATTCAAGAATCCGAATCCAGTTACGCTTCACCCGTCATTTTAGTTAAAAAGAAAAACGGCGATAGTAGATTATGTGTAGATTACCGCGCGCTAAATGCTATAACTGTCAAAGATCGGTATCCATTACCCAATATAGAAGACCAGATTTCGAAGTTGGCCAGTAAAAAATACTTCACTAGCTTAGATATGGCCCAAAGTTACCACCAGGTTCCGATTTGCCCGGAGGATACCCACAAGACGGCCTTTGTTACCCCACACGGTCATTTTGAATATAAACGGGTCCCATTTGGTTTAGCCAACGCGCCGTCTGTTTTCATGCGATTAATTAATAAATTAGTTGATTCGTTAGATATGAAATATTCTGAATGTGCAGGTAGATATGAAATATTAGCATTTTTAGATGATTTACTCCTACCCTCAGCAGACGTTAATTCCGGGTTAGAAATGTTAGAAGCCGTATTGATAAAGCTCCATTCCGAAAACTTAAAATTGAATATGAACAAGTGTTCCTTTTTACAAAATAAAATTACCTATCTTGGACACGAGATTTCGAAAGAAGGTGTCCAACCGGGAGATTCTAAGTTGGTAGCTGTCTCACAATTTCCTGTCCCGAAAAATGTTCACGACATTCGTCAATTTATTGGGTTATGTAGCTATTTTCGAAAATTTATTCATAATTTCGCGGTTATAGCTCGACCTTTGACAGAGTTAACAAAAAAAAATGCAACTTGGGTATGGGGCTCAGAACAAACCAATAGTTTCGAAGAATTAAAACGAAGCTTGTGTACTAAGCCCGTACTTGCTTTATATGATCCAAAATTACCTACCGAGATTCATACGGATGCGTGCAAATCGGGAATCGCCGGTATATTATTGCAGATGCAGGTTGATGGTAACTTGCGACCTGTTTTATACTATAGCCGTGTAACCAGTAAGGAAGAGAGTATGTACCATAGTTACGAACTTGAAACGTTAGCTGTAGTAGAATCTTTACGTAGACTTCGAGTTTATGCAATCGGTAAACCTATCAAAATTGTAACTGATTGTACAGCTGTTCGAGCAACTTTGACCAAACGCGATCTTATACCACGCATTGCGAGATGGTGGCTTCGCATTCAAGATTTCGACATTAGTGTTGAGTATAGACCGGGAGAACGCATGCAACACGTTGATGCACTGAGTAGGCACCCTGTCGATACCAGCGCCCCCCTTGATGTTGCCAATGTGAATCGATTAGAAATAGCCGACTGGTTTCGTACAGTTCAATTACAAGACGACCGACTGAATCGTATCATCGAACAAATCAAAGGTGGTACTGTAGACCCAAACGTGATAGACAATTACGAACTTATTGATGATAAGTTGTATAGGAAAACCTTAAACGGCAAAAGATTGGTAGTACCGGGACAGGCTAGGTGGAAAATATTACAAATGCATCACGATGATATTGGGCACGTAGGGTTGAAGCGTAGCATGGACTTAATAAAAAAAGATTTCTGGTTTCCGAAAATGTCAAGATTCATACGTAAATATGTAAAGTCTTGTCTACATTGTGCTTACGGTAAGAGCGAATATGGCAAGAAGGAGGGAAAGTTGCATCCGATCTCTAAACCTACTGAACCGATGCGTATGGTACATGTAGATCATTTAGGACCATTTTGTAGAACAAAGAAAGGTTATGCGTACATGCTTGTACTGACAGATGGGTTTTCCAAATTTGTTATAGCAGAACCTACGCGAACTGTTAACTCTATAGAAACTATTCGTGTTATGAGAAAAGTATTCAGTCAATTTGGGTATCCAGATCGCGTAGTAACTGATCGTGGGAAAGCATTCACTAGTAGGAATTTTAAGAAGTTTTCAAGCGATAAACAATTTAGACACATCCTCAACACTATTGCATGCCCGCGAGCAAACGGCCAGGTCGAACGGACAAACCGTACCATACTTGATGCTTTGCGGGCAACCGATCCTAGTGAAGCAGCAAACAACTGGGCAAATTGTCTACCGGATGTTATTTGGGGAATAAATAACACACTAAATGAAACTACTGGGTATAAGCCCTATGATCTTATGTTTTCTCGTGAGGGTAGATCCATTTGTGATGTATCTATTCCGGGACGTGAACATGAATCGATTCAAACGAGGCGTAGTAATGCGAGCACACGTATTGAAAAGGCTAGTGATAGGATGAAAAAGTATTACGATCGGAAACGTAAATGTAGTCACATATACAAGAAGGGTGATCTTGTTTTGTGGAAAAACGGTCCCACTTGTAGCGCTACCAAGGTGAACACCAAACTTGATGATATCTATTCGGGCCCCTATTTGATAACAAAAGTCGCTGGCAATGACAGATACAGGATAAGAAGCATTAAAGGAGTGAGGGGGTACAAAAAGTTTACCGGTCTGGTACCAGCTGACGCACTCCGACCATACAAGAGCGTAGCACCTGTATCTGACAGTGCCAGCAGCTCTGATGAACAATTAGAAACCGAAGATCTTATCGATTTGCTAGAAAGCTAACATGTTCTCCAATGTTTCCATTGCGGGAGCAATTGTTTTGCAGGATGGCCGAATGTAACGCGCCGGCCAATGGTATGCAAGCAAATGCCAATCAGGAGTCAGTCTCTAGCCAGCCTGCCAGTAGCCAGCCTCCAACTCGCCAGCCAGCCAGCCAGCCAATAGCAAAGCCAGGCATTCAGCCAATAGTTATCGTCCACCAATCAGAGCAGTCTGTGTTTCTCGTGATTTTATGGAAGTGGTGGGGTTAGTTTTGTCGAGGTAACAAACTGTGCGGTCGCCATACTGTTGAAACCTATTGTTGATTGCCAAAAATAAATAATTAATAATACAAATCGTTTCTATCGCCAACCCACTTGCTACACAATGTTATATTCCCTCACCCGATACTCGCGCGCTCGACCGTTTCTCGTGATGTTCAGCTTCATTTCTAACTTCTTAGCGTTTTAATGCAAAACCAAGATATACACGTTTTGAAGTATGAAAATTCTACTTTAGAAATCGTTTTCGTAAATTGAAATTGGACTAACTAACCTGTCGCATTCAAGCCTCCTGAAAAATTGGATGGTAAAAAATTCAAATGGCCACAGATCAAAAACTATGCATCGGACAGTGCCTGCCTTTACCACATATAAAGCTTATTATATTGATAACTAATACTGGCCGGAGTATCTATGTTACAACTCAAAAAATAAACGAGTTATGAATTTTTGAAAAAAAAAAAAAACTGCACTTTGGCCGGTTTTTCCCGATTTTCTCCTAAACTAACGGTCCGATCGAATCGTTCGACCTCTCATTTTCTTCGTGTGTTCATTCTCTACAAATTGTCTATCACGATATCATCGTGATTACCTTGATAGTTTCAATTTTATAAGCAAAAAATTTATAGTGTATTAAAAAAAACTAGTGGGTCGCTCGATTCCGCGGGCTTGCAGCCCGCGGGGGGGGGTCTTTGTGTTCTGTTTTGTCTATTCTTTTGCCATGATTAATTGTTTAGGTGTGGTTTTGGGTCATTGTTTTGTAAAAATGGGTCAATTTTGTATGGAGGGGGGGCGAAGGGGGGGAGTTGAGGGGAGGGGGGCGGTCCCGGGGGGTGGACCTCGACGAGAAACTGCCACCCCCCGAAGACGCCACCCCTCTATCTCCGGTGGTTTTCGAGAAATTCCACTTGGCAGATTTCAAAAAAGTTGTATGGAGTTTAAAAAAAGTGTATGAAAGGGGTGGGGATGAGTGATCCGGTGGCAACGGCCATTGACCCTCTATGACATTCCGCAAACCCGATCCCTCTGCGACTCATACTTTTCGAGATCTCGTCACCAACTTTTTACCAGAACGGTATACCGAGGATATCAGATTTTTCTGGAACTCACGGGGAACCCCCCTACGCGACCCACAACAAAAGGGATTTCCCCCACTACTCCTTCTGGGAGAACAATTCGATGAGTCAGTCAGCTAGTCAGTCACTAGTTACGTGAGTGGGTTTTCGGCTTTATAGTGTTTTAATACTAAAAAAAACAGTGATTTTGCATAAAATTGTAATAACTAACAGTTACAAATAATAAAGTCGAGTGAAAAACATGTCAATACTAATAATAAATCTGTAAGTTGGTCATGGAGTAAGTTACTTTTTTTTCAGAGATATCGTGTTTATAGGCTCTATACATGATACTGAAACTAAATTGACCATTTTTACAATTTTTTTCTGTATGTATGTATGTATGTATGTATGTATGTATGTATGTATGTATGTATGTATGTATGTATGTATGTATGTATGTATGTATGTATGTATGTATGTATGTATGTATGTATGTATGTATGTATGTATGTATGTATGTATGTATGTATGTATGTATGTATGTATGTATGTATGTATGTATGTATGTATGTATGTATGTATGTATGTATGTTCCTCCATAACTGTTAAACGAATTAACTGGTTTTTAAAAAACTTATATCATATAAAACTATTCTCGAAACAACAGCGCAGTTGGTTCTAAAACTTTTTACACAAAATGCTCCCTCCAAATCTCTGTAGCCTGGCTTAAATATGTAGTGGTCGCTGTCCACTTCTGTCTGTTTCTACGCTAACTCCTTTTTGATACGGTTTTCGTTAATGAAAAGTGCGATAAACGAAGGAAGGTTTGTGAAGTATATTGTTAGCGTCTGCTATTTATGTGTACCTACTGAAGTTGATTGATTGAAGTGCTCTATGACGTTTCGAAAAGAGGTGTTCATTCGTTCAGATTCATTCGGTGGTATGATATCACTCAGTAGAACGAACGCGTTCGCAAAGCGAGGTCGTCGTGGAATAAATATAAAGTGGTTTAATTAATGTACCCTAAGTAGAGGGTGTTAACAATATAAAATTTAAAATTGTCGTTTACTTGGCTTCGCTTATACACCACGAGTAAGGCTTCACTTTTAGTAGTTATCGCTCTTCTAAAGACAACCTAGTTATTACAACTTTATACAAAATCAAAGTAAGGATTAATTTTATCCCTCATCTCAGACGTAGTACGTCTACTACTACATAGGCCTCTTCTATAATTTTTCATAGGACAAATTATCCTCATTAATATTATTAATTCAAAAGCGAGTGATTGTTACGCTCTCGAGTTTACTGCTCAAATGATTTTTTTAAATTTTATTATTGACTAGCTGGCGCCCGCGACTTCGTCCGCGTTGAAAAAGAAAAAAGTAGCCTATCCTGTGTCCTGTACGTCTAGATGTTTATCTACCAAGTTTCATGAAAATCAGTTAATTCGTTTAAGAGTTTTGGAGGAACATATATACATACATAGAGAAAAAAAATTGTAAAAATGGTCAATTTAGTTTGAGTATAATGTATAGAGCCTATAAACACGATATCTCTGAAAACAAAGTAACTTACTCTATGACCAACCCTTACAGATTTATTATTAGTATTGATTGATGACAGGCTGACCGTCCACTTGGTGATTGTTAGCCACCTATGTGGCTTGTGTTATAGGCGACGGTAGCCACCTACCATCAAGTGGATTTTTTTCTATGTTAAGGTCGACAGACAGGCTGACAGTCAACTTGATGGTAAGTGGCTAACGTCGCCTAACACAAGCAACGCCATAAGTGCTACAAGTGGGCTGCCGACCATAGAAGGATTAAGGATAAGGGATAAGGGTGGGATGGGGTAATGGGCTCTGGCATCCCTTACTGTGGAAACACAACAGACACATCGCTGCTTAAAAACTAAAGGGCCATAAAACAAAAAATCTAAAAATGTTTTTATTGCAAAAATACAATCACAATCCATCATATTGTATGTTGCAACAATACTTATGGTTGTTTTATTCCATATTTAGTATATTTTGATAATTTTTTATATATTCAAAAGTAACTTATATGCTTATATATTCATTTTATTATAAAAGTACTTAAAATTTAATGCTACTTAAAAATACGTTTCTAACTATGTATAATATGCATATATTTGATATAGTTATATCTAATAAAAAAAAAATTGAATTTTTTTTTGGATTAGCTCTCATGTAAAAAGTATAATTTTGATTTGTGGCCCTTTAGTTTTTAAGCGGCGACATAATGCCCGTTATTTCACGGTGGTATTCTGTAATATCATCAGTCTGTCTTTTGAACTTAACATAAGACAAACAAAAAACAAGTAGGTAATAGTTAGTTAAGTACAGAAACATTTTCTTTTATCGAACCAATCGAGCCCTGAACGCGAGGGCTAGACTTGTAAGTTGAAAGAATCAAGTTACTATAACACACTTGTGTGTTGGCCAAGCTCGTGCACACAGGTTCGAGTTCTTACGCGCGTGTGTGTGAGTTTGCTTGTGTAGGTATGTGTTGCTCTTGTGTGTGAGTGAGACAGTGATGGGAGAATAATTATTTTCACCAAATTGTCAATGACTTCTATATTACTTCGTAAGGACAAGGTTAACGCTCCTAGTACGTGGCACCGACGCGCCGGTGTCAAAATCAGAAATTGGCACCAATGACGGGTGTTCATTCTGTTCGTAGAAAGATACGAAAATGCCTATTCACCAGTGATATGTCCAACCAACCAATGAGAACACTTTACAATAACAGAATAGGCCAATAAGAAATAAAAATACGTATTAAGATGGCAATGAAAACAAATTATTTTTAGTAACTAGATGTGCAAATTGGAGGACCATTTTTTTGTCACTAGTAGTATGGTAAGGGCGCATCCTCTTGTTTAACATATCACTGCAAATTGTATGAAAAATTACACCTTAGTTAAACTTAGCCCGAGTAAAACCGATGAGGTTATAGTTAGGTAGTTACACTAGGTTATAGGCATGCAACTTCGTACGCGTAACTTTATAATACACTAGCTGGAGCCCGCGACTTCTTCCGCGTTAAAAAAGAAAAAAAAAGTAGCCTATCCTGTGTCCTGTACGTGTAAATATTTATCTAAAAATTTTCATGAAAATCAATTAATTCGTTTAAGAGTTATGGGGGAATATACGTACATACAATACCTACACTTATAGATTTATTATTAGTAACTAATAACTAACTAGTTATTGATGATAGCATATTATATATTACTTTCTATTAGATGGAATAACTTTTACGTAAATTGTACGTATCGTAAACTCGGTCCAGTAGCATAATTGAGTTTGTTAATTACGAACAAAAATAAAAATCTTTTCTCTTTATAATTCAATAATTTACTGGTTATCTAAAAAAATATTACACAAATGGCAGAAATTAAAGTTTCATAAAATATGTATCTAAACTAAACACTACCGATTTTATCCCTATTCATCCCACTTTTGATGATCTACCTAACCTGTTCCCAACACTATGTTCGGTATTTTATGAGTTTTTACATTACTTAGTTTAATGTCGTGGTGTGCGTCGAAATTTCTGTCAATGTGTGCCGACAATTGCATTTTAACGGCACACTATTTTGTGTAATGGAAAAATATAGTAATAGACAACACCAAACAAGTTATAGTTACCAATAAGACTATATAAAGCTGACGAGTTTGTTTGTTTGGTTGTACGAGCTAATCTCAGGAACTAGTGGTTCGAATTGAAACATTCTTTTTTGTGCTCGATAGTCCCTTTATCGAGGAAGGCTATAGACTATAGAGAACGCGAACGTAGTTGCGAGCAACAGCTGGTTAATTAAAATTATAAACTAACTCCCGACTTTATTTTGAGCCCAAACACGCTATATATATTTTATAATAACTATGCTCTGTAAAGCCGCGTCCTCACTAGGGCCGCACGGCCACATCAGGCCGGCCGCTCGGCCAGGCCTTGTATAGTACACTATACACTCGTGTAGTGTGTACAAGGCCTGGCCGAGCGGCCGACCTGATGTGGCCGAGCGGCCGACCTGATGTGGCCGAGCGGCCGACCTGATGTGGCCGAGCGGCCGACCTGATGTGGCCGTGCGGCCCTAGTGAGGACGCGGCTTAAGTTGCTGAGGAGTTGGGTATACCGCAAACTACTTGATACTGCATGCTAGCTTTTGCACGCTACTTCGTACGCGTAACTTTACAAAATATAGTTAGCCTATGTTACTTGTTGATTTTGTAATAATTAGGTGAAAGAATTTTTAAAATCGGTCCAGTAGTTTTTGAGTTTATCCATTAGTTAACTACAAACATACAAATCTTCTTCTCCGTTTTCTATCGACGCTTCTCTCTTTATTTATAATACTAGTTGGCGTTCGCAACTTCGTCCGCGTTGAAAAAGAAAAAAGTAGCCTATGGTGTGTCCTGTACGTCTAAATGTTTATCTACCAAGTTTCATGAAAATCATTTAGTTAATTCGTTTAAGAGTTATGGAGGAACATACATAGATACATACAATACCTACACTTACAGATTTATTATTAGTATTGATGATATTGATTAGTATAAGGTAACTAATATAAGTATGGATAGATTATCTTGACAAAGAAAGCACCTATCGAATTAAATCAAACAGCTTATTTTGTTCCTAATTTGTTGCTCTAAGATAGGCTAGTTAGATATTCAAAAATGTCAACCCTTCACGGGGGATGAACTACCCCAATATTAGAAACGCAAAACAAAGCAGCTAGTGGGCCAGTTCCAACTGCTTATTTTGTTGCTACTTTGTTGCTCTAAGATAGTAGGTAAATTTGTAAATGTAAAATTTACTAACAAGAAGAAATTCATATTTTTTTAAATTTTTTTGAGGAAGCCTAGGACTTTCATAATAACTTAATTAAAAATTTATCAAAAATCAACACTAATAAATATATCATAATAACATAATGTTCGTAATCTCTATATTGTAATCTTTGATAACTAGTATAAAATAACCTAATCTGTAAGTTTTCCACTATGAGTAATAAAAGCTACATTTAGTTTAACAAAAAAAATTGATCAGTTTTTAATTTATAAATTTTATAAATTCAAAATTTAATAAGGTTTTTTGCGGATGAAGAATTTACAATATCCGCGGATACTTAATAGTTATATGGATGTGGATTTTAGGAACGATTAAATCCGTAAATAGGTCAAGATTTTTAGATTCAATTTTTAAGTGCAGAAATAAATGAAAATAGTTTCGAAAAATATTAGTTAGTTTTTTAAATATTTAATTTTTTTATTAAGTCAGTAATCAAATTTTATGTAGAAAATTAAATCAATCCAAAAATATGAAAAATTGTGCGCCACTGTCGTGTCGCCACTGGCGCCACCGTCGTCACAGAGATTTATAAAGATGTCGGGCATTATCTAAACGAGGAATTCTTGTATTGGTAGGGAGCCCAAGAGGGTATTTTTGGATTTACTCGAGCGCGTCAGATATTGCCAATGTATATACCCCACGTGTCTCCGATAACGGATATGTATTAATCTGACGGTTTGGTTGGTGGGGTAGGCGGGGGTGAGGGTAAAATTTTAAATACATCTCGAGCGCGTCAGATTTTCAGAGGGGATGTTAAGTGAACCTAAACTAAGCTCCCATTTAAAATTCAGACGATTCGGATGTAACGCAAGCTAGTGGCAGCTTTTTGAAAATGCAAAAAATATTTTTGACGATTCTCATTTTGTAATAATCGAGCGCGTCAGATTTTCATACAGACCTAAATTCCTGATCGTGCTGATTCTTAATCTGACGATTATATGGAGGATTTTTTAAAATACGGCGCCTACAAAATTTTAAACGCCTGTAGACGCTCACCCCACCGCTGAAATGAAAAACTTCATATAACCTTTTTTTCTTCTTACCATCCAATCTTTAAAGTCCAATAGGTCCCCACGACGCTCGAGTGACTACACATTTAGCATCGTGGGCTCCCTAACCATATGCCACGACGATCTCGCAAATGGCTCTAATGATTTTGACGAAAATCTAGGGTTAGGGGTTTTTTAGATCTAGAAATCGATCTGTCAGGGTCTTATCTTTGAGAAAATTCGTTTTAGCAGTTTTTTTTAATGGAACGGTTACAAAAGTAATACATACCTCTTGCTCCTTTTATAATATTTTGAATTATTAATTCAAGTATTCTTGAATTTTTTTCTATAATGTTTCATAGACTTTCTTTCTTACAGTCATAAATATAAAAAAAAAAACTTTAAACCTTTCATTGGCTCGAGCGAATCTTATATTTTCTCATAACATAATATATTTTCTCAGCTGCTAACTATATTTTTAATTTTCCTATGCGGACGAAGTTATGGGCACTAAAATTAATAAAAACAAACCCATAAGTACCGATATCCTAACTAAGTAATATAATAAATGCGAAAATAAATTTGTTTGTTATTCTTTCGCATTTAGTTATTTTTATAAACATTTAATAAGATAGTTTATGATAGATGCCGTCTATCATTAAAAAAAAATGATAAAATATAATAAACACAAAATTAGAGGTCCCCAATCTTTGTGTGATTTTTGTTGATGGTAGATAGTTAGAAAGAAACCATCAACAAAATCACACAGAACAAAAATACTTAAAAAAGGTATTTTGGAAATATCGCTGCTTAAAAACTAAAGGGCCATAACTAAAACAAAAAATCCAAAAATAATTTTTATTGCAAAAATACAACCTTCCCTTCATATTGTATGTTGCATACCCTTCATATTGTATGTTGCAAAGAGATTTATGATTGTTTTATTCCATATTTAGTATATTTTGATCATTTTTTATATATTCAAAAGTAACTTATATGATTACATCTCTTCTAGTATTCAGTTTATTATAAAAGTACTTAAAACGTTTAATGCTACTTACAAATACGCTTCTAACGATGTATAATAAGCATATATTTGATATATATCTAATAAGAAAAAATTGACAAAAAATAATTCATTTTTTTTCGATTTGCTCTCCTGTAAAAAGTGTAATTTTGATTTGTGGCCCTTTAGTTTTTAAGCAACGATATCATTGTTATCTTTAATTCGAAGTAACTAGTACTTAGTTCTAAAAAACATGAGCTAACTATAATTGATAGAATAAATTATTAACTAAAATGTTTAAAAGTATTGCATGCAGTTGAAATTTTCAAAAATCCTTCCTTAGCGGCTGCTTACTTTATAAAATAAAGGTATGTTCCAAATTTCAACTTTCTAGACTAACTAAGGGTCTCTTTCACGAACTACAAGTAAACTGTTGATTACCTACTTTTAGAAATCATTTTCTGTTATATTGAATTATGCACTCGGTTTATTGCATCATTCGATAGCCGATTCTTTATTATTATTTTCTATTTAATGTTTGGGACGTTTACCGTACAAACAAAGGTATATCAGCTAAATTATTCTCGGTTACCGGTGACTTTAAATGACAGTTTGGCCTAATTGACGTTTGTGAAATAGGTGCTTAGTAGTTTTGACTGTGCCTTGATAGTCAGTCAGGACAATTGATTTTACTATGACAAATAGTGTATTGTAAAACATCTATACTAATATTATAAAGAAGAAAGATTTGATTTTTGTTTGAATTGAATAGGCTCCGAAACTAACCATTCGACCAATTTGAAAAATTCTTTCACTGTTGGGAAGCTATATTATCAGCGAGTAACATAGGCTACATTTTATAAAGTTACGCGGACGAAGTCGCGTACAACAGCTAGTATACTTATAAAGTAAGTAACCCTAAGTGAATTCTTTTAGTTAGTGTGCAGTGAAACTGGTCAGCCATTAAGAGTGCGTATAAAGCAAACAAAATTTGTAATTTCACCCGCATGGCCCCTTGGACATGACAGTGACACAAAATACGTAGAACTACGCACAACATGCGACAAAAGATAGCGCATCTCGCTCAATAAAAATGTTATAAGTGCCAAAAGTATTAAAATATTCATAAACTACAATGTCAAATGAAAAATTGTTACATACAGCCTTAGATAATATGTTAAGTGAAATTACTGATACACTTTTAGCTTTGTAATTGTGTCATTTTGAAAATAAAACTAAAATCGATGGAAATGAGGGCTCACTTGGTGTTTTTTCTATCGAGAAAATTTCATTATATTGTATTCTGTCTGAGTCGTCACTTTCATTTATTAAATAATGTATTTATCTATTTAAAAAAATTAATTAAATTAGACTTTGTTTACTTAGATAAAATTCAAATCTAGGATTGGTTATTTCTCTTTATACCCGCTCTTAATACAAAATTTTGATATGTGATAGAGAATCCATTATGTCATATCATTGCAACTTCAGAGGAGACACAGTGGCACCACTAATAAAAACTTTGTAAATTATATACTAAAACCTTCCTCGAGAACCACTCTATCTATTGGTGAAAACAGCATGAAAGGTGCAGTTGTTTTTTGAGTTTATCACGAACAGACAGACAGACAAACAGACAGACACAGCGGAGTATTTTGTTTTATAATATGTAAGGAACTTCTTCCATCGTTTAGAGAAGAACTTAGAGGAGGCCTATGTCATGTGACAGGCGAGGAAGAATAATAAAAGAGAATTTTTTAAATTTAAGTAATATAATGTAACATGTTATTTTTACTGTATTGGGATTCTTCGCAATTAAAGGCTATCTTTATCTTTTATGTTTATTTTTATTATTATTTTTTCATTTATTTATTTTATTTCAGACATTTCAATTCCATAATTAAAGGCTACAACAACAACAACAAATATATTTCTGAAATATGATATTGTTTTTATCATTTGTTAAATTTTGTATTGTTTTAGCATCACACGATTTAAGTAATTAATAAATACATTTTCTAATAAGATTGTTAAGTTTGTATAAATTTCAAAATTAAGTTCACAGCCAATTTAGTAACTAATTTCCTATTAGTCAGTTACTTTTTATTTCAAGTTATTAAAGACAATGAGAGAGACATTATTAATTGTTTTCTCTATAATTACCTTCCCACTGACAGGTATGTGTTTTTTATTAAATAAAAGTTAGAAATGAGATGATTATCTATACCAATATATAAAGCTGAAGAGTTTGTTTGTTTGGTTGTATGTGCTAATCTCAGGAACTACTGGGTCGAATTGAAAAATTCTTCTTGTGTTGGTTAGTCCATTTATGGTGGAAGGCTATAGGCTATAGAGAACGCGAACGAAGTCGCGGGCACCAGCTAGTTATTTACATTTTGCGACTTCCACATTATGCTATGTATCCATAAAAAGTTTATAAAGTAAAAAAAAACATTTAAAAATAACCTAAAAATCGAAGCAGACATTCAAATAGCATTCTTATAGGAATTTGGGAATTCAAATTTGGAATCTACAAGAACTTAAAACGCCATTTTCGTGTTCCAATTTTGAAAATATTTTACGATAACATGTTTACTTGAACACTGTCCGTTTTCACGGTATTTAGAATTTTGACAGTTGCTACACCTTTCACTTATTTACAAGTGCATATAGAGATAAAAGGTCACGAGAACTGCCCTTTGCCCTTAAATGGTCTAAAAAGGTCGTCAATACTCACAAAAAGGGAAGTCAAAGTTGGCTGTCGGCCACAACCGGCCAGTTGCATCCAAGAAAGCATATCTCCAAACGTTGTTTCATCTCACCACCACAATTACACCAGGTAAACATCCGTAATGCACACAAAACACAATAATTCTTTCGTAAACTTTCACGCTAGGAATGCATTAGACATAACTAGAAAACAAACAAATAGCGAAAACAACACTCGACACCAAATAAACACTTGAAATCCATTATAGACTAAACCGCTCACGGTGCACTAACCCATATTATTCGGACACTATAATATTACTGTGTAATCAACGGAATTATTACCAATTTACGGCACCGCGTTCCACGTCCGTTCGCCGCTCTGAGAAAATAGTATAACAATTTTTGAAAGCGCCTAGACGCTTGGCCGTGGGCCTTTCGAAAATGTAGAAAATATAGTCGCGCGCTAAATAGGAAAATCGATCAGGCCGCCCGTCAACCGACAAAACTGAACTATAAAAATAATCTATCAAAAAATTTATTAAAAACGACATCATTTCTAGTTAAAAACTACTCGCCTCCGAGGTTCACAATCTGACAAGTCAAATTTTTTAACATGACAAGACAATACGTCAGATTAGAGAAGCCAGAAGGCTTATATGAACCCAACGATAGTTCGGCACCGTCTCAAATTGGTCGGGTTACCTTTGAATTTAAACGAAAATCAACCTTATGTCAACCAGCACTTGTGACTTTCCTATTTGGCGCTAATCGCGAAAAATACGAAACTGATACGAATTTTGTTTGTAAAACTTACAACAAGCAATAATAATCAGTGGATTGGAAAATTCCAAATTAATTTTGTGAGCAGACACACGCGGGTGTCCGTAGTCAGAAACGCGAGACACTGTTTTCGAAACATTGCCTGGACTCGACGTCATTTTTGGCGTATTTTGAGTTGGTACGTGAACGGGAAAACTCGAAAGCATTCGGATGCGAGAAAGAGACAGCATCAGTATACGCTCACACGAAACTGAACTTTATGGCCCTTCATTTATTATACAATGCTTTTTTAATTCCCATCGCGCAGCCGGCAAGTAAATGAAGCCATACTATTTTGAAGTTTTTCATACAAACGTATAGATAGTAGGTTACCTAGAGCTAAGACGGTTGTTTTTATGTATATTGCGTGTGTATGTGTGCGTGACTTCCCGTATGTGTAGTTATCGCATGATGTTGAAAATTGTTTATGTGTGCGGTTTTTCTACATTACATATAAAAATTTGTATCTATTCTACCACGAGCGGGGCTTAGCTGGCTTACGAAATCAATAATCTAAAAATTCATTTTATATTTTTGAGCATCGTCATGCCGCACCGGCACGGATAGACCTACTTTTTTATAGGCATGGCACTTTGTACAGTAAAAATCTGTGTACCTACTTAGTCTAGTACCTAGTTTTCTAGAAGTTTTTATATAGACATAAATAAATCTTTACATAAGTGTATAGCCGCGCAAACTCTTCCTATAAATCACGCAACGGATTTTGATGTGGTTTTCACCATCATTTAGATCATTTTTTGAAATTCGAAAGCTAGAGTGGGTCGATATATTTAAAAACTAGCTGATCCAGCAAACGTTGTTTTGCCATATAAAAAAAATTGGGGTGGGCGACCCTTATAATTTACTTAGGGCTATAAAAAATATATTACTTAGTTTACGACCTATTCTCAGACCTATCGAATATACACAAAAAAATTCATAAAAATCAATCAATACCCGTTTCGGAGGAGTTTGGTTACAAACACTGAATCCTGTGTCATACTCTACGTCTAAATGTTTATATACCAAGTTTAATTAAAAACACCTAATTCGTTTATGAGTTATGAAGGAACATACATACATACATACAGAAAAAAATTGTAAAAATGGTCAATTTAATTTCAGTATCATGTATAGAGCCTATAAACACGATATCTCTGAAAACAAACTAACTTAAACTTAACCAAATAATAAATCTGTAAGGGTTGGTCATGGAGTAACGTTGTCTGGTGTCCCAGACAACGTGTATACAAAATTTCATGGTGATTGGTCCAGTAGTTTTTGCGTGAAAGAGTAACAAACAAACAAACTCACATTCACATTTATAACATTAGTAAAGAAGTAAGGATTAGTATTGATAGGTATAGATTACAAACTAAACCCTCGACTTTCTATTGAGCCCAAACACGCTATATCCCATTACCCCATCCCTTCCTTATCCCTTATCCTTAATCCTATGGTCTACAGCGCACTTGTAGCACTTATGGCGTTGCTTGTGTTATAGGCGACGGTAGCCTCCTACCATCAAGTGGACCGTCAGCCTGTCTGTCGACCTTAACATAAAAAAAAAATCTGCTGTAAGTTGCTGAGGAGTTGGTTATTCCTCTGACTACTCGATGCTGCAACACCAGGTCAAGGATAACCATGTGACGATAAATTGGAAATACCAACCACTGAAGAAACAGTAGGTACTTATACCAATTTTCACATTTCGTTAATTTGGAAATGGGCTGTTGGTCTTAAAACTCTCGAAAAGATTTCATAAATTATAGCTAAGAACCATCCCGATCACGTCAGCTTTGAAACAACAAGTAAAGATTTGAACAAAAAAAAATCGACTTCAAACCGTTTTCTCATGGATGCCATTGCCAGAACTGGACCAAGTTGAAATGGGACCACACGGGAAGCACCAGCTTTCAAATAAAAAAAGAATCATCAAAATCATTTCACCCAGTCGAAAGTTTTGGCGAAAAGAAAAGCAACAACAACAAACCCCAAAAGAAAACATGAAGTGCCCAGCCCCGCGTCCGCAACGCACTTGCAGTACGCAAGTGCGTTGCGGACGCGGAAGAGTGTTTCGTCCGACCTCGCAACTTCGCCTATAGCGGACGCGGAGGACGCCAAGAAGTTTAGCATGACTTGCGCCATGTGCTTCTGAAAACTGTCCACGGTTTTCAGTTTTATCGGTAATATCGGTTTTACTTAAAATAGTTATGATATTTTACGGTAAAAATAGTTTTGATCTTGTTTAACAAGATTGTTGTTGTTAAATCAATATTTAACATTCGTATTATTGTTATTTTAAGGTTTGAATTTCGTTTAAAGCAGGATTACTAATGACCAAGTCGATTTGGAACGAATAAAAAAACAATTCACAATTTCTATTTTTATTTTAGTCAAATAAAAAAAAAAACATAAATAGTAAGTATAATGCATTCCATAGCTAAGTATTATTTTGGGTTATTTTTATGTCACCTATGGAAATATTCTCATCATAAAAAATATAATAATCAAAAAAAATTGCGACTTACAGAACGGACTCTGCATAAAATACAAATTAAACATTTAAATATTAATTAATATTAATTCTAAACTAATTAATGTTCTATAAAGCATTGATTACGGTTTCATAAAACCGTAAGTTTTTTAATAAGTTCGATTAGGTGACATCACTATTTTTGTATGGTCAAAAACCTGCAACTCAGGAAATGTCAAATTAGCGCCCTACCTCACCAGAACGCCAAGGCCACGTGGCCGGCGACGTGGCCAATAATTTATATTGAAATGTATAGCAGATAACGCTCTTGGCGACGGCTTGGAAGCGTCGCTAGTTTGGAAGCGTAGCCACGAACGTCGGCGCTCTGCGTGGAGACTGGAGACTCTGGCGACATGACGCTGACGACGTCGCCAGTAAAATGTATGCGAGTAAACTGCGTCTCACTCACTCAGTGTCCAAACCGGTGGCCAAGACGGTAGCATGCGTGTTCTATGTTTTTGTGTTTTTATCATCAAACTACTACAACACGGAACCCGCGTGCCATACAAAACACTACGAATTTTATATTGATGGAACATTTAAAAGTGACATATGCGTAGAGCATGAACTGTCATTTAAAACAAAACAAACATAATAATAAGTACTTAATTTAAAGAAAATGTGACTTTATGTCAACCCATTAGAGTTTAAAATGAAATAGTAGAAGTTGATCGTTACTACCTTTTACCATTGACGCGTGAAGGCACGAGTCCACCATGATTTTGTCAAAGGCGTTCTTTTTATGTGCCGCTTTGGCATTTGTGACGCAAATTCCATTGTAGTATTTCGATGGTTTTTTATAGTAAAAAGAATGAGTTTCGATACGGAAGGTTCATTGTTGAAATACAAAAGCGTCCATTCTCTATACGAAAACTGAGAGAACTGACTGACAGACGGTAGCCAAGACGCCACTGGCCACTCAATTTGGCGACCGCGGGTAGCCAACCCAATACTTCAACGTCGAACGCGTAAATGTCAATTTGTATGGGAATGAAGCAGCGCTACACGTTAGCCACCAGGTGGCGCTGCTGCATTCCCATACAAATTGACATTTACGCGTTCGACGAGTTTGATAGAGTAAAACTCGCACTAGGCCCTCTGGTGAGGTAACGCTCACTCGTTCGAATTATGAAACGCACTTTACCATCTCGGGGCCACCGGTCTGTCCCCAGGCCGATGGGTATATATCCATTTGTCCATGTTGGATTCCTCTTGTAAAAAAAAACTACAAAAATTATACTACCCACTTTTAATAAAAAGAGTATTTTATTTGAAATTACTGTGTTCTTTTATAATTGTTAACAGAGGTGTCGGTTACGGTAACAGTGTCGCGAGTTCAATGGTTTTTCCGCGTTTTCACTTTACAAATAAATTAATGTTTGTCTGTGGACCTTAACATAAAAAATTATTGACAATTTGGAAATTTCTTTTTTTTTTGTAAGTACATATAAGGTAGGAATTTTGTTAGGGACGAATTCATGAAGTAGAAATGATTTTTCAAAATCAATCAAAAAAACATGCTTATCTATAAAGTACATAAAAACATTGTTGCCTATAGTGGAGCGTAATGTTAAAAATCTATTTTGGCGAAAACGGGCCGCATTAATATTTTGGGCTTCCGTCTATGTATGAGTGAGACCACACGTACAGGCTCCGATGGCGCATTGAAAAATCAACCGTATGCCCGCACTTTAGAGCCGATTTTCGTTCGAATGCAAAGTTTATAATACAATTTTATATCGAGTTCCAAATCCAAAACGGTAGGTACACACACGCGCCGTGTGATCGATTTTCGAAATGGCGCTCAACTTCGAGGAACAGTGCCCTGCCCCTCCCGCGTATTACACCTCACCCCCCAAGACGTCTTTTCTTTTTTTTTTTACTTCTCAAATCCCAAAGGCAAAGACTCCCTGAAATCTTACATGCCATTTTTTTCTCGTATAATATTCAATGTCTGGAATGAAATTATAAGAGGAGCTTAGAATACGTTTTTTTAAAATACTGATAGACATTTAAACGAAAGTCTGTTCCAGGGTACCCGGGTTCGATTCCCGGCTGAGTCATCTTTGGAAATGAACTAAGTTGGTTCTAGAATGTTATTTTTTAAAATATGTACTGATAGACATTTAAACGAAAGTCTGTTCCAGGGTACCCGGGTTCGATTCCCGGCTGAGTCATCTTTGGAAATGAACTAAGTTAGCTCTAGAATGTTATTTTTTAAAATACTGATAGACATTTAAACGAAAGTCTGTTTTAATACCCGGGTTCGATTCCCGGCTGAGTTATCTTTGGAAATGAACTAAGTTGGCTCTAACTAGAATGTTATTTTTTAAAATACTGTTAGACATTTAAACGAAAGTCTGTTCCAGGGTTCTCGGGTTCGATTCCCGGCAGGGTCATCTTTGAAAATGAACTAAGGTGGTTCCGATCTGGATCTGGAAAGCAGTGGCAGTAGTAATCTCCTTAAAGAAAACCATATTCAAATAACAGCACATGTGCTGTACTATTTGGGTAAAGGGGTGTTAGAATTCATTTCTCTATCCCTTCCAAGTCCCTTATACAGAGGCGAAGACTTAGCAGAAAAGCATTTTTTTTTTGCATAAAGACTACATTATGGAAAAAAGTTTGAATCGGGCAGATTTATAAAAAAAAATCAATTTTCAAACAACTTACAAAAAGGAGGAGGTTCTCAATTTGACAGTATTTTTTTTATTATTTTTTATGTTTGTTACCTCAGAACTTTCAAAAAATGGGTGTATTTTTTAGCTTTTTTTAATTGAAAGCTGGTGCTTCCCGTGTGGTCCCATTTCAATTTGATCAATGGCAATGGCATCCATGAGAAAACGGTTTGAAGTCGGTTTTTTTATTTTTATAAAAAGAGTTATTGTGGTTTACTGTACTAAATAGAAAAGCACAAAAAATATATATTCGAATCGGGGGCGTCCACCACAGGTGCGTACACCACTGACCCGATTTAGGTGCAGCATAAAATGTATCCCACGATTTTGTCATTTTGTGAATTGCCTTCCACTCTAACGTCAAAAAATTAACTTACCGCGTCGAATTGGTAGTTGTGACGATCCATTGGCAACAACAACCATTGATCCAATATACTTATCAGTGATATGTTAAACTAGACAGGACGCGCCCTTACTATACTACTAGTGACAAAAAAATGGTCCTCCAATTTGCACATCTAGTTACTAAAAATATTTTGTTTTCATTGCCATCTAAATACGTATTTTTATTTCTTATTGGCCTATTCTGTTATTGTAAAGTGTTCTCATTGGTTGGTTGGACATATCACTGGTAAGTAGTCATTTTCGTATCTTTCTACGCACAGAATGAACACCCGTCATTGGTGGCAATTTCCGATTTTGACACCGGCGCGTCGGTGCCACGTACTAGGAGCGTTGGCCTTGTCCTTACGAAGTAATATAGAAGTCATTGATAATTATATAGTCTTTGGCAACAACGGTTTTTTTTTTATTTTTCTATTATACTAACTGCTGTCCGCGCAACTTTGTAAATTATATACTAAAACCTACCTCGAGAACCACTCTATGGATGAGAGGTTATCGAGGCCTATTGATTGGTGAAAACAGCATGAAAATCGGTGCAGTAGTTTTTGAGTTTATCGCGAACAGACAGACAGACAGACAAACGCAGTCTTTGTTTTATAATATGTAGTGAATAGTGATGTAAGGATGCAATATATTCAACCGTTCCTATTCTATACTTTCGAACCGTTCCTTCTGGCACGCGATTCTATAAGGAAACGGTTCCGGGTTTCCTTGTGACCTAATACCATGGTTAAAACCACTCAGTTTAGGAAGGGATGTATCCTCTGTACATTCTACTATCAACTGTACAATGATACTATACTAATGAGTGTTCTGACTAGCAATTGTTCCAAGGTGTTTTTCCACCGCACAGCACGCCATAGGGAATAATTTAGCTAATATACCTTTGTACGGTAAACGTCCCAAACATTAAATAGAAAATAATTAAAAAAATTCGCCTATCGAATGATGCAGTAATCTGAGTGCATAATTCAATAAAACAGAAAACGATTTCTAAAAGTAACTAATCAACGTTTTACTTGTAGTTGGTGAAAGAGGCGCTTATTTTTTATTTTTGTTTAATATTAAACTGAAGGCTGCAGAGTATTAGCATAATAATTATTATAACTATATAATAATTAACAAGTAGGTAGTATTTTGTCAATGATTTTAGTTATAATTATGTATTATCAAAATTTAATAAATCAAAAATTGCCTAAGTACATATTAAAAATCTCAGCAATATTTAGAATTCAATTTTTACCTTTTAAATTTTCTTACTTTTATATTTAACTGTTTATAATACGAGTATATATGAAGATTTGAAATTTAAAGTGGCTTTACGAGATCTTTTTTAGCCCTGCTCATTGGAAATTAATATTAATAATAATAATAATCATTTATTTCAGATATAAAACATCCATAATTATTAATATAATAATTAATATTAATCAATAATATAAAGATATTAATATTATTGATTGGTATCGCTGCGCTCTACTAGATACAGCGGCCGTACTTGAAAAATGCGGCAACTTTTAGTACGCCGAATTCGGCGTACCCGAGCTAGTCACACTGCAAACTGTCTGTGATATGTATGTTCCGAAGGTTTATTAAATTTTAGGCATGATAAAATGTCAATTTGCGTAATGAAACTGTGTAAAAATATAATGAAACTGTGTAAAAATATAATTAAACAGTGTAAAAATATAATTAAACTGTGTAAAAATATAATTAAACTGTGTAAAAATATAATTAAACTGTGTAAAAATATAATTAAACTATGTAAAAAGTGATAAATAGTGACGATGTTTTACACACACTACAATAAAAAGTTGCCGCATTTACGGAGCTATTGCTTTTAGGTAGGGGCGTATCTGGTAGAGCGTAGCGAGACCAATCATTTATCTATGTATTTTATATTATTATCATTTGATTCCAGACACGAGAGAGTATCTTTATGACCCCGTAGGGTGAGTGGTTAGAGTGCTTGCCTTAACTGACGCTCTGTTTCAAGTATCTTGGTTCGATTTCCGGCTGGGTAAACTTTGGAAATGAACCTTTCAAAGTTGACTCTGGATTTGAAAAGTCACGGCAGGGCACGCTACATTTCTGCAGTCATTTGACCAGCTCCTCTGGCAGCAGTAACCACTCCCTTACAGAAGACCATAGTGAAATTGAAGCATGTGTGCTGTTGTGTTTCGTTGAGTGAGTAAACGATGCCAGAACTCATTTAATCCCCATCCTTAATCTACCCACTAAGGTCGGCAGCGTACTTGTAGCACCTGTGGCGTTTGTTTTTTTTTTTATTTTTATTTTACTAAAGTTTGTTTTTTAATCTCAGAGACAAAAATGACATTATATGTGACATGCATTACATACATTACATGGTATCATTATATGTGTCGTTCATTGTAAAAGTGGTGTAACTCCCTATTTTTAAAACCATCTTTTCTTGCCTAATTGTATCACATTTAGTCATAACTTTCAATATAAAAGTGAAGTAACTTCAATAGTTGCATTAAAATCCCATAGATGAAAACAATGAATGAATGCTTATATTTTTTTTCCTACACTATAATTCGCAAAAAGCTCGTTATTCTAAAATTCAGTTACAAGGAGATAGTTCACTTTTACAATGAACGACACATGCAAATATGACATTTGCATGTGTCATTTTTGTCTGAGATTAAAAAACAGACTTTAGCAGGCGCCCGCGACTTCGTCCGCGTTGAAAAAGAAAAAAGTATAGCCTATCCTGTGTCCTGTACGTCTAAATGTCTATTTACCAAGTTTCATGAAAATCAGTTATTTCGTTTAAGAGTTATGTTACATACAATACCTACACTTACAGATTTATTATTAGTACTGATTTTATTAATACAGTAGTTAATGTTTACATTTAAATATACATTGGTGCAAACATAAACTCTTTATAGTAGGGGAGCCCAAGAGGGGTTTTTTGGATTTACTCGAGCGCGTCAGATATTGCCAATGTATATTCCCCACGTGTCTCCTATAACGGATATGTATTAATCTGACGGTTTGGTTGGTGGGGTTGGCCGGGGTGGGGGTAAAATTTTAAATACAACTCGAGCACGTCAGATTTTCAGAGAGGATATTAAGTGAACCTATAATAAGCTCCCATTTAAAATTCAGACGATTCGGATGTAACGCAAGCTCGTGGCAGCTTTTTGAAAATGCAAAAATGAGCCTGTAGACGCTCACCCCACCGCTAAAATGAAAAACTTCATATAACCTTTTTTTCTTCTTACCATCTGTAATGTCTGGGTGGCACTGGCTCGGTAGTTCACTGTATATCCGGCAAAACACGCGTCCACTCTCCAAGGTACATTATACTTCCAGTCTCTCTCCCGGCTCCGGCCCACGCAACGCTCCAGTGTGACCACCATTCAGTGTGTCCAACATTCGGTGTTGCCCCCATCGGTGTTGTCACCGTCGATGTGGCCATCATATACAATGAACGCGAGATAGTGTATATAACTATGATTTAGTTATATCTATAACGTATCTATGCACATACACTACACAGTGTGACCACCATTCAGTGTGTCCAACATTCGGTGTTGCCCCCATCGGTGTTGTCACCGTCGATGTGGCCATCATATACAATGAACGCGAGATAGTGTATAGGTATAACTATGATTTAGTTATATCTATAACGTATCTATGCACATACACTACACCATCCAATCTTCAAAGTCCAATAGGTGCCCACGACGCTCGAGTGACTACACATTTAGCATCGTGGGCTCCTTAACCATTACCTAGAGTTTCACCGCACACCATGTTCAGTTTACATAATCATTAAAAATTTTATGTACAGTCAAATAATTTATATCAATATATACATATAGATAATATTAAAATATATAGGTACATTTATACAGATACTTATTATAATTTATTCCGATTACCCTTGATTAAACCTTTTGTTGACGCTCACGAACACTTTCGATTCTTTAAAATTACCCACTTTAGGATTTTAGAATTCCAATTTATGATTATAACATTTTTTTTTGTTTATGAATAATGTACTCTTATTTTTGTTAATAATTATATTTTGTTGTGTTATGTTATGTGTGTAAGTAACCACTTACGGTTTATATTTTCACTAGCTGTTGCCCGCGACTTCGCCCGCGTAACTTTGTAAATTATATACTAAAACCTTCCTCGAGAACCACTCTATCCATTGGTGAAAACAGCATGAAAATTGGTGCAGTAGTTTAAAACTAAGTCCTCCGCCGCGTCTTTCTGTCTGTTCGCGATAAACTCAAAAACCACTGCACCTATTTTCATGCTGTTTTCACCAATGGATAGAGTGGTTCCCGAGGAAGGTTTTAGTATATAATATGTATACAAAGTTACGCGAGCGAAGTCGCGGGCTGCAGCTAGTAAGTTATAAAATAAAAAACCAAAAATGTAATCTCTATGCTAAAACCTCTTTTTAAATGGAGCGTCCTTTCCTTACGGTTATTTGAGATTTTTTTAATATCATGTCTTCTTTGAATTTTGTCCCGGTCTGTAGACGGATTTTTGCGGGGTGCGTGGCGCGGGGGGGGGGGGGGAGTTGGTTATAAAAAATTTTATATCTTCGCGTCTGCGTGGCAAAGGAAAAAAATTTTCAAATCGATAACCATGGTCTGGGATGTGTGTCCGCCGGTCCAAGACGTATTAAAATTTTTTTCAAGGAAACACATAATTTTATAAGGAAGTAAGTATGTAGGTACTATAAGCCGGAAACTACTGCTAAAGAAAAATCTGTTGCGGGCTTACATTGTGTGGAGTGGATTTTAAAAAAACACACTTTTTTTTATGTTAAGGTCGACAGACAGGCTGACGGTCCACTTGATGGTAGGTGGCTACCGTCGCCTATAACACAAGCAACGCCATAAGTGCTACAAGTGCGCTGTAGACCATAGGATTAAGGGATAAAAGGATAAGGATTAAGGGATGGGGTAATGGGCTCTGGCATCCCTTACTCACTCACCGAAACACAACAGCACGTAAATGCTGTTATTTCACGGTGGTATTCTGTAAGGGGGTGGTTACTGCCGCCAGACGGGCTGCCCAAATGACTGCGAAACGCAGTGTGCCCTACCACTACTTAAATTCGAATTCGAATTTAAGTAAGAAATTCGAAGGTTTGGAACTCCTAGTTTGTATTTCCGAACTCATATAACCCAGTCCCAAATCTGGCCAAGACCAAGAGCTCATCTTGGCCAAGAGCAAACCCATATCTAACAAAAAAAATCTAAGCAGCCCGTTCCGCTTGACTGCAGTAACCAACCCGTTTATAGAGACAACCCTGTTTGAAATGGTTCAGTCGCGTTAGGTCCACTGTATCAAAATGACTACTGTAGTAAAATATTCACTGTATAAGCATATATATATATTTCCTCGGTCACGTACGAAGCGTTACAGTTCCACCTTCCTTGTCCGAACTGCTAAGGAGTGGAACTCATTGCCTGCGTCCATGTTTCCTCAAAATAACAACCTCGGGGTCTACAAATCTAGGGTAAATGGGCATTTGGAGATTGTAGGTTTCCAATAATAACTCCGTTGGAATTTCAGGATGGAATAATTTTATTGAGAAAATTGCCCTACTTATATATGGTTTTTACACTTGTATGTGTGTGTGTGTAAGAGAAGCGGTTGATGTTGTTGTCTCGCTCATGTGTCGCGCGCAAGTGCGTTGAGTGCTCCCCACTCTCGGGTGCCGAGCCTATAAAAATAGCCGCGCATTTGCCCTCAGTCTTTTTGCTTCGCTGGGCGCCGCGCAAGAAACAACTCGACGACGACACGTTCAAGAATGAAGATGGCTGTGAGCGACGACTGCGACTAAAGCGTCCTCTGTCGTGGATCCAGTGATTTATCCAGTGGAGTGATATTTAATATGATGTGAAAAAAGAATACGCCTTAATTTCTAATAACAACAGCTCTTCTCAGGGCTATATGTTCCCATATTTAAACCGTTAGTGGTTACGTGTTTTATTTATCCATGACCTTGGTATGGTAGCTACAGGCACTTACTTACTAAGTAAGCGTGGTGCACCTTCGGCTGCATCTGCACTCAAGTGAGATCGCGGCCAAGCGCTGCCTTGATTTTATATTTTAAAAAATGTTTTTTTTTTTATGTTCGAACCATTCGTTGTCCCAGCTTACTGTCGTCAATCCTGATCCTGATAGGGTCGGAAAAGCACCTGAATCTCCCGGCGTTGCTTGATTTATCGGTCCAAATTCCATTCGTTGTCCATTACTGTATATCCTGATAGGGTCAATAAAACCTGAATCTCCCGGCGTTGCTTGTTTTATCGGTCCAAATTCCATTCGTTGTCCATTACTGTATATCCTGATTAGGGTCGATAACACCTGAATCTCCCGGCGTTGCTTGTTTTCTCGGCCCAAATTCCATTCGTTGTCCCTTACTGTATATTAGTAGTGGGCTGTACTAGGTAAAATTGGGAACCTGTTCCAACTGTTCCGGTGACATCGAAATAACAGTTCCATTTACCTGTTATTAAAGAACAGCCTGTTATTTTTTACAAGATAGTATTTACTTGATGACCTGTTCCAAACCTGTTCTTGTTTCACTACTGCTACCACATGTTATACATGCAACACACATTTGACACATTGGACTGAAAAATCTCCATGATTTTACAGGCTTAGGACTGTCAGATTTATAATTTAAACTAATACTGAAACTAGTCATTAGGTTAGGTACAAATATGGTTTACACTACTAGGGACTTAAACAAAGGCACTAAACTAACTAGATATTTACAGTTATTCTTAATTACACAAACACATAAAAACATTTAAGGACAATTTTTTTTAATGAAATATGAAAAATTAATTTACTCAAGAAAAAGAAAATCAATAAACGAAATACGAATGAAAAATTTAAAATTGAATTAAAATATTTGAATTTTGAAATGTCACTGTCATAATATTGATTGACATAAAATTTACGTTCGGATACATTACTGTAATCATAGTTCATTATCTTTTTGCGCTATTACGCAATATATATATATATATATATATATATATATATATATATATATATATATATATATATATATATATATATATATATATATATATCGTTAATAAAATAAAATAAATATGAACGTGAACTTAATCTACGTTATAATGTTCAGGTTCAGCTTTATTATTAATTTTATTTTAATAGATATAATAATATGTATTGCATACTAGCAACCCTTTTGCTTGTTACATTAAAATATTGTTCGAGTTTCCGAACGCCATCGGCTGTAATAGGTGTATCTCTTTTTAACTAAGGTAAATTGAATGAGAGACAGCTTGTTCCGGAACAGGTAAACAGTGAACAGTTGGATACTTTCATATTCCTAGTACACACCTGTTCCTGTTCCTACACCTGTTCCTAGTACAAACATGATAGAACCACAGATAAAATTAACAGGAACAGTTAAATCGGCTAAGACGTCACAGTTCCAACCTGTTCCTTTAAAATATCTGTTATTTTTACCTGTTACGATAAATACGCCTCACTCCTACTGTATATCCTGATAGGGTCAATAACACCTGAATCTCCCGGCGTTACTTGATTTATCAGTCCAAATTCCATTCGTTGTCCATTACTGTATATCCTGATAGGGTCAATAAAACCTGAATCTCCCGGCGTTGCTTGTTTTATCGGTCCAAATTCCATTCGTTGTCCATTACTGTATATCCTGATAGGGTCGATAACACCTGAATCTCCCGGCGTTGCTTGTTTTATCGACCCAAATTCCAGTCTTTGTCCCTTACTGTATTTTGTGATAGGGTCGAAAGCATCTACCTAAATCCCCCGGCGTTGCTTGTTTTATAAGACGGTCGCCATATTAGACAGCTTACTGGCTGAATCTAGATTTTTTTTAAACCGCCCTTAACATTTTGAGCAGTCATTTGGACAGCCCGCCAACTCTGTAACCGTCTAAACTCTTAAACCTCTGATTTTATAAAATCTTTGCATTTTATTAAATGCAAAGATTTTATAAAATCAGGGCTATTGCCCAATTTTTAAGAAAGGTTATTGGATAAAATTAAACTGGTGGCGAAGCCGCGGGACACAGCTAGTCTGGATATAAAGTTGTAAGGAAATATTGTTTGATTTATTAGTCACAATTAAAAGGTAAATTTGAGGCATCTTTTTTAAGCTTACACGTGTCAAGTCCATTTGTGTTTGTGTGAGTGTTAATCCTATACAAAAACACACACGTAAAGTATAAAAACGATAAGTCAATGTTGAAGTTAAAAGACTTCGGGTTCCTTGGGAACAACGATTTTTAACCCCCGACGCCAGACGCAAAAAAGGAGTACCTATTATAAGTTTGACGCATGTGTTTCTGTATATCTGTCCATAATTATGTCTATCTGTCTGTGGCATCGTAGCTGTTAAAGAAAGAAAGAAACTTTATTCAAAGAAAGACACAAAATACACACAGTTAGTTTCCAATAAGTACAAATTTTTAGACACCGACGCTCGACGCAAAAGAAGCGTGTTATAAGTTTGACCTGTGTGTTGGTCTGTAGCATCGTAGTAGCTACCAAACGGATGGATCGTTTTGATCCGTTTTTTTTTTTTTTGTTTAAAAGCTGACTTGATCTGTATTTTTCTTAGCTACAATTTATAAAATATCTGTTCATCACTAACTTCCACAAATCGCTGCTTAAAAACTAAAGGGCCACAAATCAAAATTACACTTATTAGGTACAGGAGAGCTAATCGAAAAAAAAAAAAAATTTTTTGTCTATTTTTTCTTATTAGATACATACATATATCAAATATATGCATATTATACATCGTTAGAAGCATATATTTTTGCAAATATTTTTGGATTTTTTTTGTTTTATGACCCTTTAGTTTTTAAGCAGCGAAATGTTCTAATTATGTGAACTGTTTTTGATTTGGTTACTGTTAAACCGCGGGTCCGCTGGGCCAGCTTTTTCTGAAAACGCGGGGGCATCCACTTTTCAAGAGTCCCTGGACTAATCCCTGGAGTCTTAGTAATAACTATAGCTGTTGCCCGCGACTTCGCCCGCGTAACTTTGTAAATTATATACTAAAACCTTCCTCGAGAACCACTCTATCCATTGGTGAAAACAGCATGAGTCTGCTTTTGAGATTATCGCGAACAGACACTAAGACAGACAGACGCGGCAGAGGACTTTGTTTTATAACATGTACTGATGAATGATATGACTAATGTTTACTAAGCTGCAGAAAAAAATCAGCTGGTTAATATACCCATCCATCCCAAAAAACCATTCCCAATAAATCATAATAATAAGGTCATAAAAATTATTACTAACCAGCTGATTTTTTGTCTGCAGCTTAGCAAACATTTGTATAATAAAATGGCCGCATAGTCCTACAAATTGAGTGGTACGTTTCAAAGATTTAAATCGAAAGATGCGGCGTAATCTCCTCCCGCCATACTAAAAACACACCGAAAATTCTAAACAATGGGTTGGGCGCAGGCGCTCAACCCAACTACAGTTTCACGCCAGCTACAGTGAGTGACGGTCGCTTGTTGAGAGCGTCGCTATCGTCACAGTCACGTTTGAAGTAAGGAATGTGTTGTCTGTGTTTAGACATAGGTATATGTATTTTATACTTTTGTCTTTAGTATAATGTATGTTGTATTTTGTAACATACTTTCCCTAGTAATGCCGCATCTCTCGATTTAAATCTTTGGTACGTTTTCCCAGTCCTACGCTTGGAAGGAAAAAATTGTTCCTCTCGGCAAACTGAATAAGCTACTCACGAAGTTTCAGCCTGTTTACTAACAGGATTTTTTTTCTGATTACTATCAGAAAAAAATTCCTTTGAGGGATACTGGACCAGGTCAAAAAGTGACAAAAATCGTCTTAGGGGGCCGTTCAAGTATTACGTAAGCAGATTTATTACAATTATTTAACCCCCCCCCCATCCCCCTTGTCAGCAAAAGTAAGCAAAGCTCTTACCCCCTCCCCCCATGCTTACGTAAACATTTTTCAATTAATGTATTAGTTTTTTTAATATTATAATTATAATTTCATAATTATAATTCTAAAAATAAGAAAATATATTTAGGATAGAGATTAGATTTTACTGATACGGTATTCGTATCAGTAAAATCTAATATAATCAGTAAATCTATAAAAATCTAATATAATGTAATATAACTACCGATGACGTAATCATCATCTAGACTCCCCTACCCCCCCAATGTCATCCAAAATAAGCAAAGCAAAGACCCCCCCCCCCCTTAGTGCTACGTAATACTTGAACGGCCCCTTACGAAGGTCTAAAATAAATGAGTGGCCCCCAAAGACTTTATAAGTATATTTGGGAGTATAGACACGGCGTAGCCCGTAAATAATGGTAGTAGTACAATTCGTCCACTCGAGATTGTCCACACGAGAGAGAAAAAGAGAGAAGTGGACGAATTCGCACTGTCGCTGCTAGTGCTAGTATGATTTTAATATACTACCAAAGATTTCGGGGCTTTCTGCTTGCTACGCCGCATCTATAGTTCAGATCAATGAACACGTGCTCTTAAAAATTAAGACAAATATGATGAGCAAGTTTTGAGATGCATATTAGGATATATGCTTCTGGGATAGTTATTTTGCTATAAGAATGAGTTAATTTGCTGTGCAGTCAGTATTTCTGATAAGATTGTAGTATTTTTGTACCTAAAGGAATTTATTTGTCTCGCATTAGAGGAAAAAAAGTAATGTAGTGTTGATGTATACATTCGAATTATCTGCAGTACTAGTTTTGTTATACATTTAGTTTATTTGTAGTGAAATAAGTTATTTGATGTAAAAAGGTATATAAATGATGACAATAAATTGATAGGCGATTATTTTATTTGATGTGCAATTAATAATTTTCCTAAAATTATTACCAATATCACTTAAACAAGAGAAACATTCAAAAACGTATCAATAATGAAACGGTACCCCAAAAATGTACTTCTAACTAACTGTATATAACACAAACATAGAATGAGATAACCACACAGAGAAGTTATTTTTAGACCACTATTTGCCTTATTAACTAGTATAACAAGACCTCTCAAACCTCACATTAACCATTCAACTAGAGCTCTTAAGAGGTTGGATTTTGAGACTCTTCCCTATTTACCATTATAGAAAGACCTCACGTTAATTTAATATTTCATACAGATTAGAGATCTTTTAAAGTTGGTTTTTTTGAATGGAGTCTGACATTCGTTTGACCTTCGGTCACGTTTATTTGACAATTTGTTTAAAAATTTTTTGAATTTATTTTTTTATTGATCCCAATGTCATCCGTCGCACGTTTTATTATTTTGTCTATGTAATATTAGTAGTTTTTTTTTCGTAACACAATAATAGATAATTATTATCTAGGTATACCTAGGAAATGTGATGTCAATAATAAATGTCGCTTTTTTTTTGAAAACCGAAATCAGTTAGGTATGTTTCCTCTCGATTTGTATTTTAATCTGTTTTAATAATCTGAGCCTACCTACAAAAAATTTTATGCATCTCTTCCTACGTGAGTCAAAGTAACTAATTTTTTTTTTCCTATTAGTATATTGTTGATTTATTTGAAAAGGCTTACCAACTAAAGACATATACAGCCATGGGTTTGGTCCCATCTGGCTATGGCTGACCCATCCCAAAGGTGGGACCAAATAACCCAAAGGGACCAAAACAATAACCCAAAGGGGTTATCCCCGGCCTTAATATTCAATTTTCATATTGCATCTCCACTAGAGGATTTGATCCCGGTCGATTTTTTCTAATCCCGGGATTTCGGGATTATCTACAGTTAATCCCGGGATCCCGGGATAGTCCCGGGATTGTATTGGTAATAGAAAGTAGTAACAAAAAGACAGTAAAACATATCAAAATCAACTTTTTATTTTAAATCTTTAGTTAAATCTTCAAAAAAACAAAACAAAATTATACGGGTGCACTATTGATACGAGGTCCAAACTTTTTGGGTATTTATAGACTTAATCAGTTATGAATGAATGTTAGTTTTATAAAAATATAGTTTTTATGCAACGGAAATTCATTCACAATTAATTTTATAAAGATTTTAAAACATAACCTTAATTTATTTACAATACAAATAAAGTATTTACACCAGGTTTGTTTGAACTATCAGCATCAGTATCACTTAAAAACATCACTACAACGCACGTTTTCAGTACAACACAATAATTTTTCACTGTTTAGAACTGTTTTTTAATTTTATCGAATCTTTTTACGTACATGTTTACAGTTTAATCTTCAACCACACAACCAATGAAATGAACCACAGAGCCAATGAAACGAACCACAGAGCCAATGAAACAAATCACAAAGTCAACATTACGAATCTTAACCTATTTATATCAATCGTTCTACTATAACCAGTATTCCGGGCTGGAAATACTGGGAAGGCAAATAAGTCTTGTAACACATTTCGTAATAAACACACAATTGTTCTGCTACAACCAGTATTCCAGTACCCAATCTAACCTATTTTCTGCAATGCAAAGTATTGTAACACATTTTGTAGCGGGTGAGCTCGCTCCGCTGCGCTCCGCTCGCATTTTCATAACATTCCGGAACCTAACCTAACCTATTTGTTTCCAGTGCAAATAAGTCTTGTAACACAATTTGTAATAAGCGCACAATCGTTCTACTACAACAAAGTATGTAGTAATATTAAGTGAATAAAGACTATATAAATATATTAAAAGTAGTCTATGTCAAAGAAACGGAACTGAATGATTATACAGAGTACTAATATTAAATGAATAAACACTATTTCTTACTCTATGTTTGATATATTATAAATAATAATAAACAATTTCAGGAATCGTTTTAAAATTTTTATAAAATTAATTGTGAATGAATTTCCGCACCATAAAAACTATATTTTTTAAAACTAACATCTATTGCTAAATAATCTCGCTGCCAAACACTTTATAAGTCTTCTATACTACTGGTATGTACATATTCATTTGTATTGTAAACAAATTAAGGTTATATTTTAAATTTTTTATAAAATTTATTGTGAATGAATTTCCGTTTCATAAAAACTATATTTTTATAAAACTAACATCCATTCCTAACTGATTAAGCCTATAAATGCCCAAAAAGTTTGGACCCCGTATGAATAGCCAACCCAATTATACTTTCGTCTGATAAAATAAACAAACTAGGCACTTCTGTAAATAATTTTTGAAACTATTTCATAAATTATTTACAGAATTGCCTAGTTTGTTTATTTTATTTTACAATAAACTAAAAAAAAAACAACTTCTTAAGATTCGTTTAGATATATTATAAAAAAGACTACACGTTAAAGAGATCAATGTTTATAGGTACACATATTTTAAATTAAATAGACTAGAAACTTTATAAATTACTTATATAAGCCACGAAAATAAAATCAAAGGAATAACAACGCATCCAACGTCTCATCCGAAAGCATACTTCGCAATTTGTTGCACAAATATTTTCTTATAAATAGCGTTTTCTTACTTTTGTTGTTTTGTCTACTATGTTGCTTGCAATGTGAATTATGTTTGTTTGTAACTAAGTTTTAATTTAAGTTCTCACGTAAGTGAATTTGTACCTAATTCTTTGTGAGAATAAATATATTTCTAAACCTAAACCTAAATATGAAGAGGCGGAAAAAGCGCGTTCAGGCTCGATGGAAGTTGGAGGAATCGTCAATATTTTTTTATAAGTCTTCTCCAAATTATAACCTCGTGTGGAACTAGCCTCATAAAGATTCATTTCTTGTTTAATGATCTTAGAAAGATCACTTATATAGAAAAATATATCAATCCCGAAAATCCCGGGATTCATTAAATTTAATCCCGAAAATTTCGGGACTAAAATATGACCGGGATCCCGAGATCCCGGAACCCGGGATCCCGGGATCGAATCCTCTAATCTCCACACATTGCTGCTTAAAAACTAAAGGGTCACAAATCAAAATTACACTTTTTATTAATAATAAATGCACTTTTTAATAATAATAATGCAATTTATTAATAAATTCATTATTATTATTATTTTACAGGAGAGCTAATCGAAGAGAAATAAATTATTTTTGTCCATTTTTTTCTTATTAGATATATATCAAATATATGCTTATCATACATCGTTAGAAGCGTATTTTTAAGTAGCATTATATGCTTTAAATACTTTTATAATAAACTGAATACTAGAGGAAATATAATCATATAGTTAAGTAACTTTTAAATATAAAAAATATATCAAAATATAATAAATATTGAATAAAACAACCATGTCTTTTTGCAACATACAATATGAAAGATTGTGATTGTATTTTTGCAATAAAAACATTTTTGGAGTTTTTTGTTTTATGACCCTTTAGTTTTTAAGCAGCGTCTGGTCACATGTCTGGTGTATAACATGTGTGTCGAGTCTATTATAAAAAAAGAATGAAGCGAAAAAAACAGTCCAAAATTGATCGTAATTTTTAACGAGCGCTTCTAAAAATAGCTGCGGTCGGCAATGACTTTCTAAATTTGGCGCAAAACCGGGTCTTACGTCAAGAAAACGGTACAAAATATTTTATTTATATAAAAAGCGGTGTCCAAAAAAAGCTTTGCATAAAAACCGGTTCAATTTGGTTTTTGTTCACCGCTATAGATAGCTATGGCGACCGCTCGACTGACTCGCCATATTATTATAATAAACAAGTAAGTATTATAATTGCATTCGTATTCTATTTTTAAACGACAGCAGTGTTATCTGTTTCTCCAAAAATAGTTATGGTCCATAATATTTTGGTATAGTAGGTATACTATAGTAGTCTAAAGTGGGAATTTGTAAAGGCCATCATTCATGGGCACCACTCCATCCACTCCAAATTCGGATGTATTATCTCATTGTGAATATAAAAAAACACGTGAATTTTGTATGATAAAAATTTGGATGTCGTCCACCGATGCCGTGATGGAATGGAGCGATGCCAAATGGAGTGGCCGTGAATGGTGGTCTCAACGTCTACTTAACGACGCTTAATAGACTTAATAGACGACGCGAGGAAACAATGTAGGTTTTTAGTGGACAGAAGTCCCACATACCCCACTGATCTCCCCATGGTCGGTGGGGATATGGATCGCGGATTTTCTCGCGCAAAAAAAGGCACAATCTGAACCCTAGGGAAGAATTTATAAGTTATACTTTTAATACACATGAGCGTAATTGCGTAAGAACAAGTAAAATAATGAGTACATGATTTTTGAGGTGGAATGCACAAAGCAAATAGCGAAAACGAACGAAGCGTATCGCAATTACAATAAAATATTATCACCAAATAGATGAAACGTAAAAAAATACTGTAGTATAACCTGATTACTTGAAAATGATCACGGCATATTGAAAGAATTTTTCTTCTTATTATTAATTTTGTTTTTGTATTATATTATTGACTAGTTGTAGCACGCAATATCGTACCCGTAACTTCATGAAATATAACCTATTTTGCTCGCTGATAATGTAGCTTTACTATAGATGAAAGATCTATTAAAATCGGTCCAGTAGTTTTTGAGTTTATTCATTACAAGCTAAAATACAAATCTTCTCTCTTTATAGTATAAGTACTTGGAGTAAAGCCGTTTCTGAAATTAAGGTGGACAAAAGGACATAAGTACGACGTGTACAATTTTTTTTTGTGTTAAGGTCGACAAACAGGCTTACGGTCCACTTGATGGTAGGTGGCTATCGTCGCCTATAACACAAGCAACGCCATAAGTGCTACAAGTGCGCTGCCGACCATAGAAAGATTAAGGATAAGGGATAAGGGAGGGATGGGGTCCCTTACTCACTGACCGAAACACAGCACATAATGCTGTATTTCACGGTGGTCTTCAGTAAGGTGGTGGTTTTTGGAAATTGTATTTTGAAAAACAAAATTAATGTACAGACACAACTCGTTTACGATTTTATTATATTATGTAGTTGTTTGATGTACTACCTACCATACTTATATAGTCTTTGGTTTGATGCTGATAAAATGCTCATACATTGGCAGTTCTCTCCCACCTTGGAACTCGGAAGTTTCATCTTCTTTTTGAAAGTAAAGAGAAATAATTTTAATGTGAGTATTTAGGCGTCTCATGAGATTACGTAGGTAGTATGTACAGAAATGCTTATATTTACCGGATTCCCTCAAGTACGTCTTGCTTCAAACAACCTTACATTTAAGACTGTTTAAATCGCCGACAGAGGGAGTGCTCATTTTGAAGGGATCGTATTATAACACAAACCGATCAAATAAAACAGCGCGGCCATGAAATGCAAACTAAATAAAAAATACATCTTGGACTTTCGAATCCAAAGCATTATTGCGTCATAAATTTTTTTGTCGGTCGACCTTTTGAGTTTTTTTTACCGGTATTTTGTCAGCACCGCGAGCGGCGGAAAATTTTCAACTACTCGATTGGTTTGGTTGGCCGACTTTTAAAACCGGACCTTTTTAAAAAACAATATTTTGTTGGTCTATTTACTATTTATTATTTTTATATTTATGTATTTTTATTTCTTTTAGTACCTAATTTTAAATTTTCCTAAAATATAATTACTTAGGTACTTATATAAAAACAATAAATACTATCAAAAGAACTAAAAAATAATTTCCCAGGTAGCGGGGCAAGGCCCAAGCTACTGATTAGGGCTCCAGAGTGAGGAACCTCCTGACAATACGTGCCTTGTCAAGAAGTACCTACAGCCTTCTGTATTCTGTACCTTGACCTAGCCATCTAGTGAGTCTCTTGAGGTGTCATGATCAATTTATAATGATCATAAGAGTTTCTTGTAGAAACCAATGACTTCTATATAGGACAAGGCTAACGTTCCTAGTACGTGGCACCGATGCGCCGGTGTCAAAATCGGAAATTGACACCAATGACGGGTGTTTATTCTGTGCGTAGAAGTACGAAAATGCCTACTTACCAGTGATATGTCCAACCATCCAATGAGAACACTTTACAATAACAGAATACGCCAATAAGAAATAAAAAAGTATTAAGATGGCAATGAAAAAAAAATATTTTTAGTAACTAGATGTGCAAATTAGAGGACCATTTTTTTGTCACTAGTAGTATGTATAGTAAGGGCGCATCCTCTTGTTTAACATATCACTGGTAGAAACCTAATTGATAAAAAATAAATATTATGATTTGATTTTGATTTGGTTGGTCGAGGGCGACTATTCGCTGTTTAAAAACTAAAGGGCCACAAATCAAAATTACACTTCTTACAGGTGAGCTAATCGAAAAAATTAAATTATTTTTGTCTATTTTTTTTTTCTTGTTAGCTATATATCAAATATATGCATATTATACATCGTTAGAAGCGTATTTTTAAGTAGCATTAGATGTTTTAAGTACTTTTATAATAAACTGAATATTAGAAGAGATGTAAGCATATAAGTTACTTTTGAATATGTAAAATATACTAAATATGGAATAAAACAACCATAACTCTTTTTGCAAAATATAATATGAAGTATTGTGATTGTATTTTTGCAATAAAAGTTTTTTTTGTTTTATGGCCCTTTAGTTTTTAAGCAGCGAATTGTTGAATCGACATCCCACATGGCGGTCACCTCGTGAACCAAATATATGTACTTATTAAGGTTTTCTGTTTGAATTTTCATGAGACTGGTCATGCGGGACAGCGACATGTGGTCAACAAGCATCGTCTAGAGTCTAGAGCTTTTTATATACATATTTATTATTTTTATAGAACTACTAGCTGACCCAGCAAACGTTGAGGAGTTTTGTTACAAACACTGTGACACGAGTTTACTTTTTAGGTGATGGTCGGCAGAAAAGCTAATGGTTTACTTGATGGTAGGTAATGGCCTATAACACAAGCAACTGCACAGGTGGCTGCAAATGCGCTGCCGACTAAAGATTTAAATCGAAGATGCGGCGTAATCTCCTCGTGACATACTAAAAACACACCGAAAATTCTTAACAATGGGTTTAGCGCAGGCGCTACACCCAACTACAGTTGCACGCCAGCTACAGTGAGTGACGGTCGCTTGTTGAGAGCGTCGCTATCGTCACAGTCACGTTTGAAGTAAGGAATGTGTTGTCTGTGTTTAAAAGTGTGTTTAGACAAAAGTATATGTATTTTATACTTTTGTCTTTAGTATAATGTATGTTGTATTTTGTAACACACTTTCGTTAGTAATGCCGCATCTCTCGATTTAAATCTTTGCTGCCGACCATAGTAGGACCAACGATAAGGGATCAAGAATGAAAGGGGAAGCCTATAAAGCGTCTGGCAAAAGTTATGCCCCATGGGAAGTGTCTGGCATTGGTTTGACGAACCCAAGGGATAACGCGGCCCCTGGATTGATATTTGACCGAGTGACGATCGGTCAATAGAGTATGAAGTAAATTCTCACGAGAAAAGAACATTGCTGCAGTTTTCTCGGGATTCACCTCAAAACTCTACATTTCTAGAACCAATCACCGAGATCGGGGTGCCGGGAGAAGTAGAAGGCCGTGTCATCTGCAAAAATGTCGTTGGTGTAGCCTGGAGAGAGAACTGAACCCTAGGGAGTGGGGCATCATATTGGTCACATGCGTGGGTCGGCTATTGCCATTACTACAATAGATGTTATTCATATAATTTCAGGAACAGGATAGTGTTCTGTGATCAAACTATGGGTAGAGTAGAGGTAAAGGAGGACCAAAACTGAAAAAGTGGCAAGCTAAAAGCATTAAATAGTGGTTCATAAATTGACCAGAATGGCGCTAGTGTAGCATTGGTGGATTAATAATATTAATATGATTGCTTGGTTTCGTTGTTCATGAAACCACCTTATGGGTGGGTTGCACCGTAGGGTTGGTTATTGTTACGGTCAAAGTTAACTTTAGCGGTAACTTTAACGATGACAGTCAAAATTAACAATCGCATTTTGCAACATGATATTGTTCGTCACTGTCAAAGTTAAAGGAGTTGCCATTATAAAACCATTAACCGAAACAATAAGATTAACCGGCCAATATCGAGCGGTTAAGGTTATCGTTATGACGTTATTTTAACCGTTGTAAAAATGGTGCAACGCATAATGCTTAAGCGAAGATTTGACGGCTGGATTGGATATGGTTATCGTTAAAGTTAGATGGTGCAACCTACCCTAAATAAAATGCTACTAGAGCGCCACGCCTTAGTGCTACTACAGCGCCACCTAAGTGAGCGTATTCGACGGACTCATGTATAGAGTTGGGCCTCCTTACCTCTATTCTCCATGGTCTAAATAAAAGACACAGGATACCCAAGGCTGTAGAGTAACTATTGTAGCAACCATTATCAGATTGTAGGATTGTTTGCTAAAATATGGACAAAAAGCTTCACGGTGATCACGTGACTAAATATAAATGGATGGAAATAGGCGCACGCAGTTCAACTAATCCGTGGACTTGTTGTAGCTGTAAACTTGTTGGAATGATTGGATCATTATTTTCAATAACATATTGTTTTTATAACATAATAATAAATCAATTATTATTTATGTAATAATTAAGTCTGCCATGGATTATAATATTATTGATCAAGCACGGCACTGGCTACCTTTCTTCTGTGACAAACTTCTCTTATATGAGTTTATATATTCTGTGGTACTAACGTATATAGATACAGACTAGTACAGACTACAGTGTTCTGTTCTGCTCTTTGGTTCTGCTGTGGCGGTGACAATGACAACAGACGTCGTTACGTTTTTGTTTCGAATCGAATTTAATTTATTTTTTCTTTTTCATAATTATTATCTCTGAACACTGATCTCAGCTATATTGGCATTGGCAGTCCGAAGAAAAGTAATGTTATACATTGTTGCTTTTAATGAGTTTCATTTTTCTCTTTACTTGAATTAGTTACAAGAAAATTATAAGCGCATAGCGCATCTACTTAGTGATCAAATGAAAGGTGCTTATCGGAGTTGAGTTCAGCAAAATATTATTAAATTTTACTAGTGGAAGTCTCCATATTCTTCGGTTAAGATATAATAAATAATATATTTCGGTTGGGGTGTAGCCTTAGGGGCACTATGGCGGATTTGGGTCATATTCAGTATATGAGTTCAGGGTACCATGAGATGCAAAGAAAACGAAAAAAAATTTTTTTTTGGTAGAAAAAAAAATTTCTTGGGACTTAGAAATTTTTTGAAAATTTTTCCGGAATTTTTTTTTTCGTTTTTTTTTGTTGATGCTACGTATCGGGGGCGACTATACAAACGCTTTTGGTCATATGACATTTTTTCATCGCACGCTTAGAATCAAAGTTATGATGAGTAGCGGCGAGGGGGGGTGGTTTTTCAAAAAACATAATATGACAAAAGTTACTCCCCTTGGGCCCTCCCACCCGATGGAATCATAAAAAGGGCCAGAATTTAAAAATAAAATTTTTTGATCGAAATTTTTCTAAGTGTTTGCCCCTGACGCTACACTGGGTGGTTATGAAGGCGTTTTGGACTTAGTTTTTTTTTAAGAAATTTCAAATTTTTTTTTTGTTTGTTTTTTGACGCTACGTATCGGGGGCGACCATACAAACGCTTTTGGTCATATGACATTTTTTCGTCGCACGCTTAGAATCAAAGTTATGATGAGTAGCGGCGAGGGGGGGTGGTTTTTCAAAAAACATAATATGACAAAAGTTACTCCCCTTGGGCCCTCCCACCCGATGGAATCATAAAAAGGGCCAGAATTTAAAAATAAAATTTTTTGATCGAAATTTTTCTAAGTGTTTGCCCCTGACGCTACACTGGGTGGTTATGAAGGCGTTTTGGACTTAGTTTTTTTTTAAGAAATTTCAAATTTTTTTTTGTTTGTTTTTTGACGCTACGTATCGGGGGCGACCATACAAACGCTTTTGGTCATATGACATTTTTTCGTCGCACGCTTAGAATCAAAGTTATGATGAGTAGCGGCGAGGGGGGGTGGTTTTTCAAAAAACATAATATGACAAAAGTTACTCCCCTTGGGCCCTCCCAACCGATGGAATCATAAAAAAAGGAAAATTTAAAAATAAAATTTTTTGATCGAAATTTTTCTAAGTGTTTGCCCCTGACGCTACACTGGGTGGTTATGAAGGCGTTTTGGACTTAGTTTTTTTTTTAAAAATTTCAATTTTTTTTTGTTTTTTTTTTTCACGCTACGTATCGGGGGCGACCATACAAACGCTTTTGTTCATATGATATTTTTTCGTCGCACGCTCAGAATCAAAGTTATGATGAGTAACGGGGAGGGGGGGTGGTTTTTCAAAAAACATAATATGACAAAAGTTACTCCCCTTGGGCCCTCCCACCCGATGGAATCATAAAAAGGGCCAGAATTTAAAAATAAAATTTTTTGATCGAAATTTTTCTAAGTGTTTGCCCCCATCGGGTGGGAGGGCCCAAGGGGAGTAACTTTTGTCATATTATGTTTTTTGAAAAACCACCCCCCCTCGCCGCTACTCATCATAACTTTGATTCTAAGCGTGCGACGAAAAAATGTCATATGACCAAAAGCGTTTGTATGGTCGCCCCCGATACGTAGCGTCAAAAAACAAACAAAAAAAAAATTTGAAATTTCTTAAAAAAAATCCAAAACGCCTTCATAACCACCCAGTGTAGCGTCAGGGGCAAACACTTAGAAAAATTTCGATCAAAAAATTTTATTTTTAAATTCTGGCCCTTTTTATGATTCCATCGGGTGGGAGGGCCCAAGGGGAGTAACTTTTGTCATATTATGTTTTTTGAAAAACCACCCCCCCTCGCCGCTACTCATCATAACTTTGATTCTAAGCGTGCGATGAAAAAATGTCATATGACCAAAAGCGTTTGTATGGTCGCCCCCGATACGTAGCATCAACAAAAAAAAACGAAAAAAAAAATTCCGGAAAAATTTTCAAAAAATTTCTAAGTCCCAAGAAATTTTTTTTTCTACCAAAAAAAAATTTTTTTTCGTTTTCTTTGCATCTCATGGTACCCTGAACTCATATACTGAATATGACCCAAATCCGCCATAGTGCCCCTAAGGCTACACCTCGACCTATATTTCTTATTAGCACAATAATTACTTTATTTTCTTCATCACTACATAACTAAACATTACATTGTTTATTCTCTTGACAGTCAATAATTTATGCGTTTCCAGGGTTACAAACCAAAGACAAATAGCTTAAAAAGTATAAAACCTCATCAAATATCAATGAAATGGTATGTTTTGTTCTTTATATTCTTCTTATATATAAAAGTCGATGTGTGTATGTATGTTCCCTATGGACTCCAAAACCGCTGAACCGATTTTTGATGAAATTTTCAGACCAGACCTTCAGTTTAGTCCAGCGGGTGTTCCTGTGAAATCTGGTAGCGATCGAACGCGGGTCGTTAGTTGAATTATGAAATGGAATCTTGTTTGTGACATTTTCAAATTAAGAATGTTAGTTTTAGCGCCTTTTTCACCATCTGTCAAGTAGGGTAACCATCATTTAAAGTCACCGGTGTCCGGGGATAATGGAGATGATATACCTTTGTTTGTACGGTAAATTAAAGAGAAAATAATTTAAAAAAATCGCCTATTGAAGGATGCACTAAACTGAGTGCATAATTTAATAAAACATAAAATTATTTCTAAAAGTAACTAATTCACACTTTACTTGTAGTTGGTGATAGAGGCCCTAAGTGTAGGTATTGTTACATACGTTCCTCGATAACTCTTAGACGAATTAACTGATTTTTATGAAACTTGGTTGATAAACATTTAGACGTATGGGACACAGGATAGGCTACTTTTTTCTTTTTCAATGCGGATGAAGTCGCGGGCACCAGCTAGTATTAGTATAGCCCTTATATGAAAATTCCACAGAAACCTAACATTTTTCCAGTATAAAAAGTATTCTATAATTTTTTTTTTCCATTTAATCTGCAATCAGTCGGTCAACTATAAGCAGATGAGTCTGATTAATGCCGGAATCACTTAGAGATTGATCTTCCTGTGAAGGTCACTCTATCCTGTTTGATTAACATTTACTTATTAATTTTTCTTTTTGAATTTTCTACTTAGACAGGTCCATGAATCCCTGCCTCTTTAATCTTCTAATGTGGTCTGGTTTTGTGAGTCTGGCAGGTCGTCGAGTCGCCCGGGCGACCGACGACCGAGTGCGTAAACGCCTATTTAAACTATAGTAAGTTACAGTCAAGTCCGACCAGTCGACAGTGCGTAATGGCTCTTAGTGATGTGCCGGATATCCATATCAGTATCTGTTACTTTTTGGTGGATCTTTTTACGGATCTTTTCCCTTATTAATTTTAATTCATAATTAAAATTCTCAATGATTTAAAATTACACATTATACGAGTAGAGGGATTTGTCGTGTATATATATACTACGGATCTGGCGAAGTGGACTCGAAAATTATTGTCGGATAAATCCGACTCTGGCGTCTAAAGGTTAATCATAATAATTGAATAATTTTGAAATAGTGAAAGAGAATTTCAAAAAAAAGCACTTTTAAACTATCTCATCTTATTTTTAATTACTATTTCAGAACCAGTTTGATGACCTTTGGAGAGAGAGAGAGAGAGAAAGTTAAGCAAGATTATGTTGATATGAAGAATTGAACAAATTGAAAAATAGGTAGCTCAAGTAGAGCTTAAGCACTAAGTAAGTATTAGTGACTAAGTCTCTAAGGGCCTCTTTCACCACTAAAGTATGAACCAGGTACAAGCCATGTCTCCGAGATGGCAAAGGCAACAGGGCTATGCGAGTTAATTAATTGTAATATTTCGTGTTTTTTTAGGACGAAGGCTGCTGCGACAGTTCCACTGGATTAGGTGGAATTTGCTGGACGATTTGGACGAGTGTATTCAATTTGGAGGCAACGTTTGGACGGGTACGGAACATTCATTAAACTTTGAAAGAATACTGATCAGTGTGATCGAGATGCCTTCAAGTAAGTTATCATTTTCAGGGACACCACGGAGAGCAACTCCGTTTGTGTTGTATCTTGAATTAAAGAGCCGGATTAATTAACACTGATTTATTTCTAAGATCACACTTTACAATCGACACGTTAACCCAGAGGCGGGGGGGAAGAGAGAGACATACAGAAGTGACAGCTGCAATGTTGCCAGCCCTGTTAATACATAACAGTTTGAGGGTCACGTTGCCCAATAAGAGCGTTGTGGGCGGCTCGGGCAAGGGGAAAGTGGGAGCGAGGAGAAGACACAGTAGATTTTCTATAGCTCACACGAGAGGAATGGGTAGGTGGGGAGTAGGACTGGGACTGGGAGCGTGTGGAGGGGGCTGGGGGGAAAGATGATATGTGATGTGGCGATGATTGGGTGGCCCATGTGGCAAACATGGAGGCGGCTTCGAGGTGCCGAGATGTTATCTTGAGACATTTTCATTTTAATTCTTTTTTTGCCGGGAGTGCTCTGGACAATTTTTATCTGTGGCATAGTGAGTGACGACCGTCACAAAAAAGGCATGAAAGCTGATCTGATTGAATTTGGCAAGACGATCCGAGATGAGGTTGGCCACACTTGAAGCAACGTGGTTTCGAACGGCATTTATCTTTAATGTGCCCAAAACGACAGCAATTAAAACATTGAATAGAAGGCAATTGATACACCTCGACTTTTTTTTTTATATTTTATCTATCTGAAATCAGTCAATTTTTGACTATAAGCAGATTTTATAAGTGTGCGTTTGTCGGGACGAGGAGGCTCCCCAGCAGGAGCGGTCACTCATTTTTAAATCTGATGTTCAACCCTTGTATGTCGGATCTCTTGAGCCGCTTATGATTTTTTTTTTGACTCCATTTAAGTTGCAATCTGTCACAATAGACATTCAGCAACAGTAGTGACATCTCGATAACATGAATCCAAGAAAAGACCGCTTATGATAGCTGACAGTTGTTAGTTGATTTGCTAGGTCGTTCGGGTGCCTCTCCAGGCGATGCCTGTATTTTTCTGCCAGGAGGCTTATTTCCTTCCTGACAGTATTGCAACTCAGTGCCTCATGAATTTCCGCATTGGTGACGAACCACGGCACATTAGCAATGTTTCGGAGTATACCATTCTGCAAGCGTTGTATGATATTGATGTTGAGTCAGCAGCGCTACCCCAGAGTTGCATTCCATATGTCCATACTGGTTTAAGGATTGCCTTATATATCAGCAGCTTGTTGTCAATGGACAGCACTGAGTTGCGAGCCATTAACCAGTACATCTTTTTGAACCGTATGTTAAGTTCGTCTCTTTTAGTTTTTATATGTTTCTGCCAGGTCAATCTCCTATCCAGATGGATGCCGAGGTATCTGACTGTGTCACCCTGGGGCAACAAGCTACCTCCTAATGTCACTGGTGGGCAATTTCCCTTTCTCAAAGTAAAGTTGATGTGTACCGATTTTGATGTGCTAGCTTGGATTTTCCACTTTTTGAGCCAATCGCCTATCCCGTCCAGGGCTTTCTGAAGGATATTAAAGGCAGCTGCAGGATCTGTGTTGCTTGCAAGGACTGGTACAATGAGCTTCCGATATCAGTACAACATCGAGCCTGTGGACTGCAACCAGCAATTCCAATTCATATTTATTCGGTGCTAAACCGTTTATGTTCCACTCGGCTATCCTGAGATCGCGTGGAAAGTTTATTAACGAGGGTGCCTATGAGACTCATTAGAGTACTCATCTGTTGTAGGATTAATTCGAATTGCGCTGACTGCTTAAGCAGTAGTTCTTCTATTTTGTTGTGGGATGTTGTCTCGTTAATATTCTTTTTTAGAGCATCAGAATAGAGGTCTTTTGGTTGGTTTCTTGTCAGAGGCGGTGGCAAATTCAACACAGGTTTCTCAGTTTTAGGTCCATAATTTCTTAGGTTTAACCTTGGGTTACGTTGCTCTCTGCGGGCTAATATTTCCTTATATACCTCGCATCCTTTGTAGTTCGCCGGGTGAGCGCCTTGGCAAAGAGCACATTGTGCAGGGGTGTTTCTGTCCTTTTTAGGACAATCTGAGGTTTTGTGATTCTGTGCACATTTGACGCACCGACTCGACTGACAGAGATAAATATAGGCAATAAATATGGGGAGGCAAGTTTTGCCCGCTAAAAGTCAGCACAACGGTAGTGGAAGGTGACCAATCTACCCTGCCGTCATTCTGACGAATCTTCCTATTGAGGCGCCTTGCTTTCAGAATTTGACCACATCCCTGAGGGATTTCGGTCATTTCAATTAAATTGTCCATCGACCAATCCGTTGGGACATCACCTACTATCCCCATGCGAGTTACATTGAAAGTAGGGATGAAGGATTTGTAGTTACTACTGGCAAGAACAGGGTTGTTTACAAATTGGTTGGCGTCATTGGGATTATCAAACTCGACACAAATCCTGTTCTTACCAATATTCTTTATTCCGTGTTTGGCAATTTTACCAACTTTTGATTTCAATAACAATTGACCAAAGTGCAAAGGATTAATAGTGAAGCCTGCTTTAGGATGTTTTTCGATGCGCTGCACATGAACAATGAATGGGTCATCGTCACTATTGGTGTACTTGCGTGGTTCGCCTAAGCTTTTGGGTGAGTCCACGTATCTTGCCTGGAGTCAGATGGGGGATGCGACTTTTGGCCGATTCATTTAAAATGTTTGAAAAAGGTGGTATTTTTCCGAATCTAATGATGTGTCGCGCCGGATTTTAGCGCTTTTGGTTGCAAAGATATAAGCGTTTTAAGGTGTTCAAATTTATCCGGCGGACACACCCGAGTGCAGGCGATAGTATGCCGCAGATCGACTTGGAATGATAACACTACCTGTTTTTCGGGTATTCCCTGCTCCCACTGAGTCCGAACCTGGAGTTGCTTGTGTTATCTAGACCGTTTTTTCGCGAGGAATCCAATGGTGTGCTTATCTTCACGATCCGCTCCTGTGCACCGCGATAAGCTTCAGCAGCTGTGCGGATTTGGTGAAACTTTGGCAGCTTATGGCGTTATAGCCGTAAGCCCGATTTTGCTGGTTTTTTCACTTTTCTCACTTTTTTGAGATTGTCTATCGATTGGTATCACTTTACACTATAAATTTTTAATTTTGAAATTTTTTTATTTACATAATTTGGAAATTACGTAGCCGATTTTTAGCACTTTTCTGTTTGTTTTTTTGCTATATCTTCGTTATTTGTGGGCCTAAAAATCTGATTTTAAAACCAAAAAATAGAGCGTGAGACACTGCACACCACTATATCACACGTTCCCTCGCGCTTTCCTCCGTTGGCGAAATACAGACTTCCGAAATCACTGCTTTTTCCGGAAAAACCACACTCGTGATTTCTCCCGATTCCGTGGGCCGATTTTCAAAATTCCTTCACTGATGTACTTGCCTGGTCTATTTGCTGCTTCTGGGCGCCTCAGTTGATTTTTCCGGGGCCCGCTAACTAAGGGGGGACCTTGGGAAAAATGTTTGTCCCTCGGGTTCCAGAAGCGGGAAAAATCCAATTTTTGCAGGTCAAATAGGAGTGAAGTACCGGCTATCCGATGGTACTACCGGTTACACAATTTACCGCTGAAAATCTCGAAGCGGTTCCGCGCAAAGATTTTTGACCACTTTTTTCCAACTTTAAAATTCAATATTGGGTTCAATTTTTGTGCGATTTTAAAAATAAAAACAACCCCGGGTTGCCCGCGAGAAGGCGCGTCGATTGATGTATCCACACGTTTTTTCCACTTAAAACGCACGCACACTTGATTTTTAAAGGAATTTTGCCACGCGGAGCTCTTTTCAAGGCTTGCGCTTGCGTCCGTTCAACAGAGACTTATTATTATTGCAGGTTAGTAACTACTTAGACAAATGAAATGTGAAAATACAAAGAAAATGTTAGTTTTATTAAATAAACCCAGCACCTAATATACCTATAGATATTATCTTACAATGGTTCGTAAAGAAAAATTATATACAAATACAATTAAGAAAGTTAATTTTGTTGGTCAGATTCGCAAACACGTGTTTCCGTGCCAAAATTAAAGTTCTAGATGTCTTTCACTTCCACCAACACCATTTATTTGCACTGATGTCGGTTGATGTCAAAAATCAAGGAGCGTTCTGCGCAGGCGCACGGAATGGCTCACTTGTGCGCGTCGCCCAATCAGCGCGCGCATCTAAATGTATGGCGTATGTATGGCCCAAGTTGCAACTATACTGAATGCAAACGCGCCTGGTACACTGGGCCATAAATCATTCAAGCGCTAGGCTTGTTCTGCTAGGGTTGTGCATGTTCCGCATATTGTCGATATCAGTTATAAGACTAATTGGAAATGTTGCAGCTGGAATTGACTGTAAGCGTGTTCGTGAATTTTTCTTCGTTTCACCATAATTGAATTATTAAGGTCTTGCTTTCGTTGGGCGTCCACGCTTCCTTTTTTGCCCAACAATAGGCACATTTTTGGCATCTGCAGGTGTTGTCACGTACTTGAGTCGGATCGCAAGCTCCATGACATGCTTCCAAATTATAGTTCTTAATAAAAAAATTGGGACAGGTACATTTTCCGTTCATCCAGGCGCTTTGTTGGGTGGCTTTTCTTTTTATAACCGTAAGAAGTGTACCAATCTTGATTAAATAGAGTGTTACTTGCTGTTGAGCTTGCTATATTACTATATGTAAGTAATTAGCCCGAAGTCCGATTCTAAGACTTGAAATTTTTGTATAAATACTTGTCGTCCGATGGCCGGCGTAGGAGTCTATATCTATCGTTTTCAACATCAGGATGACTCGCGGCATCTTTTCGAATTATAGATTTATTACTTTTGTTACGGAAACGGAAACATGCCAATGCATTATTCATATCGCTAACTTCCGGTTCCATGTCCATTAATTTCGCTTTAATGGCGTCCGTTGTAATTAACATTCCGGAATGTTCGATGGTCATAATCATGGGCATATATGCCAGCATAATAGAACCAATCCACTCGTCACTTATTCCAAAACCCGTTCCCGACAATTTCTGACCAGCTTCAACAATTTGAGTAACATACGATGTCATCGATGTGCAGTTTTCAAGTCGAATAGATATAAGATTTCTCAATAAGCTGATTTTTCTCGTAAATCCTGAGTCATCAAATAGCATTCTCAATTTTTCCCACAACTCCTTCGACGTACTGACATTCTTAATATGGACATAAATTGCAGGGTCTATTGTCAAAATTAATTTGGCTTTTGTCATCGCATCATCTGCAGCTACTGGGATGTTGTTCGGGTCTGGTGTTATACAATTAACCATTCCTTCCAATATCAAAAAAATTTCTGCTGCGAAACACCACTCGCTATAGTTTTCTCGACCTTTTAGTTTAGGTACATTAACTAAGTAACTCGAGCTAGAAGCCACAAACGGATTTATGCACGCACAGTTTTGTTTCACAAATTACTTTAATGTTTTTGTAACACACTGTTTATTGTCCACCACAAGGTAATTCTGACGAAATAAATTAATTTTAAACTTTAATTCGCGCAGGCTGGGCTCTGGTCCCATAACCTAAAATAAAACAACGTGACCGTGTTGGAAGCGCACAAACAACTGTTTATTGAGCTCCCAATGATGTTGTACATAACCAAACACAGATGGCGCTGACAGTCTGGCAAATGCCTATATTTTGAATATTTATAACACTTTTTTTCCGGGAGTGCTCTGGACAATTTTTATCTGTGGCATAGTGACGACCGTCACAAAAAAGCCATGAAAGCTAATCTGATTGAATTTGGCAAGACAATCCGAGATGAGGTTGGCCACACTTGAAGCAACGTGCTTTCGAACGGCATTTATCTTTAATGTGCCCAAAACGCGCCGGTGTTGAAGTCGCGACTCGATCTTGATATTTTGATGTGTTTGCGAAGATTTTCGTAGATTTTGTAGTCGTTCCCCTCATGGGCCACCAAATTTATGTATTTAACATAACGGAGCCTTTATAATAAAAACCCAAATATCGACTTTTTAGTGTTTAATTTTGTGGGTTTACAATGCCGCCTTGGACGTTTAGTGTACAGCGAGTGAATGAAATGAATGTCTTGATTGGCTGGTTTGACGTTTAAATATTTTTAAGCGCCTGCGATATATTTAGTAGCAAAATGTGGCGTGAAGCCGCAACAGACAGCAATTAAAACATTGAATAGAAGGCAATTGATACACCTCGACTGACAGAGATGAATATAGGCAATAAATATGGGGAGGCAAGTTTTGCCCGCTAAAAGTCAGCACAACGGTAGTGGAAGGTGACCAATCTACGCTGCCGTCATTCTGACGAATCTTCCTTGAGGCGCCTTGCTTTCAGAATTTGACCACATACCTCCTGAGGGATTTCGGTCATTTCAATTAAATTGTCCATCGACCAATCTGTTGGGACATCACGTACTATCCCCATGCGAGTTACATTGAAAGTAGGGATGAAGGATTTGTAGTTACTACTGGCAAGAACAGGGTTGTTTACAAATTGGTTGGCGTCATTGGGATTATCAAATTCGACACAAATCCTGTTCTTACACAAATTTATTAGATGTAAGTTTTTACAAAACATTTATCTTCGTCAAAATTACAAACTACCACCGGTTCGGAAAGCTGTTTCTAGGGGGAAGAACTCGGCAAGAAACCCCCTAATTGCTCTTTTCATAAATCAATTTACAACATACGAGTAACACGTAACAATACATATATATCAATCTAATAATACAATATTCAACTATATTCAACGCCAGAACGTTCATCATTTATATAATCTAATATCCTATAATAACCCTTTTTGCACAGGGTTTTCTTAATATAAACTTTAAATTTATTCAGAGATAATGGTTGTATATTAGCAGGAAGTCTGTTGTATTATAGAAGCGTACACATTGTTCCATAAAAGAGTTGCTAACCCTGTGGAGACGAGTTTTATTCAGTTGAAGCCTATGCTTGTTTCTAGTATTCAAACTATGAACATGACTATTTCTACTGAAAGTGCTAATATTTTTGTGAGCAAACAAAAGATTTTCAAAAATGTATTGTGAGGATATTTTACCAACTTTTGATTTCACTAACAATTGACCAAAGTGCAATAGTGAAGCCCGCTTTAGGATGTTTTTCAATGCGCTTCACCTGCACATGAACAATGAATGGGCCATTGTCACTATTGGTGTACTTGCGTGGTTCGCCAAAGCTTGGGTGAGTCCACGTATCTTGCCTGGAGTCAGATGGGGGATGCGACTTTTTGGCCGATTCATTTGAAATGTTTGAGTCGGAAGGACGCTTACGTTTTTCCTGACTGGACTGGATTTCCTCATAAGTATCTAATTTTATTACGTTTTTGTCAACAAAGGTCGCGACTCTTACTATAGTCATAGTTACGGTATGACTCTAGTAAGTATAAAGAAAATTCATGGTAGCGTTTAGGAATAATTAGCGCTGCAGAGATCTGTCAAATCCTTATATTTTTCTTTACTGATTGGCAAAGGCCCTTGATACGCCTGTTTCAGTTTAACTTCATTTTCCAACCTTTTCTTGTTTCGGGTGCCAGATCGCAACACAATAATTTTCTTGGGTACAAAATCAAAATTTCATCAAAATCGTACTTGTACTCTATTTGGTCGTTCTTATGGAATTCCATGCCACCTTCTCATTTTTGGTATTCTTTATCCAATTTTTGTTTACTAGCAAGGCTTTGAAATCGAAAATGTCTTCTTGTCTTATTTCCTTCACGACGTAAGGGTCACCTTCAGATTTAGCCCAACGGACTTAGTAATACCATTCTTCTGGCACTCAAATCGTTTTGGGTTTGCTTGATCGTTCTACTGTCGCGAGCACATTGTCATTCATTTTGAATGTGACCTTTTTCTAGAAAACGATAGATCATAGTTACTCTGAGCTTTTTTGCTACAAACATGTAGAGTGAAAACACGATCCGGTTCCTATTTTGGCCTGCGCAGTTATTAGACCAAAAACGAAATTCCTTTGCGCCACGCTTGCATGGAATTTGATGAAGTTGAGTAGACTACTAGATACTTCGATAGAGCCACGCCGAGCGATCGCTTCATGCCACATGTAGCAAGTCTTGCCTATCTTGGATACAAGATCATAGACCGTGAAATTCAATGTCGTGAACCGCCTCTTGTAATAAAGTACGCCGATATCGGTACCATGAGAGGGGTCACTAAAACTTTCTGAAAATCAAAGGTGGCAGCGACATCTTTATTGATTTGAGCCTCTCGCTGGTCGGATTTCTTTAAATCTCGTGCCTTTTTCTCGCGACATTGGTGTAAAGCAAGCGCAGCTTTTTCTTCATCCGTTGTAGTCTATTTGTTTTTAACACGTGACAGATATCACATTTATCCTTCTTAGGTCTGTGCAGTGCCAGGTTGAAGTTGGCATTAACTACTTCTCTGTACTGTCTTTTCGTAGATGCTTTTGAGGAATATTTGCTATCATCGAACCATTCACAATAAAGCTTATACATCCGAGATATGCTTTCAACGCCTTCTAGGCACCTCTGTTTGCATCGGTTTCGTTCCAAAAATAACAATGCACTTTGCTGTATGAATCCTGAATTTTGTATTCTACTTTTTTGTTCATGGAGATAAATAAGAAATCATAAGCTTTCTTTTGTAATAGAAAGATGAAGTGTCCTCTTTATGAAGAACAGCCTGAAGGTCAAACATGATTACTTTATTATTGTCTTACATCTATTTGATGTCCGTCATCACATTTTTCCCGTGGTTGAGTGTTTTTTCTTCTAAATGGGTGTCAAATATTTTTGAACCTTTATTTTTTTTCAATTTTCCGCCTGCCTCTTGCGTTTATTACCTTTAGGCGTAGTGGAAACTGTAGGTGTTGCTGGAGGATTCTCTCCGGTTCCTCTGTTTGCATCGGTTTCGTTCCAGAAATAACAATGCACTTTGCTGTATGAATCCTGAATTTTGTATTCTACTTTTATGAGATAAATAAGAAATTATAAGCTTTCTTTTGTAATAGAAAGCTGAAGTGTTCTCTTTAGGTGATTGAAGAACAGCCTGAAGGTCAAACATAATTACTTTATTATTGTCTTACATCTATTTGATGTCGGTCATCATATTTTTCCCGTGGCTCAGCGTTATTTCTTCTAAACGGGTGTCATATATTTTTCTAAATTTTCCGCCTTTCTCTTACGTTTTTTTTTTACCTTTAGGCGTAGTAGAATCTGTGGGTGTTGCTGTAGGATTCTCTCTGGTTGCTCCGTTTAACTCTCTTGTTGGCTCAGGTTTCTTTCTTGTGATTTTGCGCCAAGCAAAGTAGCCAACAATAATCACTTCATCCAGTGACTTAATCGCTGTGATAGCCTTGTTGAAAAAGCTAGTGAGTATATTGCGTACCTTTGATGTTTTTGTAGTTAAGGTGCTTTACTCTTAAGGTGCATGTGTCTTGTACTCAGGGTTCCATATATTACTGCAATATTCTAAGTTGCTTCTGACATAAGCATAGTACAAGACCTTTAAACATTGTGCATCCGAAAAAGCCTGACTGACACGTACGCTGCGCAGAATAAATCCCAAGTTTTTAATATGCTTTATTAACAATTAATGCAATGTGCTCCGAAAATGTTAATTTAGTGTCCAATATGCCTAAATCCCTAACTGATTTGATTTCATTAATTTTTAAATTATTTTATAGCAATTAAGCTATGTTGACTTTACCTGGCTTGTATTTAATATCGAAGCGAGAAGTCTGAAGCCATAATACCCAGCGCTCAACTCGCGCACATGGTTTTGACATTGATCCGAATAAAAATTCTTATGGTTTACGGTCCGTTATGAGGTCGAATTTCTTGCCGAACAAATCAGTTTGGCTGTATTTTATTTCCACTTCTGTCAGTGTCCGGTTGCCATAGGCGATGATTCTTGGGCCCTTACCATCGCTTTGTATTAAAACTGCTCCTAGTCCAGTTTGGCTCGCATCCGCATCCGCGATGACTTGTGTTTCATCATCGCATATAGTGCTCGCTTTAACTTATGGAAGGCTTCGTCCTGTTCATCCTTCCTCAAGTCCACTATGCCTGCTTTTTTGTTTCAGTAACTTCTTCGGTTATAGTTGCCAGATATGGCAACCATTTATTGATGTAATTTACTAAACTTAAGAAGCCCTAAAGTTCTTCTATAGTCTTAGGTAAAAGCAAAAATAAGAAAAGAGACAGGTATTCCATATGAGCGCAATAAATGAACGATTAACATCAGGAAAAAAAATCAAACAAATTTACAGAAAAATTTGGTAAACGTGAATGTAGCAAGTGTGTTAAAACAAATTACTTTAATTTGTTTAAATCATTCCAGGTATACTTTTGAAGAATTATCTTTTCGAATATGAATTTTTCCAAACCTCACCCAGATATATTGATAACCATTAGGCAGTAAGAGCGATTTATAGTCCGATAGAAGCTTCTTATATCTTATAATATAATGTTCTCATTTAAGTATGCAGGTTTCTTACTTATTCTACCACTTCTAGTACGAGTAATATTATTATCCTTAAAATCGAAATCAAATTTTCACCATGAATCAAATCACTATTTCCACTATCTTTTGAAACTCCCTTATTATTATTTGAACCAACGAAATTATCCTCATAATCTTTCTTTACCAATATATTTTCCTCCTCTTATTCCTAGTTATTTTTACTTTGTAGTAGAAAATAAAGGCCCATTTTATTTTATTCCTAGTTATTATTTCTCCCTTATCATTTTTTAATAATGTAAGATCTAGGACCTTTACTATTTTCTAATACAATTCCACTTTGATTAGGTTCAGAAGTTCTGTTTTCATTTTTTATTTTAACCCTGTATTTCCCTATCAGGGGATTTACCCCTGTATTTCACTATCAGGGGATTTACCCCTGTATTTAATTTTGGTAAATGTTTACTTCATCATATTGATCCCTTTTAAAAAACATATGCTATGATACACTTTCATTTTTTATAGGTATAAAATACTCATTAAACTTTTTCAAAACTTTCTGACAGTCATTTTGATCTATTTCCGACAAATCAAACGTGCTAAATATTTCAATACATTTTTCTCCCATACAATGTACTTAATAGCAGAGCAACTTGTGTTTCCTGTGATTTTTCTTGAGCTCCTGACGCTTTTCTACCAATTTCAAACCTTCTAATCCACTTTTTAAATTCTTCTGCGTGAAGTTCTTTTAACGATGTTGGGACTTTTAATGCAATCACACCTTGAACTTCCGCCTATTTTCTGTATAAGCTTGTATAAAAGAGGGCGAAGTCTGTATTCTGTAATAGTTTTTTTCATTGCTAATCACCTATATGTAGAATTTCATCTATGAATTAAAAATTAATAAAGGAAAAGATCCGCCAAAAATTAACGGATTTTTCTTCTCCCTCGGATATCCGGCACATCACTATTAAAGAGTTGGGTATACCTACTATTGATTACTTGATATGGGCTCAAGAATGGGCTAAATTGTAGCTAAGAACAGTCCCGATCAAGTCAGGTTTTAAACTAAAAAACTGGATCAAAATCGGTCCATCCAATTGAGAGCTACGATTCCACAGACAGACACACACGTCAAACTTATAACACCCCGTTTTAGAGTCGGGCGAATTACAATAAAATTGTACTGTTAAATTTTACTATTTAAAAAAAAAAACTGTAGCTCATAAGTTTATGGCGTTTTAAACGCAAAAGTCTTAATGGATTATATTGTATTACCTACATGTAAAATTGTATAATTTGTTATTTTTGTTATTCTATAAACAAAATGAGAGAAAAATGTTATAGCTAAGATATTTATGTGTACTATGGATATTTTCTTTGTTATTATGGATACTTTTAAAATCTACTTTGTTATGTGAAATTTTATGTAATTAAAATTAGTTGAATGAGAAATCCGTGATTTATTTACTAACTGAAATAATTTTTCGAATCAGTGAATTAATTGGTTAATTTTCTGGAATAGATTCAAAACATATATTTTATTAATTTTCAGTACGACTTCTCCCCTCCCCTACCTTAAGTTTAACGCAAGTGAAGTCGCGGGCACCAACTAGTATATTATAAATGCGAAAGTAACTGTCTGATTGCTATCTTTTCACGTCTTAACTACTCAACTGATCATGAAATTTTGCATACACGTTGTGAGGGATACAGGGGCCCTAGACAAAGTGCCATAACGATAACGAAGTTCGATAGTTATAAATGTATGGGAAGTATCACGTGATTTAGCGAAGGCATATGTCAATCCCATACATTTTATTTTTAGCGAATCGAATGCAACTTGTCTAAGGCCCCAGGAAAGGACATAGGCAGTGGCGTAACTAGGCGTGGGCGAAGTGGGCCCACGCCCACGGCCTCGCACTTAGAGGGGCCTCGCGGGGCCTCTTTAAATTTCAGTCCAATGTGGTCCCCAACAAAATTTAGATCTTAGTAATGAATATTATCCAGATTTAGCTGCAAAAATCAATTATAAATCCTTACTAGTGGACTTCTGTAAAGCGAAAAGCCGAAAAACATTATTTTTGTGTGAAAATTAAATTAGTCAAGTTACAAATTAAACCTTTTTTTTTTTTTTTCAAATATTCTTCCACCGTGCATTTATATTTTTTTCACTATCATCAGTAGGTATGTCGTGTCAAAGCATGTTTGGTAAGATAGTTTTATTGGGTATATCTTGGGCACGAAACAAAAGGGGCCTCGCTGATGCGACTTTGCCCACGTCTATATTAGACCACGCTACGTCACTGGACATAGGGTACCTTTCATCCAGAAAAAAAGCACTGTTACCGAGAGATCGTCTAAAAATATAAAGAATTTGGCGCCACTATCGCGTGGACGCGCCACCGTCGTCAACAGCGATAACGATGTCAGACGTCATTATTATTACCATAGAGTAAATAGTTACTTATTACTGGTTAAGAGTGGGTATAAAGCAAACAAAATTAGTAATTTCACCCGCGTGGCCCCTTGGACATGACAGTGACACAAAAAATACGTAGAACTACGCACAACATGCGACGGAAGATAGCGCATCTCGCTCAATAATAATGTTATGTGCCAAAAGTATTAAACATTAATTATTCCTAAACTACAATGTCCAATTAAAAATTGATACATAGAGCATTAGATAATCTGTGAAGTGAGATTACTGATACACTTTTAGCTTTGTAATGTGTGTCATTTTGAAAATAAAACTAAAATCGATGGAAATGAGAGCTCACTTGGTGATTTTTTTCTATCGAGAAAATTTCATTATATTATGTTTTCTGTTACAGTCGTCACTTTCATTTATAATGTATTTATCTATTTAAAAAAATTACTTAAATTAGACTGTTTACTTAGATAAAATTCAAATCTAGGATTGGCTATTTCTCTTTATACACGCTCTTAAGCACCTATTTACTCTGTTTATTACTCATATATTTTCTTTTTCAAAGCGGACGAAGTCGCGGGCGCCAGCTAGTAAACTAATAATAAAAAATCAAAAACGTTCAACCCAGTATCAACTGGAATTTATTTCAAAAAAAAAATTTAATACGGATTTACTGATACAACGTGGAAATATTATATATTGTGATAAAATATTAAAATTACAAGTACCTATACTGTAATATTTTGCAGGGAATTAAATTTCTCTATAATATTACCTTAATTACAATTTCTCCAAGAGTTTTCTTTAAACCTTAACCTGACCACAGTCTTGTGGAAAAGTTCGGAAAAGTATAAGAAAAATTTTCCGAATTTCTTTTATAACATTAGATACGAGCAAAGATTTAAATCGAAAGATGCGGCGTAATCTCCTCGCGCCATACTAAAAACACACCGAAAATTCTTAACAATGGGTTGGGCGCAGGCGCTCAACCCAACTACAGTTGCACGCCAGCTACAGTGAGTGACGGTCGCTTGTTGAGAGCGTCGCTATCGTCACAGTCACGTTTTAAGTAAGGAATGTGTTGTCTGTGTTTAAGTGTGTTTAGACAAAGGTATATGTATTTTATACTTTTGTCTTTAGTATAATGTATGTTGTATTTTGTAACACACTTTCGCTAGTAATGCCGCATCTCTCGATTTAAATCTTTGGATACGAGGATATACGAGTAACTACGTCGGTCTAATTCAATTCGTTAACCTGCTAAGTCCATTTTTGATCAATTTCACTTTATATACGAAGACGTGAGCGGATGAAGGTGATATGTCGCATTTTTGGGTTTTTTCTTTTTTTTGCGTTGATGAAGGTAATATGTCCATATGAAAGATTACAGACCTTAAGATCGTCGATTTAAGACATTTTTGGAAAATAAAAGTTGAAAAAGGTGTTATGTACAGTTAATTTTAAAAAGCAAAAAGTGCAGAAAAGTTTAGGTACTTTTGTTTATGTAAGAGGGAGCTATGTTCACTTTTTTTTTTAAATTAAATAAATAAAGTGTTTTACTTGCTATCATACCATTAATATTTTAGTTTGTTTAAATAACTTTGCATCATAATTTAGTACAAAAATCATTTCCGTGGCGACTTATCTCAAAAGTTAAAAGTAAATCTTTAACCTCGATTTATTCAAAATTGGAATTATGCGACATATCACCTTCATCCACTCACGTCTTCATACTTTTCGACAAGTTCAGACGATTGTCTACCGTTTGGTGAAGGAATAACGACGATTATCAAACTAAGGAGGTGAGAAATTTCATAAATGAAAAACTGCCTTCTGACTAATAGCAAATTTTCACAAAGAAAACCTGCTAAATCCTAATATAAGTTTTGTACTGATATAATGTCGCTCATTTCACATGCCTGATGCGACGCACAATATTTTATCATATCATTTTTTCTTCCTCCTGAGAACTATGCAAAATGTGACTTAGCAGGTTAACGAGTTATTTTTTATATTAAAAATAGTATATTTTTAAAAAAATCTGTCGTTTCCTAACACGAAGGTACATACCTACAGACAGGCTGACGGTCAACTTGATGGTAAGTGGCTACCGTCGCCTATGACACGAGCAACGCCACATTTGTGTGCTGCAAGTGCGTTGCCCACCATAGAAGGTTAAACCCTTTAGCCGTCACAGTCGGATTTATCCGACAATTATTATTTTCGTGTTCATTTCACCAGAGACGTACTATCGCGGTCAATGGTGCAGACCCACTTTTCATACAAATTTGTCTAACGTTGAATTGAGGTTGTCATAGTAACGTAAATGTTATAATACGAAATACGAGTAGGTATTTGAAGTAGGAACAAAGATAAATACAAAATGTGCACACGAAATTGTTCCTTACGGTGGGACTGCTCCCTTGACCGCGATAGTACCTATATGTACGACAAATTTCTCTATAATCTATTCTTTTTCTATTGATCAAAAACGTAAACAAATATAGCGTCGCCGTGGTCACTGGACTGTTCTAAAAATGGAATTTGTACATTAGGCATTATCAAAGAGAGTTGACTCAGTGATTAACTCATTTAATATGTATTCTTTTTTCATTGATCAAAAAGGTAAACAAACAATTCAAGATATAGAACTAAACAAACAACACGAACAAATTCTAAATGAGTTATTATAATTACTGAGTCAACTCTCTTTGATAATGCCTTGTGGCGGCGATCAGTATCTTGAACGCAGTTAGAGCTGTCAGCCGTCAAATTGTTATTGGTGTCACTGTCACTGTTCGGTGAATTTAATTAAGCCTGTTTGTAAGAGTTCAATATAAATGTTTATCGTAAAATGTGTTGTTTTCATGTGGCTGGTATAGTGAAAAGCATGTTCCTCCCATAGCCCAATGTACAAATCCCATCTTTAGAACAGTCCAGTGACCATGGTGACGCTATATTTGTTTACGTTTTTGATTTTTTCAAATTTTTTCACATCATCAACTATGACGTATTGGCATAATATTTTGAGTGTTGATGAACTCGTACATTTTTTATTTATTTTTTTTAAATAAAATGAGCTAACAATAAATTTATCGCCTATTGGATCCAGGGAACAAAGTAATAATAATAATAATAGGAAGGAAAGGAATACATAAAAAAAAAAAAATTCTCTAAGGGAAGTAGTAGTAGTAGTAGTACATTGACATAATATTTACATTGTGTGTGATTTTTTTTTAACGACTAAAAAATTTATAATCGTCCGACTTTTTTGTCGCGCAACTTTTCAATATATCCATCAAAGATTTAATAGTCATCTACGTCGTACAAGTTGTCGATTTCCTCGTCGTCCAGTTGCATCGACTGGAAGTCCACCTTGTAACGAAGCAAACCTGCAAATTTAAACGATTCGTTATATATTATATATATATATATATATATATATATATATATATATATATATATATATATATATATATATATATATATATATATATAAGACGCAAGTGTCACAAGGAAATTGGGGAAACAACGTCACAAATCGCCGCTTAAAAACTAAAGGGCCATAAAACAAAAAAATAATTCACAAATGTTTTTATTGCAAAAATACAATCACAATCCTTCATATTGTATGTTGCAAAAAGACTTAATATGGTTGTTTTATTCCATATTTAGTATATTTTGATCATTTTTTATATAATCAAAAAGTAACTTATATATGTTTATATCTCTTCTATATAGTATTCAGTTTATTATAAAAGTACTTAAAACAATTTAATGCTACTTAAAAATACGCTTCTAACGATGTATTATATGCATAATGCATATATTTGATATATATATCTAATAAGAAAAAAATGGACAAAAAATAATTTAATTTTTTTCAATTAGCTCTCCTGTAAAAAGTGTAATTTTGATTTGTGGCCCTTTAGTTTTTAAGCAGCGATTTGTGACGTTGTTTCCCCAATTTCTTTTGCCGAAAGAAATGGAATGCAACGTCTGTATTTCCGAGCTCATATAACCCCAATTCTTTTTTTTTAAGTTGGAGTGAATAGACAATATCTTCTGGGTTGAGAATGAGGTTCGCTCCATCACAGGCCTCATCTTCGTTACACAACTGGATGTTGGCCAAGAGCAAACCCATCTCTAATAATAATAATAATAAAAAATCCACCTTCGTATTTGAAAGGGCATTAAAAAACATGTCAGTCAGTCGTTGGAAGTGAAAACGTAGCTTCACAAAAATAATTTGTATGATATTTTAAGTTCCTTGGCATTATCGAATTAGGTAAATTGTCGCAATTATTGATAGCAAGAAATACAAGAGTAAATATATGTATGTGACACTGACACACAATGACTAATAAATTCATAATGATAGACCATTAAAAAAGTTAACACTGGTCAAATTATAAAACAAAATATTTGGTTAGTGACTTAAAAAAAAAAATACATGCAGTCTCAAACTCACACAAAAGCAAATACAACAATTTTAATATGTGCATATTAAATTACTTCAAGAACAATGTTCACATAACTAATATGTCCATACATATTTGTTACATTTAATGCGTAAATACGAGAAGAGATTTTTTTTTAAAAAGATAAAGGTTTAAGAAAGTTTTAAAGTTATCAAACATAACGATGATTGAAAAAAAACTAATAAAAAAAATATATCAATGACATACAGGCTATTTCCATTTTACTCTTTGGGAAATATTTCATTTACAAATACCACAGAGTACAAAGTATTTAAATGACACACAGACTATTTAACATTAAAAAAAAACACACACACAAAAACGATATTTAATTTAATAATAGGACGTTACCTCAATCCAGGGAAAGCATTGGAAAAAGTTTAAGCAGATCAAAGAATTAGTCGAGTGCGAGTAACTGTAATATGTCTGTGATTATACATACGAGTGGCATCAATCTATTACAACTATGGATATTGCGTCACAAATGCCAAAAGGGCACACAAAAAGTACGCCTAAAAACGGAATCATGGCGGAGTCTCGCCTTCGCGCGTCGATGATAAAAGGCAGTAACGACCAAGTTCTACTATTCATTTTAAACTCCAATGCGTCGACATTGTCTTTAAATGACAGATGTTTGGTTGTTTTTAAATGACAGATGACAGGTTCTACGCATAATATGTCACTTTTAAGCGTTCCATAAAGTTCGCAGTGTTTTGTATTGTATGGAGTGCGAAATTCATAGTTGTAGTAAATTGATGCAAAGTGGCTGAAAATTTTCGTCAGGTCAATAAATGTAAATACTTCAATCTTAGGTATAGCTGCTAAGATTATATGATACTGTAGTAGTTATTCAAAAGTGCATATAGAATTTAAAAAAAGTAGTAGTCTGCAAGAAAAGTTTGCAAGTTTTTCTTTTATGGTCTCGAGCTATATTGATTCTAATAAAATTTGTATAATTTGTAAATTTGTACAGATAAGAGTACTTTAATTTTATTTTTAAAAAATATTGTTACTTGTGAAATAAAAACATATTATAAAAATAATAATTCGTTGAACCACACATTTTCAAAGGAATGATACTATTATTGCTCACAGTAGGTTCCACTTTTATCAAAATTTTCATTTTTGATCCCATCAATAAGTGAGTAAATGCTTAAAGTTTGTTTTTTAATCTCAAGAGACAAAAATGACATTACATGTGACATGCATATACATACATTACATGGTATCATTAATGTTTGTATCATATACAAACTTGACATTTGCATGTGTCATTTTTGTCTCTGAGATTAAAAAACAGACTATGTTAATAAAATGTCACTTGTCAGTAGTATTACGGACAAGTATTTCACATTTTCCGTTACAATATCAAATGTCAACGTCAGTCGTCAGTCAAGCGTCAAACTAATCTGTTTGTCACAGTGACAATAACAAATGTCAACGTCAGTCGTCAGTCAAATGTCAAAGCAATCTATGTTTGTCGGTTCACAGACTAGTTTAGACTAATCCCAACCAATCTGAACTCTCTCCCATCTTTTACAACGTACACGTAATAAAACAAGCATCACCATTGCAAACTTTTTATGTAGAAGCATACATTATAGTTAAAACCGTTACATCACTTAGAACCCTCTTCGCTTTTTACTAAAATAAATTCGTTATTCGAAAATTATTATTTTTTTAGACTATATAAATCAAACCTTAAACACTACATATATGACTAGGGGGGGTTAAAAGCTAATCTAATTAATTTAAAAACAGTCATTACTCAAAAATAGTGACCGGATATAATCAAATATTTTAAAAATTCTTTACAGTGGGACCAATTTATTGACGTAAATATAGAAAATCAATCTCGACAAAGACCGGTTTATTTATTTCCCGCTTCCCATCAAGGCTCTATACTCCAACAATTATTATTGCATTTTTGTGCGTGTTTGCCAATTCTTTATAGACCATTTTTCGGACAATTTCAACATTTTCCCAAGCATTTTCAACATTTTCCCAAACATTTTCAACATTTTCCTTAGGAATTTACTTAGGAAAATGTTGGATTTGCTTGGGAAAATGTTGAAATTGACCGAAAAATTGTATATATTCATTTCCAATTATCAGTTTTAAATGTATTAAAGGCTCGCTTTGGTTAGCAACGATACAAAAATACAAAATATCTCAAGGCAGATTACTCGGAGGTGTGTGATTTGAATCGGATTTTTTTCGATGCAAAGTGCTCGGTATCATCAAATTCTATTTACAAAGATTTTGAAATCTTTGAGATATTGTATTGGTTGCTTTAAATAAAATTCAATGAATAACTATGTAGATTATAAGATTACCTCTCACCAGCTTTTATGTAAACAAAGAAACATGTTATATTTTATAATATTTTTTATAGGTTATCCTCAAAGTTTTAATTTAATAATTTTTGCTGGATTTTTCATAATATTGATTTTTGAATTTGATTTGTGGTGGAGTTTAATTTTTAATCTTTGAATTTTTTGAAGTTTTTTAATCATTGAATTTTTAGACAAAACTGTAATAATTTAAAATTTATTTTTCCACAATTTTGCAAATAAATTGTGTAGACAAAGTTTACAAGCCTTTGAAGTTTTTTAATCTTTGAATTTTTTGAAGTTTTTTAATCTGACTTTTTAGACAAAACTGTACAATTTAAAATTTATTTTTCCACAATTTTGCAAATAAACCGTGCAACCAAAGATTTATTAAAAATTTTGTGTTTTTGTGTAAGAATTGCACTTTATTTCAGTTTAGATCAATAAATATTCATTTTCCATTACCATCATTGCTTTCTGTCAAATTCCTATATTTATTTCAATGTATGCTTCTCTATTATATATATTATATGTATGTTAATTTAAAATCGATGTAATTAGTGTATATGTATAGTAGTTTAATTAATATATTAATAATGTATGTAGGTAATTTTTTATTTATTCATATAAAATATAACTTGATTCGTAACACACACCAAACGCGTTCATATCTTTTTAAACGTAATTTATGTACTAATAATTTTTTCATATGGGAATAATATGTTTTTGAGTAACTTTTGTTTGACCTAGTTTTGTTTGTAATTGATTTTGTTTGGATTTTTTATTTTATTATTTTGAATTTTTTAAACTGGTTTGTATGAGTTGTATGAACTGGTGTGTACCAAGTTGAATAATAAATCGATAGGGTTTGGAATAAATAAATAAATAAAAAAAGTTAAAAATAATCTAAGAGAATGTCATCTATTATGCTAAACATTTTTAGGAATATTTTTTAATTATTTTTTAGTTTGAAGTAATTTTTTTTCATCAAATCAAAACCTGTTCTTTTTCACACTAAAAACAATATTAGCGAGATTTTATTGCGCATCAATTATTAATTATATATTTTTTTTTGCGCATCAATTATTGATTAAGTATATATTTATTTGCGCATCAAAAAATACAGAACGTTAAATTAGAATCGTTAATTAGGCTCAATGTGATTTTATTAAACTTTACCTATGATATCTTCTAAGCTCCCTATCTCAGTTAATTTGCTTAAACCTTTTTTTTGTAACTTACTGATTTTGTATATATATTTTTTTTTAATTTTTTTCCCACCCATTCGTTTTAATCCTTCGAAAATTTCTTTTATCCATCTATATTACATTATTTAACATGTATATTGGACTATATTATATTACATACTATGTAATATAGTTGGAGAAATATATAATTCCAATCCAAAAACTTACATTCAAAATTCAATTTTTGAGATTTGTTAGTAAATTTTATTGGACTTAAACTGCCCAAGCTCGCTTAGAGAATTTTTCACTCGAAAAACGAAATTTTATTTAAAAAAAAGTTAATTCAAAATTCAAAAACGCGTTGCGGTGGTGTGTTACCATCAATTTATATCCAATGGCGTTACTATAGTGTTTTTGATTTCATAATTAGCATTGTATAGTTTTTACTAGTTAATTATTCACGTGTGTATAATATGTTGTTTATTTATTTTTAATATTAATTAACGCTCTCACTACTATGTTAAGGCATTAAATATATATATGTAATACTATTGCGAAAGGCATTTTTGGTAGTATTCGGTTTCATTATTACTTTTTTTTTTATTTATTAAAAAAAAACACCAAAACTTCAAGGCATAGGTCGAGTTTTCTAAGGGAATATAGAGCTAAAAGTAAAAAAAAAAATTACGCACTGGGTTTTCTAGACGAGCGATCAATAAACGCGACGTTTTTTTTTTTTTTTTTTTTTTCAATCTATATGTAATGGCTGATTAAAAATTTAGCAGTGCTCGTGTTTTTTTTTTTTAAATTACTTTTATAAACAGTTTCGTATTCAATTATTGATTGATCAACAATCAATTGAATAAGTTCAAATTCAGGGATCAGTTACAAATAGAGATTTGTATTTCTGTTTATTTACAATGAATAAGATTAAAATTGGTGGACCGATTTTAACATTTCTTTCACCTATAGAAAGCTACGTTATCGGCGAGTGACATAGGCTATGTTTTACAAAGTTACGCGGACAAAGACGCGTGCAACAGCTAATGTTGTATAACACTATCGTCAACAAGTGTGCGCGATGCGATCAGAAATTTATATTTTATTAAGATTTTTTTTTAGGAATTTCCATTGAAAAAGCAATTTTTGATTTTGGCAGAACTTTGAAAGTTTTCATAAAATGTATATTTGTGATTCAATTTTTTAACCGCAATTTTTTCGTTTTGAGGCAATTTTGAACAGATTTTTTTTTTCATTCGCCCATTTTTATGGTTAAAAATTTCTTTTAAAAAAGTATTATTGCCATATATAAAAAGGGCTGTAATCCGTCTTCAATCACTAGAAACGCAAGAAAAACACAATAATGTCTATATCACGAGTACTGCTGCGTTTAAAAAACGCCGCGTTTCAACCGCTCGTGTGTGTGTGTGTTAGTAAAAAAAAATAGGGAAAAACTTATGCAAGCAATCTCTCTTATTACACTATTGTAATCTTTAAATGGGTTTTCTAATTTATATTTTTTTTTTTTCATTTTTTCATTTTTTTTTTTTTTTCTCTCAATAGTCATCGAGGTCAACGTCGTCAAGTGGCTCGTCCAGCTGGAGCGATTGAAAGTCGACTTTGTATCGTAATATGCCTGTCATGTTAAGTAAGTTTGTAAAAGTTTCATCATTTCCGACACATCCCACCGGTGCGTTCCGAGCAGCAAGAAAAGGAGAGAAACACACGAGTCAATGTTAGTTTTATTTGTTGCTTAATAAATATTACATTTATGCATGCATTAATATTAGAATTCTACACTTTTTACATTTTGTTATAATTATAATTAAAAAAAAACTCTTTTATATGTCACAATTTTATTATTTCTATAAAGAGCTTCGCTCAAGTGTTAAGAGCCAAGCTACTCGCTTAAGCGCCTCTTTCACCAACTACAAGTAAAGTGTTGATTAGTTACTTTTAGAAATCATTTTCTGTTTTATTGAATTATGCACTCGGTTTATTGCATCATGCGATAGGCGATTTTTTTTTTATTATTTTCTTTTTATTGTTTGGGACTTTTACTGTACAAACAAAGGTATATCAGCTCCATTATTCCTATTTGACAGTTGGTGAAAGAGGCGCTAAGACTAGTAATTTAGCCGAGTAGCAAGTAATTTAGTAACTAAACGTGTCTCAGTATATTATATTCATTGTAGTTTCAAAGGACCATCTTGGTCCTTCGAGCTGGATATATCACTTTTCATACATTCGAGTTCATTTGGATATACAGATAAACTCAAAAAAACAAATATTCTAGTCAGATTAGTATGCTAATGTCTTTTAAGACCATTAAATCTTTGCTGGTTTAAGGAGGGGATAGTTAAATAAGCTTAAAAATATTAGTAATGATGATGGGATACTGACCTCCTATCCCTCCGAATCCGCGCACAAACTGACTGCCCTCCTGGCTCTTGTCAGTAATGATCTCGAGTGTGGCACCAAATGACTTGTAGTTGTTCGCCAACCACTCCAACAGAGGTTGGCATTCAACTAGCTCAAGCTCAACTCCGGTCTGTAAACATTACACCAAACACCGTTAGAACATAATAGGGGAGCCATTCATTAATTGTGTAAGGACGATTCCCCCCCCCCTTTTTTTTAAAGTTGAGAAATCCTCTCAGATACCCCGCAGTGTCCCCTACACTGGGCGGGGTCAAGGGGACGTTATAACACGACATCGGTATCCTGCCACGGCTATTCAGCGCGACGAGGGCTAAGATCCCTGTTGGAATCACGGCGTACCCAAAAGTGAGGGTTATGCCGGCCATCTCGGCGTACCCGAAGGCGGAGTTAGGCCGGCAATCACGGAGTTCCCGATAGTGGAGGTACGCCGCCATCTATGCGTACCCGGCAATCACAGAGTACCCGATAGTGGAGGTACGCCCGCCATATCGGCGTACCCGAAAGTAGAGGTACGCAAGACATCTCAGCGTACCCGAAAGTAGATGTATGCCAGCCATCTCGGCGTACCCTAAAGTGGAGGTACGCAGGCCACCTCGGCGTACTCGAATGTGGAGGTACGCCGAAATCTCGGGGGACCTTACGACGGGCGGCAGTCTCTCCCGCTCTCCCAAGATCACCGCCAGGGGCCCGGTATTTTTGAGCCATTGACCATAACATTACATTTCTAAGATTACGCGGCGGCGGTAAACAAACTCCCTTACAGAAGACCATTGCGTAATAGCATCGTGCGTGCTGTTTTGTTTCGGCAAGTGAGTAAGGGATCCCAAAACCCATTTCCCTATCCCCTATCCTCAATACCATGGAGAATAGAGGTAAGGAGGCCCAACCACAGCTTTACAATCCATACAGTTGGGCAACGCCTTTGATGTCGGGCGACGCCGCCACTCGTGTGAGTACTTCGCTGTCACGCGCTAGGGTTGTCACAAAATAGAAAATCCGCCACCGCTCACTCAACTCAAAAACATATTGTACGCGCCAGCCTTGAAAGTTGTAATGCAAACCGTTGCTCTGTGCAAGTACATTCGTTGCCCAACTGTATGGATTGTAAAGCTGTGGCCCAACTCTATACATGACACGCTACTCTATACTCTATACATGCTACACTGGCGCCATTCTGGTCAATTGCCACTTTTTCAGTTTAACACCCATGTAAATTGGTCCTACTTTACCTTCTACCCTTCATACTCAATCCCAATATGGTCGGCACTTACAGAGCACGCCATCTACCGTTGAGTCATTGTAAGATGACCGTGTCTTTTATGAGATGTAGTCAGATGGTGGCGACATAGAGCGAAGCCATATCTAATAAAAAAATAAAAATAAATAACACTTACATCCTTATCCGTAAAATGAGATTTGTCTTTCTCTTGCTCGGGGGTGAGATGGAGAATGGTTTCTTGGTTGGTCGCGTGCGATTTCAATACGTATCTGAAATAACATTTACATCATTACTTGTATATATGCAATAGCGAAATTTATCCACAAATCTTAAATAAAAAAATAAAAAAAAATGTCTCAAGTCACAACAATTATGTGTTGTGACTTGAGACACTTGGGGCCTCTTTCTCCAACTACAAGTAATGTGTTGATTAGTTAATTTTAGAAATCATTTTCTGTTATATTGAATTATGCACTCGGTTTAATGCATCATTCGATAGCCGATTTTTTTTTAATTATTTTCTATTTAATGTTTGGGACGTTTTTACCGTACGTACAAAGGTATATCAGCACCATTCCATCCCCGGTTACCGGTGAATTTAAATGACAGTTGGATCTACTTGACGTTTGAGAAAGAGGCGCTTATACTCTTAATACAGTTTTGACACAACATCAATCCACCATATTAAAATTATAAATGTGAAAGTAACTCTCTCTGTTTAACTGTCACCGAGTAGTTATTTTGACATTTTATGGTACAAGCGGACGCTTAAAATTTTTTTATTTATTAGTATACAGTATGAGTACAGATAAATTATGAAATACCTCTTAAAATTATAAATGTCAAAGTAACTCTTTCTGTTTAACTGTCACCGAGTAATTATTTTGACATTTTATGTACAAGCGGACGCTTAAATTTTTTTTTTTATGATTAGTATACAGTATGAGTACAGATAAATTATGAAATACCTCTTAAAATTATAAATGTCAAAGTAACTCTTTCTGTTTAACTGTCACAGAGTAATTATTTTGACATTTTAGGTACAAGCGGACGCTTCAATTTTTTTTTTTTTTTTATAAGTATACATTATTTTGAATTTTGATAACCATTTTGAAATACCTCTGTATATCCAAGTTCTCCCAACAGATGAGCGTTTCAACTGAACCCAATTCTAAAGCGCGAAGTGTGTCGTCAACGCCGAAGCAATATTTACCAGTGTCCTAAAAATTAGGAATTATTTCCTTTTAATATAAGTACATAATTATAGCTCTGCTTAAAAACTAAAGGGGGCACAAATCAAAATTATTATTACACTTTTTACAGGAGAACTAATCGAAAAAAAAAAAAAAAAAAAAGAATTATTTTTGTCAATTTTTTTTCCTATTAGATATATTTATATCAAATATATGCATATTATATACATCGTTAGAAGCGTATTTTTAAGTAGCATTAAATTGTTTTAATTACTTTTATAATAAACTGAATACTAGAAGAGATATAAGCATATATCGCTGCTTAATTACTAAAGGGCCATAAAACAAAAAAAATCCAAAAATGTTTTTATTGCAAAAAATACAACCACAATCCTTCATATTGTATGTTGCAAAAAGATTTATGGTTGTTTTATTCCATATTTAGTATATTTTGATCATTTTTTATATATATTCAAAAGTAACATATGTTTATATATCTCCTCTAGTATTTAGTTTATTAAAAAAAGTACTTAAAACATTTAATGCTACTTAAAAATACGCTTCTAACGATGTATATAATATGCATATATTTGATATATATATCTAATAAGAAAAAAATAGACAAAAAATAATTTATTTCTTTTCGATAAGCTCTCCTGTAAAAAGTGTAATTTTGATTTGTGGCCCTTTAGTTTTTAAACAGCGATATTTTTATTTAAAACTCATTATATTTTTAAGAGAATGCAACTCGATTATTTAATAATAAACATTATACAAGTAGAGGCACATTTTATATAACGACTCTGAATTGAATTTGAAATAAAAATAAATGTCGGATAAATCCGACACTGGCGGACATTCAAATAATAATTAACCAACTCACCTGAGATATTTCATCAAAGTATCTCCCAATCAATTTCTTCTCCTGTATAAACTTGACGTTTTGCAAAGATTCAGCCGCAAGTTCTATCGCCTGATTGAATCCGTTCTCACCACCGTACGACACGTCCACAAGTTTTATTATCTTCGCTTGGAGACGCTGAAATACAAAACATTTTTTTTATATACATTACTTACTATTTGTTGCATTATATTATGTCATCTAAGATTCGCTGATGATATAATTCTCCTAAGCGAAACAGCTCCTAAACGAAGAGGAAGAAAAGAAACAACTCTCCTTGTCCCGTTTCTAAATTCCAAAAACAAACAAAACAAAACAAAAAAAAAACCACATCAAAATCCGTTGCATACTTTTAAAGATCCAAGCATTTATTTATTTATTTATTTATTTACAATAACATATTATATTTAATTTAATTGGCCATGAAAGCACACACTAGGCTTGCAAGCCTGTATCGTGTGCTTCATGAAATGATTAAAATAAAAATATTAATTTTAATATTAACAAATTATAAATTACTAAATATACACTAAATTAATAATACAATAGGTACATATAAAAGTAAATATAGAATATAAATAGCATACATAATATGTATTCTTTTTTCATTGATCAAAAATGTAAACAAACAATTCACGATATAGAACTAAACAAACAATACGAACAAATTCTAAATTAGTTAATCCACTGAGTCAACTCTCTTTGATAATGCCCAATGTACAAATTCCATCTTTAAAAAGAGTCCAGTGACCATGGCGACGCTATATTTGTTTACGTTTTTGATCAATAGAAAAAGAATAGATCATAGGGACAGACAGACTGTTTTATATACTACTAGCTGGCGCCCGCGACTTCGTACGCGTTGAAAAAGAAAAAAAGTAACCTATCCTGTGTCGTAAATGTACGTCTAAATGTTTATCTACCAAGTTTCATGAAAATCAGTTGATTCGTTTAAGAGTTATGGAGGAACATATACATACATACATCCAGAAAAAAATTCTAAAAATGGTCAATTTAGTTTCAGTGTCATGTATAGAGCCTATAAACACGATATCTCTGAAAACAAAGTAACTTACTCCATGACCAACCCTTACAGATTTATTATTAGTATTGATGTAGTGAAGTCTCCCTAGATGTGAGAATGAATACGATAAACTCACCGGATCAAACATGTCCGACTGGGAGAGTTTTAGCCTCCCTAGATGTGAATGAATACGATAAACTCACCGGATCAAACATGTCCGACTGGGAGAGTTTTAGTCTCCCTAGATGTGAATGAATACGATAAACTCACCGGATCAAACATGTCCGACTGGGAGAGTTCAGTCTTGAAGTCGGCCGAGCCGGCGAGTATGAGTCCGGCAACGTTTGGTCTGTCCGCACTGATGAACAGCTGCGTGGCCACCTCGGCCACCTTCCTCACGTAATTGTGACGCTTCTCCATTCGGAGACGGGCGAAACGCAGGGCCGACTGACCGCCGCGACCGTGCTTCTTCGGCAGATCCACTGTGAACTTGTGAAGCACCTGGAAAAAAAAAAAAACCAACCGTTTGTGTCACTCTTATTTTGTCACTGCCTTCTTTGTATATAAGAGAGATATGTGTGTTTGTTAAGAAACATGAATCTTATTTCATGCACAGTGCAGAAGTTATACCACAGAGAGCGAGGCGGCATAATTTTTTGATTGTTCCGAGAATGAAATTGGAAACTTGTAGACGGAATTCCTATTATTCCTGTATTAAGATATATAATAAATTACCCACTGCACTCAGGGAATTGCCGGGAAATATGTTTAGACGAAGATTGACCAAGTGGCTGTTGAACCAATGTTTTTATAATATTAAAGATTATTTTGACATTTAATTAAATTTTAAAATTGACTACGACATATTTTATATTATTAATATTATTATTTCATATGTAAATTACAATTTTACACGCCAGACATGGCAGTGCATGAGGTGGCATATTAAAGCCAATAAGAACTGGTTCACATTAACCCATGTCACTTGTAAATAAATGATTTGAATTTGAATTTACTAGTGATGTGTCAGATCGTTAAAAATGTATATCCGCGGATACGTATATGGATCTTAGCTTTCTCACTCCATCGGTGTCGTTGCGCGTGACTCGACATTATAAGGACGCTTGGCATTATAAAGAGGCCAAATGTTTGATTTTAAGAAATAAAAAATAATCTGAATAGAATTACAATAAATTGTTTTATATCGCCACCTATATAATATAGAATTTCATCTATGAAAAGGTAAAAGATCTGTAAAAGGATCCACTAAAAAGTAATGGATATGGATCCTTCTCTCATCTTTCCGGCATATTCGACACATCACTACACATTATACACATACAATATAAAACATAAATCAGCAAAGTTAAATCACTAAAACATATTATTAATTACAAGTCACTACAGAATATTGGATCTGGGAGAAAATATACAAGTAGGTAAAAAGTAAACAAAAAAAAGAAAGACAAAAACAAATAAAGTAATTGACAAATAAACATCTGAATTACAAAATAAATAATCATAATCATAAATACTTTATTGGCCAACAAAGTATTTATAGTATGATTAGATAGTGCGAGGAGTATCCCTGTTACAAGAACACACTCACCTCTCTCGTATTCCCCTGCAGTGTACCGAACAAGGCTCCGTTACCGTCCATCACGATGAAACCAAACTTGTTGTCATCGGCCAGCAGTGCCGTCAGGGCCTCCGTGTGAAACTTATTATCGCACAAATAGAGAGACGTGTTGATTGGTTTGAACGGTTCAAAATCAATGTTCACTTTCTTTTCTTTGCCTTCTTCCGTGACTATGGTACCGCAGTAAATCACCAGACCGTTTGGTGGCACTGGAAAAGAAAGAAAAAAAAAAATGTGTGTGTGTCAGCTCCGATACATGACTGAAGAAAGGGTTCCTTGCGTTGTAGGCAATGGTATGCAAAGGGTCAAAGCCTGGATTAGAAGAATCTATACAGCAACAAATAGATTCCTTACCTTTAGTGTATAACTTCAGTCTATGTTGTACAGAAGTGATAGCGCCCAGCACAGACAAACGGTTGACACGGGACTTAATGTTGGATGCAGTACCAAATTCATCGGCCAACATCTTCGACACGCGAGATATCTGATCCTTGGGCGGTATGATGAGAGATATCATTGATGTGCCATTCCTGAAATGTAAAAAACGCTTATTAAAATTGTGTGGCTTTACTTGATGGTAGATGGCTACTGTTGCCTGTAACATAAACCACCTTAAGTGCTGCAAAAGCACACCGCAGACAGTAAAAGGATCAAAGATAAGGGATAAGGAGGGGATGGGCTAACCCTTATTCAACACTTTAAGGTCTAGTGGCTAGTAACCCTAGCTGTTAACCAAACAGTAGTGAGTTGGAAATCCCGCTAGAGGCAAATGTTTATGTTTTAACATTTTACCTTTTTACTATGAGTCATGGATGTTTTGTATTTATAATACTGTTAAGCGGTCCCTAGACAATCATGCGGCATGACATGAGTTTACATGAATTGTCATGCTGCATGTCATGCCTAAAGAATACGATCAATAAATAAATTAAAAAAAACTTCACACTTTCTACACAGCACCATCTAGTTCCACAGTAAGCAACTAATGCATGTATTATGGATACCAGACAGTTGATATACTACATACATTACTTTTTTTTGTAAATACATACATATTATAAATACAAAACATTCATAAAACAGGTACAAAGGTAAAATTTTAACACATAAACATTTGCCCCTAGCGGGATTCGAACCTGCGACCGTTTGTTTAACAGCTAGGGTTACTAGTCACCAAACATGTCGTCAAAATACAATACCATTAAACGGTCATGCATGCATAGGAACCTCTTTACTTCAATGGTATTCCTATGACATGGTAACCTTGAGCTGATGCTGCATCATCAAGTAGTCTGCGAAATAGCATCTTACAGCAGATTATACCATATTTTGGCTCAATAGAAAGACGAGAGTTAAATTATAATTATTAATTACTAGCTGCTGCCCGCAACTTCAGCCGCGTAACTTTGTAAATTATATACTAAAACCTTCCTCGAGAACCACTCTATCCATTGGTGAAAACAGCATGAAAATAGGTGCAATAGTTTTTGAATTTATCGCGAACAGACAGATAGACAGACAGACGCGGCGGAGGCCCCTTTGTTTTATAATATGTAGTGATAGTATTATAGCTTAGTCATGTTTAAATCGGACAATGGCGAGCCTACTACACTATAGTCGATTTCAAGCATGTTTCTTTTCCTGATGGAAGAAGACATTGTTTAAAAATAAAGCAAATATAACGCATTTTTGCCTGTAATACTTTTGATTTTACTTATTCGTTTGCATGTCTCGAGGTTAGATTTTGCGCATGCATTCGGAGCGCATGTGTCAATAAATGACGCAGCCTTGTTGGCAATCGTGTGTCCAAAAATTGGCCACGAATGCACTATAACATTTAAAGAATGCGGAAAAACACTTCAAGCAAAAGAAATAATACAAAATAGCGCTCACCCCCTAGCCATTTCCAAGCTTTTGATCAACTTTTTGATCTTCCATATTTCTACGTTGCGATCGGCCGACGATTCTTCAGACATTTTGAATTAGAGTCACTTAAATTATATCACCACAAAACAGCACTAATAAAAGTTTAATTGTAAATAATCGAGTCTATAAACACACAAAACAGTTTTTCAAATAATAAAACACGGAGAAAGGCAGCCCAAATCGCGGCACAAACTGCTCAAAACCAGATCGAACCGGACGGACGAGACACTTTGCGACAGTCACACTTTCTAGTTCACATAGGTGACGTTCACGCGAACTTTTCTTCTGGTGCGAGGATTCTTGGATTTCTTCTTATTTCGGTTACCCCTAAGCATGTGGGACGCAAAATTCAGACATTACAAGGTAAAAAGGTGACGTGACCAAACGATGAAGCGAGCAAAGCAAGCAAACGCCTCGTCGTCGAGTGGAGAAAGAAGAAAGAACGAAAGAACGGAACGGAACAGTGTTGCCAACTTGTTACCTTGATTTTTTAAATAGCATTCACTCAAAAAGAGCCCTAGAGGGGTGGCCTTAAATAAGCTAAATACTTTTGTTTAAAATAAAATTTTAGTCATCAATCATCAATTTAAAATCTAAAAATAATCGAAATGAAATGCAGCAAGAAACCATTTTCATTAAAATAATATTTGTAAAAACAAATTATTCACATAATAACCAATGATAAATTACCAAACCACAGAAAATTATTAGGTAGATGCATTACCCTTCCAAGATTACAACTGGCGAAGCAGAAACGAATGGCTGATTGAAATATCCAACCTGCTCAAAAACAAGTTTTTGTTATTACTTCCATTCTCTTTTATTATCTTCATTAACACCTTGTGTGAACAACAAGATTCTTTTAAACGTTTCAAACCCCATTATAGTTTGCATCTTTTAATCAACTGAATAATATTACCCTTTTAGGGCTAAATAGTGAAATCTAAAGTAGAGAAATCCGATCGTAAAAAGAACTGGATCTAGCCCCAAAAAAGGCTAAGGTGGCAATACTAGAACGGAACGAGAATTTTTTTTACGTTTTTTTTTTTTCTTTTCCTTTGTCTCGCTCTTTCGTGCCAGCGCTCGCTCGTTTCGTATTAAAGTAGTGATGGGAATTGATCTTTTCAATCGACTGACTCGAGTGAATTTGTTACAATCGTACTCGAGTGAAGTACATAGTTTGTGTATAGTGTTGATAGTGTGTGTATAGTGTTAATTCATGTGTATTTCCTCTTCCCCCCATAAAAAAATGTGTGAAAACGAATTTGACTCCAGTTTATTTTCATTTGAGTTACCAAGTTATCTCGGTGCAGCGTGAGCGTGGCCAAGTAGATTCGGTGAGCGCATACCGTGTTACACACAATCAACTAATATTTGCATGTAAGCAAATATTAAAATGTAATGTAAGAAAATAAAAGCAAATTTTAATTTGTGGGAGCATTTTGACAAAAAAAAACCATAGCTCAGAGCAAGGATTAATTCAAGCTCAAATACCTTCTGCTATGGCCACTGTGTAACAATTAATATGCACTCTTTAGATAACATTCATTCAATGTTATAGGTACTAACAAAATCAAATGCAAACGGCAATGCCGGAGTTAACAAGTTATCTATAAAATACTTATGTAATGTAGTTACATCTTTCCCTGGAGAATGAGCATTTTCTAAAGCTGTGTAATTCTAGCACCAAAGAGGAAATAGACTAGATTCTAAGAGTGAATTATTTTTTTCTAAAAGTTCTATTAAAAAATGTCTTACTATTATATGTATTTTGTTCTCAGTATCCTTACGGTGGACATAGTGTGAAACCGTCGTGTGAAACACTGAAAAATGCTCAACCAAATGTAACTCGAGTTTCAGATAACTCAAGTGACTCCACAATACTCTACCCTACATAATATATAACTCGAGAAACACGATAAAATTTTTCGAATGAATCGATCGCAAAATCTAACTAGAGTTAAGTACATCTTGGTTACATCATTACCCAAAAGATAGAAGTGCCAATTGTCTCAATAACATTTAAATAATGCAATGGAAAAATGAGAAAGAATTATAAATTTGAATAACGACCCGCTCCCGGCTTCATCCGCGTCCGATCGCTACAAAACTTCACAGGATTACCCGCTGGACTAATCTGAAGATTGAGTTTCATCAAAATCGGTTCAGCGGTTTTGGAGTCCATAGGGAACATACATATACACATTGCCTTTTATATATTAAAGATTTTTATTAACGATTTAAGCCTCTTATATAATTATATATATACTAAAAAAAAAAATTATCTTTATGGGTGGTGAGTATTTTAGCTATTGGCAAACTGCGAAGTATCTGTCATGTCATGTGAATTGTGAACTGACAGCGCAAACTGTCATTGTGATTTTTTGGAGGTTATGGTTAAGCAATACATATTGGCCCAAGAGATTTTATGAACGAGTTTATGATAATATAAATAACTGAAATCAGTTTTTAATGCGATTAAAACTTTTTACAGTTAAGCACAAGTGCGTTAAATAAAAAGGGCGATGTCTTTAACTCGACCAATAAGTTTTCGTGAATAAACCACAGTATTTGAATTGCAATGTCTTCAACAGTGAGACTTCGTTCGATTTTAAGGGATTTACGATTTATTAGGTTGTGGAATGCGTGGACTCGCGATCGCTTCGTTAACACAGTGGTTAAAAGGTGTAGGAAAGAGCTTGCAGTCAGAGAAGTGTGGCACCGATTCCGGCAAACCGTATTTCGACCGCGTAGAACGATTCTGTTATCTGTAACCGCAGCTTATAGAGGGAGAGATGACGATTTACCAAGTTGCGACATCGATATCACAGACGAAGAGATGCAGGTGAGCGATGTCTGAGTTTATGTTTAAAAAAAGTGTGTGTGTGTCAGCTCCGACTAGAGTTTACTCCTTACGAACGATTATAAAATACATAATCCTTACATATTATAAAACAAGGTCCTCCTCCGCGTCTGTTACCTCTGTCTGTCTGTCTATTCGCGATAAACTCAAAAACTACTGCACCAATTTTCATGCTGTTTTCACCAATGCATAGAGTGGTTCTCGAGGAAGGTTTTAGTATATAATTTACATAGTTACGCGGGCGAAGTCACAGGCAGCAGCTAGTCCATAATAAAAATTATAAAAACACTAGCATTATTTTATTTTTATTTTATTTATATAAATGAAATAAAAATATAATAAAGTTACGCAGGCAAAGTCACAAGCAGCCGCTAGTATTTTTATCATTTGTAAATTGTATACTAAAACCTTCCTCGAGAACCATCCTATTCATTGGTGAAAACAGCATGAAAATCGAGTAACATAGATTATCAATACTAATATTAAATCTGTAAGGGTTGGTCATGACATCTCTGAAAACAAAGTTACTTTGTTTTCAGAGATATCGTGTTTATAGGCTCTATATATGATACTGAAACTAAATTGACCATTTTTAGAATTTTTTTATGTATGTATGTAAGTATGTATGTTCCTCCATAACTCTTAAACGAATCACCTGATTTTCATGAAACTTGTTAGATAAACATTTAGACGTACGGGACACAGGATAGGCTACTTTTTTCTTTTTGAACGCGGACGAAGTCGCGGGCGCCAGCTAGTATTTTATAAAGTTATGCGGGAGAGGTCACGTGCAACAGTTAGTTTATATGAAATTTGATCTCTCTACTTACAATCCCATCTAATAGTGATCAAAATATTTTGAATTTTTCAGGAACTCATTGCTGATGTGGATGACATTGAGGAGTTGTCAAAGACAACTCTGTACTGTCCAGGCTGTCAGAAAAGAGCGGTGATAGATAAAAAGCAACCCGGTGTGGTATACTGCCAGTGAGTATTTTTTTTTATATAATCGTAGCAAGCTGGACACGACATTTATACTCAGGCAACCAAAAGAAAAGCTTTTCGATGTGTAGGATGTTACCATCAAACTACTACAACATGGAACCCGCGTGTCATACAAAACACTACGAATTTTATGGAACATTTAAAAGTGACATACCTATGCGTAGAGCACGAACTGTCATTTAAAACAAAAAAAAAAAAACATAATAATAAGTACGTAATTTAAAGAAAATGTGTCTTTACGTCAACCCATTAGAGTTTAAAATGAAATAGTAGAAGTTGATCGTTACTACCTTTTACCATTCACGCGTGAAGGCAAGAGTCCGCCATGATTCTGTCATAGGCGTTCTTTTTATGTGCCGCTTTGGCATTTGTGACGCAAATTCCATTGTAGTATTTCGATGGATGCTACACATCAAAAAGCCTAAAGGAAATTATTAATGCCTAATATTTTTATACAAAACGCTAATTCCAGATGTACCGGTGTCTCCGCTCCCGAGGGCTCCGATGATGGATGGGAACCTTACATGGAAGCGGAGGATGTTATCATATGGCGGAAAGAGTACAAACCTAATCAGGGTCTTTATGCATATAAAGGTATATACGGCTTGAACGATTTTTATGTTTTTTTTTTGTGTATATTTGATAGGTCTGAGAATAGGTCGTAGTAAACTATTTTTTATATCCCTAAGCGAGAAGGGTGCCCAACTCAACCCATTTATTTTTTATTTTTTGGCAAAACTATGTTTGCCGAGTCATCGCTTTAAGAGTGGGTATAAAGCAAACAAAATTTGTAATTTCACCCGCGTGGCCCCTTGGACATGACAGTGACACAAAAAATATGTAGAACTACGCACAACATGCGACGGAAGATAGCGCAACTCGCTCAATAAAAATGTTATAAGTGCCAAAAGTATTAAATATTCATTATTCCTAAACTACAATGTCAAATGAAAAATTGTTACATACAGCCTTAGATAATATGTGAAGTGAAATTACTGATACACTTTTAGCTTTGTAATGTGTGTCATTTTGAAAATAAAACTAAAATCGATGGAAATGAGAGCTCACTTGGTGATTTTTTTCTATCGGGAAAATTTCATTATATTATGTTTTCTGTTACAGTAGTCACTTTCATTTATAATGTATTTATCTATTTAAAAAAATTAATTAAATTAGACTTTGTTTACTTAGATAAAATTCAAATCTAGGATTGGCTATTTCTCTATATACCCGCTCTTAAAACATCCTTTTTAGTGCGCAACTGCCAACATTTGGATTCCAAACTTTGGAACTACCTGGCGTCTGTGTTTCCGAGCTCATATAACCCAAATCTTTTCAAAATTCGAATGAATAGGCGTCTTCTGGGTGAGCTCGCTCCATCATAGGCCTCTTCGCTACACAACAGACAAAGTTACTTTCACATCAATACTAATAATAAATCTGTAAGGGTCGGTAATGGAGTAAGTTACTTTGTTTTCAGAGATATCCTGTTTATAGGCTCTATACGTGATAATGAAACTAAATTGACCATTTTTACAATTTTTTTCTATATGTATGTATGTATGTATGTATGTATGTATGTATGTATGTATGTATGTATGTACCTCCATAACTCATAAACGAATCAACTGATTTTTCATGAAACTTGTTAGATAAACATTTAGACGTACGGGACACAGGATAGGCCAGTTTTTTCTTTTTCAACGCGGACGAAGTCGCGGGCGCCAGCTAGTTTAATAATAAATAAATAAATAAATAAATATCTTCACACATTCCACACAGCACCATCTAGTTCCAAAGTAAGCAAGTAATGCTTGCATTATGGATACCAGACAGTTGATATAATACATAGATTACTTTTTTTTTTTTTGTTGTAAATACATACATATTATAAATACAAAACATCCATGACTCAGGTACAAAGGTAAAATGTTCACATAAAACATTTGCCCCTTAAGGGGATTCGAACCCGCGACCGTTTGGTTAACAGCTAGTGTTACTAGCCACTAGCTAGACCAAACGTGTCGTCAAATTATAGTTTTTAATATTAATTTATGTTTATAATATTAGTAAGTATATTGATTTTCAGTGTATGGCCGATACAAGGAGGTATCGGCGAAAACGTTCGCCGCGATTCAAATAGACGGCGTATATAGGAGAGTGTGGGACAATGCAGTGGCCGCCATGTCCATAGTGGAGAGGGAAGCGAACGGTATAGAGGGACAAGCGATATTGCATTGGGAAGTTTTGTGGCCGGTGAGTATTTTAAGCAAATGTATCATCATCATCGAATGTATCAACAACTGTGTCGTTCATTGTAAAAGTGGTGTAACTCTCTATTTAAAAAAAAACATATTTTCTTGCCCAATGGTAATCACATTTTAAGTCATATATTTCAATATAAAAGTGAAGTAACTCCAATATGTAGTTGCATTAAAATCCCATAGATGAAAACAGTGAATGAATATATAAGCTAAAACAATACTTTTTACAATTAACTGCAGATAAATATAATTTTTAACAACAATAAATGTACATTATTCATAAAAAAAAAAAAAAAAGTTATAATCAATTGGAATTCTAAAATGCTAAAGTGGGTAATTCTAAAGAATAGAATTGAAGTTCTAAGAATAGAAGTGGGTAATTCTAAGAAGTGTTCGTGAGCGTCAACAAAAGGTTTAATCATGGGTAATCGGAATGAATTATAATAAATGTCTGTATAAATGTATATATTTTAATATTATCTATATTGTATGTATATATTGATATAAATTATTTGATATTAATGATTATGTAAACTGAACATGGTGTGCGGTGAAACTCTAAAGAGTTTATGTTTACACCGATGTTAATTTAAAATGTAAACATTACTGTATTAATAAATAGATAAATAAAAAAATAAAAAATGCTTATATTTTTTTTCCTTCACTATAATTCGCAAAAAGCTCGTTATTCTAAAATTCAGTTACAAGGAGATAGTTCACTTTTACAATGAACGACACAACTATGGATTTCGCACGCCATACAAGAACTTTCTCCTTGTTTACGTAAGTATAGATTTTTCAAGGATCCTATCTTTGAAATTAATACTTTTTTTTTTTTTTACTATTTTGTATAGCAACGAACCTAATTAACGACAAGATAAATCGATATCATGATGTTTACTTTTGTAAATTAAACATAAAAACAATGAATTGAAAATGTTTCTATGTTTGTATGGATTCCCCTTAATAGTGACAATAAGAATCGTGTTAAATGGACATTTATTCTTAGTAAATATTGCAATTAGTAGTTCTATTTAAATTATATTAAAATTACTCATTAGTCCTAGGCTAGATTGTAATTTTATAAGGATGCACTTTTCCAGGTACACCCTTAAAAAAAAATAAAAAAAAAAATGTTTGTATGGGGAAAAGCTGACTATTGTTACTTTAAAAAGCAGATTTTAAATATGTTAGCGTAGGTCCAAAATTATATTATGTATAATAGTAAATCAAAAGCACAATAGCAATCTTTCCTTATTTCTATAGATGTGTCGTTCATTGTAAAAGTGAACTATCTCCTTGTAACTGAATTTTAGAATAAAGAGCTTTTTGCGAATTATAGTGTAGGATAAAAAATATATAAGCATTCATTCATTGTTTTCATCTATATGGGATTTTAATGCAACTATTGGAGTTACTTCACTTTTATATTGAAATTTATGACTAAATGTGATACCATTAGGCAAGAAAATATGGTTTTAAAAATTACACCCCTATTTTTAAAGTGTAAGTGTGTACAAAAAGTGTAATAATAATTTTGATTTGTGACCATCAAACTACTACAACATGGAACACGCGTGCCATACAAAACACAACGAATTTTATGGAACATTTAAAAGTGACATATTATGCGTAGAGCATGAACTGTCATATAAAACAAAACAAACATAATAATAAGTACTTAATTTAAAGAAAATGTGACTTTATGTCAACCCATTAGAGTTTAAAATGAAATAGTAGAAATTGATCGTTACTACCTTCAATTCAATTCAATTATTTATTGCGAAACCATAATGTACAAAGATGTTATAAAAATAAAGACCAATGCTATGGACCCTGTTGGGCATGCAACTTAGGGACTAGGAGAGAGGAAGCGTATATATATAAGTATATAATTATTTATTTATATAAATATATATAAGAATTTTCTTTTATTTAAATTAAAATTAAAAATAAATTATATTTACATTTATATTATTAAATTATTACCTTTTACCATTGACGCGTGAAGGCGTCAATGGTCCGTCCGTGATTCTGTCACGGGCGTTCTTTTCATGTGCCGCTTTGGCATTTGTGACGCAAATTCCATTGTAGTGTTTCGATGTTTGTGTGTGGCCCCCATTAGTTTTTAAACAGCGAACTGAACGATTTCCAGAGATTATTCGCGAACAGAGACTACGTATACATAAGGAGGCACAGAGAGTTCACGGTCAAATCGAAATGTTTACCGCACAAGGACTCCCTGTTCGAATCCTCCACAGATGACACGTGTAAATATAAGAATAATATTGAGAATGTCAAGAAAATCGAAGAAGACGAATGCGATGACGAATCCGACGATAGAACGTTGAGAGGTGACGTCACGAAAGAAGACCAGGAGCCGTTGAAAGACAACAAAGTGTTCATAATTGTTTCGAAGTCGTGCCAACACGACAACGTACCGGAGACCAAAAATGCAATCCGTGTAACCGAGTATTGGAGTCACATGGTGGTGAGATCGTTGGACGGGGAAGAAAATGTATGTATCCTAAGGCTATTATTATATTACTAGCTGGCGCCCGTGACTTCGTCCGCGTTGAAAAAGAAAAAGTAGCCTATCCCGTGTCCTGTACGTCTAATTGTTTATCTACCAAGTTTCATGAAAATCGGTTGATTCGTTTAATAGTTATGGAGGAACATACATACATACATACATACAGAAAAAAATTGTAAATATGGTCAATTTAGTTTGAGTATCATGTATAGAGCTTATAAACACGATATCTCTGAAAACAAAGTAACTTACTCCATGACCAACCCTTACAGATTTATTATTAGTATTGATGTTATATTTTTCTTTATAATATTATAAATGTATGTACTTAATCAGACTATTGTAATCAGACTACTTAATCAATGGTTTTCGTACGCCATACAAAACACTTATGGAAACTAACTTTATGGAATAATTAGAAATGACATTTAAAACCAGTCGAACATCTGTCATTTAAAGAAAATGTGTCTTTAAGTCAACACATTGACTTACTGTGCGTGTTACATGTTCAGCCGGTCATGGAATTCGTGCTGAATCACTGTGCGTGTTACATGTTCAGCCGGTCATGGAATTCGTGCTGACTCACTGTGCGTGTTACATGTTCAGCCGGTCATGGAATTCGTGGTGACTTACTGTGCCTGTTACATGTTCAGCCGGTCATGGAATTCGTGCTGACTCACTGTGCGTGTTACATGTTCAGCCGGTCATGGAATTCGTGCTGACTCACTGTGCGTGTTACATGTTCAGCCGGTCATGGAATTCGTGGTGACTCACTGTGCCTGTTACATGTTCAGCCGGGAATGGAATTCGTGCTGACTCACTGTGCGTGTTACATGTTCAGCCGGTCATGGAATTCGTGCTGACTTACTGTGCGTGTTATATGTTCGGCCGGTCATGGAATTCGTGCTGACTCACTGTGCGTGTTACATGTTCAGCCGGGAATGGAATTCGTGCTGACTTACTACGATGAGCCGGCGGTGGGCGGTCTACCGGCCGGTGTGACCGCGTGGGCCACCGGCAGAGCCGCGCCTGCCTACCTCCTCCGGATGAGGGCGGCCGCCAACAAGTACGAACAATGGCTCAGAACCACCCAGAGACAGGTGAGCCTTCTATTATATATGTCGTCGTCCTAATTCGTTAACCTGCTAAGTCCATTTTTTTGGGCAATTTCACTTTTTATACTTTTCCGACAAGTTTAGACTATTATCTGCCGTTTGGTGAAGGAATAACGACGATTATCAAACTAAAGAGGTGAGAAATTTCATAAATGAGAAACTGCTTTCTGACTAATACCAATTTTTAACAAAGAAAACCTGCTAAATCTTATGTTTTGTACTGATATAATGTGTGTCAAATGTTCAATGTCAATGTCAAATGTCTTAGCAAGCCGACGATGTGTCAAATGTTTGGTGTTGAACTTTTCATCTCCCACTCACTCACTCCCATTATTCTTTTTCTTGTGGTATCTCCCTGACTATAGTCCGGTCGCAGTGCAAAATCTAGTTTATAATTATTGTGGAAGTGTCTCTGTCTGTCTGTCTGTTACCCTTTCATGCCTTAACTACTCAATCGATCATCATGGAATTTTGCATACACGTTGTCATTGATACAAGAAAGGACATAGGGTACCTTTCACCCAGCAAAAAAAGTACTGTTCCCAAGGGATCATAACTCTGTCTGTGTCTGTTACCTTTTCACGCCTTAACTACTCAACCGATCACGAAATTTTGCATACACACATTGTCAGTGATACAAGAAAGGACCTAGGGTATCTTTTACCCAGAAAAAAGTACTGTTCCCAATGGATCATAACTCTGTGTCTGTTACCTTTTCACGCCTTAACTACTCAAATCTTACGATCATCATGGAATTTGGCATACACACGTTTGGGCTCAATAGGAAGTCGGGGTTTTTTTTGTAAAATTTTGTTTTCTTGTAAAATTTCAGCTCGAACCCGATTTCACTCCATTCGGTCCTGAGAAGTTATCACACAAAGAAAAGGAGAGATTGCGTCGCAGAGAGCAAGATATGGAAGTAAGTTTATTTAAAAATATTATAATACAAAGTCCTCCGCCGCGTCTGTCTGTTCGCGATAAACTCAAAAACTACTGCACCAATTTTCATGCTGTTTTCACCAATGGAGAGAGGAAGGTTTTTTAGTATATAATTTACAAAGTTGAACTTTCTTATAAAGTAAAGTCAGACAGTATGACTGTCCACTTGATGGTAGATGGCTGCCATCACCTTTAAACACAAGCGACGTCATCATCATAATCACCATCATCATCAACAAAAACATCATCATCATCAACAACAACAACAACAACAACAACAACAACAATCATCATTAACAACAACATTAACAACAACATCATCATCAACAACATCATCACTAATATCATCTTCACCACCACCACCACCACCACCACCGTCATCATCAACAACAACATCATCATCATCTTCATCACCACCGTCATCATCAACAACAAAAACATCATCATCAACAACAACGACACTATAATAATCCTCATTAACAACAACATCATCATCACCATCACCGTCATCATCATCATCAACAACCTCATCACTAACCTCATCATCATCATCATCAACAACAACAACAACAACAACAACATCAACCTCATCATCATCACCACCACCACCACCATCATCATCATCATCATCAACAACAACAACAACAACCTCATCTTCACCACCACCATCACCAACAACAACAACATCATCATCAACCTCATCATCACCATCATCAATCATCATCATCACATCAACAATAACAACTGGCCAAATGACTGAAACGCAGTGTGCGCCCTGTTACTATATTATTACTTTTAACATTAACCATTCGTCCAAAGGTCTCGTAAAAAATTATTTTTTACAAAATTACAGTCATCAAAACAAGGTCCAGAATTGAACGGCGGTGACACGCAAGATCAAGCCACACAGACGGACACACAAAACGGTTCAAAAGTTCAAATAGTGAAAATCGATAAGGCCGTAGACACTAGGGAAATGTCTGCCACCAAGAAGGTGAGTTAATATCAGCCAAAACATCTTCCATAACTACTATTGTAAAACAATAAAAAATACGCCTGACATGTTCAAAATTCATTGATGATATTTTTTTTGCTAGGCTTTGGATTTCTATTTTTAGGTGATCTCTTAGGAATATCACTTTGTTTTCGGATGAAAGGTACCCTATGTCCTTTCCCGTATACCTGACAACGTGTATGAAAAATTTCATGATAACAGGTTGAGTTGTTGAAGTGTGAAAAGTAACAGACTAATGGATAATCCGGTAATTCACCACCTAATGAATAATACACCGCCTAATGGATACGCCGCCTAACGGTTACGCCGCCTAATGGCTACGCCGCCTAATGTATAATACACCGCCCAAGGGTTACACCGCCTAATGGATACTCCACTTAACGGTTACACCGCCTAATGGATACGCCACCTAACGGTTACACCGCCTAATGGATACGCCGCCTAACGGTTACACCGCCTAATGGATACGCCGCCTAATGTGTAATACACCGCCTAACGGTTAAACCGCCTAATGAATACACCACCTAACGGTTACATCGCGTAATGGCTACGCCGCCTAATTTATAATACACCGCCTAACGGTTAAATCGCCTAATAGCTACGCCGCCTAATTTATAATACACCGCCTAACGGTTACACCGCCTAACGGTTAAATCGCCTAATAGATACGCCGCCTAATGTGTAATACACCGCCTAACGGTTACACCGCCTAATGGCTACGCCGCCTAATGTAGAACACACCGCCTAATGGATACGCCGTCTAATGAATAATACACCGCCTAATGGATTATCCCTGTCCTGGATATCACTTTTGCGGCTGTCGCGAACAATAACAACAGTACAGTAGTACACACTTGTTAAGGAGCGTTGTGAATATTCGTTCGCCCAGAAAAGAAAGTAACCATAGCTAGACACAATATCTATAAGGTTCATAATACAATGCAGCTGTTAGTTTTGTCTCACTCGCACTCGCGTAACATGCCGCTAACATGGTGCCAGGTGGCGACCAATAGCGGCACTGGAAAAGACCGCGAAGTGTGTGGGATTGGTCGAAAGCATTTCCTACGCTCTAAAAATTCGTCTTCTGCGCAAGTAAATCCCTAAGCCTTATCAGCTATAGGTCGCGTGGCGGATTAAGACTCTTTGGCAAATGTAGAAGGGGCATGCGCAGAATTCAATTTTTAGGGCTTTGAGGGGGCAGAGGAGCGTGAGGGGAGGGTGCACACGTTATTTGTAAACTCAGTCGCTCTTCCCCCCGCACTTTGTTCGCGCGTCTCGTGTCGTCATATTGAAAAAATGCCTAAAAAAAAAACCTTATCGACATCGCACGGTGATTTAATGCAAGGAATATCAACCCTGACGGGATACCCGGTCGTGTCTGGGTCCTGGCGTCGGGCGAGTTGGGAGACCGCTGGCGGGCCGTCTTCGACTCTGCCCTACGCGCGGGGTCCTTTCCCAGGATTTGGAAGGAGGGCAAGTTGGTCCTGTTAAGGAAGGAGGGACGTCCTGCGGACTCTCCTTCGGGATACAGGCCAATTGTGCTGCTCGACGAGGCGGGCAAGTTATTCGAAAGAATAATTGCCCGCCGCATCACCGGACATTTAAACTCGGCGGGGCCAGGTCTCTCCGACAATCAGTTCGGTTTCCGCGCGGGTCGATCGACGATCGACGCCATCCTGCGCCTTAAGGTCATCGCGCAGGAGACCGTAGAAAGGGGAGGAGTGGCATTGGCTGTGTCTTTAGATATCTCCAATGCTTTTAACACCCTCCCCTTCAGCTGCATTACGGAGGCGCTCCGGTTTCACCGGTTGCCCGCGTATCTCCAGCTGATTGTCAAGGATTACCTGAGGGATCGGAGGATCTTGTGTCCCAGCCGAAACGGGACGGTCCTGGAGAGGACCATGTCCTGTGGCGTTCCGCAGGGGTCGGTCTTAGGACCGCTCCTGTGGAACCTTGGCTTTGACTGGGCGCTGAGAGGCGCCCTCCCTGATAATGTGCATGTTGTCTGCTACGCCGACGACACACTGGTCGTCGCGTGTGCAGACAACTTCAAGGACGTGTCCAGCTTGGCCACGGTGAGCGTCGCTCTCGTGGCCAAGCGTATTGAGCTGTTGGGCCTGCGGGTGGCACCCGAAAAATCCGAGGCCATGCTTTTCCATGGCCCTCGGAAGGGCCCACCGCAACAAGCCCACATTAAAGTGGGAAATGTGGACGTCGCCGTCGGAGTGCACATGCGCTACCTGGGGCTCGCCTTGGACTCCAGGTGGCGATTCCATGAGCACTTCCGGCGGTTGAGCCCAAAGTTGATCGGGGCAGCCTCGGCGTTGGGTAGCCTCCTCCCAAATCTGGGCGGACCGAGTGTCGGCTGCCGCCGTCTTTATACAGGGGTGGTGTGCTCCATGGCGCTCTACGGCGCGCCTGTGTGGGCGGACGCCCTGGATCGCCACAACGTCACGCTCCTGAAAAGATCTCAGCGCGTGATGGCGACCAGGGTGATACGCGGATACCGCACCATATCGTGCGATGCCGCGTGCGTTATGGCGGGTACCCCCCCGTGGGACCTGGAGGCCGAGGTCCTATCCTCGGTGTACGAGAGTCGAGCGGCAGCTCACACTCGGGGCGTTGCTGGTCCCCTGCCGGAAGAAGTGCGCCGCACGGCGCAGCGAGTCGCACTGGCGCGGTGGGCCGAGAGGCTCGCCGAGCCTATCGCCGGCGTACACACCATCCGGGCCATCGCTCCAGTCCTAGAGCAGTGGTGCAAACGCAGGAAGGGTGTGATCACATACAGGTTTGCACAGATTCTGTCGGGGCATGGTTGCTTCGGCAGATATCTGTGCAACATTGCAAGACGAGAGGCGACACCCTCTTGCCACCACTGCGGTGGTCCGGAGGATACCGCCCAGCACACGCTGGCAGAATGCCCGGCATGGGACCAGCAGCGGAGGCTCTTAGTCTCCACTGTCGGAGGGGACCTCTCGCTGCCGGCCGTGGTTCTGTCCATGGTCGGCAGCGAGGAGGCTTGGCAGGCGGTGATCTCCTTCAGCGAGCACGTCATCTCGCTGAAGGAGGCGGCGGAACGGGCGAGGGAGGATGCCGCCCTCGCTAGCGACATCCGTCGCAAACGAGCCGGGAGGCGGAGGAGGCTGTACGGCCAACTCCAAGTGCCCCCGTGATCGGCCGGAGGGTGAGCGGATATGGGGATTCGCTCACCTACCAACCCGGCCTTGGTGAAAGACGTGCTCGTGTTCCGGCACGTCTTCCCACATATTTGAGACCCGGGGAGGAGGGAGCCTACCATCCCTCCTCCTACCGATGACCTCATTGAGGTGCCCGATCTGGGCTAACGCAGGCGGGAGAGCAGGACGAAATGCTCGCGCTGACACCTCTCTCCCGCCCCATGTGCGTGCGTGGCCAAGGAACACCGTGGGGTTTTAGCGGGTAGAAATCCCGCATATCCTGCCAGTGCCCCATTGCTGGCAGTGAATCAGGATCGCTGATTTCCCCACGTAAAAAAAAAAAAAAAAAAAAAAGGAATATCAACCCTGTCGGTAATGTTAAGTTAGTAAGGTGTAAAAAATACGAAATAAAAAAAAATATTCATTTCCTTTAGCAATTTAGTGCGCAATTGTACACATGCGCCGATTGCCCCCACTAGTTTCGTCTTCTGACCTTATTAATATATTGCGCTATCTATACTACTGTACAAGTACTGTTATCTCATGGCAGTAGGGCTGCTCAGAGTTTGTTCTGCTATGTTTTCAAATGAAATTTGGGTTTTTCCAGGACCCCTCCACCACAGACGGAGACTTGGAAAAGTGTGACGACGAAGACAACGGCGGTTGGTGGAGATATTTGTATCCGTTTTACTATTTCGTCTAAAGAAGCGTAATCGGCTGAAATGGCTCGAATCAGCCGATCACGTAAATCGGCTTAAACTATAGAGAATATTAACATTTTTCTTCACATTTTTACTATCAGTAAAGAAAACTAGGTTCATTTTGTTGTAACATTACTACTACTACTACTCATTAAGGAGGTTTTTACTGGTACTTTTTTTTTTTGAATATTACGGCCTGGTAACTAGACATTTAAGCCAAAGCATTGACTTGATCGTTCTGGTACAAATTATGCACATGTACTTGTAGCAAAAAAATAAAAACATTAAAGAAACATTTCTATGGAAAATTTTTAAGGTATATCAGCTGGTGCCCGCGACTTCGTCTGCGTTGTAAAATTAAAATAAATATATAAGTACATAATACTTTTGACCATTTGTGGCTCGAACACATTGGCCAGACGCGTTAGTTTTTTTTATTTTTTTTTATTTTATTTTAGACGATCCCACGGGAGCGGTCCTTTTTTTCTGGACGAAAGGTACCCTATGTCCTTTCGTGTATCCCTGACGACGTGTATGCAATATTTCATAATGATCGGTTGAGCAATTAAGGCGTGAAAAGGTAACAGACAGACAGACAGTTACTCTGTGTTCAATTCATTCAATATTTATATGCTGCAATATCGTTCAAACTAATAAGTCGTGAAAAAAGTCTAGTTCTTATGTCAGACGGTTACCAATATTGTAAAGGGATACCTTAAAGGCCATTTATGTCTTAAAGGCCATTTATTATACCTTAATGGCCATTTATGACTTAAAGGCCATTTATGGCTTAAAGGCTATTTATGGCTTAAAGGCCATTTATGGCTTAAAGGCCATTTATGACTTAAACGCCATTTATAATACCTTAATGGTCATTTATGCCTTAAAGGCCATTTATTATACTGTAATGGCCATTTATGTCTTAAAGGCCATTTTTGCCTTAAAGGCCATTTATGCCTTAAAAGGCCATTTATTATACCTTAATGGCCATTTATGCCTTAAAGGCCATTTATTATACCTTAATGGCCATTTATGTCTTAATGGCCATTTATGTCTTAGTGGCCATTTATGCCTTAAAGGCCATTTATGCCTTACAGGCCATTTATGCCTTACAGGCCATTTATGCCTTAAGTGCCATTTATGTCATAAAGACCATTTATGCCTTAAAGGCCGTTTATGTCTTAAGGCCATTTATTCCTTGAAGGCTATTCACGCCTTAAAGGCCATTTATGCCTTAAAGGTGCTTTTAATGATGCTGTTGATAGGATTAGTCACAGTGTCTACAAAAATCTGCTTTCGAGTCGTCTAAGGACTCAGACGAATGATTTTAGTCCGCATGAGATATAAATCCTTAAAGTGTGGTGGAATAAGGACCGGTACATACGAACGATTTTAGTCCGCATGAGATATAAATAAATCCCTGAAGTGTGGAATAAGGGCCGGATACATACGAATGATTTTAGTCCGCGGGAGATACGAATGACACTTCATCCCCGATGACTGTCATTCGTCTGTGCAGGCCCTAAACGATCGCCAAAACTCAGTCAAGTGAGAGTATAATCCAAAGTCTAGTTAAAGTCTTGTAAGTCTTAAGTTACGTTTGATTAATTTTTAAGCGCGTGTAACCGTACACGTTACACATTTAAATTTAAGATCGAACGCTCACACAAAATTGTGAGAGCGCGACAGCAAAATTACCTTTTATATACAAAATTTAAATAAATATTAATTGTTTATTGTTTGATTTTATTTATCATCTTTCGCTACTTCGTTGGCGTTGAAAAATAAATAACATCTGAAAAAATATATTGAGTAATTAAACCACCCCCCCCCCCTGACATTGAAACGACGATGGCGCCATCTACCGCTTACTTATACATTTGATCGCCAAAGAAGTTTCACTTGTGACACACGTACTCTCTGTACATGATTATTTATTTATTTTTTCCTTTATAAATTTTTATTTTTACTTTTTCCGCGGACCCCCTAGGATAGGTCTGCGGACCCCACGTTGGGTAGCATCGGTCTAATTGAATGATAAATAGTAATAAATTATACTTTGTTTCAAATAAATCTCCGTTAAACGTTCACCTGAGTGAACGATAACGTTCACGTTTATCGCTCGTCATACAAACTGTCGCTAAGGGAACATATAACCATACTACGTGACCCGTTCAAGGGAGGGAAGGGGGGTCGTCAAAATACCCACGCTTGTTAGGGGAGGGGGAGGGGGAGAGAGAGGACGGGGGGGTTAAGTTTTTGTCACGTAGTCTGTTTTTACTTAACTTTTTTCTTGATAATATACTATTAGCTGCTGCCCGCGACTTAACCCGCGTAACTTTGTAAATTATATACTAAAACCTTCCTTGAGAACCACTCTAAAATCGGTGCAGTAGTTTTTGAGTTTATCGCGAACAGACAGACACACGGGCGGAGGACTTTGTTTTATAATATGTGAGAATTTTTCACTCGTAATCATAAGGTATGCACGCGCTCTTGGCGTCAAGATTGGCAGATTCTAGATTGCGTATTTATTTGGCATTATGTTTGTTCAATTTTAAACCCTATTTATATACCCATAATATTAAAAATCGAGTGAAACGTGACAGACGAGACGCTTGACGCAGATCTGTGTCATACATAAACAGAACGAGAGATTAAAGACAAATATGAGCCAAATTCTTATTATTTTTACTTTCTGTTTGCAAAAAAAAATTAAAACAATATTTATGAATTACTACGTGAAAACTGGAGGGGGAGGGGGGTAACAAATTGTAAAAAAATACGGGTCACGTAGTGTGGGTACGTTTCATAAATGACGCGCGTATGCGTTTCATAGTAGACGCACAGCTTTACAATCGATACAGTTGGGCAACCCGCCTTTGATGTCGGGCGACGCCGCCACTCACGCGCGGATGTGCTAGGGTTGTCACAATATGGAAAATACGCCACCGCTCAACTCAACTCAAAAACATGTACGCGCCAGCCTTGAAAGTTGGGGAAAGCGGGGGAGCGGGCGGCGCGCCAGCCTCCGCGGCACGCTTATTATCTAAATACGTCTGCTGAGCGACAGGCGAAAAATGCGAAAAAACCTCAATTCAACGTTAGACAAATTTGTATGAAAAGTGAGTCTGCTCCATTGACCGCGATAGTACTTGCACAGACAGCAACGGCGGCCTTATTAACTAAATACGTCTGCTGAGCGACAGGCGAAAAATGCGAAAAAACCTCAATTCAACGTTAGACAAATTTGTATGAAAAGTGAGACTGCTCCATTGACCGCGATAGTACTTGCACAGACAGCAACGGCGGCCTTATTAACTAAATACGTCTGCTGAGCGACAGGCGAAAAATGCGAAAAAACCTCAATTCAACGTTAGACAAATTTGTATGAAAAGTGAGACTGCTCCATTGACCGCGATAGTACTTGCACAGACAGCAACGGCGGCCTTATTAACTAAATACGTCTGCTGAGCGACAGGCGAAAAATGCGAAAAAATTGTGCAATATCACACTAAATGGTATCACGTAGCTCATAACACTAGTGTGGTTTGCGTAAAAATTAACGATTGATTTAGTGTGATATTGCACAAATTTTTCGCATTTCTCGCCTGTCGCTCAGCAGACGTATTTAGATAATAAGGCCGCCGTTGCTGTCTGTGCAAGTACTATCGCGGTCAATGGTGCAGACTCACTTTTCATACAAATTTATCAGATTACACAAATCCAGCCTATATCAGATTACACAATGCGTTGTCATTCAATACTCCCAGTCAACATTACCTTGCATTTCGGTACCGAAGTACATTTTTTATAAAGCTGGCATTTAATTATGTGAGAATGTGAAAACTTACTCTGCTAAGTAATGTGGTAATACTAAGGGCCTCTTTCACCGTCTGTCGAGTAGGCTAACTGTCATTTAAAGTCACCGGTAACCAGGAATTTCATGCTATCTTCACCAATGGATAGAGTGGTTCTCGAGGAAGGTTTTAGAATTTAACTAGCTGGAGCCCGCGATTTCGTCTGCGTCTAAAAAGAAAAAAGTAGCCTATCCTGTGTCATGTACTATCGCGGTCAATGGTGCAGACCCACTTTTCATACAAACTTGTCTAACGTTGAATTGAGGTTGTCATAGTAACGTAAATGTTATAATGCGAAATACGAGTAGGTATTTGATGTAGGAACAAAGATAAATACAAAATGTGCACACGAAATTGTTCCTTACGGTGGGGACTGCTCCCTTGACCGCGATAGTACATTCGTTGCCCAACTGTATGGATTTTAAAGCTGTGATAGAGGGTTGAGTCAAAGATGAATGAACTTTTGTAAGCATTTGTTTCATAATAATTTATGGTCTATAGAGTAGGATAATAAAGTGGGTGCCATTTTGAGTTTTATTGTAGCATTTAATATTGCTTTTATTTTATTTAATATTTACTAGCTGCTGCACGCGACATCGTCCGCGTAACTTTATAAAAAAAAAATAATATATGCAGCTTTGTATATAGGTGAAAGAATTTTTAAAATCGATCCAGTAGTTTTTGAGTATATTCATTGCAAACATATATAAATCATCTCTCTTTATAATATTAGTATAGATACAAACAAATATATATCGCTGCTTAAAAACTAAAGGTCCATAAAATGAAAAAAATCCAAAAATGTTTTCATGTCCTTCATATTGTATTTTGCAAAAAGACTTGTGGTTGTTTTATTCCATTTTTAGTATATTTTGATCATTTTTTATATATTCAAAAGCATATATTTGATATAAATATCTAATAAGAAAAAAAATAGGCCAAAAAATTTTTTTTTCGATTAGCTCTCCTGTAAAAAGTGTAATTTTGATTTGTGGCCCTTTAGTTTTTAAACAGCGATATGAAGATATCCGACATGTTTCTGAATAACTTTTTTGAATACGTATATATAAAAAAATGCATTTTTCAACTGAATCCTTTTTGGGATTGGGTTGACCAAAGTCTGTATGCTGTCAAAGTATGAACGAAAAGTATCTTAGTCGAGCGCAGCGAGACCAATCATCTATCTATGGTGTTGACGTAAAGTCACATTTTCTTTAAACGTCAGACGTTTGATTGGTTTTAAATGACAGATGACACGAGTTGATGCTCTACGCCCTACGCATATGTCACTTTTAAATGTTCTATAAAGTTCGTAGTATTTTGTATGGAGTGCGAAATCCATAGTTGTAGTACATTGATGGTCTTAAGCTGCTATTCATAATTACTTCCAAGTCACAAGAGAATTTTTTTTTTAAAGTGGGCGCTAGTACGCGCTCTGAAAGTCATAATGTATATATTATATAATTAATTTATTATATAATATATGAAGTATTAGTGAATTTTAGAATTAGTTAAAAAATACCCAATAAATAAATAGTATTAGTATGAGGGGAAAAATTTCCACCTTCACCTGACATGATTTTCCAATTTCCACTTTTCCTATATTGTCATATATATATATATATTTTAAATTTATTTCTAGCTCAAAGCTATCTCCTTCTGTAGAATATTTTTTAATTTTCTTTTTTAAAATTTTAAGTTATTGTTTACCATTGAATAAATAAACCACATAGTGTTGGGTCAGTTGTTTATATATACAGTTAATATACAGTTTTTTTAATTTAAAAAGTTTGCCAAAAATGCTTACCACTTGATGGTAAGTGGTAAAAGTCTCTGTAAGAATGAGCCAATAAATAATATTAATAATAATTTTTCTAAAACTATTTGATATTTTCATATATATATGTTGTTTTCGGTGTTTTCCCAAGGATATGAGAAAATCGTAAGACGCCCAAATTTTTTGTAGATATTTTTGTAATTATATATTATTTTGATTTTCGACTCAATTATAATGTCAAATTTCAAAAATTTTAATCATATGGCGCGTATTAGAAATATATATTACATATGTAAGTTTTGTTTAAAAAATAATAATATTACGATAATAATAATATGAAATAAAATAAGCTGTTTAGAAAATTCTTAGAGCACCAAAAATGTATATATTTTTTTTTGTGATGAATTATATATTTTTGTTTTAGAATATAGTCAACAGCACGTTGTTCGTTGTTCAATATATTATAATACTAGCTGTTTCACGCGACTTCGTCCGCGTAACTTTATAATATATAGGCCTATGTTAGTCGCTGATAATATAGCTTCCAACAGTGAAATAATTTCTCAAATCGGTACAGTATTTTCTGAGCCTATTCAATTCAAACAAACAAACAATCAAATCTTTCCTCTTTTTAATATTAGTATAAATAGCCCATGTTACCCCCTATTATAACTTAAGATTAGAATTTAAGACTGCCAACAGTAGTCTGTTTTCACAGTAATAACATCGAGCAATAAAATAAATACAAGTAATAAACCAGTGTACAATATAGTGTACAGTGTACACTATTTTGTACAATGTGCAACATAGTGTACATTGTACAAAATAGTGTACCGTGTGCACGGAGCAATAAAATAAATACAAGTAATAAACCAGTGTACAAAATAGTGTACAGTGTACAAAATAGTGTACAGTACAAAATAGTGTACAGTGTACAAAATAGTGTACAGTGTACAACATAATGTACAGTGTAAAACTTAACGTACAGTGTACAAAATAGTGTACCGTGTGCACAGACTCGGGTGAACCGCTCAGAGTGTACACAATAGTGTACACTGGACTGTGAACGTGTCAAAAGTGACGCTTGTCGAGCAATTAAATTGATTAATGAACTGCCGTTTCTTTTACTTATCCTGTAACATATTTTTTTATTTTATATTGTTGTATATTTATAAGTTTATACATAATAATGAACTGTATAATAGAGATTATGTATTTAATAAAATTTGTTAGTTGAAGTTTTTTTTTTATTATTATTCCTACATACTTAGTGAAATGGTAACTCTTTTTTTAAAAGCAGACATTTATGAGAAAAGGTGGCTAGCATAGGCTTTCTCCGAGGAAAAATTAATCCTAAAAGAAATTACTATACTCTGTTTCTTTTTTAACAAACTAGTATAGCTCGCACGGTGGATTGAGACTTCTCGGCAAAAGTAGAGGGGGCATGCGCAGTATTGAATTTATGGATCTGTTTGACGGGCAGAGGAGCGTGGGGGCGGGTGCGTGTCAGTGCCGACACGTTATTGGTAGATTTAGTCGCTCTTCCCCTCCCGCACTTCGTTCGCGCGTCTCGTGTCTCTTGGGTACTGTTGCGTACATATTGTTTTATATACGAAAAAACGTCACAATGAAAAAAATCCTAAAAAATCTTTCTTCGACATCGCACGATGATTTAATGGAAGAAATATCAACACAGCTTGTAATGTTAAGTTCGTAAGGTGCATAAAATACGAAATAAGAAAAAAAAATACATTTCCCCTAGCAATTTTGTGCCCTTTTTGATATTTTTTTTGATTTTTTGATTGCCCCACTAGTTTCGCGGTCTGACCTTAATATATTGCGCGGCCTATACTGAGTATGTCTCTCGCTTATTTCCAATACTGACAAAAGTGAGATGGGTCATTAATTGTGGGGACCTACACCTAAAGGCGCATTCTTATTGAATAAACGGATTTTATGTTGATTACGTGGACCAATAGCAATGCAGTGAAAATTTTTAGTACTTGTTTGTTAAAAAAAAAAAAACAGAGCTAGCAGGTGGTTACCGTCGCCTATAACATAAGCAACGCCACAAGTGCTGTTACCGACAATAGTGCGATCCGACGAAGGATAAGGGATAGGAAACAGAGCTCTGGCATTGGCATCTCTTACTTACCGAAACACAACAGCACATGTGCTGTTATTTCACAGTCGGTGATGGTTACAGCGGACATACGGACTACAGTGTGGACAGCAACTACTTTCTGTTCTGAGTAATTCAACTTTGAGAAGTTAATTTTCAAAGTTAGCTCTGTCGAAAATCGAACCGGGACGGCATTAAGAGTCCTGGTCCTGAGACACGGCATTAAGGTTAAGGTAAGCAACCATAACCACTCATCTAATGTTCTCGTCACAATTTTGTATTTTCACTTACTTGAGCTTATACTTTCAACACTTTGTAGTGTAGTGGGTTCTGTGGCATACATTACACCTCTCGGTGGCAGTAGGCAGGGCTGTCACACGCAGCGAGATGCACAATTGATGACATCACAATGCACTTGCTAGGGTTGCCAGTCGAAGAAAAATTTTCACATTTATTTCTGAATTTTTTTTTGTTGCTTATCGTGTCAACCATCCTCACAGACTTCGAATCTATACTAGAATTATAAAGCTGAAGTTTTTTTGTTTGTTTGGTTGAACGTGCTAATCTCGGGAATTACTGGTTGGAATTGAAAACATAGCATTTTTGTGTTGGATAGTCCATTTATCGAGGAAAGTTTTAGGCTATACAACATTTTGAACGCGAACGAAGTCGCCGGCACCAGCTAGTTTATAATATTAGTAGGATAAGACCTATTTACTCTATGATAAGACTAATAAGCAAGAGTGCTAATGCGTTTCGGCGAGCGAGTGAGTATATTAGCAGCGAATTTACAAACCTTATTGCGCTGTTTGTGTTAAAAAGCGATTGTAACCACCTACTTTTAAATGATTTGATTGCCTTTTAAATATATTATTATGAATTTTAATGAGAAAGGTATAATAAGCACGAGTGCTGATGCGATTCGGCGAATGAGTGAGTATAGATAGATCATTGCACTAAAGCAGCGAATTTGCAAACCTTATTGCGTTGCTTGTGTTAAAAAGCGACTAAAGTCTAATAAGACACGAGTGCTGATGCGATTCGGTGAGTGAGAGCAAACCTTATTGCGTTGCTTGTGTTAAAAAGCGACTAAAGTCTAATAAGACACGAGTGCTGATGCGATTCGGTGAGTGAGAGCAAACCTTATTGCGTTGCTTGTGTTAAAAAGCGACTAATATCTAATAAGACACGAGTGCTGATGCGATTCGGTGAGTGAGAGCAAACCGTATTGCGTTGCTTGTGTTAAAAAGCGACTAAAGTCTAATAAGACACGAGTGCTGATGTGATTCGGTGAGTGAGAGCAAACCTTATATATGGCGTTGCTTGTGTTAATTCTTTAACTGCCAGAGTCAGATTTATCCGACAATTATTTTCGTGTATTTCGCCAGAGCCTTATACCTACCTACGACCAAAAGCTCTACATGTATAACATTTTCTTTTAAATCATTGCATTGGTTTCTAGTTAAAAAAATATCGGTTTACGAGTCATCAACTACAATTTCTGTTGTAGTTGATGACTCGTAAACCGATATTTACGTAAACCGTAAACCAAGCGGTTAAATGGTTAAAAAGCGACGGTAACCACCTACCATCAAGTGATCTGTTTGCCTATTGGACATATTCATTTTCTAATAAGAAAAGTCTAATAAGCACGAGTGCTGATGTGTTTCTTTGAGTGAGTAAAGACCATTGCCTTGACGTTGCCTATTACATTATTCTACATTCCACTCATATTAGGAGACAATTTGCAATCTTAATGACATTGCTTGTGTTAAGCAATATGGTAACCACCTACCATCAAGTGGACTGTCACGTAAGGTAGGATAACTTAACAGGTAACTTTAATACCAATTTTATCCATTGGTAAGTGGAAACCCTGAATTCTTAGTGTTCTACTTTTTTGGCATCGGCAGCTTCACTAAAATAATCGCATGGTGTAATTCATGAGCGGGGAGCGATTTTGTATATTTATATGTGCTTGTATGTAACTAGCGACTCGCTCCTGGCTTCGCCCGCGTCCGATCACTACCAAATTTCACAGGATAACCCGCTGGACTAATCTGAAGATTGTCTGAAAGTTTCATCAAAAGTAATTTTGTGCAATCGGTTCAGTGGTTTTGGAGTCCATAGGGAACTTTTTATATTAAGATTATGATGTATTTAAGTATAATGTATAATTATGTTTATATAATAAAGTATTGTGGTCCAATAGTTTCGGAGCCTAATCAATTCAAACAAACAAACAAACAATGAAATCTTTCCTCTTTATAATATAAGTATGTATAGATATAGATGACTAAGAGCGATCCCAATCACGTCAGATTTCCAACAAGAAGAAACTGGATCAAAATCGGTCCATACATTTGGGAAATACGATTCCACAGACGGGCACACATACACAAACACACTTATCTTAAACACTCCGTTGTTGCGTCGGGCGTTGGAGTTTAAAAACTAGATTAAGTGAACGCGACGTCTTATAATGTGACGATTCTACAGACACAGATGACACACGTCGAACTTATAACACACCGTTGTTGCGTCGGGCGTCGGGGTTTAAAAACTAGAGTTAGTAAACGCGACATCTTATAATGTGACGATTCCACAGACACAGATGACACATGTCATACTTATAACACCCCGTTTTTGCGTCGGGCGTCAGTAGTTAAAACTGGTAAGTGAACGCGACATCTTATAATGTGACGATTCCACAGACACAGATGACACACGTCGAACTAATAACACCCCGTTTTTGCGTCGGGCGTCAGTGGTTAAAAACTAGAGTTAGTGAACGCGACGTCTTATAATGTGACGATTCCACAGACACAGATGACACACGTCGTACTTATAACACCTCATTTTTGCTTCGGGCGTCGAGGTTTAAAAACTGGAGTTAGTAAACGCGACGTCTTATAATGTGACGATTCCACAGACACAGATGACACACGTCGAACTTATAACACACCGTTGTTGCGTCGGGCGTCGGGGTTTAAAAACTAGTTAGTAAACGCGACGTCTTTTAAAATGAGCCTCCTGAGAATTGTACTTAGCAAATATTGTCGGTTCCACGCGATCGGTCGCAGCGTCGCGCGGAGTGAGATATCGTTCAGGCGCGGCTGTAAAAATGTATTTCAGCGTACTTATATTGTACTAGCTGTTGCACGCGACTTCGTCCGCGTATCTTTATGAAATATAGTCTATGTAACTCGCTGATAATGTAGCTTTTTGTGGGTGAAAGAATTTTTAAAATCGGTCCAGCTATTTTTGAGTTTATTCATTATAAACAAAAATACAAATCTCTATAATATTAGTACAGATTTGCTGGTTCCCGGGACTTCGTCCGCCTTGAAATTAAATGTGACAAAATATGTAAAGCAATAAGTATAGTGCGACACACCATGGACGCCTGACATTATACGTTGGATCTTTATTTTTAGATTATAGCCAAGGAAAATTAATAAAATCAGGGGAAATAATTCGTGTAGTTTTGAAACTTTGTACAGTTATACGTTGCGGTCATCAAATTACTACAACATGGAACACGCGTGCCATACAAAGCACAACGAATTTTATGGAACATTTAAAAGTGACATATGCGTAGAGCATGAACTGTCATTTATAACAAAACAAACATAATAATAAGTACGTAATTTAAAGAAAATGTGACTTTACGTCAACCCATTAGAGTTTAAAATGAAATAGTAGAAGTTGATCGTTACTACCTTTTACCATTGACGCATGAAGGCAAGAGTCCGCCATGATTCTGTCAAAGGCGTTCTTTTTATGTTCCCCTTTGGCACTTGTGACGCAAATTCCATTGTAGTATTTCGATGGTTGCGGTATTCAGATGAACATACTAAAACTATTCAAGGGCGGGGAATGTGCTAAAGTTGTGTGTGTGTGTGTGTGGAGGGGCGAGGTGCGGGGGGGGGGGAACCATTTTTCAAGTTATTACTTAGGATAGCATAATGATGAAATTTTATAAATATCAAATGATTTGTTTCGTCTTCAAATATATTTAAAATGTAATTTATAAAGTTACACGTACAGTCGCGAGCGAAGCCTAGTGTTTTTTTAATACTATTCATTTTAAATGTCATTGTGTGTTGCCAAGCATACCACAATTGCCCCATCAGACAAACAGTCGGTGAGATTGGCAATCTATATCAATTTAAAAATGATACATCAATGTTGACACCAATCAATGGCTTTTGGAGATTCGTTTATTTGTTTCATATTTAAATACCCTTCGTACATAAGATACTTAAATCGACTAGTATCCTACGCAAGTCTCGAGCTTGAGTTACCGCTGAGTTTCTCACATACATTTTGTATGATGAATCGCACACTATGCTATCGATAGGTATCCTACGCGTTCACTCCTTTTTTTTTTCAATAATTTAATATACACCCTCTTTGGTTTACTCCTTTTTTCAATAATGTAATATACAACCTATAGTACATATACCTATTCAGATTTATCGCATCACAACTAGTGCTGGGTATGCGGAGAGACCGCGCGTCTAATCCAATCAGACTTCGCGATTGCAGTGGGGCGGGACGCCCTTCAAGCACCCTTGCTTATCCGTAACACTACCCCTTGGGTTTGTCTTTAAAATTAACAATATTTACAAAAGGTCAATTTGAGAATTGAATTCATGAATAAATTCAAATTTTACACCCAATTCAAAACAGCATAGTGCTGTTATTTCACGAACGTCTTCTCTAAGACGGTGATTAGGTAATACTGCCGTAAGACTGGAAATCGAACCCTGGACCCCTGAGACAGAGCGTTAAGGCATCCGTCCTAACCACTCATACAATGACGTCAAAACTTACAAAGGGGAATACATAATATGACACAATATGATATATTTGCTTAGCAATGCGCACGCGCACGAGTCAAGTATTAGGTAAATAGAGTTCTCGAAGCTACCTGGGAGGCGATCGTGTTCACGCCTCACTCACTTATATACAGTATGATGTACTTTTTACAAGCATTAAAAATTATAAACTAATTATTGAGCCCAAACACGCTATTCTGTTGTAAGTTGTTGAAGATCTGGATAACCTTCAGAGTACTTGATGCAGCAGTATTCGGTTAAGGTATGTCAGAGATATGTGGAAATTAGTGAGATCCCTTCGTTAACTAGGAAATGGGCTGAAATTCTGAAGATCTTCTGAAGAAGACCTGAACAGCTCTTTATAAATTATAGCTAAGAACCATCTCGATGACGTCAGATTTAAACAAAAAAAGCCCGGACCGAAATTGGTACATCCGTTTGGGAACTATGATGTCACAGACAGAGACACAGATCAAACATATACCACCCATGTTTTACGTCGGTTGTAACATAAATCGCTATCCACTCTTGTCTATACCACCCAGTTATATCGTAGAACTAATGGTAGAACTACTTGGCCTATAACCCATCGGATTCTGATAATGGTATTAAGAATAAGAATAAATTTTATTTGCAAGAAAGGACATATAAAAACATACATAGATAACACACACACACACATTATCACGCATATGTGTTTATATCTATGTATTCGCATATAATGTATAATAATATGTTTATATAATTTATATTGTTATCAATTTTTAATTAGGTACTGGCACTTTTTTTTGTACTTATAAACTTCAAGATGCCTAACCTTGTAATAGGCTATATAAAAATTTAATCTGTTTTATGTATTTGTTAAATATTAAATGCTATAAGGTTAGCTATTAAATAAATGAGTAAATAAAATAAAAATTCAAAAATAAAACAAAATAATTTATAATATTAGTTAAGGACTCCTTGGACTAACGTGTTTGCAGATGTTAAGGTAATGAGGGTCGAAAGGCGATGGAAATTAACCATGAAAAGCGAAGCTCAATCACTGACTACATTTAATCAGTGATATGTTAAGTACCACGTACTAGATGGAACACTCAAGACGCGATGAGTGTTCCAAGTGATTGGAGTTCCGACGTCCTACCCGTTCACAGTATGTCATACGCGCTCGTAGAGATTAGGCGCGTTATTATTTTCAAAACCAATAAAAATGTGTGATGAGATATTGCAAAAATACAACAAAAAATATTGGTAAAACTGCTGGTGTGACGTTCCATAGGTAAGTTTTATTAATATTGAAACGTTTAATAGGTTAATATTTAATTTGTTAAAATCGACGTGCTTATCGGGTCAGCCATATTAATATTCAGTTGTCTACGACTTGAGGTATTGACTTTGACACTACTGCCGCGCCGTCCCCCGCACCTTCTGCGTTGGAACATGAATTTAGCAAGAAATCGTATGGAGTGCTCAATCTAGTACTTACTTAACATATCACTGCATTTAATCAGCTAAATATGAAGATAAGTTTATGTTAATTTGCTATGGCACAGTAAAATAATAATGAAAGATAAGTTTTAACATAGGTAATAAGTTACCGTACATTACTTGTAAGTTAAGTTCCATAAGTCTTTACAAGACTGTGTTTAGTTAAAATTTATTGAATGAAATATTAAAACCACAAGTTACTTACTTGTAGATTTTTTTATTATCAAAGTTTTTACTTATATATCTAACATGTAAATCCAAAATTTAATTACACAACTCCATAGCTAAAACATCAAAGAATTTTTTAGTATAATTACGAAGTATATGATACTCGTAGATACATTCGAATTCGTTGGATATATTACATACTAGCTGTTTATAAAAAATATATCCTATGTCACTCCCTAAGAATTTTTAAAATCGGTCCACTACCTAATTTTGAAGTCTATTAAATTCAAACAAACAAACAATCAAATCTTTCCTCGTTATAATATTAGTAAGTAAAAGTTGAGTAAAAGAGCACCAAAAACTTATCTCCCCCCCCCCCTCTTTCCTTTCATCTTATCTCTGCTACTCCCCCTCTCATCTCTTCTCTTCTCTTCGCTTACCTTCCCTCCCTTCCCTTTATGTAAAAGATAAAAAATTAAAATACTGATGCCTAAGTTCTTAAATTTTCCTACTGCTTTATATATGCTTTATATATATATGAGGAAATTAATATACAGGGTGTCCCAAGACTATGCGACATGAAGGGAAAGTACCTTAAATATTGTAGAGAGGATATTTTGCTGAAAGAAAACTATGTTATTTTTAAAAGTTAGTAATACTGCATTCAAAGGTTTTCTAAAACATACGTCGTCGTCGGCAATAAATTAGATTTTTGAAATTTGAATAAAACATTTTACGTATTTCCTTTCTTTTAAGATACTGTTATGATTATTATTTTTTGTCCATTCTTTCGATTGGCATCACAAAAATATGGGTAAAATAAAATAAATAATTTTTTTTTTTCACATTTAAGTCGGTTCGATTCCCAGACGAAACAAAGTAATTTTTAGAAAATCATTGAATGCAGTATTACTAACTTTTAAAAATAACATAAAGTCTTCTTTCAGCAAAATATCCTATCTATGATATTTAAGGTACTTTCCCTTCATGTCGCATAGTTTTTGGACGTCCTGTATATTAGGGAGGGAATATTAATTAAGAATCTACGCTACATGAGCGGATCTTTGAAAGTTTGAAATTGTAAATCGATAATTTAACAGCACTCTGTATTTGAAAAATCTTTTAAAAGTCAAGTGTTCTAGGTTAGCCCTTTGTTCAGAGGGGACTCAATAGTCGCGTTAAATAGGTAGCAATGAGGTGATGATTACTTCAAAACAAAATGGCCGACCCTTTTGTTTTGGTCAACAAACAAAATGGTGTCTATAGGCTTCATAGGTTTGGAACTATGGAGTGTAGAGGTAAGGAGGACCAATTTATATGGATATTAATTCATTCATTGCCAAGGACTCGCCTGGCGAGTTCACTAAAATCGCATACTGCGGGCTTAGAACTCGCTATGTGAGTCCAAACTATTTATCGGTTTTTCTTCAGATATTTCTGAAGAAAAACCTAGTATTCTAGGAATTAATGTAAAACACGACTTATTCATTTAAAAACTACCTTGAAATGTGAAGATTCAAATTTTTGGTGCGGCAATGAATATGTTAAACTCAAAGTATATTTGATGGTTAAACTTAAGTTAAACTGAAAAAAAGTGGCAAGCTAAAAGCACTGACACTGACAGCCAGGACTGTAGCAACTTTCTTATTATCTAAATGCGTCTGCTGAGCGACATGCGGAAAATGCGAAAAAAATGTGCAATATCACACTAAATCGTATCACGTAACTCATAAAACTAGTGTGATTTGCGTAAAAATTTACGATTTAGTATGATATTGTACAAATTTTTCGCATTTTCGCAGCAGACGTATTTAGACAATAAGCCTGGGAACTCCAAAAGCATAGACAAAAAGAATATTGGCATTGTATGCGGCCATTGTACACAAAAAAAAACAAATGAAAAGAACGTCGAAGCTCAGTCAAGTGGCATGCCAATGATTCCTTGAGTATTGGAGATATGTTTTCGCGTGTGTAGGTATTTCTAATTTAGGTTTAACACTGTTTAAACATTTATGTACTTATTCATACTACTTAGCGCCTCTTTCACCAACCTCAAGTAGGCTAAACGTCACTTAAGAGCGGGCATAAAGAGAAATAGCCAATCCTAGATTTGAATTTTATCTAAGTAAACAAAGTCTAATTTAATTAATTTTTTTAAATAGATAAATACATTATAAATGAAAGTGACGACTGTAACAGAAAACATAATATAATGAAATTTTCTCGATAGAAAAAAATCACCAAGTGAACTCTCATTTCCATCGATTTTAGTTTTATTTTCAAAATGACACACATTACAAAGCTAAAAGTGTATCAGTAATTTCACTTCACATATTATCTAAGGCTGTATGTAACAATTTTTCATTTGACATTGTAGTTTACGAATAATTTATATTTAATACTTTTGGCACCTATAACATTTTTATTGAGCGAGTTGCACTATCTTCCGTCGCATGTTGTGGGTAGTTGTACGTATTTTGTGTCACTGTCATGTCCAAGGGGCCACGCAGGTGAAATTACAAATTTTGTTTGCTTTATACCCATTCTTAAAGTCACCTGTCACCGGGAATAATTTAGCTGATATACCTTTGTTTGTGCTGTAAACGTCCCAAACATTAAATAGAAAATAATAAAAAGAAATCGCCTATCGAAAGATGCAGTAAACCGAGTGAATAATTCCATAAAACAGAAACTGCATTCTAAAAGTAACTAATCAACACTTTACTTATTGTTGGTGAAAGAGGCGCTTACTCTATACAACTTACTCGGTAAGTACTCATCTAGCAAGATAAGTAATTATCCGTACTAATATTATAAATGCACGTTGTCTAGGACACCAGAAAGGACATAGGGTACCTTTCATCCAGAAAAAAATGACTATTCTCGAGGAATCATTTAAAACTAGCTGTCGCCCGCGACTTCGTCCGCTTTGAAAAAGAAAAAAGTAGCCTATCCTGTGTCCCGTACGTCTAAAAGTTTATCTACTAAGTTTCATGAAAATCAGTCAATTCGTTTAAGAGTTATGGAGGAACATACATACATACATACACACATACACACATACAATACCTACACTTACAGATTTATTATTAGTACTGATAAAATAAAAAACTAACGTCTGGCCAAAGTGTTGTAGCAACAAGTGGTCAAACGTTATATTGCTTATTTTTTTTATATTTTTCAACGCAGACGAAGTCGCGGGCCCCAGCTAGTAAATAAATAAAATAAAATAAGCCTTTATTCTCTGAAAAAGTTTAAGAATCGAGTATCAGTATAATAATCTAACTTATTATAAAGCTAAAGAGTTTGTTTGTTTATTTATCGAGGAAGGCTTTAGGATATCACATACATAGTATAAAACAAAGTCGCTTCCCGCTGTCTGTCTGTACCTATGTATGCTTAGATCTTTAAAACTACGCAACAGATTTTGATGCGGTTTTTTTTAATAGATAGAGTGATTCAAGAGGAAGATTTTAGTATATAATTTTCAAGGCGGGCGAAGTCGCGGGCACCAGCTATCTACTAAAAATAAAGATAAAACCCCTGAAATTTTTATAACAGCAAAGATGTCAGGCGTTATAATTGCTTTACACATTTAGTCAAGCGCTACACATCCCTTACTTTTAACGTGGGCGAAGTCGCGTGCAGCAGCTAGTCTAACAACTATATAATTTATGATAGTAATATATTCAGTAAAACAAAGGATTTGATAATGTTAAAATTGAACTGAATTCCGTAGACGCTGGGTGCGTTTTGTAAAAAAAGGAATGCACATTTCGATCCGAACATTGGATCGAATTGTGCATTCGGAAATATACTCCGCAATTTATTTAGTACTAGCTGGTGCCCGCGACTTCGTCCGCGATGAAAAAGAAAAAAGTAGCCTAACCTGTGTCCCGTACGTCTAAAAGTTTATCTACCAAGTTTCATAAAAATCAGTTGATTCGTTTAAGAGTTATAGAGGAACACACATACGTACATACATACAGAAAAAGTTCTAAAAATGGTCAATTTAGTTTCAGTATCATGTATAGAGCCTATAAACACGATATCTCTGAAAACAAAGTAACTTACTCCATCACCAACCCTTACACATTTATTATTAGTATTGAAAGTATCATCTATCACAGAGTAAAGAAAGGCTGCAATATTATTTCGATGTGCAACAGACAATCGTACTAATATAATAAATGGGAAAGTTTATAATATTAGTACGAGGATGGATGTTTGTTACTCTTTCACGTAAAAACCACTTAACTGGCTTAGATGAAATTTGGAATACAGATAGTTTATTGCCTGGTTTAACATATAGGATACTTTTTATTCTGAAAAAATGTTAGATTACCAGGGGATAGTCTAAAAATATAAAAAAATAGGTGGCGTCATCGTCGTCATAACAGAAGTGCACGGTGTGTCATAACAAAAAACCCATGTTCAGGAAAATAAATAGTTTGAATTGAATTGAAATATTCTAGATTATTTTCTCTATTGAATTGAATTTTCTCAGCTGTTCTATTTTTCATTTTTCAACGCGGACAAAGTCGCGGGGCGCCTTCTAGTACAATTTATAACAATGATAAGAATAAATTAGATATTACAACATATTATATCTTTAAAAAGGTCTAAATTTTAGACTGTTTGTAAGAACTATTTTTTATTAGGTTTTTGTGACATAATATTATCTATCATGTACTAATTACAGCAAAAAACTTTTGCAATCGAGTGGCTATTTTTAGAAATAGAAACCACATGTTAATATCCGAACACACCGTGAGTTCTTTGCGTAAAGAGTTGAATTTAAAAAAAAAAGGGTTCGGCCAACTGTTGCAATATTTTATAACAAAAAGCGTTATGTATCATGTTTTAGTACTGTTTAAAGTCCATTTCACCTTGCATAAGTATGCCTGCTTAGCCAAATTGAGTTCCAGGAAATTTTCGATCGAAGAGTTGAGAAGGAATATACTATAATAGCCGTTGCACGCGACTTCGTCCGCGTAACTTTATAAATTATATACTAAGACCTTCCTCGAGAACCACTCTATCCATTGGTAAAAACGTTAAATCGGTGCAGTAGTTTTTGAGTTTACCGCGAACAGACAAACGAGGCGCAGAACTTAGTAATATAATATCGCTGCTTAAAAACTTAAAGGGCCACAAATCAAAATTATTATTACACTTTTTACAGGAGAGCTAATCGAAAAAAAAAATACTTTTTGTCAATTTTTTTTCTTATTAGATATTTATATCAAATATATGCATATTTTTGAATATAATAAAAACTATCAAATCAATAAAAGCTTGTTTTTAAAAAGTTTTTTTTTTTACCATTAATTTATTTTATTAATTTCTGTCTTGTGGTTTTTGTATTATGTTTTTGTCTTTGTGTTGCTTGCAATAAATTCTTTCTTTCTTAAATTACTCACTCTAGTTCCACTATCTTAAACTATGCACAGTAAGTGTACAAAACTCATGTTCCGGGTTCAAATACCGCCATTATGAGTACTTGGGCTAAAGGCTTAAGAATGTATATAGGTGTATAGTCGGGGTAAGAAAAGGTTCGTCACCTTAAAGTCGACATTTGTTTGCATCAGAGGAATCATCAGTCATGCCAAAATTTCATTACAAACTCTGTCAGTTGTCTGCTTAATTTTAGTTTTAAAATGTAATAAGAGTCTTCTAATTGATAAAGGAATTAATTTGAAAACTGACGAAGGTTTTCGTACCCCGACTGTACCTATATGAGTGGGCCATTTATGCCTTTGGTTCTAGATGAAATCGAGAGCTCACGACTCATGGCTAACCTCGTTTTGAAATGACAACTTTTAAAAAAAGATACATTTTTAAAATTAGACATTCTGCTAATGGGGCTGCGTGACGTCACTTTTGTCATGCGTCTTTGAAATATTATTTATTTTAGCGCCTCTTTTACCATCTGTCAAGTAGGCTAACTGCTATTTAAACTCACCGATAACCGGGGATATCTAATGGAGTTGATATACCTTTGTTTATGCGGTAAAAGTCCCAAATATTGAAATGAAAATAATAAAAAAATTCGATCGCATCGATATCGAGAAATGCAGTAAATCGAGTTCATAATTCAATAAAACAGAAAATTATTTCTAAAAGTAACTAATCAACACTTTACTTGTAGTTGGTGAGAGGCTCTTAATGTTTTTGTTGTTTATGTTTCTGACAATTGAAGACATGAGTAGATGCAGGTGGTATGTCGCATAATTCCCATTTTGAATAAATCGAGGTTAAAGTTTTACTTTTAATTTTTGAGATATTAAGTCAGCACGGTACTGATTTTTGTACTAAATTATGATGCAAAGTTGTGTAAACAACCTAAAATATTAATGGTATGATAGCAATTAAACACTACAAGTGTGAACATAGCTCCCTCTTCAATTAACAAAAGTAAATTTTTCTGCACTTTTTGCTTTTTAAAATTAACTGGACATAACACCTTTTTCAACTTCTTATTTTCCAAAAATGTCTTAATATTCAGGAATTGGTGCAAAAGTACACGTAAGTATGGCTTGTACGGAGTTCGTCCACACACAAATCCGTATAAAATTATGTTAATAAGGTCTTAAGGAGTTTTTCTTTTCAGCCTTCCGTCGACTGGTGTCTTGCAATTAGTTGCTTATAAGAAAAAGCTCTTCTCTGTATTTACTCTTTAACAGTTTGAATGTTAAAATCGTGATGAAGGCTGTCATTTGTGACGTACCAAGAGACGTTATTACTCTGAGGGCCTCTTTCACAAACTACATGTAAAGGGTTACTTTTAGAAATCATTTTCTGTTATATTGAATTATGCATTCGGTTTACTGCATCTTTCGATAGCGAATTTTTTTATTATTTTCTATTTAATGTTTGGGACGTTTACCGTACAAACAAAGGTATATCAGCTCCATTATCTCCGGTTACCGGTGACTTTAAATGACAGTTTGGCATACTTGACGTTTGTGAAAGAGGCGCTCAATATAGGTAATAATATAATTAATATATTTAATTTTACACTTGGAGCTGCTGGGAACGAAATCGTGTATGGGGTGGGAATTTTTAAAATTATTCCCACCCACCGAACAAGCCATTTTGACGTACGCCGCACGAAGAAATTGATTCGTACGAATATCATCGTGATATTTGAGGCAAGAGGAAGGTCTAGCAAAATTAGCAATATGTCAATACTATTACTAGTTTTGACGGGTGAGTCCACCAGGATCCCCTTACTGAATCCCACAGGGTATCCTGGTGAACTTGGATGAATCAGAATCCTCTCAGAGGATCGACATATACTATATGCTGCAGTTCACTAGGATCCTATGCTTTATTTGCTAAGTTGCTCCGCGATCTGTGGAAAGAGCAATTAGAAATATAAAAGGTTCGTCAATATTTAGAGGTTATTAAATATAAACAAAAATTTTAATGACAGTACAGCTTCAGTACTGTCACAGCAATTTGTCAAAATCTAAATAGTTTTTGTTAACAAAAATAAAAATTTCACCTCTTAAGAAAACTTATAATAAAGTATATAGGTACCTTACCTAAAGAAAATGAATGCAGTTTCTCGTAACGGCAGTCCTTGTGATACTCGTTTTAAATCATAACCTTACACAGCACAAGAAATGCCTAATAATTACAGTGGGCAGGTTATAGTGGCGTGGTATCGAGAAATTAGCGCACTTACCTGCCATTCGTGAAATGAGCGCGCTAAAAAAGTGGTAAAATCGGTTTCTGAATCACTGATTACACAGATATCGTATGATCTCGACTTTCGGCACACGTTGCATAGCATACCAATAGCGCCGGTCACTTTTTCATGCCAAAAACGCTAGCGAACGAACGAACCAAACGGAATGCTAGTCTCGGACAGCGGTCCGAGTCGTGAGGACGTGCGGGCGACGCCATCTTGTTTTTCCGCGCAGTCCCGCCAAACTACGAACGACAAATTCAAGTGCCAACATAACCGTTGAATTAATTTTTAAAAAGTGTTCTAATTATCCCTGGTCACTAAAGAGGTTTCATACTTTCTTTTGGACGAACTATTTTTTTTTATTATTATTGTGTTGCCAGAAAAAAAACTATATTGTTATGAAGAAAAAATTTATGATGTGAATTTTCTGAATTAATGGATGCTGTGTTAATGGTGACCATATAAAATTGGAGTAAGTATCTAAGTTAATTGTAGCATTAAAAAACTTTTACTCTATACTAATAATGTGAAAGAGAGAAGTTTTTTTATTTTTGTTTCTAATGAATAAACTCAAAATCTACTGGACCGATTTAGAAAATTTTTTCACCTATAGAAAGCTACTTTATCAGCCAGTAACATAGGCTACATTTTATAAAGTTACGCGGGCGAAGTCGCGTGCAGCAGCTAGTCTGCAACAATAGGGATGTTGAGTTGAACTTTCTGTTCGACTTGCGAAAAGGCAAAGTTACTAAAGTTGTTTAAAAGTAATTTACTAGTTTGTTTATTCATTTAGTTTAAGTAATTGAGTTAATTATTTAAATTTTTGTTTATTTTTCGTGGAGTCATTTAAAAAAAATAATGTGTTTGCATAATATGCATGTTAAGTATGGGTCCCTCCCGATTACCATAGACTAGTAAGTATATTAATTCAAGCGATCATTATCTATATTATTAAGATAATGTACCTGCTTATAGTATACTTGAAATTATCATCATCAATCAATACTAATAATAAATCTGTAAGGGTCGGTCATGGAGTAAGTTACTTTGTTTTCAGAGATATCGTGTTTATAGGCTCTATACATGATACTCAAACTAAATTGACCATTTTTAGAATTTTTTTCTGTATGTATGTAAGTATGTATGTACCTCCATAACTCTTAAACGAATCAACTGATTTTCATGAAACTTGGTAGACAAATATTTAGACGTACGGGACACAGGATAGGCTACTTTTTTCTTTTTCAACGCGGACGAAGTCGCGGGCATCAGCTAGTAAGAAAATAAATATTTGTGTGTGTCAGCTCCGACACACGACTGGAGTTTACTCCTTTACGAACGATTATAAAATTAAAATTTTCACAATTCGAACACGCCGAAAGAACAAATTGGTTTTTATTTTTTTAATAAAATAATATTGTTTAGATGGCGCAATATCTCTGAAACTTCAGATATACTAAAATATTCAAAAAAATAGAACTTAACTATAACGCATAAAATAATTTTACGCATACGTGTAACAATTTTGATTTTACTTCCATAAATTTTCATACTCGACCACGGGCTTAATTATAGCTATATAGATATTATAGGAGTTACAAAACTCCAATAAAATATTACAAGTTTATTAATTTTCTATTCATAAAAATTTGAAAAATAAATTAAAAAACTAAACATTTAAGAATCCCAAATAGAAATATCGCTGCTTAAAAACTAAAGGGCCATAAAACAAAAAAATGTTTTTATTGCAAAAATACAATCACAATCCTTCATATTGTATGTTGTAAAAAGACTTATGGTTGCTTTATTCCATATTTAGTATATTTTGATAGTTTTTTTATATTCAAAAGTAACTTATATGCTTATATCTCTTCTAGTATTCAGTTTATTATAAAAGTACTTAAAACATTGAATGCTACTTAAAAATACACTTCTAACGATGCATAATATGCATATATTTAATATAAATATCTAATAAGAAAAAAATAAACAAAAAATAATTTAATTTTTTCAATTAGCTCTCCTGTAAAAAAGTGTAATTTTGATTTGTGACACTTTTTAATTCAAACACCGATATATTCTTGTGGCACTTGAATTTATTTATTTATTTATTTAGGATACACCAACAGTACACGTGTTAACATTATTTATGATATATAAGTTTACATTGTATTTCGGCTGACACGAGTACCAATTACAGGCGTATACAGCATTTGCCACAAAAACGGTAACAAGAACTTATACTACAATACTACAATAGAAAAACATAACTATAACTACAGATATACCTCGATTATAAGACATAATTATAACTAAAGATATACATATATATATATATATATACAAATAGCCTAAGCCCTACTACATGCAGAAGTTACATACAATGCAATGCAACTTCAGGATGTCAGAACACCATCAATTATTTTCACCCCGGTGATTCTTACTGCGCTCAAATGCTTTGTGAATTTTCTTCCTAAACGCTCCAGCCGTATCGGAGAAGACGTCGAGGTCCCCAACGCGGCTGTTAAAGTCATTGTAGGTTCGACACATTCTCACCACTGACAATGAATTTGGCAATTATCAGAAAATTTTAATGCTGACTGTACTTTTACAAAATTATTTTGCCAACCCTACCGCCCGCCGAGTGCGTATCTGTGATATTGACATTTAAAACAATGATATGTGTGTAAAGAGACGCACTTAACGAAATTTTGATGTTAATTACATAAATTTTCAGGTGAAGGGTTAAATTTTTTTTATGTGTGAAATTAATTTTAATCATCAACATAAATGGGTACTTTCAAACGTCATTACAAAGCTAATTATTAATACTAGCCGTCGCACGTGACTACATTCGCGTAAGTTTATAAAATACTAGCTGAGCCCGCGACTTCGTCCGCGTTGAAAAAGAAAAAAGTAGCCTATCCTGTGTCCTGTACGTCTAAAAGTTTATCTACTAAGTTTCATGAAAATCGGTTAATTCGTTTAAGAGTTATGGAGGAACATATATACATACAGAAAAATATTCAATCATCAATTTAGTATCAGTATCATGTATAGAGCCTATAAACACGATATCTTTGAAAACAAAGTAACTTACTCCATCACCAACCCTTACAAATTTATTATTAGTATTGATGATGCCTCCTAGCATAGTTACTTACTGGTTAAGTAACTATTTACTCTATGCTACACGCTCCTGTCTTCGCCCGGGTTCAAAATAAAAACTATCCGATAGTGTAATTTGGTCCATCTTAAAAGATATTTTAAGATGGACCAAATTACACATAGTTACGAAGTTTTATCAAAATCGGTGCAGTACTTTAGGAGTTCATCGGCGACAAACAACGTGACAAGAATTTTTTTTTATATTTGAGACGTTACTCACTGATAATATATTCTTTCTATAGGTGAAATAATTTTTAAAATCGGTCCACTAGTTTTTTAGTTTATTCATTAAAAACATACAAAAATACAAATTTTCCCTCTTTATAATATTAAGTACTAACTCTTGTACGCGACTTCGTCCGCGTGACTATAAAAATAGCCTATCTCTCTTTATCAACCGACGAAAACGAAAAAACAAAAACGGAGGAGGTTCTCAATTCGACGCGTAGTTATATATTTTTTTTTATGTATGAACACGCATAACTTTTGACAGGGTGGTCCGATTTTGATAATTCTTTTTTTATTTGAAAGGGTGCACCCCCAAGGGGGTCCCATTTTAATTTGGAAAACATTTCCAACCCTAAAGGCAGGAAAATAGGGGATGATTGATTGTTCATTCACCGATTGTAGCGTATAACCACGCATAACTTTTTACAGAGTAATCCTATTTTGATAATTCTTTTTTAAATGGATAGGGTATAGTTAGTCTCGTATAATTTTTGAAAAAAAATTCCTACCCTAAGGGTGGGAAAATGGAGATGGGAAAATTAAAAATTAAGCATGTAGTAAATATTACATTATAGCCACAAAAAAATATAAAATAAAACTTTTTAACAAAAAATAAAACCGCCGAAAAAACTGAAAAGCATAAAATAATTTTATTATTTTACCTAAGTAATTTTGAGTCGGTGCCAAACAAGCAAAAATTACGTAAAGAGTGATGCGCGGCGGCGACTCAAAATTACTTAGGTAAAATAATAAAATTATTTTATGCTTTTCAGTTTTTTCGGCGGTTAGTGTAGAAAGACTAGCAACTCACACTTTGATCAATGAATTTTTTTTTTCTGTGCCAAAACGCAAAAACGGGGTGTTATAAGTTTGACTTGTATAAAAATACAAATATTCTCTCTTTATAATATTAGTATAGAAAGACTAGCAACTCAGCCATTGATCAATGAAATTTTTTTTCTGTGCCAAAACGCAAAAAACGGGGTGTTATAAGTTTGACTTGTATAAAAATACAAATATTCTCTCTTTATAATATTAGTATAGAAAGACTAGCAACTCACCCTTTGATCAATGAATTTTTTTTTCTGTGCCAAAACGCAAAAAACGGGGTGTTATAAGTTTGACTTGTATAAAAATACAAATATCATATTAGATTAGATAAGCAAAACTCAAACTATAAACAAATTAGTGGTTCAAAGGTTGATTGATATAAATATAATTATTTATAGGTGTCTCAGTTGCCGTCTACTGTTGCCAAATGGCATCGCTTTATTTTGATTCTTTAATCCAAATTTATTCAATAGACTAGCTGCTGCCCGCGACTTCGCCCGCGTAACTTTGTAAATCAATACTAATAATAAATCTGTTAGGGTCGGTTATGGAGTAATTTACTTTGTTTTTAGAGATATCGTGCTTAAAGGCTCTATACATGATACTGAAACTAAATTGACCATTTTTAGAATTTTTTTCTGTATATATGTATTCCTCCATAACTCTTAAACGAATTAACTGATTTTTTTGAAACTTTGTAGATAAACTTTTAGACGTACGGGACACAGGATAGGCTACTTTTTTCTTTTTCAACACAGACGAAGTCGCGGGCGCCTTATATCAAAAATCAAAATCAAATCAAAATATTTATTTATCAATTAGGTTTCTACAAGAAACTCTTATGATCGTCATTATTAATTTAAATTGACCAGGGTTTCGGAAAAAAGTCAAGATGACGATCCTGAGAAGAAACCCCGAAAGAAAATCAGGATACTATTCTTTTTGTCATCATTAAAATATAAAATAACACAATACACTTAATTTTAACAAAATTAAAGTAGGTACAATTATAGTTTTTTAATACTAAACATAGTACGAGCTCCGAATCGCTTAAATAATCAGTGATTTTATAATAGCCTTTCGAGAGGAGTTTAGTTTTAATGACACAGTCATTTAAATTTATTTATAGATAAGGCTCTGATTATTTGAGGTAGTTTATTATAAAACCGTACACTTTGACCCATAAAAGAATTATTACAAAAGGAATATTACTTTTTCACGATAATTAATATTTGAAAAGATTGTTCACAAGAATCCTATTTGACATCCGTAACAGAATAGGTAAATATTTCGTCACAGCGCATTTAAAACGTCATTTTTAGAGTTTGCACAGAGCGATAACTGATAGCAGAGCATGTGGCGGACGTACATGACTGTACTCGTATATGACGTGATTTACCTATTAGAGAGGATTACGGAAACTCGTGCGTAATATTTACTTATTAGTTACGAAATATATTTCCGTTAGGACAAATTTACAAAGATTTAAATCTCAGATGCGCCCTTGCCATACTTCAGGCGGTCGAAAATGTGTGATCGTTGGGAAGAGTGAGCTCACTCCTCCCGCCTTAGTCGCTTGTAGAAAGCAGTGAGCGGTTCACGTTGCATACAGACAGATCGCTTCTTAAACTTCTATATTACTTCGTAAGGACAAGGCTAACGCTCCTAGTACGTGGCACCGACGCGCCGGTGTCAAAATCGGAAATTGGCACCAATGACGGGTGTTCATTCTGTGCGTAGAGATACAAAAATGCCTACTTACCAGTGATATGTACAACCAACCAATGAGAACACTTTACAATAACAGAATACGCCAATAAGAAATAAAAATACGTATTTAGGTGGCAATGTGGCAATGAAAACAAATTATTTTTAGTAATTATTTTGTGCAAATTGGAGGACCATTTTTTTGCCACTAGTAGTATGGTAAGGGCGCATCCTGTCATGAAGCATGGTAGTATGGTAATGAAGCAGCGCTACACGTTAGCCACCAGGTGGCGCTGCTGCATTCCCATACAAATTGACATTTACGCGTTCGACGAGTTTGACAGAGTAAAACTCGCAATAGGCCCAGTGATGTGTTAAACAAGACAGGATGCGCCCTTACCATACTACTAGTGACAAAAAAATGGTCCTCCAATTTGCACATCTAGTTTCTAAAAATAATTTGTTTTCATTGCCATCTTAATACGTATTTTTATTTCTTATTGGCGAATTCTGTTATTGTAAAGTGTTCTCATTGGTTGGTTGGACATATCACTGGTAAGTAGGCATTTTCGCATCTTTCTACGCACAGAATGAACACCCGTCATTTTTGCCAATTTCCGATTTTGACACCGGCGCGTCGGTGCCACGTACTAGGAGCGTTAGTCTTGTCCTTACGAAGTAATATAGAAGTCATTGACTAGGCCCTCAGTAGTTCCTGACATTCCTGACATAGAGAACCAAACAAATCAGCTTTATATAGGTATAGATTTAGATCCATTTACTAACTTTTATTCAGTACATTCAGTATATTATTCCTAAACTAAGTTTAGTTTAGGTATAACAACTGAAAATAGAACCGTGTTTATTGTACGCCCTTGGCTTGTAGGGGAGAAACTAAGTTGTACTGGCTAACTAATTTAATACATTTCTAAATTTGACTAAACCAATTTTATTTGTTACCTGTACTTGTACTAATATTATAAAGAGAGAATATTGATATTTTTGTATGTTTGTAATGAATTAACTCAAAAACTACTGGTCCGATTTTGAAAATTCTTTCACCTATACAAGGCTATATTATCACTGAATAACATAGGCTACATTTTTTTAAAGTCACGCGGACGAAGTCGCGTGCAAGAGTTAGTACTTAATATTATAAAAAGAGGATTTGTATTTTTGTATGTTTACAGTGAATTAACTCAAAAACTACTGGTCCGATTTTGAAAATTCTTTCACCTATAGATAGCTGCATTATCAGCGAGTAACATAGGCTATGTTTTATGAAGTCACGCGGACGAAGTCGCGTACAAGAGTTAGTACTTAATATTATAAAGAGAGAAAAATTGTATTTTTGTATGTTTACAGTGAATAAACTCAAAAACTACTGGTCCGATTTTGAAAATTCTTTCACCTATAGATAGCTGCATTATCAGCGAGTAACATAGGCTATGTTTTATGAAGTCACGCGGACGAAGTCGCGTACAAGAGTTAGTACTTAATATTATAAAGAGAGAAAAATTGTATTTTTGTATGTTTACAGTGAATAAACTCAAAAACTACTGGTCCGATTTTGAAAATTCTTTCACCTATAGAAAGCTGTATAATAAATCTGTAAGTGTATGTATGTATGTTCCTCCATAACTCTTAAACGAAGTAACTGATTTACATGAAACTTGGTAGATAAACGTTTCGAAGTACAGGACACATGATAGGCTACTTTTTTCTTTTTCAACGCGAACGAAGTCGCGGGCGCCAGCTAGTTCTGTACATATATTCAAATGTAGTTCTGTAGTTCTGCTAGTTCTGTACATATATTCACCTACTCGTATACTTTAAAACTTTGACAAAACAACCAACTCTACTGCGCGATAACTCGCAAGTGAACTTCAGTTGAGCAATTAATATAATTTGAATAATGTCGTAATTAGGAATCAAATGTAATTGTTCGCAAGCTAATTTACTGGCCCATATTATTTCGTGGGGCTCCTTCAGTTCAATTGCAAGGTTATACATGAAACTAATATATTATATTGTTTACTAGCTGCTGCCCGCGACTTTGCCCGTGTAACTTTGTATCAATACTAATAATAAATCTGTAAGGCTTGGTCATGGAGTAAGTTACATTGTTTTCAGAGATATCGTGTTTATAGGCTCTATACATGATACTCAAACTAAATTGACCATTTTTAGATATTTTTTTTCTGTATGCATGTACGATATGTATGTTCCTAAATAACTCTAAATGCCTCTTTCACCAATTACAAGTAAAGCGTTGATTAGTTACTTTTAGAAGTCATTTTCTGTTATATTGAATTATGCACTCGGTTTACTGCAACATTCGATAGGCGATTTTTTTAAATTATTTTCTATTTAATGTTTAGGACGTTTACCGTACAAACAAAAGTATATCAGCTAAATTATTCCCGGTGATGGTTTAGCCTACTTGACGTTGGTGAAAGAGGCGCTTAAACTAATTAACTGGTTTTCATGAAACTTGGTAGATAAACATTTAGACGTACTATCGCGGTCAAGGGAGCAGTCCCACCGTAAGGAACAATTTCGTGTGCACATTTTGTATTTATCTTTGTTCCTACTTCAAATACCTACTCGTATTTCGTATTATAACATTTATACGTTACTATGACAACCTCAATTCAACGTTAGACAAATTTGTATGAAAAGTGGGTCTGCTCCATTGACCGCGATAGTACATGGACACAGGATAGGCTACTTTTTTCTTTTTAGACGCGGACGAAGTCGCGGGCGCCAGCTAGTTATATTCTAAAACCTTCCTCGAGAACCACTCTATCCATTGGTGAAAATAGCATGAAATTCCTGGTTACCGGTGACTTTAAATGACAGTTAGCCTACTCGACAGATGGTGAAAGAGGCCCTTAATATTACCACATTACTTAGCAGAGTAAGTTTTCACATTCTCACATAATTAAATGCCAGCTTAATAAAAAATGTACTTAGGTACCGAAATGCAAGGTAATGTTGACTCCGAGTATTGAATGACAACGCATTGTGTAATCTGATATAGGCTGTAATTTTTTTACAATATTTTTTTATTTGTTCTAACCGATTTGATTCTGTTTACTATGTAATTATTTGACTATTAACGACTCCATTCCATTGGTGGTGAAACTGGTGGTGTTTTGGTTTGCTTTTGCTCTGTGACTCAGGGGGTTCCGGGTTCGATTCCCTGCTGTTCCAACTTTGTAAATGAACTCATGATACATTTATCATGATTAATTTCAGAAAGTTTATAACCATTATAGTTATAGGAAAGCTGTCTTCCCGCGACTTTCGCCGCGTGGAAAAATAAAAAACATATTGACTGACAAAATGTATGAGCAATAATAATTTATTATATTATGTATTTGGGTTTTTTTTTTCTATAATTATGATCCCTCGGTATCAGTGGGTACTTTTTTCTGAATGTAAGGTAACATGCATAGACATAGACATAGACATAGACATAGACATAGACATAGACATAGACATAGACATAGACATAGACATAGACATAGACATAGACATAGACATAGACATAGACATAGACATAGACATAGACATAGACATAGACATAGACATAGACATAGACATAGACATAGACATAGACATAGACATAGACATAGACATAGACATAGACATAGACATAGACATAGACATAGACATAGACATAGACATAGACATAGACATAGACATAGACATAGACATAGACAGAGCTATACCTTCAGATTTATAATAATAGTGTAGATTTTTATTGATTCTTTCTATGCTGTTTTCTCTTTCACTCTTCGCGACTAAAAATATGTTTTTTATTTGTTTCAGGTGAAAAATGGAGTTAAAAACCAAAAGGAAAAAAGACAGTGTTGCCAAACTAATAATGTGGGGGAAAATGTTAAAGACACCGCTTTTAATATTGTTCCTACTCGGCTCGACGAGCTGCGACGACAACGAATTGGACGATGTATTCGAATTCGTTCCAAATTCAAACGCGTCTGTCATCGTCGAACACCCGAGGCATAGACATCATCATAATATGCAGCCTAGTTTTAATGACAGTGACAGTTCCAAAATTAAATGTGACAAACAGAAATTGAGTGACATTAGATATTTAAGGCGACATTTGAACAATGAAATAATAAATTTTGTGATGACCGACGTATTGTTGGACGGCGAAGTTGAGAATCGTGTACATTATAATGGCATAACTGCTAAAGAGACATCTGTCGGTGACAGTGGGTGAGTATTTTTAAAATATGTTTTGAAAACTTCTTTATTGTCGAGGATTGAACGTAAGTGAACCGTCACGCTCGGGGTCGGTGACGCTGAATCGTATTTACTCGACTCCACTCGACATGAATCGCGCTCGGATTGATGACGTGTGTAAATTATAATTATATTTATAATTTTAAAATTGAAAAATTACTGTCATATGATGACCCACTTTTTTAAATTTTAAAAAAGAAATTTACAATTTTAACCCAGGTAGGGCACATATCTTAATATTATATAATTTGATATATATTATTAATGTATACTATAATATACTTTAAATTTTTCACTTGTGCACACACCGTCGCAACACAATACGACCTTTTCGATATAGGTACCTACTCTTAAACGTCATAAAACATAATACACAAAGTAAGTAATTAAAAAAAGAATTATGGACTAACCCCCGACGTTCTATTGAGCCCAAACGCGCTATATATGCCGTAAGTTACTTAGGAGTTGGATATCCCGCAGACTACTTGATGCTGCAGAATCAGGTCTAGGTATTATCTAGGTTATATCACGTGTCAAATATGCGCAGTAACCAATTTTAGGACTGTTTGTGAGGTATTGCGACACGGGGATAGAGAAGCCAGGGAATGAGCGAGACGCAATGATAACATTTTGTACGAGAGAAAGCAGGTCCGACGTATTGTTCGCATTTCTACATGCGCAAACGAATGATACCCGCTCAAGGTCAGAGCCCATCAAGTTTTGCGATGATTATACAATGTCATCATCGAAATACTACAATGGAATTTGCTTCACAAATGCCAAAGCGGCACAAATGCCATAAAAAGAACGCCTTTGACAGAATCATGGCGGACTCTTGCCTTCACGCGTCAATGGTAAAAGGTAGTAACGATCAACTTCTACTATTTCATTTTAAACTCTAATGGGTTTAAAGTCACATGTTCTTTAAATTACGTATTTATTATTATGTTTGTTTTGTTTTAAATGACAGTTCATGCTCTACGCATATGTCACTTTTAAATGTTCCATAAAATTCGTAGTGTTTTGTATGGCACGCGGGTTCCATGTTGTAGTAGTTTGATGAATGTCATGGAAAAATACCAGCGAAGTAACAGAAAGTCTGACTAAAACAATCCAACTTGTGAAAGCTAGTGAGATATTCAAATTATAAACTAGCCAAATTTTCTATTAACTTATATTGTGCTACTAGCTACTAGGTTTTGCCCGCGACATCGTAAGCTTTGGATCGCTACCAAACTTCACAGGAATACCCGCTTAACTAATCTGAAGATTGTCTGAAAGTTTCATTAAAATCGGTTCAGTAGTTTAGAAGTTCATTGGCGTAAAACAACGTGACACTTATTTTTTATATGCTTATAGCAAAGATTTAAATCGAAAGATGCGGCGTAATCTCCTCGCGCCATACTAAAAACACACCGAAAATTCTTAACAATGAGTTGGGCGCAGGCGCTCAACCCAACTACAGTTGCACGCCAGCTACAGTGAGTGATGGTCGCTTGTTGAGAGCGTCGCTATCGTCACAGTCACGTTTGAAGTAAGGAATGTGTTGTCTGTGTTTAAAAGTGTGTTTAGACAAAGGTATAGTATTTTATACTTTTGTGTTTAGTATAATGTATGTTGTATTTTGTAACACACTTTCGCTAGTAATGCCGCATCTCTCGATTTAAATCTTTGGCTTATAGAGATTTGAATACCTTACAATCTGATATTATCGCAACGTAAAAAAAATTACTGGTAATCATATAAATTTTTTATCTAAAATACTTACAATGCTTTTTTTAAATACAAAGATAAAGATAGCTTCTTACGAATGAGTAATTTTGTATCAATAAAACGTTTATCTTTCAGCTAAGTATGTACTCGTATATCTTTTTTATACAAATGTACAACCTCGTAAGCGACAAAATTTAATTTAATTTAAATTTCAATATTTTGTTACCTACATGATAAGTAACCTTTTTTGGTACTTCATGTTGGTATTAAAGAAGAGAATGTAACAGTCCCTTACAGAAGACGGCCATGAGTATTAAACCGGTCCTTTTTGCCTTCTGTCCAGATCTTTAAATCTTTCTGTACAGATTCTTTCACTTAGAGATCAAATTATATCAAATTATCGAACCAAATACCAAGTTGCTCCACTCGACCGCAGAGCTAGGAGACTCATTGGCGACTACACTTTTAAAAACTAATCAATGACTTCTATATAGGACAAGGCTAACGCTCCTAGAACGTGGCACCGACGCGCCGGTGTCAAAATCGGAAATTGGCACCAATGACGGGTGTTCATTCTGTGCGTAGAAAGATAAGAAAATGCCTACTTACCAGTGATATGTCCAACCAACCAATGAGAACACTTTACAATAACAGAATACGCCAATAAGAAATAAAAATAAGTATTAAGATGGCAATGAAAACAAATTATTTTTAGTAACTAGATGTGCAAATTAGAGGACCATTTTTTTGTCACTAGTAGTATGGTAAGGGCGCATCCTCTTGTTTAACATATCACTGAAACTAATATGCAGAGCTTGGCACATAGACGCAAAATCGCCTGTCTATGTGTCTTTTATAAAATGTACTTCGGAGAGTGTGCTCAGGAGCTGCACGAGCTCATACCGCCTTCCCCTTTCTTCCATCGGACATACAGACGTACAAATGGTTACCATCATCATCTTGTCGAAATCCCTCTTTTTCGGACCAAGCGCTTTAAAATATCCTTCAGGCCGGTTTTAGAGCTCACCTGACGTCGGTCCTGACGATACGTACTACCGACCGCGGTATCAATAAACGCGTGCGTACGGTCGGTCGAGCTCTCTAATAATTTCGAATTTTCATACAAATGACAAGCGCGACCGACGTACGCACCGACGACGGTCGGTCGGTCGAGCTCTGAAACCGGCCTTATAATGAGCACTGCCAAGGTTTGGATCTCCCTGCTGGGTCTTTATTTCCGAGCGCACTTAACCCAAATTTTTTCAAAGTTGGAATGAATAGACATCTTCTGGGTGAGCTCGCTCCATCATAGGCCTCATCCTTGCTACACAGCTGGTTGTTAGCCAAGAGCAAACCCATCTGTAATAAAAAAAAATAATGTAAATTTTCTATTAATTACCAAACACCAAAATAATTGTATTTTTGTCGTTTACCTCATTTTATCTCAAAACATTCAATATAGCTAATTACTTTATTAAATTATAGATTAACCTAATAATGCTTTCTTCTGTTTCAATTTAATACAACTGTGCACATTGTATATTGGATGTATGGAATTATTGTTCGTCATCTTATCGCAAAAAATTCTCCTTGATACACTCATGCTAGTGTGACCATGAATTTTGCGGTCGTGGGACAAATGTTACAATAACTTGTTTGGTACAAATAAAATTAGGTAAAGAAATGTAGAGTTATTTTTGTTTCGTCAGATTTTTCCTAGCTTAAACCGAGTTAAGCTAAACACGTTTATTAACCTAAGAGACAGCTTAGGTCGAGGTTACAATGCCATGGAAATACCACAGAACTTAGAATAACAACGCCTAGAAACCGAGTACACGGACGAAAAGTGAGGCAACTTTTACCAAGCCGTATAAGCTTGGTAAGCGAACAGCTCGCGTCACTCGCGTCATAGTGCTCATAGTATTCAACATTTTTTGTATACTTGTGTGCGTGTCGCCGAGCGTACTCATTACGTGTGGCTTACGCATACATCTATTAAATTTGTGCCTCAAACTCGCCAGTCTTTTGATATGAAACTATCGTTCTAGGCGTTGTTATTCTAAGCCACAGAAGTAACAGTACATCAATCATCCAACATTTCACATCAATCGAACTTGTGGAAGTTAATGAAATTCCTTCTTCAACTGGGAAATGATGTGATGATCTGAACAAGCTCTGAACAAATCTTCATAAATTATAGCTAAGAACCATCTTGACTACGTTAGCTTAAAGAAAAACATATCAATATCGGTCCATCCGCTTGGGAGCTACAACGCCACAGGCAGACACACAGATCCACAAATAAAATTTAAACACCTCTCTTTTGCGTTGGGCGTCAGGGGTTAAAATACAGTTAAAATACGTTTTAAAATTCGAAATCAAAATATTCCGACAATATTTTCATCAATGGCAACAGTTGTGATAAGATACGTCTCAAAATCGAATGATAACCCTTGAACAAGTAGTTTGATAAATAGAAAGTGAATTTAAACTATGTTTATATGTATAAATAAGTATATATATAAACTATTTATAAACAACATGTCTTGTGTACTGTAAGTATGGAGAAGATCAATTATCACCTGAACTCATTAAAGGGCCCGCTTGGACCACAGACTATATTATAGAAAGTTAAAGGTATATATATTAATTGATCTGTGGTTTTTTTGATAAGCCAGGGTACCAGGAAGCGGACAGTCCACTTAATTGTAATTTTTAAGTAGTTTCATAACCCCTTGCCCCTTTTTATATACCTCCTTGAAATATGCTGTCGTTAAATAACAGCATGTGTGCTGTTGAGTTTCGGTGCGTGAGTAGGGGATGCCGCAACTACATACATCTGTCCTCGCCAAGTCCTTCACTGCTGCCTTAAGTGCCTTAAGTTGGGTGCCTTAAGGCACTTTAGGCTTAAGTGTCCCTAAGTTGTAGGGTGCCCTTAAGATGACACAAGTCGGCGGCTCGAATCGAACTCAATCGGTGCGTGTAGCTAAAATTCATTCTGTTTCACACAGCACAATGCACGGGAAGACCAGTCGACTGAGATGCACAATGATTCATACCAAAAAAAATCATAAACAGACCCTTGGGCATAATACTCTTTTTGACAAAACTACTGCATATATCTATTTCGTGTAAAGTTATTTCAACTCTTAAATAACTAATCAATGTTTGTAGGCAAAGCATTTTGGAGTTTTTGTACACTAGAGTGACCTATTCACCCTCAAAGTTGCATTAAAATTTGTGTTAAAATATGGATTTTTCAAGGATCATATTTTTTAAATTAATACTTTTTTTTAAAAGTTTGTATGCCAAGGAACCTATTTAACGATAAGATAAATCGGTATCATGGTTACTTTTGTAAATTAAACATAAAACAGGGGAGTAATAATTATTCTACGTTAGTATGGAGGAAAGCTGACTTGTATCACCTTAAGTTCACGTTTTGTATGAAGCATGCCCACAATATATTTGTTTTGAAAATTATACAACGAACTAATTAATCTTCCTTGTACATTGACAAGGTATCAATGGCTGTATCACGCGACTACTTGGCAACGGATGCATCATGCGTAACGTCACATTTAACTATTTTTAAACTCTCTTTGAAAATGGAACAGTAAAAATTTAACTCTATTCCGAACATAATAGAGTTTAAATTCACGACAGCACAACTCTTGTATAATATGCACTTATATAATTATGACATGAAAACTTGTAAAAAAGAACGGGAATCCGGTTCCAATTGTTGCTACGCGTGTTTTTGCAAAGTTCGGACGCATTTGTGAGGCGCAATATTATGTATAAAATATTTAAATTGGTGTTCGTTCATTTTAAATGAAACTTGTTTGGCCTAAAATACTTAGTATCCAAGCTGTAAATCTTTTTTAAAAAAAACGAATTTTTACATTTTTTTTTTCTTTTCAACCGACTCCCAAAAAAGGAGGAGGTTCTCAATTCGACTGTATTTTTTTATGTTTGTTACCTCAGAACTTTCGACTGGGTGAAGATTTTGATGGTTCTTTTTTTATTTGAAAGCTGGTGCTTCCCGTGTGGTCCCATTTCAATTTGGTCCAGTTCTGACAATGGCATCCATGAGAATACGGTTTGAAGTCGATTTTTTTTTTGTTAAAAAGAGTTATTGCTATTACTTAAAGGTTGAGTAAATATTTAAATTCGGTGTTCATTCATTTCCAATGAAACTTGTTTGGCCTAAAATACTTAGTATCCAAGCTGTAAATCTTTTTAAAAAGCGAATTTATAAAGTTCTTTTTCTTTTTACTTAAAGGTTGACTGAGACAGGTAGGTAGGTGACTGGGTACTATCGTAACTAATTTTATAAATGCGAAAGTGAGTTTGTTTGTTCAGCTTTCACGCCTTAACTAATTACTCAACTCATGAAATAAAATTTTGTCAGGGAAACAGAAAAGGACATAGGGTATATTTTATTCAGAAAAAAGTACAGTTCCCGAGGGATCATAAAATCCAACGTAATATCACAGCAAATGAGTTTACTCATGTATTTTGTCTTATTATTTTAATTTTTAAACACAGATAAAATCGTAGGCACCGACTAGTAGTTCATATACGAGTATGTAATACTTGCGTAGATGGAACCAAAAAGAAAGATACGTACGTTTTTATATTAAGTACCTAATCTAAATGCCTAAAATGGCCTAAATACTTATTTATTCCCGCAACTACAGTTCCAATATCGAACACGTGTAATAAGGGGGCGTTCAAAAGTATTAGGTAACGCAATTTTTGAAGATTTTTGAAATGTAACGCTCAGAGTGAGTCACGAATGTTTCTTTTTTTTTGCTTCGTAGATGACGTATTACGCTTACCTCATTTTATCTTTTCTCAGTATGAGTAATATAGGAATACCTACGCAAATCTTTATTCTTAAAACAGAACGAACACAGGAAGGAAAATTTTTAATAGACAGATTCGACAAATAAGAGAGAATGACTAATGGGCACACTGAGTTGTCGCAGTCATTTGGGCAGCCCGTCTATGATCTATTCTTTTTCTATTGATCAAAAACGTAAACAAATATAGCGTCGCCATGGTCGCTGGACTGTTCTAAAGATGGGATTTATACATTATGCATTATCAAAGAGAGTCGACTCAGTGATTAACTCATTTAGAATTTGTTCGTATTGTTTGTTTAGTTCTATATCGATATTTGATCAATGAAAAAAGAATACAATATAGTTGCAGTAATCACCCCCTTACAGAATACAACCTAACCGTGAAAATACAGAATACAGCGCACTAACTAAAGGGCCATAAAACAAAAAAAAAACCAAAAAAATTTTTTTTGCAAAAATACAATCACAGTCCTTCAAATTGTACGTTGCAAAAAGACTTATGGTTATTTTATTCAATATTTAGTATATTTTGATATATTTTTTATATTCAAAAGTAACTTATATGCTTATATCTCTTCTAGTATTCAGTTTATTATAAAAGTACTTAAAACATTTGATGCTACTTAAAAATACGCTTCTAACGATGTATAATATGCATATATTTGATATATATCTAATAAGAAAAAATAGACAAAAAATTTTTTTTCTATTAGTTCTCCTGTAAAAAGTGTAATTTTGATTTAATTTTGATTTTGATTTTTAGTTTTTAAGCAGCGTAATGACCTTGCCTCATTTACCTTAAAGTGGACCGTCAGCCTGTCTGTCGAGCTTAACATTTTTTTTTTTTAAATATCCCTATTAATTAAGGGTTAGTTCTACAAAAGAACAGATTGGACAAAAAAATCCAAAGAACTAAGTAAGTGGTTTTTTATCTAAAGATTGTCAGCCTGTCTGTCGACCTTAACATGAAAAAAATTCTCAGTAAAATAGGAATTCCTACGTAAATCATTACTCTTAAAACAGAACAAAGAGAGGAAGGAAAATTCGCACTAAACGTGCAATTACAAAATAAACAATTAGGTATGTTCCCAGAATTCGTAACCAAACATCTGCTTGGTTTAAATTTAGTGCGTAATGTATCGTCTAGCGCGAATTAGATCTAGAATTTTTTTTCCGTTCCAACAAAATAATGGTTACGTAATATTAATATTATTTGGAACTGTTCATAGTTAAGCCCGTCACACATGTAGCTATAATATATATTAATATAAATTATAGCAAGGCATATCCTTTCTAATCCTTCCTAATTCTTGCTAATATTATAAATGTGAATGTGAGTTTTTTTGTTTGTGACGCTTTCACGCAAAAACTACAGAACCGATCGCCGTGAAATTTTGCATACACGTTGTCTGGGACACCAGAAAAGACATAGAGTACCTTTAATCGTTCAACGCGAACGAAGTCGCGGGCACCAGCTAGTAGATAATATTATAAGATAGTGTTATAAAAGATTATAGCTACGTTTGTGACGGGCTTTATGTGAACCACGGATCGCGAAATCGACCTTTGATTCGCGAAAAAATAAGCTTCGATGCAGGCAGATTCTTTTATATAAAAAAATTAAAAATAGAATCATATCAGTTGCTTCGCTAAAAACGTCTAATATAGGCTCGCTAAATAATGGTGCAGCAATCAACTTGAGTTTTTATTACGGCTACGGTACAATGTATGCGATTTTATAACGAACTACCTGAGATAATCAGAGCCTATAAACCGAGATACCTATAAATAAATTCAAAAGTGTAATCAAAACCAAACTCCTTTCGAAAAGCTATTACAATGAAGGGTTGATTTAAGCAATTCTAAATATATATTTAATATTGTATATACTTAGATTTTGTATATAATTCATTGATATAATTGTAATTTTAATTATTTTATAGATGAACGCACATAAAAAGAGCTCTGACGACGTTGCGCAGTAGCGAAATACAGACCAAATTGGCGGTAAGAGGTGAGGGGTGCGATTTGCGCTCACGCTATTGGATCATTCAGTTGACATTTGCGATTTTGCGCTCGAGCTATTGGATCATTCAGTTGACATTTGCGATTTTGCGCTCGCGCTTTTGGATCATTCAGTTGACATTTGCAATTTTGCGCTCGCGCTATTGGATCATTCAGTTGACATTTGCAATTTTGCACTCGCGCTATTGGATCATTCAGTTTACCATGCGCAAACAAATCCCCACCACTGGTGCTTGGAGCTCTTTTTACGTGCGTTCATTTATACTATCTTAATAAAGATGACAAAAAGAATGGTATCCTAAATTTCTTTCGGGGTTTCTTCTTTGGATCGTCATAATCTTGGCTGCTATTTGAGTTTTGAACTCGATAAGAGATGCCGAAGTAGAGGTGTGTGTAATACCTACTATCAATGTGTAGTTTTCAGATTGCATTTCTAATGTCATTTGGTACACGACGACGTCTATCTCAGTTATATTTGATAAACTTTTGCCGACAAGAATATGAAAACAGCAATGGCTTCTATATACAAGGCTAACGCTCCTAGTACGCGGCACCGACGCGCCGGTGTCAAAATCGTAAATTGGCACCAATGACGGGCACAATTCTGTGCGTAGAAAGATATGAAAATGCCTACTTACCAGTGATATGTCCAACCAACCAATGTGAACACTTTACAATAACAGAATACGCCAATAAGAAATAGAAATACGTATTAAGATGGCAATGAAAACAAATTATTTTTAGTAACTAGATGTCCAAATTGGAGGACCATTTTTTTGTCACTAGTAGTATGGTAAGGGCGCATCCTGTCTTGTTTAACATATCACTGGAAAACAGGTGCGAATTAGAAATTGTATACAATCTTTTATTTACAACATTTTATAACAAAACAGCACACATGCTTTTAATTCAAGTTTTAAGGTTGATAGTTTTCTACAGACTGCTATCTAGCTTTATACCTACTTGGTACATGACGAAAGTAGTATATGGCGAATTTGGTATTTGTCTAATGTAGGCTTTGACGAAAAACGGATCTAACGAATGTCGCGAGACTCTCTTGTCAATATTGAACTCTTTTTTTACTTAAGCAATAGTTTTTTTTTTAAGTATACTTAAAGCTTTTTTTGTGTTTAATAATATACAAAGGAGTATTAATATGCTGCCGATTTGCGATGACAAAAATATATGCGCATTAATTTAGCGGACGGTGTGTATTCTTTGCGAACTCGGTGGCCTTGACTTTATTTGAATATAGAACGTACCTCGTCGCGATGTTCTGACGGAAATTAAAAAAAAACGAATCAATTTACAATATTTATCATTTTTTGTAAACCTAACTAAGAGTATTTTGTAAACATATTGTACCTTTCTTTGTGAAATGAAAACTTCTTTAAATAGGCGCGTTGGGCATTTTCGAGATGGGAAAAAATCATTGAAATCGCGACTTGTTATGTATGTAATGTAATGTAACCGACACCTCTGTTGACAATTATAAAATAACACCTCGTATATAAATAAAAATGAATCACTAAATGTGTTGCTAAGCGCAAAACTCGAGAACGGCTGGACCGAATTCAATTCTGTTTTTTCTCATGGATAGAGGAATAATCAGGGAAGGGTTGTACGTAAAAAAATGCACCCCGGTGCTAGTTCACAATTTCTTGTGAAACTAGAACTTCAAATAAAAATAGAAAACGGCCAGTGATATTCCAAAAAGTCAACATTTTCAGTATAGAGGAGCTACTGAGAGCTTACTCTTTACTAGTAGTGGCTAGTACTTAAATATATATTTTTTGTAGTTATAATAATGAATAAAAAAAACCACTTCATTTAAAAGTATTCCCTGCACAATAAAAAATTTCTTGACTATTCAAAAAATACACACGTTTCATTTCTGTCGGCACTCCCGGAGTGCCACTGTTTTTTTTTTGTTGAATCATTAGCAACATCATAAGGTTCAATTTGACATAAAATATTCTTGAAAGCCATACTTATGATCCTCCCATTCCAGAATTGTCCCGGATAAGCAAAACAGCAAAGAACAGTTTACGAAGCGAAATAATAACTCTTGAATATGCCCGCTCACATGCAAACTTATGTAGTGTAAATGTGGATAAGAATGTCTATATTATTTTTTCTACATATCGCTGCTTAAAAACTAAAGGGCCATAAAACAAAAAAAATCCAAAAATGTTTTTATTGCAAAAATACAATCACAATCCTTCATATTGTATGTAGCAAAAAGACTTACGGTTGTTTTATTCCATATTTAGTATATTTTGATCATTTCTTATATATTCAAAAGTAACTTATATGATTATATCTCTTCTAGTATTCAGTTTATTATAAATGTACTAAAAACATTGAATGCTACTTAAAAATACGCTTCTAACGATGTATAATATGCATATATTTGATATATATATCTAATAAGAAAAAAAATAGACAATTTTTTTTTTTCGATTAGTTCTGTAAAAAGTGTACTCGCGAGTAATTTTGATTTATGGCACTTTTGATTTTTAAGCAACGATATAACCCAACTAGCGACCCGTTCCATCCTTCCTCGACCTTGCTGATGCACCGACAGAAGAGCGGGCATAAAGAGAAATAGCCAATCCTAGATTTGAATTTTATCTAAGTAAACAAAGTCTAATTTAATTAATTTTTTTAAATAGATAAATACATTATAAATGAAAGTGACGTCTGTAACAGAAAACATAATATAATGAAATTTTCTCGATAGAAAAAAATCACCAAGTGAACTCTCATTTCCATCGATTTTAGTTTTATTTTCAAAATGACACACATTACAAAGCTAAAAGTGTATCAGTAATTTCACTTCACATATTATCTAAGGCTGTATGTAACAATTTTTCATTTGACATTGTAGTTTACGAATAATTAATATTTAATACTTCTGGCACCTATAACATTTTTATTGAGCGAGATGCGCTATCTTCCGTCGCATGTTGTGCGTATAGTTCTACGTATTTTGTGTCACTGTCATGTCCAAGGGGCCACGCGGGTGAAATTACTAATTTTGTTTGCTTTATACCCATTCTTAAAGGCTCAGTTCCTGCACAGTCAAATTTTGAATAGATATTATAAAGACTAAAGACTAGACTTCACATGTAGTTGTTATATTTTTTTATTTTATGGTTGGCAGACAGGCCGATGGTCCACTTAATGGAAGGTGGCTATCGTCGCCTATAACACAAGCAACTCCATAAGTGCTACAAGTGCGCTGCCGACCATAGAAGGATAAGGGACAAGGAAGGGAAGAGGTAATGGGCTCTAGCATCCCTTACTCACTCACTGAAACACAACAGCATATGTGCTGTTATTTCACGGCCCAAATGACTGCGAAATGAAGCGTGTCCTGCCACTGCTTCCAAATCCAGACCAGAGTCTACTTTGAAAAGTTCATTACTAAAGTTGACTCTGCCGGGAATCGAACCCGTGTACAGAGCGTTAAGGCAAACACCTAACCACTCATTCAACGGGCTCGTTAAATAATTATAACAACTAATACATAATTTAAAATCATACAAATTGGTTGTATAGCGATTATTATACGAATTTGTCTATATTAACTTTCTCAATTTATGTAATCGAATTTACCTACTCGAAGTGGAGAAATCAAAATCGAGTAAAAATAAAGTAGGTATATATTGGAATTTTTAATTTTAAGAAACTACTTTAAGGTAAAAAAAGTTATTAGTTTTTGAATTTCATAAAACAAAATGGACGTGGCCTTATCCATGTTATGTCATGGAAAACAAAAGTATGATGCAAGGCGGTCATCTGAGCTGTAACAAGACGAACGTAAAGGGCCGCCCAGACTCGCGATACATTGCTAGCAATTTCCATAGAGTTAAAAACCCATAGAGATATAAGTAGTCTGTCAAAAAAGTGTAGAAATTAAAAAGTGGCGATACTATAGTGTTGTCTCTTTCTTATCAACTACATGGTTAGAACGGGACAACACTGCCGTATTGCCACTTTTTAATTTCAACACTTTTTTTGACAGACTACCTAAATGTTTTCAGAAAACTTGAATTTTCACGTGTTTTGTTCTACAATGCTGCAAAAGGTAGGTAGGTAGGACCATAAGTAGGATTAAGAACATATAGGGATTGGAAAGGGATAGGGAAAATTGTTTCTGGCATCCCTTACTCATTCACCGAAACATAACAGCATACGTGCTGTTATTTCACGGTGGTCTTTTGAAAGGGGTTGGTTATTCTGAAAGCAGTGTACTAAACGCAACGTGTATTTTGTAACGATCGAAGAATGTTATTATTTTTAAAGTTATTATATATAATTATGCTTTTGTCAGCCGAAAGAATTTTCAAAATGTTTTCTGGTTACTTGTTAACAGTCACCGTGTACATGTCTTATATATTTCGTAGTCTATGGTTGCTCTTAATCTAGCGCGTATTGTCTTTGCCCGGCGGAGCATTCGTTTGAAATACGAACAAAACATTTGACACTTGAGCGAACGTTTAGAAACTTGCATAAATTATCAACGAATGTGACAGCTGGATGGCGGGCAAAGTGACGCGGGAAACCGGGAACTGTTTTCAATTATGTTTTCCTTCTACATTTTTTTTTAAATTTTTAGCTCATTGGTTTTTTGTTCCAATTTAAGAATATGTCTTTTTATCTTGAACCAAACCAGACTATTATTTGTGTCGTTCATTGTAAAAGTGAACTATCTCCTTGTAACTGAATTTTAGAATAACGAGCTTTTTGCGAATTATAGTGTAGGAAAAAATATATAAGCATTCATTCATTGTTTTCATCTATGGGATTTTAATGCAACTATTGGAGTTACTTCACTTTTTTATTGAAAGATATGACTAAATGTGATACCATTAGGCAAGAAAAGATTCAATTCAATTCAAATCATTTATTAGATGTAAGTTTTTACAAAACATTTATCTTCGTCAAAATTACAAACTACAAATGTTTTTTAAAATAGGGAGTTACACCACTTTTACAATGAACGACACATTTATACATAGTCTTTACAAAGCCCTCTATAAGTAGGTACGCTTAGATCTTTTAAACTACACAAAGGAGTTTAATGCGGTTTTCACTAATAGAAAGATCGTTAAACGAGAAAGTCGTGGGCACCAGCTAGCATATAGTAATTAATTAACATATATACATAGTTCAATGTAATTAATATCATACAATTTTGTGTTCTAAACATTCACTATTTCACTCTAAGATGGTGTGACCAGTGCCGTAAATAGCCTTTTTTGCGCCCTGTGCGAGCTTCTATAACTGCGCCCTTGTTTTTTTTTTTTTTTTTTTAGATATTATAGGTAACCTGGAGCAATGTATAGGCCTACTTTATTTTATTCAGGGTGATAAAATAAAGCACAAAGAAACTTGGTGTTGGTGGACCAATTATCTAATATTTTGGAAGAAAAATCTATTTGGGCAAACAAGCAGACGAGCCATCTGATGTTAAGTGGACACTTCGCCTATTATACCACCTACTGTGTCTGCCAAAAAAATTAGCTCGATGTTTTGTCTAATTTAATAGACGTTTTTGATGATACTGGCATGTAGGTACGTATGTGTTGGAATGGAGCACTATAGGGGCGCAGTGGGAACTTATCAGGAGCAAACCGAAAAAATAATAGTCCTGCCTGGTCTGTCCATTCTTGCGCCCCCCCAGGGTCTACGCCCTGTGCCTGGGCACCGGTGGCACTGCCCTATTTACGGCACTGGGTGTGACGTCACTGGCTAATATGCTACTGACGTCACTGACTAGCAGGCAGCAGTGACATCACTACGAAAATGTCTCGTAGTATTTATGAGTGCGAATTCTATTTTTTTCTGTAATAGACGTTGATAAAGCATGGAATACGTTTCGGACGTATTATTATTTTCGTTCTGCTCTAAACATCGATGGCCCTAGGTTATTGAAGACACAACAAAATAAATCTGTCTCACTTTAACAAGAAGATTGAGTCTTTCTCCTTCACACAAAATAAACATTAAATTATTACAATAGGCGCCTCTTTCACCAAAGTCAAGTAGGCTAAACCGTCATTTAAAGTCACCTGTCACCGGGAATAATTTAGCTGATATACCTTTGTTGGAACGGTAAACGTCCCAAACATTAAATAGAAAATAATTAAAAAAAAATCGCCTATCGAATGATGCAGTAAACCGAGGCGCTAGGTCTTTTGTTTCATACAAGAGTCTTAACGTTTGACTTTTATTTGAGCTTCAGTCAGTTCTGATCTAATTGCGCCCCTTAGTAGTAAATACGAACACTGCTTCTACTATACTAAAAGTGAATAATTAAATAATATAATTTACTATAAACTCCATCTTTCATTGCTTCCCATAACCATCGAAATACTACAATGGAATTTGCGTCACAAATGCCAAAGCGGCACATAAAAAGAACGCCTTTGACAGAATCATGGCGGACTCTTGCCTTCACGCGTCAATGGTAAAAGGTAGTAACGATCAACTTCTACTATTTCATTTTAAACTGATGGGTTGACGTAAAGTCACATTTTCTTTAAATTACGTACTTATTATTATGTTTGTTTTGTTATAAATGACAGTTCATGCTCTACGCATAATATGTCACTTTTAAATGTTCCATAAAATTCGTAGTGTTTTGTATGGCACGCGGGTTCCATGTTGTAGTAGTTTGATGCCCATAACCCAATAACAAATTCTCATAAACACCTATCACTGACTTCATTCGCTCGTCCAGTACAGTGTCCATTCTAATGCCACAGAATAAAAAATAAAAAAGTGAAACAACAAGCAATTAAAAGAATACAAGCGGCTCTATTAATGAAATGGATTCCATTAGCTCGATACGTGTCAATTTATTCCGATAACTAAATGAATCGATTATGAATCGAATATTTAAGACGGACTACCTTACAATTTGAAATCTCGTAACTCGCTACTCCCACACTTAATTCTTTAATCGAAATAATAGAAAGGCTGGAAAGGCCGAGCGAAAGTAATGACTGTGCAATAATTTTGGTCTTGCAATACCTAATATACAGGTTGATTATATTTTGGTGTGACAATTTCGATTTTACTCCCATAAATTTTTATGCCTCGAGCTTTAAACATATATGCAAAACGATTCTCGAGTGTACTCCAATTAAGTTGATTATTATTAGTCATATTTTATTATTGGACAGAAGCATTGCTAACTAAATTTTAATATTTTGAATGTACCTGTTTTTTTTTTTTCAATTAAATTTACATACAACTTTTATTAGTTGTTGGTATTAGAACGAAATAAATCAATATAAAAAACATACATTTCCTCTTTATAATTATGTTAGTGTACAAGTGTAGACTACACTAATTAAATGAATTAAAAAATTTCAAATATTCCTTTGAGCTGTAGGAAAAATAATTTCAGGTAATTTACCTAATGTATTTAAGGTAAACAAATAATGGCTCATTGGTTATATAGAACACTAGCTGGGCCTGCGACTTCGTCCGCGTTGAAAAAGAAAAAAGTAGCCTATCCTGTGTCCCGTACGTCTAAATTTTTATCTACCAAGTTTCATGAAAATCAGTTAATTCGTTTAAGAGTTATAGAGGAACATACATACATACAGAAAAAAAATCTAAAAATGTTCAATTTAGTTTCAGTATCATGTATAGAGCCTATAAACACGATATCTCTGAAAACAAAGTAACTTACTCCATCACCAACCCTTACACATTTATTATTAGTATTGATAGTATTGATGATAATAAAAAACAGCCTGTATACACGAATTACAAAAGATTGATTAAAAATGAGAATGTACCGTTAATTGTTGACCCATAGTCAAGAAGGCTGTTTAATTGAAATCACTCGCCGCATCGATTTAGAAAAAAAAAGCGAGATGCCGCATACAGGAAACGTCATTTTGGATGGCATGTTCTTAATTTGAATCGATTGACAGTGACAGCATCGACAAACGCGCGTGCGGGCCGATCTCTTGTGAAATGTTTATGAATGATTATTTGGTTTCAAGTAGAAAAATAAAATTGCTTGTATATATATATTTTTTATTTATTATTTAATTTATGTATTTCAGTGTGGCTATTGGCAAAACCAAAGGCCAACTTCTTATGAAATAATCCTTACATATTAGGCATAAAACAAATTCCTCCGCCGCGTCTGCCTGTGTGTCTGTTCGCGATAAACTCAAAAACACACTCACGGTGTTTTCACCAATGGATAGAGTGGTTCTCGATGAAGGTTTTAGTATATAATTTACAAAGTTACGCGGGCGAAGTCGCGGGCACCAGTTAGTATGTAAATAAATAATAAAAATATATATCTTTACACATTCCACACATCACCATCTAGTTCCACATTAAGCAACTATAGGCTTATGTATTATGGATACCAAACATTTGATTTACCTACTACATACATTACTTTTTTTTGTAAATACATACATAGTTATTATAAATACAAAACATCCATGACTCAGGTACAAAGGTAAAATGTCAACACAAACATTTGCCCCTAGCGGGATTCGAACCCACGACCGTTTGGTTAACAGCTAGGGTTACTATACTAACCACTAGACCAAACATGCGGCTTAAAAACTAAAGGGCTACAAATCAAAATTACACTTTTTACAGGAGAGCTAATCGAAAAAATTAAATTATTTTTTTCTTATCAGATATATATCAAATATATGCATATTATACATCGTTAGAAGCGTATTTTTAGTAGCATTAAATGTTTTAAGAACTTTTATAATAAACTGAATACTAGAACAGATATAAGCATATAAGTTATTTTTGAATATATAAAAAATGGTCAAATATTGTTTTCAACCATAACTCTTTTTGCAAAATACAATATGAAGGATTGTGATTGTACTTTTGCAATAAAAACATTTTTGGATTTTTTTGTTTTATGGCTATCAAATTACTACAACATGGAACCCGCGTGCCATACAAAACACAACGAATTTTATGGAACATTTAAAAGTGACATATGCGTAGAGCATGAACTGTTATTTATAACAAAACAAACATAATAATAAGTACGTAATTTAAAGAAAATGTGACTTTACGTCAACCCATTAGAGTTTAAAATGAAATAGTAGAAGTTGATCGTTACTACCTTTTACCATTGACGCGTGAAGGCAAGAGTCCGCCATGATTCTGTCAAAGGCGTTCTTTTTATGTGCCGCTTTGGCACTTGTGACGCAAATTCCATTTTTAAGCAGCGATGTCACCGTGATCACTGATCACCATGATTAAGATATTTTTATATCGCCACCGTACACACCTACGATCATAACTGCAGAACAAAGTGCTAGTAAATTAGTTACTAGTAAAATGGGTATTTTACTAGTAACTAATTTTCACAAAACATTCTCCGACATTTGAAACAAGGTTAACTAATTGGTTTACTGAATGACCTAATGCGCGGATGCTCTATATTTTACCTGACACACTTCTTACGTATTGCTAATAAAATGTAAGAGAAATGTACAATGAATGAGACTGGGTCATATCCTTCCTAATTATTATTTTTACCGCTTGTGAGCATAATATTATATTCGCAAATTATTATATTCACAAAATCTCTATATCGATACCTTAATTCGCAAACCAAATGACTCCTCTGAGCCAAACTTTACAGGGGAGACTAAAAACGTTATATTTTTTTTTTGTATGATACAAGAAAAGAAAAAAGACAATTTTACATTGGAAATTATGGCTCGTATTAACCGATGGACCTTTTAAAAATTAAATTCTAATTGTCATTAAGTTTCTCCCGTATCAAAAAGTCATTTTCAACCAAAAGTGGAGTTATTCGTTTTGCGAATTAAAGTATCGATATCAGAGATATATTATTTCGATGATCGATATATGTTTGCCGCCGATGAACTATCAAAATTACGGAACCAATTTTGATAAAACTTCGTAACTATGTGTAATTTGGTCCATCATGGGTCCATCTTAAAAGATTACGACCGTTTTTATTTTGAACCCGTGTTGTAGCTAATATTCTAATAATACTTAAATAATTTCAAGGGCACTTAAAAGCAAACGGAGAGAGACAACCATAGACTCTTTATTAGCTGATCTGCGCCATAGATACAGTCGCGTGTTCAAATCAATTAGAAACAATTTATTGTGATTGTGCCGAGACGAATTCGCGATCGCACGTGTTGAGCACCATATAATTACGTGACAGCACTAACTATAGCCTGAGGATATGACAGATGTTTGCCGCACAGATCTCGCGGTTCACATTATTCCAGTCGAGCACTCCAGTCCATCGTTAGAATGCCACTGGAATACTGTGAACCAGCACTGGAATGTACCATTTCAGTGATCAATCCAGTCCAATTGACTGGAATGAAGGTCTACTTTTCATTCCAGCTCGCCCATTCCAGCGCCACTGGATTAATGTGAACGGCCAATCCAGTGCCTGATTACACGTTAAACAGTGAACACGCATTGTTGTTTTTTGACTCGCTTTTGAATGACTGGAATAATGTGGACGATTGATCCAGTCCAGTGCTGGAATCATATCGTTTAACGTGTACACACTGTTTAACGTGTAATCAGGCACTGGATTGGCCGTTCACACTAATCCAGTGGCGCTGGAATGGGCGAGCTGGAATGAAAAGTAGACCGTCATTCCAGTCAACTTGATCACTGGAATGGTATATTCCAGTGCAGTTCACATTATTCCAGTCAATGATCTAAGATCATTGATTCCAGTGGCATTCCAGCGCTGGACTGGAATGCTGAACTGGAATAATGTGAACCGAGCTTCAAGGCTTCAAAAGCATACACTTAGAATAGCCGAGAGAATTATACGAGGAACCAGTTAAAATTAACTCTGTTCTAGGGTTTCTGGGTTCGATTCCCGGCAAGGCCAATTTTGGAAATGAACTTTTCCAAAATTGGCCCTGTATAATGGCAGTAACCACCCCCTTATAGAAGATAACCGTGAAATAACAGCATATGTGCTGTTGTGATTCAGTAAGTGAGTAAAGGATGCCAGAGCCCATTTCGCTAACACTTACTAATTACAATTGTATTAAACTGTCGAGTTTAACATAAGAAAAAGTTAAAGAATACTACTCTTCCCGAACTGAAATTAGGTCTTTAAATTATTTACAACTATTTTCCAAAAGTCTAGACCCAAAACCGCCCCGCTAAATTCCAGATTTGAACTCTGTACAACTAGACAACAAGATTAGTGGCGAACTCCATTTGCGGCCGCCATGTTGGATTAAACGTCAAACTTACAAAATGGATTCCCGCGCTCCCGTAGGGATTCAAATATTGTCTATGACTCTGTTTCTTCACTCGCACATCAACAATTTGTGTAACATTTGCATTTCAGTAATAAGTGTGAGTTTTAGGGCCTCTTTCACAAACTACAATTAAAGTGTAGTTAGTCCAAAATTTGCCCTGCCGGGTATCGTTCCCGGGATCCCTGAGGAGCGTTGACAAGCATCAAAATTACTCATCCAATGGGCTCGTCAACGTGTTGTGTTTGGTAGAAATCTGATATCATGTCCTTATTGGATAGTGGGTTCTTTTTACAAGCCATATTTTGAAACGCTATGACCTAAATTCTTCGGAATCATATATCTTATAAAATGTAGGTATAATTATATCATATAAAATGTACAAATATTATTCTTAATATTTTTGACATAAACACTAAAAAAAAACCTATATTATATTCTTTAAAAAAATTACATATTATAAGTAATAAATATTCAATCAAATTAATTTTAGTTTATATCTAGTCTTCAGATTACAAAATGTTTTACATTACATTGTTGATATTAATTTTATATGACGATTTTTATAGTCAGTGTTATATTTTTATAGTTTTTATAGTCAGTGTTAGATTTTTATAGTTATTTTTTGCGTCAGTGAATTGCATAGCATACCTAACTCTTTATTTTTGTAAAATTTAGTCTTTATTTTAGTCTTTATTCACATTGCTAACTTTTCCTAGGAGTATAGAATATGGTTATAATAATTATGTAGGTCTGAGTCAAAGTAGAAAGCTCTTTATATTGTTAATTTTTTTGTAATGAATCATAAGTATAAAAAAAACTTACTTTAGCAATACCGTTCGTTGAAGGCGGCTAAAAAGGTTTCGCAAGGCGATTCGTTTTTTCACTAACGGTAAATCAATGTAGTGATTTACATTGATCCTTTTTTGAAATATAAAAACAAGTGTCGTTACATTGGGATTTTGTGTCGTAGTGAACTGTCTTCTTAAATTAAGTAACGTAGAAATTGGAGTATTGCATCAGAATAAAAATTTTAAAATTGTAAATAATATGTAATTAATTTTATTATATTTCAATAATATAAAAACAAAACCGGATATTAAGAAACACCTAGGACCAAATTTCTCACCCATTGGATATTTATAAATTCTAAAGGGAAATAAATAAAAAATAACTAAACGTATATAATTTGGTAATATAAATGAAATCGATGGTAATATAAAGAGGTTTTGCCTTTTCGCACCTCGGTAAAACAAGGGCATTACATACACTTACAAAAATTTGTAAAATGAGTTAAATATGCAGAAGTGTCTTAAAACATTATTAAACTTAAAAAATATTCACAAGAGTATGGGGCTTATTTGATGAAAAAAGAATTGTTTCAAAAAAAAAAAAAATTAAAAAAAATAGGATATTAAATGCAGAACTGCTCACGGAACCGTTTTAGTACGAAATAGAAGTTCAAAGCTCTCATTCAACTTTTTGCTGTGATTTTTTCCCTCGTGTCTTGCGCGTAGCATTCAGCAGACGTTGTCTGTAGTAAATAAAAGACTAATAAATAATATATCGACCACAGTTGTCCACTTGTATCTCTTTTATTATTTTGCGACCAGGTGTCACAGAACAATAAATGACAGGTTAAAGTAATGATTTATGGTTCTATGGTTATTTCACACAATAATACATATCGGCTTTGATTGTAATATCTTCTTTTTTTTAATATACTAGCAACATGAGTGAAGACAGAATTAAAATCGGTCCAGCCGATCTCGAGTTTTTCGCTTAGCAACACACTTAGGGATTCGTTTTTATTTATCATCATCATCAATATCAATACTAATAATAAATCTGTAAGTGTAGGTATTGTATGTTTGTATGTATGTTCCTCCATAACTTTTAAACGAATTAACTGATTTTTATGAAACTTGGTAGATAAAGATTTAGACGTACGGGACACAGGATAGGCTACTTTTTTTTTCAACGCGGACGAAGTCGCGGGCGCCAGCTAGTAATTCAATAAAACAGAAAATGATTTCTAAAATTAACTAATCAACACTACTTGTAGTTGATGAAAGAGGCGCTTAAGGCACTTTCGGTACTTACTTAAGGTCTCAAGGTACTTAATGTTGCCTTCATTTTTCTTCCATGTCTAACCTCTATTGGATTGTTTAAAAAAATCAATCATCCACGTAACATAACTAGATACACAATAATATCATGTCTCTTATTCATTAAAACCTCAAGATTTATTACAGAAATCATTTTACGTATGCAACAAACTTATCTTTTCTACCATAACTCACTTTATTATGTAACTAATTAGATCTGTTATTTGAAAAGAGGAACGCAAACCTTAATTTAGTATTGGGAATAGATTTTTGTCTACTCTTTAGCAGGTTGTGAAGTTGAAATCGTTGTAAAATATGTCTTATTTGTACGCAGATAAAGACTATAAATAGAAAACTCGAACGCGTGAGAATTTCTGTTGATTAGCCGAATGGAAGGTCTCGATGTATCATTAATTTATTTTATTTCAAAATTCAAACGCCGTCTGTTTGAGTGATAGCTTTCTTTATGGCACAATGCATTGGATTTTATAATGACTAATGAGTTTCGAAGATAAAACGAATAAAATACATTATTAAGAATGGATAGTGGATGCACAAATCACCTCTTTCGGTCATATCATATCAGCAATATCATATCAGCCGTATTATGGAGGGTAAAGGTAAGGAGGATCAACTTACATGGGTGTTAAACTGAAAAAGTGGCAAGCTAAAAGCATTAAGAGCGGGTATAAAGAGAAATAGCGAATCCTAGATTTGAATTTTATCTAAGTAAACAAAGTCTAATTTAATTATTTTTTTTAAATAGATAAATACATTATAAATGAAAGTGACGGCTGTAACAGAAAACATAATATAATGAAATTTTCTCGATAGAAAAAAATCACCAAGTGAGCTCTAATTTCCATCGATTTTAGTTTTATTTTCAAAATGACACACATTACAAAGCTAAAAGTGTATCAGTAATTTCACTTCACATTTATCTAAGGCTGTATGCATCGAAATACTACAATCGAATTTGCATCAGAAATGCCAAAGCGGAACATAAAAAGAACGCCTTTGACAGAATCATGGCGGACTCTTGCCTTCACGCGTCAATGGTAAAAGGTAGTAACGATCAACTTCTACTATTTCATTTTAAACTCTAATGGGTTGACGTAAAGTCACATGTTCTTTAAATTACGTACTTATTATTATGTTTGTTTTGTTATAAATGACAGTTCATGCTCTACGCATATGTCACTTTTAAATGTTCCATAAAATTCGTAGTGTTGTATGGCACGCGGGTTCCATGTTGTAGTAGTTTGATGAGTAGACACAAACAATAGTACCAGGCGAGCATAGAGCGCTGGCAAGTACGTCGCCGTGGGTACCCGCAATCCGACTAGTTTAGAAGCTCGGCTGCGGTCGAATGTCCTGCAACTAATAAAGATTACAAACAGTTCTGTTCTGTTATGTTCGTGAGTCTAGAATCTAGAATCTGCACAAGTTTAGCTACTTAGGCGACCTCGTGTTTTGTTTTAAAGATTTAGAAAAATAATATCGCGTTTTATATTTTATAATTATAGTTTATTAATACTAGACTGGGTGACCGAGCTTCGCTCGGGCCAAATGAAGGGGTTACTATTTTTTACTTGTAAGCAAGAAAGTCTATGAAACATTATAGAAAAACAATTCAAGAATACTTAAATTGATAATTAATAATTCAAAATATTATAAAACGAGCAAGCGGTATTACTTTTGTAACCGTTAGCGTTACATTAAAAAAAAACTACCTAAAACGAATTTTCTCGAAGATAATTAAGACCCTGATCCTAGATTTTCGTCAAAATCGTTATGGTCCAGTATCCCTCAAAGGATTTTTTTTTCTGATTACTAACAGGCTGAATCTTCGTGAGTAGCTTCAGTTTGCCGAGACGAACAACTTTTTCCTCTGCGAAAATTCTCGATAGAGGTAGCTAAAGGAGTTAGCAGCCGTAAAAAACTTCAAGCGTAGGACTAGGAAAATGTACTACTCAAATTGTAGGACATTTTACTTATCAACCGACGAAAACGAAAAAACAAAAACGGAGGAGGTTCTCAATTCGACGCGTATATATATATATATATATATATATATATATATATATATATATATATATATATATATATATATTTTTTTTTTATGTATGATCACGCATAACTTTTGACAGGGTGGTTCGATTTTGATAATTCTTTTTTTATTTGAAAGGGTGCACCCCCAAAGGGGTCCCATTTTAATTTGGAAAAAAAATTCCAACCCTAAGGGTAGGAAAACAGGGGATGATTGATTGTTCACTCACCGATTGTAGCGTATAACCACGCATAACTTTTTCCAGAGTAGTCCGATTTTGATAATTCTTTATTTAATAGATAGGGTATACCTCGAAGTTGGTCTCGTATAATTTTGGAAAAAAATTCTTACCCTAAGGGTGGGAAAATGGGGGTGGGAAAATTAAAAATTAAGCATGTAGTAAATATTAGATTATAGCCACAAAAAAATATAAAATAAAAATTTTTAACAAAAAATAAAACCGCCGAAAAAACTGAAAAGCATAAAATAATTTTATTATTTTACCTAAGTAATTTTGAGTCGGCGACAAACAAGCAAAAATTATGTAAAGAGTGATGCGCGGCGGCGAATCAAAATTACTTAGGTAAAATAATAAGATTATTTTATGCTTTTCAGTGTTTTCGGCGGTTTTATTTTTTGTTAAAAAGTTTTTATACAAATGTTTACTAAGCTGTAGACAAAAAATCAGCTGGTTTGAAAATTTAAAAATTCTTTCACTGTTGGGAAGCTACTTTGTCAGCGAGTAACGTAACATCCTTATGCAGACAAATATTTCCTCTTATCTGTGGACAGGATTGTGGAATATGTTTTTTTTAACTTTTTCTTTTTTTCTTTATCATTGCCTCTTTGCAACCCACTGACATCCCTCGAAGATAATTCATAAACTACATAGAAGAAGCAGTTATTAAAATGTCTCCTTAATGAAATTATTTAAAAATTGGAAAGGGTCCGCCATCCCCTATCTGTCGGCGAAGCGCTTCCCCGCCGATGTTCAATGGCCAATCACGGTTCATTTAACCAATTCGCTTCGCTCTTGCTGTTATTTCAAACATTGACATCTATATTTGTGGGTACACTCGCGCACAAAAGTCAAACTACAGGGCGCCGGACGAAGTCGCGGGCGCCAGTTAGTTTTATAAATAAACTAGTTGGCGCCCGCGACTTCGTCAGCCTATCCTGTGTCCCGTAAGTCTAAATGTTTATCTACCAAGTTTCATGAAAATCAGTTGATTCGTTTAAGAGTTATAGAGGAACATACATACATACATACATACATACATACATACATACATACATACATACATACATACATACATACATACATACATACATACATACATACATACATACATACATACATACATACATACATACATACATACATACATACATACATACATACATACATACATACATACATACATACATACATACATACATACATACATATATACATACATACATACATACATACATACATACATACATACATACATACATACATACATACATACATACATACATACATACATACATACATACATACATACATACATACATACATACATACATACATACATACATACATACATACATACATACATACATACATACATACATACATACATACATACATACATACATACATACATACATACATACATACATACATACATACATACATACATACATACATACATACATACATACATACATACATACATACATACATACATACATACATACATACATACATACATACATACATACATACATACATACATACATACATACATACATACAGAAAAAAATTCTTAAAATGGTCAATTTAGTTTCAGTATGATGTATAGAGCCTATAAACACGATATCTCTGAAAACAAAGTAACTTACTCCATCACCAACCCTTACAGATGTATTATTAGTATTGATTTCCCGTTAATTCCCAGAGTGCACTAGGTACAGAAGAATAATATGAATTTGGCCTCCAAATTTCTAAATTCATTCTTGAAAAATTCAAAAAAATATCCTTATTTATTTGTAACACTTTTTTAGGCGATTGTACTTGCATACAAGTAACTAAAGGGCCATTCCTTCTCCCCAGTGGCACGCCAATAATGTGGCATCAACGCGTATCGATACTCACTTGTAACATGATCCTATTAATTTGTACTTTGTAAGTTTGTTCGTTGAGTGTCACTTTGTATCTCTATAAGAGGATAATGTCTTTTTTATAATTGTAAACATATCTTTAACACTTAGGGGAACTTAAGCAAATTCATGCTCACTTTATTAAGGTGTTTTACATTATATGTAAATTCTAACTTTTGTCTTCGACTTCGTCCGCGCCGAGGTTTTTTTAGGTGTTACATTTGTTCAATCTTTATTGCTCGATTATATTTATTTTAATTTTAATGTTGAATTTAATATTTTTATTTTTAGATGATTTTGTAAAATTTTTTTTTTTTTTACTTATGTCTTTTTCTGTAACCCTGACAACTTGTATGCAAAAGTAAAATGGATTTAGGACCAATAATGTTTATAGACTACAGTAGCCACCTACTATGTACTGTGTACTATGTACTATGTAAATTGTTATAGCATGTCAACTATGCTTTATTATAAAAATGTGCAATGTAAAGGTTCCATTACATTGCACCTTGCTGGTACTCGTATGATCTCTAATAGTTTTTCCTAAGGGACTTACTTAGTAGTTATCTTTTCGATATCTCCCTGAGGGGTGAAATACACAAGGGTGCTAAGGGATGTTATATAGTCAATGTGTGGGAAATGACTACTAAAAGTAAATTTAAATTTACAGTTGGCCTTACGCACGTTTCGTACGAAATGAAATCGTGCGAGGTGCAACTAAACCGAAATACTTAGTTGCAACAAGATATTAAATGTAATGAAAAATTGTAAGTCAATACTGATAAACTACTTAATCATTGTCGTCATTATCATCATCATCATCACCATCATCATCACCACCACCATCATCACCACCAGCATCATCATCATCACCATCATCATCATCATCATCATCACCATCACCATCATCATCATCATCATCTAGATGTAGACCTCTCTCAAGACCGCCACCACGCATGGTCTTCTATCGTTCGCATCTAACAGCTTCCCACGAAGCCTATCAGGTCGCTCCTATGGCGTTGTTTGTGTTATTATAGGCGACGGTATAATCGGCGCAAATCCTAATGGGCTATGTCGATATCACGTGTCAAATATGCGAAGTAACCAAAGATTTAAATCGAAAGATGCGGCGTAATCTCCTCGCGCCATACTAAAAACACACCGAAAATTCTTAACAATGGGTTTAGCGCAGGCGCTACACCCAACTGCAGTTGCACGCCAGCTATAATTAGTGACGGTCGCTTGTTGAGAGCGTCGCTATCGTCACAGTCACGTTTGAAGTAAGGAATGTGTTGTCTGTGTTTAAAAGTGTGTTTAGACAAAAGTATATGTATTTTATACTTTTGTCTTTGTATGTTGTATTTTGTAACACAGTTTCGCTAGTAATGCCGCATCTCTCGATTTAAATCTTTGGAAGTAACCGAGTTGGGACTGCGAGGTATTGCGACGCGAGGATGCGGGAGCCACGGAATGAGCGAGACGCAATGGTAACATTTGTACGAGAGAAAGCAGGTCCGCCGTATTGTTCGCAATTCAACATGCGCAAATCAAAGCTCAATGTCAGAATTCTCAGAGCCCATTAAGATTTGCGATGTAAATAGCCACCTACCATCAAGTTGACCTTACAGCCTGTCTGTCGACCTAACCTAACATTAAAAAAGTGTGTGTCAGCTCCGACGCACGACTGGAGTATACTCCTTACGAACGATAAATAAGAAATTTAATAAATACAATACATATTAACATATTATAGTATAGTATATGTTTTATATTATATTAATATGTGTTAAAACATATGGTAGCCTGTAACGCGTAACGCGTGACATGTGACATTTGATTTTACTCCCATAAATTTTCATACCCCGGGCTTATATTATATGAAATCGATTCTTAAGGAGTACCCTAATCTCCAAAAATCCAAACCTTATACTTAATCACGTTAACATAAAATAAAAATTGAATTCGTATTAAGACGATTTTGTAATTACAAGTAATTCTTCTTACACGATACAGGCGTGTCTTTTGTTCAAACGAATTCGATTTATTGATGCATTATTGATTGAAGAAAGCTATACTTTTACAAGTAATCTCAGAAATCTCTTTTGTATTTATTATAATTACCGTTTTTAAATTATTTTTTCGTTGTTAAACTTGATTTCATGAAGTTGCATGAAGATCAATCATCAATATACTGAATATCAATACTAATAATAAATGTGTAAGGGTTGGTGATGGAGTAAGTTACTTTGTTTTCAGAGATATCGTGTTTATAGGCTCTATACATGATACTGAAACTAAATTGACAATTTTTAGAATTTTTTTTTGTATATATGTATGTATGTGCCTCCATAACTCTTAAAGGAATTAACTGATTTTCATGAAACATGGTAGATGAACATTTAGACGTACGAGACACAGGATAAGCTACTTTTTCCTTTTTTGCCGGGCGCCAGCAAGTTTTTCATGAGTTGATTATTCCACTTTAACTGTTTTTACAAAACAAATACCTACGTGTAGTTTTTTTATATTAATGTAGCAAGATTTAATATCCCTTAATAACTGAGATTAAAAAAGATGAGATTATTTTTAATTATGTAAAATTTTATGCATTTTTTATCAAGAAACACCAACGAAAATTGAATAATAATTCTAATAAATAAAAGTGAATCGCTAAGCGCAAAAATCGTGAACAGCTGACATATACCAAATTCGGCAAATTTTTTTTTATTTATAAATTCAATCTAAGTTAATTTAAATTTTAAAATCATTTGTTTTATTACAGTAACGGTCTGAAACTGCGTCAACTCACCGACGGCCGCCATCTTGTTCAACTTATCTACAATCAAAATGGAGTAATTCAAGATTGCGAATACATTACGCAAAAATCATCAACAAGAAACTTCTTGAAAACTTTAAGAAAAGAATTGAAATTAGCACTAGACGAAGAAGCCTATAAAATAATGCAAAAAGATACAAATAGTGTAGAATTGGAGAAATTTTACCGCCATTACGGTAATGTAACGTTTAGAATAATAAAAGATGGCGACCGACTGCCAACAAGTATAGCCGGATGGTTGGATTATGACAAATTAAAATTGGAATGCTTGCAAAGGCACGAAGAACTGAAATACATGATGGAAAATCAAAATAAAATAGGGGAACAACATTTTTCAAGGTAATTATTGATATTTTTTATTAATATGTATACAATCTTTTATTTATATAATAAGGTTAAGAACTCATTATGTTTTTACTTGCTTGTTTTTATTTAATACCTACTCTAAGCATGTAAAGCTCTGTGTACATGGGTGACAAAATTCTGGGCGATTAAAGCATTGCGCTCTAGTTCTAAGGATTTTTTTGACGGCATTTTAACTGTTGCCAAAGTTTAAAAAACTTTTTTAAAATCAAATGAGTTCTTATACCTTGTGCAGAGAGAGCAAAACATTTTCCGAATTTCCAAGAAGACGTGTTTTATTGTAACTTAACTTCCTGACTAAATTCGTTTTTGCCCTTTCTGAACACATCCTTAGAGATAACACACAAAATTGCATCGAAAAAATATACAAGCTCGCAAAACGCATCGCAAGAACTTGCGGATTCAGAGACGTTGCCGCACGAATTCATGACGTAGCAATTCGCGTCGCAGCGCCAATTCGCAATTTTGTGTGTTAGCCCTTAGTTCTGCGCAGTTCTGAGCAGAATTTTTGCATGAAATATTTCCTGTTACGCTCCGTTTTACGTTGTTAAACTATTTCAAAATTTTCACCCCCTCAATAGTGATAATGTGATTAAAATAAACTGAATTTAAAATGGTTTATTAATTTATTTTTATGAATTTTTAGTAGCATATTCACATTTATGATAATTTTTAAATATATCAAAATTAAATTATTGAAGGAATTTACCGTAAAACGGAGCACATTTGCAATAAAAAAAAAACTTGTATTTTTGACAGCATTTTGTTTGCCATCAACGCAATGACCTCTTCCGCACGTATCGTCACATGTTCTTCATTTGTTTATACATATTATTTATATAAGTAAATAAAAATTTTCGGTCTATATTTAATTAAATATATATAAAAAAACGCATATTTTGGGGGTAAATAATTATTTTATAATAGAGTATAACATAGGTATGTATTTCATTCATAATCATCATTATCATTATATTATATCCTTGGTATATGAATATCTATCTGACAAATAACTACTCTACATCATCTATAGTCCATTTTCTATCACAGTAAAATCAGATGTAAAAAAACTACAGCTGTTATCCTTCGATATACCTAAAGGCGAGTTTACACAAGAAGAGTTTCTTGTGCGAGTTTCGAACGCGAGTGGAAAGAAATCGTATACGATTATCCTATGCGAGAACTCTTCAGATTCAGAGATTTTTGCCTGCAACTGTTTATGGTTAGGGAGCCCACGATGCTAAATGTGTAATCACTCGAGCGTCGTGGGGACCTATTGGACTTTGAAGATGGTAAGAAGAAAAAAAGGTTATATGAAGTTTTTCATTTCAGCGGTGGGGTGAGCGTGTACAGGCGTTCAAAATTTTGTAGGCGCTGTATTTTAAAAAATCCTCCATATAATCGTCAGATTAAGAATCAGCACGATCAGGAATTTAGGCTGAACCGTTTGTATGAAAATCTGACGCGCTCGAGTAATACAAAATGAGAATCGTCAAAAATATTTTTTGCATTTTCAAAAAGCTGCCACGAGCTTGCGTTACATCCGAATCATCTGAATTTTAAATGGGAGCTTAGTTTAGGTTCACTTAACATCCCCTCTAAAAATCTGACGCGCTCGAGTTGTATTTAAAATTTTACCGCCAACCCCACCAACCAAACCGTCAGATTAATACATATCCGTTACCGGAGACACGTGGGGTATATCCCCTCTTGGGCTCCCCTACCATACTTACCATTACATTACGATAGAAACTCGCACAATTCAAGCAATACTCGAATACCACCATTCAAGGCGAAACTCTTCTCTCTTGAATTGTTTACACTATAGGCGAGAATTCGTAAGTATACATACAAATTGAATACGCATACAATTTTATATAATTAAAATTAATTTAATTAATTAATTTTATATAATTAATTTTATAAATTGAGAATTTGTATACGCATACAAATTGGCTATTTGACATGATTTAAAATATACTACAAATTGTGGTTATCCTATCAGAAAATAGCGTAAAAAAACATATGTTCCTTTATTTTAAGCTAAATTGTGTATATTTTATGCAAATTATATGAAAAAAATATCATAATTTTTGAAATTTTATCTGCGACCGGAACGCCCTGTGGTTGGTTGCAACTCTTATGACGTCATATGTTAGTAAACATTGCTTCCGCGACTGATTGTAGTTCTTTACTAGTTGTAGTTGTTTACTAGCGTGTGACGTCACACGTATCAAAGACCAGCGCCATTACAGCAACAGCGTTTTTGGCGCGGTTTTGGAAATTTAAACTTTAACATTGATTTTTATTAATAATACAGTAGAGACAAACGGAAATATCAATGTATAATATGCTTAATATGTAATAAAGAATAATTTAAAACGATTTTCTAAAATTAGTCAAATAGCGGATTCTCGACGTGCATAAACAATGCACTGACGAGAATCGTGTATCCCATACGAATGAACTTGAGACTCCGCTTGAATGCGATCCCCTTCCCGATTAAATTATTCTTTATCCCTTCCAAAAAGAAATTATTCTGTTCTTATCAATTAATTCATCTCATGCATCTCATGCAATTTAAAAAAAAATCAAATTTAAAAAAAAAACACAAGACGCTGATGCGTGTTCAAATGATTTCAAGTCTCAAGATCAGGTCTCAAGTTAATTCGTACGGGTTATAAGTGTCGATACGAGACTCGCACAAATCACTCTGTAGTGATTTTGATACGAGACTCGCCATGCGTAACTTAATTTTTTTCGTAGAGTTTGTTTACATAGACGATGAGCGAGAAGAGTTTAAAGGGACGATAATTTCTTTCGAGAGGCGAAACTCGAGCATTTGTTTACACTAGCCGATAGTATACTGTCTCAAGACAAATTGAATTCTCGCGTTCGAGAAACTCTTCTTGTGTAACAGAGCCTTAAGTCTAAAAAATTCTTAAATCGCTTTGTGGAGCTAAATCGTGCTTAAAATGCGTGTAACCACGCTAGTAGAAATCTGATAATAATTATAACTTTTACATTTGAATTCAAAAACTTCCAAAAAAGCGTATATTTCTATGTATTTATCTAGAGGCAATCAAGGGATTTTTCAACGTCACTACGGATTTCTAAAAATCTGCCCCGTGCCCCTCAAATGTTTTTCGCATTTGGATTTTTGGAAATTGTTTTCGCCCCTTTCCACCTGGCACCTAGACGATGCACGTAATTTTGTAATGTCACATATTTTTGAAAATGACGAAAATGTCACAATTAAAAAATCAATGACAGAAGAATTTGAAAGTCATCTGTTCCCAAATGATTCCAATTTTAAATTTTTAATGTTTTTTGTTATACTCGTAAGTAAGTAACCAGTACCTACCAGGAACTTCAGTATGCCCTCCTAACATTGAAAACATAGTTAAGTAGAGTATTCATGGGAACTTCATTAGCAATTATTTGTATGTCACTTACCTACAATTGAATCGTAAATAACTTTTACTTTCAAACAAAGCCATTTGTCATTTTTATAACTACTCATAACTAATATTCTGGTTCTCTCTCTCTCAATTTTCAAAACGAAAAACCACTTCACTCAGCCAGCATCATCGTAAATTAGTTCATGCATAATCTCATTAAACAAAAAAGCTCTCTATCACCAAAAATTGCTCTGTGTATAATCATCGCAAAACTTGATGGGCTCTGACCTTGAACGGGTATCTTTCGTTTGCGCATGTAGAAGAGCGAACAATACGGCGCACCTGCTTTCTCTCGTACAAAATGTTATCATTGCGTCTCGCTCATTCCCTGGCTTCCCCATCTCCGCGTCGCAATACCTCACAAAAAGTCCCAAAATCGGTTACTGCGCTTATTTGACACTTGACATCGCCAGAGCCCATCAAGCAAGGAGAATTGAGTAAGGAGGACAATCTCTATTAAAAGTGTCCGTCGAAACCGATAAATTGGTGGCGCTGGTGAGGCTAGTGTTCAACCAAAATTCAACTCGGCGCACTTCACTCCGTCAATTACTGCTACAGTCATTCCATACTCTCAAACTCTCACTGTTCACACTAGCACCATCTATATTTATCGGATTTTGTTGCCACTTTTTCAGTTTAACACCCATGTAAGATGGCACTCCTTATCTCTAAACTCCTTACCATCAAGTTTTGCGATGTTTATAACCATAGACTAACACGGATGACAGGTCGCGCAGATCGATCAGAGAGAATTTCATAGTGCCGGGAACAAAATGGTGCGGCGCTGGCCAATTGGCCGAACGTTACAACGAATTGGGCCACGACCGGAGAGAAGACCGCTGCTGTAGGTCTCACGACAATTGCCGAAGAAATATCGGCGCTTTCAAAAGAAGATTCGGCTATTTCAACTTTAGACCCTATACGATCTCGCATTGCCGATGCGATAGGAGGTTGGTTTTTGTTTTTTTTTTTTTTTTGTTTTTTTTTTAATTCTCTCCGACAAAGCGTGTCACTTTTTTACTGCCGATGCCGGGGGTTTCGGTCGTGACGGTTTTTTTTGCACTTTTTAAATTTCGTGTTCACACCTAATTATTGTCGGATTAGATTTTTGTTCGTTGTATCTACCAGTGTCAATAACCACGGTGAATTTTTTTAAAAATCAGTTCTAGAACTGGCTGATAACAATTTTATTTTAAGATACCCTTTTTCACTGTGGCCTTTTGTAAATATTACCTGTACAGGATGGATGCTGGCGTTGTATTTTTCCGGTGATGGGTTGTTTTGAGTGTGGTTTGGTTTTTACTTTGATTTTCTTATTTTTTTTTATATTTCTAGCTCTTAGTTTCAAAATTTTATACAATACTATATTATTTGTTTAAATTTTGAATGTATCTAGAATGTATTGTATACTTAGGTCCAGAAAAGTTTTTTATAAACTTCTTGTAACAAAATATTAAGGTATTAAAAATATATTTTGTTCAAATTGTCTGGATGCCAGCAATTCCTATACACGATTCCTCTACCAGCTACAAAATTGTTCAAAATTTTCAAAACTAATTCAAATTCATTTATTTACAGGCAATAGGCCCATATTTTTTACATTTTTTAATATTGTAATATATATAATCTATACAGTATTATATATATTATCTATAACTAACAGTAATAAGATATAGTACAACATGAAAGATAAGAAAAGAAAATAATAATAGAAAATAATGTTAATAATAATAAGATTAAGAAAGAGCCTAAAAACTACAATTGAATTGAACTTGATCGACGCGTAAACGTGAATTTGTATGGGAATGAAGCAGCGCCACCTAGTGGCTAAAAACGTGACCTCGAAGTTGGCTCTACCCTTCACCTAATTGGACCTTTTGTTCTTTAGCTTAGATTAGACCACAGAAAACATAAATTAGGCCTCAATCTTAATTATCATTTTTAAATTAAAGACTAAATATCTTCTAACATGTGAATGTAATAAAAAAAAGTTGGTTCAAGTATTTAAAACGCTCATATGAAACTTATTTATGGTCTCGTCTTCGTAATACCGAGTAAACACGGTCGTTAAGGATGTTATTAGCGTTTTAATTAGGACCCCTCAAAGATTCATATTTATTTGTGATTTTATTATAGTATTAGCTTCGCCTCGCGGCTTCGGTTGGCTCAGCAACTGACTTAAGTATATGGCGAGTAGTAAAAATACCTTTTTCTATCAGTGATATGTTAAGTACTACGTACTAGATGGAACACTCAAGACGCGATGAGTGTTCCAAGTGATTGGAGTTCCGACGTCCTACCCGTACCGTACACAGACTGTCATACGCGCTCGTAGAGATTAGGCGCGTTATTATTTTCAAAAGCAATAAAAATGCCGTCTTTTGTGATGAGATATTGCAAAAATACAACAAAAAATATTGGTAAAACTGCTGGTGTGACGTTTCATAGGTAAGTTTTATTAATATTGAAACGTTTAATAGGTTGATATTTAATTTGTTAAAACCGACGTGCTTATCAGGTCGGCCATATTAATATTCAGTTGTTACGACTTGACGTATTGACCTTGACACTACTGCCGCGCCGTCCCCCGCCAACCCCCGCGCACCTTCCGCGTTGGAACGTGAATTTAGCAAGAAATCGTAGGGAGTGCTCAATCTAGTACTTACTTAACATATCACTGTTTTCCATACAAATATAGAGCAATTACCTACCGGTTATAGAGTAGCTTATTGGCGTAATAATTTTTGGAATCAGTTTTATCCATTAAATATTAAGTTTAAAGTGTTTTCTGAATCTCTCTTCAACCATAGACAAGCCAAGACATAATATGTTATTAGGTATTTTTTTTAAAATATTTTAGAAATTAATTGACAAAAAGCCATAACTTTCGTATATGAAATATTGAGTTATTACAATTTTGACAGATTTTTGTTTTGTCACTTTGGTATCTCAAACGTACATCCAGATTCTATGTTATATATAAAAGTTTAATGTTAGTTTGTTGCATTAAACTTTCTCACAATCCCTGATCTCCAAATCGCAAAATGTAATACTTGTTGTCAGGGTAAAGAAAAGGTCATAGAGTAGGTACTAGGTACCTTTCATGTGCTATTCCTTAGGGATCACCTAAAGCCTAAGTAAAAAATCTACGCCTGACAAAAATATTGAATGAAAATTTCAACGCCTAAAAAAAAGCGTACGAAGTTGCGGTCAAGAGCTAGTAAATAAAAAATAAATTCGTTTTTCTTTAATGTTTTTTTTTATATTCGATATTAATGTCATCTACTTATTCACATACGTTATACAAAGTCAAAAAGTCTGGTAAGAGTATGGATTGATATATATTTTTTTAATAAACACATAATATACATCCTGTATAGTCAATATACAGGGAAGCAACTTAAACGTACAGGATGTAGTAGTAATATGAAACGGATGGGAAAAAGAAATGGATGGCAAAAACTTCCAATTTGGTAGAATTTTTTCGATTTTTGAATTAAAAGAAAACTGTCAAATTTTTTAAACTACCCATTCACATTACTGACAGCAATATAATCAAACTATAAATAAATAGATAAAATAATATATAATGTTATTGTGAAAATTAACGATGGAAGCGAACTTTTATGATCTCCACTGACAACGGTTTTCATGCGGCTTATTTATGACAACTATGCTGTCATAAAAAATCGTTGGTGGTCTAATTTTTTAATGACGCGTAGGCAAAGGAACGATCTATCACGGAAGAGGTCATTACGTCGTGGCAGTAACCCTGGCGATCAGTTTTTTTAAGAAAAATGGCACAGTATTCGTGGTTTTTTTGTGAAGTAGACTTTTTTAGTAATATTAAAACAAATATACAGCGTGTTTCAAAAATAGCATACCTATTAGATACTTGTATTTTCTTTCAAATATAACATTTCGAACCTACAGTACAAAGTACCCACTGTTTACTTTTTAGTCATACTTCAGTTTACTTATTATTTAATTACTATTATTTGTTTGATATAAAAAACAGCATGTTTCAAAAAATAGCATATTACATAATTTTTTAAAAAATATAACATTTCGAATTTACAACACAAACCACCCACTGCCTTATTTTGTACTTTATGTACTGTACAAAATCATTATAGTAAACTTATTTTCAACTAAATATGTACTTATAAATTTATTCATTTTAATTTTTTTTGTTTGTAATTACTTTTGTTTGGAATTTATTTACTTTCTATTTTATTTTTTTGATTTTGTAAAATTTATTTGTTGGAGTTATGTACCAAATTGAATCATGTGCTCAGCTCTAATTGCCCTGCACACTGGACCTAGATGTTGAACGATAAGTGTTAATGTTAAATGTGCTAGGCTGTTGCTGTTTTGAATAAATAAATAAATACTAATTTGTAACTGAGAATAATTTTTGCGATTATTTTTTAAACACACTGTATATTCCGTTCAGTATTTTCTCAAAGACTTTTATGTAGCCGACTCTCCAGAGAATCACAGTACTGGTTGGCCATAACATAAGTAAACTTCAATTAGATCGCCAATAGGATGTATAGTTTGGAGTTTTCTTTGCTTCAATTTAAAAAAAAAAAACCGGCAGAACGAAACGCGACGCCATGGACCTACTACGGGTTCCTGGCACGAAATGGTGTGGCAAAGGTTTCTCGGCCACACGCTATTCACAACTCGGCGGTTACACGAGAACGGACAGATGCTGTCGCGTTCACGACTTGAGATGTCCTTTTTGGATTGGAGGCAATGAGAAGAAGTATGGACTTTACAACTGGCGTGTCAACACGTTAATGCACTGCAGATGCGACGAAAGGTTTGTTCTGTAAATTGTTAGGCTGTGTTATCGTTGCTTCACTTTTGTGATGTTTATCTATGGTTGACGTTTGCTTGTCTTTTGTGTTGTTTGTCTGTGGTTGACGTTTGCTTGTATTTTTTTAAATAGCAATTTTTTAGCAGTCTGTGAATTAGTATAGGCTAGAAAATATATTATTAAAAGAAATCCTGTAAAATGATGTCTTTAAGTATTGTACTTATCTAAATATATAATATCGGTGAATACTTCTAATAAATGTAAATCTGAATAAAAAAATGTATCTTAAAGATTTTCAAATAAATCGAAGTTCAACAAAATTTTTACAATACTTATCTAATATTGTTAATTTGTTATCGTTAAGACCTTATACTTAAAATATTTTTCCTAATATAATTTTCTAATTGCAACTACTAAGTACATATAATACTTTATTTCATGGCTGAACGTCCCAATTAGAGTATCAACAAGTACTTCATTTAATTAAATTACAATATATTTATTACAATTTGTTATTGCTTGTGTCTTTAGCGGACGTAGACATAGCCACAGTGGCTTTTCTTCATTACAATTAGAGCCCGGGGACTTCTATATAGGACAAGGCTAACGTTCCTAGTACGTGGCACCGACGCGCCGGTGTCAAAATCGGAAATTGGCACCAATGACGGGTGTTCATTCTGTGCGTAGAAAGATACGAAAATGCCTACTTACCAGTGATATGTCAAACCAACCAATGAGAATACTTTACAATAACAGAATACGCCAATAAGAAATAAAAATAAGTATTAAGATGGCAATGAAATCAAATTATTTTTAGTAACTAGATGTGCAAATTAGAGGACCATTTTATTGTCACTAGTAGTATGGTAAGGGCGCATCCTCTTGTTTGACATATCACTGCCCGGCGTATGAAAATTTATGGGAGGAAAATCAAATGTCACATGTCACACGTCACACGTTACTCGTTACAGGCTATACAATATGCTTCAATACATATTATTAACTATAATATAATACATTATATTTTTTGAAATTATTTTTTATTCGTTCGAATTTATTATCAGAGCTGACGCACACACTATTTTTAATAAAGAACAAAAAATTTTTCTTTAATTGTTATTTTATGTCGTGACCAACGACGCGTTTTATGTTTACTTCTAAGAAATGCGTATTAAACAAAATTAAATATAAGTATGATAAAAAAAAGAATTTTAAAATGTCCCCTTATAAATTGCCTTACGTACTATATTAATAGAGTCATTTCCAACCGCAACAGATATGTACCTAAATACTGTATGATAAAAATAAAATAAAATAGTTTATAAACGAAATAAAATTTGAAAAAAGAACATCACCTTTCTGTCGTCACAGATAGAGAGCGTTGGATTAGGAATAGGGAAAACTGTTGAGCGCTTATTTTAATTATATTATTTATTCTTTTTGAATGTTTAAAATTTAAATATTAAATTATATTTAAAACTTTAAGTTAAATGGTTGCCCATGATTTAAAATAATTTATATTTTTTATCCCATTGCCATCGCAAATTTAATTCCAGCCACGTTAAGTGTTTTAGTATTTTAAGGACCTAAAAATATTTTAATGTTTTTCCATAACTCTAAGCACCTCTTTCACAAACGTCAAGTAGGCCAAACTGTCATTTAAAATCACCGGTGACCGGGGATAATGGAGCTGACATACCTTTGCTTGTACGTTAAACGTCCCAAACATTATAAACAGAAAATAATAATAAAAATTCGGCTATCGAATGATATAGTTTCCGAGTGCATAATTCAATAAAACAGAAAATTATTTTTAAAAAGTAACTAATCAACACTTTACATGTAGTTTGTAAAAGAGGCCCTAAGTATAATATATGTCTATTGCGATATTTATCTCTATACATATAATATAAAAATTTCGTGACACGTTGTTTGACGCCAATGAGCTCCTAAACTACTGAACCAATCAATCAATATTAATCTGTAAGTGTAGGTATTGTATTTATGTATGTTCGTCCATAACTCTTAAACGAATTAACTGATTTACATGAAACTTGGTAGATAAACATATACACGTACAGGACACAGGATAGGCTACTTTCTTCTTTTTCAACGCGGACGAAGTCGCGGGCACCAGCTAGTATACTAATAATAAATCTGTAAGTGTATGTATTGTATGAATATATGTTCCTCTATAACTCTTAAACGAATTAACTGATTTTCATGAAACTTGGTATATAAACATTTAGACGTACGGGACACAGGATAGGCTACTTTCTTCTTTTTCAGCGCGGACAAAGTCGCGGACGCCAGCTAGTCAATACTAATAATAAATCTGTAAGGGTCGGTCATGGAGTAATCTACTTTGTTTTCGGAGATATCGTGTTTATAGGCTCTATACATCATACTGAAACTAAATTGACGATTTTTAGAATTTTTTTCTGTATGTATGTATGTATGTATGTTCCTCTATAACTCTTAAACGAATTAACTGATTTACATGAAACTTGGTATATAAACATTTAGACGTACGGGACACAAGATAGGCTACTTTTTCTTTTTCAACGCGGACAAAGTCGCGGGCGCCAGCTAGTTTTATATAAATGAGGCGACTCCACACCTCCCATGTCTGGAGTCACAATTAAAAAAGTCCGATAGTATCTTGCGTACCTCCTAATTGGTGCTCATAAATTTCAGCTCACACCCGCTCACACGGCGGTGATATCTGTGTGCCCGCGCGTTCCTCGGTTCCATTCCCGCTTCCCACCCAAAGACTTTATAAGTATATTTGGGAGGATAGACACGGCGTAGCCCGTAAATAATGGTAGTAGTACAATTCGTCCACTCGAGATTGTCCACACGAGAGAGAAAGAGAGAGAAGTGGACGAATTCGCACTGTCGCTCGCTAGTGCTAGTATGATTTTAATACTACCAAAGATTTCGGGGCTTTCTGCTTGCTACGCCGCATCTATAGTTCAGATCAATGTTCCCACCTACCAAACTTTTATATCTAGTAAATATTATGTTTTATTAAGACGCAATCACTAATTTAGAATAATAATATTAGATATTATTATTTTTTTATGTTAAGGTCGACAGACAGGCTGACGGTCCACTTGATGGTAGGTGGCTACCGTCGCCTATAACACGAGCAACGCCATAAGTGCTACAAGTGCGCTGCCGACCATAGAAGGATTAAGGATAAGGGATAAGGAAGGGAAGGGGTGGTAATGGGCTCTGGCATCCCTTACTCACACACCGAAACACAACAGCACATAATGCTGTTATTTCACGGTGGTATTCTGTAAGGTGGTGGTTACTGCCGCCAGACGGGCTGTCCAAATGACTGCGAAACGCAGTGTGCCCTGCCACTACTTTTCAAATCCAGACCAGAGTCAATTTTGAAAATTATATTAAAATTTCCAAAGTTGACCCCGCCGGGAATCGAACCCGGGGCCCCTGAGACGTTAGGCAATATGCTTAAATTCAGAAGTACCACAAATCAAAAAATTCCAAAAACACAATCCTTCATATTGTATGGTGCAAAAAGACTTACGGTTGTTTTATTCCATATTTTTAGTAGTATATTTTGATCATTTTTTATATATTCAAAAGTAACTTATATACTTATATCTTTTCTAGTATTCAGTTTATTATAAAAGTACTTTAAAACATTTAATGCTACTCAAAAGTATACTTCTAACGATGTATAATATGCATATATTTGATACTCGTATAATCGTAATAAGAAAAAAATATACAAAATTTTTTTAAATTTAATCAGCGATATTTATTTGTTAATTTTCACCGAGTGGTGAAGTTATTAGTCCTAGCGCCTGTTTCTCAAACGTCAAGTAGGCCAAACTGTCATTTAAAATCACCGGTGACCGGGGATAATGGAGCTGACAAAGATTTAAATCGAGAGATGCGGCACTACTAGCGAAACTGTGTTACAAAATACAACATACATTATAGTAAAGACAAAAGTATAAAATACTTATACTTTTGTCTAAACACACTTTTAAACACAGACAACACATTCCTTACTTAAAACGTGACTGTGACGATAGCGACGCTCTCAACAAGCGACCGTCACTCACTGTAGCTGGCGTGAAACTGTAGTTGGGTTGAGCGCCTGCGCCCAACCCATTGTTAAGAATTTTCAGTGTGTTTTTAGTATGGCGGGAGGAGATTACGCCGCATCTTTCGATTTAAATCTTTGGGAGCTGATATACCTTTCTTTGTACAGTAAACGTCCCAAACATTAAATAGAAAATAATTTTAAAAAAATCGGCTATCGTATGATGCAGTAAACCGAGTGCATAATTCAATATAACAGAAAATGATTTTTAAAAGTAACTAATCAGAACTTTACATGTAGTTTGTGAATGAGGCCCTAAGACGCAATAACTAATTTAGAATATTTATTTGTTAATTTTCATCAATGATACGTCGAAAGTCCGAATGGTGGATGTAAATTTGGTGGTGGTAAGCCGTGAAGCCGAAAGAACATATCACGGTCGGCAAAACGTTCGACGGTAGCCATCACCTACCATCGTGGCTAAATAAGATTAAAATTAGATTAAATCAACTTAAACGCGACTTCGTCCGCGTTGAAAAAGAAAAAAAAGTAGCCTATCCTGTGTCCCGTACGTCTAAATATTTATCTACCAAGTTTCATGAAAATCAGTTAATTCGTTTAAGAGTTATGGAGGATCATACATACATACATAAAGAAAAAAATTCTAAAAATGGTCAATTTAGTTTCAGTATCATGTATAGAGCCTATAAACACAATATCTCTGAAAACAAAGTAACTTATTCCATCACCAACCCTTACATATTTATTATTAGTATTGATACTTAGTTACTCGCTGATAACGTAGCTTTCCGTAGGTGGAAGAATTTTTAAAATCAGTCCAATAGTTCTTGAGTTTATTCAATTCAAACAAACAAACAATCAAATCTTTCCTCTATAATTTTAGTATAGATTAGTGAGAGATTAGTATAGATTAGTATATGTCTTTACATATAGTTTTACGCCTAAGGTAATGGCAGTCTCTTGGCTGTTCTGTTGCCCCAGAATTCTTTTTTTTACAATCAGTGACAGGCAAAGATACTAAGATTCTATAGAGCCTTGATTGTCACTCGATTCCATCAGCGATCGGTCGTCGCACAGATACCGCGTTTGAGAATGTGCAACAATAAAAGTTTTTTTTTTTTTAAATATTCTCTCTTGTACAAGTTTGGATCTCTGATACTTTTATTGACTAATAAATAAAAATAAATCTTGAAACAATGAAACGTTAGGGTTTGTAAAATTTAACAATATACTTACACATTATCCACAATAAAATATATGTTAAGTATTATAAGTAATTAACTAGCTATTGCACGCAACTTCGCCCGCGTAACTTTGTAAATTATATACTAAAAACCTTCCTCGAAAACCACTCTATCCATTGGTTAAAACAGCATGAAAATCGGTGCAGTAGTTTTTGAGTATCGCGAATAGACAGACAGACGCGGCGGAGGACTTTGTTTTATAATTTTGTAGTGGTTGAAGAATAGGTATCAACTATTATTAAAATTATCTAAGAATAACTTAATATATAATAATAAAATTAATAAGTTTGCTATTGCGTTTTGATAAGTTAGCAATTGAGCCTATCCCCTAAGCCCTATTTATCCTTTCCTATACCTTATTTATCCCTGTTCCCATAGGTTAGCTATACTAAATCTAGGTAGCCAGCGCACTTTCCAACCCACTATTGCGTTCCTTGTGTTAGGTAATAAGTCACCCTGTCTGTCGAAATGGACATAAAACACTATGATCTATTCTTTTTCTATTGATCAAAAACATCAAATTACTACAACATGGAACACGCATGCCATACAAAACACAACGAATTTTATGGAACATTTAAAAGTGACATATGCGTAGAGCATGAACTGTCATTTAAAACAAAACAAACATAATAATAAGTACGTAATTTAAAGAAAATGTGACTTTACGTCAACCCATTAGAGTTTAAAATGAAACAGTAGAAGTTGATCGTTACTACTTTTTATCATTGACGCGTGAAGGCAAGAGTCCGCCATGATTCTGTCAAAGGCGTTCTTTTTATGTGCCGCTTTGGCATTTGTGACGCAAATTCCATTGTAGTATTTCAATGATCAAAAACGTAAACAAATATAGCGTCGCCATGGTCACTGGACTGTTTTAAAGATGGAATTTGTACATTGGGCATTATCAAAGAGAGTTGACTCAGTGATTAACTCACTTAGAATTTGTTCGTATTGTTTGTTTAGTTCTATAACGTGAATTGTTTGTTTACCTTTTTGATCAATGAAAAAAGAATACATATACATTGTTTTATATTATGAACGGTAGCAGGCAGGTTGACGGTCCAGGCTTGATGGTAGATGCTGGTGATGGTCCAGGGGAAAAGAACATGGGTAGGGGACTAGTTTTTCGTTTGAAACTTAATATCTTTAGGAGTTTTAAGATATATAGACAGAAAAATGACTCAGGTGATTAAGTATGTATCCTGCTAACTAAAAAAGTTTCGTTCATTAACATATTTTAATATTTAATTGGAAATTTATTGATTTTTTATGAGCTCTTACCTTTGTCTGGGGTAGTCTACATACCCCAGACACGGGATAGGAATGTAGCTCGCTCGCCACAGACTATGGAACTAGTGGCGCAAAATTACTTCAATATTTCTACAGATTAACATTTATTATGGCGAACGAATCTTCCGCAAACCTCCATTGTTGCTGTCCCCAACAAAAAAAGACCTTTCCACGCCGATAAACAGGAAAATAGTTATCTGCAATGAACGACAAAGAAAAAGCGCACCTTCCACCCCCCATTGACGTACATAATTTATGTATTGTCGAACCACGTATTTAACCCCGGCGCTCTTTATTCACGCATTATAAATCCCGCGAAGCGTGGAGATAACGGAACGCGGCGCAAAGACAAGATGGCGGCGCTCGATGACTTTTGTTTGACAGTTGACAGGGGGAGGAACGCAGGAAAATATTGCGTGTTCATTTGTATCACGCAAGTCCTGTGGGTGTTTTGTATTAAAAGACCTCAAGGCATCCATGCGCTCCTAGTACTTGTAAATTATTGGGGGTTCCCCCAAATAACGCATAAGTTAAATTTTAATTGAACCGTAATTTACTTTTTTTTTTTAATTTAAAATTCAGTGTAAGAGTCTAATCAGAAATCGCAATCGCGCTTAAAATCCAAGTAAACAGAGTAAATTCTTATTTAAAATCTCTTGGTAGTGAGTACTCTATGCACGAGTTACATCAAGATTAATTATTTATCTTAGTTCGTAGTGCGAGTTTTACTCGATCAAATGCATCGAACGCATAAACGTAAATTTTTATGGGCATGAAGCAGCGCCACCTAGTAGCCACCTAGTAGTAAAAATTCACGTTTACGTGTTCTATGTGTATGATCGAGTAAAACTCTTTTAACAACTACACTCTTTACAATTAGCTGAAAATACTATTGACATCTCAACCCGTGGGTGCCGTAGAAATCGGCTAAGGGAAAATCCACCAAAGGGTGGGCAGCAGCGCCCTTTGCGGACAATTATAGTAAACTGCGCTCGCCAACCCGCCTGCCAAGCGTGGCGAGTATTGGCAAAACACCCCCCATGATGACCAACAAAAAAGTGACCAGGCCCCCAGTCCCCGGCGGCCTCGCTATTCCTGGCTACGGTAGCGGCCAAGGTAACGGCGGGGCAGGGGGTGCTAAGAATCTCCGGAAGAGATCCGGCTACCACTCCCGTAGACAATTGGCCCTGGTAACACACAACATTCGGACCCTGAGGACAGACGAGAAGATTATTGAGCTGGAAGAAGAAATGAGCAGGTTACATTGGGATATTTTGGGATTGTCTGAAGTCCGTAGAGAGGGTGAGGACACGATAACCCTGAAATCTGGAAACTTGCTCTACTACCGGGAGGGTGAACAACAATCCCAAGGTGGAGTTGGGTTTCTCGTCCACAGATCCCTCATTAACAATGTTACGTCTATCGGAAGCGTGTCGAGCAGGGTCGCGTACCTAATACTCAAAATATCCAAAAGATATTCGCTGAAGGTCATTCAGGTTTACGCACCGACCTCGTCACATCCAGATGAAGAAGTAGAGGCTATGTATGAGGATATTAGTCGAGCCATACATACTTCCAAGACCCACTTCAATGTTGTAATGGGGGACTTTAATGCGCGGCTGGGCAAGAGAAGAAATGACGAGCTGAGAGTTGGGCAATTTGGATATGGCCAGCGGAACCCCAGGGGACAGAGGTTGGCGGACTTCTTGGAAAAGGAGGAACTCTTTATGATGAACTCTTTTTTCCAAAAGCCACCTCAAAGGAAATGGACCTGGTTAAGTCCCGATGGTTCCACAAGAAATGAGATAGACTTCATCCTAACCACCAAGAGACGAATATTTAATGATGTCTCCGTGATCAACAGGGTAAAAACCGGCAGCGATCATAGAATAGTAAGAGGCACATTGAATATTAATGTCAAACTGGAGAGGCGCCGCTTGTTGAAGTCTACGCTCCGACCCACACTGGCTCATTTCCACAATCTCGACAGCTTCCAACTCGAGTTGTCAAACCGCTTCGATTGCCTGAAAACCGACGCTTCGGTGGACGAGATTAATAACAGATTAGTAGACACTGTCCAGTCGGTGGGTTCGAAGTTCTTCAAACCTATCCGACAGAATAGACCACAAAAGCTCTCTGACCAAACCTTAAAACTCATGGCTGAACGACGCTCCCTGAGACTGCAATCTTCCAATGACGCAGATACATATAGGCAGCTCAATAGACGAATATGGAAGTCCTTGCGACAGGATATTCGTGCTTTTAATACTGACAGTATTAAAAGTACGATCGAGCGAAATAAAGGCTCCAAAGTCTTCGCAAGAGACAAATCTATTGGGAAAAGCCAGTTAACGAAGCTGAAAAGAGAAGACGGCAGTGTAACGTCATCTAGAGCGGACATGCTAAAGGAGGTCGAGAAGTTCTATGGACAGTTGTATAGTTCAATTACGAAATCTGTCGAAAGTTCGGCCAAAGACCCTAGAGCCAAATTAACCCGACACTACACCGAGGATATCCCGGACATCAGTCTGTATGAGATAGCAATGGCTCTGAAACAGCTGAGGAACAACAAGGCACCCGGTGATGATGGAATCACATCGGAGCTTCTGAAAGCGGGTGGAAAACCGATACTTAAAGTCCTTCAGCGGCTCTTTAATTCCGTCCTACTCGGCGGTATAACGCCAGAAGCATGGAACAGGGGCGTGGTGGTGCTGTTCTTCAAAAAGGGTGATAAAACTCTATTGAAGAATTACAGACCCATCACGCTTCTGAGCCATGTTTACAAACTGTTTTCAAGGGTTATTGCAAATCGTCTAGAACGCAGATTTGATGACTTCCAGCCTCCCGAACAAGCCGGTTTTCGCAAAGGTTATAGTACCATAGACCACATCCATACGTTACGCCAAGTTATACAGAAGACCGAAGAGTATAACCTTCCACTATGTCTGGCGTTTGTGGACTATGAGAAGGCCTTCGATTCGATCGAGACATGGGCAGTGCTCGAGGCCCTCCAGCGATGTCGCATTGATCATCGGTATATCGAGGTATTGAAGTGTTTATACAATAAAGCCACTATGTCGGTTCGAGTACAGGAGCACAGCACACAGTCCATTCCATTGCGAAGAGGTGTGAGACAGGGAGATGTTATTTCTCCGAAACTGTTCACTGCCGCTTTGGAAGATGCATTTAAGCTCCTGGAATGGCAAGGACTTGGCATCAATGTTAACGGCGAGTATATCACTCACCTTCGGTTTGCCGACGATATTGTGATCTTGGCGGGGTCGATGAGAGACCTCGGCACGATGCTTGAAGACCTCAACCGAGTTTCTCAAAAGGTAGGCCTTAAAATGAATATGGACAAGACGAAAGTTATGTCAAATGTCCATGTTGTGCCTACCCCAGTAACAGTTGGGAACTCAACTCTCGAAGTTGTTGACAAGTACATATACCTGGGACAAATAGTCCAGTTAGGTAGAGCCAACTTCGAAAGGGAGGTCAATCGTCGAATCCAGCTCGGATGGGCAGCGTTCGGGAAGCTCCGAGACATCTTCTCGTCCAAAATCCCTCAGTGTCTCAAGACAAAAGTCTTTGACCAATGTGTGTTGCCAGTGATGACATATGGCGCTGAAACGTGGTGTCTTACTATAGGCCTCGTAAGGAAGCTCAAAGTCGCTCAACGAGCTATGGAAAGGGCTATGCTCGGGGTTACACTACGAGATCGAATCAGAAATGAGGAGATCCGTAGACGTACGAAAGTTACCGACATAAGCCAGCGGATCAGTAAGTTGAAGTGGCAGTGGGCAGGGCATATAGTACGGAGAGCCGACGGCCGCTGGGGCCGGAAGGTTCTCGAGTGGAGGCCACGGACCAGCAAGCGCAGCGCAGGACGTCCACCCACAAGGTGGACAGACGACCTAATAAAGGCCGCGGGTCAACGGTGGATCCAGGCTGCTTCTGACCGGTCCAATTGGAAAATTTTGGGGGAGGCCTATGTCCAGCAGTGGACGTCCTGCGGCTGAGATGATGATGATGATGATGATGACTATTGACATGTTAAAGTAAGCTGTATTTAAAGCAGATTTAAAGTAAAGAAAAAAAAGTAATATTTTCCCAGTATTCCTTTCACTGCGTATTCCTTTCACTGCCTTAGATTTGAGGATATAATGGATGCTGTCCGCGTCTATTTCTCAGCTATATTATAATTTCTGCCCTCTAGTTTCTCAACTAACTTCTTCTAAACCACCAATAGGATTTTAGTAATTTCACTAATGGGAGGACCTATGAACGAGGTTAGTTTGTGTATGTTGTATATAATTTTCAGAATAAAATTTCACCCGTGCCAAGCCGGGGGCGGGTCGCTAAATTGATAATAAAAGGCCAATCGTGGTTGTCAACATATTGAATGTAGAAAGTTAAACGCCGAGCACGATCAAGTGGGCGGTGTGACCAGGCAAACAGGAACAGTTTGACTCGATTCGCATACACCTGTTTAGTCTATGGTTTCCACACCATTTCGCGCTCGTTCAGCCGTGCCCGCGATTTTCGAGTTTGGAACGTCTCGCTCGGCGCAAAATGGCGTATAGCTGTCAAGTTGTCGTGTAAACGGCCAGTATCATGCAAAATACGAGCAAGGAGCTCGAGTGAACAATGAATTCAATATCGAATCTTTCAACGCTCTGTTATGACGTAATCCATTTTTTTTTTTCACCATCAATCGTGTTTCTTTATTATTATTTTAGTAGTGGCAGTGAATACTGCGTTTCGCAGTCATTTGACCATAATGAAGTAACAGCATGTGTGCTGTTGTGTTTCTTTGAGTAAGTAAGGGATGCCAGAGCCCATTTCCCTATACCTTTCCAATTCCTTATCCGTAACCCGTAACAATTAGTGTTGTTTGAAAAGTGACAACACAGAGATTAAATATGTCCTAATGTTTGTCCCTACTACATTAATGCAAAAGTTTCTGAGGATGTATGGATGTTTGTTACTCTTTCATTTATACAGACTACTTAAGGTAATACAAGTCTTTGTCCTCCGTACAAACGTAGAATGTTAATTACTCCGCGGTTTTATGTTTAATTTACAAAAGTAAGCATGATTTATCTTGCCGTTAACTATGTTCGAATGCATAAAAACTTTAAAAAATATTAATTTAAAAGATATGATCCTTGAAAAATCCATATTTTAACACAATTTATAATGCATTGTAGTATTTCGATGGATACAAGTCAACTTTCCTCCATACAAACGTAGAATGATTATTTCTCCGCTGTTTTACGTTTCTTTACAAAAGTAACCATGATACCGATTTATCTTATCGTTAAATAGGTTCCTTGGCATACAATCTTAAAAAAAAGTATTAATTTAAAAAATATGAATACATACATACATACAGAAAAAAATTGTAAAAATGGTCAATTTAGTTTGAGTATCATGTATAGAGCCTATAAACACGATATCTCTGAAAACAAAGTAACTTACTCCATCACCAACCCTTACACATTTATTATTAGTATTGATGATAATGAAATCTTGATATATATTTGTATCAAATCAACAACAAACAATCAACAACCTAATTGGGACCTAGGCATTGAAATAATATATCTTTGCAACCTAGAATATCAAACAACCTAAGTAAGTAATTGCCTTTGCCTTACAAAAATTGTTAAAAAAAAGAAAAGATTTCCTTTCATGTCTTTTGGTTGTGTAAAATAAAAATTCCTACAAATTGAAAACCGCGTTGGAGAACTTTGCTAAACAAGAGAACAGTTTCGTCAGAGAAAACTCGAAATGCGGGTACAATGCAATTTTTATTTATCGCTGACCGTCCAATACGTACTGCTAACGAGACTGGAGGTAAAAGTGAAAAAAAAAAACGTCGATTTTTCCGCTAATTCTTTTTCGGGTCCGCCACGACTTCGATAATCCCTCTTTTGTTCTTAAGACTTTACCCGCATTGATTCCGTGTTTGGCAGCACTTGTAATGTAACTAAGCCACTTATGGCTTACGCGGGTGGCGGGTAGTGATGGGACACGCATTTATCGAGGCATACTCTACAGTAGAACTGACTCCCGAGATACCGTACCTTATTAGATAATAATAATTGTAGTAATATCGTATTATGGTTATTCCTGTTTTATAATAGCTTATAGATTAAGATATATCGCATTGAAGAAACTAATTACATAATACTTATGTAAAAAGAAAGAGGCAAACCGCTCTCCAAGTTAGCAGTCCCTCCTCGTATACCTATATGTATGATTTCTGTATTATAATAGCCTATACATTAAAATAGATAGCGTAAGCGTGAGCAAGTTCCTACACCATATACTTTACAATAAGATCTTATAATAAGCCAGGTTCGAGCAGTATTATTTACATATGTGTCTTACATATGTAAATAATACAGCTCGAACCTGGCGAGTCAATAATTGTAAAATTAATTATATAAAATAAAGAAATTTCTATTCTATTCTATACAGTACCTTTACCATTAGTTAACAATGACCGCACTCGCTAGCGAGAGCGTAAAACATTTATATGAAGTGTCAATTCTCAATATCAAATTGTCAGTTTTTCCACTCTCAATTTCAGTTCCACTTGACTCAACTCTCAATGGTGAAGTCCACAATTAAAACGTAGTTTTTATACTACAAAGGGTGGCAGACAGGATTATGGTTCACTTGATGGTAGGTGGTTCCAAAGTGCATTAAAATTTCTACTCATCCGGACTGTGCCGTTAAACTTATTGTTCCTAATTCCAGGCTCCATAAGTACTTAAATTCTTTAAAATATCAATGTTTCATCAATGGTAATACAGAAAGTTACCAAACGATGTAGAGCAATCATAGAATAAGATATGCGAATTTTTTTAGTTTAAAGTATTTATAAGAAATATTTAAAAAAAATATATTTCTCAACAGTTTTGGTATTTTATTTATCGATATCGACATTTTGTACAGCACAGCACTTAAAGCTGCTTGACCAGAACCAACCAAATGAAGCGGGAGAGTGCGCGACAAACCCGTCGCGGAATGATCGTAGAGTAGCTCACCGCACAGATTGTACAAAATATGCTCTGAACTCTAAAGACTGTTCTGTCTTTGGTCCATAAAAACCATTAACAAAAAACTAAACATAGAACCTCTTACAGAAAGAAGGCTACTGTGAAATATCGCATATCGCATATCGCACCTTCCGTAAGACAAGGGCATTACTTACAAAAAAAATTAATGACTTAAATATGCAGAAGTGTCTTAAAAACATTATTAAATTTTAAAAAATATCCACAAGAGTATGGGGATTAACTTAACTTTAAAAAACTAAAATTTCATTAAAATAGGTTCAGCGGTATCGGAGTCCATAGGGAACAAACATACATACATACATCGCCTTTTTATATATAAAGATTATTGTAAATATTACTGTAATTATTATTGTAATAGCTAGTAGATAGTATTGTTGCCTCAAACATTTAAAAAAGAGTTGGGGTCGACATAACCATAAGACAAACGTAGTCTATTACAAAATAAATACTGTAACAACATTAAGTGTATACCTACTCTGTGTCGTAAAGTAGTCTGTGCGCTACTTGAGTGCATACAAAGAGTAAAAACCAGCCAAGGGCTCGTTAAGTGCGAAATAAGTAAGCTTTGTCAGCTCAATGTAATCCGGCACGTGGCCGCTCACACCAAGTCCGATCAAAAATTTAAGGAGACTGTGGTCTCGTTGCAAAACAATCATTGTATGTGTTACTGAAACGTAATATATATTTTGGAATTTACTTACTTTGTATATTAAAAAATGTTAATATTTCAAAGGTTTAAAAAAAATTAAAAGTCAATTAAATAAGCTTAATAAATGTCATATACATTTTATGTTAATGTCGACTGTCAGGTTGACGGTTCACTCGAAGGTAGGTGGCTAACGTCGCCTATAACACAAGCAACGCCATAAGTGCTACAAGTGCGCTACCGACCATAGAAGGATTAAGGATAAGGGTTGAAAAGTTGAGATTTCCAAAGTTGACCCCGCCGGGAATCGAACCCGCGGCCCTTGCGACGTTAGGCAAGCATCCTTACCACTCGTCCAACGCTAAGAAAGCATTTTTGAAGCGAAGCTGGGGGCAGGCCGCTAGTGTCTGCATAAATGGCGCGAACGATGCGCCCGCCATTATGTCACGTGTCAAGTGCACAGCGTTCGAATGCTGTTGAGAGGGCACTTTATTCAATTCATGCAAAGTCATTTCTTACACACACCGCCACCCACAGTTTGGTAATCGCGCTAAGCGATTCAAAAAAAAAGAATAGCTAATACATATGCATAAACTCGTGTCACTGTCAAAGACAAATCTATCCTTCCTACCTTCTGAAATTCATTAAGGACCCTCTAGCAGAGATGAGCTCGAATATTTCCCGCGAAATATCCAGTTTTTCATGACACAGTTTCTAGTCAATACTTATCGTAATTTAATTTAATCAAAGACTATATAAGTATATTGGTAGAATCTAATATTATAAATGCGAAAACGAGTTTGTATGTTTGTTACGCTTTCACGCCTTAACCTTAAGAGCGGGTATAAAGAGAAATAGCCAATCCTAGATTTGAATTTTATCTAAGTAAACAAAGTCTAATTTAATTATTTTTTTTAAATAGATAAATACATTATAAATGAAAGTGACGACTAACAGAAACAGAATCTTCCGTCGCATGTTGTGCGTAGTTGTACGTATTTTGTGTCACTGTCATGTCCAAGGGGCCACGCGGGTGAAATTACTAATTTTGTTTGCTTTATACCCACTCTTAATTTATGGTCATGAAATTTTGCATACATTGTCACGGATATAGAAAAGGACATTGGGTTCCTTTCATTTAGAAAAAAAGTACTGATTTTTTTTATTTTTATATAAAGGCTGATCATAATAAAACAGTGGCACTCCGGTAGCCCGGGAGTGCCGACAGAAGACAATTACGTGTTTATTTTTGAATTGTCAGGAAATATTTTATTGTGCCAGAAATACTTTTAAATGATTTTTTATTCATTATTACAAACAACTACTACAAAAATTATACATTAGTACCCAATAAAATGAAAATGAAAAGAAGGAAATAAGAACAAATTGACAGTGCAAATATTTTACGACTTCTTCGCACCATTAAAACCGGAACAGTATAAGTTACAGAATAGATTTTAAGGTTGCGGAACATCTGGCCATGAGTGTTCTGTTCATAAACACATTGTAAGTTCTCAACTCAAAGAATACTTCCTTTTCATAGTGATGGGGCTATGTATAAACGTTTATCTAGGTCAACCGTTTACAACGCAAACGGTTAACGTTGACGCTGTCGATTCAAAAAGTTTGTTGTTTAGATTAAACAAGCCATTTCCCTACCTAAGTCTCTATTTTTCTTCTTAATTCTACTACATTAATAGGCTATACATATATGGCTCACTAAGATCGGCTATATTCGGTTTTTTATAGCGTTCTCTCTGTCACACAATTAACAGTAATGCAATTGCATGACGTGTCATTGAATGACAGCGATAGACAAAAATAACGCATACAAAACCGATATGAACCGATTATCTCACTCTCTCCGATTATCTCTTGTTCCTAAGTGCCAAATTAAATGCCGATTACTGTACGTGCGTGTGAGTGCTAAAATCAATATAATAAAATAAAAATAATACTTAATATTATGTATGTTTAGAAAAAAATCCTTTGCTGTGCCATATTGTCAGTCAGTGCCGGCGTTCATCATTCATCTTGTCAGTCGGTAGCGTCCTCCTGGTATTTACTTGAATATCTATAGGCTTACTTTATTAGATGAACTGCAAACCTGCCTGATACAATTTCTATTAGAAAACAAAATTTAATAAACCCCGTTAAAAAAACGTAAAAAACGTTGATCAACGTCAATATTTCAGTTTTTATGTGCCCATCCCTAAAAAATATGTAATAGCATCCCTAAATGTCATTCGTAAGCGCACTTTCCACCGATTTATGGTTCGAACGTCATAAAAATGGCGCGTTATGATGACACGCGTCCAGTGCCAATAATAAAAGTATGGTTTTGGCCGTTTTTTCAGTTATAATTTACAGTTTCAATATGATATACCTATTAATATTTACACAATGCTATCACCATCGAAGCAATGATACCACACTGTGAGTTTTCTAATTTTTCTTTCAAAGAAAAGTTCTAAATTCGTATTCGTGTTCGTACACCATGTTTTTTTTTTAATATTGAATGAATATTTTTGACATTAAGAGCCTCTTTCACCAACTACAAGTAAATTGTTGATTAGTTACTTTCAGAAATAATTTTATGTTTTATTAAATTATGCACTCGGTTTACTGCATCCTTCGATAGGCGAATTTTTTTAATTATTTTGTTTTTAATGTTTGGGACTTTTACCGTACAAACAAAGTTATATCAGCTCCATTATCCCCGGTTACCAGTCACTTTAAATGACAGTTAGCCTACTTGACAGATGGTGAAAGAGGCTTTAATAAATAACTTCAAAATAATTTTGAAGTGTCGAAATAGTTCATGAATAAAATATAGGTACCTAATTTTCGTTGTAAATTTTATTATGTACCTATTTAATTCATATTAATATTTTAATTTTTTTTAAAGAAACTTACATCTTTACATAGTATAATTTGAAGTAGCTCTCCGCGTCTGTCTGTGTAACCGCTTCTCCTAAATCACTCAACAGATTTTGATGCGGTTTCTACCATCAGTTAGGCCGGTTTCAGTGCTCTCCTGACAGTCAGGCCTGACAATACATACGACCGACCGCGGTAGCAATACGCGTGCGTATACGGTCAGACGAGCTCTAGTGAATTTTCATACAAATGACAAGCGCGACCGACCGTACGCACCGGCCGTCAGTACTGACGATACGCACGACCGACCGTGCGACCGACGCGCTTGTCATTTGTATAAAAATTCACAAGTCGTTACAGAGCTCGCCTGACCGTACGCAAGCGTATTGCTACCGCGGTCGGTCGTGCGTATCGTCAGGACTGAATGTCAGGAGGGCACTGAAACCGGCCTTAGATAATTTTTCACGGAAAGCTTATAAATATAATAAAACCTATTCAAGTTCAAGTTTCAAAAAAGAACAATAAGTGCAAGGTAATAATAATCTGGTTAGGTCAGGAAATTCAATTTTATTTCATACTAAATCTACATTATAATTAAATAAGCAAAGCAAAATTAAAATATTTATTTATCAACTAGTTTCTCCAAGAAACTCTTATTGATCGTCATTATAAATTTAAATTTACCAGGGTTTCAGAAAAAAGCCAAGATGTCGTTCCTGAGAAGAAACCCCGAAAGAAAATCAGGATACTATTCTTTTTGTCATCTTTAAAATATAAAATAACAACAATTAGGGCCTCTTTCACAAACTACATGTAAAGTGTTGATTAGTTACTTTTAAAAATAATTTTCTGTTTTATTGAATTATGCACTCGGTTTACTGCATCATTCGATAGCCGATTTTTTTTTTCTATTTAATGTTTGGGACGTTTACCGTACAAACAAAGGTAACTATATCAGCTCCTTTATCCCCGGTTACCGGTGACTTTAAATGACAGTTTGGCCTACTTGACGTTTGTGAAAGAGGCGCTTACACTTAATTAAAAAAAAAATAGTACCTACTCCAAGACTTCTTTCATTGCTTCGTTTCAATGAGAGCGAGTCCTTAAAAGAGATCCAAATATTCACACATTCGTTGAAATAATAAAAATTTATATTTTCTTGAAGCGTTTACGACCATCTTTATGACGGTCCACTTCTAATGGCGTTTATTTTATATCTTACCGTCTCTGTACTGCATAGGTTTGCATGTTAATAAAAGCTTAGTAAAATATTAGTAAGCTTTAGCCCTTTAAGGTAAGGGCGCATATAAAGAGAAATAGCCAATCCTAGATTTGAATTTTATCTAAGTAAACAAAGTCCAATTTATAAACTTTTTCAAAATAGATAAATACATTATAAATGAAAGTGAAGACTCGGACAGAAAACATGATATAATGAAATTTTCTCGATAGAAAAAAACCACCAACTCTCATTTCCATCGATTTTAGTTTTATTTTCAAAATGACACACATTACAAAGCTAAAAGTGTATCAGTAATCTCACTTCACAGATTATCTAATGCTCTATGTATCAATTTTTAATTTGACATTGTAGTTTAGGAATAATTAATATTTAATACTTTTGGCACTTATAACATTTTTATTGAGCGAGATGCGCTATCTTCCGTCGCATGTTGTGCGTAGTTCTACGTATTTTGTGTCACTGTCATGTCCAAGGGGCCACGTGGGTGAAATTACAAATTTTGTTTGCTTTATACGCACTCTTAACCGCTCGATTTTGTAGGAGTTATCGTGCTCCTAGCTACTGACTTGTTATCACTACATAGTATAAAACAAAGTCGCTTCCCGCTGTCTGTCTGTACCTATGTATGCATAGATCTTTAAAACTACGCAACAGATTTTGATACAGTTTTTTTAAGAGATAAAGTGATTCAAGAGGAAGGTTTAGTATATAATTTTCAACGCGGGCTAAGTCGCGGGCACCAGCTATCTACTAAAAATAAATATACAACTCCTTAAAATTTTATAACAGCAAAGATGTCGGGCGTTATATTGCTTTACACATTTAGTCAGGCGCTACACATCCCTTACTTTTAACGCGGGCGAAGTCGCGGGCACCAGCTAGTTTTTTTTTTTATAAAGAAAGCAAGAATCTTTATGGTTTAAAAATAAACATTTTACAAGTAGAGGAATTTGTCGTATATATACGGCTCCGGAAATGGACAAGAAAATAATTGTCGGATAAATCCATGTCAAAAATGACATCCCAATTTTTAATGTACACTTTAGCTAGGATGTTTTCATTGGAAAACATTATTGGCTTTCAGTCAAAAATTACGAGATCTCAACCAGAGAAAATGTGACAAATTCTGCATATTTTAGAAATGAATTTTATACTAGATATAAAATAAATTTCAGTTTTTTGTTTCGATGTAAACCTTCATATTATGTCTCAGAAAAGTCATATTTTTTCATATATTACTACGACCAATACCTAATGAGTAATCATGGAGTTACGTAGTATGAAATTGGTGCGCCGCTCGAGTTGGAAAGTGGCCTCTTAAAGTCACCTGTCACCAGGAATAATTTAGCTGATATACCTTTGTTTGTACAGTAAACGTCCCAAACATTAAATAGAAAATAATAAAAAAAATCGACTATCGAATGATGCAGTAAACCGAGTGCATAATTCAATAAAACAGAAAATAATTTCTAGAAGTACCTAAGTATAGAGATACCTCTTACTTAGCAATAAGTTAATAGTATGTGAAATTCTTTTTTCCAGGTTCCGCGCCTGTTTGAAACTGGCCGATACGTCTGTCTCTAATATGGTGGGGAAATTGTTCTTCAATATCGTACAGACGAAATGCTTCGTTCTGAAGCCGGTTAAGGTGTGCACTCAACGCTCATGGTGGGGGAAGTGTTTGCGTAGAGGCTACACTAAACAAGCATTTTTAAGGGATAACCTACCTTATTAATTAAGCGATATAGTACATTTTTTATTAAATGAAATTTCAATGTGTAACTACTAGGCGCACTAATCTGTAATAAAGCACTGGATAGGCTGCTGTCAAATTATTTTTATGTCTATTTGAAAATCTCCATTTTGGCGCTGTAAGCTATGGAGTAACTATGGAGCGTAAGTACATGGAACTAAAACTAGTGATATCCGCATGATAGGGACGGGATATTGACGACACGTTTCGTCTAGTGGCTAGTAACCCTAGCTGTTAACCAAACGGTCGCGGGTTCGAATCCCGCTAGGGGCAAATGTTTTATGTGAACATTTTACCTTTGTACCTGAGTCATGGATGTTTTGTATTTATAATATGTATGTATTTACAAAAAAAAAAAAGTAATCTATGTATTATATCAACTGTCTGGTATCCATAATACAAGCATTACTTGCTTACTTTGGACTAGATGGTGCTGTGTGGAATGTGTGAAGATATTTATTTATTTATTTATATTTATTTACAGAATACACATTTCTTCATGTTTCAAAATTCAAGCGGACACAAATAAACACAGTCCCTAAGCCATCAAAAAGTAGAGTAAAATGTGAATAAAACAGCCACTACTATTATATATATCGGATTAAAAATACGCAAACGTCAAAATTAGTTCCCGTACTTTCATATGGCGGCGCTTCAAAATGGTACACGAAAGTATCTGTAATTTGTATGGGATAACCTATCCAGTGCTTTAGAGATCAGTGACTAGGCGAAGGGGTCTATTACGATCTCCAAATCGCTGCGGGGTTCGATCAGCACATCAGGGGCTTTCTTTTCTACTATTATAGAAGCGTTTATTTCCACCCAGTAAGTTTGAAAATGATGTGTTTTTAAATATATTTGCTTATCATTATAATTATTTATTATTGTCTGAATATTTATTATTATATTTATTTATTACCTAAGTGGGATGAATTTGTAATTGGTATTCATTTGTTTTATAAATAATTTTTGGTTTATTTAAAAAAAATGTGTATTGTTTCTTTAATAAAATTTAGTGTTAAAATTGTTAATCAATAAAGGATAAAATTGTCCTAAAATATTTTCAATGTTGTGTTAAGACCCAGGAAACACTGGGAGAAACAAAGCTTTTCAGACAAACGAGGAAATTTTTGGAATGTGGGACATAATATCGGGACATACGAGGCATAAATCTGAAAAAGCTTTTTTTTTTCAGTATATAAATGTATTTGTAAATATATATAATATAATTTTTCTAACGGTTGTCCAGCCTGTGATTTATTATAAGGTAATATTGTTTCATTTCTAATAATATATCTCAATGACATAAATACTTATACTATGTGCATATTATTTTTAAATACCTACATGCTTTTGTGAACGATTGACTTATAATTGTAAATACTATAATAAATTAGTAAATATACAGTGAAACTTAATGCGAAATTCGGCGCCATTTTGTTTTAAATGTCACAGGTCACAGGAAAACAGAATTCAATAAACTTAAATGTTTTGAATAGACTTGATGTGTATTGTGTATCCTTTATCAGTGAATAGATAATTAACATATTTCATAATTATCATGTTTTAAACAATAAAATAATTTTAATTTTTTTGTGATGGTTTATTTGAAAACTCAAAGGAATAAAAACAATGATACATACTCATAATATGGATAAATATTTATGTGAAATGAGCCTAGCAGCGCCATCTCTTGGTGGATTGAGGAACTAAATGTATAAACAGTCACAGATTTTATTAGTTAAACACTAGTTGGTGCCTGCAACTTCGTACGCGCTGTAGTTGGTTTTTCAAAATCCAACAAGAACCTAACATTTTTTTCAAGATAAAAAGTATCCTATAGTTCCAGGTAATCATCAATACATCAACCGCATTCAAACTGTTTAACCTTTTTTGAGATTAATGTGCACAAATGCACAGAAAAACAAACAAAAAATCTAAAAACTGTAGTTAGTCTAGTATACATTAATTTTACACTGTTTGTATAAGTGATCCAAATTATTGCAATTTAACAAAGATTACGTCGATAGATGGCGCTGAACAGATTATTCTTTACTCTTATGTTTAATAAGGATTTAAGGATACACCTACGATTAACAATTGGCTAAGAAGTAAGAATATATTATATGTTTGACGTGGTAAAATAATACTCGTATCAAAATAATGGATAATTTTCTAGATTAAGCATTAGAAATAATTATCTAATGCCTAATCTAATGTAGAACAAAGATTGTAATATCAAATTTATCCCGAGTTCCCAATCGTAGATTTGAAAATTCAATTAAATTGAATCGTCTATGATATGTAAAAATAGAGATAAAATTAGAATAGAAACAAATAGATAATATTTAGACACTAATTCATTTGAAGTTCCTGTTATTGACAATATTTGTGTAGATTTAAAACTAAACTTTAATATTAATTATTATAGTAGTTTAGATCTAAGTGACGTTTCTGGCAGTGAAATTTTAAACTGCCTATTAAAAAAATAATATACAATGAATATATAAAATGGGCCTATATCGCAAAATATTTTTTATTATTATAAAGCCGCGTCCTCACTAGGGCCGCGCTCGGCCAGGCCTTGTATAGTGTGTACGCGTGTAGTGTGTACAAGGCCTGGCCGAGCGGCCGTGCGGCCCTAGTGAGGACGCGGCTTTAGAGATGGGTTTGCTCTTGGCCAGCATCTAGCTGTAGAGCGAAGATGACGCCTAACTCTGAAACACAGACGCCGGAGTTCCAAACCTTGGCAGTGCGCATTATAAAGGATGATGCTTTAAAGTGCTTGGTCCGAAAAAGAGGGATTTTGATATTTGATTTTTCAAGATATATGAAGATTTTGATTGCCACAAACATTGGCCTCTGTGAATAATACGTCCTCTGTCATGTAAGGTACAGTAGAAACCTGTGAACTGACAGATCGGTTACAACGACTAAATAACAAGATTCCTGCCGAAATTACTAATAACGACTATCTGTTTATTACTCGTACAACCAATTTGTGGTCCCTGAAAGTCGCTATAATCGATTTTTACTGTATTTGTTTATATATTTTTTTATTGATGTTGAATATCGAACATTGATTTCCTAAATCCTTATGTTGCCATTTGTAAAAAAAAACTGTATATATTCTAATAGTACATAGATATTATGTATTAGCGATTCTTAATTATAAATATGAACCCTACTAATGGTTACTATGAAGCTACTATAAAATGCCACGTAGCGCCACCTAGCGGCCACTCAATGAAACTTAACAAAGTGCATAATAAAATTTAATAGAACGATAGATAATATAATAAGAAATTAATTAAAAATACTATGCAATAATTTATGTTCAATGTGAAAATTTAACTAATTAATGAGAAATATTGTATTTAGTGATGTTGTTTATAGAAAAAGGACGTAGTTTCTTTTCGTTTGGTAAGTGAAATAAATGTTCTTCCGAATAAATATGGCTTGTTTTATTATTGCACTGTTTCCTGAACTATAGCCCTGCACATTGCTATTGCGCCTGGCAGCCATTTTGGTGACGTAATCACGTGAAAAGCTTTAAACTGATCAACGGGATTTTTTAGTCTGTGGTTGCGGATGACATCCCACGGATGTTAGTGTGACAAGGTTCCTACTAATTTACGAGGATTAAAAGTACTTCCTTCATATATAATAATAATAATCATTTATTTCAGACATAGAACATCCATAATTATTAACTATGTATTAACAAAATAATAACAAATATATACATCTCTATGTAAAATATTATACATCTATGTGAATTATAATATATGTATAAATATTATTATATCCTTACTAATCCTTATGTGAATGTGAGTTTGTTTGTTTGTTACGCTTTCAAGCAAAAACTACTGAACCAATCACCTGAATACTGAACAAAATATATAATGAATATATTTTGATGAAAACATAAAAATCCTTAGGTGAAAGAGTGAGGTGAAATTATCTTGAAAAGGAAAAAACGGAATATCTGTGCTTATCGGTTTTCCGAATTCAAAACTGATATTTTACGGTTTTTTTTAATAAAAATATCTCACCTGGCAATCGGTTAAAAAAATTTTAAAAAAGGAGTCATGCGCTAGGGGCACAACTACAAAACCAAGCGGTTAATGGGGTAACCACTGCCATCTATTCGAATCGCTTGACACTAACAAAAGCAAAGTATAATATTTACACACAGCACCCACAGATGGCGCTGAACTGTATAGACATTAAGGTGAATAACTTAGGCAAGATATTTTTATTTGATTTTTATTTAACCACAGCCTTAGTGCATCGTGAAATAACAGCAAGTGTTTTATGGGTTACAATAAAAACAAATTTAAATAAAGAAATAATAATTATTATAATTTACAGTAACATATTTAAAGAAATACAATTTATGTAAAAACACTTTCTTGATGTATATATTCATCATCTTTTAGAAGGATCTTTTTAGCTTCGTGCTTTTCTGTGTTGTCGGAGTTGTGCGATGTATCGCCGTCCTTGTCGCACCCGTGCTTGGCCTGTATGTGCCTTCGCAGCCCTCTCTTTCTAGAGTAGTTGGCGCCACAGTAATGGCACGAATGTGTTTGGGAACGTTCGTGCGACGCCGCTATATGCTCTTCTAGACTTGTTTTGTATCCAAACTTCTTTGGACATATTGAACACTGTTGAAAGGGTAATTTAAGTTTTACAGTACAACAGTAGTGGCAGGGCACACTGCGTTTCGCAGTCTGGCAACTGTAACCACATCTTTATAATATCAAGGAGGATAGAGGTAAGAAGGACCAAGTAACTTACATGGGTGTTAAACTGAAAAAGTGGCAAACTAAAAGCTTTAAATAGTGGTTCATAAATTGACCAGAAGAAAAATTGTCCAAGAGGGCGCAAAATGAAAAATAAACAAAATATAAACACCTTAGGGTGGATTGTACCGTAGGCTTGGTTATTGTTACGGTCAAAATTAACTATAGCGGTAACTTTAACGGTGACAGTCGAAATTAAAAATTGCATGTTGCACCATGATATTGTTCGTCACTGTCAAAGTTAAAGGGGTTGCCATTATAAAATAATGTAATTTTCCTAGGTTGCCGTGGTTATATTTTTTTTATATGGCAACATTCAAATTCACCTGTCACAAAACTGTAACAGTTGACTTAACCGAAACAATAACTTTAACCGGCCAATATCGAGCGGTCAATGTTAGCGTTAAGTTATGACGTCATTTTAACCGTTGTAAAAATGGTGCAACGCATATTATGCTTAAGCGAAGATTTAACGGCTGGTTTGGATATGGTTACCGTTAAAGTTAGATGCATTTACGCATTTGCTACACTAGCGCCACTCTTATTTAACGCCTTTCACTGGACACTTTTAGATACACAGAGATTGTTCTCCTTAGGTACCTCTATGCTCCTTGAATAATATAATAAACTAGGTTTTGCCCGCGACTTCGTCCGCGTCCGATCGCTATCAAACTTCACAGGATTACCAGCTGGACTAATATGAAGATTGAAAATTTCATCAAAATCGGTTCAGTGGTTTCAAACTTTCAAAGTCCACAGGGAACAAACATACATACATACATACATAGTACATACACACATTGCCTTTTATATGTATAGATAAATATAAATATCGCTGCTTAAAAACTAAAGGGCCATAAAACAAAAAAATCCAAAAATATTTTTATTGCAAAAATACTCACAATCCTTCATATTGTATTTTGCAAAAAGAGTTATGATTGTTTTATTCAATATTTAGTTTATTTTGATAATTTTTTTTTTATATTCTTATATCTCTTCTAGTATTCAGTTTATTATAAAAGTACTTAGAACATTTAATGCTACTTAAAAATACGCTTCTAACTACAGTGAAAATCGGTTATAACGAAAGGAACACAAAAATTGGTCGTAATAAATGGATAGTCATTATAAGCAATATTAAATCTTTATAGGCATTCAACAGGGACCTTGCCATTTGGTCGCTGTAACCGATATGTCGTTATAACCGAAGTCGTTATATCCGGTTTCTACTGTATGTTATAATATGCATATATTTGATATACAATATCAAATAAGAAAAAAAAAATAGACAAAAAATAATTTAATTTTTTTTTATTAGCTCTCCTGTAAAAAAGTGTAATTTTTTATTTGTGCCCCTTCAATTTTTAAGCAGCGATATCTTCACACATTCCACACAGCACCATCTAGCTTGTATTATGGGTACCAGACATTTGATATACTACAAAAATTACTTTTTTTTTGTAAATACATACATACATAATGAGTCTGACCATCGATTTTAGTTAATGATATCCCACAAATATAGCTCACTAGACAAATACGGCAGCGTTTTTATTTTTTTGATATCTGACCGTGTTTTTTGATTTTTTTGATATTTTTTTGATCTAAAAAATGACCGAGTTATAAGCGTTCAAAGTACGCGCGCCACCCAAATTTTTTAATACTACTCGCGAACGTTTATGACGTCACAAGGGCCGATTCTAGATGCAAAATCGGTCCAGTAGTTTTTGAGTTAATTAATTACAAAATACAAATCTATCTTTTTACTATGAACTTGCGTCTAGCATCGGCCCTTGTGACGTCATCCACTTAGCACGGGCGAACTTGAAAATTTGAATAGCGACCGAAGTTTCGGTGTCAATAACTTCGGAAATACTGCATCGATTTTGATGAAACAAAAACTTTTCACATGTACATAACCATAGCTCTGATATTATGTGTGTTTTATAGTCATTTTCAAACCCATCGGTCAGACCCATTATAACTACAAACATCCATGACAATACACATGTGTGTTATAACAATACACAAGCTGTTTTATAAGAACCCACCTGATATGTTTTGAGGCCAAGGTGTCTACGCGTGTGCGCCTTTAAATTGGAACTAGAAATACATCTTTGCGGACAAAGATCGCAAGCAAACGGACGTTCCCCCGTATGTTTCCTGCAAACGGACACCATCTTGTTACAGTTATATTTTACCTTTTTACAGTGAAAACTTCTATAGCCGCTTTATACGACTTCAGGTAGGGAAAAAATATATGGGTTCGCATCAGCAACATTCTAATGTTCACAGTTAATACAGTTCACAGCTGCCTCTGTACACGATCACGCCAACACATTGCATATACCCGATTGTATGTGTGTGCGTGTGTGCGTTGGACGCTCAGTTTTAAGTTTTCACTTCTGTCGGCACTAGGCAGTCCTCATGACTGACTCATGACTCATGACCAAGACTCACCTTATATGTACAATAAGCGAGGACCTCTGTACAGTTCTAAAGTTGCAATGCGGACATATGTGGAGTTTGACACCCGTATGCGCCAAGTTATGTTTCCGGAGGTAGTCTTGTCTTGTGAATATTCGGCCGCAGGTCTAATAATAAAAAGGACAAAATAAAAAATCATAAACCACTAACAATCATACACTCTTTAGCCGCCAGAGTCAAATTTATCAGAGAATTATTTTCGTGTCCATTTCGCCAGAGCCAGATGGAGCCAAGTGGAGGAATTTATCCATATACGACAAATTCCTCTATTTGTATAATATTTTTAAATCATTGTGTTGCTTTTTTATTCTTTTAAAACAAAATTAAAAAAATTAGATGAAAAGCTCAAGTCAATAGTAAAAATCAATAAACCATAAAAAATAATAAAAAGTTATAAAAGAGCTAAGTATGAAAGTTCATTTCCAAGGTTCACCCTACCGGAAATCGAATCTGAGATCCCTGAGAAAGATCTTTAAAGCAAGCACTTTGGCCACATGACCTCGAAACCAAACTGGTAACAAGATTGTTTTATTATTTACCTCTTTGGTAATTACATACTTACTTCACAAACATAATTTTTTCTATCACTTTTATGCATTGACACTTCGTGATTTTTAAGCAACCCTTTAGTATTGAAACTTTTCTCACATTTTCTACAGCTAAACAAATTCTCAGGCTGTTCTATTGACAAGTTATTCCTATGGGCTTTCATGTGAGTTTCTAGGGTCCGTCTCCGAGGTATGAACCCTTCGCACAGAGGGCATTTGTAACCGTCCTGGAGTTCTTTACAAAAACTGGTCTCGTGAACGAGTCTCGACCTCCTTGTTTGAAACCTCCTTTCACAACCATAACATTTGTAAAGGCCATTCTCCTCGATTCCATGCCACTGAGAATTGTGATTTAAAAAGTTTTCATCACTCAAGTAATCTTTGTGACAAATGTTGCAATATGTCGAACACCTTTTCGTTTTATACAACTTTGACTTCTTAATTGCATTTTTTTTAGTTTTTATCAAGTTTACAATGGGTTCCTCGTCAGATTTCTGACATTCATCGTATAAATCGTCGTTTGAAATTTCCGATTGTTCACAATCTATGTCCTTATTCTCAACTTTGACGCTTCGAGACGACAAATTTATCTGTTTCGATGGTTTATTGGTATTTTTATTCAATATTTCGTTCAGTCTTTCGTTGGTTTTCGTGCAGAAAAATTTAAAATTAAAAAAGTTTTCGACTACATCGTAACATACATCGCATATCTTGTCCGGACCTTTGGCGCATATCAAATCTATATTGAGACACTCCTGCACTTGCTCTATTAGTAAAATTTTAATTTCGTTCTGTAAATCTTTGATTTTCATCGCGGCCAATTCTCTGTGAGCATTTTTCGTCCAACAAAATCTACACACATTTTCACATTGGAAATAATCAAAATCATAAATGTCACTGTTCAGTAAAGAATTTAGACGAGTTCTGTAATTCATTATTGTGATTTCTTTATTTATTAAATAATATTTAAACTCGTATAACAAGGTAACAATACTCAAAAAACAATATTTCTCTAGAAATTAAATTACAAATCTTACAATTTGACATTCACTTTGTTTTTTTTTTAACGTTTATTTTGACATTTGACATTGACACATTTTTATAAATGCGTTTCGTTTTTCCATTGAACGATCAAAATAAATTTTTAATGAACATATTTTTTAATAAAGCTATATGTTTATGTACTAACTTTTATTAATGCTGCACTATCTTTCTTTGCAATAGGTTGAAAAGAAAAAAAGAGTAAATTGTAAGAAGTATTTGTTGAATTATCAATAGTTTTACAGTCGCTGGAGCTAATAGACTTGTGAAGATAATTAATTTTAAATCGAATATCGATTTGGATGCAACCGATACTTGAGCGATTATCTCACCTATATGTATAACCTAGACAACAAACATAGATAAATTGTGTCAATAAACTAACTTGCACTGCCATCTTTTAGAAATGATAGGAACTTACAACCCTTTGTCTTAAAAAAACCTTTAATTGGCAATTAAAAAAAAATAAGACCACGATCAATCATTACAAATATATGCATCTTTTTGTGCGTTTAAAACAAAATATTTCTATTTAATTTCCATAAGCATTTAAAATTCAAAAACTCTAATAGGAAAGAGTTTAATTAGGTGTCCGTCAAATTTGAATTGAACTAGATTTAGCTAATTTTAAAGTTTGTTAGGAGGGGCATAAATTGTGCTTTTATTCAAGATGGTAGCAGGTATATTTTTGGACGTATAAAAAAAAGGTTTGATTCTTTTTTCATACATCTGACTAAACATATATGAAAAAGAAAAATGCATTAAAATTTTATTCTTTTATTTTTAACTTATTCGCTATTAATAGGTAAACTTAAAGACCAAGTAATGCAAAACAATAATTACTACTAATTATCTTGAAGAAATGCAACACCAGAATATTCAGCCAGAATAAATCTGCTAAATATACAATGAATGGTACTTTATTTAGATTCTTATAAATTTAAAAGTACTCTTTAAACTAAAATTAACATAACATGCAATTAAATGAATATCAACAGGTGTTATAATTCGTAAATTTAAAATATAATCTATCTTAAAAGAAATAGTATCAATTGCGATTCATCAAATTAATTAATACAACACATATTCTCTCAAGATAATAAAAGTACCTACTACTTGTGGTCTTGAATTTTTTTTGTCGAGTACCTATGCTCTGAAACAAAATAAAACTATCATAAAATGAAAATCTATTACAATAACCGTTACTGAAACTTCAATGCGCAAAATCAAATCCAAAATCCAGAATATAACCATCGCCATTCACTAATAGACATAAAAAATACATAAGTAATGTTAACTTACTTATGTATTTTTTATGCCAATCTACTGCTGATCAATGATCAAGTCTTTTACTGATGATCAAGCCAATCAGGCCATGTATGGGTGACAATTTGCATGACTAGAATGGCTGTCATGCATAATGACAACCATACATGGTCCAAATGGCATGATCAAGCCAATCGGACCATGTATGGGTGACAAATTGCATGACTAGAATGGCTGTCATGCATAATGACGACCATACATGGTCCAATTAGCTTGATCAAACCAGTCGAATCATGCCATTTGGACAATAACTTGATTGTGTGCAGCTGACATTATTAATTGCCACATGGAACACTTGAGAATGGCATAAAAAAAAACTGTTTTTTTTTTTGTGTTTGTGATTGTCAAGACCAGGTATAGTTAAAAGAAAATTTTTAGAAAATTTACTACTGGGAAGTCACAAATTTTGATGGTATTTTTGATTTTAGTGAGCAACTTTTGATTTCAATGATATATCTTTAATAAACAGACATTATATTATAAATAAACAGATTTTTTGATATCTTTACATAGTATAAATTGAAGTTGCTTAATGTGTCTGGCTGTATGGGCATAACTCCTCCTAAACCACACAATGGATTTCGATGCGGTTTTCACCATCAGTTAGATAAATTTTTACTGAGTTACCATAACTATACTAATATCATAAAGAGAAAAGACTTGTATTTCTGTTTGTAATGAATAAACTCAAATGCTACTTGACCAATTCTTAAATTTCTTTCACCTATAGAAAGCTACATTATCAGCGAGTAATAAAGTATAAAGTTACACAATCGAAGTTGTTTGCAACAGCTAGTATATAATAAAACCTAATAAAAATTTCCTGGGCAAAGCCAGGAGCCGGGTACTATTGTTAGTATATAGAAGTTTTTTTAATGGCAATGTGATCTTGATTCATCATATCGAACAAATTCATTTTTCTGGCAGAGTAAACTTAAAAATTACAAAATATTTTTATTCCTAACTTAAAACTATTTTCAACTCTATTCCTCTTCTCTATCTTGTTTTTTGTCCTTCTTTTTTTTCTTTTTCTTCTCTTTACGAATGGAACTATCTCCGTCAACTGTTGTGTCCGCCGCTTCAGCTTCAGCTTCAGCCTCGGCGTTCTCAGTATTATCTAAATCCTTTTTCTTCTTCTTCTTTTTCTTCTCTGACTTTATTTCCGTTGAGTCATTAGGGTCATCTGCGTTAGCCGTGCTAGCAGTTCTCTTTCTGCTGCTTTCCTCAACTTCTTCTGTGCCGTTTTGATTTTTCTTATGATCCACATAACTATTAAGCCACTCGGCGGGTGTGTTCTCGTTCGGTTTACCAAATTTGTCCAGTTTTCCTTGTTGGATCAAGTTCTTCTTCTGTGAAGCCTTCGGTCCCAATCCCCATTTGCGAGGATACGTGTCCCTCTCCATTATGACTCTCTTTAGTTTAGCGGCAACACCATGATCACAAGACGCCATAGTTGAAGTTGTCATTAACGCAACAGCCAATGCTACGGCTTCCCCTTTAGTTGTAACAATAACTATTTCTTGATCTATTTCTATGCCATCTTCATATCTTAGGATGCCAGGTAGAAGCACTTTTGCTCCATAACAGACAGCGTTAACTGCACTGTCCTTTATGAAGATTCTCTTGTGTGCAATTAACAGGCCCTCTAAGGGTTTTATAACTCTTCGCAAGTACACTTCATCTTTGTGATTCTCATATGCCCATTGAGCGTCTAAAATGTCATGCATCGTGACCATGCCTTCTTTCTCACCTTGAATACCAGAACGGACTCGTCTCAACTCAATCATTTGACCTCCTACTCCCAACATTAGACCAAGGTGTACACACATAGTACGTATATAGGATCCAGCCTCGCAGCTAACCCAAAACACACCTATATTCCGTTCTTGATCAAAATCCAACAACTTGCTGTCATATACAGAACGTACGCGAAGTTGGCGTTTCACAGCAGATATGAGGGGCGGCCTTTGGAATAAGGCTCCGCGTAGCTTCTCCAATCCCTGTGTAACTTTCTTCATATTCTCAACTGCCGAATGAAGACTGAACACTGCCACGTACTCCTTGCCGGCGTTCTGTTGAGATTTGACGAGACGTGTGGCACGATCTATGCACACAATCAAACAACCGGTGACCTTGGGGTCGAGAGTTCCCGAGTGGCCTGTCTTTTCGACTTTCAAAATGCGCTTTATCCATGATACGACTTCGTGTGATGACGGATTGCTAGGTTTGTCGACGTTGATGAAGCCAGTTTTCACGTATTCAGTTATAGGCCTCTTCAAAGGTGAGTGGCCGAAAGGTAATGGCGTATAATGGTTTGTGCGCACGTTGAGATGATCAAAGTTCTTCAGTAACAACGGCCAGTAAGCAGTGTCTAGGGTGGTAGCGCACGCGGACGGCTCAATCTTGAAGTCTTGGAGCTTCTGATAAGTTCCCAACGTGACCTTCTCTTTGTTTTTCTTCTTTTTCTCGCTGACCGCATCGCTGCCCGGCTGCATGACTTCGGTCATATTTACGCAGTTTCAATTCAAATCACACAAAACAATGTATGTCGTTGACATATATCAGTAAAAAATTCACTGCCCTAAATTTTTAACTCAGCAAATTAGAATGCGTAGAATGTTATACAAAATAACACGTGCAGAAATATAGAGGTTAGTTAGGCCTCCACTCCATGTTTTGCTTAACCAAATCCAAAAATGATTGATATCATTGACATGACACGATAGAGTAAACGGGTGGTGACGTTTTGTCAGTGTCACATTTGATTATACGTCAAGTCGCGTTCTAAGACCACAGAAGAAATTATAAATTATTCTGAGTATAATTAGAATCATAATTATAATTATTATTTATTTTCCATTTAGTTATTTTATTTTAATATGTACAGTAATTTAGTAACTAAACGTGTCTAAACATTAAACAATTAGTCGAAGAGATTAGTAGGTAAGTAATTTAGTCGAGTCAATCTATTGGTTCAATTTTTTCGGGCGAGTAGTTCTAGCGGAAGAGTAGTCTAAAATGCTACTATATCGCCATACTCCACTATATATTTATATATTATAATTCACATATAATGTATATTTTACATAGATGTATATATTTGTTATTATTTTGTTAATACATAGTTAATAATTATGGATGTTCTATGTCTGAAGTAAATGATGATTATTATTATTATTATATGAGAAAGCTTCCTAGAATTGATCCTCCAGCTTCCTTACTTCTATTTTCCATGCTTTGATAGGCTCTTATTTTGTGTTTAGGCTTGGTGTAGGCCTATATTTTGGCAAACGCCAACTAAATTGATTTTAACAGTATTCTATCTATTCTGTTCTGTGGCCACAACCGAAGGTCGTGTTGGGGTTATATTCATTCATTGGTGTGAATTTAATCAATTTAGTCAATAACATTCTGTTATAATCACTAAAGATACATTATAAATAATGGCCGGTGTTTTATTCGAAGATATATTCAATGTTAAAGACATGGATCCCGAGGGAAAGAAGTTCGATCGTGTGAGCCGTCTTCATTGCGAGTCGGAGTCGTTTAAAATGGATCTCATTTTAGATATAAACTCTTGGATTTATCCTATGGAATTGGGCGATAAGTTTAGGTTGGTGCTGGCCACCACTCTCAGAGAGAACGGTTATCCGGATGGCGGCGAATGGAACCCGCTGGAGACAGAAGGAAATCGCGCCGACAGCTTCGAATATGTGATGTCCGGCAAAGTTTATAGGTTAGTTGGCGCATTATCAAATTTTATTTGTATACTTACGAAGTATACCTACTGTTGTTATTTTCAGAATCATTGCCTCCCTACTTTCAACTCGTGTATTAAATTCGCAAATTTTTAGCACAGTGAATTTTATATTTATTTATTAAAAACAAAGTGTTTACTGTTGAAATTTATTGTTTATTTTATTAAGAACTAGCTGTTGTACGCGACTTTGTCCGCGTTACTTTATATAATCATAGCCTATGTTACTCACTGGTAATGTAGCTTCCTATAGATGAAAGAATTCAAAATCGGTCCACTTAGTTTCGGAGCCTATTCAATTCAAACAAACAATCAAATCTTTCCTCTTTATAATATTAGTATAGAAACCTCTGTGGTTAAATTTGTTGTTTCTTTTTTTAGACAAATGAATTGTTTCAATTCAGAATTGAATCATAACATTAAAATTGTGTAGATTACTAGTCGACTAACTGTGGCCGCGACTTTGTGTCCGACTCAATATTTATGTATGTTTCTCTTTTTTCTAACTTACTATACTTACATGGTGTAGAAAGAGGAAAGATTTGATTGTTTCTTTGTTTTCATTGAATAGGCTCCGAAACTACTGGACCGATTTGACTAATTCTTTCACTGTTGTTAATCTATATTATCAGCGAGTAACATGGGCTATCAATACTAATAATAAATCTGTAAGGGTTGGTTGTGGAATAAGTTACTTTGTTTTCAGAGATATCGTGTTTATAGGCTCTATACATGATACTGAAACTAAATTGACGATTTTTAGAATTTTATTTCTGTATGTATGTATGTATGTTCCTCTATAACTATTAAACGAATTAACTGATTTTCATGAAACGTGGTAGATAAACATTTAGACGTATATAGGACTCAGGATAGGCTACTTTTTCCCTTTTCAATGCGGACGAAGTTGTGGGCGTTTAATAAATTTTTAATAAATAACAGCTAGTTTTTAATAAATAAATGTATGTCTAACATTAATTTTATTAATGTGCGTTTACAGGATTGAAGGTGATGAAGCAGCCATGGAGCCGGCATCAAGGCTCGCTGCCTACGTCTCGTTTGGTGGTCTTCTCATGAGGCTTCAGGGCGATGCGAACAATTTGCACGGTTTCGAAGTGGACCAACACATGTATTTGCTCATGAAGAAGTTAGCTTTCTAAGGATTTTTTCAAAAATTCTTGCTCCAAATTATACATGTGTGATAGTACTCGAAGAAAGTATTTCCTATGCCCGATAATATGATGGGAAGAGGTAAGGGCATCAGTTTTTGCTACTCTACTAAATCAAAATCTCTTTTTTTTTTAAACTACATACTATATTCAACAGTATATTATAAAGTTGTAAATATATCGCTGCTTAAAAAGTATGGTTTTAAACTATGCTTATTTTTGGATTATTTTTTTTTTAATGATTTTATCATATAGTGTTTCGAACAAAAGATATGTTAGGAGTGTTTATAGTAACATTAACATATTTTTTTTTTGCTGCGTTTTCATTTGCAATCAAATGAAAACGCAGAAAAAAAACCACTATGCTTATAAACCTTCCTCGAGAGTGGTTACTCTATCCATTGGTGAAAACAACATGAAAATCGGTGCACTAGTATTTCAGTTTAACGCGAACAGACAGACAGACAGATGCGGCGGAGGACTATGTTTTTTTATAATATTTAGTGAAATTTCATCTCGTTTGCATTTAACAATTTCCGTCCTTCTACAAACACTGCCAATAATAAAAGATAGCAATTTAATATAACAGAATAAATTCTTATGCAAATAATAAAATTTGTCTGTGAATTTAAAATTAGTATTAATGTTTTTTTTTTTTTTTTTCATTCTACAAAAATGTTAGTTTTCTCTAGAAACAAGTTTAAGCGCCTCTTTCACAAACGTCAAGTAGGCCAAACTGTCATTTAAAGTCACCGGTAACCGGGGTAAATGGAGCTGATATGCCTTTGTTTGTACGGTAAACGTCCCAAACATTAAATAGAAAATCATTAAAAAAACATTCGGCTATCGAATGATGCATTAAACCGAGTGCATAATTCAATATAACAGAAAATTATTTCTAAAAGTAACTAATCAACACTTTACAATATGTAGTTTGTGAAAGAGGCCCTAAGAGCGTTAAATGACAATAATTGAGCATCCAAAAATTATGTTTAAAATTTTTTTATTCGCCATTTGATAATAATTAATTAAAAATAACAATTTAATGTCTCAATTTGAATTTATATTTGATTTCTTTAGTGTGTAATATGTAAATCCAATAATCTCCAATAAATCCAAGTTTTTTTAAAAATCCATCGAAATACTACAATGGAATTTGCGTCACAAATGCCAAAGCGGCACATAAAAAGCACGCCTTTGACAGAATCATGGCGGACTCTTGCCTTCACGCGTCAATGGTAAAAGGTAGTAACGATCAACTTCTACTATTTCATTTTAAACTCTAATGGGTTGACGTAAAGTCACATTTTCTTTAAATTGCGTACTTATTATAATGTTTGTTTTGTTATAAATGACAGTTCATGCTCTACGCATATGTCACTTTTAAATGTTCCATAAAATTCGTAGTTTTTTGTATGGCACGCGGGTTCCATGTTGTATTAGTTTGATGTAAAAATCAGTCAAACACATGAATAATCTTTTACTTATTGAAAAGAAATTTAAGAGTTTTTGTTAGTTTTGAATTTTTTTGTTTAAGCTACTGTGTTGCCTTAAATAAAATTTCGTGTTTTCTAAACTAAATATAATTAACTTCTCAGCGTCCCAGAAATTTGGGGCACAATTGTTTATATTGTAAGTATAATTCTAATCTAAGTCATTGAAGTTTGCACTAAGTTAAGTTGTTTTAAATTTGTACATTATATATTTTTAGAATAAAAACTTTGTAAATATTTAATGTGTTTTATTTCTTAATAATTATTACCCACGACTTCGCGTTGAAAATGAAAGTATGTACATATCGCTACTTAAAAACTAAAGGGCCATAAAACAATAAAATCCAATAATGTTTTTATTGGAAAAATACAATCAAAATCCTTCATATTGTATGTTGTAAAAAGACTTATGGTTGTTTTATTCCATATTTAGTATATTTTGATCATTTTTTATATATTCAAAAGTGACTTATATGCTTATATCTCTTCTAGTATTCAGTTTATTATAAAAGTACTTAAAACATTTAATGCCACTTAAAAATACGCTTCTAACGATGTATGATAAACATATATTTGATATATATCTAATAAGAAAAAAATTTACAAAAAAAATTTTTTTTTCGATTAGCTCTCCTTTAAAAAGTGTAATTTTGATTTGTGTCCCTTTAGTTTTTAAGCAGCGATATATGAGTAATATAACTTCTTTCTTCATTTTTTGCCTATAGCGACTCTGTTTTTTTGAGATAATCGAAAACGGTTTGCAGCGCACTCCAGCACAAACCTAGCACAATGCAGCACATTCGTTATATTTCCAAAAAAAAACAAAGTGGCCATGCTGAAGCAAAAATCGATTTCTCGTCATTACAGCTCCATTTTTTGAGATCAGGACTCGCGGTTTACGGCACAACGCAGCACAATGTCTAGTTTTTCGAAAATACAAAATTGCCACGCTAAAGTTCCAGTAGGTATTGAAATATCGTTAAACCAGGAAAATTTCTATATACTAGCGCCATCTATCCACCGTGGAGCGGGGCGCTAAAAAAAAACAAGCAGTTCTACCCAAATCCGATAGATGTCGTGTGCCTTATAGATGACTTCAAATTTCGCGGGCTACGATTTTCAGCGTAGCTTTTGTTTTGATTAAGGAGCGCGAAGGCTTTTTCAGTTTAACACCGATGTTACATTGGTGTTAAACTGAAAAAGTGGCAACAAAAAGCGATAAATAGAGATGGCGCTGGTGTGCACAGAGAGAGTTTAAGAGTATGGAGAGTATGGAATGAATGTAGCAGTAGTTGACGGAGTGAAGTGCGCCGAGTTGAATTTTGGTTGAACACAGCCTCACCAGCGCCACCAATTTATCGTCTTTCGTCGGACACTTTTAATACTCAGAGATTGCCCTCCTTGTCTCTACCCTCCTTAGTTTTGATTCTACTTGGATTCTACAATTTTACTATTAGTGTAATTTTATGACTGCAGATGGCGCTAATATTTTTAGTTACTTGTAGAAACGTTAGATGGCAGTAACAGTCCCTAACCACGTATAAAATGTTTCATCAGTCTTGTCTCAAATTTTACTGGTTACCTTTACCTATTTACCCCGCACAAATTAACAATTCAAAGAGATTTTTGAATTTGTCTTTAAATTTGCATCCATAGTGGGACAAAATTCAGAAAAGTAATAATAACAAAATATGCTGTAGCTATATATCTATCATCTACACCCAAAATTTTATTACAGGTTTTTTCCAAAATGCAAATTTTTTTTTAGACATCCCCGTCCCTCATTATATACTATGTTGGACATAGTATTGTCCCGATTTAGCCCCACTACTCCCCAGCCAGGTCTTTAGTACAAGTTAGTACTAAATACCTGGCTAGTACAGTTTAGTATAGGACAAGTTTTCAGTTTGCCTCAAATACCTATCCGGAAATGTCTACCATCTCTCGGAATATATGTTATGTATATACCCTAATCCAAATACCACATATTCGAAAAAATCCTTTGATCCTCGAATTGTGTTATTAAATTTTCAAATTTTGGATGTAGATTATTAAATATATCATCAACTGTACAGCATCAAACTGTATCCCCCGAATTTGTTATCATAAATTTTCTGAATCGACCCACTATGGAAGCAAATTTAAAGACGTAGGTATTCATTTAAAAAAAAGAAGAATAGACAAAAATTCGTATTTAGAATCACAAACGCGTGCGGCCTACACGCGTGACTTCACGCAGCGTTGACAGCACGTGCGCGCGTAATGAGTGAGACGCGGTGACGAGACGTGTGTGACCAGTTAATTGGTTTTGTTTTTTTTTTATTTGACGAGCTCGTTAGCAAAGGCAGCGTTGCGCTACGCAGCCTATTTGTCGATTGATTTAAACAGATGACTTGATAAATGCGAATTAGAGAGGGAACTGTGAGTCCAGTTTTAGTAGGCATTTTTTTTTATGTAATAAGTAGGTTGACAGACAGGCTGACAGTCCAATTGATGGTGGGTGGCTACCGTAACTTATGACACAAGTAAGGCCATAGGTTTGGAACAGAATTGGAAATAAAAGACAAAAGACCACCCTCTTACTTAAAGAAGACCACAGCGAAATAACAGCACGTTTGCTGTTGTGTTTCGGTAAGTAAATAAGGGATGCAGAAGCCCATTTTCCTATCTAAGTACCTACTTATGCAAAATTAATTAAAACTTTTCAAGGACCGGATCGAAAATTAAATAATTTAGAGGCCTATTATGGTATCGTGCGAAATTACGAAATATCTGTTGATGCGTTAATTATTAGATATTAATCCATTATTAATTAAAGATTTTTATTCGTTAGAAGTCAACAAAAAGTTTCGCGGTGGTCACGTGACTAGGGAAGTCAAGTCAAGTAGTGACAGATCAAATATACGTACCTAATTCACTACCTATTCAGATCAGAGAGTTAAACTCTCGAAGTTTTTGACGAGTAGGTACTTATTACCTAACCTAACGTCTACTTGGGACAAACAATACAACTAGGTATAGAGTTAACTTCTAGAAGGAGGTTAATCGTCGAGTCTAGCTCGGATGGGAAGCGTTCCGGAAATAGTAGTACCACTTACCAGGGTAATGCAAAGTCTCCCGTGGTACTACCAGACAGGTACGAGAAAAATAATACCCCTGATACTACTGCAGTAGTACCACCGGTAGTACCACAGGTAAGCATTGCTCCAAGACATTTTCTCGCTTAAAATTCCCAGTGATGATATAATGGCGCTGAAACGTGGTAGGTCTCGTAAGCCAACGTCGCTCGGCGAGATATCTTATGCCTTAACTAAACGAGGAATTCTTGTATGCCACGACGATCTCGCAAACTACAAATGACCTTTCCTAAATCGACCAAATATTAAAATGTCTTTCCTAGTGCCAAATTGAGTGAAGATTTGAAGATTGAAAAATATTATGCGTGTTTATTGTTTATCAGAGCCAACTTCTAATGGGCTCAAGCTGCTAGTGTTATAGAATTATAGAATTATAGAATAGTGTTAATATTATAGAATAGTACCCTTTCATTTCAAGTGTTACGTAGGCAGCGGGGGGCCTTAAAGTTTGAGTGTTGGACGAGAGAGGGGGTAGGGAGGCACAGTGGCGACGCCAGAGATGTGGGGGGAGAGGGTGTCACGTAAATTAGTTCAATTTGTCGCGAAATGACGAGCGTCGGAGGGAGATTCGAGGTGCCGGAGCGGTATCACACTTAACGTAGCTACCTTTTAATAGGTAGGTATATAAGTATACGTTTTGAAAGGTAAACACCTACAAAATTTAACAACAGACGCCTACTTTTTATAAGGAACCACAGAATAGATAATAGTGACAGAAAAAGTGTCTAATGGTTCTGTGGCGATTGACCGAACGCTATTGTCCTGTGTCGTGCAACACAGACTAGTTTTAAGTGAGGGCATAAAAAACGAACTGTCAAACAAGATGACCATGTAAAGTTTGAGTAAGAGAAGTAAAAACCTCTAACAGTATCAATGCCTGTATTTTTGTTTCTTCTCTAATGCCATTAATTACAAAGCTGCTGAGTTCGAGTTGTTGGAGTCGTCGTCGCCTATGGACGTCCCATTCCGGTCTCCTACACCGATGACCGCCGACGTGATCGAACACGCAACCTCCTGGGCGATACTTCCTGGAACTCTCGAAGCCTCAAAAGTTCGTTCAAGTTCATTGTTCAAGTCAAACCGCATCCATTTCTTGAACATATTTGTGCTGCATTATTTTTTTTCCGTGAGTGAATACATTTTGTGCATCGCGCGTTTGCATCCGCATATTCGCTAACCGAGGTAATCGCTTCTCACACAAACAAGGTGTAACAGTGGTGTACGGTTTAAACCTACATACTCATTTTGGGTTAAATCTTGGCGTTCCTGTGTCGAGCTCGTGCTGAACATCAATGTACAAAGTGTTAATAAATAACCTTAGTCTTAGTTTAATAAGTTATGGCCAATTTATGCTACCTATTAATTATTTTTTGTAGTAAGTAAGCAAATCATTACAAATCACACAAGCTACTAACTATTGTAATAACTCATTACCTATTTATTATATTTTATTTTTATTTTGTTCCAATCAAAATAATTTTGCATGGTGGCACAATTCAGAACTCAATAATAATTCTTATTCTGCTATGTGCATGGATGTATATGTTTGTGTTATTTAGATTTTTTTTTTTTTACACATTTAAGTCAGCGTTCTTGCATTTACTAATTCGATCTCACACCACCTTCATACAGAGAGGGACTATTCTGTAACATCACACTAGAAAGAGCCCTATTCTGGTACGCTTTAATATTTGGGTGTGGGCATTGTTTTATATTTGGCGGGGCTTATTTATGTGCATGTTTTTTACCCTTTTATTTTACTAATATCATGGCAGAGGCCCAACTTAAAACGCTAAAGGAGGAATTAGAACGGGCGCTGGCCGAGAAGGCTGACTTAGAGTCCCGAATAGGAGCTACTACTAAACCTAATGAAGCCTGTAAAGTTTCGGTTAAACTCCCTCCGTTTTGGCCTGACAAGCCCGCTGTATGGTTCGCTCAGGTAGAGGCCAATTTCGAAATCGCTGGTATAGTTTCCGACTCAACTAAATATAATTATGTCGTTGGCCAGCTAGACCACAAACTAGCTGGGGAAGTTGAAGACATCATTACCCGACCATTGGAAAAGGGCAAGCAATACCCTACACTGAAGTCAGAACTGATAAGCAGGCTATCTATTTCAGAATCTCAAAAAATCAGTCAATTGCTGAGTGACGAGGAACTCGGCGACAGAAAGCCGTCGCAATTCCTTCGCCATTTGAAGTCCCTAGCTGGATCTACCCTTACTGACCAAAGTCTCTTAAGACAACTTTGGTTGAGACGCCTCCCTCAGGAAATCCAGGTGGTACTTGCTCCTTCTGCAGACCTGTCATTGGAAAAATTGGCAGAACTCGCTGATAGAGTAGTCGAGCTTACTGGGCGTTCCCATGCTGTATGCTCTACTTCTACCAACCCTCCTGACAGTGTACAAGCACTCGCCTTGCAGGTAGCCGAACTTACAAAGATCGTACAAGCTATGGCCGTGAAAGACCGCAGTCGCTCTAGAAGCAGATTCACTACACGTAGCCCGTCGCCACGCCCTCAGTCAGCAAGCAAACATTGCTGGTACCACAAACGTTTTGACTCACGTGCCCAGAAGTGTGTATCGCCTTGCAGCTGGAATTCGGAAAACCAAAGAGGCAATCAGTAGCGGCGGCAACTGATTGCTTACCTTCAAGCCGCCGCCTGTTTGTTACTGACCAGGTGACCAAACGTCAATTTCTCATTGACACCGGCTCTGATCTGTGCTGTTTTCCACACCGCTGGGTTCAATCGTCGGCTCGTCGACATGAAGACACCGACTACGCACTCACGGCGGCTAATGGTAGTAACATCAGAACTTTCGGTACCATCACCTTGAACCTTAACTTAGGGCTGCGACGCAATTTCACATGGCAGTTCGTAGTTGCTGATGTTGAGAGAGCAATAATAGGCGCCGATTTTTTGGCACATTATCACCTACTGCCAGACTGCCGCCATAAAAAGCTAGTTGACAATATAACCGGGTTATGCAGTATCGGCTCCACAACTTATATAAAGCAACCGAGTGTTAAGACTGTGGTAGCCGGAAGTTCTCCCTTCGCTTCCATCGTCACCGAGTTTCCGGATTTAACGCGACCACCTGGTTTACCAAGGGTTATTAAGCATAACACTGTGCATTTTATTAAGACTACTGAAGGACCTCCTGTGTCTTGCCGACCTCGCCGCTTAGCACCACAGAAATTAAATTCCGCTAAGAAGGAGTTCGAGGACATGGTGAGTTGTGGCACGGCAAGACCTTCTAAAAGTGCATGGTCTTCTCCCTTACACATGACCATTAAAAAAGACAATACCTGGCGTCCTTGCGGGGATTATCGCGCACTTAACGCCAGGACTGTACCAGACAAGTACCCGGTGCGCCATATCAACGACTTCGCAAATAACCTCACTGGGTCAAAGGTGTTCAGTACTCTGGACCTCGTTAAAGCATACCACCAAATACCCGTGTTCGAAGACGATATTTCGAAGACAGCCATCGTTACCCCGTTTGGCCTCTTCGAATTTCCCTTCATGACCTTCGGTCTACGCAACGCTGGCCAAACATTCCAGCGTTTTATCGACGAGGTGACACGGGGCCTCGATTTCTGCTTTCCATACATCGATGACATCCTAGTTTTCTCGCCCAGTGAAACTCTTCACAAGGAACACCTTAGAAAACTATTTAAGCGCCTTCAGGATTACGGTGTCGTCATTAACCCGTCTAAATGCATCCTTGGCGTCGGTGAGGTCACCTTCTTGGGATATCGTATAAGTGCCGATGGCACTAGTCCTCCCCAGGAGCGTATCAAAGCCCTACTGGATTTTCCTCCTCCAGAAACCGTACAAGGTATGAGGAGATTTCTCGGCATGTTAAACTATTATCGCCGTTTTATTCCCCATGCCGCCCAATTTCAGGCCCCACTCATCCAAGCTTTAGTCGCAGCTAATAGCAAGGGACGGAAACCATACCTTTGGACTCCCGAGCTACTGCAGCAGTTTGAGGAGTGTAAGAGGAGCCTGTCTAAGGCGACACTGCTACATCACGCTATCGCTGACGCACCGCTCGGTTTATTCACCGATGCGTCAAGTTTGCACATTGGCGCGTGTCTTCAGCAGCACATCGGCGGAAAATGGTTACCTCTTGCATTCTTCAGCAAAAAACTGACCTCTAAGCAGTCTGAGTGGCCTGCTTATTACCGCGAACTCTTGGCTGTTTACGAGGCCGTACAGCACTTTAGATACATTCTCGAGGTGCAACATGCCACCATTTATACGGACCACAAACCCTTACTGTACGCTTTCTTACAGCGCCGCGAAAAGCTCCCGCCCGCACAGCTCAACCAACTATCGTTCATCAGTCAGTTTACAACTGATATCAAATACATTAAGGGCGAAGATAACGTGGTTGCCGATGCAATGTCTCGTGTTGACGAAATTTCGCTCGAGCAGGAGTACGAGGCTCTCGTAAAATCACAGGATTCAGACAGGGAATTGACCACATTAATCTCGGGAAATTCCAGCCTCAAACTATCCAAAGTTAGCGTCCCTGGCACCGGCATCTCACTATACTGCGATATCGCTACCGGTAAACCACGACCTTACGTCCCGCAGGAATTGCGATACGTGGTTTTCAAAAAACTACACGGTTTAAGCCACCCTGGCATTCAAGCCACCACCCGCCTTTTATCCGACCGCTACGTTTGGCCGTCTATCAACAAAGACTGTAAGGAGTGGGCCCGCACCTGTGATGCGTGTCAGCGCTCCAAGGTTACGAGACACAACACCGCTCCCCTAGGTAATTTCGGCACCCCCTCAGGCCGTTTTATGCATGTCCACATCGACATCATTGGCCCCCTGCCTCCATGCAAAGGCTACCGGTATTGTCTAACCGCAATAGACAGGGTTTCCAGGTGGCCAGAAGTTTGGCCTATGCATACAATCACGGCTGAGGAGGTGGCCGAAACTTTAGTTAGGGAGTGGATCTCTCGCTTTGGGGTGCCTTCAATCATAACAACAGATCAAGGCACCCAATTCGAGTCCGATCTATTCCATCGCCTAATGCAGACGTTCGCCACAAAACGCATTCGAACCACCGCCTATCATCCCCAGGCCAATGGCATGATCGAACGCGTTCACCGCCAATTAAAGGCTGCTATCATGTGCCATGGTGGCGAGTGGTTGAGCGCCCTGCCTATTGTACTCCTAGGCATGCGGTCCGTTTTTAAACAAGACCTCAAAGCTTCGGTTGCCGAGATGCTTTATGGCGAAACTCTGCGGCTTCCTGGCGAACTACTAGTACCCTCACCCAGCTCTGGGAACATCAAAGACCCAGCCGATTTCGTCGTCTCGCTGAGCCGGCACATGTCGAATATCCGACCTGTCGCTGCATCACGACATAGTGAACCTACCACCTTCATTTTTAAAGATCTCGCCAGCTCTTCCCACGTCTACCTGCGCGAAGACGCAGTCCGTCGACCCCTGCAACCACCCTATTCAGGGCCCTTCAAAATTTGCAACAGGTCTCCTGACGGTAAAACTTTGACGATCCTTATCAAGAACAGGGAGGTTGCAGTTAGCATCGACAGGGTCAAGCCCGCTTTCATCGAACAAACGGACCCCTACAGGACTTCCGACAATCAGCGGAACCTTCAACCCCCAACTTCAACCGCCACTTCAACTTTCGACCCCTCTAAGCCGCCTTACACCACGCGTTCCGGTAGGCGCGTTAAATTTAAAACATTCAGGGACTAACTTGTCCCTCTCCGTGGGGGGGTGGTGTGGCGATTGACCGAACGCTATTGTCCTGTGTCGTGCAACACAGACTAGTTTTAAGTGAGGGCATAAAAAACGAACTGTCAAACAAGATGACCATGTAAAGTTTGAGTAAGAGAAGTAAAAACCTCTAACAGTATCAATGCCTGTATTTTTGTTTCTTCTCTAATGCCATTAATTACAAAGCTGCTGAGTTCGAGTTGTTGGAGTCGTCGTCGCCTATGGACGTCCCATTCCGGTCTCCTACAGTTCTAATGGTTTTGTTTAGGGTCTGTAGCGGCATACTAAATTCATCTAACTTTTTCTTACCTCGACTGTAGAGGTACTACCTGCAATTTAATGTAATTTAAACTGTACTTTAAACATACCTGTTATTTAATTTCTTTCCAGTGCAACGTTTCTAGACAGTGCACGTACCTACAGAATTATTTTAAATTAAGAATGCACTGTCATTATAGTTTGTTTTTTACTCTCAGACAAAACATTCTTATATCGTAAAAAATAAACTTCTTAAATAAACTAATATCGTGGTCACGTTTGAAATTAAAAAAGATATAATTAAAAATTTATTAAGGGCCTCTTTTACCTTCTCTGAGTAAAGTGTCAAATAGGCTATAACTACCATTTAAAGTCACCGGTAAGAAAGCGTATACGAGTTTCATCATCTTCGAGTAGCATTAAAATACTCAATGGTAATTTAAATGAAATTGACACAAGATATTTTGTATACTTGTAATATTTACCTACTTGCCTATCAGCGTTACTTAAAAAGTAAATAGTCAACACTTTAATTGTAGTTGGTGAAGGAGGCCCTATAATAGTTCTTGCAATATTATTTTCAACTAGCTGGCGCCCGCGACTTCGTCCGCGTTGAAAAAGAAAAAAGTAGCCTATCCTGTGTCCCGTACGTCTAAATGTTTATCTACCAAGTTTCATGAAAATCAGTTAATTCGTTTAAGCGCCCTTTTCACGAACGTCAATTAGGCTAAACCGTCACGTAAAGTCACCTGTCACCGGGAATAATTTAGCTGATTATACCTTTGTTTGCGGTAAACGTCCCAAACATTAAATAGAAAATAATAAAAAAAAAACGCCTATCGAATGATGCAGTAAGCCGAGTGCATAATTCAATAAAACAGAAAATGATTTCTAAAAGTAACTACATAATCAACTCTTTATTTTAGTTCGTGAAAGAGGCCCTAAGAGTTATGGAGGAATATTACATACTTACACATACATACAAAAAAAAATTCGAAAAATCATCAATTTAGTTTCAGTATCATGTATAGAGCCTATAAACACGATATCTCTGAAAACAAAGTAATACTCCATGACCAACCCTTACAGATTTATTATTAGTATATTGATGATTTCAACTTGAAGACTACCGGACGCGACCGGACATTCCAAATTGAAAAGTTGACTTTGAAATGATTGGCCGCGGACGCACCAATCACAACGCTCCGTTCCACGGAGGCGGGAAGAGGCAAACGTCAAATGCAAATTAAGTTCTTTTTTTAAAGAAACCCGTTTCCCGCGTCTTTTGTTTTCTTTACGGCCATTTGTTCCATAATGCTTATTTTATACAATAACTTAGTTTTACGAGCGCGATAGTAAAAGAGTTTATTGATATTTTGTAAGTTTTATTTAATTTTGTTTACTAAATTACAGTAATTGTGATTTGAAAATGTACAAAAGTCAATTTTTTTACCGCTAACTCTTTCTAAGCCACGCAACTGATTTTGATGCGGTTTTCACCATCAATTAGATAATTTCTCACAGAAGGTTTATTCGCGACTTCGCCCGCGTAACTTTGTAAATTATATACTAAAACCTTCCTTGAGAATCACTCTATCCATTGGTGAAAACAGCATGAAAAATCGGTGCAGTAGTTTTTGAGTTTATCGCGAACAGACAGACAGAGGCGGCAGAGGACTTTGTTTTCAACCGACGAAAACGAAAAAACAAAAACGGATATATATTGTATGTACCTATTATCACGCATAACTTCTTACAGAGTAGTCCGATTTTGATAATTCTTTTTTATTTGAAAGGGTGTAACCTGAAGGTGGTCCCATATTCCATTCCAACCCGAAGGGTAGGAAGGGTAACAGCGGAAGACTGATTGTTCACTCACAGTTCGGTCAACCGAACTGTTAACCGAACTACTGGGAATAGAGGTTTATTTATCCTATCTACGATATTTAAGGTACTTTCCCTTCATGTCGCATTGCCTTGGGACACCCGGTAGTATAGAATAGAATAATATTTTATTTGTAGTAAAGGACATTTAATAACATATTAGTATTAGTAAGTATAGTATTAATAACATTTAATAACATATTAGTATTAGTAAGTATAGTATTAATAACATTTAATAACATATTAGTATTATATCTAACTTATAGAGCACTTACACGGTCCTCCACCGTCCAAGTCACCTGAGCTAGCTGTAGATTTACCTAACTAAACATAGGGGAAGTCCTTGTACCTTGGGACACTTTTTTCTAACGCTTTTATTGAAGTCTATAGTGACATATTAGTATAAATTTTTGAAATTTTTTATTAATATCTAGCTAATAAAAATAGAATAATAATTTTTTTTTTTAATAATTATTATTTATTCACAAATCATTGTTATAAACATACAGTTCAATTATGTTGAGTACCAGCATTATAAGAATATTATACCTATTATACCTATTATGATAATACAAAACATGTGATATTTCTGACGAAATGACAAACAAATTTCGAGCTGTTTGTCCCAAGGTACAAGGATAGCAAGTACCTTGGGACCTTGTGTCCATTTATTTATAAGGTGGTAGCCACGTCCTTGTTTTCACCCCCAAAACACAAAAATATTCAATCGTAAAACAATGACAGATTCAGGTATAACCGAGGTATGAACCTAAATACGTCCAAATAGAATCAATAAAAGCCATAGTCCAATAGAATAGTCCATAGAATTAATAAAATTCATAGTCCAATAGAATAGTCCATAGAATTAATAAAATTCATAGTCCAATAGAATAGTCTATATTAGAATCTATAGTCCAATAAAATAATCCAATTCAATACCTACAGTTTAATTTAAATAACATTTGAGCGAAAAAGCGATACCTATTACAGATCACCACTGAAATTGCAGCTCACCTGTGATCTTGTGACCTGACTTGCTTAATTCAGCTTCGTACGTAAAGCGACACGTCGTCACGTCACGTGACTATAGGGCCTCGTATCGTGTAAACAGAGCACTATATTCGAATATTTGCTTTACAATTAGAGCTATTGGTTGGTTTACCTATAACCAGGGGTTAATGACACTATAACACCAAGACCCATAGCTAAATAGAGATCGACAAGGCAACCCCCATAAACAACTTTGAAACTTGTGAGTGCTTTTGATTGAACTTTTATGTAGTAAAACTTAAAAAAAAACTGAGTCTCGCCTTTTATATACTTAGATACTTATTAAGATTATGTAATATTATATATTAATATTTATTAAGTAACTAGCTGTGGCACACGAATTCGTCCGCGTAACTTTATGAAACTCAGCCTATGTTTCTCGCTGATAATGTAGCTTTGTATAGGTGAAAAAAATTTTAAAATCGGTCCAGTAGTTTTTGAGTTTGCTCATTATAAAAATTTATATTAGTTATTTGTATTACATATTTCTGACTGATCTGAACTATCTGAAACTGGCGTCTTAGAACAGCCCCGGCCTAGTTTGGAAGCTAGTACTCAGCCTGTACCTAGTGGAGGTTTAAAATGAGACTTAATACAATGCACAAATCATGTTTATAGATTTGTTTAATAATAAATAAAAAATATTATTATTATATCAAGTGAAAATTATATCCTTAAAATGTTTAGTAAGTACATTTTTAATACGTTGAATGTATCGTTATGCCGGTTGCCTCGGTGTCGGCTTAGCTCGGGGATAATCCGGAACCCCTCCCTCGCCTTACCTCCGTAATCCCTGGATGGGAGGGACAGGGAACGAGACGAGAGCATTCACGTCAGTCAGTCAACCTACGACATTCGCGACGCGCTATCGCTTATCACTACTTTGACAGGACATGTCATTTAATAATCAAATCAAATAGACCGATTTTATTTATCTGTGGCTTTTTTATTGAGTTTAAAAGATTGTCTTTTTAAATTGGATTTTTTTTTTATTTTAAAATTAAATAATTAAAAATTTAATTGTGAACGCGACGTTAATTATAATTAAAGTGGTTTTTTTTAAATTTTCTTTTTGAATGCAGTCTTAAAAAGTGAATTATGTTCGAAATTAAAACTCTTATTCATTAGTTCTTTTTAAAAAAAATTCTTTTTGAACGCAGTCTTAAAAAATTAATTATGTTCGAAATTAAAACAATTCTAAATGTGAATTTTAAAATTTCCTAGTGTCAAAACCGGGATAGTGTTTGTGAATTTAATTAAAGTTTAAAGTGATTCAATTATAGTTAAGTACTATAGAAGAATAATTTGTGAAAATGAATAATAATGTCAGTTTATTGTATGCGACTTAGTGCGGCCGTGTATTGGATTTTTAAAAACGTAAGTACCTCTGCCTGTATGTAACTATTATAATAATAATTATATTACATATATTTGTTGTATTTTTTATATTTTAGCTGCATTCAAATTGAGTAAAAAAAGAAAAATGACAACGCGCTTGCATGTCGTTCTAATAAACTCGAATCAACCAATATTATTTGACTTGTTATACACAATATTATTTAAAACAAACAATGTTGTTTTTTCAGCGTGTTCGAATTGCGAAAATTTTTAGAAAACCAGTGATATGTTAAACAAGATATAGAAGTCATGCAGAAAACAAAGTCCTCCACCGCATCGGTCTGTCTGTCTGTTCGAGATAAACTCAAAAACTACTGCACCGATTTTCAAGCTGTTTTCACCAATGGATAGAGTGGTTCTCGAGGAAGGTTTAGTATATAATTAACAAAGTTACGCAGGCGAAGTTGCAAGCAGCAGCTAGTATCATATAAATCTGTTATTATTATTATTATTATTGTTGGCTAGTGGCTATTTCTGTCTGCTAAAGAACCAGTATCACTTCGTCCATTGCTGAAATATTGTGATCGCCACGTAAACTAAAGCTCTCTACCTATACCTACCACGTTGAGAAACTGTAGTACTTTTTTGATAGAGGCATTCTTCACATCTTCACAAGCCATTGTGTGGCTTCCTAGGATGTGACTGCGCTTGTGCATCAACGGGCCACACTCGCACAGGATATGCATTGGTGTTTCCTCTGCCTCATGGCAGAAGCGACACTCTCCTGTACTAGTGAGACCCATTACTTTAAGGTGCCTATTGAGGCGGCAGTGCCCCGTTAGAGCCCTAGTTAGCATGCACAAATGCGACATAGCCTGGTTTGTCACGTTTCGACTATAGGCTTTTATGAGCGCTTTGGAATGGTTCAACCCTGGCAAGTTAGTCCAGCGTTTGTGAGATTTGAAGACGTAAGTGGATGAAGGCGGTATGTAACATAATTCCAATTTTGAATAAATCGAGGTTAAAGTTTTACTTTTAATTTTTGAGATAATTCGCCACGGAACTGTTTTTTGTATTAAATTATGATGCAAAGTTGTGTAAACAACCTAAAATATTAATGGTATGATAGCAATTACACTTCTATTATTTAATAATTAAAAAAAAGTGAACATATAGCTCCCTCTTCCACTGACAAAAGTAAACTTTTCTGCACTCTTTGCTTTTTTAAAATTAACTGTACATAACACCTTTTTCAACTTTTTATTTTCCAAAAATGTCTTAATTCGACGATCTTAAGGTCTATAATCATTTATAAGGACATATATCCTTCATTAACGCAAAAAAAAACGAAAAAACCCAAAAATGCGACATATCACCTTCATTCACTCACGTCTTCATTTAATAAAGCACTGGTTTCTTATGGTCCAGTGAGCTAGGCTGTTTGGTAGTCCGCACATAGGTTCAGGACCTATTAGTCTACCTTTTGCGCCTGCTCGAGCCAGTTCGTCGGCAAGTTCATTGCCTTCGATCCCCATATGGCCAGGTACCCATATTAGGACCACTTTATTCTTGCGCCCTAAAATATTTAAGTAGTCTACAAAGTTTCGCACCAGTTTTGAGACAATAGAGTCCGAGTCCAGTGCTTAAAGCATCTAAATCTGTTACTAGGTATAATTATATTTACCGACGGCAGCTGAAATTAATAAGATGACAAAAGATCTTAATATTAGATAATTGATTTTAAAAGCTAAGCGATTTACATTTTGCTGTGCTGTTATTTCACGGTGGTCTTTTGTGTGTAGCCAGTAAAATCATTTATTATGATTTAGAATTCTGACGCAGAATTTAGTCTTCTTTTTGGATACCTATAAGAATTATAAACTCGCTCTCAGCTTCGCCCGGGGTGCAAAATTGTTATATTGTATAATATATAAATAATATATATAGGTTTTGACCGCGACTTCATCCGCGTCCGATCGCTACTAAACTTCATTAGTATGGTGCAATTAGATTTTGACCCCAACATCCAAAATATGTACAAATATTAATTCCAGGTCCAAATTCAATGTAGATGATTATTTGAGCTAATTGCACAAAACCACATAGGATTACCTAATCTGAAGGTTGTCTGAAAGTTTCATCAAAATCAGTACAACGGTTCAGCGGAACAAAAATACATACATACCTATATGATCTATTCTTTTTCTATTGATCAAAAACGTAAACAAATATAGCGTCGCCATGGTCACTGGACTGTTTTAAAGATGGAATTTGTACATCAGGCATTATCAAAGAGTTCTCAGTGAGACACAGTGATTAACTCATTTAGAATTTGTTCGTATTGTTTGTTTACATATTATGTATTCTTTTTTCATTGATCAAAAAGGTAAACAAACAATTGGCTATTAGACAAGATTTAAAATATATAGGTACTACAAATTGTGGTTATCCTATCAGAAAATAGCGGAAAAAACATATGTCACTTTATTTTAAGCTAAATTATATATATTTATTGGAAATTATATGTGAAATCATAATTTATGAAATTTTATCTTGACGCTGAAACGCCCTGTGACTCTGATGACGTCATACGCTAGTAAACATTTATCAGACATAGGGCCTCTTTCACAAACTACAAGTAAAGTGTTGATTAGTTACTTTTAGAAATAATTTTCTGTTATATTGAATTATGCACTCGGTTTACTGCATCATTCGATAGCCGATTTTTTTTTCTATTTAATGTTTGGGATGTTTACCGTACAAACAAAGGTATATCAGCTCCATTATCCCCGGTTACCGGTGACTTTAAATGACAGTTTGGCCTACTTGACGTTTGTGAAACAGGCGCATAGAGTAATAAATACTGTTCCTCCATAACTCTTAAACGAATTAACTGATTTTCATGAAACTTGGTAGATAAACATTTAGACGTACGGTACACAGGATAGGCTACTTTTTTCTTTTTCAACGCGGACGAAGTCGCGGGCGCCAGCTAGTTACTTATATGAAGGCAAGCATTGATTTAAAAATTAATTCTAGTAATTTATACAAAGTTTTAACAACTAAAACGGCTACCTTAAAACAATGAGTGTCAATAAGTGTTATATTTTACAATAACAAAGGTCAAAAGGCAATAAATAAAAGACCGAGTGACATTTGAGCCGTCTACAGCGCACAACGCCACAATAAAAAAGTGTTGGTTTCTGAACGAAACTTTTTTCAAACAACCTCTTTGTTCTGTGGCCTCGATTATTCCAATTTCGAATTTGAATTATCGCCTTCGCCTCTTTGTTTTAAAATAACCGTTAATCAATATTTTTATGAGTGGTGTTCGATTTCGACGCCATTTATGCCCAATAAAGATTTTTAATTATTATTTTTAGGTAAAGTTTTTGGAGTTTACTCCTTAAGAATCGATTGCAAAAAGAAAAAAGTAGCCTATCCTGTGTCCCGTACGTCTAAATGTTTATATATCAAGTTTCATGAAAATCAGTTAATTCGTTTAAGAGTTATGGAGGAACATACATACTTACATACAGAAAAAAATTGTAAAAATGGTCATCTTAGTTTGAGTATCATGTATAGAGCCTATAAACACGATATCTCTGAAAACAAAGTAACTTACTCCATCACCAACCCTTACACATTTATTATTAGTATTGATAATTTGGACCAACGACCATTTGGATGGTCGTTGTATATATACCTATATAAGCCCGTGGTATGTCACACCGTGGTATGTCCGTGGTATGTCCGTGGTATGTCCGTGGTATGTCCGTGGTATGTCAGTGGTAGAATTGTCACACGAATGCGTTATGTTATGTGTTATAGTTACGTTCTATTTTTTTAAATATTTTAGAATATCTGAAGTTTCAGAGATACTGCGCCATCATACACAATATTATTTAAAAAAAGAACAATGTTGTACTTTCGGCCTGTTCGAATTGTGAAAAATGAAATTTTATACTTAATCGTTCGTTAGGAGTAAACTCCAGTCGTGTGTCCGAGCTGACACACACAATTTTTTCTAAATCCAGATATCCTTACTAATATAATTGTGAATATGAGTTTGTTTGTTTGTTTGTTACGCTTTCACTCAAAAACTACTGAACCGATCACCGTGAAATTTTGCATACACATTGTCTGGGACACCAGAAAGGACATAGGGTACCTTTTAACGTTCAACGCGGACGAAGTCGCGGGCACCAGCTAGTAATACAATATTCATAAGTAAATTAGTGCAATACCTAACTGAAATTAAAAAGTATCTAACTGAATATTTTCCTTTGTCCACACATTATTCTTTTTTATGTTAAGGTAGGCAGACAGGCTGACGGTCCATTTGATTGTAGGTGGCTATCGTCACCTATAACACAAGCAACGCCATAAGTGCTACAAGTGCGCTGCCGACCATAGAAGGTTTAAGGATAAGGGATAAGGAAGTGATGGGGTAATGTTCTCTGGCATCGCTCACCCCTTTTTTTTTAACGTTGGGAAATCCTCTCGGATACCCGGCAGTGTAGGGGACACCGCGGGGTTATGCCGGATTCCTACCGGCTAAAACCCAACGACTTTCTATCTGTCGCGGCCGTTGATGGGCGGGGTCGTGGGGACGTTGTTACACGACTTCGGTGCCCTCCAACGCGGGGAGGCCTGTGCTCCCTGTCAGAAACACGGCGTACCCGAAAGTGGAGGTACGCCGGCCTACTCGGGGGACTTTATCAACCCCTAGACTCACCGAAACACAACAGCAATGTGCTCTTATTTCACGGTGACTGCGACTGCGAAACGCAGTGCGCCCTGCCACTATTTAACCACTATTTAACCGAATACATTTTTTACCAAAATGACCGCAACCTAATATCCTATTAATTAATTTGACGACACGTTTGGTCTAGTGGCTAGTAACCCTAGCTGTTAACCAAACGGTCGCGGGTTCGAATCCCGCTAGGGGCAAATGTTTTATGTGTTTAACATTTTACCTTTGTACCTGAGTCATGGATGTTTTTTATGTATAATATGTATGTATTTACAAAAAAAAAAGTAATCTATGTATTATATCAACTGTCTGGTATCCATAATACAAGCATTACTTGCTTACTTTGGAACTAGATGGTGCTGTGTGGAATGTGTGAAGATATTTATTTATTTATTTATATATTTATTTATTTATTAAGGTGCAATATCTATTGCGCAACAAATTTTTGTAGCTCTTCGGAGATAACCGAACAGAATTAAAATTGGAAGGTTTTTTTCTTAAATATTGTGTAAAATATGAAAAAAGAAATAAAAGTAGCCCATTCTAACTTTAGTGTAGAACGTAAGTTAATTAATAAGCCCAAAATAAGCCTAAAAACAAAAGTCACGGAAATTTTTTAGTACAGTAAGTTTTTTTTAGCAGTATTTTACAAAAAAAAATTTCCAGAAAATTAATTTTTTTTTATAAATCTGTCCTGTTCAAACTTTTTTCCATATAGTCTATTATGCACTGTATTTTTATCTAACATGTCATTTAACTCTAAGAAGTCAAACTAGGCGACGAAAATAACGCTTTTCTGCTAAGTCACTGCCTTAAGTATACCTACCTAGATCATCTCATTCATTTTTTTTAAGCCCAAGTTCCGATCCATGAGCTTCACACTCGAGAGCTTACCGAGCCCACTTCGCTTTAAAAAAAAGCGGTACATCAATTAATTCGACAAACAAGCAAAATGCAACGCAAACACAACCCCCGGGAGCCCTCAAATCCGTCACAGGGTGTTTAAACGGTGATAGGGCACGTACAAAGGGAAGCGACGTGATTGGCCGATGACATCGGTCGCCACCCCACGGCCGACCAATCAGGTGAGCGACCCAACCACCCCCGACCAATCAAACAGAGGAGGGAGAACGCGGTGGAGTGTTCTATTTTCGAATATTTGTCATTTTAAAAGGCCTCTTTATTCTGTCGACATCAAAAGTACATCAATCTTTGTTTGAACTGTGTTTGAATTGAGATTTTTTTTAAGTTTGGTTCAGAAAGAGGTTTGGTTGCGTTTTTTTTTCTATTATGTGGGTGTCTGCTTGCTTTTATTTATATATATTGAGTAGGTATACATATATACGCCAAGCTACCTAGGTTTTGACATGTAAAAAGTTTTAGAAGAAAACCAACTGCGCTATTTTGTGAATAATAGTTTCATATGATATACTGACATGTTTTTCACTCGAGTTTATTATTTATAACATTGTTATTAACAATTTTATAGAAAAAAATCGCTGTTTTTTTAGTTTTTTGCTTATAAAATTGAAAATGAGAGGTCGAATGACTCGATCGGGTCGTTAGTTAAGGAGAAAATCGGGAAAAAGCGGCCAAATTGCAGTTTTTTTTTAAAACTTCATAACTCAGTTATTTTTTTACTTGTAGCGTTGATATTGCGGCCAGTATTAGTTATCTATATAAGCTTTATATGTGCAAAAAGCAGATACTTTCCGATGCATAGTTTTGGATCTGTGGCGATTCAAATTTTTTACTATGCAATTTTTACCAGCAGGCCTGTATGCGACAGCTATGGTCCTATTTCAATTTACAAAAATGAATTTCGAAAGTAGATAAGTGTGAGTTACCAGCCAGTGGAAAAAAAAAAAAAAAAAAAAAAAAGAAACCTGCTAGATGGTTAATAAAGTGATGAAATATAGAACCAGTCATACTCGTATTAGGTAAATAGTCGATTCTAGAACTGGCTATGGTATTAGCATTGCCATACAACGAGGTAATGCAGCCAGCATGGTTGGGACCATGCCTATTAGGGGACCGAAGCTTTATTTATATTATATACCTAATAGCAGGTGCCCGCGACTTCACGCGCGTTAAGAGCGGGTATAAAGAGAAGTAGCCAATCCTAGATTTGAATTTTATTTAAGTAAACAAAGTCTAATTTAATTAATCTTTTTAAATAGATAAATACATTATAAATGAGAGTGACGACTGTAACAGAAAATCTCGATAGAAAAAAATCACCAAGTGATCTCTCATTTCCATCGATTTTAGTTTTATTTTCAAAATGACACACATTACAAAGCTAAAAGTGTATCAGTAATTTCACTTCACATATTATCTAAGGCTGTATGTAACAATTTTTCATTTGACATTGTAGTTTAGGAATAATTAATGTTTAATACTTTTGGCACTTATAACATTTTTATTGAGCGAGATGCGCTATCTTCCGTCGCATGTTGTGCGTAGTTCTACGTATTTTGTGTCACCGCGTGGTCCAAGGGACCACGCGGGTGAAATTACAAATTTTGTTTGCTTTATACCCACTCTTAAAAGTAAGGGATGTGTAACGCCTGACTAAATGTGTAAAGCAATATAACGCCTGACATCTGCTGTTATAAAATTTTCAGGGATTGTAGGTATCTTTATTTTTAGTAGATAGCTGGTGCCCGCGACTTCGCCCGCATTGAAAATTATATACTAAAACCTTCCTCTTGAATCAATCTATCTATTTAAAAAACCGCATCAAAATCCATCGCGTAGTTTTAAAGATCTAAGCATACGTAGGGACAGACAGATGCGGGAAGCGATTTTGTTTTATACTATGCAGTGATGATAATAGGAGTATGTGAATAATATTAATATATAGAACTTTTAGATCTTACTTTACTTTTAGATATAAATACGTTTAAATCTTTTAAACTTTGCAAGGTATTTTAATGCGGTTTTCAATAATGGAAAGAGCGTTAAACACACGGTTTTTCATGGGTTTTTCTGTTTTTAAATATATGTAAGTAATTTGCAGAAAATAATTGCAAGACCGGGAGCGGGTTGCTAGTAGTTATACTATAAAATAATGTCTTTTTCAATCCTGTTTGTTTCTCCGTTAACTTCTAAGCCACTCTACGGATTTTGATACAGTTTCCAATAGTAAAAAGACCGCCTAAATGAGGAATACCTACTTATAAGGTTGTCTATAGGTAAGTATTAGGTATTTGCAGAAAAAAAATACACCCGTACGAAGACATGGATGGGGGCTTCTATAGAATATCTAACATCCCTTTCTATCAATCGAGACAAAGTTATCTATGGTTGTATGGAGTCATAATAGCTATAGTCTTCATTAGAAAAATTCCGCCTCGACAGTCTGAAGTTCACTTCTCCTTTAGATTGTAATCAAATACTGATTTTTACTTGAGATTGTAATTGTAAGGGCCTCTTTCACAAACTACATGTAATGTGTTGATTAGTTACTTTTAGAAATCATTTTCTTATATATTGAATTATGCACTCGGTTTACTGCATCATTTGATAGTCGTTTTTTTTTTATTATTTTCTATTTAATGTTTGGGACGTTCACCGTACAAACAAAGGTATATCAGCTCCATTATCCCCGGTTACCGGTGACTTTAAATGACAGTTTGGCCTACTTGACGTTTGTAAATAAATGAAATAAATAAATGAAATTAAAAGAGACTGAAATCACTGGATGTAAGTATCTTTTAGGAACCTGCTCTACTAGCAATTATCAAAGACGTCTGCTTCGAAGTCTTGCTAATTGTAGCAAGCTAACATTGTGGACCTATCACTGAGGCCAGCTGTGGGATGTTAGGTAAGCTCTCGCTGCCAGCCGTCGTGAAATCTGGTCGGCAGTGGCCTGCTTGGCCAATCTCTCGCTGCCGACCGTCGTGAAATCTGGTCGGCAGTGACCTTGGCCGATCTCTCGCTGTCGGCCGTCGTGAAATCTGGTCGGCAGTGAGCTTGGCCGATTCCTCGCTGCCGGTCGCTGCAGGCGATGTTCACGTTATGTCGCTCAAGAAAGCGACGGAAAGGCAGCGGGAAGAGAAGTTCTCTCCCAGCCAATCCGCCGGAGAAGGCTTGGGCGCAGGCGAATGTGGCCTATGCCTATGCCCGCCGCCTTCCCCTCTGAACGAGACCGGGGGCGTCGAACTTCGCCTTTATCCTTTTTTACATGTCACTAAGACTGTAGCACCATTGACGTTGCTAGTTGTAGTATTATAGGCGACGGTAGCCACCTAAGTACCTTACCTATAAGTCCTATAACTATTTAATATAGGTAGGGTAGGTACCTGTAATTTACATTATTCATAATTTACTTAAAACAAAACCTATTACTACTTGTGCTATTATTGTGGTATTCCTTGCTATTACTAAAACAGTGCAGTGACAAGTAGAAATATTTTTAATAGAAACTTCTCATTTAATATTACAGAACTTATATTCGCACACCGAATTTTCCGTTGGTACCTATGTCATTTAGTATTTAGGTACCATAAGTATGGTACCCATAGTCATTACATAAGTCAAGAAGTCATTGCAAACAAACATTTAAACTTATAATGGTGTTATCATTCGTTCTGTAAAAGTTGCACGAAATAATTGTATTTTTATTTTGGCAACCCCAGCTTGTTTATTTTTGATTCTCAATTTAAATCCACACCAAAGAAAAAAAACTGCACTGGATGTTGTCTATGCGGAATAGGCGGCGCTTGATTACGGCCCTGGGCGTCGCGTCACCACGCCCCCATTCAAACTGTATATCGCCAATGACACTGCATACACACAACGTTCTAAATTTAAAACGGCAGATTCGAGAAAAAAATAAACGCTATACCAACAAAACGAGGCACTCCTTGTTCTAAATTTAAAACAGAAATCACTAAAAAATTTATTCCACTTAAAACCGGCTGGTGTGAATGACAACGAAAAGTTTTTAAATAAAGAACACAGTTAAATGCTTTGTTTATTTTACGTTTTTTTTTTTAATTTAACGCGTGTCGTATGAAAATATTGTTTTCATACGCCACGCGGTTTTTTTTGGTGCGGTTTTTTTTTATCATATAAAACAGGTATTAATATTAATATTACTTACCTTCCCATTAAATTCACTACCTATAATAACTTTATCCTTAATAATTCGTGATTATAGGTATAAGTAAGGTCGGTAAAACACTTTTAGCTACTGTGGCGTTGCTTGTGTTAATATAGGCGACTGTAGCCATCGATACTTACCATAAAGTGGACCGTTAGACCTTGAAAAAGAAGTCATGTTCTTCTTCAGTATTCTACTGTATCTACTTATAGACAAAAAAAAAATTTTGAAGTATTCAATACTATAAATTATTTTTTTCATAAATTCTTATGAATTTATTATTACAATTGTTATTCGAAATGAGTGCGTTTCGCAGTCAATTGGGCAGTCTGTTTGGGTGCTGTGACCATGCCCTTACAGAAGAGTACCGTGAAAAGCATCACAAGTGCTGTTGTGTTTTGGTGAGTTAGTAGGGATGCCAGAGACAGCCCATTTTCTCCCTATATGTAATGTATATGTATATTAATTCTCATCAATTCTAAATCACATATCCTAACTGTAGTCGGCAGCACACTTGCAGCTTCTTTGACGTTGCTTGTATTACTGGCGACGGTAGCCACCTACCATCAAGTGGACCGTCAGCCTGTCTGTCGACCTTAACATTAAAAAAAAAGCCTAAGTTCCGATCCATGAGCTTTATACTTGAGATCTTATCGAGCCCACTTCGCTTTAAAAAAAGGGATGCCTGAGCCCATTTCCTTATAGTAGGGTAAAACCAGGATAGATGCCCCAGTGGGATAGATGCCTCATTTTCAAGAAACCTAACTTCCCAAACTCGCAACTAAGAAACAATAGTATAGCGAAGAGCCGCAGTCACCCCGCACCTCAGTTAGCCACAGGCCGTCGTGCGGTGAGGATGTGTTTCGCTCGTGTGTGCATTCAACTCCGCGGCGAACTTTACAAACACCTCAAAGATTTAAAGGTTATTATTTGCTGTTGTATAACTTTATAAGTAGTCATCAATTCCGTTATATTTTTTATTATGTCAATATACTGATTCATCAAGTATGCATCTAGATGTAAATAGTTGCTCTTTTGTTTTTTATTTATTTAAAAAATACTTATGTATCTATCCCTATCAAAAAGGATAGTTGCCCTGATTTTTCGAGGTATAGGTGCCCCTTGGGGCATCTATCCTTCCATACACCATGTATATCCATATGTGGTTTCAGTGTATATTTTGAACATATTATTTTTGTGTTCTGTTATATTTTTATGCATTTACGTATATCAAGTGAGCCGCCAGCCTGTCTGCCACCTCTATGTTAGAAAAAATAATAATATTTGAACTTTTTACTGGTTGTAGCAGAACCATGCCACGAAAATACAAAAAATCCTTTCACCATGTGTAAAAGGGCGAAACAGTCAGCAGATATTTTGATTTCAAAAGAAAATATAAAACAAAAGAAGGATGTGGCTGACAGAAAGGAAAAACAAATAAAAACTAAGTTAGGCATGAAAAAGAAGACTGAAACTACCAAAGAAAAAAGAGAACTTAAGAAAACAAAGAAAGGAACCAGCAATAAAGAACGGCAACAAAAAAAAACGAAAACATTGTTTTAGTGACAACGACGATGATGACCTAGCTGATTTATGTGACAAAGAAAATGATAATTATTTAAAAGTTAACCAGGGCTGAGAACAACTAAAACGGCGAATTATTTACAGTTCAAACAGTGAAGATGAAGAATTTAAGGGAAAGAAAATTAAAGGTTTGCCGGTAAAGAGCACTAAGAGAGATGGACAGGATAAGCCTAAAGATACAAACAAGGATAACTGCATAGAATGTTTTGAAAACTTTAAAAAAACGAAGTCTAAATCCGACTGGATTCTATGTGTAATGTGTCAGAACTGGCTACATGAAACCTGTACACTTTTCAGAAATTATTGCTCAAGATGTAACTGAAGCACTAAAAACTGAAAGCACTATCCGGCTAAGCATCATTTAAGTAAAAAAATGCAGATCTTTAGTGTGTTATTTTAATTTTTAAAAAATAATGACTTATGATTATGCATGTTCAATTTTAATAATTAATATTTTATGATAAGCATTTAGAATTTTTATTTTTGTTGAACAAATTCTTATTATATTATTATTATTATATTATTATTATTATTATTATTATTATTATTATTACCTATCGTTATTTTATTTGATCTCAAATTATGGAGAATTACGGCCGAAATTAATAACCTATCCTGATCCGTTTTTACCCATTTAGGATTGAAAAATCAATCTTTTTTGTGTGTGAAGTGTGTCAATAACGTATCCACGGATTTATATTTCAATCTAAAACATGAAACTATCTTCGGGAGGACAGATCTCACATTAAAGATCGACCTCTGTTCGTAATTGACAGTTTGGGTGTCTCAATATTCAATCCGTACATTTTGACATAGCGCAATCGATCTAGATTTGCAATCCCACGAATTTCACGGATTAATATCACGGATTATAATTGACGAGCCCGTTGGACGAATGGCAAGGGTGCTTGCCTTACGTCTCAGGGGCCCCGGGTTCGATTCCCGGCGGGGTTAACTTTGGAAATTTTAATATAATTTTCAAAATTGACTCTGGTCTGGATTTAAAAGTAGTGGTAGGGGCACACTGCGTTTCGCAGTCATTTGGGCAGCCCGTCTGGCGGCAGTAACCACCACCTTACAGAATACCACCGTGAAATAACAGCATTATGTGCTGTTGTGTTTCGGTGAGTGAGTAAGGGATGCCAGAGCCCATTACCCCACCACCCTCCCTTATCCCTTATCCTTAATCCTTCTATGGTCGGCAGCGCACTTGTAGCACTTATGGCGTTACTTGAGTTATAGGCGACGATAGCCACCTACCATCAAGTGGACCGTCAGCCTGTCTGTCGACCTTAACATTAAAAAAAATATATAAGATAAACAAACAAGAATTTAAAATATTTTTATTAATTGTATTAATAATAAATAAAATTATTAAATTGTCCCATTTCAATCGTATAGTTGTTGTGGAGTACGGCGACACGTTGAGTTTTGGGCGTTAAATGCGTCGTAGATTCGACGTCATTCTTCATTTTTTAATTTGTTGGTACAGGCATTGCTAGTTTTATTGTTTATAATTTTGCTATGCTCAATAAAGGATAACAAATTTTTCGTTTTATCTTTTGTAAGTGGTTTCATCTTGATCTAAAATAAAAACAATAAAAACTTCATCACACCGCAAAAATAACAAAAAATGCAAGCGCCCCAAAGAACAGTGACGCATTAAAGAAATATAATTTACTACTGTTTCTGAATTCATTTTAGTTAACTATTAAATTATTCCACTATTTATTAACAATAATAAAAATTGAACACAACAAACATTGAATTGTCAACTGTCAAGTGTCATGCCATTCGTTCCTTTACTATTTAGAAAAACGAATGAATGTATATTATTATTAAAAACAAAATTATGTAGTACGCTTATAAATACATAAAAATAAATTGAACTATAATTACTTTATCTTGTAATTGTAGGTAATTCATTATTTTCACATTTTAAATATGCATAAAATTAGAAATTTAAATTGTCTCGAAAGTAAAATTTTAATAGTTAGCATGAAAAGGAACGGCGTGGGAGGGAATGGATTGCCTACCGATCTATCCTTAGTTTCCAATCGCATACACACAAATTAATATTGGCACACAGATCGGAGATCGATCGGCCGATGGGAACAAACTGGAGATTGTTTTCAAGATCGGATTTTAGATACATTATTAATTTCGGCCGTTATATGCTAACGATGACAATTCCAAGATTTTAAAAACTGCAAAATTTTTTTCATTATTAGGCCCATGTTTCTTGGAAACAATTTCTGTTTAGCCTTCTACTGATCCTCAAAACCTGATAAAAGTTTGGTTGAGTTTTTCGTTTATACAGTATGAAGGGCATCTATCCCACGCCGCAGGCATCTATCCTTCTTAGTATTTTCATGGTGGGGCAACTATCCATACGGGTAGGCATCTATCCTCAAAAAAGGAGGTCCACAAAAAGCTAAAATTTTCAAAATCTGTAATTTGTAGGTCCAAAAATACAAATCACAGTTAAACATAAAGGATCAAACTAGCTAAATTCATAGACATTATTTATATAAATTTGATATTTTTAAAATTAGGAGAACATTTCAAAAAGTGGGGCATCTATCCTGGTTTTACCCTATAGGATCCCTATTGGTTGGGGAGCCCAAGAGGGGATTTCTGGAGTCACTCGAGCGCGTCAGATTAAGCTATGGTAGATTAATTACATGCTGAAAAGTGTACATTTTAATAATCTGACGATTTGGTTGGTGCGGTTGGCGGGGGTGGGGGTAAAATTTTAAATACAACTCGAGCGCGTCAGATTTTCAGAGGGGATGTTAAGTGAACCTAAACTAAGCTCCCATCTAAAATTCAGACGATTCGGATGTAATGCAAGCTCGTGGCAGCTTTTTGAAAATGCAAAAAATATTTTTGACGATTCTCATTTTGTAATACTCGAGCGCGTCAGATTTTCATACAGACGGTTCAGCCTAAAGTCCTGATCGTGCTGATTCTTGATCTGACGATTATATGGAGGATTTTTTAAAATACAACGCCCACAAAATTTTAAACGCCTTAGACGCTTACCCCACCGCTGAAATGAAAAACTTCATATAACCTTTTTTTCTTCTTACCATCCAATCTTCAAAGTCCAATAGGTCCCCACGACGCTCGAGTGACTACACATTTAGCATCGTGGGCTCCCTAACCATATAGTATGGTATAGTATAGGGCCCTATATCCTATCATCTCTTGCAGCACTTGTGACATCGCTTGTGACACCGGACAGTCAGCCTGTTTGTCAAGCTAAACGTTAAAAAAGTGCAATCCTTCGGACCTACATTACATCTGACCGCCATCGCCCTCCGTACCCTCTCAACATCCATTCAACTTTGCACTTTATTCGCATTCGCATAAAGTCGAACCTGTCAGTTTGCCGGCAGTAAACAAAGATTTGCATTTCACGTACGTGACAGGACAATGATTGCGCGACAGTAGGTCCCTTAACCATGAATACGTCGACCCTTTCCCACGCATTTTGGGCAAGTTTAATGAATGATTTTTGTGTTAATAATTGTTGTATGGGTGTTAATGGGTGGTCATTTATTATGTGTTACATTGTAGGAGGTAGGTAATGATATGTCTGTCTATATGTTCGCGATAAACTCAAAAACTAACGCACCGATTTACATGCTGTTTCCACCAATGGATAGAGTGGTTCTCGAGGAAGGTTTTTTTTGTATATAACTAGCTGACGCCCGCGACTTCGTCCGCGTTGAAAAAGAAAAAGTAGCCTATCCTGTGTCCTGTACGTCTAAATGTTTATCTACAAAGTTTCATGAAAATCAGTTAATTCGTTTAAGAGTTATGGAGGAACATTACATACGTACATACATACAGAAAAAAATTCTAAAAATCGTCAATTTAGTTTCAGTATCATGTATAGAGCCTATAAAGACGATATCTCTGTAACTTACTCCATGACCAACCCTTACAGATTTATTATTAGTATTGATTTACAAAGTTACGCGGGCGAAGTCGCGGGCAGCAGTTAGTATGAATATAATCAACATTTCGATTTGCAACAAAAAACCAGCCCGTCTGGCGGCAGTAACCACCACCTTACAGAATACCGCCGTGCAATAACAGCATTATGTGCTGTTGTGTTTCAGTGAGTGAGTAAGGGATGCCAAAGCCCATTTCCCTATCCCTAAGGGTCAGCGCCGACGGACGGAGTGGCAGCGAAGAGACTAATTTAGTAACAATTTAAATTCAACCTAAAATGCTCGTGAATACGACTGTAATTGGTACAATGAAATAAAATGACGGCGAGCGACTCAAAGCGCGGTCGAGAGGAGCGCGGCGAATAGACTCCAAGAGCCGGCGAGAGCAGGTTCGCGTTGACGCGCGCTCAGTGGTCTTTACGACCTGTAACCACAGCTTTACAATCCATACAGTTGGGCAACGCCTTTGATGTCGGGCGACGCCGCCACTCACGCGAGGATGTGCTAGGGTTGTCACAATATGGAAAATCCGTCACCGCTCACTCAACTCAAAAACATATTGTACGCGCCAGCCTTGAAAGTTGTAATGCAAACTGTGTGAGTTCGCCGTGGTGGCCCGCGCCGCCCGCTTCCCCGCGCCAGCCTCCACCGTTGCTCTGTGCAAGTACATTCGTTGCCCAACTGTATGGATTGTAAAGCTGTGCTGTAACTGCTCTTCGCCGCCACTCCGTCCGTGTACGCTGACCCTTATCCTTACCTAATCCTTCTGTAATTGGCAGCGCACTTGTAGCACTTATGGCGTTGCTTGTGTTATAGGCTGTAGCCGCCTACCATCAAGTAGACCGCCAGCCTGTCTGTTCACCTTAACATTAAAAAAAAAGTAGTTTCATAGGCAATTTTAGTAGTGGCAGGGCACACTGCGTTTCGCAGTCATTTGGGCAGCCCGTCTGCCGGCAGTAACCACCACCTTACAGAATACCACCGTGAAATAACAGCATTATGTGCTGTTGTGTTTCGGTGAGTGAGTAAGGGATGCCAGAACCCATTACCCCATCCCTCCCTTATCCCTTATCCTTAATCCTTCTATGGTCGGCAGCGCACTTGTAGCATTTATGGCGTTGCTCGTGTTATAGGCGACGGTAGCCACCTACCATCAAGTGGACCGTCAGCCTGTCTGTCGACCTTAAGATAAAAAAATTCGATTCAAACAAACAATCAAATCTTTCCTCTTTATAATATTTAGTATAGATGAGAATTTTAAAAATGACTCATTTTAAAAATGAGAGTGCATAGTCAGTGTGAAATATGCACAAACTGCATTGAGGGAACCTCAAAACCCACTGCCCTACATTTTGTTTTTTCAACGTATAAAACTCGGTCAATATCACTACTGTCTTGTAACAATTAAATCATGTAATCAGCTTTTTATCAATGGCCTACCCACACACGTATAAAGAAGCGGAAATACTTTTTTAATTTGATGGTATGTGGCCACTGTCACATTATTTATTAAAAATTCTTTAAGTAAACTGTCATCCTTACATTTATAAAACAATGTTCTCCTGTCTGTCTGTATGTTCGCGATAAACTTAAAAACTGCTGCACCGATTTTCAAGCTGTTTTCACCAATGGATAGAGTGGTTCTCGAGGAAGGTTTTAGTATATTATTTACAAAGTTACGAGGGCGAAGTCGCGGGCAGCAGCTAGTTATTTGAATAAAGTTATGAGGAGGCCTATAATATGTCCTCATTTTCCAATAGGCGATAATAAAATAGAGCGGGACATTAAATAGGTAATAAATAAAAATATGATTGGTTAAATGAAAGTGGTATCGAATTACAATCAATTTGCCTTTGGATATATAACAGGCATTATAATTTCTCAACTATAATTACTTATATATATAATTACTTAACTAGCTAGTATAAAACTTCAATGAGAATAAAGAAATATAAAACTAAACGTCAACTGATTTCCTGTACTTTAGTTGTAACATGAAATTAAGCCCACCATAATACAATAAATAAAATTGGAAATACCGATTCATATTCAAATGAGCACAGTAGGTACAATCTAAAAACCATTAATAAATCTTTTGAATAGCCAACAAAAAGGTTGTATACGTTGAGTTTTACGAGAATGCGAGAATGGGACGTGACGCGGAAAGCGCTTGCCGAATTACGTAGTGATTCGATGACGATAAAATTTGACGCCCGCTTGTCTATGGCCGATTTGTTTTGGCGGGGCGCGTTGCTTACGATTTTTATGCGCACACAAAATTGATTTTTCTGTACACCGTACCATATATAGTCAGATTTTTAATTAGATGGACTAAAATGACATTTGGTGGGTTGCCATTTTATTGTTATGTAAAAATAGTGTTGTATCCTGAGTAATCGAGTATTAGGTAAAAATCGTGATTCAATATTTTTTATTTTATAATAAGTTTGTTAGTTTGAATTTAGGTTTATCAGTAGCATAAGTAGCGTGGATTTATAAACGTAGTGTCGGAAATGGAAACTTCAAGATACTTTTATTTGCCTGTTTTTCAATAGAAAGTTTAGTTCAATTTACAGTGGTAAGGGGGCAGTCTTCTCTAAAAAAAGGTCGATTCTAGCTGTCATTTTAGTCCCTCAATAGGTGGTCGGGTTCCATCATTTTGTTATATAACATGATCGATACAACTCGACCATAATAATCGAACTCGCTTATAAATGAGTCATACTACAACATTATGCTTCATGCTTGCAACATTTAAAAAAAAAGGGTCGATTTCAGCTGTCATTTTAGTCCATCTAATTAAAAATCTGACTATAGTGAGTTAGTAAACACATTTTATTGATTTACTGTTATATTAACAGAATAATTTCATACTAATAGCTGGGTGCCCACAACTTCGTACGCGATGTAGGTACTTAGTTTGTTTTTAGAAAATCGAAAATAAATAAATAAATATATTCGAACATTCCACAACATCACCATCTAGTTCCAAAGTAAGCAAATAATGCTTGTATTTGGATACCAGAAAGTTGATATACTAAATAGATTACTTTTTTTTGTAAATACATACATATTATAAATACAAACATCCATGACTCAGGTACAAAGGTAAAATGTTAACACATAAACATTTGCCCCTAGCGGGATTCGAACACACGACCGTTTGGTTAACAGCTAGGGTTACTTGCCACTGGACCAAACGTGTCGTCAATATTTTTATATTATATTTTTATAAATAGAAAACATTTTATACAGGATAAAAAGAATCCTATACATATATCATCATCATCATCATCAATATGAATAATAAATCTGTAAGTGTAGGTATTGTATTTATGTATGTTCCTGCATAACTCTTAAACGAATTAAATGATTTTCATGAAACTTGGTTAGATAAACATCTAGACGTACAAGATACAGAATAGGCTACTTTTTTCTTTTTCAACGCGGACGAAGTCGCGTGTACCAGCTAGTTACTATATAAATCTGTGATTGAATACGGAGCATGTGCCATTCGCTCTTCCTTGAAAGCTAGTAACCAAAATTTTATTAAACAAAAAAAAAAGACAAATAGAATTAAATTGATCTCGTATATGAGTATATTATGTTATCTATCTAATGCCATAATCTCTTATTAAGTATAGTTGGGGTAAGAAAAGGTTCGTCACCTTTGAAAGCGGGTATAAAAAGAAATAGCCAATCCTAGATTTGAATTTTATCTAAGTAAACAAAGTCTAATTTAATTATTTTTTTTAAATAGATAAATACATTATAAATGAAAGTGACGACTGTAACAGAAAACATAATATAATGAAATTTTCACGATAGAAAAAAATCACCAAGTGAGCTCTCATTTCCATCGATTTTAGTTTTATTTTCAAAATGACACACATTACAAAGCTAAAAGTGTATCAGTAATCTCACTTCACATATTATCTAAGGCTGTATGTAACAATTTTTCATTTGACATTGTAGTTTAGGAATAATTAATATTTAATACTTTTGGCACTTATAACATTTTTATTGAGCGAGATGCGCTATCTTCCGTCGCATGTTGTGGGTAGTTCTACGTATTTTGTGTCACTGTCATGTCCAAGGGGCCACGCGGGTGAAATTACTAATTTTGTTTGCTTTATACCCACTCTTAACAACATTTGCTTGCACCAAAGAAACTGTCAGTCATGCCAATTTGTCATTTCAAACGTCTCTCTGTCGTCTGCTTATTGCTTTAGTTTCAAAAGGTACTAAGAGTCTACGATTTTGATATAAAGGAATGAATTTGAAAATTGACGAAGGTTTTCGTACCCCGACTTTACTTATAAACCGCTAAATTGTAAGATTTGACAGTTAAGTATAATATTTTATCATCGATCGGCGCACAGGCAAAGACATCAAGTTATGCAGCCTCACGTAAGGAGACTCTTTGGTCGGAGGTCGACGCTTTGTCCTTTTGTCTTGTTTATTGGTGTTTTAACGATCTTAGCGATCTCGACTGTTATATTATAGATCTATAGTTTATTATTATTATCGATGTATTACGAACGATGTTGTGTTTAATGTATTTTTAATGGCAGTACTGAAAAATAATAACGGCACACGATTTGAGCAAGCCCGTTTAGTCGTTTCTCTTTCTCTCTGACTAAGTATCCGCCCAGTGATATGTTAAACAAGACAGGATGCGCCCTTACCATACTACTAGTGACAAAAAAATGGTCCTCCAATTTGCACATCTAGTTACTAAAAATTAATTGTTTTCATTGCCATCTTAATACTTATTTTTATTTCTTATTGGCGTATTCTGTTATTGTAAAGTGTTCTCATTGGTTGGTTGGACATATCACTGGTAAGTAGGCATTTTCGTATCTTTCTACGCACAGAATGAACAAACGTCATTGGTGCCTATTTCCGATTTTGACACCGGCGCGTCGGTGCCACGTACTAGGAACGTTAGCCTTGTCCTATATAGAAGTCATTGGATCCGCCATTAGAAATTTACTTAATATATTAAGGGCCTCTTTCACAAACTACATGTAAAGTGTTGATTAGTTACTTTTAGAAATAATTTTCTGTTATATTGAATTATGCACTCGGTTTAATGCATCATTCGATAGCCGATTTTTTTTTATTATTTTCTATTTAATGTTTGGGACGTTTACCGTACAAACAAAGGCATATCAGCTCCGTTATCCCCGGTTAACGGTGACTTTAAATGACAGTTTGGCCTACTTGACGTTTGTGAAACAGGCGCTAATACTTAATGTCTGTTTTTTTATACATATTTTAAGATACACCAACAGTACACGTGTTAAAATTATTTATAACATAATAATATACATTTCAATATTATTGTAAAACAAAGCCCTCCGCCGCATCTGTCTGTCTGTCTGTTCGCGAACTCAAAACCTACTGCATCGATTTTCAAGCTGTTTTCATCAATGGATAGAGTGGTTCTCGAGGAAGGTTTTAGTATATAATTTACAGTCACGCGGGCGAAGTCGCGGGCAGGAGCTAGTAATAATATAAGTGAAATGCAAATCAAGGATGCCAGAACACTGTCATTTAATTATGAAAAATATTATCTATCTGGTAGACAATACTGACAATGATAAATTGCAAATTTGACTAGCTAAATTGCGTACAGGATGCCTCAGATAAATATTATTTTTCAATATTAATTTATGGTTTAATCTATGGTTATCTTCCTATGAACATGACCCCAAAAATGGCCGAAATAAAGCCACCTACTTAGTAAGTATTACCTTAAAAATAAAATTTTTACTAACTGATCTTTTGTTCTGTATGCATGGAAATACTACAATGGAATTTGCGTCACAAATGCCAAAGCGGCACATAAAAAGAACGCCTTTGACAGAATCATGGCGGACTCTTGCCTTCACGCGTCAATGGTAAAAGGTATTAACGATCAACTTCTACTATTTCATTTTAAACTCTAATGGGTTGACGTAAAGACACATTTTCTTTAAATTACGTTTGTTTTGTTTTAAATGACAGTTCATGCTTTACGCATATGTCACTTTTAAATGTTCCATAAAATTCGTAGTTTTGTATGGCACGCGGGTTCCATGTTGTAGTAGTTTATGTTTAGTTTAGCCTTTATGCCATAAGTTGTTCATTATCAACTAACTTAGTTACGTCATAACTAATCCGCTCTAATTCCTACAAAGTCTTCACTGTGACAAAACAATGAAGATTTAAAAGAATATATTTTTATTTTAAAAGTACACATTTATTGATAAATGAGGTCAGTTGAAGCGTGTCTCTTTGCTACAATCCGCCGTCTTCAAACGCAGCTCGCTGACTCCGCAAATCTTTGACATTGCCCTGAATTAATTATAAGGAAATGCAAAATGCGATCTGTGGACGCATTTTTAGAAAGCATTTAATTATTGATCATTTAATACACGACCTTCATGCAGCGATCGCACGGAGAGCGCGCTTTTCCGACCACAGACAATGTGTCTTTTTTAATCGGACCGTCAAGGAGGTTTAATAACGTTTAAAGTTTTATTAAAGGGTTTTCTTTGTGACGTGTTGCTGTCGTTATTTAATAAATCTTTAAGGACGTTTAAAGAATTGAAAGAATTTTTGTGTGACGTGTTGTTAATTTATTTGTTTTAAAGCGTTTTTTTATTGGATTCTCAAAATGTCCGGTGAGTTTTATAATTAATGTTATACATATTATTTTTTTAATCATAAGTTTAAGTGAACAATTAGGTAGGTCCTTACTATATCGATACCTTAATTCGCAAACCAAATAACTCCTCTGAGACAAACTTTACAGGGAAGACTAAAGACGTTATAATTTCTTTTTTGTATGATACGAGAAAAGAAAAAAGACAATTTCACATTGGAAATTATGGCTCGTATTAACCGATAGACCTTTTAAAAATTAAATTCTAATTGTCATGAAGTCTCTGCGGTATCAAAAAATCATTTTCAATTAAAAGTGGAGTTATTCGTTTTGCGAATTAAGGTATATATGCTTTTCTAAATTAGCACTGTCAACTGAAGGTTGTAATTTTTTATGCAAATTACTAGCTGTTGCACGCGGCTTCGCCCGCGTAAATCTATAGTTTATAGCCTATGTTACTCGTTGATAATATCTATAGCTTCCCAACAGTGAAAGAAAATTTTCAAATCGGTCTACTCAATTTTGACGACACGTTTGGTCTAGTGGCTAGTAACCCTAGCTGTTAACCAAACGGTCGCGGGTTCGAATCCCGCTAGGGGCAAATGTTTTATGTGTTAACATTTTACCTTTGTACCTGAGTCATGGATGTTTTTTATGTATAATATGTATGTATTTACAAAAAAAATAGTAATCTATGTATTATATCAACTGTCTGGTATCCATAATACAAGCATTACTTGCTTACTTTGGAACTAGATGTTGCTGTGTGGAATGTGTGAAGATATTTATATATTTATTATTTATATATTTATATAATTCAATTCAAACAAACAAACAATCAAATCTTTCCTCGTTATAATATTAGTATAGACTAGCGGCCTACCCGCCGCTTCGCACGGATTTTTTTCTGCAAATTCCGAAGAACCTTCCGGCAAATTGGGTTATTAAAATAAAACTATTAAGAGGTTATTGTCTCGATGTCTTTTTAGGAAAACTTTGTCTGAATCTTTGATTTATTACATTTGTTTTAAGCCTCGATTACCCAATTAAAAAAAAATGATCAGATCTAAGCAATATTCATTGTCATTAAGAGATACTATATGTATAAAATATTTCTCTAATCAGTAACGCGTGCTCTATCTGCATATTACTTACAAATAATTTATATGTTATATGTATGTGGATATCGAAAAATATATATATTATATATTTTAATTAGATAAGTTTCATTAATGAACTCATATACCTAATCGTACATAAAGAGGGACAGACAGTCAAAAATTACTTTGTTTTATATTATGTAAATACACGTAAGTTTATAAAAACCTTCAGTGAAAACCAAAATCCGATGCAGAAAGAGACTTCTATATTTTATAACTAGTTGGTGCCCGCGACTTCATCCGCGTGTTGTTATCAATACTAATAATAAATCTGTAAGGGTCGGTCATGGAGTAAGTTACTTTGTTTTCAGAGATATCGCGTTTATAGGCTCTAAACATGACACTGAAACTAAATTGACCATTTTTACAATTTTTTTCTTTATGTATGTATGTTCCTCAATAACTCTTAAACGAATCAACTGATTTTCATGGAACTTGGTAGATAGACATTTAGACGTACAGGACACAGGATAGGCTACTTTTTCTTTTTCAACGCGGACGAAGTCGCGGGCACCAGCTAGTATAGCCCATAAAGCCTTCGTCAATAAATAGACTATACAACACAAGAAGAATTTTTCAATTCGAACCTGTAGTTCCTGAGATTAGCGCGTACAACCAAAGAAACAAACTCTTCAGCTTTATATTAGTACTAGCTGGCGCCCGCGAGTTTGTCCGCGTTGAAAAAGAAAAAAGTAGCCTATCCTGTGTCCTATACGTCTAAATGTTTATCTACCAAGTTTCATGAAAATCAGTTAATTCGTAATGTATGGAGGTAGTACATACATATATACATACATACAGAAAAAAATTCTAAAAATCGTTAATTTAGTATCAGTATGATGTATAGAGCCTATAAACACGATATATCTGAAAACAAAGTAACTTACTCCATCACCAACCCTTACAGATTTATTATTAGTATTGATGATGATGAAGATATTCTAGCCCATGTCGGCAACAAAAAACTTATACAGTGATAGTTTTTTTTTTTGTATATTTATAGGTTTATTTTTTTATTTTTTTTTATTTCTAAACTACATACTTATTTTGAACTATTTTATTTTTGAACTATTTTTTTTTGGAGCTTCTATATAAATGTTTTTGACCTCACTAACAGCTCTAATCAATTGCGTTTGTGTACCTATGTCCTTTGTTGTAAATAAAAAAAAATCTATTCTTTTAAATTTTGAATAATATATTTATTTAATACTAGATGGGTGACCGAGCTTCGCTCGGGCCAATGAAAGTTTTTTGGCCCGATGAAGGTTTAAAGTTTTTACATGTATTTACATGTATGTATTTTATATGTTTTTACATGTATGTACATTTTTCATTCGGGCCAATGAAGGTTTAAAGTTTTTACATGTAAGAAAGAAAGAAATTATAGAAAAAAATTCAAGAATACTTGAATTAAAATTAAAAATATTAGAAAACGAGCAAGCGGTATTACTTCTGTAACCGTTCCATTAAAAAAAAAACTACCTAAAACGAATTTTCTCGAAGATAAGACCCTGACAGTTCGATTTCTAGACCTAAAAAAACCTTAACCCTAGATTTTCGTCAAAATCGTTAGAGCCATTTACGAACATAAATAAATATTTCAAACGCTAAGTTTAGAAGTTATTGTTAAGTGTGAATTGTACGGTGATATTCGCTTAGGTATCTTAGACCTACTTGTTTTCAAATTACATTATGAAAAGTAAAATTAAAATAATATTTACATATTACATTGAATTCTTTTACACTTTCCCACCTGCGTGAACCGGTTTGAAAAGTAAATCATAACGTTATTGACATATCAAACATCGGACGCTGGACGGTAGCCATCTTGACCATAAACAAACAAAACGTAAAATGGCCGAGAGATATGAGACCTCCTTTCTTGGAATCCTTGTTCGTCTACATAAGGCGTAGCCTTTGCCACGCTTTTATCACAATATGTCTATTACTCAGTAGGTAGGTACTTTTGTAGTTACTTCGTTTAGAACTTACATAAGTAACAAGCTGTAAGAGTATAATTACTCAAAACAAAAAAAAAATTAATAAATTAACAACTAATTTGTATCTAAAACCAAGTTTATACAACTAGCTGGTGCCCGCGACTTCGTTCGCGTTGAAAAAGAAAATATATGAGTAATAACGTCTAACATCGTTATCGCTGACGACATTGGCGCCAAATTCTTTATATTTTTAGACGATCACTCGGGAACAGTACTTTTTTTCTTAATGAAAAGGTGCCCTATGTCCTTTCTTGTATCCTTGACAACGTGTAGGATGCAAAATTTCTGATGATCAGTTGACTAGTTAAGGCGAGAAAAGGTAGCAGACAGAGACAGAGTTACTAGATATAGTCCGAATCAAACTTAATGACGGCTCTGAACATTAGTCAATATAGTGCGCAGAACGCAATATTAGATATCCGCGGGGGTGTACAGTGGGGTATATACCTGCGCACAACAGCGCTCGCAGCTAACTTCCGAGCCGCCATTAAATTTGAATCGGACTATATTAGTATGGATTAAGCCCGCTGTACACATGGGACCAACGTGTTGGGCCAACATGTCGGGCCAAAATGATGCATAACCAAGGTTGCTGTTTACACATTGGCTTACTGATCATTCTGCATTGGCGCTTCGATAAAGATGGACGTAGAAGTTCTTGCAGCCGCGGCTATCGAGTAACAACGAACCGAACGAGACGCTAACGTGTGAACGCTGTTTGCGGAGCGCGCCAAGATCCTTTGATGTGTGCACAAAAGACCGACACTATTCGGTTGGGCTGCCAATGTTGGCGTCAACTAGACCAATTAAGCCAACATACCGCCAAGTATCTCTCTACACGTTGGCCCAACATGTTGGCCCAACACCTTGGCCACATGTGTACAGGCGCCATAAGCTTCGGTCTCCAAGGCAGGGTCCCAAGCATGCTGGCTGCATTACCTCGATATATTTATTAACAACAAAAAAGTCTTCGTACGAAATTGTCTATGACTCTTTCAAATAAGCGCTTAAGTTGATTTGAAGTGTGAACTTATTAGCATAACTCAGAGCTCACTTAAGGCGAAACAGTTTGCAAATTCTTTGAACAAACGAATGTAAAGTGCAAGATTATTACGCGCGAGTGGTTAAGGCGTCAAGTGATTATCTACATTGGCAACTGTTTTAATATTTTCAGTGAAGCAAATCTTGACTTTTACATTATATACTTTACTAAAAGTTACTGTTTACTTTTTTATTAAACGAACGACCCGCTCGCATGGTTTTTTTTTCAATTTTGCTCTTCATAACAAACATTCTCGAGTTTTGCGTTTAACAAGACGTTTATCGATTTGCATAATACCTATATAGGTATATAAGCTCGTGGCATGAAAATTTATGGAAGTAAAATCAAAATTGTTACACAAATGCGTTATGTTCACAGTTATGTTCTATTTTTATGATCATAGTTCTATTTTTTTTTTGAATATTTTAAAATATCTGAAGTTTCAGAGATATTGCGCCATCTACTCAATATTATTTAAAAAAGAACAATGTTGTTCTTTCGGCGTGTTCTAATTGTGAAAATTTCAATTTTATAATTGTTCGTGAGGAGTAAACTCCAGCTCGTGTGTCGGAGCTGACACACCAATATTTATTTTTTTATTTATATAAATATCTGACAACTTGACAATCCTACTAAATACAAATAAATGCCAAAGTTTGTAAGGTTGGATGGATTTTTATTACCTACTCTTTCACGCAAAATTTAGCATACAGAAAGATAATAGGTATTATTTCGATGCATACAGATATTTTATTACCTGTATAATAAAAGGATATAAAAAAGATCCAAAATTTTAGGTGATTCAATAGGCTGTAACTTCGAAGAAAATGGTTGTACAGTGCTCATTAAAAAAGGAAATTGTAGCTTCAAGTCTCTCTCTAGTTTTATTAAATTCAAATATTTTTCTCGTTAGCGGTTTATGAGTAATAGAAAATGAACGACAAAAAAAATTTCAAAATTTTTGCTCGTAGCTTTCAAAATCGCTGTAAAAACTGTAATATATATATATTTTTTTAATGAAACTATAAAGCTCTATTAGACAATTTAATTCCATACAACTTGACCTCCTTATATATGTGTCGTTCATTGTAAAAGTGGTGTAACTCCCTATTTTTAAAAACATCTTTTCTTGCCTAATGGTATCACATTTAGTCATATCTTCTTTCAATATAAAAGTGAAGTAACTCCAATAGTTGCATTAAAATCCCATAGATGAAAACAATGAATGAATGCTTATATTTTTTTTCCTACAATATAAACTGACGGACTCATAAACTGCATCAAAGTTCAGGATTACTTTGAAATGATTTTTTTTAATAAGTATGCAAACTTTTTAGATTAAATTATATAAATATGGAGAGACTGGCTCTTAATCTTAAAAAAAAGCAAAATTTAAAAATAGAACTGCAGTAAAACAAATGAATATAGCCGGGAAAAGAAAATTTACTCGTAGTATCAGATTTGCGTGCTATTTAAAGCAAAGTTTTAAATTGATTCGCATTGATTTTTTATTGAATTATTGTTACCAGCAGAATTGTAGGGTTAGTTTTTTAACTCATCGAGAGTTTTTGAACCATAATATGGATTCTTCGTCCGAACAAGCGGCTCAAATTGTAGTACTGGTGCGGGAGGGCTTGGATCAACGAACGATTGGTAGAAATTTCAATTTAAACCAGTCTACGGTTTCTAGAATATACAGAAGGTTTGTGGAGACAGGTTCTTACAGAAGGAGACGTGGTACAGCCAGGACTCGAGCAACCACCGGTCGTGATGACCGATTTATTGTTACAACTTCCCTGCGAAATCGTTTCCTCACGTCAATTAACATCAAAAAAGGAGCTTAATGAAGTGCGTGGAGTAAATGTGAGTGCACGAACAATAAGAAGAAGGTTAAAGGAAGCGGATAACATCCCTTTTAGACCAGCAAATGGTCCAAATTTGTCTGTAGCTCACAGACAAGCTCGCTTAAGATTTGCGCGTGATCACCTAAATTGGACAGAAGAGCAATGGGCCTCCGTATTGTTCACGGACGAGTGTAGGACATGTTTATATGGTGCAGATGGTCGCAGAAGAGTCTATCGTCAACGTGGGGAGCGATATGCTCAAAGTTGCATTGAGGAGAGTGTTCCTTTTGGAGGTGGTTCGTGTATGGTCTGGGGTGGCATATCGATGAACGGGCGAACAGAACTTGTGTTCATAGACATGGTCCGTCAAAACGGTAATAGAGGGGGTTTGACTGCACATCGCTACTTAACAGAGATCTTAGAAGATCACGTGGTGCCTTACATGGAATTCATAGGCGAAAATTTTACTTTAATGCAGGATAATGCCCGGCCGCACGCTGCTGCACAAGTTCGACAATATTGCGAAGAGGTTGGGATACGTACAATGAATTGGCCAGCACGCAGCCCGGATCTTAATCCCATTGAGCATGTTTGGGACAATATAAAAAGAGCTGTATATGCGAGATATCCTGTGCCCACGACAGTGGCAGCACTAAGAACAGCACTTTCAGAAGAATGGGACAATATTCCGCAAGATCTTTTAATAACCCTAATAAAATCTATGCGGAACCGATTAGAATCCGTAATAAGGGCACGTGGGGGTAATACACGCTATTAAAACATAAATAAACCCTTGCATAAAGTTTGTGTATATTGTTAAAACCAATTTTTTTATAAAACCAATTTTCCTTAAATTTCTGTTTTTTCTTCAAAAAAGTCTTAAGGTCCTTTCCAGTACACAAACTTAAACTTAAGGATATGCTGTTTTAAACTTCACGAACCAATCTAGAGGTTTCAATTTAAATCTGTATAGAAAGTTTGCATACTTGGTTAAAATATTTATTTCAAAGTCGTCTATTACTTTGATGCAGTTTATGAGTCCGCCAGTGTAATTCGCAAAAAGCTCGTTATTCTAAAATTCAGTTACAAGGAGATAGTTCACTTTTACAATGAACGACACATATGAGCTCTGTACGATGATTTGTCACTGAGTTATCGTCATTTTTGACTTCTATAATTGACTTGACTAGTCTGACATATTAAAAATAAGCCATGAACTTGTAATAAGCTTGTTATATATGTTAAGTTAATAAGTTGTAACAGATTGTTATAAGTGCAAGGAATGCACATAAAATTCATTTTGAATTGAAAGCGTAGCGTCACGTAATTTGGACAAAAATCAAAAGCGAATTCCTTACTAAAATTTAGTGTTTAGTGTGACATTCGAATAAATCCACACTAATGGCGATTCCGTGACTGCCATAATAAACCCTCCTCTAGCTATAAAAGCAAATATAGTTTGAAACACAACAAATAAAACGAAAAAAAGTGTCGAAAATCGTCGGCCATTTTGGTTGTGCATTCGTGGCGGGCGCGCGCGCACGTATTCTAAACTTAAATCTTTATAGATCGTTTTCGTGCGTGACCTAGCGTGCATTTTTAAAGTGTCCCCTTTAAAAGAGGTTTATACTTTTTTTTTGGTTGCATTTAACCGAATTATTGATCAAATGTTTATTTCCGTTGTGTTAAGGCGACGAAAAAAAATTGGGGAAGAGTTTTCTATACTTAATTCTTTTTTTTTTTTTTTCAAAAGTTGCAAGCCACTAGAGACCCGCTTCCGGCTTCACAAGAATACAATTTTTTTGAAAATCATTAAGTATTAGGTACACAAACACCTCTTCGCTTAGGTATCACTCTTTATATGAGTGAAAAACCGTATCAACACCAACCTAGGTCATAAAAAGTAATACTTAGGTGTTATATGATATTAACTAACCGTCCCCTGCTTCACACGGATGCAACTTTACGTGCAATTTTTCTCTTCATTTCTTCCTTCTCTTCCTCGGACTTTAAAGAATATTTAAAAAAAAAGTAACCGAATTTGTAAAGCCTTTCTTTTAGCACTTTTAGCTTTCTCAACTTTTAGCACAAAATATGCAAGCAACACATTTGAATGGGTGGACCACCGATTTTTATACGGTTTTCACATAATATGATTTATATATATACTAGCTGGCGCCCGCGACTTCGTCCGCGTTGAAAAAGAAAAAGTAGCCTATCCTGTGTCCTGTACGTCTAAATGTTTATTTACCAAATTTCATGAAAATCAGTTAATTCGTTTAAGAGTTATGGATACACACATACATACAGAAAAAAATTGTAAAAATGGTCAATTTAGTTTCAGTATCTTGTATAGAGCCTATAAACACGATATCTCTGAAAACAAAGTAACTTACTCCATGACCAACCCTTACACATTTATTATTAGTATTAATTAATATCTTTGAGACACATACAATACATACATAGATTATAATTATTATGTTTGGCTGTATAGTACTGCGTTTCCTTTGCCCGAAAAAAAAAGAATATGTCGTTCTCTGAATAGTTTGCAGCAAGGAGTTTGCAATGTACATTTACAAAGTTTACAATGTAAACGCACTTACATTAGTTACCTAATTACATCTTACTAACAACCTAAAGTGCAGTTTACTCGCTGTGTACGTGCTTAACCCGAGTACACAATGTTAGCTATTTGCATTTAAAATCACGTAGCGGCTAATTTTGTTGCCCCAGTATCGATTGCTCGCTACATTGTCGGTCTGGCTGGTGGCGGCCATTTTACAAGATTCGCGGGCGGTGTTATAGTTTGGGTCGTGTTCCCTTAAGGTAATACAAGTCAGTTTTCCTCCATACAAATAAAGATTTAAATCGAGAGATGCGGCATTACTAGCGAAAGTGTGTTACAAAATACAACATACATTATACTAAAGACAAAGGTATAAAATACATATATATATGTCTAAACACACTTTTAAACACAGACAACACATTCCTTACTTCAAACGTGACTGTGACGATAGCGACGCTCTCAACAAGCGACCGTCACTCACTGTAGCTGGCGTGCAACTGTAGTTGGGTTGAGCGCCTGCGCCCAACCCATTGTTAAGAATTTTCGGTGTGTTTTTAGTATGGCGCGAGGAGATTACGCCGCATCTTTCGATTTAAATCTTTGCATACAAACGTAGAATGTTAATTACTCCGCTGTTTTATGTTTAATTTACAAAAGTAAGCATGATACCGATTAATCTTGTCGTTAACTAGGTTCGATTGCATACAAACTTAAAAAAAAGTATTAATTTAAAAGATATGATCGTTGAAAAATCCATATTTTAACATAAGTTTTAATGCAACTTTGAGGCTGAATAGGTCACTCTAGTGTACAAAAACTACAAAATACTTTGCTTATAAACATTGATTAGTTATTCAAGAGTTTAAATAACTTTACACGAAATAGATATATGCAGTAATTTTGTCAAAAAGAGAGTTGGCCCAAGGGTCTGTTTATGATTTTATTTTTGGTATGAATCATTGTGCATCTCACTCGACTGCTCTTCCCGCGCTTTGCGCTGTGTGAGACAGGACGGGCCGCCGGCTTGTTTCACCTACAAAGCACCTCTCCGGAATACAATACTAGCTTTTGGCCTCGACTTTGACCACGTACCTTTGCCTTAAGTGGAATTAGGTGACATCTATTTGTGGATGGATGATATACGCCACATATACACATATGTTTACCCTAGTTATATATAATAAAAATAACTAAAATAAATATTTAATGTACATCGCGTGTAAAAATAAACATATGTCATGTTTTCGGTATCTGAGTCGGATGTGCACTAGCTCCGTTTTCGCGTTTCTTTTTAACCAGTTACATACAACGAAAACTAAAACGAAAATAAACCAAAAAGCTTGCTAAAAGGAGGTCGAAATAAAAAAATATTGAGAGACTCGGTCAATATCAACCTCCATGTAAATCAGTGATATGTTAAGTAAGTACTAGATTGAGCACTCCCTACGATTTCTTGCTAAATTCATGTTCCAACGCGGAAGGTGCGCGGGGGACGGCGCGGCAGTAGTGTCAAGGTCAATACGTCAAGTCGTAGACAACTGAATATTAATATGGCCAACCCGATGAGCACGTCCGTTTTAACAAATTAAATATTAACCTATTAAACGTTTCAATATTAATAAAACTTACCTATGGAACGTCACACCAGCAATTTTACCAATATTTTTTGTTGTATTTTTGCAATATCTCATCACACAAGACGGCATTTTTATTGGTTTTTGAAAATAATAACGCGCCTAATCTCTACGAGCGCGTATGACAGACTGTGAACGGGTAGGACGTCGGAACTCCAATCACTTTGAACACTCATCGCGTCTTGAAACACTCAAGAACACCCATCTAGTATGTAGTACTTAACATATCACTGATGTAAATAGGCTTATATGTTCTTGTATGAAACATGTCAACATTTAGTGAAATGACTATTATAAGATCAGTAATCCCTTCCAAAGTTTATTTATTTATTTATTTTATTTTACAGGTATTATTACATGATAACAGTTTGAATAGATATAGCTTACACTTAATAAAAAATTTCCACTTATAGTTTAGGATAACAACGATAATAATTCGTAACAGTGTTATAGTAGACCATTGAAGAATTTATCGGCTATAATATTTTTAGTTTTAACTATGGAACTGTGGTACCTACTATGTATGTGGTACTAGTTTTAACTATGTAGGTAGACATAAAAAGTACAAGGACACTTAATTTTCAAAAAAATGAAAATAATCACAGACTTAGTGGCAGGGCACACTGCGTTTCGCAGTCATTTGGGCAGCCCGTCTGGCGGCAGTAACCACCACCTTACAGAATACCACCGTAAAATAACAGCATTATGTGCTGTTGTGTTTCGGTGAGTGAGTAAGGGATGCCACAGGCCATTACCCCATCCCTCCCTTACCCCCTATCCTTAATCCTTCTATGGTCGGCAGCGCACTTGTAGCACTTATGGCGTTGCTCGTGTTATAGGCGACGGTAGCCACCTACCATCAAGTGCACCGTCAGCCTGTCTGTCGACCTTAACATAAAAAAATAAAATAAAAAAAAACCAAAGGTGCTACAAGCATACCGCTGCTTAAAAACTAAAGGGCCATAAAACAAAAAAATCCAAAATCCAAAAATACAATCACAATCATTCATATTGTATGTTTCAAAAAGACTTTTGGTTGTTTTATTCCATATTTAGTATATTTTGATCATTTTTTATATATTCAAAAGTAACTTATATGCTTATATCTTTATTATATTACTAGCTGGCGCCCGCGACTTCGTCCGCGTTGAAAAAGAAAAAGTAGCCTATCCTGTGTCCCGTACTTTTAAATGTTTATCTACCAAGTTTCATGAAAATCAGTTAATTCGTTTAAGAGTTACGGAGGAACATACATACTTACATACATACAGAAAAAAATTCTAAAAATGGTCAATTTAGTTTCAGTATCATGTATAGAGCCTATAAACACAATATCTCTAAAAACAAAGTAACTTACTCCATGATCGACCCTTACAGATTTATTATTAGTATTGATTATTATATTAATCTTCTAGTATTCTCTTTATTATAAAAGTTCTTAAAACATTTAATGCTACTTAAAAATACGCTTCTAACTATGTATATGCATATATTTGATATATAATGATAATCCGATTAGGATGACATCCGATTAAAACAAAAATGAGTTTCTCTGTAAACAAAGATTGTATTTTTATAATTCACATTTACAATAACATTTACAATATAAGTATAAAAATATCTATCTACTAAAACTATACCTGTAAACAAAGAAACGACATTAAATGTTTTTATTTACAATGTCGATTCCTAATATATTTACAATTTAATGATATTTTAAACAAAATTATATTTAACATTTATTTTCACAATTTGACTTTGCATGACATGACAAGTCGTTCTTTTTATATCAGTGATAGTTTAGTGATAATTTTCTTTAATATAAATTAAAGAAAATTATGTACATTTTTTCTTTACAGATATATATCTAATAAGAAAAAAAATAGACAAAAAATATTTTTTTTTTTTCGATTAACTCTCCTGTAAAAAGTGTAATTTTGATTTGTGGCCCTTTAGTTTTTATGCAGCGATACAGTAAATCACAGGAAGAAGTAATATATTAGAATCGTACGAGTACACTTTTTCTATGTGAATTTGTGCCCACCGCGCTCAGTTCCGCGGGATTACGGGATTACTGTGTTTATGGGAGTGTCGCGAGTTATGAGTGTTGGGGCGATGTTAATCCTTGTTCTAGACGTTTAAAACATCTGCTGCTTTTTGCTTAACGACTTTCTTCATAGCGACTAAACGGTGGCAGTAGCTTCGCTTCATTATTTCATTTTAAGTGAACATAGGAAAACTTTAATAAGATTTTTTTTTATTTTTTATGTTAAGGTCGACAGACAGGCTGACGGTCCACTTGATGGTAGGTGGCTACCGTCGCCTATAACACAAGCGACGCCATAAGTGCTACAAGTGCGCTGTAGACCATTAGGTAATAGGTGGTGAAACCCTTGTCAAAAACAAGACTAAAAATAAACATAATTTAAGAATAACGCCATCTGTACAGTGAAAAGTGTAACACGTATGGAAATTGGCATGTAAATTATAAAAAATTACAACGGCGCCAAGAATCGAGAAATTAGTATAAGTTAGTAAGATTGTGAACAGATATTTTTTATTTTTATGTTAAGGTGTCGACCTTAACATAAAAATAAAAAAAGACAGGCTGACGGTCCACTTGATGGTAGGTGGCTACCGTCGCCTATAACACAAGCAACGCCATAAGTGCTACAAGTGCGCTGTAGACCATAGGATTAAGGATAAGGGATAAGGAAGGGATGGGGTAATGGGCTCTGGCAACCCTTACTCACTCACCGAAACACAACATCACGTAAATGCTGTTATTTCACGGTGGTATTCTGTAAGGGGGTGGTTACTGCCGCCAGACGGGCTGCCCAAATGACTGCGAAACGCAGTGTGCTAGGGCACACTACTTTTCAAATCCAGACCAGAGTCAATTTTTTGAAAATTTGAAAGTCGAGTCAGATTTTGAAAATTACATTAAAATTTCCAAAGTTGACCCCACCGAGAATCGAACCCGGGGCCCCTGAGACGTTAGGCAAGCACAATTGCCACTCGTCCAACGGGCTCGTCAAGATATCTGTAAATCAGGTTTTTTTTTAAGGGTGTACATGGAAAAGTGCATCCTTATAAGATTACAATCTAGTCTAGGACAGTGATATGTTAAACAAGACAGGATGCGCCCTTACCATACTACTAGTGACAAAAAAATGGTCCTCCAATTTGCACAATATCTAGTTACTAAAAATATTTTGTTTTTATTACCATCTTAATACGTATTTTTATTTCTTATTGGCGTATTCTATTATTGTAAAGTGTTCTGATTGGTTGGTTGGACATATCACTGGTAAGTAGGCATTTTCGTATCATTCTACGCACAGAATGAACACCCGTCATTGGTGTCAATTTCCGATTTTGACACCGGCGCATCGGTGCCACGTACTAGGAGCGTTAGCCTTGTCCTTACGAAGTCATATAGAAGTCATTGGTCTAGGACTAATGAGTAATTTTAATATAACCTAAACTACTAACTGTAATATTTACTAAGAATAATGTCCATTAACACGATTCTTATTGTCTCTATTAAGGGGAAAACACTTTATTATTGTGCTCTTTAAGTAAATCAGAGATGTTATTATCTTTAATCAATATTAAAATTCGTTACACTTAACTAAGCTTCACTTTACCATAAAACTTTACTCAGAAACGAATTTGTTATGAGTGAAAATTGAAATACGCTATAGTAAAGTTAAGCCTCATTTAAATTTTATTCCTAAGAAAAGTAACAGTTGAAATACCTGCCCTAAGTAATCAACAGAGCCACAATTATTTTCGTGTCCATTTCGCCAGAGCCGTATATATACGACAAATTCCTCTACTTATACCCAAAGATTTAAATCGAGAGATGCGGCATTACTAGCGAAAGTGTGTTACAAAATACAACATACATTATACTAAAGACAAAAGTATAAAATACATATACCTTTGTCTAAACACACTTTTAAACACAGACAACACATTCCTTACTTCAAAGGTGACTGTGACGATAGCGACGCTCTCAACAAGCGACCGTCACTCACTGTAGCTGGCGTGCAACTGTAGTTGGGTTGAGCGCCTGCGCCCAACCCATTGTCAAGAATGTTCGGTGTGTTTTTAGTATGGCGCGAGGAGATTACGCCGCATCTTTCGATTTAAATCTTTGCTTATACCCAAAAATCTGAAAACATAAACGTAATACCCAAATCTTTACAAAATATATCCATATCTGCAATAGAATGGTTTAATAAAATTTGGTCAATAATAATTTGGTCTCGTGCAGCGTGTAATTAGGGTTGCCAATTTTTTGTAAAGGAATAAACTGTTTATTGCTAAACTGCATTTAAACTGTACCTGAAGAAACAGGTACATGTTTCATTTTTTTAAAGCTTTGGTTACATATTTTTATACATTTTCTAAATACTTATTTATCAATTTCAAAGGCTTCCTAAGCGTATATATCCGCGACTTCTTCCGCGTTAAAAAAGAAAAAAGTAGCCTATCCTGTGTCCTGTACGTCTAAATGTTTATCTACCATGTTTCATGAAAATCAGTTAATTGGTTTAAGAGTTACTTAACCAAACAAAGTAACTTACTCCATGACCAACCCTTACAGATTTATTATTAGTATTGATATCTAATAATAAGGTAGTGCCACCATTTGATTATTAGACAACGCATTTGCAGAACCTGTGACTTTGCTTGTGTTTTAGGCGACGATAGTATCCAATCTACTTTCTATTGGAGCGTCAGACTGTCTAACTAACTCAACATAAAAAAATCCAACTAGGACATTTTCAAAGGAATATTGTGAAAATTTCGTTCTCACGCCCGAACAAAGTGCATTACTGAATGATTACGCACAACGTAACACAATAAAAAAAGTTGTCAATGACTCTACAGGTGTCCTACTATGTCGGAAACAAATTAAACAGAGTAAAACGTGCCACAGACACGCGTTCTTTGCGGCCAGAGACAAAGGCATTATAGCACCTTCGCGTCCTTTGCCTCGGACAAAACAAAACAATGGCCGACAGTGTTGACTTTTGGCGAGTTGACATTGACAAGTAAGGCGATTCCCACGTATTCGAAATTCAAAAAAAAAATAATATTCTGCATAATGTAATCTTGTAATAGTATTCCTTAATCTTCTTAAATCTATTCCAGATGTTGGTATATTTTGTAAAGATTTTGGGTATTACGTTAATACGTTTTCTTATAATCATGAGCACAATGTATTTTCTGTTATTTTTTTCTACATGAAATAATAGAACATTGTCAATAAATAATAATTTGGTCTCGTGCAGCGTGTAATTAGGGTTGCCAATTCAAAATAATGAAGTAAAAGAAACAGTAGGTACATACCTATTTCATATTTTTATAGATTTGGTTACAATATATTTTATACGCATTTTTGGTATACGCAATTTATATTAAAATTACAATAAAGTTAATTTTTAACTGAATTTATCTGAAAAAAGATAATGAAGTTTTTTTTTCTATTTTAACCCCAGACGCCCGACGCAAAAGAGGGGTTTTATAATTTTTTGACATATTGTGTGTCTGTTGTATACTTAATCATATTTAATTAATTTTTCTGTTTAAACCAATAACACATTTATATTTTATAATATTGTCTCTTACAAAAACAATGTTATAACAAAGTGTGTTCTCAAAATAAATCTTTATCCCTATAAAGAATAATTTTGCGTCTATAATCTGCATAAACACTCGACACGACAACCCCCCGTTTCAAAATAATATACGGGGACCACCGGGACTCGAACCCGGATCCTTTGGATTATCGCGCGCACGTGTGTGATGTACGCTCATTGTTTTTGTAATAGTTCGTTGGTTCATTCCCTTTCGAACGCTCTGAGCCACCAGCAAACACTTACCAAGGATTTAAAATTTATTTACCCAATAAGGGTGCATGTAGATTTAAAGAAAACATTTAAGAATATTATCGTCTTTTAAGGGTGTGTTTATTATAGAAATGTTTGATCGTGCATCAATACTAATAATAAATCTGTAAGGGTTGGTCATGGAGTAAGTTACTTTTTTTTCAGAGATATCGTGTTTATAGGCTCTATACATGATAAACTAAATTGACCATTTTTACAATTTTTTTCTGTATGTATGTAAGTACAGTCGAGTTTTCGTACCCCGACTTTACCTACATATAAAAAAAAACAAAGTACCTGTTACTGACGAAAGCTTCTCGCAAGCTCGTTCCCACGCCTCAAAACAATCTATTGAAAGCTCTTTGCTTTGTTAATTTTTAATTTTTATTACGGACCTGTTCTCTTGTAAAATTGTCATCTATTGTAATATTGGTGTAACATGCATAATATTATATTCTTTATGCTATGCTTTCGTTTTATCCTTACATTTCTTTTTTTATATCAAGTTCGACATGTCGACTATTATATTCTTTTTAATTTTTTATATTTTCTTTTTCAACGCTGACGAAGTCGCGGGCACCAGCTATAGTATCTTAACCAATGTCCAATATATACATACTTAAAACTGAAGTTTGTTTGTTTGTTTTGTTGTACGCGCTAATCTCAGGAACTAGTGGTTCAAATTGAAAAATTCTTTGTGTGTTGGATCGAGGAAGGCTTTAGGGTCAGCGCGGACCAAACCAACGGAGTGGCGGCGAAGAGACTAATGAGCTACATTTGAAAATCGACTTTAGTTACTTCAGTATGTGATTGAAAGTGGTATAATAAAAAAAATACTTTCGCGTCGGCAAGCGCGGTCGAGCGGCGCTCGGTGAAGCTTCAGCTAAAGAAACTACAATCGATTTTCAAATGATAGCTCATTAGTCTCTTCGTCGCCACTTCGTCGGTCCGCGCTGACCCTTAAGAGTGGGTATAAAGCAAACAAAATTAGTAATTTCACCCGCGTGGCCCCTTGGACATGACAGTGATACAAAATACGTACAACTACGCACAACATGCGACGGAAGATAGCGCATCTCGCTCAATAAAAATGTTATAAGTGCCAAAAGTATTAAATATTAATTATTCCTAAACCACAATGTCAAATGAAAAATGGTTACATACAGCCTTAGATAATATGTAAAGTGAGATTACTGATACACTTTTAGCTTTGTAATGAGTGAGTGTCATTTTGAAAATAAAACTAAAATCGATGGAAATGAGAGCTCACTTGGTGATTTTTTTTCTATGGAGAAAATTTCATTATATTATGTTTTCTTTTACAGTCGTCACTTTCATTTATAGTGTATTTATCTATTTAAAAAAAATTAATTAAATTAGACTTTGTTTACTTAGATAAAATTCAAATCTAGGGTTGGCTATTTCTCTTTATACCCGCTCTTAAGCTATATTTTATTAGTTACGCGGACGCTAGTATTTAATAAAATCTTTGCCGCACGTAATGTAACAGAAGAAAAAACAAAATACTTAGCGGCTCTTTCACAAACGTCAAGTAGGCCAAACTGTCATTTAAAGTCACCGGTAACCGGGGATAATGGATAAGACCTTTGTTTGTACGGTAAACGTGCCAAACATTAAATAGAAAATAATTAAAAAAATTCCGCTATCGAATGATGCAGTAAACCCAGTGCATAATTCAATATAACAGAAAACGATTTCTAAAAGTAACTAATCAACGCATTACTCGTAGTTTGTGAAAGAGGCCCTTAGAATGTTAAAATTATTCAAATCGAAGGACATCCTTAATTCGAATTGTTGGTTTTTGCAGTAGCGTCAAATTGCAAATGCCGCGAACGACGCCGTTGATCTTTTCTCTATGCCCGTTCAGAAAACCAAGATGGCGGCGATATGTAAATTCACCATTCATAGCAGCTTTTGATCGATTCTAATCTTATTGAAATAAAGATTGTGACCGTGCATAATAAAGAAATATTATTTTATTTGAGTACAGATAATTCCTTTGAGGTGTATTTACAATAATCTTCTACCTAATTTTTTTAAGACAGGCTGACGTCCACTTGATGGTAGGTGGTTACCGTCGCCTATAACACAAGCAACGCCATAGGTGCCGCTAGTGCGCTGCTGACCATAGAACGATTAAGGATAGGGGATAAGGAGAGGATAGAGTAAATAAATTCTTAAGACTGTTATGAGATTTTTAAAAGTTCTCACCTACCTCTATAAGGTATATCTAAATTGTATTGTTTTCTTTTTATAGTTTAGTTTTTATAAACTCTTTAAATATCTATACCTACTTCTATGCTAATATTATAAATCTGAAGAGTTTGTTTCTTTGTTTGTTTGTTTAGTTGAACGCGATAATCTGAGGAGATATATACTGGTTCTAATTGAAAAAATATTTTTGTGTTAGATGCATTTATCGAGAAAAGCTATTTTTGAACGCGGACGAAGTCACGGGCAATTGCTAGTTTTTCATAAGCGGAATAAGTAACTACTCTTATTTATTCAACTTCCATGTTTCGGTAGTCGATTTTGGTTATTCTTATAAATCTATATCTACTAATATTATAAAGCTGAAAAGTTTGTTTGTTTGTTTGAACGCGATAATCTGAGGAACTACTAGTTCGAATTGAAAAATTCTTTTTGTGTTGGATAGTCCATTTATCGAGAAAAGCTTTAGGCTATTTTTGAACGCGGACGAAATCACTAGCAAAAGCTAATGAGCTTATAAAGTCCAAAATCTGAATAGACGCAAGATGCGTCCAAACGCACCTTCTTAAAAAACTGCTGGTATTTTTTATGGACAAAAGCTGAATTGAGTTGAATAAATGCATATTAACGAATGATTTGTGCAAAACAAAAATTAGATAAATAAATAAATAATATGAGCCGTTATGATATTTTATCAATAAACAAATCAATCGAATGTCAAAGTCATGCGGGTCTATTATGTCACTCATCAGCATCACTCTATTATGTCTCCTGTGTATTGTGGGCTTACCTGTTGGATGTTTTTTTTTCGGAAACGGACATAGGAAACTGAATTCTACGCAGCCAGTGTGCATTTGAACCTGTTCGCGTGAGGTGTTAAACTTTTTTTAAATTTGTCACGAATTTGCAAACCATAGAGACGTGAATGTTTTTTTTTAATAATTAATTTTAAGTTCTTGTAACATTTAAGTAGTGGTTGACGTATGAAGTTGATTCTTTTTTAAATAATTTTTTAATTAATTAAACCTAAACAATGAAATATCCAGACAAAATGGTGTTTCCAAACAATTTTACGCGCGAACTTTTAATGGATTTAGGTAAGTTTGTTTGTTTATTTGCCTTTTGGTTTTTTTTGAAAAAAAAAAAAACGCAACTGAAAATATAAGGGCTGAAATTTAGCCCCATTTGTCGTTTGAAATTTTTTTGAAAAAAAAAAAAAACCTGAAAATTTAAGGGCTGAAATTTAGCCCCATTTGTCGTTTGAAATTTTTTTGAAAAAAAAAAAAAACCTGAAAATTTAAGGGCTGAAATTTAGCCCCATTTGTCGTTTGAAATTTTTTGAAAAAAAAAAATTTACCTGAAAATATAAGGGCTGAAATTTAGCCCCACTACTCCCCAGCCAGGGGAAAGTTATAGGACACGTTTTCAGCTTACCTCAAACACCTAACTTAAAAATGTCTACCATCTCTCGCGCTAATATGGTCTCTAATTCATCGGATTTTGAAGTGGTTGAAAATTACCAGTTAGAGATTTTTTCACGGAGTTTTTATATAATAAACCCTAATTATTATTTTTCCTGTGCGAAGCCGGGAGCTGGTCTCTAGTGTACTTAGTATAATAAAATTTGAAGTCACTTTCCTCGTCTGTGTTAAAACCATCATTTAGAGAATTTAGAGAACTAAAGGAATATAAATATTTGTTGGTAAATACATTTTTTCTCCTAATCCATTTATTCACTAATTTATTATTTATTTATTTTAATGGTAATAATCCATTTATTCACCTACCTATTGTTTATATTATTATAAGTACTGCGCAGCACCCATTTCTACTGATTGTCGTACCGTTTTAGCGGATAATGCTAGGGGGAATTTCTCGTGTATTTTTCTAAGCCAACAAGCTCATTTGTAAGTATTAAGGTTGGCAGTGAAATGAATAATTCATAATAGTGCCTCTGTGTTCGCCCGCCAAATAACTAAACGTCAAAATACTGGCAGCATATAAGTATCGAGTCTCTTTGTCTATGGTATCGAGTGGCTATGTCGTGCCAACAGAACAGAAAAGAATTGTTGAATTTTGTATTTACATTTTATGCACTGATTAGGATCTAGAACATACTATTTTTATATGAATACTTAGCTGACCCGATAAACCTTGTTTTGCCATATAAAAATTTTTTTTGGCGTGGGCCATCTTTATCACTGGTATAAAAAGTAGTTCACGGTATATTCTCAGATATACGTAATATACACAAAAAATTTCATAAAAATCGGAGGAATTTCGTTACAAACACTGTGATACGAGAATTTTATATATTAGGGATGTACCTACTAGTAAATCGGTTAATTGCTAGTCTTACAATTATTTTTCTATTTTATGTAAAAGTCAACAGGCAAGATTTCCAACTATCCCCCCTCAGGGTGGATTTTTTGGGGCAACTTTTATCATTACTGGGGGTTAATCATTTCTGGGGGTGTATTATGAGTTCTCAATTTTACTCGTAGATTGGCTAGAATCATAATAGACCCCAGGACAACTCAACTATTAGGCCGGTTTCAATGCTCTCCTGATGGTCAGTCCTGACGATACGCACATCCTACCACCGACCGCTGAAGCCACAGAACATGGTAAGCCCACGTTTACACGAGAGCTTTTTCGACGCTTTTAACGCGTGTTAAGCGTTGACGTCTGACGTTTCGAATAGACCATATGACTTCTAGGCTGTGTGTTCAAACGCGGGCGCTTTTTTACGTCGGGAGTTTCATTATCCGTCTATGCTCCATTTTAAACTCCGAGCTCCGAACGCTTTATAAAATTCCCGTGCGAACGAGGCCTTAAGGCCTCTTTAAAGAGGGCGGTAGCAATACAGGCGAGCTCTGTAACGACTTGTGAATTTTCATACAAATGACAAGCGCACCGGTCGCACGGTCGGTCGTGCGTATCGTCAGTACTGACCTTTAGGAGAGCACTGAAACCGGCCTTACATAGGCACCTACTTATCACCGACAATGAAATCGGAACCAGCATAGCTGGAGTGAGATGGAAAATGGAAAATTGGCTTCTATCTACTTATCAGGAACAATTTACCAATTTTAGCCGGATCTGATCACCAAATCTGTTTAATTTGTAGTCTATGTGTTATTCTAATGTTTAAACTATAATCATTGTTAAGTTTTAACAAAACATATTCAGTAGTTTTTGTTCTTAGTAGCAAAAATCCTCTACAAAAAAATAAAAAGAGGTAGTAATACTCACATATCACAAGACTGTAATCTTAGTATTAGTGTAGCTGTTTTTTGGAGTTTACTAAGAATCGATTTGCATATAACATATTAGCTCGTGGTATAAAATATTATGGGAGTAAAATCAAAATTGTCACAAGGTATGCGTGACGTTCTAATTTTGAATATTTTAGAATATCTGAAGTTTCATAAATATTCCGCCATCTACCTACACAATATTATTAAAAAAAAGAACAATGTTTTTCTTAATTGCGTGTTCGAATTGAGAAAATTTAAATAAGGAACTCCAGTCGTGTGTCGAAGCTCACACACAGTTTTTTATTTTTATTTTTTTTTTTTTCAATTTCCAGGCAGTGATAACGACATCGTACAGTGCCTACATTTTGCTTCTGCCATAAATATTCATGCGTACTTTAACGTTGTTGACTATGCAAAGTTTTTGTATACGTAATTTTTTTAATATTATGCCTAGGGTTAGGTCAGGTATATAAACAAAGGAAGGAAATATTCACTACCGTGATTCTATAGATCTGTTGACATCTCTTGACTTTATGAAAACGTCTATAGAATCACTGCCTAAGCTTGAAAATGTTTTCTATACTGTCCCTCGTCAACAATACTTTTACTGGATAATATCGCTGCTTAAAAACTGCACTCGGTTTACTGCATCATTCGATAGCCGAATTTTTATTATTATTTTCTATTTAATATTTGGGACGTTTACCGTACAAACCAAGGTATATCAGCTCCATTATCCCCGGTTACCGGTAACTTTAAATGACAGTTTGGCCCACTTGACATTTGTGAAAGAGCCGCTTAGTATTTTATTTATTACTTAGTGCATATATTGTATGTATAGATATAAATTTGTTGTCGGCAGCGTGTCGCAAAGACCGGTGTCGGGCTCTGCAGCTCGGCAGCGTCACCGACAGCATGAAAGAGAAAAGCAAAAACGCGGCGAGGTCGAGACGTGAGAAAGAAAACGCCGAGTTCCTGGAGTTGGCCAAGATGCTGCCACTGCCCACCGCGATCACATCGCAACTCGACAAGGCATCCGTCATAAGACTGACCACCAGCTATTTGAAGATGCGACAGGTATTCCCAGACGGTAAGGATGGTAACTAAACGCTACTGTTGGTTGGGGAGCCCAAGAGGGGATTTCTGGAGTCACTCGAGCGCGTCAGATTAAGCTATAGTAGATTAATTACATGCTGAAAAGTGTGCATTTTAATGTGCATAACGGTCCATTTGATGGCAGCGGTGGCCACCGTCGCCTATAACACAAACAATGTCACAATTGCTAGGCGTTTGTTTTTTGATTTTATTTCAGATAATTCATTGGAGCAGTCCTTTTTTGTGGATGAAAGTGGATCACTATGTCCCTTCTTGTATCCGTGACAACGTGTATTCAAAATTTCATGATGATCCGTTGAGTTGTTAACGCGTGATATGGTAACAGACATTTTCAAATCCATACTTCCATAATAATATTACAAAATCTGTCTGTCTGTCTGTCTTGGTAGAGGAGCCCGAGGGGATTTTTGGATTTACTAGAGCGCGTCAGATATTGCCAATGTATATACCCCACGTGTCTCCGATAACGGATATGTATTAATCTGACGATTTGGTTGGTGGGGTTGGCGGGGGTGGGGGTAAAATTTTAAATACAACTCGATCGCGTCAGATTTTCAGAGGGGATGTTAAGTGAACCTTAACTAAGCTCCCATTTAAAATTCAGACGATTCGGATGTAATGCAAGCTCGTGGCAGCTTTTTGAAAATGCAAAAAATATTTTTGACGATTCTCTTATTGTAATACTCGAGCGCGTCAGATTTTCATACAGACGGTTCATCCTAAAGTCCTGATCGTGCTGATTCTTGATCTGACGATTATATGGAGGATTTTTTAAAATACAACGCCTACATAATTTTAAACGCCTGTAGACGCTCACCCCACTGCTGAAATGAAAAACTTCATATAACCTTTTTTTCTTTTTACCATCCAATCTTTAAAGTCCAATAGGTCCCCACGACGCTCGAGTGACTACACATTTAGCACCGTGGGCTCCCTAACCATGTAGGTCGCGTTAAACTGCGAACCTCAGTCTACCCCACTAGTTGTCCTTATGACGGTCCTCCTGTTACTTAAAACTAGTGATGTACCGGACATCCGTATCCGCGGATATCCGAAGGGAGAAGAAATATCCGTATCCGTATCCGTTACTCTTTGGCGGATCTTTTTACGGATCTTTTCTCTTATTCATTTTTAATTCATAGTTTAAATTCTACATATAGGTGATTAGGTAGCAATGAAAAACTAATAAATTCCAATCAGATTATTTTTTACTAGCTGGTCCGTACATCCATCCATACATACATACAAACTTTCGCATTTATAATATTAGTACGTATATATCGCTGCTTAAAAACTAAAGGGTGACAAATCAAAATTACACTTTTTACAGGAGAGCTACTCGAAAAAAATTAAATTATTTTTGTCTATTTTTTTTCTTATTAGATATATATCAAATATATGCATATTATACATGGTTAGAAGCGTATTTTTAAGTAGCATTAAATGTTTTAAGTACTTTTATAATAAACTGAATACTAGAAGAGATATGAGCATATAAGCTACTTTTGAATATATAAAAAATGATCAAAATATACTAAATATGGAATAAAACGACCATAAGTCTTTTTGCAACATACAATATGAAGGTTTGTGATTGTATTTTTGCAATAAAAACATATTTGGATTTTTTTGTTTTATGTCCCTTTAGTTTTTAAGCAGCGATATGTAGATTGAATTTCGAGGTACAGTCGGGGTAAGAAAAAGTTCGTCACCTTAAAGTCGACATTTGCATGCACGAGAGCAATTGTCAGTCATGGCAAAATTTCCTTTCAAATGTCTGTCAGTTGCCTGCTTAGTGCTTCAGTTTCAAAAGGTACTAAGTGTCTACGACTTGATAAAGGAATGACCTTGAAAACTGACGAAGGTTTTCGTACCTCGACTTTACTATAGGGGCCGTTCAAGTATTACGTAAACAGAATTATTACAATTATTTACCCCCCCATCCCCCTTGTCAGCAAAAGTCAGCAAAGCTCTTACCCCCTCCTCCCATGCTTACGTAAACATTTTTCAATTAATGTATTGGTTTTTTTAATGTTTATTATAATTATAATGTTATAATGTTATAATTTCTAAAAATAAGAAAATATATTGAATAGATTAGATTTTACTGATACGGTATTCGTATCAGTAAAGTCTAATATAATCAGTAAATCTATAAAAATCTAATATAATCTAATATAACTACCGATGACGTAATCATCATCTAGACTCCCCTACCCCTCATGTCATCCAAAATAAGCAAAGCAGACCCCCCACCCCCCCATAGTGCTTACGTAATTCTTGAACGGCCCCATAAGCTTACCAAATCAAAATCAAATCAAATCAAAATATTTATTTATCAATTAGGTTTCTACAAGAAACTCTTATGATCGTCATTATTAATTTAAATTTACCAGGGTTTCGGAAAAAAGCCAAGATGACGATCCTGAGAAGAAACCCCGAAAGAAACTCAGGATACTATTCTTTTTGTCATCATTAAAATATAAAATAACACAATACACTTAATTTTAACAAAATTAAAGTATGTATATATATATATGTAAAGAACACCACTACTTCATAGTGTTGTCTTTAGTTTGAATTTGCCGCCTTTTTTTAAATTTAAATTTACCGCGTTACCTGCCTAACTATATTTTCACGACTGACCACTATAAAATAAAATAATGTTTGGGTATTATTAAAAACGAAACAAATGTGTGAGCTAGAAACAACAAACGTTCAAAATAAGTTATAATTATAAAGAGACATACTAAAGGCTTTGAATGTTGTTTCTCTCGTTTTTACAGGTTAGTAAATTATATAAACTTTTCATAATAATATTGTTATTGATCAAATTGTCAACATATTTTGTAAATAAACTCTCGTTTTTACAGAAACGCAGTCTCGCCTTTATTGTTTTTTATTTGAGTTTTCCAACTACGAGTATAAAGAAACATTATAAAACAACATTCTCCGCAAAAATTTGACAAAACATGGAAAAGTTGAGATTTGATTTTGTTGTGAAACAATCAGCAGATGGAAAATCAAACATCATATGCATTACTTCAATAGCTACCCCTGATGGAAAGATTTTTGGAATACCGGCCGAGTACCAATCTGCAAATCAACACCAAGAAATTATAAATACTCCAAACTATGCTAAGGTAAGAAAGTCATTAAATAAAAGACATAGTTCAAGAAAAATATGGATAACTTTGACAGAGAATATATCTAAAATATATTTGGATGAAGAACAAAACTTACAGTTTAATGATTTTTACCTGGAAGAAATTTTGGAAAAATCAAATAATGCTGAATCTGTATCTACTGGCTCAAGCTCAACATTGGAAAATCTGTTAATGAAATTCCTTGAAGATAAACAAACAAAATCTGAAACTCAAAATTTAGGAAAAATTGCAAAAGATTTTATGATTGAGAAATTCACTGGCAGAAACTCAAATGCTCACCAGTGGATAAAGGATTTTAATAATGAATGTAAACGATTCCAAATTGAGGAAGACAAACAGAAAATAGAAATTTTAAGAAATTTTTTGGAATACTCCAGTGTAGATTGGTACAGCTGCATGCTAATGAAACATACAGTGGAATCAGAATGGAATAAATGGGAAGAAAATTTTTGTCAGACATTTTCTAACAAAGGATGGTCACCCATTAGATATGCTCTTGGCTTCAAATATCAATCAGGTTCGTTACTTGAGTATGCTCTAAAAAAAGAAAAATTGTTGCTGGAAGAAAGGAAATCAATCGACACTGAGACACTTATGGACCTTATAGCATTTGGATTACCTAATTATGTGGCTGATAAAATTGACAGAGAAACTTTACAAGGAACAGAAGATCTTTACAATGAAATCGGAAGGTTGGAATATCTTGTTCAGAAAAATAAATACGATAAAAAAAGTATTATTTATTCGGACACAAAATCCAAGAAAAATATTGAAGAGAAAAAACTATGCCAAATCTGTGTCAACAAAAAGAAAGGGAAACGTTACCATCCTGAGGAAAATTGCTGGTTTAAAGAGAAAAATCAAAAAGAAGTTGTGAAAACAGTAAATAACTCAGAATTGGAAGTTGAACTAAATGAAAAGAATCCAAAAAACTAGAAGTGCCACCATTAATAAAAGTCAAGTTGCTATTAAATGATATTTTAAAAATTTCTGGAATTTATGACTCCGGGTCAAATGTGTCATTAATAAATGCAAAATTATTGAAGATACAACCAAAAGAAGTTAAAAGTGATGTACAAATGGTAAACTTGAAGACTATTAATGGTGAGAAGAAAACAAAAGGTATGGTAACACTGAAAATAAAAATCTACAATATTGAAAAAATTATGGATATTTTTGTTGTAGACAATATAAATTTTAATTACGATTTTCTAATTGGTTTGGACTGTATAAAAAATTTCAAATTAATACAAAATGAAGAATTAAAGGTCATACAATGTAACGATTCAAAAGAAAACAGAGAAATCTCAAAAGAAGAGAATAAAAATAACAAAAACTACCCACAAAATGATACCTCCAATTTAACAAATGTCAAAATTCCTGATGTACTAGGTGACAAAAATGAAGAATTTTTTATACACTCTGAGGTATCAAATCAAGAAACTAAACACTTAAACAAATATGAAATAAATTTCAATGAACATATCAACCAGGATGGATTTGAAATAGTAATAAACCATTTAGATTTATATCAACAATCAGAAATTGATAAATTGATAGAAAAATATAAACCAGTTTTCGCTAAGCATAAATATGACGTCGGTACTGTACGAGATTATGAAGCTCATATTGACTTAATATCGGATAAATACTGTTGCAAACGTCCATACAGATGTACGGCTGAAGATAGAAGAGAAATAGAAAACCAAATATCAATACTATTACAGAAGAATTTAATTGAGGAATCGTATAGTCCATTTGCTGCTCCAGTAACTCTTGCATACAAAAAAGAAGATGAAAAAAAAACAAGGTTATGTATAGATTTCAGAGAATTGAACAAAATCGTCGTTCCTCAATCACAACCTTTTCCATTGATTGAGGATTTAATGGTGAAAACTGTAAATTGTAATTATTTCTCTACTCTTGACATAAATTCAGCGTTCTGGTCAATTCCTTTGAAAATTCAAGATAGATACAAAACTGCATTCGTTACACAGGAAGGCCATTTTCAATGGACGTGTCTCCCTTTCGGACTAAAGACTGCACCAGCCATTTTCCAAAGAATACTAAGCAACATCATAAGAAAATACAAACTCTCCAGTTTTGCAGTGAATTTTATAGATGACATCTTAATTTTTTCGAAAACTTTTGAGGAACATATACTACATTTATCAACTTTACTAGAGGCAATACTATCAGAAGGCTTTAGACTGAAATTTTCAAAATGTACTTTTGCAAGTAATTACGCCAAATATTTAGGTCACATTATAGAAAATAATTCGGTCAGACCTCTGAAAGATTATTTAACAGCTGTCAAAAACTTTCCAGTTCCAGAAACAAAAAAGAATATACGTCAATTCCTAGGCAAAATAAATTTTTATCATAAATTTGTACCACACAGAGCAATTATCCTGGACCCATTACACAATCTATTACGGAAAGATGTGAAATTCATATGGTCTACAGAATGTCAGGATTCATTTAATCAAATAAAAACATTGCTATGTTCTGAACCAATTCTGAAAATCTTTGACCCTGAACTGCCAATAAATATTTACACGGATGCTAGTATCAAAGGTTTGGGAGCGGTATTGAAACATGAAGATGAAAATGGAGATAGTAGGCCAGTTGCCTACTTTTCAAAAAAATTAACTGAGGCTCAGAAAAAGAAAAAGGCAATATATTTGGAATGTCTTGCAATAAAAGAGGCTGTTAAATATTGGCAGCACTGGCTTATGGGAAAACAATTTATAGTATATTCGGATCATAAACCCTTAGAAAATATGAACATCAAAGCTAGAACTGATGAGGAACTAGGGGATTTGATGTATTATTTATCCCAATATAACTTTAAAATAAAATATAATCCAGGAAAATCGAACCAAGAAGCAGACTGTTTAAGCAGAAACCCAGTTCTAGAACCTTATGAAAATACTGACGACTTTTTACAAGTAGTAAATTTATTAAGCCTAGAAGATATAAAAAATGACCAACACACAAATCTAGACCTACAAAATGGAAAAGCTATATTGGAGCATGAAATTTACTACAAAAAGAATAAAGGAAAGAACAAAATCATACTATCAGAAGACCTTAGCAAAACTCTTATAAAATGTGTCCACGATACATACTGCCACATTGGAAGAACCCAGATTACAAATAAAATAACACCATTCTACACAGCAAAGAATATAATTGCAAACATTAAACAAATTTGTGATGAATGTGAAATTTGCATAAAAAATAAATCAAGGAGAAAACCAAAATACGGTTTAATGTCACATTTAGGTCCAGCAACACGCCCATTTGAAATTATATCTATCGATACCATTGGAGGCTTTGGAGGGTCACGGTCAACAAAAAAATACTTACATCTTCTAGTGGATCATTTCACAAGATATGCTTATATTTCCACATCAAAAAATCAAAGCACTAGTGATTTTATCAAACTATTAAAAAATGTGACACAAAGCTACAGTATTGATATGCTATTAACGGACCAATATCCTGGCATAAATTCTAAAGAATTTAAAGAATTTCTAAAAAAGGAAAATATAAGAATAATCTTCACTGCTGTGGACGCACCATTTTCAAATGGACTTAATGAAAGGCTAAACCAAACTTTAGTCAATAAGATAAGATGTAAAATAAATGAAAATTATAATAAAACAGCATGGACTACTATTGCAAAGCAATGTGTAGAAAAATATAATGAAACAGAACATACTGTTACGAAGTTTGCTCCAAAATACCTTCTAGAAGGCGAAAACGTGAATATTCTACCACTCGAATTGAAATCAAGATATACAAAAGAAGATCTGAAAAGAGATAGGAAACTAGCCCTTGAAAACACAATAAAATCACACAACTATAATAAAAATATATACGACTTGCATAGAGAAGAACATAAATTTGAAGTAGGAGACAGAGTCTACGTGGAAAATGGCAATAGACTAAATAGAAAGAAAATGGATGAATTAAGAATTGGACCATACAAAATTCTGAAGAAGATTTCCAATTCAATTTATGAAGTTGATGTCGGACATAAGAAAGCAGAATCAAACCTTTACCACATTACAAAACTCTCTCCAGTGTTTATAAGAAAATGAACAATTGCTTACATTGTCACTTACAATTGTTCCTATCTGAGGGGGGGGAGATGTAAAGAACACCACTACTTCATAGTGTTGTCTTTAGTTTGAATTTGCCGCCTTTTTTTAAATTTAAATTTACCGCGTTACCTGCCTAACTATATTTTCACGACTGACCACTATAAAATAAAATAATGTTTGGGTATTATTAAAAACGAAACAAATGTGTGAGCTAGAAACAACAAACGTTCAAAATAAGTTATAATTATAAAGAGACATACTAAAGGCTTTGAATGTTGTTTCTCTCGTTTTTACAGGTTAGTAAATTATATAAACTTTTCATAATAATATTGTTATTGATCAAATTGTCAACATATTTTGTAAATAAACTCTCGTTTTTACAGAAACGCAGTCTCGCCTTTATTGTTTTTTATTTGAGTTTTCCAACTACGAGTATAAAGAAACATTATATATATATATATATATATATATATATATATATATATATATATATATATATATATATATATATATATATATATATATATATATATACAATTACAGTTTTTAATACTAAACATAGTACGAGCTCCGAATCGCTTAAACCCAGGCTTCTTTGTCGTTTAAATAATCAGTGATTTTATAATAGCCTTCTTGTGGAGTCGCGTTTTATGGAAATTTAAATCACTTTTGAACCTGGTATTGATATTGTGTACATCACATTTTTTATTGTGACGTGTAAATTGTAAATGATGTGACCATCAGGTCTTGGAGACGCGTGGGGAGCAGCACCGCCCCCTCCTCAACCGAGGGAGCTGTCGATAAGAGAGTTGGGATCTCATCTGCTTCAAACTCTGGAAGGCTTCATCTTCGTGGTGGCACCCGATGGCAAAATCATGTACATCAGTGAAACGGCTTCGGTACATTTAGGATTAAGTCAGGTAGGTAGCAGTTTAAAATAATTGGTACATTTAGCGCCTCTTTCTCAAACGTCAAGTAGGCCAAACTGTCATTAAAGAGTGGGTATAAAGCAAACAAAATTAGTAATTTCACCCGCGTGGCCCCTTAGACAAGACAGTGACACAAAATACGTACAACTACCCACAACATGCGACGGAAGAGAGCGCATCTCGCTCAATAAAAATGTTATAAGTGCCAAAAGTATTAAATATTCATTATTCCTAAACTACAATGTCAAATGAAAAATTGTTACATACTTACAGCCTTAGATAATATGTGAAGTGAAATTATTGATACACTTTTAGCTTTGTAATGTGTGTCATTTTGAAAATAAAACTAAAATCGATGGAAATGAGAGATCACTTGGTGATTTTTTTCTATCGAGAAAATTTCATTATATTATGTTTTCTTTTACAGTCGTCACTTTCATTTATAATGTATTTATCTATTTAAAAAAATTAATTAAATTAGACTTTGTTTACTTAGATAAAATTCAAATCTAGGATTGGCTATTTCTCTTTATACCCGCTCTTAAGGAAAAATCTTTTACTGTGCCATCCCGTAATTTACTTGTTCCTAGTAGTAACTTATGAACTATATACTAATGAAATCCTTATCACTAAATATTATAAAACAGTCTTCTGTTTGTCTGTCTGTTCGCGATAAACTCAAAAATTAAAGCATCAATTTTCATGCTGTTTTCACCAACCGATAGAGTGGTTCTCGAGGAAGGTATAATTTATAAGAGAATACAAAGATATACAAAGAGAAAAGATTTGTATTTTTGTTTTTAATGAATAAACTCAAAAACTAGAGGACCGATTTTAAAAAATCTTTCACCCATAGAAAGCTACTTTATCAGCGAGTAAAATAGGCTACATTTTATAAAGTTACGAGGGCGAAATCGGGTGCAACAGCTAGTTAATTTGAAAATGAAACCGCCAGGTGGAGTTGACTGGAAATTCAATATATGAATACATCCATCAGTCGGATCACGAAGAGATGAGCGCAGTTCTCAGTTTGCAACATCCGTTAACACACCCGTTGCCAACATTAGGGTAAGTATACGTCAGAAATTACAATAAAAAAAAAGCTTTTTTCTGTATTAAAATTTGGTATTTACCCATATTTAGTTATCCATTCATAACGACCGACGCAAAACACACGTCAAACTTATAACACCCCATGTGTTAGAAGTTTGACGTGTGTCACTGATGCAACAATTTTTTTTTTGTTATATCAAAATTTGGTATAATATACACATAATTAGTTATCCACTTATAGGTTGTTATACAATTTTAACACCAATGACCAACGCAAAAGAAACGTCAAACTTATAACACCCCATGTGTTTATAAGTTTGACGTGTGTTTGTTGTTGCATCAAAATTTTTTGTTATATCAAAATTTTGTATAATATACACATAATTAGTTATCTACTTATAGGTTGGTATACAATTTTACCACCAACGCCCGACCCAAAAACGGCGTGTTATAAGTGTGACGTGTGTGTAACACTGATGCAACAATTTTGACACAACAATTTTTTTTGTAACTACCAAAAAATATATCTACCTATACACATAATTATTTATCCACTTATAATTCTTATACTATACACTTTTATTACCAACGATCGATGCAAAACGGGATGTGATAAGTTGGACGTATGTGTGAGACTTGAAAATATCAAAATTTTGTATGCACACATATGTATTTAGTTATCTACATTTAGATACACACTTACAATTTTTTAAATCGCACGCTCGACGTAAATACGGGGTGATATAGGTTTGACGTTTACTCATACACGTACATACGTCAAACTTATAACACCCCGTGTGTGTATCTGTGTATAAACTTAAAAACTACTGGACCGATCTTAAAAATTCTTTCACACTGTAGAAAGCTACGTTATCAGCGAGTAACATAGGCTATGTTTTACAAAGTTTCGCGGGCGAAGTCGTGTTCAACAGCTAGTATAAAATGAATATGTTGCTCCAGATATCCAGTGAATGCTTCATGGGGCCCGTCAACGGATATAGAATGCGAAAGGGCATTTTTTATTCGGATGAAATGTGTATTAGCGAAACGGAACGCCGGACTTACTTCATCTGGTTATAAGGTAAGTTTTACGAGTAGGTATATTGTAATTTCTAACCATCGAGGTACGAGTAATACAATTTCTAACTAATAATGCCAAAAATGAGTTGTTGTAATGCTTAGAAAATGAGTTCATTTATATAAAAAGGTATTCAATAATTCAAGGAATTTGATTGTTTGATTATTCAAAAATTGATTCAATTATTCAAAGATACATCCGTATTCAATTATTCAAAGATGTAATCAATAATTCAAAAATGTATTCAATTATTCAAACATATATTCAATTATTCACAAATTTTTGAAATTATTCAGAAATTTTTGAAATTATTCAAAAATGTTTTAAATTACCCAAAAAATTTATCCATTTATTCAAACATGTATTCAATTATTCAAAGATGTATTCAATTATTCAAAGATGTATTCAATAATTCAAAAATGTATTCAATTATTCAAAAATACATTCAATTATTTAAAAATGTGTTCAATTATTCAAACATATATTCAATTATTCAGAAATTTTTGAAATTATTCAAAAATGGTTTAAATTACCCAAAAAATTTATTCATTTATTCAAACATGTATTCAATTATTCAAAGATATATTCAATTATTCAAAAATGTATTCAATTATTAAAAAATGTATTAAATAATATCAGGTGATCCATTGTTCGGGATATCTGCGAGTGCGTCGCTTCGGCGAAGGTTCTGCTCCTCTTGGGCTGATTGCCGTCGGCCATTCGCTTCCTCCGTCTGCTGTCACCGAATTGAAGTTACACTCAAACATGTTCATGTTTAGGGCATCTCTGGACATGAGGCTGATATTCTTGGACGCCAGGTCAGTAGACTTCTCTTTAAGAATGCGTATAAAGCAAACAAAATCTCTAGTTTCACCCGCGTGGCCGCTGGGACCTTGGACATGATAGTAACACAAAATACGCAGAAATACGCACAACATGCGACGGAAGTGCCAAAAGTATTAAATACTAGCTGGCGCCCGCGACTTCGTCCGCTTTTCATACGTACTTAAAACTCGTTCTCACAAATTTAAATTTACTTTATCATTTTAAATTATTTCCAAATGATGCTACCATTTGTTTGTTTGTTTGTTTATTTTGTACATATAATAATTGTTTTAATTTTTATTTGTAATTAATGTAGGTATATAGTATTTAATTTACTTATGATCTTATTTAATTGTTTATTAATAATATTTAATGTTCAATTTAATCGTGTGAGGGACAGAAATGTACTATAACTAAAGTTGTTATTCTGAAATAAAATTTCTTATTCTTATTCTTATTCTTATTCTTATTCTTATTCTTATTCTTATTCTTATTCTTATTCTTATTCTTATTCTTATTCTTATTCTTATTCTTATTCTTATTCTTATTCTTATTCTTATTCTTATTTTTATTTTTATTCTTATTCTTATTCTTATTCTTATTCTTATTCTTATTCTTATTCTTATTCTTATTCTTATTCTTATTCTTATTCTTATTCTTATTCTTATTTTTATTCTTATTCTTATTCTTATTCTTATTCTTATTCTTATTCTTATTCTTATTCTTATTCTTATTCTTATTCTTATTCTTATTCTTATTCTTATTCTTATTCTTATGCTTATTATTATTCTTAGAAAAAGAAAAAAGTAGCCTATCCTGTGTCCTGTACGTCTAAATGTTTATCTAAAAAGTTTCATGAAAATCAGTTTATTCGTTTAAGAGTTATGGAGGACCATACATACATACCCTTACAGATTTATTATTAGTATTGAATTCAAAAAGTATACGAAGTGTGTAATCGGTTAGGACCGGCGAATTCGTATGCTTGCATTTTACAACTCGAACCAATCCTTTTATTATTTATATGGATATAAAAATAAAATCGTGAAGGGTTTCTTTGATAGGCATTCTCTCCGAGAAAACTAAACAACACAACTCCTTTGAATACCTTTTAAAAAACCTATTTATTTTATTACGTCACGCTTGCATTGTGACAAAGAATTTCCATAATTCCATACATAAGTAATGGTTATATATGTAAAATAAATAAATAAATAAATGACAGAAAAATAATAAACATAGGCAAAAAGTATTCTTATTAATTTATTGTTCATCGTATATTTTGACTGGCTATGAAATTTTTTAAACTGTATTTTTTTCTGTACGAAAGGTTTAAATAGAATTGTAGATTTTTATATATTTTAAAATTCAAATTCATTTATTTACAGGCAACTAGACCCATATTTTTTACATTTTTTTTTTACATCTAATTATAATCTATACAGTATTATACCTATATATTATAGAAAAGAAAATAATAATAGAAAACAATGTTAATAAGAATAAGAAATATATCTCCTGCTATTTATAATTAGGTACCTAAAACGTTATATCGCTCAAGGCCATGTGTTAGACTAAAATTTATTAAGATGTGCAAAAGAAGTAGCCGGCAAAAGCTGTTGTTAAATAATGTTCCATTTATGTAATAAGCTGTGTTTCTGAGCTCATATACTTAACCCAAATCTTTTCAAAGTTCCAGTGAATGGTGGCCAAGAGAAAACCCATCTCTAATAAAAAAAAGTGCCTACGTATTTATTATTATTCTTTATATATGCCTACGTATGTAAAAATTTGCTTCACCTTAAAATTTTGCTTCACCAAACCGATTTCTATACCTAATAATATAAATTACATAATAAAAATCAAGACAATCATCACAAATGTTCGAAAAGTAAGCTGAGATAGTTCGCAGCTACATAAGTTTTATGAGATAGATATAAAAATACATGTTTTTAAATACATAAGGAATTGTTTTGTAAATCCCAACACTAACGTTCGATAACAGTTAGCTGTGGCATTCGTGGAACAGGCATAATAACTTAGTATCGGCCAAAAGCTAACAAACCGCAACTCTACAATGCGTGTTCCACTTGCTCCGACACACGATACTGATTTAACGTAAATTTCGTATTTCGACAATTCGAATTTTAGCATAAAAAGTAAAATAAAATAAAAATTTTCTTATGAGAAAATTAATATCTACATAAAAATAAGTAATCAATTGGACTTAGAGATCTCCAAGGACATAATATGGTAGGCATTGCAATATATCTCCGAGGACAAGGCCTCGGTGTGATCTCGGAATCACCGTTGTAGTGGTATGCAGGGTGGTTTACGTGGGTATTCTCGGCGATAAGTCATTTCGCCCAGGAGTCTCACACTCCACCTCGTCGACGAGGGACAGTGCGTAAACGTCATTTCCCCACCTAAAAAAGGCATTGCAATGTCTCCGAGGACAAGGCCTCGCTGTGATCTCGGACCCACACATCACCGCAGAAGGTAGAATACGGGTAGGGGGACGGGGGTTTAGAGGGTATTCCCGGCGATAAGTCATTTCGCCCAGGAGTCTCACACTCCACCTCGTCGACGAGGGACAGTGCGTAAACGTCATTTCCCCACCTAAAAAAGGCATTGCAATGTCTCCGAGGACAAGGCCTCGCTGTGATCTCGGACCCACACATCACCGCAGAAGGTAGAATACGGGTAGGGGGACGGGGGTTTAGAGGGTATTCCCGGCGATAAGTCACTTCGCCGGGCGAGTCCCACATAGTGCGTAAACGTCATTTCCCCTCCTAAAAAAATCATTGCAACGTCGGACCCAAATGGAGAATCGCTCTAACTCGAAGTTCACGTTTATTAGTTCACGGCAATCAGCGTCGCGTAAACTCTGCCTTGCACCTTAACAATGCACATCGGAATTCGTGGAAACACACTCACACTTCAAATTCCTTATTCATTGGCACCGAAGCACTCTCTTGGACTTTCTCGATGCGAAGAAAGCTTTTTTGAGAGTGGTCAAAATGTATAATTTCCGAATATGTTTTCCTGAAATTCTATAATGTAGTAGTGGCTCGTAGTGGCATGGCAGGGCAGGCAGACTGTGTTTTTGGGGAGACTAAGGTCCACCGAGATGACTGCGTACCTCCACTTTCGGGTACGCCGGTGTGTTTGCGTACCTCCATTTTCGGGTACGCCGGTGTGGCTGAGTACCTCCACTTTCGGGTACGCCGGTGTGGCTGCGTACCTCCACTTTCGGGCCCCCCGAGATGGCTGCGAAGGTACGCCGAGGTTCAGACAGGAAGCGTAGCCTTCTCCGCGTTGGATAGCCGTGGCGGGGCACCGATGTTGTGTCATAACGTCCCCGCGACCCCGCCTATCTACGGCCGCGCTAGAAAGTCGTTGGGTTTTAGCCGGTAGGAGTCCGGTATAACCCTTAGGCCGGTTTCAGTACTCTCCTGACGGTCAGTCCTGACGATACGCACGACCGACCATGCAACCGACGCGATTGTCATTTGTATGAAAATTCACAAGTCGTTACAGAGCTCGCCTGACCGTACGAACGCGTATTGCTACGCGTTCGTACGTATAGGGCTTTTTTTTCGTTACACAGCTAGATCCATGGCTAGGCCAAGGGCATATAAAAAAAAAAAAAACAAAACATATAAATTAATTTACAATTAACAATAACATAAATAAAAAAACGTGTTTTATTTCAAAACAATTTTAACACCTGAACGTAAACGCACAGATGTTCGTGTAACATGATACGATGTGTTGACAGATAAGTCCACCTTTTAAGGTGCGATGACATTTAGTACGTAGATTGTTATTGAACTATTATTGTCCCGCACGTGGGGTAGGCTGAGTCATAGCCTTAACATAGCCTTAAGGAGATAACGCGAAGCACCCCGTATAGATTTCACAGTTAGTTCTTAGAATATTCGGTTACTAACTTGCATTGAGATTGCACAAAGAGACTCCCCAGAATCTGTAAAGTAAGGCTGAATGCACACGCGCGCTTTTTTTAGACCACTGAAAAGTTATGGACACTGTCTTGCAAAAGCTTTATCAGCGTAATTTTAACGTAACCAAAAATTACATTTTTTGACAAAAACAAAAATTTACTGTGTCGACTAATTATTTTTTTGGTATAATTAAATTTTGGATGTAGATGATAGATATTTTAGGTACAGCATCAAACTGTATTCCACGATTTTTTTATTCTTAGTTTTATATTATACCTACTGGTGTAAAATTTAAGAAACATAATTTGGAATGTGATTTAAAAACAAATGAAGGGGTTTTTCAAAATGCATGTCAGTTGATTTAAAGATATTTTAGTATTGTGTTTTAGAAATTATATTGAAACTAGCTGATGCCCGCGACCTTGCCTGCGTAACTATGTAAATTATATACTAAAACCTTCCTCGAGAACCACTCTATCCATCGATGAAAACAGCGTGAAAATCGGTGCAGTAGTTTTTGAGTTTATTGCGAACAGACAGAGACGCGGCAGAGGATTTTGTTGTATAATATGTACTGATGTTTGTTGAGTAAATTATGATGAATATAATTTATACATAGCTATGTAATTTGTACCTAATATGGAAATTAGTGAATACGTTATTATATGAAGCAATGTTAGAAAGTCTACTTTTTTAACAAAATTAATGGGTCCAAGAGAAAGAAAATACAGAGAAGATTCAAGATAGAAGAAAATACTGATGCCCTAATAACGAAAAATTTTTAAGAGATCAGGACTATCACGAATTAAGAATTGCCTCCCACTGTGGAAGCAAATTTAAAGACGTATTCATGCAAAAATATAATTTAAACTCGTACAAGCCTCCTGAAAGGGAAAACAACGAAATAAATAATATTATATTTAATTAATTTCATCTCAACTATTCAAGGTTCGTACGTGCAAAAGAGTTGTTTGAATAATTTCTTCCGCGGGCGTCAGCACAACGCCGTTTGTGGAGTAGTGCTGACGCCGTGAAATATTTATTCTGTCATCAATATTAATATTGCTGATGTGCTCTGTTGCTATTGCTCGGTTCTATATGGTATTGCTCGCGATTTCGTCTGCGCTTCTCTTTCTTATGTGTAATAATGTTCATTGCTCTTTTTATTTATTTATTTTACTAGCTGGTGCCCGCGACTTCGTCCGCGTTTTATGTCTTATATAGCCTATGTCTTATTCTGATGTATAAGCTGTATTATTGTAAAGTTTCACTGAAATCCAATCAGTAGTTTTTGCATGGAAGAGTAACAAACATTCGTATTGATGTTTGTTACTCCATACAATCACACATGGGTACATCATAAAAGGAGCAAACCCAATTCGTTGCAACAGTTCCCAAATGGATGTACATTATTTAAATTACTTACATTACACAAATCATTTACACAAATTACAATGTGCACACACAAGAAATTACAAGAATACATAATAACAAACCAAAATTACCTAGGCACGTACTATAAGACATCACAAATAGTCCCACCCTTTTTTTTAACGTTGGGAATCCTCTTGGATACCCGGCAGTGAAGGGGACACTGCGGGGTTATGCCGGATTCCTACCGGCTAAAACCCAATGACTTTCTATCTATCGCGGCCATTTGCTGGGCGGGGTCGTGGGGATGTTATTACACGACTTCGGTGCCCCGCCACGGCTACCCAACGCGGGGAGCCTGTGCGTACCCGCCTCAGAAACTCGGCGTACCCAAAAGTGGAGGTACTCTTGGGCTACTCGGGGGACCTTACGACGGGCGGCAGTCTCCCCCAAGACTACCCCGCCTAGGTCCCGGAAATTCGTTCAGTTGGCAAGGGAACAGGTCAACTAATCTTATTTATTTAGTATTAAATTAAATTTTATCCTCCTTTTATTTTAAACTAGCTGTTGCACGCGACTTCCTCCGGGTGACTTTATCTATATCTATAGGTATCTATATTATTAATATAAACTCGTTTGTTTGTTTGGTCTCAGGAACTGCTGGTTCGAATTGAAAAATTATTTTTGTGTTGGATAGACCATTTGTCAGAAAAGGCTAAAGGCTATATAACATTTTGAATGCAGACAAAGTCGCGGGCTACAGCCAGCATAAAATAGAGCCTATGTTACTCGCTGATAACGTAGCTTTCTATAGGTGAAAGAATTTTTAAATTCGGTCCAGTAGTTTTTTGTTTATTCATTACAAACAAAAATACAAATCTCCCTTTATAAAGCTACTAGCTGTTGCACGTGACTTCGTCCGGGTGAAAGAATTTTCAAAATCGGTCCAGTAGTTTTTGAGTTTATACCTACTTTATATTATACAAAAATACAAATCTTCTCTTAATAATAAATAAATAATAATAATTAAATGATTAAATGCCAAGGATTGGAACTCCCTTCAGACGTCTGTGTTTCTAAGCTCATATAACCCAAATCTTTTTAGTTCGAGTCATCAAACTACTACAACATGGGACACGCGTGCCATACAAAACACTACGAATTTTATGGAACATTTAAAAGTGACATATGCGTAGAGCATGAACTGTCATTTAAAACAAAACAAACATAATAATAAGTACGTAATTTAAAGAAATTGTGACTTTACGTCAACCCATTAGAGTTTAAAATGAAATAGTATAAGTTGATCGTTACTACCTTTTACCATTGACGCGTGAAGGCAAGAGTCCGCCATGATTCTGTCAAAGGCGTTCTTTTTATGTGCCGCTTTGACATTTGTGACGCAAATTCCATTGTAGTATTTCGATGGTTCGAGTGAATAAAGCACTTCTTGGTGAGCTCGCTCCATCTTCGACCTTGACTTTGCTGCACAGCTAGATGCTGGCCAAGAGCGAACCTATTATCACTATATATTATAAAACAAAGTCCTCAGCCGCGTCTGTCTGTCTGTCTGTTCGCGATAAACTCAAAAACTACTGCACCGAATTTCATGCTGTTTTCACCAATGGATAGTTCTCGAGCAAGGTTTTAGTATATAATTTACAAAATTACGCGGGCTAAGTCGCGGGCAGCAGCTAGTTAATAATAATAAAAAGACTCAAATATTTAAAAAAATGTTTCATAGTCCGTTTAAAAAATCCGAATAAAAAAATGTTTTATTTATAGGATACAAAGACTTCAATGTCTTCGTTAAGACTTTAATTAAGACTTCAATGTTAACATAAACTTTTTAAAAAAATCTTGATGTCAAAGTCGTCTCCATTGACGCGTAGTTCTCCAAAACAGTACCAAGGGTGTCGAACAAAGGATGTAAACATACGGTACCCCATCAAGCCCTTGACTCGTAATTACCTCTCCTTATTCTAATGCGAGTACTGTGCGAGTATATTACCAGCTCTTGCACGCGACTTCGCCTGCATATCTTTATAAAATATATCCTATGTTACTCGCTGATAATTAAGCTTTCTATAGGTGGAAGAATTTTTAATATCGATCCAGTAGTTTTTGAGTTTATTCATTACAAACATACAAACGTTCTCTCTTTATAATATACTTAGGTGAGGTGATTCAAAACAATAAAAAAATTAAACTTCGAACTCGTTGCTCTTACTCCAGTAATTACGTCGGAATCTACGGGTTAGAAAAGAAAGTGAACCGGGAAAGCTAAATTTTGGATATTAAGTACGTGGGGGAGGCCTAGAAAACCTTAACTTGAAAAACTCGACCGAGATTTCCTGGTTGCATTTTCCGCCATCTTGAAAAAAGCGTTTAATTCAGTTTTTTTAAAATAACTCGGCTCTCCGTCGAAATACGAAAATTGTTGCTTTTATTTATGCTCTATAATTTAGGTCATATGCATTTTTCACCTACCGTTCATCGTTATCGAGATATCGATCAATAGTCAAACATGTAGTTAGTGAAATTTGTTTTTTGCAACTTTCTGTTTTTTGGTGATAGATATCGAAAAAATGTCTATTATCAAACTTGTAGAGTGTGTTCAGACCTACAATTTAGTTTTTCAATTTTTTATTTATTGTCGGCCGAGAGCCGAGTTATTGTAAAAAAAACTGAATTAAACGCTTTTTTCAAGATGGCGGAAAATGCAACCAGAAAATCTTGGTCGAGTTTTTCAAGTTAAGCTTTTCTAGGCCTCCCCCACGTACTTAATATCCAAAAAGCTTTCCCGGTTCACTTTCTTTTCCAAATGTAGGTATATTGTTACTGGACTATCTGTGTTTCCGAGCTCATATAACCCAAATCTCAAGAGATATCTTGTTTATAGGCTCTATACATGATACTGAATCTAAATTGACCATTTTTTGAATTTTTTTCTGTATGTATGTATGTATGTATGTATGTATGTATGTATGTATGTATGTATGTATGTATGTATGTATGTATGTATGTATGTATGTATGTATGTATGTATGTATGTATGTATGTATGTATGTGTATGTATGTATGTATGTATGTATGTATGTATGTATGTATGTATGTATGTATGTATGTATGTATGTATGTATGTATGTATGTATGTATGTATGTATGTAAGTATGTATGTTCCTCCATAACTCTTAAACGAATAAACTGATTTTCATGAAACTTGGTAGATAAAAATTTAGACGTACAGGACATGGAATAGGCTACTTCTTCTTTTCCAACGCGGACGAATTCGCGGGCGCCAGCTAGTTAACTAATAAAAACTTTCTTTATCTTCATATTATCAATTTAATCTCATTACTTTTTACATAGCTATGTAAACATATAAATATATTTTCATCAAAACATTTCAATACAATATCTAAAACACTCTTACTTCTCAAAATCTTAAAACTTGTCTTAAAGTTTTCACTGTCACATAAACTCAATTTACATCTTTCTCTATTTGAAATCTACTATATTTCTTAACAATTGTGTCGTTCATTGTAAAAGTGGTGTAACTCCCTATTTTTAAAACCATCTTTTATTGCCTAATGGTATCACATTTAGTCATAACTTTCAATATAAAAGTGAAGTAACTCCAATAGTTGCATTAAAATCCCATAGATGAAAACAATGAATGAATGCTTATATTTTTTTTCCTACACTATAATTCGCAAAAAGCTCGTTATTCTAAAATTCAGTTACAAGGAGATAGTTCACTTTTACAATGAACGAAACAATTATGAAACTTCAGATATTCTAAAATATTCAAAAATAGAACGCAACTCCTACCGTGTGACAATTTTGACTTCCATAAATTTTCATACCACGGGCTTCTATTATACTATATGAAAATCAATTCCTAAGGAATAAACTCCAAAAATATGGATATAAAAATGTAGTTAATAGCATTTTGAGTTTACACAGCTTTTCGGTTTTGATTTAACACGGAAGGGTAGTGAATTTTCACCCCCATATTGTATTGAGAAGCCACTCGTAAAACAATATGTCCCATTTTTTGCGTTAATTGGCGGAAGTGATTTCTTTGTCAACCACTTTTTCGGATGACAAAGCAAATTGTGGGGGAGGCGTTTTTTTTAAGCCTATCACGTTACCACTCCACAACGACAGTTTGTTGAGGGTTATTTTCTCATTAAAGTAAAAACAATGAAGTAGAAACCAATGATATTAAAAAAAAATTATAAGATTACTAGCTGACCCGGCAAACGTTTTTCCAAAAAATAATGAGTCACCCTTATCACTTAGGGGTATAAAAATAGTTTACGACCTATTCTCAGACCTACCGAATAATTCATAAGAACCGGTCAAGCCTTTTCGGAGGACTTTGGTTACAAATACTGTGACACTAGAATTTTATATTTACCAAGTAGACCCAAAAATTAAGGGATATAAGTAAAAAAAAATCCCAATTTTTAGGTGATTTTCAAGAGGCTGTAACTTCGAAGGAAATGTTCGTACAGAGCTCATTAAAAAGGAAATTGTAGCTTTTGAGTCTCTAGTTTTTGAACTCGAGCTTCAAATATATTTCACGTTAGCGGCAGCTTTGTCTATTATCTTAATATAACGCAATCTTTACGTAGTAGTTTCAAGTCGCTTTCCTAAAACCATGCATGCAACGGATTTTCAAGCGGTTTTCACCGAATTTCAAAATTAAATATTCTCAGTTCTCAAAAAATGATATCACCAATGACTTCTATATTACTTCGTAAGGAGAAGGCTAACGCTCCTAGTACGTGGCACCGACGCGCCGGTGTCAAAATTGGAATTTGGCACCAATGACGGGTGTTCATTCTGTGCGTAGAAAGATACGAAAATGACTACTTACCAGTGATATGTCCAACCAACCAATGAGAACACTTTACAATAACAGAATACGGCAATAAGAAATAAAAATACGTACTAAGATGGCAATGAAAACAAGTTATTTTTAGTAACTAGATGTGCAAATTGGATGACCATTTTTTTGTCACTAGTAGTACCTATGGTAAGGGCGCATCCTGTCTTTGTTTAACATATCACTGATCACACCTTAAATCTTTGCGATACCTGTGTTTTAAAAAAGTATAACACATTTGAACAAAATAGAGTTAGGGGTACCTTACCTATTAATAAAATTTTCTCGTTATAATAACTATCTGTATTGGGATTGATAGGGAAAGAATAGGGTAACTGGGGATCTGAGCAGGAAGGGATCTGGCATCCCTTACTCGTTCGGCGAAACACAACAGCACAAATGCTGTTATTTCAAGGTGGTCTTTTGTATGGGGGTGGTTACAGAGAATGACTAGAAACAAAGAGAATGTTTAGAAGAAATTCATTTATTCAGAAATGACTGCGAAACGCACCGTGCCCCTACAACGTTCATATTGAATTTTTTATTTCAGGGTTGCCACACTAACGGGCTACGAGCCGCAAGATCTTATTGAGAAGACCTTATACCACTATATACATGGAACCGACGTCTTACACATGAGATACTCCCACTGTACATGTAAGTATACTAAACATACATCAATGTAAAGTCGGGATACGAAAACCTTCGTCAGTTTTCAAATTCATTCCTATATCACAATCATAGACTTTTAGTACCTTTTGAAACTAAGCAGACAACTGACAGACGTTTGAAATGAAATTTTGGCATGACTGACAATTGACTATTTGACAAGATTTAAAATATACTACAAATTGTGGTTATCCTATCAGAAAATAGCGTAAAAAAACATAATTTTTGAAATTTTTTCTGCGACCGAAACGCCTTCTGATTGGTTGCAACTCTGATGACGTCATACGCTAGTAAACATTGCTTCCGCGGCTGATTGTAGTTCTTTAAAAGTTGTAGGTAGTTGTTAACTAGCGTATGTGACGTCACACGTAGCTATCAAAGACCAGCGCCATTACAGAAACAGCGTTTTTGGCGCGGTTTTGGAAATTTAAACTTTAACATTGATTTTTATTAATAATACAGTTGATCTCCCGGAAATATCAATGTAGTATGCTTATAGTGTAATAAAGAATAATTTAAAACGCTTTTTCTAAGATTAGTCAAATAACAGATTTTGCTGGTGCAAGCAAATGTCGACTTAAAGGTGAACTTTTTCTTACCCCGACTGTACTACAACTATGGATTTCGCACGCCATACAAAACACTACGAACTTTACTTATGGAACATTTGAAAGTGACATATGCGTAAAGCATCAACTCTGTCAACTGTCATTTAAAACCGACCAAACGTCTGTCGTTTAAAGAAAATGTGACTTTACGTCAACACATTGGAGTAAAATGAATAGTAGAACTTGGTCGTTACTACCTTTTACCATTGACTCCGCCATGATTCCGTTTTAGGCGTACTTTTATGGCCGCTTTGGCATTTGTCACGAAAATTCCATACTTGTAGTACTTCGATCTTAACATATCTAATATATTATGCTTTTAAGATCGTTTGTTCAGATCTGACTATCAACGCACAGTAAAACTACTAAGTCTAAAAAGCTGAATGATTTATTTTATAATGTTTTTTTTTTTCAGTATTAACAAAGGGTCAAGTGACGTCACCATACTACCGGTTTCTAACCAAGTCCGGTGGTTGGGTTTGGATGCAGAGTTACGCGACAATCGTCCACAATTCTAGATCATCAAGGCCCCATTGCATCGTGTCTGTCAACTATGTGCTCAGGTAAATAATGTGACTTGACTTGACGTGACTTGACATGACTTGACGTGACTTGACATGACTTGACGTGACTTGACGTGACTTGACGTTACTTGACGTGACTTGACGTGACTTGACGTGACTTGACGTGACTTGACGTGACTTGACGTGACTTGACGTGACTTGACGTGACTTGACGTGACTTGACGTGACTTGACGTGACTTGACGTGACTTGACGTGACTTGACGTGACTTGACGTGACTTGACGTGACTTGACGTGACTTGACGTGACTTGACGTGACTTGACGTGACTTGACGTGACTTGACGTGACTTGACGTGACTTGACGTGACTTGACGTGACTTGACGTGACTTGACGTGACGTAACTTGACGTGACTTGACGTGACGTGACTTGACGTGACGTGACCTGACGTGACGTGACTTGACGTGACGTGACGTGACTTGACGTGACGTGACGTGACTTGACGTGACGTGACTTGACGTGACGTGACTTGACGTGACGTGACTTGACGTGACGTGACCTAATGTGTTTGTGTGATCTAATGTGATCAAATGTCTTTGTGGAATGTGTGAAGATTTATTTACTGTTTCTATAAGGGAGTGGTTACTGTGGCCAAACGGGCTGCCCAAATGACAGCAAAACGCACTGTGCCCTGCTGCCATTACTAAATCAATTTATTTATATAAATTAACACCGAAATTTTCTTTGCAGCGATATTGAGCAGAAGCACTTAATACTCAATATAGAGCAAGGTCCGCCGAAACCGAACAGCCACGAGGTGGCAGCACCTACACAGGTCATCAACACTATTTCTCCCCACATAAGACATGCCGATAAAATGAACCATATCCATTTGAACGAAAGCGATTTCAGTGGAGACTCTAGCGGCGGATACAATTACCCGGAATACAATCTTCCTGTCATAAATTCTTACGAACAAGAGGAGTATCAACACCCGAACGGTTACCAAGAGATTTACTACAACGAAACGTATCAGGAACCGGAAATGGTACAAAACAATTACATAAACTACCCGCAAAACCAGAGACCGTTTTCGGCCAGTTCCTCTTCTTGCAGCTCAACCGAAAGTCCTGAAGTGACACAGCAGTATAACTATACGAATTTGATCTCGTTTTACGGACCAAATCAAAGTCATAATAGTCGTGGTGTCGACGCCAATTTTGGTGCAAATTTCAAGCAAATTCCACCAAGTCCTGCAGTGCAGGAAGGCGCCTACACAAGTGTCATAGTAGATAACACTCAGCAGTTCCATCATCACAGTACTACGGTTAATGAGTACGTGCACTGATACGCAAAATATGGGGCTTTTACGCGTCGACAGAGGGCGCCAGTGCGGCAAAAAGGCGTCTATTTTCCGTATATTGATAATTATATGACCAAAAGGGTACAATCATTGTATAATATTAGTCTGTGGTTTCATTGAATGATGGAAAGGAAGCGTAATTAAGTGACGTTGACAAATACGGTTTTGTTTTGACAGTCAAAATGACAGCTTGATTTCAATTTTTTTTTTAGTTTTATTGGACTAAAATTGAAAAAAAAAAGGAATTTATGAAACACATATTCACAAATTTGCAATTGTTTTAATTTTATTTTTTTCTTCTTATTACTTGTTATTAGAATTGATATTTTCAAAGAAAATACTTAGCTCTTAGAGGTCAGGCCCGAAAGTGGTTAATCTCTTTTATAATATATTGAATAAAATACCGCTATTAATATAAGTATATGAAATTCTTTGAGCAGTGATTTTTTCAAATCATCCGTGTTTTTTTGTATTTCCGATAGATGGCGTGACGTTTATAATTCGGTTAGAGTCCTTACATTCGGATTCTAACCTATAAATTAGTTAGAACCTATAAATTAATTTAGTTGATCCAATAAATTATCTATTTAATTATAGTATTATCCAATAAATTTATTGAAAAAATCAATTTATTATTAACTAAATAGGTAAAATTATAAAGTTACCTATAAAATTATAAAATCCCACAAAATTTCGACTTTATTTTAAAGGTATACCTATTAGACTTAGGTATGATTATAATAAAAATTATTATACATTACTTTAATATTAAATATAAATCAATATACAAGGTTCATTATCCTTGAATTCAGTTGCGCCAATCAATCTTAAATTAATTAGTCCCTACAAATCCTCATTATGATCTGCCCACAAACGTCCACTGATGGACATGGGCTTTTTTGTTTTAAAAATCTTAAACATTATATTATAGGTTATTTATCATATTTATCATTATTTATCACATTATATAGGTAATAATGGCAAAGTTTAATATAACCTTTTGTGTGAATGATATGAAATCAAAGATACTTTTTAGTAGGAACAATACCTACTCATTTCTACATACTTATTTACTTATTAGTTATACAATGAATATAGGAATTTGTCAATATTTTTATTTTAAATGAAAAAGGCTGTTTAAACCAAATTAGATAGGTGAAATCCTTTGCAAGAGAATCTGTTACGGTTATCATTGACTTCCTTATAAACTCTAGTGGTTTATACAGCGCCATCTATTGGGGTGAAAAATTTTCTAGTTTTACTATGTATGACGCACATTTTCTTGAGAATTCGTTCAACGATATTTTTATGGCAAAAGTTGCTCTAGAAAGAAAGTTTAAGTTTTAGGTTATGAAAAAAAAGCAAGTAGTTCTTATTTTTCTTAATTACCCTTAATTTGAATGTAATAAGAGTATTAAAACAGTTAGAGCCACAGTTAGAACTTTAGAATGACTCTTTGTCATTTAACTCGACTAAGCATAGTTATAATTTAATATTGTGTTACTTTATTTGTTCTTTTTCATTAGTTAAATAGATGTAGTTAACTGACAGCTAAAAAATGGTTTAATAACAGCTGGGATTTAACTGCTATCAGTTTACTACACTATCTAAATAAAAATTACAATATATTAAGAATACAAGCAAAAATAAATAAGTTTTTATAAAATGTCATTGACTTGTTCAATATGATGCTTAATTTTTTCTTAAATGTTTAAAAAATATATACGGTCGTAATCAATTTACATCTTAATAATTATAAGAACTGTAACTTTGTAACATAAAACGACTTAAAAAAAACACACTGTAATATATGTATAGTTTTTTTAATGTAAATAATATTTATATAGATAATAAGCGCATTATTTATAAAATAAATAAAATGTGACTTCTCAGAACGTTCATATTTTTTTCTAAAACAAATTCTTTCAATAATACATATTAATACAAATTCATATGTTCTTAATAACAAGTATTGCATGTAACCCTGTCAACGTAATACAAACGAATAACGTCACAAGATGGCGCTTCTTGTTTTAAAATACAAATCTGCCTCATATTGTGCTAAGAGTCTGTCGTAAAAGTCAACTGACCTAGCGTATGAGGGCGCTGTAGTGTTTTTACACGTAAAACAAGTTTTCTGGTTACACTAGACTGAATTTAATAAAATAATTTACTTTGACAACATGAAAAAGTGTTGCCACTTACCTACGTATTTTTAACTTTAGGCCGCGTCGATTGACTTTTGCGACAAACTCTACAAGAAATATGTAAAACACATTATCTGAGGGCCTAGTGCGAGTTTTACTCGATCAAACGCTTCCAATGCGTAAACGTCTATTTGTATAAGAATGAAGCAGCGCCACCTAGTGGCTAACATGTAGCATTGCTTCATGCTCAACTTGCACTAGGCCCTCTGTAAGGGTTTCGGTAGAATCATCACTAACAAGTGTCTCCACTGTTGTATGTATGCCTAAGGCCTCTCCTAAGGCTCGCTACCAAGCACGGTCTTCTGTCCTCAGCATCGGGCTGCTTTCTGCGAAGACTTTCAGGCCGCAGGGAGACTCAAACTGGGTCTTCCAATTCGTGGCCTCCGTTCGAAAACTCGTCTACCTCATGGGTTATCCGCACTGCCTATTGCCACTTCAGCTTATTGATTATTCAGCTTATTCAGTTGAACTTGTGGATCAGTCCTGTTGTGAGAGGACACATGACTTCAGTCTTTTCCAAATTCATTCCAAGTCTTACGCGCCGAGAAAAGATATTGAAGCTATCCAAAATCCCTCTGAGTTCTTCCAGCGGCTGTGCCAGAATGACTATATCGTCAGCAATAATGGAGGTGAGAGAGAGTAAATCGCCGTTAACTCCTTGCGTTTCCCAATCAAGCGTCTTAAATACATCTTCCAACGCGTTAGTAAATAGTTTCGGGAATATTAATTAGTTTCAAATTCCTCTTCGCAGCTTTTTCGATACTCTCGATACCTCAACACTTTCACAAAATATGTACAAACTTCTGTGTACCGCTATTCTTGAAACCTAGTAATAGCCTATTTATAAGTAGGTAAAATAAAATGGTTGTAAAGGTTTAGCCTTAAGTTCCACTGTATTTAGAAATTACTAGTCGGTTATATATGTTAAAAAACAAAAAATGTACTTATGAAAACCACTCATATAATTTGACAGACATTTTAATTTTATTTATTAGTAATAGATTTTGAAATAAATAAATTTTCCTGTAAATAGTCATAAAAATCATTGAAAAGCAACTATCTAATCTATACCAACGCCAGTCTCCTATATTTTGGTCCAACAAGATCAAAGTCTTTGGTCCAAATAGTTACGTAGATTAGTCTGACAATAATAACTTAACTGTAATAACTTATATTCCAAAAAATCATTATAGTTAGTGATAGTACTGTAAAATTATTATAATATTGTTAATATTAATTTTCTACAGCCGAATATTAAATAAATTACAAAACCTGTGGTAATGTTTTATGTGGCGACATCTGTTGGAAGTTTCTCGAAGTAAGTGAACATATCGTTTTAAATGTTGCTACTAGATGGCGCTGCCATACGACTCTGAACTAAATCTCTCAAATTTTCCTTAGAAATTTAGTTTGAATGTTTGGTACTGATTGTAATCCCTTAATATGTCTTCTTAGTTATAAAATTATTTTATCGCAAAATAAATTAGCATTTTTTATAAATTAAATATGAAAAATGTACGTAAAATTGGAAATTAAAGAACAAAACAAAATGTGATATACCAAACATATTATTTTATGATAAGAAAAATATAAATAAAGTGCATATGAAAAGTATAATATTTTTTTTAAACAATCCTTCTTCCTTTAAATTAAAGTAATTAATTAAGAGTAAATATGTTACTCTTGACCTTTTTTTCATATTAAGGTCGACAGACAGGCTGACGGTCCGCTTGATGGTAAGTGGCCACCGTCGCCTATAACAGAAGCAACGCCATAAGTGCTGCAAGTGCGCTGCCAACTATAGAAGGATTTGGGATAAGGGATAGGGAAATGGGCTTACTCACTCACTCAAACACAACAGCACATGTGCTGTTACTTCACGGTTTATAAACTTGAATTCAAAAGGCCACCGTGTTATTAAGATATCGTTTTAAATGTTGCCACAAGATGGCGCTCTCACACAACTACCTATCAAAACTGATTATTCTGTAATACAGAATTCTATGAATTATGTAAAACAGACATATTTTTTAATAAATTTATAATTTACTAGCTCTTGCAAGCGACTTCACCCGCGAACTTTATAAAATATCAAAGATTTAAATCTCAGATGCGCCCTTGCCATACTTCAGGCGGCCGAAAATATGTCACCGTTGGGAAGAGTGAGCTCACTCTTTCCGCCTTAGGGTCAGCGCCGACAGACGGAGTGACAGCGAAGAGACTAATTTAGTAACAATTTAAATTCAACCTAAAGTGCTCGTGAACACGACTGTATTTGGTGAAATAAAATGACGGCGAGCGACTCAAAGCCCGTAGGCTTATTATCTAAATAGCACAGGCGAAAAATGCGAAAAATATGTGCAAAATCACACTAAATCGTTAATTTTTACGTAAACCACACTAGTTTTATGAGCTACGTGATACCAAAAACACCGATTTAATGTGATATTGCACAATTTTTTCGCATTTTTCGTCTGTCGCTCAGCAGAGGCATTTAGATAATAAGCCTGCCGGTCAAGAGGCGCGCGGCGAATCAACTCCCTTGCCAGCTCTTTGTGACGCGCGCTCAGTGGGCTTTGCGACCTGCAACTGCTCTTCGCCGCCACTCAGTCCGTCGGCACTGACCCTTAGGCTGGTTTTACAGTGACGCTTTCTCCAGCGCGGTTGGTAGGCGCGGCCCGTAAGCGCGCGGATGAACCGCTCGACGAGTTTAGAGTCGCGCGGTTTGCTGCCTCGTACAATCGGCAGCGCGGGCAATCCGCGCGTGTTGGTTAAAACTACGTAACGATCCAAGAGACGCAAAGCTCGTGGCCCGCGACGCTTATAATTCCCGGCACCTAAGTTGGCAAGAATGGCGAGATGCGCAGAAGTCGTTATTTAAATCTGATCGGGTATCGTGCGGGACGAGGGGGTGGGATAACAGCTCCGAGCGCGCGATTGGTTCGCCACTCGCCCCTTGCCTCTCACACCTTGCACATGTCTCGCTCACTCCCTCGTACATTTGCGTAAGTTTTATTTCACGTGAGTGTAGGATGCGCAAACTTTCCCCCACTATGTTAAAATCTTGCCAAGTTATGTGCCGGTCACTATACCAACCGCGCTTGCGAAAGCGTCACTGTAAAACCAGCCTAAGTTGCTTGTGAGCGGTTCACGTTGCATACAGACATATTACGTGGACTGTTTTCAGAAGCACAGGGCGCATCTGTTATATAAATCTTTATTAAAAAAAATAGCCCATGTTACTGTAGCTGATAATGGGGCTTTCTATAGGTGAAACAATTTTAAAAATCGGTCCACTAGTTTTTGAGTTTATTCAACACATGCAAATCTTCTCTCTATAATATTCTAATATAGATATAGATTTTTTTTTAAATTTGTTGTTGCATTTAAATTATATGTACCAATATACATATAATTTAAATGCCAATTAAATGGTTAGGGTTATTGTCGTAGAAAAAGAAATGAAATATCCAAAATAAATAATTGTTTTGTATTGTACATTATTTTTGACCGTGTGGTTTCACCGTGTGTATTGCAATTAGAGTTAGTCCCTGGTGAGTTGATCTATGATGCGGCGAAGGTCCATCTCTCCGTCGCTGTTGCTCGTGTCGGCTTCTTCGCGCTGAAAAAACAACTGCATTCAATTAATATGATAACGTTTTCATTGTATGTTTGAGGATTTGGCATTGACAAGACAATTTTCCACATAAAGGTTTCACGTGTTTCACGATCCGAGTGACATTGTCAATTGTCACTTTGACAATTGTTTTACGTTCTCGCTAGCAAGTGACATCATCAATTGTCAACTTGACAATTTTCTATTTGACAATTTGACACAATTTTCTAGATAAATGTTTCACGCTCTCGCTAGCGAGTGACATTGTCAAATTGACAATGACAATTTTCTATATAAATGTTTCACGCTCTCGCTAGCGAGTGACATTGCCAAATTGACAATGACAATTTTCCATATAAATGTTTCACGCTCTCGCTAGCGGGTGACATCATTAACAATTTGACATTGACAATTTTCTATATAAATGTTTTACGCTCTCGCTAGCAAGTGACATCATCAATTGTCAATTTGACAATTTTCTATTTGACAATTTGACACAATTTTCTAGATAAATGTTTCACGCTCTCGCTAGCGAGTGACATTGTCAAATTGACAATGACAATTTTCTATATAAATGTTTCACGCTCTCGCTAGCGAGTGACATTGCCAAATTGACAATGACAATTTTCCATATAAATGTTTCACGCTCTCGCTAGCGGGTGACATCATTAACAATTTGACATTGACAATTTTCTATATAAATGTTTTACGCTCTCGCTAGCAAGTGACATCATCAATTGTCAATTTGACAATTTTCCATATAAACGTTTTACACTTTGTCAATTGTCAATTTGACAATGACAATTGAAAAAATGATTGCATGTTTCAACTTACGTTGTGACGCCGCCTGAGCCTTCTTCGCGGAGGTCTCTCTTCTTGGTCGGAATCGCCGGATGCCGAATCGGATCCGGAACCCAGTTCCAGTACAGCGTCACGAAGCAAACTCGAAGCCACTGGTCACACAAAACACAAACACTCAGACATCTCTGGTATAATATTGTAAAGAAAAATATTTGTATTTTCGTTTCTAGCGTCCAAAATATGTAATAGAATTTTATTAAGGAACAAAGAAATAAGTAAATATCTTACAATCATCATCGTTGTCCGATCCGGAATCCGATCCGTCATCGTTCTCTGAACCACCTCCCATCTCTTCCTCTTCATCCTCCTCCTGTCAAAGTATTCATTATAAATAAATAAAATTAAAAACCTATTTATTCCTTCACGAATATAAAAAAATTCTTATATTGAAGTTAATATTATATTATTATTATTTTAAAGTTAACATTTTAACAGTTTGTTGATTTTTCAAGGGGTCTCGGGTCTTTGCCTCCCCCAGTTCCTGTCCTATTTTTTCTTGTTTTTGTTCTGTATTTGTCATTTTTATTTAACTATTTATATGTCACTACACTCCTTATCCTTATGGACTCCTTTAATACGGTCATACCCTTATGACAGCCTTCAAAAGTTATGCTAAAAAAGTAACTTGTTGTAAACTTTTCAACAAACAAAGTCTTACAACATTAAATACTGGCTGGATATATGATGGTAAAAATAAATACATTTAAAATGATGTTTTCGCTATTGCACGGGTGCAACACACGAGGTCTGCTTTATTTTCATATGCAGTTAATAATTTTGGTAGAAAATCAAACTCACCGCGTCATCGTCGTGGTCCCTCTTGCGGCCAACGTCGTAAACTTTGACGGCAGACTCTTGTATGTGATCGAATTCGCCGAGATTCTCCACGACCGATATCTGAGCGCCGTGACGCGACACGCTCAGCGCGTAGATGTCCCGCTTCACGTCGATCGTGGCTTCAATCAACACGTCACATCAGTCACATCAATCAATTAGACTAAACTAAACCTTATTCATTTTTAAACGAGCTAATATAGCGCTTTCTCTTTCACTCAATTCCATACAAAAGACAAGGACAGCAAATGTTGAGTGGGCGTATACAATAATAGGTGACTTTTAGCTTTTTACTTTAGCTACTTTTAGCTTGGTAAATTGTTTGTAAACTACATCAAACTACTACAACATGGAACACGCGTGCCATACAAAACACTACGAATTTTATGGAACATTTAAAAGTGACATATGCGTAGAGCATGAACTGTCATTTATAACAAAACAAACATAATAATAAGTACGTAATTTAAAGAAAATGTGACTTTACGTCAACCCATTAGAGTTTAAAATGAAATAGTAGAAGTTGATCGTTATTACTTTTTACCATTGACGCGTGAATGCAAGAGTCCGCCATGATTCTGTCAAAGGCGTTCTTTTTATGTGCCGCTTTGGCATTTGTGACGCAAATTCCATTGTAGTATTTCGATGGTAAACTATAATAAAATGTATAATAAAGAACACAAACAACCCTACACTTTTTATTTTGTATAAACTATTCTAGCTATTGAGTTGTGACTTATTTATTAATTAAGATAATAGACATTTTGGTTCCTGATATTATAATCATAAAATGAAAAATATACGTTAATTTAAGATACGTTAAACGTTAGTTAAACGAAATTCAAACCTTAAAATAACATTAATACGAATTAAAATTAAAAAACGCAGTATAATAAAGTTCTACTAACAGACTAAAAAGTGCATGTACTGTGTACACTCACATTGTCGTCTGTATCTCCACCAATCACAGCCGTACGCTTTATTTATCTCCCCATAATAAGCTCGTTTAAATGAATAAGGTATAGGGGCCTACACTTGACCCGACTGTTTTTGGACTAGACTGTCCTATTTTTGGAAAACTATGGAGGGTTAGAGGTGAGCAGTGTCGACTCACATGACAATCAAACTGAAAAAAATTGTCCTCTCCGACAATTTGAAATGAGGATTCAAAAAGTTGCTCTTAAATAAGAGTAGTGATCAGTAAGCACGATTTAGTAGAGTAGTTAACCTAACCTCAGGTTACCGTCACCTGTAACACAACACCTGTTTGTGTTCTATAACATTTTATTATAGTTTACCATCGAAATACTACAATGGAATTTGCGTCACAAATGCCAAAGCGGCACATAAAAAGAACGCCTTTGACAGAATCATGGCGGACTCTTGCCTTCACGCGTCAATGTTAAAAAGTAGTAACGATCAAGTGGATCAAATATTAACACGAAAAAAGCATATCGCTGCTTAAAAACTAAAGGGCCACAAATCAAAATAACACTTTTTACAGGAGAGCTAATCGAAAAAATTTAATTATTTTTTGTCTATTGTTTTCTATATCAAATATCTATATATGCATGTCTATATCAAATATATGCATATTATACATCGTTAGAAGCGTATTTTTAAGTAGCATTAAATACTTTTATAATAAACTGAATACTAGAAGAGATATAAACATATAAGTCACTTTTGAATATATAAAAAATGATCAAAATATACTAAAAATGGAATAAAAAAACCATAAGTCTTTTTGCAACATACAATTTATGAAGGATTGTGATTGTGTTTTTGCAATAAAAACATTTTTTGGTTTTTTTTTTTTGTTTTATGACCCTTTAGTTTTTAAGCAACGATATATTTTTATTATGACAAATACAGAGAAATTGATAAATATTCTACTCACCTATACTGGAGTAATCGTATGGGTCCAAAGTTTTGAAACTAGTGTCGAACTGACTCTTCTCATCCGAGTCCTGATCAGAACCGGAACAGACGGCGTACAAAGCAGTACACGCCGGATTGAATATTACCTACGCAAACGACGGACACATCACTTTCAAAGTCTTTATCAATGGAATTTTTGATGTATAACGTCATCTTACCTATATCGGTTTTGTGGGAGTAAAATCGTACAAATGCAAATGGAAGACTAACCTCTGATTTGTCTAATGTCGGCACCGTCCGTAATAAATGAAACGTTCTCAGATCCCACACTTCCGTATTCGATATTACCTGAAATCAAAGACAATTCCTCGTTAGCGGGTCGGTCCACAGCGATGGTATGCGGTCACAGTCGTTTAAGGGAGTGACTACACTTAATTCTGCTCAATTCAGCTTTTGTCCAAATAAAAGACATCAGTATTGTATGGAGATTCGGCTTTCTGAGTCTATTCAGCTTACGCTACACGCTAATCCGCCGCGTTCAACACATTTCGGCTGCGTACAGCGCTATTCCGGCACGTTCAACGCTGTTCCGCTGCGTAACAATGCGCAGCGTTGTTCCGACGCGTATAGCGCTTTTCCGCCGCGTTCATTGCTATTGCGCCGCGTTCAGCACTATTCCGCCACGTTTGACGCTGTTACGCCGCGTTCAGCGATATTCCACCGCGTTCAACGTTGTTCCGCCGCGTACAGATTCTCAGTCATTCAGCGCTGTACGCGGCCGATAGTAAATAGTCCAATAAAAATTTGTACTTGACAAATCGAAATTTGAGTTCCTCCTGGGGCATATTTAATATAAGTTTCTAGTAGATATGTAATACAATACCTATGGGTGAGAGAAGTAAATGAAGATGTAATATCGATGGCCGTACGCGGCTTACAGAACACAAATAGACCTCAATAGGCGTAGTTACTCCCAAAGGATTACAAATTAAAGTTTGACTAAAGGAAGTAAGATGATCTATAGAAATCCTTGTACTGAGTCAGTTAAGGTCTAATTTGGCTTGAACAAATATACTTTTGATTTGACATTTATATAATATTCACCTCTAGTCCGTTCGGATGGAACACTCCGCTGTGCGTTTGATTCAATTTGTCGAATTTGTGTATTTCCTTTCCGCTGTTCACGTCCCACAGTACGCCATCTGAAATTTGAGTTTTTTTTTTTATTTTTATTTTGTACGATCTTTCGTACATTTTATTAACAAGAAAAGCCAAGATGAGATGTATGTCAAGGAAATCAGCTTATTAAGCATATGGAACCATCCCATTAGGAAGTAATAAAAAGACACGTATCGATGTTTCTCTTATTTGTACCAAATAAATAAGGAAATTATACTTAAATGGGAGCACGTATAGACCTTTTCTACGTGCTAACAAATAAATTACGCATATGTAAACTAAATTTCATGGTCGAAACGTGGAAACGTGACAATAAGAAAAACAAAACATATGTATATAATGTAATTAATTTACAAAATATTTTTGTGTTCACATTGCAGTCAAGTTGACTATAGCTACCGGATGGTTGTAGTCTTCTTAGACAAGTATCAAGATAAACCTTGATACTCGAGATCACTCACTTTACTATGTAAGGGATTTACAACCCCTAACATATTTCAAGGTCGACAGACAAGCCACTTGATGGTAGGTGGTTACCGTCATCTATAACACAAGCAACCTGTTAGTGAGGCAGTAAGGCGTCCAGTGAACTGTCTGCCAGTGAAAGCCCCGTCAAAATCGATCCAGTTTCCTAAATTATTTTTATTTTATAAAAGCTATTTTAAATTGCTATATTAATACTGACAAAATCATCGGAGAAGATCCGATGGAGCCGAGACATTAAAATGGAACAAGAGGAAGAGTGTTTATATACCTGACAGAACCAGTTCATCAGTGGGGTTGAATGTGGCTCTGTTCTTAGCGTACTGGTTGCTTATGTTCGGTGTGAGGGTCAGCAGCTCGCGACCTGTCCTCGTGTCGAAGATGGTCGCCGTCTCGCTTTTCGTTCCAATCAAACGGTCCTCGGACATTTTTGAGAATTCCACGTACTCTTCTGTGTCTAGTTGATATCTGATAGAAACGATAAAAAATTAATAAAACATGACTTGTGTGTCAATGACTTCCTTTATGCATTGCTACGACCAATAAGGGGGGAGGAGTGTGTTTGAAGTATTACGTAACGCAATTTGGGGGAGGGGGGTTCGAACGACGCGTTACGTAACTTTTTTTTTAGATTCATTTAAATAGAAAACTAGGACAATAAAATGTCCCAAATCGGCATCCCTTTTTATTTATGTTTTAACTGGAAATCCTACGACTGTATTGTATCGCAATCTTGAAAAAATTGCGTTATGTTTAAGGGAGTGACTGCACTCATTCAGCTCAATTCAGCTTTTCTTCAAATAAAAAACATCAGTATATTTGTATGGAGATGCGTACACGTCGTTTCGGCTTTCAGAGTCTGTTTAGCTTTCGCTACACTGGCGAAAATGTTACGCCGCGTTTAGCGTGGTTCCGCCGCGTTCAACACAGTTCCACCGCGTACAGCGCTGTTCCGCCACGTTCAGCGCTATTCCGCCACGTTCAACGCTGTTCCGCCGCGAAATTACGTGTACAGCGATGTCCCGCCGCGTTCAGCGCTTTACTTGAACGCCCTCTAACTAATGAGTATAATCATGGAATTAGGTAATATTGAATTTCTAAGCTGCTCAAGTTGGAAAGTGACCTCTTGAACAGTAGTTACTCCTAACTTTAGGTGTCTGTTTTTGAAATCGGACATAAAATAATTAATTAAATAATACTAACAGTTGTTCGAACGCGTTCATATTCCATAGTGTGGAAAGCGGCCGCCATGTTGTCGTCGAACAAGCTATTAGCAACGACCCGTCTCTGCTTGCCTGAAACAAAAGAACAATATACTCTCAATTAGTAGTGACGGTGTTTGGTGATTTTTATTGGAATACAGTAGTCAACATTCCTATTGATAAAATATAATTTTCGTCTCAAACGGATAGGTTAAGGACGTCCTCTGTTCCGATCTTAGACTAAGAGTATTGATTGGAGATAAACAGGCAAATGACAGTCATTACCTGCATATGGTATATGTACGCTTCGTGTACTTGATAACAAGCCTCTTCGACTCCACTAAACAAATTGAATATGCGGATGTCGCCTGCGGACGTCGCTGCCAACAGTTGCTGACGAGTGGGCTGTAAAAAAAACCATCCACACTAATATTATAAACTAGCTGTTGCACGCGACTTAGCCCGCGTAAACTTTATAAAATATAACCTATGTCACTCTATGGATAATGTAGCTTTCTATGGGTAAAAGAATTATCAAAATTGGCCCACTTGTTCTTGAATTTATTCATTACAAACAAAAATACAAACTTTTCTCTCTATAATATTAGTATGAACAATATGAAAAAGTACTCATTTACCTTAAGACAAATAAAGACTAGTGCTGAACTCAGACCGAACACACTTTTTTGTAACAAAATGAGCGCACCTTAATATAACCTGAGAATTAAGGTGCAATATCCACAGCAAGATAAGCAAAGACTTCAAAAGGACTCACGTGAAATATCGTATGCGTGAAGTAAGCGTCGTCCTCTTGCAAACGTAGCGACCTGACCGGCGCAAAGTGAGCGTGCGCCAACCGAGCGTCCGCTCTCCGCATACTGTGAGCGTCTAGGGACAACTCGCGACGCGCCAGACGCGCGCAGACGTTTGGGACTTCTCGAGTGCCGAGCAACAGCGCCGCGCCTCGAGGGTCCGGACACTTGTGCGGCTGGAACAGGTTGAACTGGGGACACGTCACCACCGGATTCTTGCACAGCGCGTGCTGATTGTACAGGTACTCGGTGATTATCGAGTGCAGCGTGACCTTGTGTTGCGGTTGCGACGTTTCTCCGCCTGCGAGGCAAAGTTGCTTTTGAAGCGACCGCCTTTGTTCGCCGCTCTGCACGTTCGACGCAACGTTCTGGACCTTCCTGTTTAAGATTATTGCGTGTTATTATTAGAGAAATTTAACAATGGTATTCTTGTAATGTCTATGTAACGCCATAATGATTGTTCCTTTTTTTTAATCTTTATTAAGAGGCTTTTCCCTGAAGGACATGCCGCCTCATTGGGCAAGGTCAAGGTCAATCAAATGGATAGCACAATTTTATTCAGAAGTTTAGGCCTTATTTCTGATTTGCCTATGTATATAACCTGGACATGACTGTATAGCACGACGTGTACGAAGTTCTTTCTTTTTCTTTCTTTCATTGTACACATGAAATCACTCACCTTAACTTAATGACTGTTGGCATAGGACTGTTTTCCATATTTGTGTCCGTGCTCATGTTGAGCGAAGCGTTAAAATCGAGGCTGTCCCTGTGCATTGAGCTCGTACTAGTCGAACGAGATACTGACAGTCGACTCTGTTGACATTCAAAATATAAACCATTTAGTTACGTGTAAAGTCGGGGTACGAAAACCTTCGTCAGTTTTCAAATTCATTATTCCTTCATCAAAATCTTAGACTCTTAGTTCCCTATTGAAACTAAGCAGACAACTGACACGACGTTTGAAATGAAATTTTGGCATGACTGACAATGCACTGGTGCATGCAAATGTCGAATTTAAGTGACGAACCTTTTCTTGCCCCGACTGACTGTTCATGAGTGCAGAGGTGGGCACAAGACGTTTAAAAATGTTAACGGATTCGTTAACTTCCGTTAACTTTCCTCTAGTCCGTTAATCGTGAATCCATTAATTTAATGGCGGCATATATAGACTCACCCGCTTGGGCGTGTGCGTGTGCGCATAGACGGGCGGCGGGGGCGGGTGCGCAGGCGCAGGAGCGGAGGGGACGGGGGGCAGCGCCGCCTCTCGCTGCAGCACCGCCGCGCTCTCGGTGAGCCCGCGCGACAGCAGGTGAGCCGCCACCAACTGCAGCAGCTGCCGCTCGTTGTAGTTTATGCGCGTCTGCGCCACCACGTTCGCCTGAAACGTTACGCCACCACTTATCATCATCATCATCACTCATTCTTTTTTGGCTGTTGCTAGTCGACTGACTGAGTAACCTAAACCTAATCTACTTTATAAATAAAAATGAATCACTAAATGTTATGCTAAGCGCAAAACTCGAGAACGGCTGGACCGATTTTAATTCTGTCTTCACTCATGGATGCACCCCGGGCGAAACCGGAAGCGGGTCGCTAGTTAATAATAAAAATAAATCTTTTCTGGTATGAAAGTAATAGAGAGAGGGGGGCACAGAGAGAGAGAGAGAGAGAGAGAGAAAGAGAGGGGGAGAGAGACAGAGAAATAGAGTCAACATTCCTATTGACGAAATTAAATCTTACCCTGTGTATATTCGCTAATGAGGTCTCGAATTCCGCTCCCATGTGTTTGCTCTTCCCGGAGACACGCTCGAGAAGCTCCAGAGCGTATTTCTGGAACATGACGTGTTCCTGACGCTTCTCCTGAAGTATCGGATCACGCATCAATACTGAAAAGTTTCGCCCATATATTCTTAAACAGGTTGTTATGTACACTTCACAAATATGTTTAACCATTTTTTTTTTACTTAGCGCCTCTTTCACAAACGTCAAGTAGGCCAAACTGTCATTTAAAGTCACCGGTAACCGGGGATAATGCAGCTGATATGCCTTTGTTTGTACGGTAAACGTCCCAAACATTAAATAGAAAATAATTAAAAAAAATCGACTATCGAATGATGCAGTAAACCGAGTGCATAATTCAATATAACAGAAAATGATTTCTAAAAGTAACTAATCAACACTTTACATGTAGTTTGTGAAAGAGGCCCTTAATAAAACAAATTCGCCTTTGCTGCAAGTCCTATAGAACAGTATTGGTTTTTACAATTAGGAGCATCATTGATTACACTCTAAGATGGTTCAATTAATTGTTTATTTTCTATAACTATAATGACAGTGTTTCATTTTTTTTTCTTTTTATGTTAAACTCGACAGACAGACAGGCTGACGGTCGACTTGATGGTAGGTGGCAGCGAAAAAAATTTCTTCTCTTGCAAGTGATTAGATAATTTCAGTTACGAATATGGATGAAGGGTGATGGTAGGTACTATCGCGGTGAATGGAGCAGACCCCCTTTCCCAACAAATTTGTCTAACGTTGAATTGAGGTTGTCATAGTAACGCCATAGAAACGTAACAAAGATAAATACAAAATGTGCACACGAAATTGTTCCTTGCGGTGGGACTGCTCCCTTGACCGCGTTAGTACCTTTGCCTGTAAAACAAGCAACGCCACAGATGCTGCAAGTGAGTAAAATATATAAATGTGCACAAATACATTTCAAAAAGGCTGTGAATTAAAATAGCCAATTACAAGGTTGTATGTGTGTGTTGTGAGTGAGTTAGTGAGTGAGTGTGTGTGTGCGTGTGTATTTGTGTGTAATATGTAGGCGACACATTGTATGTTTACCGAAATAAAATAAAATAAATAGTGTAAGGTCCATTCTTTTTTCATTGATCAAAATGGTTAACAAACAATTCACGATATAGAATAAAACAAACAATACGAACAAATTCTAAATGAATTACTCACTGAGTCAACTCTCTTTGATAATGCCTAATGTACAAATCCCATCTTTAAAACAGTCCAGTGACCATGGCGACGCTATATTTGTTTACGTTTTTGATCAATAGAAAAAGAACAGATTGTATACATATATCGCCCGATGAGTGTAATAAATAGCGTGCAACGCTCACCTTGTATCTGAGATGTGGTGAATAGTGGCAACTTGGAAATGATCTGACGGACGGTTGGACATCTGGCCAGGCCTGCGAGGGCCCGACAAGCCAACCCTCGCAGTCGGTCGGCGTCCGTTATGGGCGATTTCACCATCATCAGCGACAGTAGAACCTTTCGGGGGGGTGAACAACAAAATTAGTAAATCTGTACAAATGTACAGTCGGCCGCATAAGTCGATTAACACATTCAAAAGTGCAAAACAACTGAACACTCAACTTACTTACTTAATTAATCACTTACTGAAGCTTTTTACGATCGTTTGTACGTGAAGTTTATTTTGTTGTCTAGTCGTGACAACGACATATGGCGCGTTAAGTGTTACGTTGTGATTCACTTTTGAATGTGTTAATCGACTTATGCGGCCGACTGTACACAAAATATTGGTAATTCGATCGTAGTGTAAAAACTAGTAAGTACATATTGGGGTTGGCAAGAAATAATTAATTTCGAATTTTACAGCCTTACAGTACTAGTTGCATTATGATCTCACCTTGGTAATAGGCCGTTGTCATGGGCTTTCTAAATTTTAATGTTTCTATGATTTTGAAAATTTTAAAAATTTCAAATTCCTCACTAATTATATTGCCGTTAAAACATAAACACCTCGTGTTTTGGAAAACCCCACGCAAAGAACCAGTAGGGCTAATTTTTAACCCACTCACCATAATGCCGTTGTTAGTTCTGACACTCTCCCACACTTTTTGTATGACATCCTCGTACGATTTTAGGGCTGTTTTCTTTTTACTCGTTCCGGACATTGAGAAGCGTGTTGTTGATGACCCTGCCTGGAGTAAAAAAAAAAAACAAAATGTCGTATATCTATTGATTTAAACTAAACTACTTTTTAAAAGCTATTATAAAATCTCTGGTTATTTAAGCGACAATGAAGCCTATGAATTTAAACTCATACCAATCAGCCAATGGTCGACTGGTCTTATTGGATAATTATGATGATGATAATAATGATGATATTGATGAAAGTATAGTTACCCTGTGCACCGGTGCGCAGACACAGTTGACCAGAACGTTGAGCGCCGCCTTCTGAACGTCGGGCTCCGGGACTATCTCGCCGTCGGCCGCGCCCAGCACCACGTTGAGACCGGTGGTCACGTCCTCCCTCATCTCCACCTTCTCAGCGAGGAGGAGCTGGACGCGAGGCGACACGCAGCACACGGACACCACGTCCAGAGCCGAGCGGACGGTCTCCGCGCGTCCGTTGAAGTTCCACTCGTACGCGTACCCCACTACCTTTGCCCACCGAACGTCAACATTATTTTAGTAACCAATATAGAGCAGTTTTAGTCATTGAAGTACTACAACTATGGATTTTACAAGACTCCGCCATACTTTTTATGTGCTGCTTTGGCATTTGTGAGGCGAAGTACTTGTAGTACTTCGATGGTGGACATTATGTATATGTGTAATCATATTCAGCAAATCAAGTAATGACTTTAGCATTTACACCCTACCTGTATGAGCAAAGTGATTCCTCCCAACTCGACCAGCTCATCTACGGGCGCCCATCGCGACCAAGCGACGCTCTGAAGCAACTCTATCTGCTCCTGGATCTCTTCCGGTGACGACTTTGACGCCTGAAACGTTTGGAGGCGAGAATTTTGGAAAAGAAACCGTCATTTTCATCGTCCAATTTGATTTCTTTGGAGTAAAATTAAAACTTAAAGCAAGGCAAACTAGACAACGCAAAGAATTGTAAACAAACTTTTAAGGGTTGTCAACGTGGCTTCCTATATTATGAAACAGATAGCTTCGGATGCTTCGTGTGAGGAAAAGGAACAGTTTAATTGAATTTTCAATGAATTATGCTCAGATTATGGTACAAATTAATGACTCACTTTATACGATGGCGGTTCCGGGACATTGTCGCCCTGTTGCCTAGCGACTTGTGCTGCTCGCAAACGCAGATGTGCTTCTAAATACCTGTAAACACAAAGAGCGTTTAACAACTGTATGGGACTGTAAGACTGTGCTTAATGTATTTGTATGCTAGGAAATAGTATAAAATTTTTATAACATAATTATTTTTTCTTAATTCTTATTAATGATTATTCGTTAATAGATGTTAATTTTACTTATTCAATTTGTATCAATTTGCAATACAAGTACCGACCTCCTTAGAGCGACGCACACGTGTCTGACGATTTGTCTCGCCGCACATGTCTCGTCTTCGGAAACCCTCGACTCCTCATCATCAGATCCTAAGATCGGCAGGGTCGAAATCACGTTGTACAACTTACGTAGACCGTCCTGATATCAAAATTAGATAGTTTATATAATTGTGTCGAAATCCTCCAATATGACCCTAATCTAATGTGCTCTTACATGGTAAATTAAAAAATCTAACTTGATCGTCGAACTCCTCCAATATGATCCTAATCTAATGTGCTCTTACATGGTAAATTAAAAACATTATATTAAAAAGAAAACCCCAACCTGATTGTCGAACTCCTCCAATATGACCCTAATCTAATGCGTTCTTACATGTTAAATTAAAAACATTATATTAAAAAGAAAACCCCAACCTGATTGTCGAACTCCTCCAACATGATCCTAATCTAATGTGCTCATACGTGATAAATTAAAAACATTATATTAAAAACCCAACCTAATTGTCGAACTCCTCCAATATGACCCTAATCTAATGTGGTCTTAAATGGTTTTTTTTTTATTAGAGATGGGTTTGCTCTTGGCCAACAACCAAGAGCAACATAATAATAAAATAAACAACAACAATATAATTGAAAACATTATATTAAAAAACCCAACCTGATTGTCGAACTCCTCCAATATGACCCTAAACTGGAACGAAAGTCCGAAGAACATTGTCGCGTGACATCTCCCCGAATCGTGCGAACACTCTAGCAGCCACAAAGCGTACTTCACCAGATCCGCCAAGGTCTTCCTGGGCAGGAGGCAGACCCTCTCCATGGCGTCCTCGCAGTACGCCAAGTAGTACAGGCATATAGACACTCCAGTCGCCGCCACCGAAGGCCTGGGGACCTCTAGAAACTTCTGGAGACCGCCCATGTTGATGAAGTCTATAGAGAACTTCTTGTGACACAGCAGGGCGGCCAGATACTTTAAGGCTTCGAAGGCCAGCCTAGAGTCTCGGGACTCGCGGACGTTCAGGTATCCCAGTATGAGACCTAGGGCGTTCTGCTCGAACACGTGCGATAGGAACTGTAAAGAATATTAAAAAAATATTTTACAAAAATAGTGGTGTTCTGCAGTCATTTGGGCAGCCCTACTGGCGGCAGTAACCATCCCCTTACATAAGACCCACCGAAAAAAGACAACACGTATGCTAGTTAGTTTTGGTGAGCCAATACCAAAACATGACGATGACAGTTTTTTTTTTTTTCAATGCAATGATTTTCCTCCATTTCAAAAATGCCCAACGCGCCTAAAGAAGTTTTCACTTCAAAAATCAATCCACTCACCTCCTGATACTCCCCCATCGGCGTCAGATACCTGAGTATTAGCATCTGTTTCGTGGCGCTTGTCGGTGGGTGTATCTGTATATTCCCTATGACGTACGTCTCCATTTCGGCCCAACTCGAGTTCGAACCGGTCTCGTGCGGCAACTGGGGGGTGTTCGCGGGCGGCGCTGGGGGTCTGGGGGGCGGCGACATCATACCGCCCGCCGCCCAGTGCTCGGGGGACACCGGGACGCTCTTGGAGGTCCGATTGGGAGTCGTCTCCTTGTGATCGTCTATGTCCATGTCGCCCCCTCCGCCCTCATCCTTGTCCGACTCCGGTGAGATGGCTGTGAAGATGGTCAACATAATAATAAAGTTAAGAAATTACTAATATTATAAATGTTGTTATGGTAATAAGGTTCACTTTTGATTACTTGTTTGTTATGAAAAGAAACGCGTGTTGACTGAAAGGTGATTTTATTACAACTGAAAAACGTTAGGCTTGTAACATCTATTTAACCGTGCATTCACACATGCATACGTCTCTTGCGTTCGTTCACGCACACATTGATAACTTACTGAACAAATGTGAATGTGTTTGTTTGTTTGTTACGCTTTCACGCAAAAACTACTGAACCGATCACCGTGAAATTTTGCATACACATTGTCCATAGACACCAGAAAGGACTTAGGGTACCTTTCATCGTTCAACTCGGACGAAGTCGCGAGCACCACCTAGTGACATTATAAAAACACATACCTTTTCTTATACCGGAATTGGATCCGTTACATTTGACATCATTATTTCTCCTCTTATCGAAACGAGCAAAGTGTCTCGTTTGATTAGGCGGTGTTATTGAGTTCTGATTGTTTTGCTGAAACATTAAAACGTAGAACACTCAATTCTCAGTCTTATTTATTAATACTTAGCTTTCATTTCAATTTTTTTTTTTTTTAGTGATTGATTAGTTTTGATCTATCTATATTTTAATTCCATTGTCGTTTTTCATATATTAAAAGAGTGTTAAAAAAAAATAGTCAAAATTACATAATCTGACTTACCTTTTCATCTTGACTTTTATTTCTTAACGTGTGTAGCCTTCTGAGCATCATTGGTACTAGCATTGCATTTAATTCCCTGTAAACACAAACGATTACGTTTAAAAAATGTTTTAAAAAATCTTATTCAGTACATCGATATGGGTTGAGTGGTTTTAAGGCGTGTTAAAAAAAGCAATTATAAAAATGATTAGTATGAAAATATTTACCTAAAATTAGTGGCAATCTCTTGGACCTCCATAGCGGCAGCCAACAGGCCGGTCGCATAACACTGGAGCGGTTCCGGTGAATTGCTCGCCCACGACACGAGGCGGTGAATCAACGCTTCATTGTCCTTCAAATTATAAATTGTCGTTCACTACTAGCCTATCACACGCGACTTCGTCCGCGTATCTCTATTACACATAGCCCTAGTAATGTAGCTTTCTATAGGTGAAAGAATTTTTTAAATCGGTCCATTAGTTTTTGAGTTTATTCATTACAAACAAAAATACAGATATTTTACTTTTATAATATTAGCATAGACTAACTGTTGCACGTGACTTTGTCCGTGTATCTCTATTACATAATATAGCCCTAGTAATGTAGCTTTCTATAGGTGAAAGAATTTTTTAAATCGGTCCATTAGTTTTTGAGTTTATTCATTACAAACAAAAATACAGATATTTTACTTTTATAATATTAGCATAGACTAACTGTTGCACGTGACTTTGTCCGCGTATCTCTATTATATAATATAGCCCTAGTAATGTAGCTTTCTATAGGTGAAAGAATTTTTTAAATCGGTTCCTTAGTTTTTGAGTTTATTCATTACAAACAAAAATACAGATATTTTTCTTTTATAATATTAGCATAGACTAACTGTTGCACGTGACTTCGTCCGCGTATCTCTATTAAATAATATAGCCCTAGTAATGTAGCTTTCTATATGTGAAAGAATTTTTTAAATCGGTCCATTAGTTTTTGAGTTTATTCATTACAAACAAAAATACAGATATTTTTCTTTTATAATATTAGCATAGACTAGCTGTTGCACGCGAATTCGTCCGCTTAACTTAATAAAAAGTAGCCTATGTTACTCGCTAATAATGTAGCTTTCTATATGTGAAAGAATTTTTTAAATCGGTCTATTAGTTTTTGAGTTTATTCATTACAAACAAAAATACAAATCTTTTCCCATAGAAAAAATATTAGTATAGACTTATCGCAGGAGAATGCAACAGACAGTAGAGCAATGAATTTTTGTATTTATCGTTTTGCAAATTGATACTGTTTCTAAAAAATATATATTTAAATGTATATGGCATGTATGGCAGCAGTAACCACCCCCATACAGAATACCAGCGTGAAATAACAGCACTCCAAACATTAGGTAAACCTATCTTAATAAGCATTGAAACCACAACAAAAAACCTATAAAAATAAACTAAATGAAATTATTATACAAATTTTTTTTCAAAATAAAATCTGGCTAGTTATAAAAATTATGTATTATGTGGCTTATAAAAAAAAAATTCTTACATTGAAGTTTATTTTTTAAACTTTTTTAATTTGAAATTTTTGAGTTTACACCGACATAAAAATAAAAGTCAACAAAAAAATCCTCACCTGAAATACAACACTCATCTCAAGGCCCGGCATGAGGTCTAGTGTGAGACGACAAGCGGCCACATTCAATTTGTTAACATCACGACCGGTTATGTTCTGTCTAGAGTAATATGTGTCTCGGACATAGTCGTTTACTAACTGAAAACGAAATATATATTTAATAAGTTGACGGGATACGGTTCCAAAGTTCCCTCAGGACTAGAACCATGTCCATCCCGAGGGGTACTTTTAGTTGGTAGAAATCCACATAACCCTATGACGAATTACTAATCTGTCAAATACAGAAACAATCGTTCATAGGGTAAATGAAAAAAAAAAAAACAAGTTTTTTCTCAGTGATATGTTAAGTAAGTACTAGATTGAACACTCCCTACGATGTCTTGCTAAATTCATGTTCCAACGCGGAAGGTGCGCGGGTCTTGGCGGGGGACGGCGCGGCAGTAGTGTCAAGGTCAATACGTCAAGTCGTAGACAACCGTAATATTAATATGGCCGACCCAATAAGCACGTCGGTTTAAACAAATTAAATATTAACCTATTAAACTTTTCAATATTAATAAAACTTACCTATGGAACGTCACACCAGCAGTTTTACCAATATTTTTTGTTGTATTTTTGCAATATCTCATCACACAAGACGGCATTTTTACTGGTTTTGAAAATAATAACGCGCCTAATCTCTACGAGCGCGTATGACAGACTGTCAAACGGTAAGACGTTGGAACTCCAATCACTTGGAACACTCATCGCGTCTTGAGTGTTCCATCTAGTATTTACTTAACATATCACTGTTTTCTCTGTAATTAATAGAGCCTAAGATCTAAGAAAAGCAATAAGAAAGAGAGTCGAACTGTAACTAATTAAGTAGTGGCAGGGCACAATGGATTTTGCAATCATTTGGGCAGAGCATCTGGTGGCAGTAACTCCCCAATTACAGAAGACCACAGTGAAATAACAGCATGAAATGTGTGCTTTTGTGTTTTAATGAGCGAGTAAGGGATTCCGGAGCCCATTTCCCTAAACATTCCTAATTTCTATTAAGATGAGCAGTACACTGTTTGCTCGTGTTCATGTTAAAGGACTGCATAAGTGAAAGTTTACAAAAAAAGTTTAAATATTTTATTTTTTCCAAAGATGTCGGCTATTACACTCACAAATAATTTTCTAAATGCACTTAAAAATCCCATTTCTATTGGAACATTAGTTTAATTTGAGAAAGACTCACTTTAGTCATGAAATTGTCCTTTTTAAACATAACTTTAAGCGCATGACCTAGTGCACATTCTGGATCTGTACGGGACGGATGCCGTTCGTCAAAGGGATCCGGATCTTTCTTCATAAAATTCTCTGTTTCTGCTTCAATTATTTCAGCTATCCTGTAAACAAAATAACAACAACATGTACTAAGGAAAAATATAAATGCTAACATTATAAATGTGAAAACAACTCAGTCAGTCTGTCTGTTAACGTCAGCCTTAAATACTCAACCGATCATCATGAGTCAAGTACTCAACAAGACTCAACAGGAGTCAAGTATTCAATAATTAGTGGAAATCAAAGATGTTACTTTGATAGAACTGATTTTTGGGACAACAAGGTGTTATTCCGATAAAAAAAAAGACTGCCTTAAAAAAACTGAATCATATATATTATTGCCTTGCATTAGTGGAAGAAAAAAATCTTCTTAACATAAAAAATAACATTAATGCAATTAATTAATGCATCGGATTTCAACTGGTATGTGTTTTAATGTATTTTGAGGATATTTTTGATATGTTTTGATATATTTTTTGTAAAACTAAAAGCCAGCAGCCTTGCTATGCTGGGTGCTTGGAATCAACGATATAAATCGCTGCTTAAAAACTAAAGGGCCACAAATCAAAATTACACTTTTTACAGGAGAGCTAATTGAAAAAAATTAAATTATTTTTGTCTATTTTTTTTTCTTATTAGATATATATCAGATATATGCATATTATACATTGTTAGAAGCGTATTTTTAAGTAGTATTAAATGTTTTAAGTACTTTTTATAATAAAGTGAATACTAGAAGAGATATAAGCATATAAGTTACTTTTAAATATATAAAAAATGATCAAAATATACTAAATATGGAATAAAACAACCATAAATCTTTTTGCAACATATAATATGAAGGATTGTGATTGTATTTTTGCAATAAAAACATTTTTGTATTTTTTTGTTTTATGGCCCTTTAGTTTTTAAGCAGCGAAATGTCCTTCCAAAAATTATACTCATTGTTCCAAGATGAATTTCATAATTACAATTTAATTTACATAATATTATTCAGTATGTTAGCAAAGAATGTGTAATATATATTATTATTATCTTAGGAAAGAGAAACATAGCCAGCTATCTGGCAGTGAAAGTCCCATCAAAATCGATCCATCCATTTCGGAGATTAATCTGTGTTTTTGTTACAAGTACCATCACAATTTAGGTACTTACTTTTTTTTAATTGTCTTTTTATATTTTGGGGATTTCACCTTAAGGTAATTACTTCTATATATATATTTAATAAAAACCAGTTATTTTGACATAAATCTTTGCAAGCCTTATAGAACCATTATAAAACTATATTATAACTTAAACATTTACAATAAATGTTGTTAAAAAATATTATATAGTACTACAGTTTTCTGTATTCTTATTTATTTATACATTCTAAAGAGTTCCAAAAGTTCCAAGCAACAAGCTGCAGTGTCCACGGCGTTTTCAGATAGCTTCATAAATTTGCCTATTGATTCTGATTAAATAAATTAAATCAAAATTTTAAAAAACCAGGCCGTATGTTGATAACACACTTCTGTTCTGATAACCATAAAATGTGACACTTTGACGTCCAGCCAAAACAAAAAAAATACCTGGTCAATGTAGGGATAGGGTCGTAGCCAGGAGTGGAGTGCTGTTCTTCCCATAGTCGTAAGAGTTCCGTGACCTCTTGTGCGGGTGCGGAGTCCATTTCAATTGCATTAACGTAAAAAATGTTATTGAAAAACTAACTATAACCTCCAACTTGACACTGAAACTGGTGAAAAAATATTTCCTAGTGTATTTTTTAGCGGTTGCCTAGGGGGCAATTGAAAGATTCATTTCTAAATTGATTTTTAAATTTTTAAAATGTACTAAAAACAAAGATTCAAAATTCTCTTGATACAAAAGTGTATTCACTATAACGCATAAATGGAGAAGAATGATCACCAGTCACCACAGAATAGAAATCTATATGCAGTGTGACCATCTCGAAATGGAAAACACTGCCCATTTTGGGCTGGAAAACTGCCAAATTCTTGCCATATATTTTTCAATTAAATAAAATATAAGAACAAAAAAGAAATAAAAGTGTATTATTTAGTATAATTTCTACTAATAAAATTAAACTTAATCAAAAAATCAAGAATTATATTTATTAATAACAAGCTTTGACGATTTCTACAAAAATAAATGTGAAAAACTTATTAAATTATTATTAAATTAATATTAGAATTCTTTATTTCTACTATCTTTGTATAGATTTGTATAGATTTTGACCATTTTTTGCGTGGACACACAATCGCCATGTTCGCTAATGCCTTATTGTTTTATGTGGTAAAAAACAGAGTAGAGATTTATGTCTGCTTACAAATCTATTACGCTTCTTTGTTTCTATTTAATTTAGTTGAGAGTTTTCTCTCAAATAACCGTTCTTTCACAAGAACCATTGGATAAGGGCAAACATAAGACTTTTTGTGAATTTGTAATGTAAAAATATTTTCTCGTTCCATAATTTTTTCTTATTTTACCAATAGCACCTCAAAACTTTTCAAATCCACGAAAGCGGGCATTCTCCCATTAAGATGATATGTTTTGTAACGTTGACAAAACGTTATTTTTGACTTCGGTAATGGCATTTAAGAAAAAACCTTTGATAATAGGGAAAATTATTCTCATAAGTGAAATCCTGCCAAACTTTCCTAAACTCAAGTATCTGCCAAACGTTAAATTATGGGCTCAATCTTGCCAAAATGGCAGGATCCTGCCACATATGGTCACACTGTATGTTCACATCACAAGGGCACGACCACAGAACACCTCAAAGCTATAGAGCAACAAAGACTGAGTGAAAAGAGGCTATGCATATGACATGGCTACACTACAATGTGAACTCACCGATTTTAGTTTTGTTGCTGTTGGTTCAAAAAGAAATAGCTACCTACTTGTCTCATATAAGTTCTATGTGTATGTAATTTTTATTAGGTACAGCTTGTCAAAAAAGTGATGCCACTTTTTAATTTCTACACTTTTTTTGACAAAAATATCACAATTTATCACATTACTACCTATATATTTAACACGAATCTTTAAAATAAATAGTAGATACTTAGCGTATGCTAAATTATAAATCTATCTCCAATACAAAGAAGTGCGATATTATTTCTTAATTTATACAGCGCCATCTTAACATGTCTATGGTTAATAGCAATTAAATGAACCGTAATAAGTTGTTCCTTAGCAACTGTTTTGTCAAAAATTTAAATCTAAATGAAGATTTCAATAGCAATATTTGACAAAAATGTCCGATATTCAAGGTTTGTTTAAACAGCATTGCGTTGTGCCTGATGTGGTTAATACGGCTCCAAGTGAAATAATAAATATCCAGTATCCAAGTGGCGTAAGCGTAGAACTGGGCAAAGAATTAACTCCAACTCAAGTTAAGGATGCTCCTGTAGTTAAATGGGCTGCCAAAGAAGAGGAGTATTATACTTTAGCAATGGTTGACCCTGATGCACCTAGTCGAGAAAAGCCAACCTTTCGGGAATGGCATCATTGGCTCATTGGGAACATTTATGGTGGAGATATTAAAAAAGGAGAAATACTTTCTGATTATATCGCCTCTGGTCCCCCGAAAGGAACTGGTTTGCACCGTTATATTTTTTTGGTTTACAAACAAACGGAAAAGTGTAATTTTTCCGATATGCCTAAACTTCGTAGCAATTCGGGAGACAAAAGAGGAAAATTTTCTATTTCAAAATTTGCTACAAAATACAAATTGGGGATACCTGTGGCTGGTAATTTTTACGTTGCTAAATATGATGATTATGTTCCTAAATTATATGCAACACTCAAAGGATAATAATTAGAACTAGCATAACAGGAGCCTTTAAAATAATATAATTTATTATCAGTTTTAAAATTAAAACTATCTTGCTAGGAGGCTATAAAATAAATTATAATTTGTATATGGTAACACTTTTAGATTGTCTATGACCTAATCGATAACAATTTCCGCCTCCGCGTGACATTTTCATTTTTGGTCCGCCATTATCGTCCGCCATTACATTTCTGGAGTTTGCGTAAATTGGTCGTTGCACTCGTTGCTCTATTCGCGAGCGACACATCCCCGCGCATTATCAGTGACGTTTGTTTCGTGCGTCGTATCGCAGTTTTATTGAAACAAAGAGACTCCACGTTCAATCGTATGTCCATCCAGAATCTCAACACATTTGACCCATTCGCCGATGCTATCAAAAGCTCGGAAGACGACGTTCAAGATGGATTAGTCCATGTCCGCATCCAGCAAAGGAACGGGCGTAAAACGCTAACTACGGTGCAGGGCTTGTCCTCTGAATATGACCTGAAGAAGATCGTGCGGGCATGCAAGAAGGAGTTTGCTTGCAACGGTACCGTGGTGGAGCATCCCGAATACGGCGAGGTGCTGCAATTACAAGGCGACCAGCGCGAGAACATTTGTCAGTGGCTCACTAAGTCAGGCCTAGTGAAGCCTGAACAGCTGAAAGTGCACGGCTTCTAAGCCGCGCCGCAACCGCAGAAGAAAAAACAGTGTACCGTATCATGTTCACCGCATCGTGAAACCATCATAGTCATTGAAAAATATAATGAAAACGTGCGCGTTATAATATAATCTTATCGAATATGTATTTAGAAAGCACCGATGTTTACAGAGAAGTGTGGATCGCGTGGCTTAGTAGGCCTCCCGCGCCCTGTGCCTTGCTCTATCCTGTACATTATGTCTCCGTAATACAGGTTTTGTTGCATTAAATAGCCGAACGAAATAGTATAATAATAATCACTTTGTTTTTTATGACATTATATTTAAAAATTGCTGTAAAGGTTATATGATGTGTCTCAATAATTAATAATAATTAAAACATGTTTTTTGCATAGCAAGGCTTTTATTTCTGCGTGTGTGGCATGTTAAGTATATTAAGTAACGGCATTTTCCTTTAGTTGAACTAACAATAGTGTAGTGAAAGTAGGTTTGCAGAATGCGGCAAATTCCGCTATGACAGTCACGCAAAGTTTAAAAAGAAAATACACTGCTAAAATCTCAAGAAGTTAAGTTTTGTGACAAAAAAAAGAATTTATAGATACCTATATATTGTGTTATATGCTATTGCATTCTTCAATAATTATCATTTTGTAATGTTAAATGGGTGTCATTGCAATATAGATCTTATTTCTATTAAGTACATAGCAATTAATTTCCAATACCATATTTTCACAATCTGAAATGACTCATTGGCTTTTGCCTTGAATGTTCTTGAGGAAACGAAAAGCGACCGTTGAGTCACGCAATTGGAATAATAAATATGATTTAGTGGACATGCCCTTAAATTAGACATGATGTCTTGTGTAATAGATTAAAATTACTCTTTTTTTTTTTAATAAATATGTTATTAAAACTTAACATTAGTACATAGTTACTTCAAAGGCATTGTGTAAAACATAAGAGAAATTATGTAAGTAATTTATTGGACTAGTAAGAGATTGTGTAACTTCTAAAAGATTTAAAATCATAGAGTAACTTATTTTAATGTAAAAGCTGTCAGACAGGGTGACACTTGTAGAAAAACAATAGTCCACATGCTGTTATTTCAGGATGGTCTTCTGTAAGATGTTACAGCAGCCAGACGGGCTTTGTGTGTGACATAAAAAAACATAAGTACATTTTTTATATAAGATTCGTCACGACAGGCTGACAGTCCACCTGATAGTAGGTGGCTACAGTTTCCTATCACAAGCAAAGCCACAGTTGCTCCAAGTGCACTGATTAGAAAGAGATGAAAAAATAGGCTCTGGTATCCCTTACCGAAACAAAATAGCACACATGGGATGGTTAATAACTGAAACACTGTATACCCAAAATAAATAAAAATGTAGATAATAATATGGGGTATATTGCGAAAAAAATAGATTAAGTAGGTACTTATTCAAACATTGTATTTAATTAGCAAAATTAATAAATGCTGATTTCATATTTAACTAGCGATTCCATTTTTTTCTGCAAATTATATACTTACCTACACAAACTTTCTTTCAATTAGTGAAAACTGTATTAAAATTTCTTAGTTGATTTAAAAGTTAGCAGAGAAATAAAAGCAGACATGGACCACAGGCAATACCCGTTATACCGTTATTAGATGGGAAGATAAATATAGGTAGCACAATATAGATGCGCTTATGAAGGTGTTAACTTTTTTATGGTAATGTCAGCAAACAGGCTGACGGTCCACTTGATGGTAGGTGGCTACCGTCGCCTATAACAAGCAATTTTACAGTTGCTGCAAAAACCATAGAAGGAAAATAATAATAATGCATCAAAGAATAAGGGAGGGATGAGGTAATGGGCCATTATATGCTTTTATCCCATAATATGCTGTGGTCTTCTCTTCTGTAAGAAATGGTTACTGCCAAAATGACTGCGCAAACGCAGTATTGCAGGAAAGTAATGGCCAAGTTGATCCTGCTGGGAATCGAATCCTAGAACAGAGAGATAAGGCAAGCACCCTAACCACTTATCAAACGGTCTTGTCATTTTGATTGTGGATTCAATTTGATGGATTGATTGACTGTGATTTAATTTCGATTTACTAAAGTGATACAGGGGCCCTAGACAAAGTGCCATTTTAAAAACGATAACGAAGTTCGCTAAATAAAAAATGTATGGGATTGACATATGTCACGTGGTACGTCGAATTCGATAACCAAGTTGGTAGACAAATGTTGCTTTTCGAATCGAAATGATTTATTAACGAATGGGTTCTAGTGCTATTCCCATACATATGCTTAGCCAAGTGGCACTTTTGACGTTCGTTTTCGTTTTCGTCTTCGATAATGTAACGAAGCCCAAGATGCTGTAGATATCGACACAATTCATTCGCCGAGTGTTATTTTTCGTGGTAAAGTTGTTAAAAATCAAAGAGTACATATTTAAAAATGCATTCTCTACGTTTATTGTGGGCTGCACAAAACAAAACTGGTTGAGGCGCCAAAGGAGGTTTAAGTTGCGACGACAAATGGAAAAAATACACGATATGCCGGAACTATTGTTTACACAGCATTTTCGGTTAAATAAAATAACTTTTAGAAAATTATGTGACGACCTAAAAGCTCAGCGGTTTAAAAGGGTCTGAAGAAATTCCCCCTTGAAACAAAGGTAAGAAATTTCACATTAATAAACCTACCTATTTGATTACCTATATTACCTACATACAGTTAGCTAGTCATAACCAAAGCAGTGCCAGCTTATATAAAACCTAATCGTCTTTTTAACTTCTTATAAAAATGTTAATTTTATTGTAATGATAAGTACCTACGTATTATTATGATGGTGTCACCTAAAATTATAAACTGCAACCATCGATGACTGCAACAAATTAATAAATTATAAATTTGGTTTTAGTGCCTATTAAATTGCCTTTTGTATTTTTCAGGGCCAATATCTTACGCAAAGGACATCAGAGAGGTTGTTAACGCCCTCAACCATAATTGTATGGGTAGCAGGTGGTTCCACAAACACCACAAGAGATCCCAAATCAAGAAGAATTGATTAGCAAACTTGGAAATATTATGACGACCCATAATATGTGAGTCATGTGTAATGAAACGTGAAGTTCACAATTTTATTTTATTGTTACATATTTTTACATTTACTTTGTATTATAATAAAAATATTTAAAAATTGTTTTGTTTTTGTGTACAATTTAAAACAAAACTATATATAGAGGTAATGTAAGTAATTATAAGAGTCAGGGTAAATAAAATTATGACACAGACAACTTTTTATTAAGCAAACATAAAATTTGAATAGTAAAAATCACCTCTCAATTTTAATATTGAAGATATTAAGTTAGGAAGTATTAAGTAGATAAGTTTTACTAAACATTACCCTAAATAACTATCATTGAAATAAATCTCAGTCGATAATACCTTTGGGGTATTTTACCTTTGATAAATATTGTGCAAAACTTGAAAAAACATAATCTGTCTCATAGTTGAACAACATTGTCAGTCTTATTGGATTAAAAAGTACAAGAAGGTTAAGTATATCCCTACATATTAATTAGCAACTCATTACATACACCAGGCTGTCAAATAAAAAACAGGACGTTTTTCCATGAATATTTGGCTTAGCTGGTAGATGTTTTTGAATTTTGAGTCATTTCAAATGATGTGAGTTTTCTTTGTTTGTTTTGTTCTTTTAAAAACGAGTTCATTTGTGAGCACATTTGACACTTGTTATTGGAGTTCTCGGTGTTTTGTTTTGGTCTAGTATTTCATTCTCTGCTTATTACTCATCACTATACACTATATGGGATCCATTAACTATTAGAAAAACTCGATCTTCAGTGCGCACATATCTCTATATTTTCATAATTCAATTACAATACTCTTCACATTCATTTTACATAACTTATAAATCAATAGTAAACATAATCTTTAAAACATAACATCATCTCCCAATCTATTTTTTAAACTATTTTATTTTCTAAAACTAGTTAGTATTATTCCAATAAATACTTCCAACAATATTGACGGCTTAATTGTGATATTTACTTCGCAACCATAGCCAATTTTCGTTTATTAGCGAATGAACCCATTCGTCACAACGATAACGATCGTAGTGTCACTTTGGCTAGGAAATTGTTTTCGTTATCTCGGAAACGATTGACGAACTCAATAGCGAATCGCTAAAAATAAAATGTATGGGATTGACATATGCCTTCGCTAAATCACGTGATACTTCCCATACATTTATAACTATCGAACTTCGTTATCGTTATCGTTATGGCACTTTGTCTAGGGCCCCAGAGCAGCCCACTGTTAAAAAAAAAACAGGTAGTCTGAAAATATAATAAAAATATGGGCGCAAACGTTCTGTCGTTAACAGTGGTGGCGCCACCGTCGTCACGGGCCTAAAGATGTCAGTCAGACGTGGGCAGTTAGTTGATTATAAAATCCACTTAAACGTTTCACAACTGCCGTGCGTTTCGTGATGGATATTTTATTCGTTATTAATCGAAACCCAAATTATATGTAGAAATTTTCAGTATAATTTAGTCTGTGTTAAGTAATCGAAGGATTAATTAAGTGGACTGTGGCAATGAAGTCACTATAACAGAATTTGATTTGACAGGATCAGGATATAATATTTTATATTTTGTAATTTGTTTGAGCCAAAGAAATTGCTTTGGTTTTTGGTTTGAGCAGTGGATTAACTTTTTATTAAATAAATAACTTCAGTTAATTAGTTTAATGCATTTTGTAATTAATTTTAAACTCTTACATTAACTGGAGTATCTTTAAATGTGTATGTAAGAAAAAAAAACTTGAAATATTTCAAGCAGCATATAATTTATAATATAATATAATTTTTCCTATATTTCTTTTTAGTTTTATGGTGTATAAATGAGCTGTAAATATGTCTGATAAGCCGCTTACTCTCGGACAGCGTGTAAAAGTGATAGGAAAAGACGTGAAAGGATCTGTTGCGTACGTTGGATATCCGACTTTTGCTACGGGTAAATGGATCGGTGTGATTCTTGATGAATCGAAAGGGAAGAACAATGGTACTATCAGAGGACACGCGTATTTTACGGTAAATTTTTTTGACTAATATGATTACTTTGTTAGGTTTCTATCCATAAAAAATTTATAAACTAGCTGGTGCCCGCGACTTCGTTCGCGTTCAAAATGTTATAGAGCCTAAAGCCTTCCTCGATAAATGGACTATCCAACACAAAAAGAATTTTTCAATTCGAACCAGTAGTTCCTGAGATTAGCGCATACAACCAAACAAGCTCTTCAGCTTTAAATAATAGTATACAAATACATAGTTTTTGTGCATAGATATAACTAAATCATAGTTATATACACTGTCTCGCGTTCATTGTATGATGGCAACACCGGATGTTGGCCACACTGGGGAGCATCCGTAGGCCACGAGCTAGAACAGGAGGTATGAATTGTGTGACTTGCCACATATAGTGAATTACCGAGCCAGTGCCCCTCATACGCTACAATATAGATGTGAAAGTACCAGTCTATCTGTCTTTTACCTTTTAATGCCTCAACTACTCTATCGAGCACTATGAAATTATGTATACACATTGTGAGGGATACAGAAAAGGACATAAAAAGACAGAAACTGTTCCATAGCTCAAAAAGGATCGAAGCGTACATACAAAGGGACAGATTGTTGGAAGCGACTATTTCATACTATTGTTAGCACCCTCTATTTCGGGTACATTAATTAAACCACTTTATGTTTAGTCCAAATACTTTTATCGTCCGGTCAATGTATCAGAACTACAATTCCAACTATGAGATGTGCAGACATACAACAACAACCTCTTTCGGGAACACATTTGTTCAACTGACTGACTGATATCATACAACCAAATGAATTTGAACGAATGAAAACCTCTTTTTGAAACGTCACAGATAACTTTTCAATCAACTTCAGTCGACATAAATAGCAGACACTAAAGCCCGTCACAAATGTAGCTATAATATATGTTAATATACCGTTTTATAATATATATTACGATATACATTAGTGACATCATAGAAATATATATTATAGCTATGTGTGTGACAGGCTTAATACTATGTAAAGAAGTAGGATTCAGGTAAAGCTAAGATAACATTTTTGTTGCTGACCGTACACATAATTATACCCGACAATATTATATACCTTTCTATTTTTTCCATAAATTCCAGTGTGAAGAGAACTATGGCGTTTTTGTTCGTCAATCTCAAATACAACTGCTCGATGCCGATGACAATCCAATGGAGACATCGATGACTGCATCCTCGGAGGAGGGTCGGACTCCAGCAGCAGCACCCAATCGGAGACTCAGCAGGTATGCTGAAGTTGAGGGTTTATTTCATTTACACTTTAAGAGTAGCCATAGATTCTAGGAACTAATATTATGATTATTTTTTGCTATAAGTATTGACTTAGGTATTTTACTCACATTGATGTTTCTATGTTTATTAAATTCGCCGTTAGGTATTAAACATTTGCCAGAGTCCTCACAACACAGTGTAGTAAGCCTACGCCATACTTTTATATATCATTTTTTTTAGGTTTTTAGGATGGGTAACATCGAGTTAAACCTTTTACAAGTGTACTATAATGATATGTCATCATAATTAATTAGCATCCAATAGAATCGTAGTCTTTTTGGCTCGTAACTTTGCTTAGTTCATCATTGAAAACCTAGTTTGAAAATTAGTTAAGTTCAATTCATTAGTTAAGAAAGCCAACGTTTGTCACAGATGCCGAAATAAGTCTTGAAAGAGACATATTGATATAGTTATTAATTACTAGCTGTCGCACGTGACTTTGTCCGCGTAACTTTATAAAATATAGTCTATGTTACTCCCTGATAACGTAGCTTTCTATATGTGAAAGAATTTTAAAAAATCGGTCCACTAGTTTTTGAGTTTATTCATTACAAACGTACAAATCTTCTCTATTTATAATATTAGTATAGATATTCATTCCTGCGACGTGCGTTGGCGCAGCTAAACATATAGTATAATCGAATCAATATGATAGTTGTTTGTCTAATATATAGTGTGTGTTTTTTCTCGCTAGTATAACAGTGGCCCAGAGATCTAGACCGACTACGTGAGTACTAGAAAGAAGATGTAGTTTTGCACAACGCTGAAGCTTATGCACCCCCACTTTTTTTTTCTAGTCTTTTAAAAGAAAAAGCTATTCTCCTGTTCTATAGGAATTAATAACAAAAATATTTTAGCGTTAAGTGTTACGTTACAATTTGATTGAAAAAAAAAGTCCATGAAAAGCAAAACGCGTGGACACTTAGTACCTACAAACGGCGTTAGGGCCGACGCTGACTGACGGTATTGCACGGCAAAAAATTATTTTTTTCTGAACATATTATTTTAAACCTTATTCCAATGACTTTAGCACTCACTCTCCTCTATTTCAATACCAAGAGACTTCGTCATGCCTCGTCATGCCATGGCATTCCATCAAAAACAAGTGCTATCGTCACTCAAAATCAAATCAAAATATTTATTCATCAAGTAGGTTTCTCCGAGAAAAACTTGTCATTATAAATTTAAATTTACCAAGGTTTCGGAAAAAAAAGCTTTTTTAGCATCTAAATGCCAATCAAACATTTTAACAAAATTATGTACACAAAACCGATTTTGGAGTAACGCAATGCTATAAACCTGAATAGATTTCGGCACGAAACGGCTGTGTACTGTGTGGTATATTACTGTGGAAGGAGCATGCCGCGCCATGCCGAAGCCGAAGCATGCCACGACGTTCCGAAGCACGCCAAAACATGCCGAAGCATGCCACTACGTACCGAAGTAAGTCAAGACATGCCGAAGCATGCCACGACGTTCCGAAGCATGCCAAAACATGCCGAAGCATGCCACTACGTGCCGAAGCATGCCAAGACACGCCGATGCATGCCATGACATGCCAAAGCGTGCAAATTGCCGTGCCCATTAGTGTCAACGCCGGCCCTTACGCGTCGTATCGCGACGGATCTAAGCGTGAACAATACATTACGCGTATTTTTTAAATATTGTAACGTAAACTTGTGCTAAAATTATTACGTAACACGAGACTCTTTAAATTTGACTAAACATTTTAACATTGAAAATAAATAATTATTTTATAATTATTAATATTATAATTCGGATTAAATATAATATTTTTTTTTTTTTTGCAAGTAAGTTTGTTTTGTTGATAAAAAAAGCTTTCAATATTTTTTCTTTCTTTACTTTTCTGCCGTCTTAAAGCGTTCAACTGACGAGAGAATGTTTTCATTTTTAAATGTATGTGAAATGTATAAAATACTTTTATCCATGAAATATTTTATTAATTAATTAATGATAATGTGGATGCATATTTTAATAGTTGCGTAAATCTTTTATCTTATTTAGCGATACAAATGATTTTGTTTGTTTATAGAACGAATTTTGAACCAAACTGTGGAATTTGGTTCACTTCACACATTTGCGTAAATATGCAGTAGGTACATACTAGGCTTTTGCCCGCGACTTCGCCCGAGCCCGCTTTCCTTAGATGTTGATACATCTAAGATTTTAAATTACTTATTATTAATTGTACATGATCCTTCGGGGACAATACTTTTTTCTGAATGAAAGGTACCCTATGTCCTTTTCTATATCTCTGAAAACGAGTATGCAAAATTTCAGACTATATCCAAGTAATTGGTGGTCTGATCTGCATCTCTTATTATTTTTTAATGACATATTGCATTAATAAGTATTAAGTGTTCTATATAACTACTATATCCAGGTTATTGGTAGTTTAACATGCATTACTTGGACACTCATTGATGTTTGCACCTATAAGAATTGTAATTTTTGGTCCTTCGAGCCAGATTTTTCATTTAGAATATTACTTGAAATGATATGAATATTATAATATCCATCCACTAAATTCATATAACATGTAATGTAACACAATAACATATAACCACTAACATTGTTGGTGATTACCTGAAGGGTGCGACGGAAGGCGTCGCCAGCGCAGACCAAAACCGGAACGTTATCAATGTCGAGGTAAAGATATGTAACATACGACAGTTTAATACTACATTATATTAATGTCTGTTAGAGCATCGTTTCTCAAACTATGGATGAAGTGATCAACAAGACCTGTAAACGTTATATACATAAAATTATACACAAAAAATTGTGGTGTTTGGTTTGTGTATTACTCAAAAAAACTCGAAAACTAACTAGCGAAAACTAGGATTGATCATATCTATTTTTCGCATAATATAATGTCGACCGCGAGAAAAATTAGGTTTTTTTACGGTACCATCTGCCGAAAGCGAGGAGAACTAACTCGCCAACGAGAACCGCTGTCACATTTAAAGTGGATGTTAGCCGTTGTTATGGCAGCCGCTGACCGTTGAACGTCAAAGAAAACCACAGCGAAGCGTGGTCGGGTTAATAAATGACAATAAAGTTTTTGAAATAATAAATTTAATTAACCATCAGATCATAGAAACCAAGCACTTTAGAATATTATAATCATATCACCATACTAGCGTAAATTGTACAGTGAATTGTAGTGGTAGCAACAGAGTTTGTTAAACTTTTAATAGGCTATTAATAGTGGGTAGCTATAAAAGTTTATAGAGAAGTTTGAGAAACGATGCCCTTAGAGCTAGAGAATGTTGCGGCGTGACGTCATTCATCAGACATAACGGTTGCGTGACGTCACGCGTTAAATATTCTCACACCATCTCACGCCTCGCGGAAAGCTTTCACTGTTGCATATATATACATATTATAATATTTTGCCGTCTTGAAAGGGAGTATAGTATAAGCTTTCACTATCGATTGGAAGAAATAATAAATAAATTTATATAATAAAGAATTTGTATATTCAATACATAGTTAGTGCGAAAACCAAATATGTACTATCAAATTCACATATAGAAATGATGTAACATTATATTATACGACTATACGTGCACATTTATTGTCATATTTATTTAGATTCACATTGTAATGACTGTGTCGCTGTGGTTTTCACACTTATTAAAATTAATACACTCCCCGCAACTTGAATAAGACCACTATATTTTTTATTATTTTTTTGAAATATTTACGAATATAATTTCATTACTATATCACTAAACGTTTCTTTTTGTATGCTGTGTAGATTATTGTATTTTGTTGCGCAATAGTTTACATGGTTGCATCTAGAGACAAGTTCGTACATGTTACAGCGCACCTCTTGAATACGACCAGTATTAACTTATTGCCGGACAGTTGAAGGAGTGCGAGTGTATGACATTGACATGTGCTTGATATTATCAAAGAAATAACGAAATAGAGTTAAAACTTAGTTTCATTTAAATATGGGTAAGAAAAAGTGTTTGTCTTCAGAAGAAAGAGGAAAAATTATAATTTTGCATGAAGAAGGATATTCAAATAGAGCGATTGCAAAAAGAATTGGACGATCGCATCAGGCATTAAGTAATTTTCTTAAAAAACCTGAAAATTATGGTAGACGTTTTAAAGGACGAACAAAATTTGTCACTACAGCAAGGGAACGTCGAGCGATATTGCGTGAAGCATCTAATTCAACCTTGACAGCTAGACAAATAGCACATAATGTTGGAACTAAAGCTTCATTAAGAACAGTACAGAAGATATTACAACAATGCCCACATTTAAAACGCCTGAAAATTAAACGTAAACCGGCTTTAAAACCGTTTCATATAAGTGAGCGACTTAGATTTGCGCGAGAAAAAATGCACTGGAAAACTGAGTGGTTTCAAGTAATTTTTAGTGACGAAAAAAAATTTAACCTTGATGGGCCTGATGGCTTCTCTTATTATTTTCACGACTTACGCAAAAATGAATTGATTTTGTCTCGACGACGTAAAGATGTTGGTTCGGTAATGGTATGGGGAGCTGTTTCATATAAAGGTACGATTGACTTAGTTTTCTTAAAAGGCAAACAGAACTCTCAAAAATATATAGAACTATTGGAAAAAGAAAAGAAAAAGTTTATCAAGATCAATGGTGGTCAAGATTTTATTTTCCAACATGATAATGCCAGTATTCATTCAGCACACGCTGTCCAGACATGGTGCCAAAAACATCATGTGAATGTTCTGCAATGGCCATCAAATTCACCAGACCTAAATATCATGGAAAACGTTTGGGGATGGCTTTCCTGTCAAGTATATGAAAATTCACGGCAATTCACTACTTCAGAAGAGTTACAGAAAACGTTGCAGCAAACTTGGAATAACATCTCCGTTAAATACTTAAAATCTCTATATAATTCAATGCCTTCCAGAATATTTGAATTAATTCGAAATAATGGTAAAAATACTAGTTAATAATCAATAAATTTAATTTTTATTTGCAAAAATATTTGTATTTTATTTTCTGGTCGTATTCAAGAGGCGCGCTGCAATATCCACGAACTTGTCTCTAGATGCAACTATGCAAACTGTTGCGCAATAAAATACAGTAATCTACACAACGTACAAAGAGAAACGTTTTAATGATACAGTGATGAAATTATATTCGTAAACATTTAAAAAAAATAGTAAAAATATACTGGTCTTATTCAAGTTGCGGGGAGTGTATAAGCGCTTTCAAACAAAGATCTTTGCTTTCAAATTGCTAAAATTTCTGAGTATTATTAAAGGATACTGATATGCTTGTATTGAAATCAATGACATAATAAGTAGGTATATTAAGGTCTCCTTAATATACTTGATTTACTAAAGTACAGTACAGTCGGGGTACGAAAACCTTTCGTCAGTTTTCAAATTGTCGTCGACTGTCAGTACCTTTTGAAACTAAAGCACCAAGCAGACAGACAACTGACAGACGTTGAAAATGAAATTTTGGCATGACCATCGAAATACTACAATAGAATTTGCGTCACAAATACCAAAGCGGCACATAAAAAGAACGCCTTTGACAGAATCATGGCGGACTCTTGCCTTCACGCGTCAATGGTAAAAGGTAGTAACGATCAACTTCTACTATTTCATTTTAAACTCTAATGGGTTCACGTAAAGTCACATTTTCTTAAAATTACATACTTATTATTATGTTTGTTTTGTTATAAATGACAGTTAATGCTCTACGCATATGTCACTTTTAAATGTTCCATAAAATTCGTAGTGTTTTGTATGGCACGCGGGTTCCATGTTGTAGTAGTTTGATGGGCATGACCGATAATTATTGTGTAATAGTCTGGTGCAAGCAAATGTCAATCGACATGAAATGATTGGCTTATTGACCATGTCAATTTGACCGTGTAAAGTTGTCATTTGGCATGACAAATCGCATCATGCCGATTGGACAATATTGGCTTGATCGTGTATGGCTGGCATTACAGTATTATGACAACATTGTACGTAAGTATGTGTTTGCGCTGAAAATAATTTTCGTTGTCTGTTAATACATTTAAATACAAATTTTGTCTGTTAATCATTAAGTTAAAAAAAAAAAAATGTGTGTATCAGCTCCGACACACGACTGGAGTTTACTCCTTATGAACGATTATGAAATTTAAATTTTCACACATTCGAACACGCCGAAAAAAACAACGCTGTTCTTGTTTTAAATAATATTGTGTAGATGGCGCAATATTTATGAAACTTCAGATATTCTAAAATATTCAAAAATTAGAACGTAACTATAAATCATTCGTCCTCGCATTCGTGCTGGCAATTCGTGGAACAATTTTGATTTTAGTCCCATAAATTTTCATACAACGGGCTTATATATACATAATGCAAATCGATCCTTAAAGAGTAAACTCCAAAAAAACGTGAAGCTTAGTCATTGTAACTTGGGATTTCTCTTTCTAATTTCAATTGCCATTAATATTACATGTTTTTTTGGCCTAACTTGTTGTGAGTGGGCATTAGTATGAATTAATTTTTAATTTGCTTATGCGAGTCATATATCATCAAGTCTATCGCCCAATCGGTATGATACGTTCGGATTGATCACGTTCGGAGCTAACTTAACGGTGTATTGCAAAATGACATCAAGACACCATCAATTTAATTCGGCATTTGTAATCAATCAAATTGTAGTCAATTTGGCTTGATCATACCAATTGGACGATATACTTGATCGTGTATGGCCGGCGTTAAAACCTTCGCCGTTCACACTGTGTTCACGTTAGCTTTTTTTTAGCTTCGTATTTTGTAAGTATGTAGTCGTCAAAACTGCACTAAAGTTTTCTTTTATATATATTTTTAATTATTTATTATTGTATATTTTATATTGTATATAAATTGTATGATGTTATTTCTGTAGTGTTACATTTAGTGTTAGATTCTGTGCTATTATTTCAACCATACCTCGTAGTTTATAGTTATTTTTCGCGTTATTTATTTCAAACACGATACTAATTTTGTTGTGTTGGACTATTCTTTTTATTAGGAATCATACTAAACATGATTCTCGTGTTTAATCACACTTCGAAATTAATATAGCGTATTTTGTCTAAGTGTCTGAGTATTAGTCGCGTCAATGAAGCCGTAAAACAGGCAATCTTCGAAAGTCCTCAGAAACAGCTCCGATTTTGATCATTTTTTTTTAAATGTTTTGTTTTTTTATATTACTTAAAATCAGAAACCTTTTAAAGGGTGGAAATAATATAAAAAAACAAAAATTAAAAAAAAAAGATCAAAATCGGAGCTGTTTCTGAGGACTTTCGACGAAAAAGCTTCATTGACTCGATTATATAGTTTGCAATTGCACAAAACAAACGAAACGAGTAGGTTTCAAAGTAAAAGTACTGAAGTTTAACCGTTTTGTATATTGTTTTGTTAGCGCTAAGGGTGGAAAAGATACGATTACATCACGCTTTAGAGTCAGTTCACGCCTAAACGCGACGCGACGCGAAGATGCTTGAAGAGGCAAAATGCTTGACGATGCGTATCGCATCGTGATTCGTGACGTAGTGAAGCATATTGTGAAGCTATGTAAAGACATCGTATATGTCTTACGCTCACTAATCTAAGACATCACTGCGTCCGGGGACGCTGCGATGTCGTGCTGCATCTCGCGGCGTGACGAGTGACGTCGCGTGACGCATCACGACACAACTTTCGTTTACTCATTTAACTGTGTACCTCTTTGTGTATACAATAAGTTCTATATTGTATTGCTGCCTTCAAAATTGCGCATCGCATCGCTTTTCGGAGTGAATTGACGCTTATGGACCAAATACACGGTCAGTCCATCGCGTCAAATTAACTGGCGTGAAGTCAAAATTTGACCGTGAATGGTAAAAACTGATGGCTTGATGTCAAAAACTGTATGTATAATCGGCGCCGTTGCCTCGCGTCATTTTGTCGTCACGCCAAACGCTTGATCGTCTATTTCGTCCATTAGTTTATTTCTTTTTAGTGTCTACCCTAAACTAAGTTTGTTCCAATTTTGAATTTCAGTTCTCGCACCTCGTTGGCTAGCAGCCGACAGTCGCTGACGTCATTCGTGTCGCCGACAACCGAGAGAACTACCTCGCCGGACAACACCGGCAAGAGAGCATCTTTTGTTGAGGTGTGAATTTAGTGAATCACGCCGACTTAGTAATTAAGTATCGTGTGTAATCACTTTTTTTTTTTTTAAAAAGTCTTGGGTTAGTATATAACTTTTAATTATAGCTTGTCACTTTGGATTTTAGACGGGTTTTGTGGAAACCCTGACTCCGCAATACACACCCGGACAAAGCATCACAACTCCTCAGCCATCGTCTTCGGCAGAAGACAAATTGGCCAATCTGCAGGCTCAACAAGAGGTATTTTTATTCATAAAATAAAAGATTACAATGCATTTATTTATATCCTATAGTGGCGAAATGCTGTTGCCAGGCGTTAGGTTTTTTTATTGTATTTTAGATGATTCCTTGGGAACTGTGCTTTTTATTCTGAATGAAAGGTACCCTATGTCTTTTCTTGTATCCCTGACAACGTGTATGAAAATTTCACCTTAATCGGCTGAGTAGTTAAGGTTCGAAAAGTGCCACATATTATCTAAGTTCCACAGTAAGCAACTAATGCTCGTATTATGGATACCAGACATTTGATATACTACATAGATTACTTTTAAATATGTACATACATATTATAAATACAAATCATCCTAGACTCAGGTACAAAGGTAAAATGTTGACACATAAACATTTGCCCCTAGCCGGATTCGAACCCTCGACCGTTTGGTTAACAGCTAGGGTCACTAGCCACTAGACCAAACTTGTCGTCAGAGTATGTATTCAAAACTGCATACTCAATTTCCAGATAGCGAATCTAAAGATAGAGGTGAAGGATCTGAGCGAGAAGTTGGAGACTCTTAGGGGCAAACGCGCCGAGGATCGTGACAAGTTGAAGGAGATGGAGCGTCTCCGTCTCCAGTTGGATCAGGCGAACGAGTTCAAAGCGAAGATCATGGAGTCACAGGCACAGCTCCAGAGAGACCTGCAGAGGGCCAAGCAAGAGGTAACGACTAGTGATTTAAAAAAAAAAAAAAATTGGGACACGAGAACGACTGGTGACGACAATGCGTTAACTAAGACAATTTTTTAAGACATTTAAAATTTTTTTTTTCGCACTTTAGCACCTATGGCGTTGTTCGTGTTATAGGCGACGGTGGTCACATACCGTCAAGTGGACCGTCAGCCTGTCTGTCGACTTTATATGTCGACTAAATAACTCTTTAACAAAAAATTTTTCAACCGACTTCCAATTTATAATAACTCTTTTTAACAAAAAATAAATAAACAGACTTCAAACCTTCTCATGGATGCCATTGTCAGAACTGGACCAAATTGAAATGGGACCACACGGGGAGCAACCAGCTTTCAAATAAAAAAAGAATCATCAAAATCGTTTCTTTCACCCAGTCAAAAGTTCTGAGGTAACAAACGTAAAAAAAATCAGTCGAATTGAGAACCTCCTTTTCAACTGATTTCCAAAAAAGGAGGAGGTTCTCAATTCGACTGATTTTTTTTACGTTTGTTACCTCAGAACTTTTGACTGGGTGAAAGAAACGATTTTGATGATTCTTTTTTTATTTGAAAGCTGGTTGCTCCCCGTGTGGTCCCATTTCAATTTGGTCCAGTTCTGACAATGGCATCCATGAGAAGGTTTGAAGTCTGTTTATTTATTTTTTGTTAAAAAGAGTTATTATAAATTGGAAGTCGGTTGAAAAATACAATGTTCTGATGGTGGTGATTGCGAACTGTCATTTGTCATTCGGAAGACTCGCGAAGCGCAAGAGGCCATGGAAGCTCACAACGACGAGACTGCGGAGCTGCAAGAGGCCGCAGAAATGGCGGCCCTCGACAAGGAGATGGCCGAGGAGAGGGCCGAAGCCCTCCAGCTCGAGTTGGAGCAGTGCAGGGAGAAACTGGAGGAGGCCACACTCGACCTTCAGCTGATGAAGGCCGAAATGGAGGCCGGAGGGAATATACGTGAGTATCGATATGAGTATTGAAATTTGAAACTTTTGTTTGATGATGACTTAAATGTTAAGTTACATAAGTTACAGTTAAGCCAAAATAAATCCCTTATTACTTTTCATATTGAGATAATGATGACAAATTATGCGCTAACGTTAAGTAAATGTGTGATTAGAATTCTTCAAAGATATATAAAGTCCTGTCACACATTGTCCTGCTATATAATTATATAATATATTGTTATATTACAACAATTATTTGTTATTTATTATAATTAATATTGTTACGACTAGGGTATGGAACATTCTCGAAAGCTATACTATAGAGCGTAAGCCCTGGGCGCATGGATAATTCCACACTTTCCCACGCCCCCACAATGAATAGACGGTGACCACGCCCCTTTTGTAAGTGTCAAAGCAAACTGTTCCTTACGGTTGCGACATAAGATTCACATTCCACTAACAGCAATAGCCTTCCAGAAACTTTAGTAGACATGTTTACGACTTTTAAGTTTTAATAACGGGTGCGATCGCTCGAGAGCGTAACAATATTAATTTTTTTTTTAATTAAACAGTGGCTTCGATAAAAGGAGACAGCTCAAGGGGGGTTACGATAAGATTTTTTTAAAACTTGATTTTGACTATTATTATTTTTAATTGAAATTTTATATTGAACAAATGTCTGGCTTGTCCAGTTTTGATAAAACTTTCTCCGAAGCCGCGGCTACTGTTCCCATTTGACTGCGTTTTATGTTTAATAGTAATACAAAGAGCACACACTGGTCTTATTTATTGTTGTTTTTGTGACCGCAATAATTGTATTTTTTTTTTATTATCGTTTTATTTTTTATTTTTATAGAAGCACATAAACGCCTCTTAAACGTGCGTAACAGTTACGAATTATTTTGAGTTTTTTTTCTTAAATCAAAATCACAAACTCATTTTTTTAGTTTCAGTAGAAAATCGTACGTCATTTAAAATTTTTTTTTACAAAGTTTTTGTGGTTTTTTTAGCATGCACTTTACACATTCACGGCTTTCTGATTGAAGTCTGTTGTTTAAAAAAAAAAACAATTTAATAGAAAATCATTTGAAAAGATGATAATTTTGTTTAAGGATTTTTTGATTTGACTTTCAATTATTTATTTGAGTAAATAGTGAAATGCACTATTTCTTTTATTAATTTTTATCTATCAAGTAAAATGACAGAGTGAATGTTGGGTTTATTCGAAGTGAAAAGTTACAGGCGAATGAAATATTTAAAAAAATAATAGCACTGTGTCACGTGACGTAAACAGGCTTTTTTTTTGCAATTTAAGTTTTGTAGATTATTCTGTATTATTTGGTAAAAACGTCCAACTTTAGATAGATTGAATTATTACGATACAATGAGGATACAATCTAATTTTTTTTGATATAAAACATAATAATATTCAAATTTTTTGCATTTTTTGCATAATTTAAAGGGCACATTTTTTTTAATTACTATTTTTCATTGATAAAATTATTCAATAAAGTAATTTTTTATTTATATAATACGACAAGGTCGACAAGGTAACGACATGATTATGTTTTTAAATAAGTGAATGTGTGAGGTCTTTGTGTATTATAGCATGACTTTTTTTTTGTTATGTCTTGTTTTTTATTTTTTGTATGTGTAACGGGGTCTCGCTTGAAAGTAATACATATTATGATTTCATTGTGCAGCGTCATTGTGTTTGACTTGGATTGGATTAAGTTGGATTTGTTAGAAAATGTTCCAATGTGCCAATTCTTTACGAAGGCTTACTCCCCCATGGCTTAGAATTTATTATTAATTAACTTATTTGATTATTTGAGGTATGGATCTTTTTGAGTCCCACTCAATGTGGATATGTGGATGTGATATTGTATGTTATTTTGTCTTGTTGTAGGGTTTTTGTTGAAAATAAAATAAAACATTATAAATAAATCTAAACCTTGGTAGGAGCGAGTGCTCATACCATCTTAAATTCTTCAGATAAAATGTCTCTCCTATCTCCAGTTGAAGTTACGGTATCTTTTGCATAGTTTTTGGAGGTATAACCCTATAAAACTTATAAAGACTCTCCAAAGCATACTATAGACACCATAGAGTCTATACACATAGTAAAGACATACCGCTGCTTAAAAACTAAAGGGCCACAAATCAAAATTACACTTTTTTACAGGAGAGCTAATCGAAAAAAAAAATTTTTTTTGTGTATTTTTTCTTATTATATATTAAATTTATGCATATTATACATATTTAGAAGCGTATTTTTAAGTAGCATAAAATGTTTTAAGTACTTTTATAATAATCTAAATACTAGAAGAGGTATAAGCACTTTTGAATATATAAAAAAAATGATCAAAATATACTAAATATGAAATAAAACAACCATATTAAGTCTTTTTGAAACATACAACATGAAGGATTGCGATTGTATTTTTGCAATAGAAACATTTTTGGAGTTTTTTGTTTCATGACCCTTTAGTTTTTAAGCAGTTTTATAGTAGAGTGATAAGTGACGCTGCATTTTAAATTGATATTCACAAACAAATCGATCCTCGAGTGGTGATTGTATGTGAGTGTAAGCGAGGCCCCCACACGCGGTGCACGTGCGGTATAATTTGACGAATGGGGCGCGTGTGTGGGCTCTGACCAGAACACCCGTACGCAGCGAGCGATGGCGCCACCGGCTACGAGATGCGTCAACTGCAACAGCAGAACATCCGTCTCAGGGACACGCTGGTCCGTCTGAGGGACTTGTCCGCTCACGACAAGCACGCCATGCAGAAGATGCACAAGGTGAGGTTGACTTCGTAACCAGTACTTTTATTGAAAACTCTTCAAGAGATATTTTTTTGGTCATTTCTATAATCGCGTTTTCAATAAGAGTATTGGCGAATGTTGGGGAAATTATTGGGGAATTTATGAAAATTAATAGAAATTATTATTATACCTCGAAATTATTAGAAATTAATAAAAAATATTCGAATATTGGAATAGATTGCGTTTAAGGTCACACTAGTCAGCTTTTCCTCAATACAAAATGTAGAAAGATTATTACTCCGCTATTTTAGGTTTAATTTACAAAAGTAAGCATGATATCGATATAAGTTGTCGTTAAATAGGTTCGTTGCTATACAAACTAGTAAAAAAAAAACATGAATTTAAAAGATAGGAAACTCAACATTTTAACACAAATTTTAACGCAACTTTGAGGGTAAATAAGTCACTCTAGTGTACAAAATTTCCAAAATACTTTAAACACACACATTGATCAGTTATTCAAGAGTTCAAATAACTTGACACGAAATAGATACATGCATTAGTTTTGTCAAAAAAAGTTATTTCCCATACCAGAGTTCATAGATTTCCTGGAAATCTTTATACTTGTTTCGTTAGTAAGGAAATATTTTTTTAATATTAACGATTAAAAGTTATATAACCAAGTCAATTAAGAATGGGATTTAAAAAAGAACATAATATTAATTTTTCAATACTAAAATGGTTATTTGAATGTAAACCTTTTAAAATCCAGGATCTAGATCAGTACAAATCGGAGATAGCCGAGTTGAGTCGAACCAAAGAGAAGCTGTCGGCCAGGGTCGAGGAGCTTGAGGGTCAGGTTGCAGATTTAAGGGAACAGGTGAGTTGGCCCCCTGCTATTTTTAACGTCCGACGCGAAAACGAGGTGTTATTAAATGTGACGCGTGTGTGTCTGTCTGATGGACCGATTTTGAGCTGGTTTTTTTTTGTTGGAGCTGGAGTTGGTGATCGAGATTTTTTTGAAAGCTTAGTTTATGAAGATCTGTTCATGCATCACCCCATTTCCTAGTTAACGAAGGGATTTCACTAACTTCCACGGAATTAATACGAAATTTGGTATACTGATACTGTTACTTCGGTGCTTGATACTGCTGAAGTTCCATTCTAAAACTACTTGATGCTGCTGCAGCATAACTTATAGTGAAGCATAAATTCTATAGTGAAGCATGTTGCAATAGATTTGGGCAATATTTTTTTATCACTTACGAAATCGCCGTCAAAAGGGAATGTAAGTATATAAGTAAATATCTTCAAATATATTTCAGGTTGATGCGGCTCTTGGCGCCGAAGAAATGGTGGAACAACTCGCCGAGAAGAAAATGGCTTTGGAAGACCACGTAAGACTTTATTAATTATGATGTTTCAACTGAATCGCGTTTATAAAAGACCATAAGCTGTAGTAATGATAGCGATAGAAAAAAAAAAAACATTACCCCATTCCTTCCTTATCCCTTATCCTTACTCCTTCTAGGATCGGCAAGCACTCATCAATTTTCCTAATATATATTGTTAGAACTAAATCGACCAATGTCCGTTCCAGGTGGAACAGCTGAAGCAGGACGTCCAAGACCTGGAAGCCCTGCAGGAGGTCCACGAGCAGCTGGTGGAGTCGAACCGAGAGCTGGAGATGGACCTCAGGGATGAGCTGGAGTTGGCTCACGCAGCAACCAGGGAGGTAATTAAATTTCAATACATATAATTTTATTTATAATTCTAGGTGGCGCCAGCGACTTTGTCCGCGTTGAAAAATAAAAAATAAAATATAAAAATAATAATAACGCTTGACCTCCTATTGCTGTAACACTTTGGCCAGGCATTAGTTTTCTATTTTATTTTAGACTAGCTGGCGCCGGCGACTTCGTCCGCGTTGAAAAAGAAAAAAGTAGCCTATCCTGTGTCCCGTACTTCTAAATGTTTATCTACCAAGTTTCATGAAAATCAGTTGATTCGTTTAAGAGTTATGGAGGAACATACATACATACATACAGAAAAAAATTCTAAAAATGGTCAATTTAGTTTCAGTATCGTGTATAGAGCCTATAAACACGATATATCTGAAAACAAAGTAACTTACTCCACGACCGACCCTTACAGATTTATTATTAGTATTGATTATCCTTCGGGAACAGTACTTTTTTTTCTGGATGAAAGGTAACCTATGTCCTTTCCTGTATCCCTGAGAATGTGTATGCAAAATTTCATGTAGTTAAGGCGTGAAAAGGTAACAGACAGACAGACTGAGTTTCTTTTACATTTATAGTATGGATTATGGATTTAAAAGGCAAACATGTTTTTTTCAGGCGGTACGTGAGCGCGAAGCCGCCTTGGAGACAATAATGGATCGCGATTCGACCATTTTGAAGTTCAGAGAGCTCGTTCAAAGAATGACCGAGCAATACAACGAGCTGAGGAATAAACTCGAGTCGAAACAAGGTTGAGACATTTATTTATTTCAGACATAATATTATTGAGAAAAGATTTTTGTTTGTAATGAATAATCTCAAAAACTAGTGGACAGATTTTAAAAATTATTTCACTCTAAGAAGACTACATTATCAGCGTTTGACATGGGCTGTATTTTATTTTCAAAAACATTAGACATCCCTACGAAAATTAAACTAACGTAACATAAAAACAAAAGTGCCATACCGATCCAAGTGATTAAATAAAGCAGGGGTGTCAAACTGATTTGTCTGAAGGGCCATTTATAAGATTTAGCATGTGTTAACGGGCCAGGCAGGCTTGAGGGCCTTTGACACCTTTGACATGACTGTAATAAAGGATAAGTAACGAAGAGATAGAGTGTCAATGTTTGAATGAGAGTGTTCGAACGCAGAGGGCGTAGCCGCTCCGTCGACGGAGTCTCGAAGCTCTCCGCCGGTGGAAGTGAGTACGCCCGTGGTGGCGTCGCGCGGAGTCCGCTCGGTGGACTTGCAACTGCGCGCCCTCGAACTCGCCCAGGCCGGAGCGAGGGCCGACATGCTGGCCGCGTGTCTGCCCGACCACTTCATGGCGCACTGCGGTAAGTATATACCACACCAACACTGTCCTACACATTTGTATCAGGGTTGTTGCAGTTCCGTTTTTTTTTTTAAATAAGGCCGACGATGGAGCGAGCTCACCCAGGACTTTGAAAGATTTGTGTAATATGAGCTCGGATACTATTAGCACAGCTTTACAATCCATACAGTTGGGTAACGAATGTACTTGCACAGAGCAACGGTGGTGGCTGGCGCGGGGAAGCGGGCGAACTCACACCACTGCATTTCCAACTTTCAAGGCTGGCGCGTACATGTTTTTGAGTTGAGTGAGCGGTGGCGGATTTTCCATATTGTGACAACCCTAGCACATCCGCGCGTGAGTGGCGGCGTCGTCGGACATCAAAGGCGTTGCCCAACTGTATGGATTGTAAAGCTGTGCTATTTGTGTCCCACCGAAGGTCGATTTCTTACCGAAGCCGAATCCGATTAATCGGCCTACGCTACAACCTTCGGCCAAAACCGAAGGCTTAAAAGGGTCTAAGAAATTTTGTTCAACATTGGCTACAAGCTAATACAATTAATAATATAAATGATTTTAAAACTTTAATATTGATGGTTTATAAAGACTGTATAATTTATTTATTTATTAAGATTACATACAGCCATTATATATCTATTATATACAATAAATACAAATAGGCCTATATACGATATAGAAAGGTAATTTAAATTGTCTCTAAAGTTGATCTAGAGACGATAAAAAAATATTTCGCAATTTATTTGTCAAAAATAATAACATTTCAAATGTAATTTGTAATGTGAATTATAACATTTATTTATTTATTGAGGAATTTTCGGCGAATTTATTATTTTTATATTATTTTATCAGTAATAGGTTTCTATTTTGCTAATTTCAGGTGATCATGACGCAATCATGCTGATACTGCTCCTGCAAAGGTTGAACACCAAATCGGAAATCATACTTGGACAAATTCGTGAGAAGTATGTTTAACATTATTCATCTTTGTGTTGCCAGTGATTAGTTCAGGAAAATTTATAATCAAATCAAAATTTGAGATCTTCAAACTATAATGACATTGTGCTAATAAAACGTGATCTCTAACTACGGGCCTCGTAAGAAAAGTTGCGCAATTTAACGTAATATACCTTAATTTGTTAAATGTAATTACCCTACCTACAGATTCCCGGCGGTGAACGTGTGGGACAGAGAAGCAGTGACGAAGACACATACAGCTGTTCAGTACAGTTTCAGGTGTCAGCTGGAGTACCAGCTGCACATGATACAGGTGATGGTGAAATTTATATTTAAGTGTTAATTTGTGACTGAGAAGTCTATGTAACCTCAAGCTGTGAATATCATGTGAGCTGATGAAACCTTCGACGACGGTGGCGCCACTACAGTGACAGTGGCCCCTTTTGTTTAATATAGGTAATAATCTATCTGTGTAGCAAATTTCATCCAAATCTGACATTAGCGTGCAGACAAAAGGACAATTTTTGGGCCATCAGTCACAAATTGTTTTTTTTTTAATACAGCTCGTTTACGATTTAATTATATGTATAGATGATGTCCTATAATAACGAGTACAATGTGTCTTATAATATGACTATCGCTCCCCAGTGCATGGTATCGATGTGGTCTTGCGCCACTGAAACCTGCACACCGCAACAGCTGGTGACAGCAGCCAGCATTCTACCGGACGCCAGCGCCCAGGAGAGACCCTTGGATGCCCTCCTGCACCTCATCAAGGCCGACACCCTCGATGAAAACACTAGTCTTGATGGTGAGTCTTAGAATAAAAAAAAAGAACGTCGGCGTACCCGAAAGTGAAGGTACGCCGGCCATATCTGGGGAGACCTTACGACGCGCGACAGTCTCCCCCAAAGGTACGCAGACGCTGTCGCGCCATCCTGACGTTTATTTGTATGGGATGTGCAGGCGTGGAGCGCGTGTGGACGTATCTGAGCGCCATGTGGAGCGGGGCGGGACTGAGCGCGGTGGGCGGCGCGGGGGTGACGCGCGCCGCAGTGCTGCAGGCGACGTGCGCTCTGGACGCATTGGCGCGCGCGCTGCACGCGGACGCCACCGCCCTCGAGCACGTGTTGCAGGTAAGTCATCATTAGAACCGAGCTGGTAAACAGTCTATGGTAATGACTATGAAAGTCGAATCACGAGGTCCGGGAATGTTGAAGAAATGCCGTGGCATGACGCGGAGCGCTACGGTCTCTTGGTATTGAAATAGAGGAGTCACACTCCTAGTGTGTCTCTTGGTGTCTCTTGGTATCTCTTGGTATTGAAATAGAGGAGTGCTAATATAATCGGAATAAGGTTAAAAATAATATGTGCAATAAAAAATTCCCTGCCGAGATGATGGTCACAGAGAAATTGAGATCTCTCTCTCTCTCTCTCTCTCTCATTTGATTTCAATTCATTTCCCCAGGCATCCGACAACCAGCAGGAGTTGGGACAATTGCACGAACACATTCGAACTGTGTCCTCGAATCTTCAACAGCAGCTGAAGGGAATCCGCAGACGTCTACCTCCCGGAGTTCATTTGCAACCTCTACCCTTGGACTTGCAGGTGATATATTATTATTTTCACTTTTGAATCTAAACAGTTTGGCTAAACAGTGCGACTGTCGCGCTGCTCAGAAGCGGCCGACTTTCATACTAAAAAGAATAGCGCAACAACCGCGCCTATACGTGATTGTAATAGTGGACTGAAGCGTGGCAGCCGCGCTGCTTTTGATCTGATGTGAAGGCACCTTTACGTGACACACTCTGGCTCGTTACACAGGTGGTGGAGCGTATGCGCGGCGAGTGCGCATCCGCGCTGTGGCGTTGCGCGCGCGCAGTGTCGCTGTGCGCGCGGGCCGCGTGCGCGTGCGCGGCCACTGCGGGCGAAAGAGGCGACGGAGCGCCGCTCGCGCACGCGGCTTTGCTCGCCCTGTGGGCGGCAGCCGTCGACAAAATATACCACCAGGTGAGTTTTGCTTGATGTTTCTGTTGTTTTATATACCCGCTTAGAACCTCGCGCACTAGACAGCATGATTGTCTAGTGCGCCGACAGCCAGGGCTGTGTTCCTGCATGTCTTGGGTCAAGGCTAATTTTGCTCTCCATTCGAGCACAATTTGATCCGGACAAGATTTGATCATACCCGTTCCTGGCGACAAGTCTAATGACAAGAGCTAATTATGCTCAGCCTGACCATAATTTTTCTACCTTTTGAATCCTGTCAAATGCGATAGATTTTATGTTAAATGTTGCTTCTTTCGAAAAATAGATTAGCAGAAAAATCGAAAAAAAAACTGAAAAAAGCCCTAAAATTTAATGGATTTAACAGTGATCCGCAGGACTTTCGATGTGGAAAACTTGGATGTATCAATTCCAAAGACATATAGTTGTTAATGTGTGGCTCTGTTGTCTTCTTCCAGGAAGACCATGGGCCAGTTCGCACCGTGAAACACGCCCTCAGTACGGCCTCCGCCGACGTGACGAGGCTGGCTGCGCTTGCGCAGGACAAAGAATACGACATGATGTCTCTCGCTAACGCCCCCGAGGAAAAGGTAAACATGACCTTGTTGTCATCAGCATAGAGTATTAATATTAATATTTAAAAATTTTATTCCACTTTTCAGCCAACACCCCCAATAGTGCTGCGCGCGCAAATGGTCAAGAAACAGCTTGAAGAGACGAAAACACTCACAATTAAGCTGGAGAACAAGGAAGCGGACATTAAGGAAATGAGGAAGGCTTTGAAGGTACTTTTGATCTGTGTGATTTATTTATTTATTTGAACAAAAACGTATCACAGCGGTACATACATACATTAGTACATCTTCTATAGATAATATAAAAAAAATCGGTTAAATTTTATATGGATATCAGTTCGTCAGTTTTTTTTATTACTTTAGTTTCACTATGTTAAGAAAAAAAAATATTTACTAGGAAAATATCGTGTAATTTGTTAATGTGGAAATTCATACATATTTAAGTTTGAAAGTATTAAAAAAATCTTTTTAATATATCTACATAATATTATCGAATGTTATCAACATTTAGAAAGTTTGTAATATTCACAGGAAATCAACTGAAATTAGGAATTAAACAGTTTTATACGATGTCCTAAAAATTAAAAATTACAGTCCAATTATTATTTGTCTATCGGATGAAGCGTTTAGTGAAGTGTTTGTTGGTTACGGTATCCACAGGCGAAGCAAGAGGAGTTGTCCGAGATGCAGATCCGCAAGGAGTTGGGCGAGAGGAAGTGGACGAGCGCCGCTCGCGACGCGGAGCTCAAGGCGGAACAGCTCCAGCGGAGGCTCGAAGACGCGCACAACCAACTCAAACGGTAAACTTTACATTGTGCGTAAGGAGGGTGGAGACAAGGAGGACAATCTCTGAGTATTAAAAGTGTCCGTCGAAAGACGATAAATTGGTGGCGCTGCTGGTGAGGCTAAGTGTTCAAGCAAAATTCAACTCGGCACACTTCACTCCGTCAACTACTGCTACATTCATTCCATACTCTCCATACTCTCAAACTCTCTCTGTGCACACCAGCGCCATCTATATTTATCGGATTTAGTTGCCACTTTTTCAGTTTAACACCCATGTAAGATGGCGCTCCTTATCTCTACTCTCCTTAATTATGCGGGGCTTTCAAGCAAACTTCGAGCTTCAAGCTAAACGGACTCCTTGTATAAAACACCTATAGGGATGTCGCCATTATCTTTACTAATATTATAAAGAGAAAACCACTCCAGCAACCAAAGGATGTTTTAAAGCGCTGCTGCTTGTATTTATATTTATTTTCACTGAAATTCTACATCAAATAGACTCACGTCATATATTTACAAGTGGTCCATTTAACTATATTTATATATCAGAAAGAAAAATGTTTAGAAGTTGATTTATTTTATGTTTACTTATACTGCAGTTGTTATTTCTCCTTAAATAAACAATTATCTCTCTCCCTCTCCCCCTTCTCTATCTCTCTCTCTCTCTCTTCCTCTCGATGGTCTTGACGGTCAGCCGTCAACTTCCTGAACCGGTCTCTGTCAAGAGCCAACTGGAATAGCTCCTCCACTCTCGGATATTTCTCAGCCATGTCCATCTCCTTCGCACAGCGCATCTCTTCCCTTTCCTCCTTAGGGTCAGCGCGCACCGACGGAGTGGCGGCGAAGAGACTAATGAGCTGTCATTTGAAAATCGACTTTAGTTACTTCAATGTGTGATTGAAAGTGGTATGATAAAGAAAAAACTACTCTCGCGTCGGCAAGCGCGGTCGAGCGGCGCTCGGTGAATCTTCAGCTAAAGAAACTAAAGTCGATTTTCAAATGATAGCTCATTAGTCTCTTAGCCGCCACTACGTCGGTTCGCGCTGACCCTTAGCCATCACAACTAATTGGAGCAAGACATCTGTCGTCAGAATGTATAAATATGTTTTCCGTATTTCAGCAAGGAGAAGGAATTCGAGGAGACGATGGACCATCTCCAGCAAGACATTGATTCGTTGGAGAGCGAGAGAGGCGCACTGCGAGACAAGCTCAAGTTGTACGCCAAGAGGGGAGGCTCCCATCACGGTACGCATACAAAACAAAGTGTTGCACTAGTACAATTGGGTTTTTCTTGGGAGCTTTTTTTTGGTGATTGCAGTCTTTTTTGATAATGTGGGTGTTCAAGTATTATGTGTGTAACGCGCCGTAACGTTTTTCTGTACTCTCCCTAAACGTTACACACGTAATTGTCACTTGGTTGGTTTAAAAACGAAAAGGGTTGCCAACTTGGGAGAATTATATAAAAATGACTTAAAATACATATGAGGGATTGCCTGTAAAACGTAAATATGCCGATTTGGGAAATTTAAATTCCCAAGTTTTTTTTTAATGTAAATAAAAAAAAAAAATCAATGATAACGTTTTACAGGACAAAAATTGCGATACCTAATACTTGAACGTTCCCTAAGATGTTAAAAATCCAGATATAAAATTGTTAAATTCAAATATTTTGATATATTTTTTTAGACTTGGCGTTCCTATTGAGTAAGTGGTGTGACAAAAGATTTGTTGAAAAAAAAAATTTCTCTAATTTTGAGTGAATTTTTTCTTTTGCTTTCTTAAAAAGACATTTCGCTGAAAATGTGTGATTTTATTTTTAAGAGAAATTTGTGATAGGCAATCTTACACAAGTTTCTCAACAGTTGATGATCTATAAGCATAAATAAAGTTCTCTAAATACTAAAAATTAAGTAAACATTCATTTATTTATAAAAAGAAACAAAACTGCATTTAAATATTTTTGAAATCGAATCTCAGCTAAAATACAAAAATTAATGGCGTCATCAATCTATACTAATATTGTAAAGAAAGAAGATTTGTATTTTTGTACGTATTTAATAAACTCAAAAACTATACTGGACAGATTTAAAAAAAATTTCACCCATAGAAAGCTACGTTATCAGCGAATAACATATTATGCTATATTTTATAAAAAGTTATACTCGGGCGAAGTCGCGTGCAACAGCTAGTCAATCATAAAGAGCGAATCTTTCAATGGTAAATTAAACAAAAGGAAAATCATTTAATTTTTTTACCGCCTCTTAACTGGAGATGTTTTGATTTTTTACCGCCTCTTTAACTGTAGATAAATGATGGTAAGATTGCCTATTGTGTTTTATTGCGTGTGTGTTTCACTGCAATCGGTTATCTGTATATGTGTATGTGTGTATGTGTGTGTGTCTCGTGCAGCGGTGGCGCCAACTACTGTGTCCGCGCGGGACTACTCACGTAAGATTTGAATGTAGAACGTCCTAACCATTGTAACCCAATCAATCGCATGCCGCCCTTTACTTTTTTCCATAGTACTGCAGTACTCGTTTTGAATTTAGAACAGAGGGCCCTAGTGCGAGTTTGCAGCAGCGCCACCTGGTGGCTAACGTGTGGCGCTGCTTCGTTCTCATACAAATTGACATTTACGCGTTCGACGAGTTTGATAGAGTAAAAAACTCGCACTAGGCCCCTCTGAGGTTCGTTTTATTGATTTAAAAGTTATATTGTATCTAAAGTCTCAATAGGACAACGAAAAAGGTATTCAGGGCATTCCAGTTTGGAGCAATAGAAAGATTTAAAGTAATGAATTTACTATTAAATTTTAAACTAGTTAAGGCACATTGGGCACTTTTAGTATGAAGAAAAAAGAGTGAACCCGCGCCGTCAAGCTCTGTGAGCTTTAACACCCTCAGTCGCGTTTAATTGTACGAAATAAGCGCCATCTATCCGAGTTAGTACGCACTTATTGGTTCATAATAAGCTTAACTTCGTCAATAGTTTGTTAAGGGTGGGTTGCACCATCTAACTTTAACGGTAACCATATCGAAACCAGCCGTTAAATCTTCGCTTAAGCATAATATTTGTGTTGCACCATATTTACAACGGTTAAAATGACGTCATAACTTAACGATAACCTTAACCGCTCGATATTGGCCGGTTAATGTTATTGTTTCGGTTAAGTCAACTGTGACAGTTTTGTGACAGGTGACTTTGAATGTTGCCATATTAAAAAAATTATCACCACGGCAACCTAGGCAAATTATATTATTTCATAATGGCAACCCCTTTAACTTTGACAGTGACGAACAATATCATGGTGCAACATGCGATTGTTAATTTCGACTGTCACCGTTAAAGTTACCGCTAAAGTTAACTTTGACCGTAACAATAACCACGGTGCAACCCACCCTAAGATGTTAACAGATGGAGTAGTTTTTCTTTTCTTCTTAAATAAAATAAAAAAAGCAAAAAGGTAATTTTTTTTAAGATTGTCATCAAACTACTACAACATGGAACCCGCGTGCCATACAAAACACTACGAATTTTATGGAACATTTAAAAGTGACATATGTGTAGAGCATGAACTGTCATTTAAAACAAAACAAACATAATAATAAGTACGTAATTTAAAGAAAATGTGGCTTTACGTCAACCCATTAGAGTTTAAAATGAAATAGTAGAAGTTGATCGTTACTACCTTTTACCATTGACGCGTGAAGGCAAGAGTCCGCCATGATTCTGTCATAGGCGTTCTTTTTATGTGCCGCTTTGGCATTTGTGACGCAAATTCCATTGTAGTATTTCGATAGAGATTGTATTAATGTTATGATATTGATTGATCATAAAAATTCCTTGTATTATATATTCAGCTGTCGTGACTCCAGTGGTAACAGCGAAAGAACTTCCGCGTAAGACAATTATTTCATATATATCTTGTATATCATGTCGCGGTGTATATGTCGCATGATATGTTGTTGTATTTTTTTTTTTATTAAAATATTATTATTTGCGTGTCATATGTTTCATTTTATGTGATTGAAGTTTAATGCCGGAGGTAAAAGAATGCAACTATTCAATTTATTTATTAAAAAGTCAAGGGCATGGCAAAAAAAATTGATGCGTCTAATCAACGTCTAATGAATTAATAAAAATTATTTGTTTCCATATTAAACGATGTAAATATAAACAAATTTTCAGCTTCAAGATAATATTTAAGTGATAAAAATATTTATTATTATAATAATGCATAAATAATAAAATATTATTATTATTAACTATACTCTGTTCTACTTGTCGATCACAAGTAGCTACCGATTCTGAGCTTCTATTATATTTAGAACTAGCGACCCGCTCCCGGCTTTGCCCGGGGAGCATTTTTTTTTACGTTAAAAACCTTTCCTGATTATCTCCCTATCCATGATTGAAGACCGAATTAAAATCGGTCCAGCCGTTTTCGATTTTTGCGCTTAGCAACACATTTAAGGATTCATTTTTATTTATAAAGATTTGTTTATATTTACTACCAGTGAACTGCATAAAAATAAAAACATGTTGTATATAATTTAAGCTTTACAGGCGAGGAGCTAACTTGTGTTTTTAATTGTGCATGACTTAAGTAATTTTAATTTTATTTTTTATAGATTCGTTACATATTACATAATTTGTTATTAATTACAACAACGCTTGGCCAAATTGTCATAGCAACAAGAGGTCAATAAGTATATTTTTTGTTATTTTTTGTTTGTCAACGCGGTAGAAGTCGCGGGCACCGGCTAGTATTTAAATAAAGTAATCATAAATATAATCATAGAAATAGAAAATCTATATACGAGTAATTTTGTACGTACATATTTAAACATTGATAAATTGCTGTGACTTGTAATATTTTCTTTCAGTTTATTTTTTTGTTGGCCGAGCAGTATATCTAATCATGAAATCTATGTCATGTTTATAAATCATGCTTTTTTTTACCTTACTAGCATGCCTGTAAATGTTTATTAATGACAATAATTCTCATAACAGGTTTGATGATGTAATCCTAAACTCGCTCCAATTTGAACTCAGTAATGAAGGTCTAATGCTTTTAAGGAGTGAGCACATTTATTCAGATCAATTCAGCTCTTGTCCATACAGAGTTGTATGGAGATTACGTGTTCGTTCAGTTTTCCGAGTCTATTCAGCTTTCTCGCCAAATAAGCAGAAACTGAGGACGAGTGTGTTTTATCATTCGTATGCTACGACAAGTGATCAGCGCTGTTAGGCCCAGTTGAGCGCTGTTCCGCCGAGTTCAGCGTTGTTTCGCCGCGTTCAGCGCTGTTACGTCGCGTTCAGCGCTGTTACGCCGCGTTCAGCGCTGTTGCGCCGCGTTCAGCGCTGTTACGCCGCGTTCAGCGCTGTTCTGCTGCGTTCAGTGCTATACGTGGACCGTTCTCAACTCCTTGTCGACAAGTTGCTACTTGAATAGATGGTCAGCTATTTTGCTCCGTTCGCGGCAGATAAAAGCGGTATAGCAGATATCACGGAGACTTTATAGCAAGACACGGCACAACTACAGATTTTTTGCTAAACATATTATTTTTAATCTTATTGCAATGATCTTAGCACTCACACTCCTTTATTTCAATACAAAGAGGTCGTAGTGTTATGCGTCATACCACGTGATGCTTCGGCACGTAGCGACATGCAAAGGAATGTGAGTACTATTTGCATTGCAATAAGGTTAAAAATATAATGTTTAGGAAAAACTCATTTGCTGTGCCGTGCCGTGCCGTTGCCATACCGGAACTGTGAACGAAACGCGAATGAACGAGCTGAATAATTGTATTTACTCCCTTATGACGTAATTGGGTTTGCTTATGAAATACGTGGTCTTTTTCTCAGAATTACATCATCTAAACCTTTCATCAAGCTGTTTGGTGGAGGCTGAAACGTTTTATATATGTGTATAAGTTATATGAAAACTTTGTTTTCCATCAGAGGAAACACCGGTGAAGGTAGTTCCGGGAATAGCAGCCGGAGAAGTGAACGAAGCTCTGCAGCATCAAATCAAAGTGCTTAGTTGGTGAGTGTGACAATTTAATGACAATAAATAAATAATGAAAGGAGAATGCCCAAAATGTATTGAGATTTTTAGATTTGCCCAATTGAAAAAATTCAACGCCCAGTAAAGGTATTTGGTGTTCTGAATGGCTAATTATAATTTAATCCAACTAAGTTCGGCAGCGCACTTGCAGTCCCCGTGACGTTAATTGTGTAGGCCTCATGTGTAAGCAAATTGTAAACATAATTAGAGGCGATTTAGGGGGTTTCCCACCACTGCCCCGATATTGCTAACGATTTTAGGGCCGTGTGTAGGCGTTTTTAGTGGCAAGCAGGACAGGACGGTTAGGCGCGTCAGTGGACTGTACCAGTTCACTGACGGTTAGGCGCGTCAGTGGACTGTACCAGTTCACTGACGGTTAGGCGGGTCAGTGGACAGTTTGAGAACCTTTTATTATATTCGTAGGCGCGTCGAACGCGAGAGCGCGGCGCGCACGGCGGCTTGTAAGCGAGCGGAGCGCGCTTCGCTTCGCTCGCTTCGTCCATTGCAGCATCCGGCGGCCGCCGAAGCGCGAGCGCGGAGACAGGCCGCCGCCAACCTCGAGCAGGAGCTCAACAAACTTCAAACGGTACTCGCCTTCCTTCACTTCAAACAAACACTTTGTCCCTTCACACATTACGATACTCATCTTTGTTTCCGAGCTCATATAACCTAAATGTTTTCAAAGTTGAGTTCTAGTTGAGCTCGCTCCAACAAAGGCCTCGTCTTCGCTACATAGATTCTGGCCAAGAGTCTACTCTAATAAAAAATAAATAAATAATAACTCATTAAGGTAGTATTTCGTGGCAATTTGACATTCATTTTGGAATGTACACAAATATAACTAATGCTGTTTTTTGGCTAGGAATGGACGTTGTTTGTGGCGCGCTCTGGCCTCGTGAAGTTCCCCTCGGAGCCAGGGAACTATAACAAGGCGCTTCAGCAGCACAAGGAGAAACAGAAGGTGCTCAGGAAACAATTGGAGGTAGATATTAATTCAGATACCCTAGAAACTAGACTTGAAATTATCGCAAAAATAAATTTATTTATTTTTAATTTTTATGGTTATTTTAGTTGGTAGTTCTGAAAATGACCTAACTAACTGTGCAAAAATATTTATAAATAAAAATTAGTGCATTATTACCTAAAAATTAGTTTTTATTAAAATAGAGATAAAACACGGAGACCTGTCGAAAATTGGTATTTTTCACACCTTTTATAAAATATCTTTAAAAGTAAGTCATTGTAAACATTGATTTTCAAATCGTTATTATTAAATTACATTACTACAGAAATAATAATGTAGAACACGCACCAATATAAGTGCATCCTTGTTGACAAACTGCAACTATTAGCTATAGCTACAGGATGTTCTGATTTTATTAATAGATAATGGAATGATAAGTGACTTTAATGTTGTACTTTGTGTCTGTTTGTCAGGAGCGCCTGATGATGCTTCAGGCGGAGGTCCGCAGTCAGATGCTGGTGCATCGTCCGTGGCGATGCGTGGAGGGAGATTTCGCCGATTTTCCCACCACCGATCTGACGGCCGTGAGTCAAACAAAATATATACCATTTTCCGGTCAATTTCAACAGTTTTCCCAGGCTATTTAACTATCTTTCTTGTTACGAAACTAGTTACGTACAAACAGGGTTTTTTCTTCCTACGAAACTAGTTACGTACGACCGCCTACGAAACCGGTCACGAGTGAAGGATTATTTTTCTTGCTACGTAACTAGTTACGTACAAACAGGATTTTTTCTTCCTACGAAACTAGTTACGTACGACCGCCTACGAAACCGGTCTCGAGTGAAGGATTATTTTTCTTGCTACGTAACTAGTTACGTATAAAGAGGTTTTTTCTTCCTACGAAACCAGTTACGAGTGAAGGATTATTTTTCTTGCTATGAAACTAGTTACGTACAAACAGATTTTTTCTTCCTACGAAACTAGTTACGTCCGACCGCCTACGAAACCAGTTACGAGTGAAGGATTATTTTTCTTGCTACGAAACTAGTTACGTACAAAGAGGTTTTTTCTTCCTACGAAACTAGTTACGTACGACCGCCTACGAAACCAGTTACGAGTGAAGGATTATTTTTCTTGCTACGAAAGTAGTTACGTACAAAGAGGTTTTTTCTTCCTACGAAACTAGTTACGTACGACCGCCTACGAAACCAGTTACGAGTGAAGGATTATTTTTCTTGCTACGAAAGTAGTTACGTACAAAGAGGTTTTTTCTTCCTACGAAACTAGTTACGTACGACCGCCTACGAAACCAATGCCACGAAACCTGTTTCTGACACATTTTTGCATTTGTGGGAAAGGGACAAAACACATTTTTGTATTTCGTTAAAACAGGCGTTATTTCGTACAAAGAAAAAAAAATCTTTGTACGTAACTGGTCGTAGCAAGAAAAACAATTCTTGTCACGTAACTGGTTACGTAGCGTTGGTTCCGTAGGCGGGCCGAAGGGCTCTGTAGTAACGCGTGTGTTGTAACGCAATATTCAAAAATAGTGCGTTACGTAATACTTGAAAGTCCCCTTGGACATCGGCAACCGTATCCGCGTTCGCAACGGATGCGGATATTGCGTATGCGGATTTATTTAGCGTTTGTCTCCATCTTGAAGCGAAGCTTTGTTCTCGCAGGCTCTAAACGGAAAAGCCTTGGAAGTGGGCACACTGCAATACCGCGGACCACCGGACGCCGCAAACGACACGGTCTACGTCACTCCGACACAACTGGCCACGTATGTTCTCTCTTTTTTACACACACATTCATCCCACACAGCATCATCTAAACCTTATTCACTGAAACGAGTTTATAGGGAGATAAAACTTGCGGCTGTGATTGGTGGAGATAACAGACAATGTGAGTGTACACAGTACATACTGTACTTTTTTGTCTGTTCGTAGAACTCTCACTGTTATTATACTGCGTTTTTTTTTTTTTTTTAAATTCGTATTATTGTTATTTTAAGGTTTGAATTTCGTTTAACTAACGTTTAACGTATATATTAACTAACGTATATTTTTTCATTTTATGATTATAATATCAGGAACCAAAATGTCTGTTATGTTAATTAATAAATAATTCACAACTCAATAGCTAGAATAGTTTATACAAAATAAAAAGTGTAGGGTTGTGGGTAAAAAGTACGTAGGTATTACTATAATATTTTATTATAGTTTACAAAGCTAAAAGTAGCATAGAATGAACGTTCACCTATGCTCAAGATTTGCTGTCCTTGTCTTTTGTATGAAATTGAGTGAAAGATAAAGCGCTATATTAGCTCGTTTCAGTGAATTGACTGTAGTTCCACTTATTTAAGCAACCAATGCCTGTATTATGGACACCTGACCGTTGATATACTACATAGATTACTTTTTTCTATAAATACATACATGTTATAAATAAAAAACATCCACGACTCATGTGCAAAGGTAAAATAAAAATAAAATAAAATAAAATAAAAAGCATTTTCCCCTAGCGGGATTCGAACCGGCGAACGTTTGGTTGACAGCTGGGGGGTTACTAGCCACTAGACCAAACGTGTCGTCAAGTGTGTAAATATCTTTTTTTCTATACCTACGTCAACGACTCAGATGTATGGCCGACCAGAAAAGTGCTTTATGAGTTTCGATAACAAATTCCATTCATTTCAAAATTCGATAAGGCTTAGATTTGAAAATAGGTATTGATTACTGATTGACACAATTGTCACTTTGAATTTTCAAAGGAAAACAGACCTTATCATTCTATAAAATACAAAGAATTGTCAATCATAAGCTTTGATCGGTAAGCGTTATGCGGTTTCGGACACCTAATTGTATGGAAAACGCGGGAAAACGTCTATGTGGTGTACTTCACCGCACTTGCCCCTCAACCTTTGGTTTCCTAGGATAGCGGTGCCGTCATATAGCGGCCATAATACAGCGGTGAATGACGTCACTAGAACGTTGTCTATGTAAACAAAATGGCGCGGTTTCCTAGAGAGCGGTAATTGACACCGTAACGTCAAAAAGCGGTGCCGCCATTTGCATGACGGCCGTCTTGTCGGTTCTGAACGTTTTTATTGATAGCGGTGAAGCTGTTTTCAATATATTGTATACAGAAACAGATACGAAAAGATGACAGATGGTGTGATAGCGTCACCGCTATCCTAGGAAACTGACATGTCGGCACCGAAAAGACGGCCGTCTTTTTGCGTTCTAATATTACGGCCGCTATATGACGGCACCGCTATCCTAGGAAACCAAAGCTTAACGCATGCTCCGACGGAAAAACAGGCCATTCTAGACGTTTTCCATACCATTAGGTGTCCGTCACCGCATAACGCTTACCGCAGCGTTGTGCGTTTCGTTCAAGAGACCAAAGCTTTAGGGTGATAAAGCACATTATTTGTCGTGTTTACCTACGACAAAAAAAAAAATTATAAAAATTTTGTGTAAATAAAAAAATACACGTCAAATTATAGAGAACTAATGGAGAATTATTATTATTTATTCCCACATAGTGTTTATTGTAATTAATTTTTCAGATTACGCGAACTCGTCTCCGAATTAAAATCGGACGACATAAAATTGGAGTTGAGGCCTTTCGACGCAACAGTCTGCGCAGCTTAGACAAATAAACACATTTTTTTTTTAATTAAAATAGTAATTATTTGAAAAAAGACATAATATTATAAATGTGTAATTAATTAATGATATTATTATAATTAACACAATATTGTATAAACCAACTCTCTAACTCCAATTTAATTCAAAAAATATATAGCATTAGCAATTTTAGCGGTTTCATAATTATTTTCTCCTAGTGAAAAATGTCTCAGATAAAATAATAATTAAAGATACAGCCATTGATAAACCCGTTGGCTGAGTGGTAAGAATGCTCGCCCGACGTCTCGGGGGTCACGGGTTCGATTCCCGGCGGTTTTTGTTTGTCTTCGCATCAGCTAATGTTTAAAATGTATTGCACACATGTTTTTAATCCTCAGCTTAATATTAAAATGATATTGTTTATAATATATTAATATGAAGAGTACATTATTAAGTCGATTTGTTGTACTTATTTATTAAAGCTATTTATTGACTGAAAATTTTGTTTGATTTATTCGACAATTTGTTTTCGTGTTCATTTCGCCAGAGCCGGATATATACGACAAATTCCTCTACTTGTATATAATTTTTATTTTTAAATCATTAAGGGCCTCTTTCACCAACTACAAGTAAACTGATTGAATTACCCTTGAGTAATGCTACTCGAAGATGGTGAAACTCGTACGTTTTCTTACAGGTGACTTTAAATTACATTTAGCCTACTTGACACATGGTGAAAGAGGCCCTCTTTCACCATGTGTCAAGTAGGCTAACCGTCATTTAAAGTCACCGGGGATAATGATGTATGGAGCTGATATACCTGTTTGTATGGCCGACCAGAAAAGTGCTTTATCAGTTTCGATAACAAACTCCATTCATTTCAAAATTCGCTATGGCTTAGATTTGAAATAGCTATTGATTACTGATTGACACAATTGTCACTTTGAATTTTCAAAGGAAAACAGACCTTATCAATACTAATAATAAATGTGTAAGGGTTGGTGTTCATGGAGTAATTTACTTTGTTTTCAGAGATATCGTGTTTATAGGCTCTATATACATGATACTGAAACTAAATTGACCATTTTTAGAATTTTTTCTGTAAGTATGTATGTTTGTATATTCCTCCATAACTCTTAAACGAATTAACTGATTTTCATGAAACTTGGTAGATAAACATTTGGTAGATAAATGTACGGGACACAGCATAGGCTACTTTTCATTTTCAACGCGGACGAAGTCGCGGGCGCCAGCTAGTCATTCTATAAAATACAAAGAATGTTACCTCATAACTTTCTATTGGGTGAAACAATTTTCATGATTTCTTTTTTATTTGAAAGCTGGTGCTTACCGTGTGGTCCCATTTCAATTTGGTCCAGTTTTGACAATGGCATCCATGAGAAAACGGTTTGAAGTCGCTTTTTTTTTGTTAAAAAGAGTTATTGGATCGTGCTGGTCTTGCGTTAGAGCCGGATTAAACTAAGGCGAACTTGTTTGCAGCTCATGAAAACAATACTTAGTTTCAATTAGTATTCAAATGGAGATACTTTACTAACACATTACGAATATAAAGTGAGAAGCAATAAAAGTAGAGGGTAAATGGAACATGGATAACTTGTTAGGGGACATAAAGTGGCCCCCGCCTTCCTCTCTCGGGGCCCAGCCGCCACCGATTAATCTAAATACCAGACATTCCTTTACAGGGACGGATTTTCAATTTCAAATAAAATTTTCCTTTGGTTAAATTATTTTGAAAACAATCTTGCGTTGTTATTTCATTGAAATAAGTAACTATTTATGAAAATTTATGCTAGGTATCTAGGTATATATTTTTTACTACATACTATGTACTTTTATTTTTAATATAATCTTTTATAAATAAAAATGAATCCCTAAATGTGTTGCTAAGCGCAAAACTCGAGAACTCTTTTAATTCTATCTTCACTCAAGAATAGAGGTTTTTATGTCAAAAAAAATGCAGGTCGCTAGTAATGAATAAAGCTGAGGATTTAGTTTTTGATTGAAAATTATTCTATTCAATTTAGGTATTATCTATACTAATATTATAAAGAAGAAAGATTTGTTTGTTTGTTTGAATTGTACCTATAGCTTTCTATTAGGTGAAAAATTCTTTCACCTAATAGAAAGGTACGTTATCAGGGAGTTAACGTATGCTATATTTTATAACTAGTTGCTGCCCGCGTAACTTTGTAAATTATATACTAAAACCTTCCTCGAGAACCACTCTATGCATTGGTGAAAACAGCATGAAAATCAGTGAAGTAGTTTTTGAGTTTATCGCGAACAGACAGACGCGACGGAGGACTTTATTTTATATGTAGGTATATCAGGACAACCTGATAAGGTTGCGGATGTCTAACTTAAACATAAAATATAATTAATTAAATATAAATTAAATATAATTAAATTAAATATAAGTAAGTAATGAAATAACTAAATTTAGTTTCAAAAATTTCTTTTTTTTTATTATATAGAAGCACATCAAGGTATAAATTTAGAAATAATCTCTGTAAGTTATCAGTGAATAAAGGCTTATTTAATTTAATTTAATGTATTTTATAAAGTTACGCGGTTTGGTATTTCAGTAAGTAATGAATAAGCTGCGGAAACACAACAGCATATAAGCTGTTACCTGTACCTTGGTTACCTACTGCTGCCAGATGGGCTGCAATTCGAAACGCAATGCTATTGCTAATATTAACTATAATAAATTGCATAGAACTTTTCATCCAAAAAAGTCGCGAGCACAAGTTAGTTTGAGAAAATTATACATAGCTAATAATACTAACTTAATACAATAATCAATAATAATAAAATAACAAAGACTCAATATAAGCGCCTCTTTCAAGTAGACTGTCATTTAAAGTCACCGGTAACCGGGGATAATGGAGCAGATACACATTTGTTTGTACGGTAAACGTCCCAAACATTAAATAGAAAATAATTTAAAAAAAATCTCCTATTGAATGATGCAATAAAGCGAGTGCATAATTCAATATAACAGAAAATGATTTCTAAAAGTAACTAATCAACACTTTACTTGTAGTTGGTGAAAGAGGCCCTAATACTAAACATTATTTAATAATAATGTATTTTGTTATTTTTTTCGTATTTAGTCCCATACAAAATGTTTGTATGGGATAGTCGTCCGTATCTATAATTGTTTTCATAATGCTATGAAAACAATGCCACGTAGGTATCTTGTGTCATAGGGAAGCCACCCTATTTCTTCTTAAGTATGGCATAAAAATCTGTATGATTTTGGGCAAACATTTCTGATGCCCTACAATAACTAAGACCTTGATAAAGCAAAAAAAAAAATCTAACCCTAAATTCGTGTCTGTGTTATTGGAGACATAAATCTGTAATGTAACAATTGGTGAGGGGCCGTTTGCCTATTTCGTTCCGTTCCGTATCAACTTGCCGAATCGCAGACTTGCAACAAGTGCCTTTATCAAAAACACATTATATTATACATTAGCTGTTGGACGCGACTTCGCCTGAGTAACTTTATAAAAGATAGCCAACGTCACTCGCTGTTAACGTAGCTTTCTATAGGTGAATGAATTTTCAAAATTGGTCCAGTAGTTTTGAGTTTATTCATTATAAACATAAATATATATTTAAATATCTTCACACATTCCACCCAGCACCATTTAGTTCCACAGTAAGCAACTAATGCCTGTATTATGGATACCAGACAGTTAATATACTACATACATTACTTTTTTTTTTGTAAATACATACATATTATAAATACAAACATCCATGACTCAGGTGCAAAGGTAAAATGTTGACACATAAACATTTGCCGCTAGCGGGATTCGAACCCGCGACCGTTTGGTTAACAGCTAGGTTTACTAGCCACTAGACCAAACGTGTCGTCGGTACAACAAAAACACACACATACAAAAATACAAAAGTTTTCTCATTATATTTACAGTATGATATGTATAAAGAATATATTGTATACTACATACATACATACATACATACATACAGAAAAAAATTCTAAAAATCGTGAATTTAGTTTCAGTATCATGTATAGAGCCTATAAATACGATATCTCTGAAAACAAAGTAACTTACTCCATGACCGACCCTTACAGATTTATTATGAGTATTGATATCGCTGCCTAAAACTAAAGGGCCATAAAACAAAAAAAAATCCAAAAATGATTTTATTGCAAAAATACAATCACACTCCTTCATATTGTATGTTGCAAATAGATTTATTGTTGTTTTATTCCATATTTAGTATATTTTGATCATTTTTTTATATATTCAAAAGTAACTTATATGCTTATATCTCTTCTAGTATTCAGTTTATTATAAAAGTACTTAATACATTTGATGCTACTTAAAAATACGCTTCTAACGATGTATAATATGCATATATTTGATATATATCTAATAAGAATAAAAATAGACAAAAATATTTTTTTTTTCGATTAGCTCTCATGTAAAAAGTGTAATTTTGATTTGTGGCCCTTTAGTTTTTAAGCAGCGATATAGATACAGATATAAATATAGGTAATCTTCGAAGATTAATTTGAACAGTTATTCGTAAAGTTATAACATCAAACGCCAAATTATTTCATAAACTCCTTTGATCTCTGAGCTTTTGTAATAAAAATATTCAATAACAGACCACGGCGGGCGTCCAATTTGACGGCAAAGCATACCGCGCGGGGTTGCCACTAACGAAAATCATATACTACCATAAACAATAAACCACAGTATAGTTTAGTTATAGCTCATCCTTTATTTGTGTTCGCATACACAATCAATACTAATAATAAATCTGTAAGTGTAGGTATTGTATGAATATAACAACTTCTTAAAAAAAAACAGCATCAAAATTAAATATGAAATGGGGAAATGCGTATTCACAAGTAATGTATTGGCTGAAAGTAAAAGTACAAATTTCGATTATAAGAGCCGTCTCAATAAGAATGAGAGGCTCGAGAAGACACATCAGACCTTTTGGTTGTGAAGATGGTGCAGGAATTATTAGCTAAGTCGTCTGTTCAAACTTCAACTACATACAGTGTTATATTTGTAATGTTAAAATTTTTATAACTGGTATTTTAGTACGTTAAAATTTTATCTGTTTGCTTATGTATGTTTATGATAATTTTGTTTCATTGTAAATATTATACAATAAAGGCTGTGCAATAAAAAAAAAAAAAAAAAAAAAAAAAAAAATTGTATGTATGTATGTATGTATGTATGTATGTATGTATGTATGTATGTATGTATGTATGTATGTATGTATGTATGTATGTATGTATGTATGTATGTATGTATGTATGTATGTATGTATGTATGTATGTATGTATGTATGTATGTATGTATGTATGTATGTATGTATGTATGTATGTATGTATGTATGTATGTATGTATGTATGTATGTATGTATGTATGTATGTATGTATGTATGTATGTATGTATATATGTATGTATGTATGTATGTATGTAACTATGTATGTATGTTCCTCAATGTTCCTCCATAACTCTTAAACGAATTAACTGATTTTCATGAAACTTGGTAGATAAACATCTAGACGTACAGGACACAGGATAGACTACTTTTTTCTTTTTCAACGCGGACGAAGTCGCGGGCGCCAGCTAGTTAATTAATAAATAATTTATTTCATGTAAATAAATGTAATACCTACATAATAATTGTAATATACGCATAGGTAACATAAATTTTTTTGCGTAATCCTACTTTACTTTTTTTTTAAATATTGGTAAAAAACATTAAACAGCTGACAGTCCACTAGGTGGTAACAGTCGCCTATAATAGGTACAAGCAACAACATAGACTTAGTATCTACTTAGTCCTTAATCCTACTAATTTCTTATCCTTGAAAGATTAAAGGATAAGTTTAAAAGGAATAAAGGATAAGAGATTGGAAAAGATAGGGAGAATGGCTTTTACGTCATAAATTTGAAAGTTAGTGAGAATGGAAATACCTTACCTAGTTGTTACTAATGTTTTATAATTCCTTTACACAAAAACTATTAAACGAATCTGGATGAAATTTAGTTTATACACAAGAATAACATATAGGATGTGATTACTGACAGACGAAGTCGCAGTAAAAACTGTCGTATATATAAATTAATAACGTTTTTAATGCTTTTGTTGACATAAAAGCATTTGTTGAAGTTTCTAAACGCTTACACAGCTAAAAATTGCCATAAATATACCATTCATAAATTTGTAGGTGGTAATTTGGCAGACATGGTTGTTTACAACGGTATTTCATGTCAAAAAAATCGTTAAATAAATTAAACAAAGGCGCCATTAACAAAGCCTTTTTTATGATGTGGCAACACCAATATGGCGGCGTTGGGGAGGTAAAAGCGCGGGTAATTATTACATTCCACGGCGGGCAGGCGAGCTTGTATTCAGTGGCCGAAAATATGATTTGTTATGCGGTGAAATCAACATGGATGTATAAATATTTTCCTTTAGGTAAAATGTATCATAAATAAATAGATTTTGCAGCGCAAGCCAAATAATTAGGTACTTTGATAGGCAATTGTAAATACTTGTATATTATTGTAATTTGCATAGAGATTGAATTGTTTTGTAAATATTGTATTGTAATGGTCTGACTTCTATTTCTTGCGATCAATAATTTTGGGAAGATTTGTTTTCATTTCTGACATGCAGTGCAACGACTGACATGTATTTTTTTTTATCTAATATGTACCCAATGATTTCAAAGTAAGGATACGCCCAACGGAACATTTTACACAAACTTGCTTCTTATAGACAAACAGTAGCGCCATCTGTTAGAAAACATTAGAACTCGTACGAACACCACAGGCAGCGCTTTGTACGTCTAGCTGTCATTGGTGTCAATTTCCGATTTTGACACCAACGCGTCGGTGCCATTAACTACGAGCCTTGCCCTTACGCAGTAATATAGTAAGTCAATGTATGTACCTCATGAATAGGTGGAATTACGTAATATGGAATTGGTAAGCTACTTGAGTTGTTAAGAAAGTTTTTCTCTCTTGTGAGAACGAATACAGTTTGCCATACAAAGATTTAAATCACAGATACGCCCTTGCCATACTTCAGCTGGCCGAAAATGTGTCATCGCATCGGTGGGAAGAGTGAGCTCACTCTTCCCACCTAGTCGCTTATAGAAAGCAGTGAGCGGTTCACGTTGCATACAGACATATTACGTGGACAATTTTCAGAAGCACAGGGCGCATCTGCGATTTAAATCTTTGTTGCCATATCCATTTTGAATTTGTTTCTCGCCGTTCATTTACTGGCTGGCGAGAAGCGTTCGGTTAATGCCCCTCAAAATGGCTTTCACAAGGTTTGATTAATTATTATGTTGTTATCGTATTAATAACGACAACAATGTAATTGGTACAAAATTAATTACACTAAATTGTGAAGTGTCTGTCTGTAATCCAATTTTGATTAGGTAAAATTGCTTTTGGGGACAATTTTCTTTTGTAAACTTGTGATAAAGACATTGATATTTTCCTCTGAAACGTTTAAATATAAAATGCTCAAACACTTCAATAAGACGTGACCTTTTGATTTGTGAAAGCAATGAAATAATAATAATCGATTAATAAAATGTAATTGATTACTTATTTTTGTGGTTAATATTATAATTTTGACTGTGTATATATGGATAAAAAGTATATATTCAGATTTTATTTTATTAACCCCCGACGCCCGACACAAAAGAGGGGTGTTGTAAGTTTAACGTGTGTCTGTCTGTAGAATGCTCCCAAACGACTGGACCAATTTTGATCCTTTTTTTTATTTGAATGCTGACGTGATCGGGATTGTTTTTAGCTATAATTTATGTCCGATTACTTTCACATTTTTTATTAATCTGTAATTTGGTATACCTACTGCTACTCTGGCGACGTTGATTGCCTCCGACAATGAAAGCTAATTTATTCACATAAAAAAATACCTACTATTCCTCAAAGATCATCTAGGTAACAATAAAAATAAAAAATCAAACGCCTGACATAAAGTTATGAGCAATGAAGATAGAATGAATGTTTGAACACCTAGTAAAAACAACATTTCAAAAGTTGTTTCGTATACTTAAAAGTAACTATTTACTCTGTGCCAATATATATAAAAAAGGCAATGTGTGTATTTCCTATGGACTCCAAAACCGCTGAACCGAATTTGATGAAACTTTCGGGCAATCTTCAGATTAGTCCAGCGGGTAATCCTGTGAAGTTTGGTAGCGATCGGACGAGGACGAAGTCGCGGGCAAAACCTAGTATCAAATAAAAATAGCGTTAACTAATTTAAAGTATACTGTGTAAGAAAATTAAAAAAAAAGAACAAACATTTTAAATCATTTTTAAATGTAATTGAAAACATGATAAATAAACGTCACCCTATTCGAAAATCAAAAGTTCCTCCCGCGACGCAAATACCATAGACAAGCGGATATTTAATTGTTTTTTTTTTTTGGAGCGCGGCGTTCGGCACTCAAACAACATGATATTATTTGGTGCTCGGGGAACGGGCTAGAGTACAATGGATGACAAATTGGCCGTCGACAAAGGAATAAGGTTTATTGGGCGACGTTATGAGGGCACTTTACGAGCTTGCCGAACTGAGCGGGGTATAGAGTAGTTTATATACTTAATCATTGTTTTTTTTTTATTTGCATTTTGACGTGAATACGTCTTTATATTTGCTTTCACAGCAGGAGGCAGTTAAGAAAACTGATGATAAAAAAATCGTGGGATACAGTTTGATGCTGTAGAGAAATTTTATTATAGCTAAAAGATCAGCTGGCGTGGCATCAGCTGACCGTGTAGAAAAAAAATCATTTTCATCGTGGTTTCATAAAACAACACAGTTTTTTTCAGTTAGGATTTATTTTTAAAACTATTTTTTTCTGATAAATTATAGTAGGTACTTCTCATTTCTCACTTCTCATTGAATAATAGGTTATAATGATAACTTATAAAACACAAAAGTTATTGAGGGGAATTCAAGTGCGCTGCGAAAACCAACTGAAAAGGAGTAAGAGACAAGGTGGTTACGTGAGAATTGGCTACTTCAGCACTAAACCAAAACCGCACAAGTGCTTTTATTTCAGAACAACAGTATACTTGTCTTAAATAAAAATCCTTTTATTATTTTTGTCTCCCTATAGCTACTTCAACACTAACCACACACCGCACAAGTGCTTTTATTTCAGAACAACAGTACACTTGTCTTTTAAATAAAATCCTTTTATTATTTTTGTCTCCTTATAGCTACTTCAGCACTAAAGCACAACCGCACAAGTGCTTTTATTTCAGAACAATGGCTAAGGTACACTGAAATAAAAATCATACTGTTTTTGAGTTCCTAGAACAAAACTTTTCAGCTTCATTGCGACTCCACACCTTCCTCTGTTCCCTATGATTCAGTAGGTAGATGGCACATAATGAGATAGTAAGTTATGTGGCTCTACTACGTTATATTAAACCAAGTTATTATCTCATTATTGCATGCTACATAAAATTGATTGTATGAAACTCGCGGCTAGTCCCGGTTTTGCACAGGTGCATGCGATTAAATTCATTGTTTATTTTATTTATTAATATAATACTCCTATATGGCCTTAAGAGCCTTATAAAGCTTTATATTCTACTAGTAGGTGCCTGCGACTTCGTCCGCGTTGAACGATAAAAGGTACCCTATGTCCTTTTTGGTGTCCCAGGAGTCATCTAAAAATATAAAAATTGTAGCTACGCCATCGTCGTCACAGCAATAATAAAGATGTCGGGGGTTATAATATTATGTACTCATATATTTTCTCAAATACTATAGGTATATTTTGTTTTTCAACGCGGAAAAGGGGCATCAGCTAGTATATTGCACGCGACTTCATTCGCGTAACCTTATAACATATAGGCCATGTTACTCGCTGATAATACAGTGTGGAAAAATAAGTCGGGCCCTGGAGGGAAACTACGTTAAATCCTCAAGTTGGCTCATTTTACATAAAAGAGACATTCCTTTATTTTTAAAAAGAAACAAAACTGCATTCAAAGATTTTCTAAAAATTTCTAAAATTTTCTATAGTTGTCGGCAATAAACAATATTCTTGAAATTTGAATCAAACATTTAACGTTATTCCTTTTTTTAAGATACTATGTTACTTAAGAAGAATTTTTTTTCCATTCTTTCGATTGGCATCACAAAAATACGAGTGATTTTCTTTTCACATTTAAGTCGGTTCGATTCCCAGACGAAGCAAGTAATTTTTAGAAAATCTTTGAATCCAGTATTACTAATTTTTAAAAATGAAGGAATGTTTCCTTTATGTAAAATCCAGGACCCGACTTATCTTTCCACACTGTAATAGCTTCCAAGCAGTGAATGAATTTTTCAAATCGATCCATTAGTTTCGCAGACTATTCAATGCAAACAAAAAAACAAATAAATCTTTCCTCTTTATAACAATTAGGGCCTCTTTCACCATCTGTCAAGTAGGCTAAATGTCTTTTAAAGTGACCGTAACCGGGGATAATGGAGCTGATATACATTTGTTTGTATGGTAAAAGTCCCAAACAATAAAAGAAAATAATAATAAAAAATCGCCTATCGAAGGATGTAAACCGAGTGCATAATTCAATAAAAAATAAAACTATTTCTTAAAGTAACTAATCAACACTTTATTTGTAATTGGTGAAAAAGGCCCTTAGTATTATAGCACCTATTATATTATAGATAGAACCATAGTATAGAAGAACTATAGTACCTAACCAGTAACCACCTATCGTCCAGTGTCGGTACACTTCTGTCTGACGAACTTTTCATATTTCATATAAAAAAAACCAGTTTAGATTCGCTAAGATAATGCTCATGAAATCGTTAGTTACAGACAATATTAAAAAATCACCCCTGGATGTCAACTGACAAGTGGATGTAATGAATTCACAAATGCTATAAGGGGTGTACGATAAAAGTGTGAGGGCCACAATCGGATGATGCGCCATTTAATGCTACAAGTTGTCGCTTCAGGGCTGCCACTGTTTACTTATAATCAATCAATACTAATAATAAATCTGTAAAGGTTGGTCATGGAGTAAGTTACTTTGTTTTCAGAGATATCGTGTTTATAGGCTCTATACATGATACTGAAACTAAATTGACCATTTTTACAATTTTTTTCTGTATGTATGTATGTATGTTCCTCCATAACTCTTAAACGAATTAACTGATTTTCATGAAACTTGGTAGGTAAACATTTAGACGTAAGGGACACAAGATAGGCTACTTTTTCTTTTTCAACGCGGACAAAGTCGCGGTAAATAAATAAATAAATATCTTCACACATTCCACACAGCACCATCTCGTTCCACAATAAGCAATTAATGTTTGTATTATGGTTACCACAGACAGTTGATATACTACATTGATTACATATTATAAATAAAAAACATCCATGACTCAGGTACAAAGGTAAAATTTAACATTTTTTATTTAAATTTTAATTTTAATCTGAATTTCACGCAGGCAAAGCCACAGCTAATAAAATCGGTCCAGTAGTTTTTGAGTTTATGCATTACAAATAAAAATACAAACCTTCTATCTTTATAATATTAGTCCCGAATGTCCTTAATACGAGTAAATAAATCAATAAATAGAATTATAATCACAATAGTTACTACATAAAGTAAATATCATTAAAAAAAATAAACCATATTATTATTTAAAAATAATTAGTTAAATATATTCTGTATCTAATATTGAGGTATATAAATAACTCGTGATCGACAACCCTAGTTTAGTGTTGTGTCAACCCTACGTCTAGTGATGTCCCTGTCGCTCCGGTAATTAAAATTCCAACTTGTAATATCGACGGTCATATATTAAGTGCCCTAATCGACGTTCTGACAACGAAACTGGCTGCTACTTTATTGCCTTTTATTATAACAAGCGTGTACACGGTTCCGTCGGTAAAGTGGCTGCGCCACAGAATAGGTAAATCTGCGTCGCCATTTTAAATTTCGAACGACATTTTGCTAGACAACTACAGCTTAATCGAGTTATGATTTGTATATTATTATCACTTACTATGTGAATTCTCACTAGGTCATGAATGAAGACATGAACGATAAGCTGGATACCTGTAGGGTACCTGTAGGATACCTGTAGGTATCCAGCTTATCGTTAACTTTTTATTGTCCTGAACTTTCATAGATTTAGCAGATGAATATAAATAAAAAAACTTATTATTGTTGCAAAACGATTACACAATTCAAACAAAAAATTACGTAGGGAGATATTTTTTACATTTTTGACTTTTCATTGATAAATCGAATATCGAAATGTTAGTGGCCATTTTTGTTTAAGTTTTTTATTGTAAAATATACTAATTATACTCTATTCTATAAGTATTATAAAATACATACATATAAACATCACTATACATACATATAACACTATTAATAATTGTGTCGTTCATTGTAAAAGTGAACTATCTCCTTGTAGCTGAATTTTAGAATAACGAGCTTTTTGCGAATTATAGTGTAGGAAAAAATATAAGCATTCATTCATTGTTTTCATCTATGGGATTTTAATGCAACTATTAGAGTTACTTCACTTTTATATTGAAAGTTATGACTAAATGTGATACCATTAGGCAAGAAAATATGGTTTTAAAAATAGGGAGTTACACCACTTTTACAATGAACGACACAATTGGTGGTATTGTTTTTAAAATTATCACCACCCCTGGGGTATGGTCGGTGGTACGATGGGTCAGAAGGGCCACTGTGGGGACGGCTGAGGGGTGACTATACAATAAATGAGGCTCAAAAGTGGTGTAACCCCAGACTACTTATTGAGGATTTAAAATGAGGAGTTAAAATTTGGTTGAATTGTTTTTTAACCTTGTTTCTTTTGTGAACATTATTTTAACTGTTTTTAATTAACTTTATAAAAAGAACCTCTAAATCTATAATATTTGTGTACATCTTACACCAGAACCGTAACCAACGTAAATTGTAGGTTACACCCAAAGATTTAAATCGAAAGATGCGGCATAATCTCCTCGCGCCATATTAAAAACACACCGAAAATTCTTAACAATGGGTTGGGCGCAGGCGCTCAACCCAACTACAGTTGCACGCCGCCTACAGTGAGTGACGGTCGCTTGTTGAGAGCTGTGGTGTATCTCTACTTATCTACGATATTGTTTATGGTATAATTTATAGTATGTTCTGTAGTCTATGAGAGAGTTGTCGTCTGGTCTCGAGTAAAGTATAAGTCGAATCACGTCCTGTAATTGTCCAATAAGTCATATAAATAAATACAAGTGCAATCAATATAAGTGCATTATTTATACTCTCCAAGAACCCACCAACAAACACAATAGTGGCGACGAGAATGAAAAAAATATAAATTGGCAAGTGATACCAATTTGTCAAGTCAAGTCAAGGAACAAAGAAAGAAAAAAAATGGCGTACATCGGGGTAATGCCGCCATTTGATGGAAAAGTCAATCTCCAAAGTTGGAGAGAAATATTTGAAGAATATTGTACACTAAATAAAATAGTCGATGTTACAATAAAAAAATCACTTTTTCTAACTCACATCGGAAGTGCTAACTACCACGTACTACATAGTGCCTTTCTTCCAAATAAACCAAACACAAAATCTATTGAACAACTGTGTCAAATATTAGAGATGAAGTATGAACCTCCGGGTTTAGAGTCCACAAATAGATACGTCTTCCATAGAAGAATGCAGTCAGACAACGAGTCAGCGTCAGAGTATATAAGTGCATTACAAGAAATAGCGGTCAAGTGTAAGTTCAGTGATGAACACATTTCTATTGCGTTAAGGGATCAATTAATTTGTGGAATGAAGTCGGAACATATAAGAAAAAAACTTTTAAGTACACAATCCTTAACATATGACATGGCCAAGGAGTTATTTTTACAAGAAGAGACAGTGCAAAATCAAGTCAAAAATTTACATGAAAAGAGTAATGGTGCTATTAACAAAATAGTCAGAAAGCAGCACAACCACGATAGAAGGACAATAGAACAAGTACAGTCTAGAATACATCCCCAGTCAAGTAATTTTATTAGTCAACCAAGTCGTTATCGTCCAGTGCAGTCCAGTCAGTTGAGCCATCCAGGGCAGTCCAGTCGGAGTCATCATCAAGTATATTCTAGTCCACGCCAACATAGGTATGGAAATTCTGCATTGGGTCAAGTCAAGTGTCAATTAAATAGTGAAGTGTCATCATAATAAGCAGTCACAGTTTCCTTCATGTTATAGATGTGGAAGGTTTCACAATCCACAAATGTGTCCAGCCAAAAATTGGCAGTGTTATGTGTGTAAAAAATTTGGTCACGTTTCTAGTAAATGTCGCAACAAGTATGTCAATGATATTAAAGTCAATTATTATGAAAATGTTCAATCACAACAACAGTCACAGATCAATAATGAAGAAATAGATTGTACATTGCAAAAGTTAAATTTAAATACTATTTTCTTAAATTATATATGTACCTGTGTATCATGCGATATTCCTTGTGATGTTAAGTGTAAAAAGTGTCAATCTTCTAATCTGTCAACTTACCTTAATTATAATCAGTCACAACATATGTTAACTAATAACAAGTCTGGGTCCCAATATGCTCATTTACAGATTGAGAATGTTATGTTAAAAATGGAAATAGATACCGGGGCTGCGGTCTCCTTATTACCATATTCTCAATATAAGAAATATTTTAGTAAACATGAGGTACAGTCATGCAATGTAAAGTTAAATTCAATTTCAGGAAAAATTGATATCACAGGTCAAATTAAAGTCAAAGTCAAATATCTAAATAAGTGTGAGTACTTGTTATTAATAATTGGTGCTAAAAACAGTGAATTTACACCCTTGTTAGGTCGAAATTGGCTAGATGAGCTTATACCTAATTGGAGAAGTAATTTATTAAATAATATAAGTCAGTCTCAGTCTATGATGTCAAATAATGTAAAACAGTCCTATATAACAAAAAGTAATATGAATAAATCTTTTGTCTATAAAAATATAAGTCAGTATAGTAATTTGGAAAGTAACAATGAGACAAATGTATTGAAAAATGTCAGTCAAAATAAGTCAGAATTTAAAAATGTCAGTCCATCAGTATCAAATGTGTCTCAGGTTATTATAAATTTAAAAAATATGTATAAAAATGTTTTTCAAAAAGGATCAGATTCCTGTATTAAAGAGTTCTATGCACAGTTAAATTTAAAAGAAAATTATACACCAGTGTTTCAAAAACCTTATCAATTACCATATAATATTATTGATACAGTGTCTAAAACTTTAGATAAAATGGAACAAGATGGGAAAATATACAAGGTAAATCATTCAGAATGGGCTTCACCCATTGTACCAATTAAAAAAAGTGATGGCACATATAGATTATGCGTTGATTTCAAAAAAACTGTAAATCCCAATTTAAATATTGACATTTATCCATTACCAAAAGCCGAAGATGTTTTTGCTACCTTATCAGGAGGGGCAATATTTGTAGTACTAGATTTATCAGATGCTTACCAACAATTGGCAGCAAGTGATAATAGTCAGTCGTTGTTAACAATCAATACACATAAAGGTCTCTATAGATTTACTCGTCTTATCTATGGTGTAGCTTCAGCACCAGCAATATTTCAAAAAGTAATGGATCAAATTCTTTCTGGTATTCCAAATACTTGTTGTTTTATCGATGATATTTTAATAAAAGGAAGAGATTTTAATGATTGTCTAGCTACAGTTAAAAAAGTATTAGAGAGATTAAATACCTATAATGTCAGAATTAAAGAAGAGAAATGTATATGGTTTTCAGAATCTGTAGAATACTTAGGTCATATAATTTGTAAGGAAGGTAGAAAACCTAGTCCATCATTAGTAGAAGCTATTTTAAATTGTAAAAAACCCGAAAATGTCAAAGAGTTGAGATCTTACTTAGGTATGTTAAATTTTTATAATAGATATATAGGAAACTTGAGTACATTAACAAAACCCTTAAGAGAGTTAATAGAAAAAAATGTTAAGTGGCAGTGGTCAGACATTCAACAAAAGTCATTTGAGTTATCTAAAGAAAAATTATTAAACAGTAATTTATTAATCCATTATGATCCGTCACTTCCTTTAGTAGTTTTTTCAGATGCGAGCCCAGTAGGATTAGGGGCAGTATTATGTCATGTTATCAGAGATGAAAATAATAAACCAGTAGAAAAACCTATAGCTTTTGCTTCCTGTTCTTTAACGAAAGTACAACAGAACTATTCTCAGTTAGATCGAGAAGCGTTAGGCATTATATATGCAGTGACTAAGTTTCATAAATACTTATGGGGAAGACATTTCACCCTAGTCACAGATAACTCACCAATACGTCACATATTTCACCCTACGAAAAATGTACCTACTTTAGCAGCACATAGGTTACAACATTGGTCACTAATATTGTCAAACTATAATTATGATATTCAACATAGGAAAAGTGAATTGTTATGTCATGCAGATGCATTGTCCAGACTCCCAATTAATAAGATTGTCTTAGATGGGGAGGATAATATTAAATTACCAATGTCACATAGAGACATTGCAAATGAAACCCTAAACGATAGTGTATTAATTAAAGTAATAAATTATGTCAAGAATGGTTGGCCTAATCGAATGACTGATCAGGCAATCATACCGTATTTTCGTTTACGTTATTATATGTCTATTGTCGAAAATTGTTTAATGTTTGGATCCAGGGTAGTTGTGCCTTTAAAATGTCAAGAAAAGGTTTTGAAGTTGTTACATGAAGGGCACCCTGGGATAGTTAGAACAAAATTATTAGCTAGAGCTTCATTCTGGTGGTCAAATATGTCTCAAGACATTGAAACTAATTGTAAGTCATGTGAGTCATGTGCTATGGTTAATTTTAAACCAGATAATTCAAAAATGCCATGGCCACAAACAAATAAACCTTTTGAAAGAGTCCATATTGATTTCTTTGAATTTGAAAAAGTACACTTTTTAATTTATTGTGATAGTTATTCTAAGTGGATAGATGTAAGGAAAATGCATAATTGTACAGCAAGTGAAGTAATTAAAGAATTAAGTTTGATATTTTCATATGTAGGTCTGCCTTGTGAACTAGTGTCAGATAATGGTCCACCGTTTGATTCGTTTAAGTTCATTGAATTTTGTACAAAATTTAATATTAAAGTAACGAAGTCTCCACCATATCACCCACAGAGCAATGGGTTAGCTGAAAGAAATGTACAAATTATTAAAAAAGGTCTTAAAAGAATTTTATTGGATAATAGCAATTGTATTCAAAATTTTGATATAGAACTTTATAATTTCTTATTATCATACAGAAACACAGAAACTACCGTAAATGAAAAGTCACCAAATTCAATGATTATGATGTATAAACCTAGAACTAAGTTAACTATGTTAAATCCTATACATAATAATGAGAAATGTTCTACTTATTCACACTTTCGTGAAAATGATTGTATTTTAGTACGCTTTGGACAGAGTCCACCTGTCAAAGGTAAAATAGTTAGAGTCCTGAGTCCTACGATTTATTTAATTTCTGTTAATGGGGTTCTAAAAAAAGCTCACTTGAATCAAATAACCTTTGCTCCATTAACTAGTAACATAAATTCAGATTTTAATTTTAATTTTCCGCAGGAGAGAAAACAATATGTTGCCTCAGGTCCTGTAGTATCAAATGTAACTCCATACTGTGTACCAAATTTAAGTTTGTCAATTCCAAGTTCTTCTGGAATTAATAATAGTCCAGTGGATGCACCACCCTTAATCTCAGTAAGTCCAAGGTCACTACAGCCTCCGCCTGTAGTTACTAAGAGTAATGTTCTTGAAGGCGTGAGAAGATCTTCAAGGGCATCTCGCCCACCTAATAAATTAAATCTCTAAGGGGAGAGTGTGGTGTATCTCTACTTATCTACGATATTGTTTATGGTATAATTTATAGTATGTTCTGTAGTCTATGAGAGAGTTGTCGTCTGGTCTCGAGTAAAGTATAAGTCGAATCACGTCCTGTAATTGTCCAATAAGTCATATAAATAAATACAAGTGCAATCAATATAAGTGCATTATTTATACTCTCCAAGAACCCACCAACAAACACAATAAGAGCGTCGCTATCGTCACAGTCACGTTTGAAGTAAGGAATGTGTTGTCTGTGTTTAAAAGTGTATTTAGACAAAGGTATATGTATTTTATACTTTTGTCTTTAGTATAATGTATGTTGTATTTTGTAACACACTTTCGCTAGTAATGCCGCATCTCTCGATTTAAATCTTTGGTTACACCAGTTTTGCGCTGATAGCCTCAAAATATATGCAACCTACAACATGAACTAAACAAAGAACAAGAAAGAAGGAATTCCGTAGCCGCGTAGATTTCACATAGAAAGTCTCGTAGCGGTTCTACGTCGGTTCTACGTTATTATTATTATTGGCTAGTGGCTATTTCTGTCTGCTAGAGAACCAGTATCACTTCGTCCATTGCTAAAATATTGTGATCGCCACGTAAACTAAAGCTCTCTACCTATACCTACCATGTTGAGAAACTGTAGTACTTTTTTAATAGAGGCATTCTTCACATCTTCACAAGCCATTGTGTGGCTTCCTAGGATGTGACTGCGCTTGTGCATTAAGGGGCCACACTCGCACAGGATATGCATTGGTGTTTCTTCTGCCTCATGGCAGAAGCGACACTCTCCCGTACTAGTGAGACCCATTAGTTTAAGGTGCCCGGTTCTACGTTGCTTAGAACGCTACGATCGAGCTACGCTAGGGCTTGCTTTGCCACTTGCTCATCCTACTTCCTTATCCTTTCTAGTCCTTTACTTTCTCTCATCCTTACTCCTTTGTATATTTATACTAGCTGGTGCCCGTGACTTCGTCCGCGTTGAACGATGAAAGGTACTCTATGTCCTTTCTGGTGTCCTAGACAACGTGTATACAAAATTTCATGGTGATCGGTTCAGTAGTTTTTGCTTGAAAGCGTAACAAACAAACAAACTCACATTCACATAAGGTAGTAAGGATGTAATAATATTTATATATTATAATTCACATAGATGTATATATTTGTTATTATTTTGTTAATACCTATGTACCTATATTAATAATTATGGATGTTCTATATCTGAAATAAATGATTATTATTATTCTATATTATTATTCTATCTATGTATCCTAGATCTTCTATATCTGAATAAATGTGAAAGTAACTCTTTCTGGTCTGTTACCTTTTCACGCCTTAATTAATATTCAATAGATCATCATGAAATTTTGCATACACGTTGTCAGGGATACAAGATCTAGGATACATAGGGTACTTTTCAGGCAGAAAAAGAAAACTGTTCCCGAGGGATTAACTAAGTATACCTACTAATATTATAAAGAGAGCATGTTTGTAATGAATAAACTTCAAATTTGGACCGATTTTGAAAATTCTTTTACCTATAGAAAGCTAAATTATCAGCGAGAAAAGAGAGAAAGTACATTATCGCGGGCGAAATCGCGTGCAACAGCTAGTCTATAATAAAATAAAAACCAAAGCCTAGCCAAAGAGGTCACGCGTTATATTGCGTATTATATTTTTTTATATTTGTTGAAAAAAAAAATTAAAATTTATTTAATTTTAGTTAAAATTGTTGTTGCGGGCACCAGTTAGTAATATTATAAAATGCTTTCGCGTTTATGAATGTGATAGAATCTATAGATGTTTTTACTTTTTCAGCCAAAAACGGCTCAACGGATTTGCAAGAAGTATGGCATTACATATAGTTTACCTGATTTAATATTTACTAGCTGGCACCCGCGACTTCGTCCGCGTTGAAAAAGAAAAAAGTAAAATATCCTGTGTCCCGTACATCTAAATTTTTATCTATCAAGTTTCATGAAAATCAGTTAATTCGTTTAAGAGTTATAGAGGAATATACATACATACAGAAAAAAATTGTAAAAATGGTCAATTTAGTTTCAGTATCATGTATAGAGCCTATAAACACGATATCTCTAAAAACAAAGTAACTTACTCCATCACCATGAAGATGTCAGGCGTTATAACAACAGTGTTATATCCTTATCCTGACATATTGAGTATAAAACGCGAGTTTGCGATAAACTCAAGAACTATGCATAGATTTTCATTTTCACCAATGGATAGAGTGGTTCTCGAGGAAGGTTTTAATATATAATTTACAAAGTTACGCGGGCAAAGTCGCGGACAGCAGCTAATTTGAAATATAAATATACAAGTCAAACACGATAAATTTAGATGAATCTACCGTCGCTTCCGAAAGCTGTTTCTACTGTGAAGAAACGTTCTACTGTCAAAAGTTCTCACTCTAGTCAGTGCAAAAAATCCATAGAGTATGTAATTAAGGTGGGCTGACGGTCCACGTCTTGATGGTATGTGGCTACCGTCGCCCATCAGGTAACACAACAACGCCACAGGTGCTTCAAGTAAACCCTGTCGACCTTAGAACAGAATAAGTAGTAGTACTACAAGACCTTAGTATGAATTTTATTCTATTATAAAAATAATAGAACAGTTTGGACATGTCCCATTAAAATTCAAATCCAATCTGTTATAGGTATACTGTTATCCATCCATTCCATCCAGTCGAACTACTTAGTTGGATTTTTTGTCCAAACATTTCTATCGTAGATCTAATAGTATAACTAGTAGGACCAACCCATCACAGAACAGGGGCCCTAGACAAAGTGCCATTTCAAAAACGATAACGAAGTTCGCTAAATAAAAAATGTATGGGATTGACATATGTCACGTGGTACGTCGAATTCGATAACCAAGTTGGTAGACAAATGTTGCTTTTCGAATCGAAATGATTTATTAGCGAATGGGTTCTAGTGCTATTCCCATACATATGCTTAGCCAAGTGGCACTTTTGACGTTCGTTTTCGATTTCGTTTTCGTTTTCGTCTTCGATAATGTAACGAAGCCCAAGATGCTGTAGATATCGACACAATTCATTCGCCGAGTGTTATTTTTCGTGGTAAAGTTGTTAAAAATCAAAGAGTACATATTTAAAAATGCATTCTCTACGTTTATTGTGGGCTGCACAAAACAAAACTGGTTGAGGCGCCAAAGGAGGTTTAAGTTGCGACGACAAATGGAAAAAATACACGATATGCCGGAACTATTGTTTACACAGCATTTTCGGTTAAATAAAATAACTTTTAGAAAATTATGTGACGACCTAAAAGCTCAGCGGTTTAAAAGGGTCTGAAGAAATTCCCCCTTGAAACAAAGGTAAGAAATTTCACATTAATAAACCTACCTATTTGATTACCTATATTACCTACATACAGTTAGCTAGTTATAACCAAAGCAGTGCCAGCTTATATAAAACCTAATCGTCTTTTTAACTTCTTATAAAAATGTTAATTTTATTGTAATGATAGGTACCTACGTATTATTATGATGGTGTCACCTAAAATTATAAACTGCAACCATTGATGACTGCAACAAATTAATAAATTATAAATTTGGTTTTAGTGCCTATTAAATTGCCTTTTGTATTTTTCAGGGCCAATATCTTACGCAAAGGACAACAAGTATCTACATCAGAGAGGTTGTTAACGCCCTCAACCATAATTGTATGGGTAGCAGGTGGATAGTGTTTCCACAAACACCACAAGAGATCCCAAATCAAGAAGAATTGATTAGCAAACTTGGAAATATTATGACTTGACCCATAATATGTGAGTCATGTGTAATGAAACGTGAAGTTCACAATTTTATTTTATTGTTACATATTTTTACATTTACTTTGTATTATAATAAAAATATTTAAAAATTGTTTTGTTTTTGTGTACAATTTAAAACAAAACTATATATAGAGGTAATGTAAGTAATTATAAGAGTCAGGGTAAATAAAATTATGACAGACAACTTTTTATTAAGCAAACATAAAATTTGAATAGTAAAAATCACCTCTCAATTTTAATATTGAAGATATTAAGTTAGGAAGTATTAAGTAGATAAGTTTTACTAAACATAACCCTAAATAACTATCATTGAAATAAATCTCAGTCGATAATACCTTTGGGGTATTTTACCTTTGATAAATATTGTGCAAAACTTGAAAAAACATAATCTGTCTCATAGTTGAACAACATTGTCAGTCTTATTGGATTAAAAAGTACAAGAAGGTTAAGTATATCCCTACATATTAATTAGCAACTCATTACATACACCAGGCTGCCAAATAAAAAACAGGAGTTTTTTCCATGAATATTTGGCTTAGCTGGTAGATGTTTTTGAATTTTGAGTCATTTCAAATGATGTGAAAGTTTTCTCTGCTTATTACTCATCACTATACACTATATGGGATCCATTAACTATTAGAAAAACTCGATCTTCAGTGCGCACATATCTCTATATTTTCATAATTCAATTACAATACTCTTCACATTCATTTTACATAACTTATAAATCAATAGTAAACATAATCTTTAAAACATAACATCATCTCCCAATCTATTTTTTAAACTATTTTATTTTCTAAAACTAGTTAGTATTATTCCAATAAATACTTCCAACAATATTGACGGCTTAATTGTGATATTTACTTCGCAACCATAGCCAATTTTCGTTTATTAGCGAATGAACCCATTCGTCACAACGATAACGATCGTAGTGTCACTTTGGCTAGGAAATTGTTTTCGTTATCTCGGAAACGATTGACGAACTCAATAGCGAATCGCTACGGAGCGAATGCAACTTGTCTAGGGCCCCAGGGGCCCTAGACAAGTTGCATTCGCTCCGTAGCGATTCGATTCGCTAAAAATAAAATGTATGGGATTGACGTATGCCTTCGCTAAATCACGTGATACTTCCCATACATTTATAACTATCGAACTTCGTTATCGTTATCGTTATGGCACTTTGTCTAGGGCCCCAGGAATCAGTATGATTAAGGTTATAAGGACGATTATCTCTTCCCAATGGAAGGAATAAGGAAATGGTCTCTGCATCCGTTAGGCTTACCGCCCACTAGGACTAGTGATAGGCCACACTGCATTTTGCAGTCATTTGGGCAGCCAGTCAGAGTGAAATATCAGTCGGTGCATGATCTTGTGTTTCTGTGAGTGAGTTTAGGCCTATCGCCCACTAGGCAGCCAGGCTGCGACAGTCAATTGAACATATGACGGTATTTGGGAGCCCGCGCACCAAGCAGCCACAAACCCCAGGCTGCGGCAGCCGAAATATTTGCGCAGCCAGTTATAGCAGCCAAATTTACGGCCAGTTGTCACCCAAACGTCAAGCGATATGAAAAAGGTTTGGGACATACGTCTTGTTGCTACGACAAGTGACGGCAGCCACATACATTCGCCTAGTCGATAAACTACTCGCTCTGGCTGCGCGGCTGGCTGGCTGGCTACTTACTCGTACTAGTGCGTCACACACCAATGTAGTAACAGCGGCGCCTAATCCGCTATTTGACTAATTTTAGAAAATCGTTTTAAATTATTCTATATTACATAATAAGCACACTACATTGATATTTCCGGGAGATCTACTGTATTATTAATAAAAATCAATGTTAGTTTAAATTTCCAAAGCCTCGCCAAAAACGCTGTTTCTGTAATGGCGCTGGTCTTTGATACGTGTGACGTCACACGCTAGTAAACAAACAGAACTGAATGATGACACAGAGAAGTATATTAAGCGAATAAACACTATTTATTACTCTATGTCTGATATGTTTACTAGCGTATGACGTCATCAGAGTTGCAACCGGTCACAGGGTGTTTCAGCGCCAACATAAAATTTAAAAAATTACGATTTTTTTTTTTTCATATAATTTGCATAAAATATACATCATTTAGCTTCAAATAAAGTAACATATTTCTTATTACGCTATTTTCTGATAGGATAACTACAATTTGTAGTATATTTTAAACCTTGTCAAATAGCCAATTGAGCGTATTCAATGGACACTTTCTCATGTATAGAGTTGGGCCTCCTTACCTATAGATATTCTCCATGGAACCGGTAAAGCGCTTATATAAAGTTTTTAAGTAAAGTTGCATATTAAATCGACCCCTCCGTAATCCTGTAAGCTGCATATTGTGACGTAATTGAAAGCAATAACCAAGCAATTACATTGAGAAGGTGGGTAGATTGCATAGAGCTTCGCAAACACACACCTCAGAGAGAGAGAGAGAGAGAGAACAGTCATAATATTATGATTATTTTGTTGAATATTCAATGTACAGCATTCAGAACTGGGATCGCATAATTAACAAGGCGAGGATTTGGAGGAGGCGCAGAATTTTCATTTTCAGAAAATTTACTTTTTAACCCCTCCTAACGCAAAAACGGGGATCAATTAGGAGTTCAGTTTGATTGAACCATTTATTGTGACTTTTTAGTCTGCTTTTTTTTTTAATTTATAGTTTTTTTTTACTTTGCTATACGTGTGTTATCGATCGTCTCAATTTCTAGTTTGTAGTTTATCTGTGCATGCCTTAAAATTGCCTTATGTTACCTATAGGTACTTATTGTAAGTTTTTGAAGTGAAAACGCCTTGGGCGTTTTTGAGATGGGCTAAAATAATTGAATTAAAAGAAAAAATAATCGTCATGTAAGTGTCATTGTCATATCATAGGCGTTGACAGCTCCACAACAATAGCAATAGCAGTCAACGAAAGAATGCGATCCTGACGTCTACGTCTGTCAGTTGGTCATGTCTAGTGATGATTTCTTATTTATTTAACATTATTATTGAAAGAAACGTAAATGGACTTGACCTGATTGCATTGGAATTGACGGACCTGTTTTGGAAAACAAAAAAAAAATATAGACTTGTCTTGACTTGACTGACTAGTCTCGGGATCTGCTACTTTTGATTTTAATTTCAATTTAGCCTTTTTTATCTTAAAAAAGGCTATTACAAATTGCTATTTTTACTAATGACACTGGCAAAATCATCGGAGAACGACATTGACATGACATTGGCAGATAATGGCCATTCCCAAAATGAGCCGAAAAGCCATTATTTATACGTAAAGAAGAACATTATTATTTTGTTTATTTGCCATACTAACTGATAATTATCTTCGGAAATATATCATTATGTCAACTTAAAATAAATGTTATATTTTTGCGCTAAATTTAATGTTAAATAAATAAGAAATAATCACTAGTCATGACCAACTGACAGACGTCAAGGATTGTTCTTTCGTTGACTACACTATAGATATGTATGTATGGCAACAAGATTCAATATGGTATACCTACGTGTATTAGTGATGTGCCGGATCGTTAAAAATGGAGATCCGCGGATTCGGATACGGATATTTGGTGTCAAGATCCGCGGATACGGATACGGATCTTGACTTTCTTACTAAATCGGTGTCGGTGCGCGTGACCTAGAGACGATAGTTCGCTGCTTAAAAACTAAAGGGCCATAAAACAAAAAATCCAAAAATGTTTTTATTGCAAAAATACAATCACATTCCTTCATATTGTATGTTGCAAAAAGATTTATGGTTGTTATATTCCATATTTAGTATATTTTGATCATTTTTTATATATCCAAAAGTAACTTACATGTTTATATATCTTCTAGTATTCAGTTTATTATAAATGTACTTAAAACATTTAATGCTACTTAAAAATACGCTTCTAACGATTGACAAAAAAATTTTTTTTTTCGATTAGCTCTCCTGTAAAATGTGTAATTTTGATTTGTGGCACTTTAGTTTTTAAGCAGCGAGTTGACGCCCGCCACTTGACGCTTGCATTATAAAGGTGCCAAATAAAAAATAAATAAAAATAATATGAATGGAATTTAATAGTTTTTCATTGCTACCTAATCACCTCTATGTGTAGGATAAGGGAAAAAATCCGTAAAAAGATCCGCCAAAAAGTAACGGATACGGATCCCTCGGATATCCGCGGATACGGATACGGATACGGGTATCCGGCACATCACTACTACGTACCTAAGTAAGTATACCTACACCTTTCATAGTCGTCACTTAGCATATCCGAAACTTTCGTATTTCTAGTGCTTGATTCGCATCGGGCGCAGATTATGATATTAAATTGTTACATGAGGACGTGCGAGGGTTGCGGGGAGGGGTTGCGAGGATGGTGGGGGGAGGGGTCGAAAGATTCCAAGAGCTCCAGGTACGAACTCAGACCTCTAGAAATCGGATAATAGAGATCCCTCTTGGATAAATAGAGATGTTGACTGTTTATGGGAAAATGTTTGAAATTATGTAAAAGCACCTTAAATGGCCCACAATATTTAACACCGGCTGTTGCATGCGTCTATCTGTCAGTTACCTTTTCACGCCTTAACTACTCAACTAATCATCATGAAATTGTGCATAGGCAGGAAAGCGTCTCATGGATAGGTACAGGAAAGAAAATAGATAGATAAGGTATCTTAAGTAAGGAAAAAGGTAGGTAGATACCTACTACTCGTCGGAAATATCTTGAGGATCGAAAGAATGCTACACTAAACGCTACAGTCGGCTACAAAAGCGTTTAAAAAATAATCTAAATTAGATTTAATTCTTCGATTCGCATTCTTTCGAGTCTTCAAGATATTTTCGACGAGTTGTAACTAGATGGTGCTGTGTGGAATGTGTGAAGATTTTTATTTGTTATTTATTTATTTATCTTTCATCTAGAAAAAGTACTGTATCGTTTTATTTAAAAATCATATCAAAAAACTAAGGCCTGGTGTTCGGGACAGCCAATAGTTTAAATTGTAAAATAGTGAATCGTGTTAGCATTAAGAAATAAAATTAATAGTGAGAAATAGAAAGAGATAGACATATTATTTAGGGCGGTCGTGTCATGCTTGCGCGCTATCGGCGCAAGCTCTTTTCGCTCATGGCACGGCCGCCACTAGTTGTATAAGTAACTTTTTGATGATAAATAGGCGATTTTCTGCGTAAAATCAGTCTTCTTCGTGCTAACGCATAATAAAGACCAGTAATAGTACAAAGCTTTCGTTTTGGAATTTACACCCCTCCTCCTCGACTAATCGTCGACAACAGCCAGGCCTCAAATGATACAGGGCTCCTGTCCAGTACATTTTATGGTCCGAACGAGCCGGATATAGCCGTTTGTCAGTTTGCTGTGGTCGAGGAGTGAGGGAATAGTGTCTGGACAAATGCCGGTCACACGAAGTAGCTCAGCTCGGGGTGTCGGGAGGTCCATAGCTCCCACACCCACTGTTCGGGACGACGGGAGGGCAATCGCAATAGCTCCCGCGTCCACCCTTGAGGACACCGTCGCGTCCTTAGTTCGGGATGACGGGAGGTCAATTGCTCCCGCGTCCACCACCCCCGTTGGGTGCACCACGGCATCCACCACGACGTCAACAGACACGTGGTCAGCGGGGACTTCGATGACGTCACCAGCAACGACGACAACAACGTCGACGACTGCGACGCTCACTTCGGCACCGGCGGGAGCGGGGCACGTATCGGTCCCCCCGCACGGTGCACACGGCACGGACACCGTGCGAAATAGAAACGACGCACGCTCAAGCAAGAGAGCCACGTCACATCGATCGAAAAGGAAGGCCCAAATAGAAAAGGCCAAAATAGAAATCATGGAACTACAATTGAAAATTGCTGCCGCTAAACTGAAACAAATAGAAGAAGATTCAGACGCCGACACAATGGACGACGACACTGTCGAAGACCTTGAAGTCACGAAGGAAAGAGTCGACAACTGGGTCAATAGCCAAGCGCTTTTAGCGCCGGGTGCGCCCCCTATAGAAGAGACCCGCAACACAGAGCAGGCCCAAGCGCTACCCGTCACGATCCAGTCGGCTCCGCCCCCCGTGCATATAGAAGATCGGCCACCAAGCGGAAGCAAGCCAGTAATAGAAACAGTTCCCGCTGCAGCGCCCCCTAGCCAGACTATAGGGCTATCGGAGTTGGCCGCAGCGATCACATTGGCCGCCAAGTCGGGCCACCATCAAGCTCGTTACTATTCGGAGCTGCCATCATATAGCGGGTCGCATGAAGAATGGCTATCCTTCAAAGCGGCCTATGAAGAATCGTATCGAAATTATAGCAATAGTGACAACGTATCAAGACTGCGAAAAAGTTTACAAGGAAGGGCCAAAGAAACGGTCGAAGGCCTACTCAAGCATAACGTAAATATAGTGGAAGTTATGCAAACATTGGAAAATCGGTTCGGGCAGCCAGATGACATCGCCTTAGCCGAACTTGAACGGCTGAGGACTCTTCCGCGGCTGACCAACTCACCACGTGACATCTGCAACTTCGCCATCAGAGTCACCAACACCGTGAAGACCCTACAAGCGCTGGAGAAGCCACAATTTTTATACAATCCAGCCGTCTTACGGGAAACAATAGACAAACTTCCCTTCGCAGTCAAGATTCACTGGGTGACCTTCAGCAAAGCACAGCCGAAGGAACAGCCAGACCTACTGAAGTTATCACGATTTTTCGAAACACAGGCGGAACTCTTCAGTTCGATGCCGGAGTCCGCGACGCCTAAAGAGGCGAGCCACGCACCCCGACGGACACAGAAGACTTACGCCGCAACAGAGATAGAAGTGTCTGCCTGTCCGGTATGTCAAAGTGTCGAACACAAAATAGAAAAGTGTTCGAAATTTATAGAAGCAGACACGAAAACGCGTTGGAATATAGCAAAGGACAAACAATTGTGCTTCCGGTGTTTGAAAAATAGATCGAGGACACACAAGTGCCACACATCGGAGTGCAAAGTGAATAAGTGCCCGCGTTTTCACCATAGACTACTCCACTTCGTGCCAACAAATAGTGAAAATAGTGCAAATAGTGATCGTACAGAAGTGGTCACCTCCACTTGGCAACCGTCGGAAACGCAGTCATTTTTGAAGTTCGTTCCCGTGCGCGTCTCCGGCCCCCGAGGGAGTGTCCACACCTACGCCTTACTCGATGACGGCTCGACGGTGACCTTAATAGATAGTGATTTGGCGCAACAAATAGGCGCAAAGGGGCCCGTCGACCCTCTACACATAGAGGCGATAGCTAACACCGAAGTGGATGTCAACAGATCGCGCCGTGTGAAAGTGACTTTACACGGCGACAGAAACAACTGCACCATTCGAGCGAGAACGATCGACAACCTACAGCTCTCCGCTCAATCTGTATCGGAGCGAGACCTGGCCAACTGCAAGCATCTCAACAACATCAGAGAACGACTCAAGTATCCACGAGTACAACCGAAACTTCTCATCGGGCAGGACAACTGGGACTTGCTGCTTGCCAAATATGTCAAAAAGGGACAGCAACATCAGCCGGTCGCATCTCTCACCAAGCTCGGATGGGTGTTACATGGGTCACACGCGCGCATGCTCGGCCGCCGTGTAGACACCATAAATAACATCGTCCTTAAAACAGAAGATAGCATGGACGAACAATTGAAACAATATTTCTCTCTGGAGTCGTTGATGATCACCCCGAAAAGACCATCAAACGATATAGAGGAGAGAGCCATCAAGACGCTTGTCGACAGTACTCGACAAAATAGCGACGGACATTATGAAACATCGTTGCTTTGGAAATCGGACGAATTTCAGATGCCCGCCAACTACGACAACGCGCTTCGACGGCTCCACACGACAGAGAAGAAAATAGATAGAGATCCACATCTTCGAGATCGCTATGAGCAGCAAATGGACGCACTCATAGAAAAGGGATACGCAGAGAAGGCGCCTCCCCATAGAACGCCGGGAAGAACATGGTACCTGCCACACTTTCCCGTGCTCAACCCCACCAAACCAGGAAAGGTCCGCATAGTGCATGATGCAGCAGCTAAGACGATGGGACGTTCGCTCAACGATTACCTGCTAACCGGACCTGACCTCATACAGTCGTTGCCAGGGGTTCTAATGAGGTTACGACAACATAGATTCGCCGTGTCGGCCGATATAGCCGAAATGTTCATGCAGGTGAAAGTACGACAGCAAGATAGAGATGCGCTTCGATATTTGTGGAGGGGACAACAGCGAGGCAATGAGCCTCCAATAGAGTATAGGATGACCTCTCTCATATTCGGAGCCACGTCGTCGCCTGCATCGGCTATATTTGTAAAAAATAGAAACGCCGAAAGATACAAAGATAGGTATCCAGAGGCGTACACAGCGATTGTTCGAAATCACTACGTAGATGACTATCTACAGAGCTTCGATAGTGAAGAAGAAGCAATAGAAACAGCCCTTCGAGTACGCCAAATTAATAGGGAAGCCCACTACGAGCTGCGCCAGTGGACTTCAAATTCGAAGAAAATACTCGAAGCGCTCACCGAAGACTCCACCGTAATAGAAGAAAGGAGTATAGACCTCGACAATAGCATGAAGATAGAACGTCTCCTGGGCGTCATATGGAGACCTGCTACTGACGAGCTCACCTTTGATCTCAACATGGCTCGACTGCCACCTGGCGCCATAGACAACACTCAACCGACGAAGCGGGAAACTTTGAAAATTATAATGTCCCTCTTCGATCCGCTTGGACTCGCATCGCCTGTCACCACACGAGCCAAGCAAATATTCCAGGAGTTATGGCGCAGAGGAATAGACTGGGATCAAAAAATAGATAGTGACATAGCTAGCCAATGGACAGAGTGGCTAGGCCATTTGAAGAGACTACGCGACGTAAACATACCTCGCTGTTACCACAACTATAGCGACGCCACTACAATAGAACTACACGTGTTCGTGGATGCGAGCGAGAACGCATACGCCGCAGCCCTATACTGGCGCATCACTAAGCCAGACGGACAAGTGTCGTTGGCGTTTGTGACAGCGAAGGCGCGAGTCTCACCCCTCAAACTGATGTCAATCCCGCGACTTGAACTGATGGCCGCAGTCATGGGAAGCAGGATGGCAACTACAGTAATAGAAGAGCACGACAGGAAACCTGACAAGAAGGTTTTCTGGACAGATAGCAAAACAGTGCTCACATGGCTGCAAACAGGCGCTAGGTCCTACAAACCTTTCGTCGCACATCGCATTGCAGCAATAGAAGAACATAGCAACATAGGCGAGTGGCGCTGGGTGCCTACCAAATTGAACGTTGCAGACGACGCAACCAGGGACGTGCCCACCGACTTCGACTCGCAACATAGGTGGTTCAACGGGCCGAGCTTCCTGCTGGAAGCACCTGATAGATGGCCACTAGAAAAGGTTGTCACCACCAAGCAGACCGGAGAAGAAAAAGTGCATCTCACCATAGTGAAACAGACATCGAAGTTAGAACAGTGCATTCCCGATAGCAACAGGTTCTCCAAGTGGGAGAAACTTGTACGAAGCACTGCACGTGTGCTGCACTTCATCCGACTCTGCAAGCTGAAAAAGGAACATGTAAATTACAAGAGGACAACAAAACGACCTGAAACCGATCCTGTATGGCGGGAGCATAAAATGTCACGGCAGCCACACAACAAACTTCCGAAGGCTCCCAAACAACAACAACAGTCATACACACCGATACCTACGGACCTTCTACACGAGGCGGAGAAGATCCTCGTTAGAAGGAGTCAGGAAAAGGCGTTCTCCGAAGATTTACACAACCTCAACAGTGATAGAAAAATAGCTACAAATAGTCGTCTACGCCATCTAGCGGTGAAAATAGAAAACGATGTCATCACACTGAAGACACGTATCGGCGCCACGCAAGACGTCACTGATAGACAGAAGAGCCCTGCGGTCCTCGATGGCAACGACCAAGTCTGCAAGCTCTACATAGAGTACGTCCATAGGCAATTGCATCACGCTGGCGTCGAATCAACAATAAATGAGTGTAGACAACATTTTTGGATACTTCGGCTACGCCCGGTCACGCGCATGATAGTGAATAGATGTCTCCCATGTAGGATTCGTAGATCGCAGCCACCAGTGCCACCTACAGGAGACTTACCACCGTGCCGGCTAGCACATCATAGACGTGCGTTCACCTTCACCGGGCTCGACTACTTCGGGCCACTCTCAGTCGCGGTGGGACGCACAACACAGAAGAGGTACGTCGCGCTGTTTACTTGCTTGACAACGCGCGCCGTACACCTGGAGATCGCCGCCTCATTGACAACAGATTCTGCCGTTATGGCACTGCGACGCATGATAGCGCGCCGCGGCTGCCCTACAGAAATTTGGTCGGACAACGGCACGAATCTTCACGGCGCAGAACGTGAACTACGGCGAGCTTCAGACCAACTGCTTCAAGAGGAAGCAAATAGGAAGAGGATCAATTGGCGCTTCATCCCTCCCGGTGCCCCCTTCATGGGTGGGGCCTGGGAACGCCTCGTTCGCAGCGTCAAGACATCACTCAATAGTGTATTAGAGGAGCGGCGCCCTACCGAAGAAGTACTCGGCACCTTAATAGCGGAGGTCGAGTACACCGTCAATAGCCGGCCGCTCACACACGTCTCGGTTGATCCTGACGATCCCGAGGCGCTCACACCGAACCATTTCTTATTGATAGGGTCGGGCCGAGATCCGCCAATAGGAGCCTTCGACGAGAAGGACACCATCGGACGCACGCACTGGCGTGCCTCACAACGTCTCGCCGACTTGTTCTGGCGGCGCTGGCTTCGGGAGTACCTCCCTGAGCTTCAGCACCGGCGGGAGCCCCAAGGAAGAGGGCGGCAAGTCGTTATCGGAGACGTCGTGCTCATCGCGGACAACACCCTGCCTCGCAACACATGGCCGCGAGGGAGGGTCATAGCGGCCTACCCCGGACCCGACGGAGCTGTGAGGACGGTCGACGTCAGCACCAAGGCTGGCACTCTGCGGAGGCCCACCAAAAAGTTGGTGGTCCTATCGACGGAGCCGGCTGCCCTCCAGCACACAGAAGCTGCGTCGCCCTGAGGACGACGCACGGCGGGAGAATGTTCGGGACAGCCAATAGTTTAAATTGTAAAATAGTGAATCGTGTTAGCATTAAGAAATAAAATTAATAGTGAGAAATAGAAAGAGATAGACATATTATTTAGGGCGGTCGTGTCATGCTTGCGCGCTATCGGCGCAAGCTCTTTTCGCTCATGGCACGGCCGCCACTAGTTGTATAAGTAACTTTTTGATGATAAATAGGCGATTTTCTGCGTAAAATCAGTCTTCTTCGTGCTAACGCATAATAAAGACCAGTAATAGTACAAAGCTTTCGTTTTGGAATTTACACCCCTCCTCCTCGACTAATCGTCGACAACAGCCAGGCCTCAAATGATACAGGGCTCCTGTCCAGTACACCTGGAAAAAGTGTCATCATAAATAACTATGCAGATGTCAGGCGTTATATTGCTTACCTATATTTATGAACCAAAATACTTAAACGGGTGAGTAAGTGAGTAAGGGATGCCAGAGCCAATTACCCCATCCCTTCCTTATCCCTTAGCCTTATTGTTTGGGTTACAGGCTGACGGTCAAGTGAACCGTCAGCCTGTCTATCGCCCTTAGCATAAAAAATATATATAATGACATCAGAATAACACAGGCTATATAAGACATAAAATGCGGACCAAAATAAATTCCTCTTTAAATAAATATAATCAGACTTTTCATTTGGAGATTATTCAATTCAATTCAATTCAATTATTTATTGCGAAACCATAATGTACAAAGATGTTATAAAAATAAAGACCAATGTTATGGACCCTGTTGGGCATGCAACTTAGGGACTAGGAGAGAGGAAGCGTATAAGCATATAATTATTTATTTATATAAATAGATATAAGAATTTTATTTTATTTAAATTAAAATTAAAAATAAATTATATTTACATTTATATTATTAATATTTAAATGATAATGTCATCTAAAAAATATTCATTTGAGTTGTAGTAACATTTATTATTTAGAATTGTTTTAAATTTTTTTATAAATATGATATCATTTTTTCTTTTTTTAAATTATCTGGTAATTTGTTATAAATTTTTATAGAAGAACTGAAGGTATTTGAAGAATTTAGTTTTAATCGTGATGTTGGTAATATTAGATTATTTTTATGTCGTAGCGTATATTTGCATGGTAAGTCTTACTTACTTACATAGTTTATCAATAACTAACTCTGTACATTGTTGGCTACCATCCAAAATTGGAACAATTTTCGTCGCTGTAAAATTGAGTGTTTGCTAAGTACCTCCCTGTCGCAATCAAACGCTTTTCACCGCAAATCAGTGCAAAACCACACCCACAAATCTAGACACGCCTTTTTCGGCGCATGCGCATCAGCGACCAATGAAATATCGCGATATTCACCCCCCACTAATAGCGGTAGACAAGGAATCATGCACCCTCAATTGACCGCTTTATGCAATGTCATTTTTTTCTTCCCAAACCGATCGCTCCACGTCTGGCCCCGCCTCCGTTCCAAATTTAAAACACTTTTAAATCATAAACCATAGACAATCGTGTAGCAAGCCCCAGTTAGTGCGGTCGTCCGATTAACGGTTGTTTAAACTTGATTAACAATTAGTTAATGAAGCAATTGTTATGTAATCAATTACTTAACCCTAATTAAATCTGAGTTGAGTGTTGACGAGTAATTGGAAGTGAATTTTAAAATGTTAAAAATCAAAACGTTGTCTTATAAGGTTCATTGAGTGTCGAGAAAATGATGGAATCAAGACAGAATCCGACAATTTATCCGGCAAATTTGACGGAGTTGCTGGCCGTATCGGCGTATCAGCAGAATGTCGAACGTTTGCAGACTATGTCCGAGAGTGACGAGAAATATTCTGCCGAGAACTCGGACAGGTTTGCCGAAAGCGCTGACAGATCTTCGTCGCCGATTTCCGCTATAGACGACGGCGACAGTAGCCAGTCGGCGTACGGTGTAGATTTGACGGGAAAATCGACGAATTTATCGGGAAAGTCTTTCACGATCGCCGCAATATTAGGCCTAACGAACACAGACGAAGATGTAATGAACTTTAGTGTGCAAGAAAGATTGCAGGAGAATCAAAGACAGCTCCAGAACTATTTGTATTCTAATCACGATATGCAGAGATTGAACGATGGATTTTGCAGGAGTGTTGTCGGCGTGCCTCCTGGACTACGGCAAGGTAGGATTCTAATTCTTAGATATACTTACCTACCTAAAGCGTGTTCCGTAATCCGTAAGAGTAATTAGACATTTCCTGGGCTGCAAGTTTTTGACCATAAACAACAATAATGCAATAGTTATGTAACCTAATCGACCTATTAGAAAACTTTCGGTCCTTCCATAGCAAAATGTATTTTATCCCCACACTCAAAATGTATTTTATATTATTGAACATTAAATTTAACTCTATTTAACAAACAAATGGTTACAAAAAATTATTTGGGTAGAATTAATTGTTTAATTAATGTTAATGTATTTAATGTATAATTTATTTTTTCTTTTTTTTTTTTAGTAAGAATATTTTCTCAACTGACATAAAATTACCACAAAATAACAGAAATGTATTTTATATTTATTAGGTACTTATTTTATATTTATATATTTAACTTATAAGTATTAAATTTAAAACAACCTAGTCATTGGGTAATCGTGCTTTAAACGAAATTCCAACGTTAAAATAGCAATAATACAAATAATGTTTAATCAAAATAAAACAATAATATAATAATAATAATAATGCATTTATTTGCTAGAATACTTGGTTACAGTAGATCTTATATATTCAATTCAATTCAAATATAGTTTTATAGTACAAGTTTTCTACCTGGGTACAGGTGTGCAAATATTAAATCGTTGTACAAATAAAAAGTAGTCAAATACATTAGCCGTTTTTCAAATAATATATAAGGATATACTATATAAAAGCAACTATGTCAGATATACAATTACCTAATAGTACCTACCTACATGTCAAATTTAAATACTAATCAAAAGTCTTTTTTACATTTCAATTATAGTCTATTTTTGCATTTAAAATATTCCCTAAAATCATAAAAACATTCACGTTGTAACCATTTACACAGCTCGAATTTAAATGCTTTGGTAGATGTCTGCAATTTTATTTCATTTGATAATTTGTTAAACACTGAGATGGACATATTATAAACATTTGTTTTATATATACTTTTGTAGCCTCGTGGTTGATGAAGCAAGTTTAGATATTGCGATCTTTGCGGCCTCGAGAGAACATCTTTTCGATTTTTAAAAAGTTCGGGGTGTAACTTAAAACAAGATAAAAAATATTTTTACTGTAAGATAATTACTTGTAACTATTCAAACAAAACCATCAAGTTGACCGTCGGACTGTACGCCGACCTTAACATAAGAATTAATTAATATTAATAGGTATTAATTAAGACAAAGTTAATAACATGACAATTAAGTATGTTTACTTAATTACGCCATAAATTACGCCAAATCACAAACTTTAAACGCGTGTCAAATGGGGGAATTCAGCAAAACATAGATCGGTCAGTGTGAACAGACATATAATTAAATTTGACCAGAAATTAAGAAAATGTTGCTATTCCTTTAGAGAGAGTTTCAATCCATTGTTGAAGTAATTTTTTATTCTTGAGTAGTTACCCGCCATGGACAAAGTTGGCCGATTTGACGGTAGGTATAGCGTTTTGATTAAGAATGTCTGTCGACCTTAACATAAAAAAAAAAGTAAAGTCATATATTTGTCATATAGGACAATACGTCCTATTTACTCTGTTGTTCGATAGACACTTCGATGTTTGTATAATCCAAAAACATTTTTTAAATTACTTATTATTAAAATAATAAGTTATTAGTACATATACTTACATATTTCATTTATTGATTTATTGACTTTACTTTAAAAACATTAGTCAGCGTGAAGGACGATGGAAACGTAAAAATTGTAATGGGGACAAAAGACACTTTATGCCTGCTACACACGTAACGATATATCGTAGCGATTTCAGACTGTGAAGATCGTTCCTATGGTTAGGGAGCCCACGATGCTAAATGTGTAGTCACTCGAGCGTCGTGGGGACCTATTGGACTTTAAAGATTGGATGGTAAGAAGAAAAAAAGGTTATATGAAGTTTTTCATTTCAGCGGTGGGGTGAGCGTCTACAGGCGTTCAAAATTTTGTAGACGCTGTATTTTAAAAAATCCTCCACATAATCGTCAGATTAAGAATCAGCACGATCAGGAATTTAGGCTGAACCGTCTCGGCTCTCTGAGCCGTCTGAGGCGCTCGAGTATTACAAAATGAGAATCGTCAAAAATATTTTTTGCATTTTCAAAAAGCTGCCACGAGCTTGCGTTACATCCGAATCGTCTGAATTTTAAATGAGAGCTTAGTTTAGGTTCACTTAACATCCCCTCTGAAAATCTGACGCGCTCGAGTTGTATTTAAAATTTTACCCCCACCCCCGCCAACCCCACCAACAAAACCGTCAGATTAATACATATCCGTTATCGGAGACACATTGGCAATATCTGACGCGCTCGAGTAAATCCAAAAATCCCTCTTGGGCTCCCCTTCCACTAATGTCTCCACACGCCTCAGATATATCTGCGTCGATCGTCAGTTCTCCGCAGAAGCTCACGTGAGAAACATGTCGTCCACGATGGAAGATGATGACGCAATTGCGATATTAGGTCTGGTTATGTGTTTAAAGAAAAAAAAAAGGCGCGGAGTGTGTGGTGTAAAGACTGGCTCATGAAAAGGAAGCTATTTTCTCATACGAACTTATTAAATGAGTTGAAATTTGCTCCGAAAGATTGGCATAATTACTTGAGGATGAATGAGGAAGCATACTTAAACCTTAATATTTACATAAACATAGAATGAGGTTTAGGTATCTAAGAAGGTTATATATATATATACCACACGCACAAGCGAGCTCCGCGAAGTACTGCCGAACTGAGCGATCACCATCTATACGCGACGATAAAACTGCACAAATGCAATCGACACCGATTTATCTAAACAAAAATTGCAACTGCCACCGATGAACGATAATTTGCAACGATTTGTCATACACACGATCGATAAATCTGTGCAAATCGGTTTGCACAGAGTAATCGCTACGATATATCGTTACGTGTGTAGCAGGCATTAGTAGGAGGTAAACCCTCGGGGACGAACCCTCGGGGACGAAGTGGCACGATCTAATTCTAATAGGGTTTAGGATAAAGGACAATATGAGAAAAGATATTAAAATATTTATTTTAGGTAGGTATAGCACAGAATAAGTATAGTACCTACCTACTACAAGAGTGTGCTAGTCCAAATCCCAAAAATCAACGACATCCGTCAAATCCTGACATAATATATACTTATACTCAAAGATTTAAATCGAGAGATGCGGCATTACTAGCGAAAGTGTGTTACAAAATACAACATACATCATACTAAAGACAAAAGTATAAAATACATATACCTTTGTCTAAACACACTTTTAAACACAGACAACACATTCCTTACTTCAAACGTGACTGTGACGATAGCGACGCTCTCAACAAGCGACCGTCACTCACTGTAGCTGGCGTGCAACTGTAGTTGGGTTGAGCGCCGGCGCCCAATCCATTGTTAAGAATTTCGGTGTGTTTTTAGTATGGCGCGAGGAGATTACGCCGCATCTTCAATTTAAATCTTTGCTTATACTTAGTCCTGCCTCCCATATCCCGACCATTCCATTACAATTTCCATATGTCGGTTACTTTCGTTTGTCTACTGATTTCCTCATTTGAATGCATGATTGTAAGAAAACACCTTGCACAAGATGACTGTAACAAACCACCTCATCCCAAAACTTTAAAAATCAATATAAAAAAAGCTATTAATTATTTCTATACGAAATTTCCAATATACCATATTTTTAATATTTCTTAACATAAATAGTAAAGAAAAAAAATCATACAGTTAATTTTTTTTACACCAGACAGTTTTTATTGATTTTCTTAAAATTTTGTATTTGGTCTGAGGTGGGTTTTTACAATCATGCATTCATTTCTGATTCGATCTCCCGACGTTGTGCTTTCATTTCATTCCGCAATTTTCGTGAGTAGCTTTGGGACTATGCGGCCATTTTATTATACAAATGTTTACTAAGCTGCAGGCAAAAAATCAGCTGGCTAGTATACCCATCCCTCCCAAAAAACACTCCCAATATATCATAATAATGAGGTCATAAAAATTATTACTAACCAGCTAATTTTTTGTCTGCAGCTTAGTAAACGTTTGTATAATAAAATGGCCGCATAGTCCTACAAATTGAGTGTTACGTTTTCCCAGTCCTACGCTTGGATGTTTTTTACGGCAGCTCCTTTAACTACCTCTATCGAGAATATTCGCAGAGGAAAAAGTTGGGCGTCTCGGCAAACTGAAGCTACTCACGAAAATTCAGCCTGTTGGTAAAAAAAACCATTTTTATACTCGTCATAATCATAAGATTTACCATGCAAATATACGCTACGACATAAAAATAATCTAATATTACCAACATTAAAGCTAAATTCTTCAAATACCTTCAGTTCTTCTATAAAAATTTATAACAAATTATCAGATAATTTAAAAAAAAAAGAAAAATGATATCATATTCATAAAAAAATTTAAAACAATTCTAAATAATAAATGTTACTACAACTCAAATGAATATTTTTTAGATGATATTATCATTTAAATATTAATAATATAAATTTAAATATAATTTAATTTTTATTTAAATAAAATAAATTTCTTATATATATTCATATAAATAAATAAATATGCTTATATATATATACGCTTCCTCTCTCCCAGTCCCTAAGTTGTATGCCCAACAGGGTTAGTCAGGCTGCACTTCAAGCACTGGACTCGGACTCTATTGTCTCAAAGCTGGTGCGAAACTGTGTAGACTACTTAAATATTTTAGGGCGCAAGAATAAAGTGGTCCTAAGATGGGTACCTGGCCATATGGGGGTCGAAGGCAATGAACTTGCCGACGAACTGGCTCGAGCAGGCGCAAAAGGTAGGCTAATAGGTCCTGAACCTATGTGTGGACTACCAAACAGCCTAGCTCACTGGACCATATGGAACCAGTGCTTTACTAAATCTTACAAACGCTGGACTAACTTGCCAGGGTTGAACCATTCCAAAGCGCTCATAAAAGCCTACAGTCGAAACGTGACAAACCAGGCTATGTCGCTTAGTAGGAGCAATTTGTGCATGCTAACTAGGGCACTAACGGGGCACTGCCGCCTCAATAGGCACCTTAAACTAATGGGTCTCACTAGTACGGGAGAGTGTCGCTTCTGCCATGAGGCAGAAGAAACACCAATGCATATCCTGTGCGAGTGTGGCCCGTTGATGCACAAGCGCAGTCACATCCTAGGAAGCCACACAATGGCTTGTGAAGATGTGAAGAATGCCTCTATCAAAAAAGTACTACAGTTCCTCAACGTGGTAGGTATAGGTAGAGAGCTTTAGTTTACGTGGCGATCACAATATTTCAGCAATGGACGAAGTGATACTGGTTCTCTAGCAGACAGGAATAGCCACTAGCGAATAATAATAATAATGCCCAACAGGGTCCATAACATTGGTCTTTATTTTTATATAACACCTTTGTACATTATGGTTTCGCAATAAATAATTGAATTGAATTGAATTGAATAATCTCCAAATGAAAAGTCTGATTATATTTATTTAAAGAGGAATTTATTTTCGTCCGCATTTTATGTCTTATATAGCCTGTGTTATTCTGATGTCATTATATATATTTTTTATGTTAAGGTCGACAGACAGGCTGACGGTTCACTTGACCGTCAGCCTGTAACCCAAACAATAAGGCTATAGGGATAAGGAAGGGATGGGGTAATTGGCTCTGGCATCCCTTACTCACTCGCCGAAACACAACAGCACAAATGCTGTTATTTCAAGGTGGTCTTTTGTAAGAGGGTGAAAAATATGCACCCAAAAATAAGACGCGCGACTCTCATTCGCACTCCTTGTTTTTAATTAAATATCTACTCCCTTCTAAAAATTATTAAAGTCATTAGGTAGGTACACTTTGCAGACATCAAACTGATGGATACCTGCTAGAAATCCAACCCCTTATTAAATTAGATGCGATTCTAACTAAAAATATCCGTCCGTCGACTCCAAATTGACCCTTTTCGTTATCTACGATCGGAACAAAACGATTCCACTGCGAGGGGAAGCCCCTAATTAAGAAAGGGTTAAATCCCTTTACAAATAACGTTCGTTAAACTTACTTAAACATTTAAATTATAATCTTCATAATGATTGAACTGACCGGTAATTAAGGTGATGTATACACGTTTGACGATGTGTAAATTGAAATAAAAAAATTGATCCGACTGATATATAAATAAATAAATATCTTTATATACAGCACCATCTAGTTCCACAGTAAGCAACTAATGCTTTGCTTGTATTTTGGATACCAGACAGTTGATATACTACACACATTAGTTTTTTTGTAAATACATACATATTATAAATACAAAACATCCATGACTCAGGGACAAAAGGTAAAATGTTAACATAAACATTTGCCCCTAACGGGATTTGAACCCGCGACCGTTAGGTTATTAACAACTAGGGCTACTAGCCAGTAGCCACTAGACCAAACGTGTCGTCAGACAATATTTATTATCAATCTTTTTTGTTGACGGTCCATTTCAATGGTATTAGGTGACTACCATCGCCTATAACACAAGCAACGCCACAGGTGCTGTAAGTGCGCTGCCGAGCAAGTCATATAACCAGCAAATCATATAATAGTTATACAGGGCGTCCCAAGACTATGGGCGTTTTTCCATTAGCCACGGCACGGCCCGACACGGCACGCCGGTGCCGCGGAAGCAAAAATGTATGGCTCGTTTTTCCACTAGCCGGCGACGGCGACGGCACGGCACGGCATTTGACTCCCATTTGACATATTATGTTTTCTGTTACAGTAGAATAGAATAGAATAATGTTTTATTTGCAGCAAAGGACAAGGTAACATGAGAGCATACAAAGGTAACAAAAATAAAAAGACAAGCACAAACGTCCCCCGCCACAAACCGGCTCCAACTCAGCATAATGCAGGTTGTAAAAACCTGCGCTGGTCTTCCGTTGGACCCGATGGTGAGGTTACGCACTTACTAAACAAAACAGTACAAAAAGCTCCAGAAACAAAACAAAACAAAAAAAATTTTTAAATAAAATAGTTAAAATTAAAATACAAACTAAAAATTTATACAAACAAAAAAATATATACAAATTTATACAAAGAATATAGAAAAACAAATATTTATACAATCAAGAAAAAGAAAAAAAAACATCTATAATAAATAAAAAATTAAAAAATATATATTCAGAAGGCACTGGTGTCGCTACGCAGTTACTCTTCGCTTTTTTGATGTTCAAATATAAATTTCTTTAATTTATTTCTAAAATTATTAATACTTTGCAGGTCCCTAATAGGCGGTGGGATGTTATTCCAGCACTTTGACGCACTTTCACCAGTCGTCACTTTCATTTATAATGTATTTATCTATTTTAAAAAATAATTAAATTAGACTTTGTTTACTTAGATAAAATTCAAATCTAGGATTGGCTATTTCTCTTTATACGAGTACCTGCTCTTAAATAAATAAACATCTCTTCATAAATCAATCTCCTTGACACATCGAAATATTACAATGGAATTTGCGTTACAAATGCCAAAGCGGCACATAAAAAGAACGCCTTTGACAGAATCATGGCGGACTCTTGCCTTCACGCGTCAATGGTAAAAGGTAGTAACGATCAACTTCTACTATTTCATTTTAAACTCTAATGGGTTGACGTAAAGTCACATTTTCTTTAAATTATGTACTTATTATTATGTTTGTTTTGTTTTAAATGACAGTTCATGCTCTACGCATATGTCACTTTTAAATGTTCCATAAAATTCGTAGTGTTTTGTTTTGTATGGCACGCGGGTTCCATGTTGTAGTAGTTTGATGCCTTGACAACCAAATTCCTTTTACAATTTTTTAAACTGTTTTATTTTCACAAAACTTGCCAGAATTAAATTCGAATAATATATACTTCCAACAAGTAATAGTTAAGGCGTGAAAATGTACCTACTTAACAGACAGAGTTAGATTCAAAATATTATAACTAGTGGTTCACTCCCGGCTTCGCCCGGGTCCAAAATAAAAACTATCCTATCTTTTAAGTTGGACCAAATTATACATTAGTTACGAAGTTTTATCAATATCAACCGATACAGTAGTGTAGGAGATATAATATTAGTCAATCCATACAGTTGGGCAACGCCTTTGATGTCGGGCGACGCCGCCACTCGTGTAAGTACTTCGCTGTCACGCGCTAGGGTTGTCACAAAATGGAAAATCCGCCACCGCTCACTCAACTCAAAAACATATTGTACGCGCCAGCCTTGAAAGTTGTAATGCAAACTGTGTGAGGTCGCCGTGGCGGCCCGCGCCGCCCGCTTCCCCGCGCCAGCCACCACCGTTGCTCTGTGCAAGTACATTCTAGTCTTTCCGGGCCCTAGACAAAGTGCATTCGATTCGCATTCGATTCGATTCGCTAAATAAAAATGTATGGGATTGACATATGCCTTCGCTAAATCACGCGAAGGCATATGTCAATCCCATACATTTTTATTAATACTCCACATAGTTGGAACACTTATTTATTTGTTCTTTATACGAATACATATCTATTTGTTACAAAAATACCGACTAGGTAAATCGATCGTCTTCACGCTATGACGACCCAGCGCAGAATGGCGATCGCTCCCGCTCGTTGGTATTACCATTACCGATTCTTTTTCGAACAAGTATTCTTTTTCAATTCTTTGCTCATTTAATTTTCTAACAATTCGTTGCCCAACTGTATGGATTGTAAAGCTGTGATATTAGTATTAAAATTGCACCCGTGCAAAGCCGGGAGCGTGTCACTAGTAAAAGAAAAAAGTGTCCAGTTTCATGTGGTATTCGTTTTCAGACAGCCCTCGACCGGAAATGAGGACGAATGGTCAAATGAAAGGAACTCGAACACATGCAATCTCCTGTTCAGCAAGGTTAGTATAATATTAAAGGTTTATATAATTATATACTAGCTGGCGCCCGCGACTTCGTCCGCGTTGAAAAAGAAAAAAGTAGCCTATCCTGTGTCCTGTACGTCTTAATGTATATCTACCAAGTTTCATGAAAAACAGTAATTCGTTTAAGCCTCTTTCACCAACTACAAGTAATGTGTTGATTAGTTATTTTAGAATTAATTTTCTGTTTTATTGAATTATGCACTCGGTTTACTGCATCATTCGATAGGTGAATTTTTATTATTATTTTCTTTTTAATGTTTGGGACGTTTACCGTACAAACAAAGGTATATCAGCTAAGAGTTATGGAGGAACATAAATAAATACATACATAAATACAGAAAAAAATTGTAAAAATGGTCAATTTAGTTTCAGTATCATGTATAGAGCCTATAAATACGATATCTCTGAAAACAAAGTTACTTACTCCATCACCAACCCTTACAGATTTATTATTAGTATTGATGATAAGTATAGATAAGTTATTAATTAAAGGTTAGATATTATTCTTCTATTAAAATACTCGTATACAATAAGTTGAGTGCACTCAGACCATTTTATTACCGAGAAAATTATTTAAAATATTGTAAAACAAAGTCTTACGCCGCGTCTGTCTGATGTCTGTTCGCGATAAACTCAAAAAATACTGCACCGATTTTCACGCTGTTTTCACCAATGGATAGAGTGGTTCCCGAGGAAGGTTTTAGTATATAATTTACAAAGTTACGCGGGCGAAGTCGCGGGCAGCAGCTAGTTTAACACCTCTCTTTTGCATCAGGCGTCATAGGTTAAAAAGTATACGAGTAAGTAGGCACTCTTTAGTACCTTTAGAAAAATAAATGTTATTTTTATTCTTGTTTTGGTTTCTCTGCTTTCTGTACAGAAAAAAACGACTGTGGCAAAAGAACAACAATCCAAAATAAATTTATTAAATTTAACTCATAAAAATTGAACTGTGGCAAAACAACACATAATTTTTCTGTGGCAAATCAACAACTGTGGCAAAAACAACAAGCCCTTCCTTTCACCTAAGGAGTAGAGATAAGGAGTGCCATCTTACATGGGTGTTAAACTGAAAAAGTGGCAACAAAATCCGATAAATATAGATGGCGCTAGTGTGAACAGTGAGAGTTTGAGAGTATGGAGAGTATGGAATGAATGTAGCAGTAGTTGACGGAGTGAAGTGCGCCGAGTTGAATTTTGGTTGAACACTAGCCCTCACAAGCGCCACCAATTTATCGTCTTTCGACGGACACTTTTAATACTCAGAGATTGTCCTCCTTGTCTTTGTCTAACCATTTTCTTTGTCTATTACAGTTCTGGCCGCAGCAAGAGGATACGAACCATTTTCACTCCAGAACAGCTGGAGCGGTTGGAGGCTGAATTCGAGAGACAGCAATACATGGTCGGCCCTGAAAGATTGTACTTAGCTCACGCACTGCAGCTCACAGAGGCGCAGGTAATTTTAAAAGACTTCAGGTATAAGTAGAGATGTGCTGGATATCCGTATCCGTATCCGCGGATATCCGACGGAGAAGAAAGACCGTATCCGTATCCGTTACTTTTTCGCGGATCTTTTTAAGGATCTTTTTCATTATTAATTTTTAATTCATAGCTGAAATTCTACATATTTATAGGTGATTAGGTAGCAATGAAAAACTATTAAATTCAATTCAGATTATTTTTTATTTCTTAAAATGCAACATTTGGCAACTCTAGTGCCGTTTCACACACACACGGTTTCCGTATAAACAGCAACCCAAGAAGGATAGAGGTAAGGAGGGCAATCTGAGTATTAAAAGTGTCCGTCGAAAGACGATAAATTGATGGCGCTAGTAAGGCTAGTGACAGTAAACAATTCAACCAAAATTCAACTCGGCGCACTTCACTTCGTCAACTACTGCTACATTCATTCCATACTCTCCATACTCTCAAACTCTCTCTGTACACACTAGCACCATCTCGATTTATCTCTTTTAGTTGCCACTTTTTCAGTTTAACACCCATGTAAGATTGCGCTCCTTATCTCTCCTTACGGCAACCGTTGAGAGTGAGACGGCTGTGGATCTTTCACACGTACACAGTTGCTGCTACCTGTGCCGGGTGCGATCAGTTGAATATTAGTGCGTAATCACGACCGTGCCGTGCCCGTGTCCGTGTCCGTGTGAACGGTTTTTATACTAGGCCATAGACCACTACCACACGGTCGACGTGACGGAACCGTGTCCGTGTGGATTTGAACGGCTACATCACGGTCACGGCACGGTCGCGGTATCGTGTGTTAGCTTGTATAATAAATGTCTACATTACTGAACCGCCATGGTACCGTTTATGCGGAAACCGTGTGTGTGCGAAACAGCGACAAGTGGCGGGCGTCAACTATCCTTTCAAGGTCACGCTCACCGACACCGATTGAGTAAGAAAGATAAGATCCGAATCCGTATCGCGGATCTACTTTTTTAACGATCCGGGCACATCACTAATAGTGGCTAAGCAGCATCAAAGTAATAATATCTTTGCAAGCAAATTCGCTGACTTCGCAGTCATTTATTGAGCAGCGGTAGAATCGAATATGTCGCTGCTTAAAAACTAAAGGGCCACAAATCAAAATTACACTTTTTACAGGAGAGATAATCGAAAAGAATTAAATTGTTTTTGTCTAATTTTTTTTTCTTATTAGATAATATATATCAAATATATGCATATTATACATCGTTAGAAGCGTATTTTTAAGTAGCATTAAATTTATTAAGTACTTTTATAATAAACTGAATACTAGAAGAGATATAAGCATATACCTACCTAAGTTACTTTTGAATATATAAAAATTGATCAAAATATACTAAATATGGAATAAAACAACCATAAATCTTTTTGCAACATACAATATGAAGGATTGTGATTGTATTTTTGCAATAAAATCATTTTTGGATTTTTTTTTATGGCCCTTTAGTTTTTAAACAGCGATATGTATAGCAACCGTTACTTTTCAACGCGGACGTAGTCGCGGGCACAAGCTAGTTACTTAGCTATATTTATTTTATTACCTACTGTGTACAATTGCACGTGTAGCCTACACGTGCAATTGTTTACAGTGTACACACACGGTGTAGGTCAATTAAAGGGCTGCTTAATACTTTAATCATCTTTAATGATACTGTTCCGAAGTCACCAAATATATTATTATGAATAATAGTAACAATTGTTTTCAGGTGAAGGTTTGGTTTCAAAATCGCCGCATTAAATGGCGGAAGCATCATTTAGAAGTGACCCAGCAGCGACTAGCGGTATTACAGCGGCACAGAGCTGAGGGTGAAGAAGATATCTAAAAAATAACCCAGTAATTAATTACAAACATTTAGGTACAGTAAACGGACCCTAAGATTTCGAAGAGAATGTGTTTTCGTGAAACTTTCCTTAAAAGAGAGGTTCTAACCTCAAAAATTGGTATTTAAATCTGGCATTTTTAGAATTACTACGAAATATTACCTACTAATATAATCGCAAATCTTCTTGGGCTCACGTTGGGCTCTGACTTTAAGCAGGTGTCTCTTCGTTTGTGCATGTACAGTCGGGGCAAGAAAAGTTTTGGGACCTTTAAAGTCGACATTTGCTTACACAGAGCAATTGACAGTCATGGCAATATTTTATTTCAATAATCTGTCAGTTGTCTTCTTAGTGCTTCAGTTTTAGAAGGTATGGTACCGTTTTAGAGTGTACAATTGCTATAAAAAATAAACAATTCTTTTATAATTATATATTTTATAATATCAATTCTTCTTTATTGCGTGACACCTGCGTCGCAAAACAGTCCCAAAGTCGGTTACTTTGCATATTTGATACGTGATATCGCCAGAGTCCAATATGATTTGCGGTAGGTAATTAATTATACCAGTGAATATATATTGGGAATTTCTTCCTATTTTTACCACCAACAGCAAGACAACTGGCAACATTTTGTTGCGACATTACTATCAGCAATTGGCTTAAAAGTCTAGTTACCAAGACATAAAATTTAAAAAATTGACTACCAGTAAGAATAGAGGGAATTTTGCTCACAGTTATACCATTTTTAAAAAATATTCAAGTACTAATGGCAAAACCATCAGAAACCTTTCTATGATATAGGTAAATTCCGTTTACTTCTGCAACGAACTCCACTAGCGCCATCTATGTTTGCGTATCGCAAAATGTGTACATAATGTGTTATATTTAAGTAACAAAGATGTCGCGATTTGAAAGAGAAATTCAATTTTTAAAATTGATTGTCAATTTAGACTTAGATTTTTATAAATTGGGTCACGGCCATTTTAACACACAAATTATAAGTTATAACACCGCCGTGTCCACGTAACACAGCCACATGCCATTTCTTTTAGTTTAATTTAAGACGTATTTGTACAGTCGGGGTACGAAAACCTTACGAAAGACTGACAATTGCCATGGTGCAAGAAAATGTCGACATTAATGGGACGAACCTTTTCTTATCCCGACTGTACATTTAAAGGTATGAAAAATTATAATGCTAAGGGAGTGACTACACTTACCCATTCACCACCATTCATCTCCATTCGCGTTTCGCCGGACGATTTTGGTTATTTCGTTTGTTATTATACAATTAAAAAACAATTTTATATGCTAACAGTATAGGTACCATGGAGAATAGAGGTAAGGAGGCCCAACTCTATATATGAGAAATGTATGAGTATCCGTCGAATACGCTCAAAGGCGGCGCTGTAGTAGCATTAGGGTCAGCGCGGACCGACGGAGTGGCGGCGAAGAGACTAATGAGCTATCATTTGAAAATGTACTTTAGTTACTTCAGTATGTGATTGAAAGTGGTATAATAATAAAAAAATACTCTCGCGTCGGCAAGCGCGGTCGAGCGGCGTTCGGTGAATCTTCAGCTAAAGAAACTAAAGTCGATTTTCAAATGATAGCTCATTAGTCTCTTCGCCGCCACTTCATCGGTCCGCGCTGACCCTTAGGATGTGACGCACTAGTAGCATTTTATTTAAGGTTATTTCATGAACTACGCAACCAACCAATCATATCAAACACCAATGCTACACTAGCGCCATTCCGGTCAATTTATGAACCACTATTTAATGCTTTTAGCTTACCAATTTTTCATTTTAACACCCATGCAAGTTGGTCCTCCTTACCTCTACCTACCATAGAGTATGAGAATTCTCTTTTCGAATGTAGAAAAACACCTTTAGAAAAAGATTGTATACCACCTACGTGTAAGTAATATTTTCTCCACTCATTAACTGTATCATTAGTTACTTTACCCAATAGGATAAATTGATAAGTAATTACTCGTTGTTTATTTTTGCAATCAGTTACCTACAGTAAATTAGCGTGTAACTAAACTAAGATAATGTTCATGTACATTTAAAACTAGTCATTAAATAATGGATACGATCTTTTCACGGCTTTGTTTCATTTTATTAGATACCTAAATAAGGCAAAACAAAATATTAAAATGTTATGTTTTAGCCTTTAAAAAATAAGATTAGTAATATGGTTTTAAAAAGTCCGATTTAGCTTTTAAAGTAGATAAATAAATATGATCTAAGTCAGATTGGATCTTATAAGTATCTGACTTTTAAAAACTGAACGAATTCTCTCCTCTCCTTCTTCACTCCTCTCATCTCTCCTTTTCTCTCCTTCTCTCCTCTCTACTATCATATCTATAATCTAACCCTATCCTATCTTAATTCCTCTCTTCTCTTCTCTTCCCAATTATTGTACTTAGCTATTATTATTAAGGATTTAACATAACTTGAGCTCTGAACAGAAATTTAATTATACAAGGTTGCCATAAAAACAATATTTCAAAATAAACCGTAATTGCTTTCTGTATTGGGTGAGTAATTAAAAAAATGTCGCGTGCAAAGACAACGCAGAGCGGACGTCCTTGTCAACAACCTCAGAGCATTCGGATGTTGTACTTGTTAATCGATGACAACGAGGTCGCCTCCCTACATCCCGCAACGAAGTTTATTCTACAGTAGTTACGAGTATAAAAACCATTTTTTTTTTAAAATATTTATCGATAAAAATTTCCCGTCTTTATACGGGTGAGATTGTTATTCTACGAAGTTTATTCTACAGTTGTTATAAACCATTTTTTATAACAATTTTTTATCTCTGTCTTCATACGGGTGAGATTGTTATTCTACGAACGAAGTTTATTCTACAGTACTTATAAACAATTTTTTTTTTTAAATATTTATCGATAGAAATTCCCCGTCTTTATACAGGTGAGATTGTTATTCTACGAACGAAGTTTATTCTACAGTAGTTATAAACTATTTTTTTTTTAATATTTTTCTATAGAAATTCCCCGTCTTTATCCGGGTGAGATTGTTATTCTATGAACGAAGTTTATTCTACAGCAGTTATAAACTATTTTCCCGTCTTTATACGGGTGAGATTGTTATTCTACGAACGAAGTTTATTCTACAGTACTTATAAACTATTTTCCCGTCTTTATACGGGTGAGATTGTTATTCTACGAACGAAGTTTATTCTACAGTACTTATAAACAATTATTTTTTAAAAAAATTATCGATAGAAATTCCCGTCTTTATACAGGTGAGATTGTTATTCTACGAACGAAGTTTATTCTGCAGTAGTTATAAACTATTTTTTTTTTAATATTTATCGATAGAAATTCCCCGTCTTTATACGAGTGAGATTGTTATTCTACGAACGAAGTTAATTCTACAGTTGTTATAAACCATTTTTTTAAATATTTATCGATAGAAATTCTCCGTCTTTATACAGGTGAGATTGTTATTCTACAGTGCTTATAAACAATTATTTTTTTTAATATTTTTCGATAGAAATTCCCCTTCTTGTTGTTGTTATTCTATTCCGTGAGATTGTTATTCTACGAACGAAATTTATTCTACAGTAGTTATATTTTTCTTAATATTTAACGATAGGACGGTAGCCACCTTTTTCTTAATGTTAAGGTGGACAGACAGGCTGACGGTCTACTTGATTGTAGGTGGCTACCGTCGCCTCATACACAAGCAACGCCACAGGTGCTGCAAGTGCGCTGCCGACCATAGAAGGATTAAGAATAAGGGATCACTCACCGAAACACAACAGCACAATAATTGTGTTATTATTTCACGGTGGTCTTCTGTAAGGGGACGTAAAAAAAAGAGCCAACTTTGAAAAATCATTACCAAAGTTGACCCCGCCGGGAATCGAACCCAGGACCCCTAAGACGTTAGGCAAGCACCCCTTACCACTCATCCAACGGGCTCGACAAAATACAGTTATACATAGGCATATTATTATGGACATTAGGTTATTAGCTAATACTGTTCGAAGCAGAAGTGAAATCGAACAAACCGGTTACAGAATAACTTTATATCAACTGTTTACATTTAGTGCGATGTAGTGTTGTCGGTAGTCACCACGTAAGTAGGTAATTATCGATATCTATACTCAGTAACGATAAGATGAGGGGTGGAATAGATCAGAGGGCCTAGTGCGAGTTTTACTCGATCAAACGCGTCGAACGCGTAAACGTCAATTTGTATGGGAATGAAGCAGACCTACACGTTATAGTCACTAGGTGGCGCTGCTTCATTCCCATACAAATTGACGTTTACGCCTTCGACGCGTTTGATAAGGCGCTTAGATGAGGGTTGGAAAGTATAAGGATACCTACTACGGAGGTCAAAGGAACTCCCTAGTAGAGAGAAAAGAGATGAGTGTTAGTTACCTAAATTATGAAATTAATCACTCTCTCAGGAGAGTGATTAATTTCATGCGGATAATGCTCTTTATGTCTATGGATATGTTGATCCACGTAATCATAAATACATAAGTGAAAACCGCATTTCAATCAATTATCAGACACGGCTTGTTTACGATTTTAAAATAGATATATAGTAAGACTAATATATAAATCTGAAGAGTTTGTTTGTTTGTTTGGTTGTACGCGCTAATCTTAGGAACTACTGGTTCGAATTGAAAAATTCTTTTTGTGTTGGATAGTCCAAATGGACTATCCAAAAAAAAAGGAAGGAAGGAATTATCGAAGAAGGCTTTAGGCTAAATAACATTTTGAACGCGGACGAAGACGCGGGCAACAACTAGTTACTGATAAACCTTTTAATGTTTATTCGATGAAAACTGCCTTTTCGTTGATAATCAAACAATTGACATTGTTCAATGATTAATCTGTTATTGCTTTTTTTTTGTTATCGATAATTAGCATTTATCGATAACAAATTATCTCATCACTAGTCGGTACCTAAGTGTTGAACTTTGCTACTACGAACGAATCGCGTACACAATCTGACGCAGTATTTGTTTACATCGAATGAATAATAAACGTATTAAAAGAAAAACTTCATCAAAATAAAAATTCATCAAAAAATCAATTGTCATTTGTGTATGATATTTTTTTAAAGAAGAAACTTACTCGAGCAATGTGCCTACGTTTTGTGAGAATTTGATTCTTTCTACATCATTTATATTAATTATATATATTTTAATTATAGTTAGATAATGGAAATTTTATACAAGTTAGATGGTGAGTTCTCTTTTTATATTGTTTTTTATTTTATTTTTAATGTAAAAAATGTCTGACAAGCTGACGGTCCACTTGGTGGTAAGTGGCTACCGTCGCCTATAAGTAACACAAGCAATGCCACAGGTTCTTTTATTGTTGTTAATTTTATTAGAAAAAAATCTTACGTGAACTTTAATATTTTGAAAAACTATTTACCTATATATTTTATTAATAATTCCCAAATAATATTACTTATAGACATCCCAAATATTATGACGAGCCAGTAGTATGAGTAGAAAGGGTACTTGCCTAACATCTCAGGGGCTCCGGGTTCAATACCCGGCAGAGATAACTTCACTGTCACTACATAGTATAAAACAAATTAGCTTTCCGTCTGTCTGTCCCTATGTCGCTGCTTAAAAACTAAAGGGCCATAAAACAAAAAATCCAAAAATGTTTTTATTGCAAAAATACAATCACAATCCTTCATATTGTATGTTGCAAAAAGACATGATCGTTTTATTCCATATTTAGTATATTTTGATCATTTTTTATATATTCAAAAGTAACTTATATGCTTATATCTCTTCTAGTATTCAGTTTATTATACAAGTACTTAAAACATTTAATGCTAGTTAAAAATACGCTTCTAACGATGTATAATATGCATATATTTGATATATATCTAATAAGAAAAAAAAATGACAAAAAATAATTTAATTTTTTTTCGATTAGCTCTCCTGTAAAAAGTGTAAATTTGATTTGTGGCCCTCTAGTTTTTAAGCAGCGATGTATGCTTAGATATTTAAAACTACGCACGGATTTTATATGGTATTTTTTAATAGATAGAGTTATTCAAGAGGAAAATTTTAGTATATAATTTTCACGCGGGCGAAGTCGCGGGCAGCAACTATTTTTTTTTTCTTTTTTTTTATATTTTTATAAAATATATAAAAAAATTATATTTTAAACTAGCTGACCCGGCGAACTTCGTACCGCCTAGAGCTTTGGTCTCTTGATCGAAACGCACAACTCTGCGGTGAGCGCTATGCTGTGGACGCAAAGATGCTCTTGTGTTTGAGAGTGGACTTCAGTCCAGGTCGCTGGACCGGGGATCGAGGAATTTCCTGGGGTGCGCTAAGCCACCCTCTATACGAATGTGACACACGATGCGCTTTTCAGAAAAACACCATAAATTTGTATGGAGGGAGGCGAAGGGGGGAGGTGGGGGGAGGGAAACGGTCCCAAGGGGTGGACCTCTGGGAGAAACTGCCACCCCCCGAAGACTCCGTCCCTCTATCTCCGGTGGTTTAGGAGGTGTTCCACTTGGATGAGTCCAAAAAATTTGTATGGAGTGTAAAAAAAATGTATGAAAGGGGTGGGGATGACTTGTTCTGTGGCAACTACCGATCATCCTCTATGTCATGCCGCAAACGCCACCCTTCTATCCTTTATAGTTTCCGAGGATCTCTCACCATCTTTGTACCAGGTCGGTGGACCGAAGATCGAGGAATTTCCTGGGGTGCTCTAGGCCACCTCTATACGATGGAATGAGACCGCTTTAGAAAATCTCCTTCCGGTTGAATTAAATCGCTTTTCCGACAAACCATAAAAGTATGGGGGAGGGGGGGGGGGTGGAGTGAGGGGAGGGCGATTATTTCGGGGGGTGGACCCCGCGGGGTGATGGTTATCCGCCAAAGTGACCGACCACCTATCCTCGATGGTTTTGGAGATATTGCCATCCGTTTCGCCGAAAATGCCACTTTTGTATGGAGGGGGGGGGGGGCGACGGTGCCGAGGGATGGACCTCGGCGAGAAACTACCCCACCCCCGAAGAGACTGCCCATCTATCCCCGGTGATTTTGCAGATATTCCACTTGGATGAGTCCAAAAGAGTTGTATGGAGTTTAAAAAAAATGTATGGTGGGGGATGAGTCGTTCTGTGGCAACTACCGATGACCCTCTATGACATTCCGCAAACCCCACCCTTCTATCCCTCACCGTTTCCGAGGACCACTCACCAACTTTTTACCACAACCGATACCGAGGATATCAGATTTTTCTGGAACTCACCGGGGAACCCCCTACGCGATCTACGCGCAACAAACGGGAATTCCCCCACCACTCCTTCTGGGAGAACAACTTTATGTGTCACTATCTAAGTCCGTCAGCGGCCTTTTGGCTTTATAGTTTCCTCGTTCTTCTCGTGCGACAATGGATTGATTCCAAATGTTGTTCCGAAGCCTAATTGCATTACGACTTTGTTGGGAAAGATTAGATCTTCTGGGTCGCGGCATTGTTTCACAACATGAGACCAATCGATTTGACAATTTCTATGTATATAAATTTGTATTTTCTAATGACAGTGAAAAAGTTATCAACAACGGTTGCTAGTTGCTAGATTACGTCTTTGACAGGGCTCTTTCTGACGATTTGAAAGTACAATTTCTTTCTATAGGAATTTTTTTTAATGTTGTAAACTATTTAGTTGAAAACCTACTTGGTTACTTATGTCATTATTTTTATATACCAAAATGTTGAGGAAATGATAAGCTGGTTTTCTTGAAGTCAAAATTGAAGTCATTTTTTTTCTTTTTACATTTTAAATATATATAAAAATAATGACATAAGTAACCAAGGAGGTTTTCAACTAAACAGTTTTCAACATTCTCCCATCAATGAGTAGCTGTCAAACAATGTATCACGCACCGGCGCCATCTACTTAAAATATTGGTTTGTAGTACATGCTATGTATCAGAGATGGCGCTGTATGTAAAAAAAGATTTTCCCGCTTTTCTGTTGAAATTTTCTGTATTTTTCCTGAATTTTCTTTGCTATAAACCTCACGGAGCCCGAGACCTTTCCAACGAATGCAAAACCGTGGAAATCGGTTCGTGCGTTCTGGAGTTATAGCGTCAGGAAGGAAAACCCGACTTATTTTTATATATAACCAAGGCAAATTAAGCCAAATATCGGCAATCAGGGGAAATAAATCGTGTAGTTTTGAAAATTGGTAGAATTATACTTTACGGTATCAAGATTAACATACTAAAAGTCCTCAAGGGTGGTGGTTGTGCTAAGGGTGTAAGGGAGGGTTGAAGGTACCTTTTTTGGGGTTTTTGCTCATATCGCGAATATCTGTAGGAATAGCATTATGATTACTTCTGACAAAAGTTTCTACATGAAATTGTCTACAAATTTAGATATATTCATTTTTACTCTACGATCAATACTTTAGGGACTACAGGCTGTGTAAGTTTACAGATATATAAAAATAGACGATTTCAGCAAACGGTGTCGTTTTTTTTTTCGGCGTTATTTATCGCCATTTTTAGTTTAGAATAAGCAACCTTAGTCATCGGCCTACCCAACATAATAAAACCCCATAAAGATCCATGGAGAATTCTAAACAAAAAAGATGATAATGTAAACAAGGTCCGAGGGTTCAAGATACCGTGTGCCCTTAAGCAACGAAGGGCGTCAGCGGGTCGTGGATGGTGAGGTTGAGGTCCATGCATACCACTGAGGCTGAATCGACGTCTTTTCTACTGCATATACAAACAGGCCAAGATTTATAGCTCAAAAATGGGTTCGATCCGCAAAAAATCCTGCTATTTGATTTTTCGATTGGATTATGTCAGAGACTGTCTCCCAAGTATAAATCCAAGTTTGTGTCGCTTGAAACCGCGAGCGTTAGCCGCCATCTTGAGAAACGCCTTTTTGCAAATATCTCGGCAACGGTGAGTTTTACGTTAAAAATTGTAAGAATCTTTTTTGTAGAGAATAAAGCTTCCCATTATTTTTATTTGAAACGTTTTTCTCTACTGTTAATATTTGCCGATATATGGTCGATTAAAAAAACCAAATTTTTGTTTTTGAAAAACATTTCGATAAATTTTAGAAATACGAAAAAAATGTAATAATCAAAGTTGTAGAGCATAAATTTTTCTATAATTTTTGTAGGAAACTTTTTTTTGTAAAATCAATAATTGCTGAGCTCTACCGCAATTAAAGTTTTCGTCAGGTAAAAAAAAACAGCTACGGCAACTTTTATGAAAAGCAACACAAGACAGAAATATAAAATATAAGTTTCCCATTTGAAATTGCGGCATAAAATTTTTTTTGGTAATTTTTTTTTTCGGTAATTTAAAAAAAAAAGAGTTATTTTGCTTTACTATTAATTGCGGTAGAGCTCAGCAACTATTGATTTTAGAAAAAAAATGTTTCCTAGAAAAATTTTAGAAAAATTTATGCTCTACAACTTTGATTATCACATTTTTTTCGTAATTCTAAAATTTATCGAAATATTTTTCAAAAACAAAAATTTGGTTTTTTTTAATCGACCATATATCGGCAAATATTAACAGTAGAGAAAAACGTTTCAAATAAAAACGATGGGAAACTTTATTCTCTACAAAAAAGATTCTTACAATTTTTAACGTAAAACTCACCGTTGCCGAGATATTTGCAAAAAGGCGTTTCTCAAGATGGCGGCTAACGCTCGCGGTTTCAAGCGACACAAACTTGGATTTATACTTGGGAGACAGTCTCTGACATAATCCAATCGAAAAATCAAATAGCAGGATTTTTTGCGGATCGAACCCATTTTTGAGCTATAAATCTTGGCCTGTTTGTATATGCAGTAGAAAAGACGTCGATTCAGCCTCAGTGGTATGCATGGACCTCAACCTCACCATCCACGACCCGCTGACGCCCTTCGTTGCTTAAGGGCACACGGTATCTTGAACCCTCGGACCTTGTTTACATTATCATCTTTTTTGTTTAGAATTCTCCATGGATCTTCATGGGTTTTTTTTATGTTGGGTAGGCCGATGACTAAGCTTGCTTATTCTAAACTAAAAATGGCGATAAATAACGCCGAAAAAAAAACGACACCGTTTGCTGAAATCGTCTATTTTTATATATCTGTAAACTTACACAGCCTGTAGTCCCTAAAGTATTGATCGTAGAGTAAAAATGAATATATCTAAATTTGTAGACAATTTCATGTAGAAACTTTTGTCAGAAGTAATCATAATGCTATTCCTACAGATATTCGCGATATGAGCAAAAACCTCAAAAAAGGTACCTTCAACCCCCTCTTACACCCTTAGCACAACCCCCACCCTTGAGGACTTTTAGTATGTTGATCTGGATACCGTAAAGTATAATTTTACCAATTTTCAAAACTACACGATTTATTTCCCCTGATTTTTCTTATTTTCTCAGGCTAATAGTAGATTTAAAAATTTAAAATTTTTTCGCAGTCTTGGTCCTCTCAAGACTATGCGACATGAAGGGAAAATACCTTAAATATCGTAGATAGGATATTTTGCTGAAAGAAGACTTTATATTATTTTTAAAAATGAGTAATACTGCATTCAAAGATTTTCTTAAAATTATTTGCGTAGTCTGGGAATCGAACCGACTTAAATGTGAAAAAAAAACACACGGTGAGTGAGTATTATGGGATGCCTCCCATCCCTTAAAATTAAAAAATATTTTCATTTCAGACAATTACGAAACAGGAAAACAATGCAACTGTAGAAAAAACCTATCAGCCCTGCATGACGTTTTTACAAATTTCGACCAATGGATTGTAGACTTTAAAGCTCATATTCGAAATGACAGGTATGTAGAGCTAAACATTTTTAATTTTTTTTTTATATTTTGTGCTTTTGATGGGATGCCTCTATCATTTAGTTTAGAGTTAGTATTAATGCTTAGGGCCTCAAGTTAGTTAGTATTAGCCTTCACAAACTTCAAGTAAAGTGTTGATTAGTTACTTTTAGAAATCATTTTCTGTTTTATTGAATTATGCACTCGGTTAAAAATTCTAAAAATTTTAGAATTCTAAAAAAATTCGGTTAAAAATGAATAATTAAAAAAAATCGGCTATCGAATGATGCCGTAAATCATTCGATAGCCGTTTTTTTTTAATTATTTTCTATTTAATGTTTGGGACGTTTACCGTACAAACAAAGGTTATCAGCTCCATTATCCCCGGTTACCGGTGACTTTAAATGACAGTTTGGCCTACTTGACGTTTGTGAAACAGGCGCTTATTCAAATATAGTTTAATAAGGATTTTTCTGTTTTTTTTTTTTGTAATAAAACTTCAAAATGTATCGAATTTCTTAGTTACATTCATATATTTAGGCGGACAGAAAAAAAAAATAGAAATATGACTGACTTAAATGACTTGAAACCGTTTCTACTTTTTATTTTAAAATGTCGGCTTTTTAATGGTATCAAAACCAGCCAGGTACAACCAGATATTTTACTGCAACTTTTTACTTATAAAATACAAAAAAAACTTTTCCCGTACATACCTATAATATTTTTTTCTAATGAAGTTTTATGTTTATTACAGATATCTAATATCTCAGGAGGATATTGTGAATCGAAATGATTTAAAATTTTCATTGTCAAGAAATAATGAAACTCAAAATCTTGATGACATGAAAATCCAAATACAAAAGAGACTGATCTTCATGAGAGCGAAGAATTCAAATTTTGGCTTTAACAATGATTATTTGTGTGATCATGTATTATCTCGACTCTTAGATGACGTTAGAAAAATATATTTGTATGATTATGTAAAGTGTAAATTATAGTTGACATCTACGATATAATTATGTTTTTTTTTAACAATTAAAAATACAATAAAATTATGTTTTTATATTTTTATCCTTACTAATATTAAGTACCTGTTTAATAAACCGTTGGATGAGTAAGTGCTGTATTAGTGTTGCCTAACGTCTCGGGGGTCCTGAGTTCGATTCCTGGTGGGGTCAACTTTGAATAAAACTTTTTCAAGTACGAACCACGAATTAATGGTTGTATTTTAAGTTTAATATTATTCGTTGGTCCTGATTATCTCGACCCTCTATGATTATAAAGAAGTCTAACAGTTTATTTAAAAAACAAATCTTAGCTTAAATATTTTGTTCTATGTCTAGTTGATGTTAATGTCAATATAATTTTGTAGTCTGTGGTGTTAACAGAATAGATAAGAATGTCAAGATGTCAATTGTCAACCAACCAGCAAGCGTCAATCAAACTCAATGTCAAATAATGTCAATCATCAGAGATTACATTTTTATTTAAATATGGATGGAAATTTTTAATTTTTAACTTTGTACTTTGAACCAAGTTTAAACTAATATATCTATTTAAATACTAGTTGTGAACGAAATATATATATATATACCTACTTAATAAATAAGGTTTACTGTGATATTCTTCAAACAGTTTAGTGTACTTTTATATTTTTTTACTTAAAAACTCGAGTTTGATTATTAAAGTATTCAAAATTAATAATGACTATTAAAGTACTAAAGGAATGGTATATTGACGCCCCATGGGGTAAAATAGCTCGTAAGTATATATATATTTTTAAATCTATACCAATATATAAAGCTGAAGAGTTTGTTTGTTTGGTTGTACGCGCTAATCTCAGGCACTACTGCTTCGAATTGAAAAATTATTTTTATGTTGGATAATCCATTTATCGAGGTAGGCTATAGATAGTATATCTCTGAAGTTTCATAGATATTGCTCCATCTACACAACATTTAAAAAAAAACAATGTTTTTCTTTTGGCGTGTTCTAATTGTAAAAAATTAAATTTTTATAATCGTTCGTAAGGAGTAAACTCCAGTCATGACTGTGTCGGAGCTGACGCACACATTCTTTTTATTATGATTGTGAACAAAGTCGCAGGCATCAGCTAGTTTAAAATATGTGTCGTTCATTGTAAAAGTGGTGTAACTCTATTTTTTAAACCATCTTTTCTTGCCTAATGGTATCACATTTAGTCATAACTTTCAATATAAAAGTGAAGTAACTACAATAGTTGCATTTTAAATCCCATAGATGAAAACAATGAATGAATGCTTATATTTTTTTTCCAACACTATAATTCGCAAAAAGCTCGTTATTCTAAAATTCAGTTACAAGGAGATAGTTCACTTTTACAATGAACGACACATATATGGATATATTTCAGTAATCTCATGGGGTATCAGCACTGGTAAACCAATATTAATGGTTCACGGACGTCAAGACAGTTCGGCTACTTACATACCACTGTTGGAAATGTTACCATCGGATTACCATTACGTGGCTGTAGATCTGCCGGGGCATGGCAAGTCTGATCCGTTTCCAAAAGGTTACCTTCGGTTTTTATGTTATTTTATTAATTTTGGGACACAAACAGAAATAAAAACAAAAATATAGTAAAAAAGACAAAAAAAAAACACATATTCCACAAGCATGCCACAGATTATTATAACTACATATTATAAAATAAAGTCCTCCACCGCATGTCTGTCTGTCTGTCTGTTGGCAATAAACTCAAAAACTACTGCACCGAATTTCATTCTGTTTTCACCAATGGATAGAGTGGTTCTCGAGGAAGGTTTTATTATATAATATACAAAGTTACGCGGGCAGCAGTTAGTATTACATATAAAAGAGAACAAAAACTAAACATCAAGACAAAAAATTCTTTCTTTTTGGTTTTTATAATACAGTAGAGCCTCGCTAATCCGGACAGGCAAAAAATCGCCCCTTGGCGGATCACCAAGGTGTCCGGATTGTCATCTGCAAAATTTGGTTGAAGTTTATATGTACATAAATATGTATAACCAATAATTAAATGAAAGACTAATTTATTTGTCTGTTGGTCCTACGGTCTACTCGACCTACTCTCTACTCGACCTGGAACTACTCTACCTTGACTTAATCTATTAAGGTGGCGCTGGACGAGCGTGGGAACTCAGTAATAAGTATTTGGGAGAATTTGTTGTCTCAACTTACTATAATGCTAATAACCTAAGACAGAATGCGAAGCAACACATTCGCGCACTTATTCAACTAGCGAAACATACGCCAGCAATTCCAATATTTTAAAAAAACCTTTACAAATGGTAACTATTGGCATACCAATTTTTATTGTACCCTATAGCTAGGATGTTTTCATTGGAAAACATTATTGGCTTTCAGTCAAAAATTACGAGATATCAACCAGAGAAAATGTGACAAATTCTGCACATTTTAGAAATTAATTATACTAGATATAAAATAAATTTCAGTTTTTTGTTTCGATGCAAACCTTCATATTATGTCTCAGAAAAGTCATATTTTTTCATGTATTACTTTAATTACGTAGTATGGAATTGGTACGCCGCTCGAGTTGGAAAGTGGCCTCTTAAGATTCCGCTTGAGGGCTTACTTTATGTTTTCGGGGTAGAGAAATCCAAAAATCGTTCTCAAAATTCGCATCAGTGGCCCAAAATTGAGAAAAATTGCACCAAAAATTGGTTTTTCGCGGATATCTCAAAAACTATTGTGAATTTCAAAATGCGGTTTCCACCATTCGAAAGAGCGTCAACAAAAAAAGTCAACAAAAACGTTACGATGTCCGGATTACCGCGATCACCGAATTAGTGGGGATCCGGATTAGCGAGACTCTACTGTAATAATAAAAATAATAAATTGTAACAATTTCAGGTGTAGTATTGCATAGGATACATTTTCTATCAGCGATCGAGATTGCCATAAAGCATTTGGGATGGTCCAATTTCATTTTCTTCGGTCATTCGTTGGGAGCGGAACTAGGTGAGATTCAATCCAAAATGAAGATATTAAATAATAATAATAATCATTTATTTCATATATAGAACATCCATAATTATTAATATAGATACATAGGTATTAACAAAATAATAACAAATATATACATCTATGTGAATTATAATATATAAATATTATTACATCCTTACTACCTTATGTGAATGTGAGTTTGTTTGTTTGTTACACTTTCAAGCAAAAACTACTGAACCGATCACCATGAAATTTTGCATACACGTTGTCTGGGACACCAGAAAGGACATAGGGTGTCTTTCATCGTTCAACGCGTATAAAGTCACGGGCACCAGCTAGTATAAATATTATACAAATGAAACAAAGATATTCTTGCAGCACCTATGGTTGCAAGTGCGCTGCCACAGATGCTGCAAAAATATATATATAAATATCTATCCTTTTTTTTTTTTTTAAACCTAAAACCTGAGAGGTAAAAACCTTCTATAGGTACCCGGGCAAGAAGCTCCGGGTTAGTACCCTGTGATCTATCCTATCCTATTCACATATTAATTTTGCTATATGTCCTATTTAGTACCATCCAAAATATTTGTATAGGACAGTCTACCTTATCTGCAATTGTTTTCAGAATGCTATTAATACTGCCACGTATGTATATTTTTTGTTTTAATTATTATTTCCATGGCCTCTTAATTTTTTTTAGGTTCACTCTATAACGCTATATATCCGGGAAAAATATCGAAGTGTCTCCTATTAGATCCGGGTCCACCTTTCAAAAGAGCACGCAACCATCCCCAGCTGGAGTTCTTTAAGATATTTTTTCAAAATTACTACGACCAATATGATAAGATGAACGTTAACGATAGAGTCTACACGAAGAGAAAAGCTTTGGAAGCTGTCATGAAAGCTCGGAACATGACCGAGCAACAAGCCGAGTTGATACTGAGTAGAAATTTGACTGAAATGGGACCCGACCAATATAAGTGAGTCAATTTAATCTTTGATTCTTATATATATTTCACTTATATTAACTAACTTAAACTTAACAAAAAAAAAAAGTTGCCTATATTTTAGTTAATTTTATTATTTCACTTAATAATTGAAGACGTGAGTGGATGAAGGTGGGTATGTCGCATAATACCAATTTTGAAAAAATATGAGGTTAAAGTTTTATTTTTAATTTTTGAGATAAGTAAGTCGCCACGGAACTGATTTTTCTATTAAATTATGATGCAAAGTTGTGTAAACAACCTAAAATATTGAATAATATGATAGCAATTAAACACTTTTTTTATTTAATTTAAAAAAAAGTCATACATAACATCCCTCTTCCATTAACAAAAGTAAACTTTTGTGCACTTTTTGATTTTTAAAATTATCCGTACATAACACGGAACTTTGAACTTTTTATTTTCCATAAATATCTTAAATCGACGATCTTAAGGTACAGTGAAAATCGGTTATAGCGACCTTCAAGGGAACACAAAAATTGGTCGTAATAAACGAATAGTCATTATAAGCAATATTAAATCTTTTTAGGCATTCAACAGGGACCTTGCCATTTGGTCGCTGTATCCGATATGTCGTTATAACCGAAGTCGTTATATCCGGTTTCTACTGTATGTCATAATCATTCATATGGGACATATTATTACCTTCATCAAAGCAAAAAAACGAAAAAACCCAAAAATGTGCGACATATCACCTTCATCCACTCACGTCTTCAATTATCTAATATATAAAATTCTAGTGTCACAGTGTTAGTTGCCATACTCCTCCGTACACTTGGTAGGTCTGAGAATAGGTTTTTTATCTATTTTTTTTTTATACGCGGGCGAAGTCGCGGGCAGCAGCTAGTAATGTATAAAAATGTAAAATATTGGTCTATTTACCTGAAAATTAATGAATTTGAATTTGAATTTGACGACACACGTTTAATCAAGTGGCTAGTAACCCTAGCTGTTAATCAAACGGTCGCGGGTTCGAATCCCGATACAGGAAAATGTATATGTGTTGACATTTTTACCTTTGTACCTGAGTCATGGATGTTTTTTTATTTATAATATGTATGTATTTACAAAAAAAAAGTAATGTATGTAGTATATCAACTGTCTGGTATCCATAATACAAGAATTAGTTGCTAACTGTGGAACTAGATGGTACTGTGTGGAATGTGTGAAGATATTTATTTATTACTAGCTTGACCCGGCAAACATTGTTTTGCAACCATTACTTAGGGGTATAAAAAATAGTTTACGACCTATTCTCAGACCTACCGAAAAAAAAAAATCATAAAAATCGGTCTTACAGAATAAAAAAAAAACAGACCAAAGAGATCGGACCTCATACTAGAGCTATGAAAGACAAATGTTTCACACCGTTTAAACCTTCCCTGGACTTTTACGAATATTGCAAAACTAAAATTATCCAAATCGGTCCAGCCGTTCTCTAATTTTAGCGAGACAAACGAACAACAATTGATTTTTTAGATTATAGAGAGATTAGTGTTTTGAAATAAATATTTATTATTACCTATTATTAAAATAAATTATGTTTATGTTGTCTCCAGACTATCATGGGACAAGCGTCTTGTGAATCCGGCACCTTTGAATTTACCGGACGAATATTACTCAGCATTATTTAAAAGTAACCTTCCACCGACAATAATAATCATGGCCACCGGGACCAGTGTCTTCAATAGTGAAACAGATCAAATCGTTAACGATTTCTTTAAAGAAATGCCTAAAACGAATAAAAATATTAAAGTGTTGGAAATCGACGGAGGACACGATGTTCATTTTACTAATCCGGAGAGATTTTCTCGTGTCGTTTGTGAATTTCTCGAGAGAGACTTCAATAATATGGTTGTCTCTAAACTTTAAACATATCATTAGTAGGTATTAGTGATGTGCCGGATCGTTAGTGGCACATTAGTGATGTGCCGGATCGTTAGGCTTGTTTTAGTGTCACGCGGACCGTCAGTACGGATTGCTCCGCACGGACCAATATTTATTAAAGCTATAGGGAGCGTTTTAGAGTAATGCGGACAGGTCCGTACGGACGACCGTCCGCGCGGACGGCGGACGGACGGCATGGCGCGTCCGTGCCGCGGATCAATCCGCGCGGATCGCTACTCGCGCGCCTCTGCCTGTAGTGAGCGTTTTAGTATCGCGCGGAGCGCACGCGTCGGCGGAGTACAATCATGGCGACGCGATGTTGACACGAGTCGAGTGATCGATGGAGTGCGTTTGAGGAAATTTTTTTGGGATGCGTGTGATCCAATAAACAAAAACAAAGACGCGAGAAAAGTATTATTTCTTGTCTTTGACAGTAGTTCAAACAAAACTCCTGGTCAACATACGAAAGTAGTTGAAGAATTTTGTTTCGTCAGATCTCAAATTGCCGTATAATGTGAAGAATTCTCCCGCGACGGCTCTCTGCTCTATTAAAGGATGAACATGTAGTCTACTTCATTGCTTCAATTTTTTTTTTCTTTCTTGTGTAATATAGGGCAATAACACCCGTCACATTGGATGCATTGCGCGCGTCTGTACTACGCGATGGTCAGGACGATACTAAAACGACATACGCGGACGGTCCGCACGGATAACGTACGCGAGGACCGCTCCGTACTGACGGTCCGCGTGACACTAAAACCAGCCTTAACTTTCTTACTCGATCGGTTTCGGTGCGCGTGACCGCAACTTGACGCTTGCATTATACGCTGAGTGCGAAGTACATACTAGGTGGGGATAATATAATCGATCGCAGCGCTCATAGTGGCCAAAAATAAAAATAAGGTTGGCGCTATCATAATTATCCGTCATATCGCTGCTTAAAAACTAAAGGGCCACAAAATAAAAATTACACTTTTTACATCAGAGCTAATCGAAAAAAATTTAATTATTTTTTGTCTTATTAGATATATATTAAATATATGCATATTATAGATCGTTAGAAGCGTATTTTTAAGTAGCATTAAATGTTTTTAGTACGGTTATAATGTTTTTATTTTTTATATATTCAAAAGTAACTTATATGCTTATATCTCTTCTAGTATTCAGTTTATTACTTAAAACATTTAATGCTACTTAAAAATACGCTTCTAACGATGTATAATAATATATTTGAATTTGATAAGTATATATCTAATAAGAAAAAAAAATTGACAAAAAATAATTTAATTTTTTTCGATTAGCTCTCCTGTAAAAAGTGTAATTTTGTTTTGTGGCCCTTTAGTTTTTAAGCAGCGATATCTCGTCGAAAAAAAAAACATTAAAATATTTTTACTATATATAAGTATTATTTATTTTAAATTTTTGTTAAAAGTTATAAGAAAAATCTTATATGTTCTATACATATCTTATTTGTTCTAACAATGAAAATTTTGACAATGACGTAATAACTCGTCTACGTAATAAATTGGTCTTTGATAAACGAGATATTTGGAAAATTGTTTTCAATTTATTTATTCATTTTAGTTTTTAAAATAGATTTATTATTTTACTTCAATTTAACTCGTCTCCCCCTCGAAAAGCCAAAATGAGGGGGAGACGGTGTTACCCCCGACAGAAGCACAGTCGGTCGGGGTTCAGGGCGACAACGACAGAAACCGACGCACGATCCTGGCTGTATCGAGTAACACCGCTCTCTGCATTTGGGCCGGGAGGGAACCGCCACGGAATCCCAACCGCTTCAGGTTATCACTGAGAGTGGCTGGGATCAAACCATTGACGGATATAGCGACTGGGATGATTTCAGCGGACGCAACAGCCCACATGTCAACGATCTCGTGGGCTAAGTCGAGGTATTTCCTCTTCTTTTCGGTTTCAGCCTTCACGAGACCGTCATCATGCGGGATAGTCACGTCCACTAAAAACACCCTCGACTGCTCCCGGTCCATCAGCACGATATCAGGTCGATTCGCTAGAATAGTCCTGTCCGTGATGATGGGCCGGTCCCAATAGAGCTTGGCACGGCTGTTCTCAAAAACTGGTTCCGGTGCGTACTTGTAATAAGGCATCCTCTCCTCAACGAAGCCGTATTTCAGAGCAAGTTCCTGATGCAGGATTCTGGCTGCTTGGTTGTGCCTATGCAGATACTCAGTGTTGGCAAGCGCGGAACAACCGGAAGTAACATGTCGGAGTGTCTCTCCAGGATGGCGACAGGCTCGACATATGTCTTCTGTGCCATCCTTTATTATGTACTTTCGGTAATTCCGCGTCTTGACCACCTGATCCTGTATCGCACAGACAAAACCCTCGGTTTCTCCGAAGAGATCACCGAAACGCAGCCAGTGCACGGAGGCTTTACGGTCGATATGGGGCTCGTGGAGAGCCTTGTAAAACCGTCCGTGCAGCTCCTTCTCCTTCCATACGGCTTCCCTGGCAGAGGCGCTTGGTATCACCGGATCACGCCATCGCCTATCGGCTAAGGACAACGGGGTGAGTCCGTTGTCACAATCTACAACCGCCCTACGCAATACGCCACCCGAATCAGCTAGAAAGAAATTTGTAAGGTTGTACATCTCGCGGTTGTGCATGGTCTTGGCGCATAATAAGCCACGACCACCACACTTCCGCGGGATATACATCCTCTCGACCGATGATTTCGGGTGGCGCATTCTGTGGGAGATCATAGTTGTGCGGACCCTTCTATCCAGGGCGTCTAATTCGGTCTGAGACCATCTAAGCACGCCGAACGTATAGACGAGAACAGGCATGACCCAGCCGTTAAAAGCCCGAACCTTGTTAGCGCCAGACAAATAGCTCCTAAGAACTTTTGCAAGGCGCTCCCAAAACTCTTCGCAAACCGACTGTTTCACAGCCCCCTCCACTACACCCAAAGATTCCGACATGCCCAGATATCGGTACGTTTCAGCCTCGGAGAGTGACCTCATCTGCCCCGGGCCAACTTCGACATCAGCCGAATGGATGATCCGCCCCCTCTCCACATGAAGGATCCCGCACTTGTCGAACCCAAACTCCATCCCTATGGAGCCACTGAAATCTGTTGTTAATTTCAGCAGCTCTTCCAGTTGATGAGCGTTTGGCGCGAACAATTTGAGATCATCCATGTAGAGAAGATGTGACATCCGATGGCCTCCTCTCCGAAACTGAAAGCCCAGCCCCGAATCCTCTAAGATAGTACTGAGAGGGTTCAAAGCCAGGCAGAACCAAAGTGGGCTCAGACAATCGCCCTGGAAAATGCCCCTACTTATCCTTATCCGATCAGACGTATCGGTCATCCGCTGACCTGAAAGACTAAGCATGGTACTCCATTGCTCCATACATGCCCCAAGGAATTGTCGAGTCGCACCATCAACCTTGTACAACTCGAGAACCCTCAAAAGCCATGTATGGGGAACCGAGTCAAAGGCCTTTTTGTAGTCAATCCAGGCAGCGGAGAAATTACGACGATTGCGTTTTACCAGTCTGGAAACAGCCGTGTCGATGAGTAGCAGCTCCTTGCTACCGCGACTACCGCCCCTACATCCATTCTGAGCCTCTGACAAAATATTGTTTTCGGCAATGTGTCGATATATCTTAGAGCTCAGAACCGATGTAAGTGTCTTATAAATTGTGCAAAGACACGTAATAGGGCGGTATTTAGATGGATCCGCGGTAGCACCATCCTTTGGAGCTAAATGAGTGACCCCCGTAGTCAAGAATTCCGGGAGCGCTCCGATGTCCCCGGAATCCAAATAGATTTATTATTATTATTATTATTATTATTATTATTATATAAGACAAAAATAAGGGGGCCAATGTTACATTTAAATAAAAACTTATTGACATGTTCAAATATTATTATTTTTTGTTAAAAAATAAATATTTTTGAAAAAAAAAAAATTTTTTTTATTTGATCATTAATACCCAATAGATTAATTTGTAAGGGCAGAACCGACTGTATTAGCAATAGTAGCTAGTAACCCTAGCTGTTAACCAAACGGTCGCGGGTTCGAATCCCGCTAGGGGCAAATGGCTGTTAACCAAACGGTCGCGGGTTCGAATCCCGCTACGGGCAAATGTTTATGTGTCAACATTTTACCTTTGTACACGAGTCATGGATGTTTTGTATTTATAATATGTATGTATTTACAAAAAAAGTAATATATGTAAAATATCAACTGTCTGGTATCCATAATACAAGAATTAGTTGCTTAGTGTGGAACTAGATGGCGCTGTGTGGAATGTGTGAAAATCCCTCCAAAAAAACCGCTCCCAATATATCAAAATACCTAATGAGGTCATAAAAATTATTACTAACCAGCTGATTTTTTGCTTGCAGCTTAGTAAACATTTGTATAATAAAATGGCCGTATAGTCCTACAAATTGAGTGGTACGTTTTCCCAGTCCTACTTTTGGAAGTTGTTTACGGCTGCTAACTCCTTTAGCTACCCTCTATCGAGAATTTTCGCAGAGGAAAAACGTGAACGTTTCGGCAAACCGAAAGAACTCACTGACTTTCAGTCTGTTAGTAATCAGAAAAAAATCCAGATGAGGTATACTGGACTACCAAAATCCAGATGAGGTATACTGGACTACCAAAATCCAGATGAGGTATACTGGACTACCAAAATCCAGATGAGGTATACTGGACTACCAAAATCCAGATGAGGTATACTGGACTACCAAAATCCAGATGAGGTATACTGGACTACCAAAATCCCGATGAGGTATACTGGACTACCAAAATCCAGATGAGGTATACTGGACTACCAAAATCCAGATGAGGTATACTGGACTACCAAAATCCAGATGAGGTATACTGGACTACCAAAATCCAGATGAGGTATACTGGACTACCAAAATCCAGATGAGGTATACTGGACTACCAAAATCCAGATGAGGTATACTGGACTACCAAAATCCAGATGAGGTATACTGGACTACCAAAATCCAGATGAGGTATACTGGACTACCAAAATCCAGATGAGGTATACTGGACTACCAAAATCCAGATGAGGTATACTGGACTACCAACACAAAAAGAATTTTTCAATTCGAACCAGTAGTTCCTGAGATTAACGCGTTCAACCAAACAAACAAACAAACTCTTCAGCTTTATAATAGTATAGAATAGATAGATGGGTGAAGGTTGTTACTAGGTCGGATCTTAGACTATAAAAAAAGATAAAATAATATCTACTAAACATACTAATTTCTTCAAAACATATCTACTAAATGATTAAGGAAAGAGAGATTAACGAAAGGTGCATGTACGAGTAGTTAACTATATGATTTGCAAAAAAAATGCATTTTTTTACTATACTACATACATAATTTTTTTTTTGTAAATATACATACATATTATAAATACAAAACATCCATGACTCAGGTACAAAGGTAAAAATGTTAACACATAAACATTTGCCCGTAGCGGGATTCGAACCCGCGACCGTTTGGTTAACAGCTAGGGTTACTAGCCACTAGACCAAACGTGACGATATCCCTAACATTCTTACATATTATAAAACAAAATCCTCCGCCGCATCTGTCTGTTGGCAATAAACTCAAAAACTACTGCACCGATTTTCACTCTGTTTTCATCAATGGATAGAGTGGTTCTCGAGGAAGGTTTTTAGTATATAATTTACAAAGTTATGCGGGCGAAGTCGCGGGCACCAACTAGTTTCATTATAATAATAATATAACGTCACAAAAAAAAAATACATTATACATCAAGCAAGTTAGTGAAAGGTGACAACGCAAAGAATGAAAACAAAATTTCAGGGGTTCATAACATTTTTAATAAAATAATTATTTTTAATAATTATAGACAAAAGAAACTTAATATGTCCTTATAATTATATGCTTTTTGTTTCAACAAAACAAAATACTCTATATGTATATATATATATGTACTTATTCACTTAACACTTAATGTCCTTAACATAACATAAAATATGTCTAACATAATTTTATGTTATTAACAAAAATGAAGACGTGAGTGGATGAAGGTGATATGTGGCATTTTTGGTTTTTTTTTTTCGTTTTTTTGCAATACTAATAATAAATCTGTAATTGTTGGTCATGGAGTAAGTTACATTGTTTTCAGAGATATCGTGTTTATAGGCTCTATACATGATACTGAAACTAAATTGACCATTTTTACAATTTTTTTCTGTATGTATCGCTGCTTAAAAACTAAAGGGCCATAAAACAAAAAAAATCCAAAAATGTTTTTATTGCAAAAATACAATCACAATCCTTCATATTGTATTTTGCAAAAAGACTTATGGTCGTTTTATTCCATATTTAGTATATATTGATCATTTTTTATATATTCAAAAGTAACTTATATGCTTATATCTCTTCTAGTATTCAGTTTATTATAAAAGCACTTAAAACATTTAATGCTACTTTAAAATACGCTTCTAACGACGTATAATATGTATATATTTGATATATAATAAGAAAAAAATAGACAAAAATAATTTAATTTTTTTCAATTAGCTCTTTGTGCCCCTTTAGTTTTTAAGCAGCGATATGTATGTATGTATGTATGTATGTATGTATGTATGTATGTATGTATGTTCCTCCATAACTCTTAAACGAATCAACTGATTTTCATGAAACTTGGTAGATAAACCATTAGACGTACAGGACACAAGATAGGCTACTTTTTTCTTTTTCAACGCGGACTAAGTCGCAGGCACCGGCTAGTTAGGAAATAAAATAACTTACAAGCTCATGCAGACCTACTATCAACTTTTAAAAGACTATTCAAATTCAGAGCAGTTTAATTTGCTTTCCTAATGGACGAAATACACGATCAGTTCATCGTGTCAAATTGACTGACGTGAAGCCAAAATATGATTGTTAGGGGCAAATGTTTTATGTGAACATTTTAACTTTGTACCTGAGTCATGGATGTTTTGTATTTATAATATGTATGTATTTACAAAAAAAAAGTAACCTACAACTCGGGCGAATTAACTTGACACCCGGCTCGAAACTCGACCCGCCTCCCACTTCCCCGCGCGGGGCCCCGCTCTCGTCGTGCGAGTCCAGTAGCGTTAGCATATCTGTTTTTGTTGAGTTTTAGTTATATTTTGTTACGTTTGGACTTTTAATTTGTTATTGTTGTTGAATTTTTATTATCATAAACTATGTTTGGAGATTTCCGATGGAGATTATATCTGTCCTATGATGTTGCAAATGTCATGCAAAGATGTGTAAACAATAATGAAAAATTAGTAATCCCGCATTTCCTAGTGAGTTAAAGTTGAGTGCTGAAAGTTAATATTTTCTGTGAAAACGTTTGGTTTGATTTAAACCTTTTTGTTATACAGGTAAACGGTTAATTGTCATTAAAAAAGGATTAAAAACCTAAAAGAGACACTTATTTAACACACCTAGTCTATATTTATGGATAAAAAACGTATTCAATTTCTGTATTGGCCGAGTTTCCGTGCCGACCATATATCACTTGAAATCATAAAAGTATAAGAATTTAAGGTATTGTCGCTATCGCATCGTGTTTTCAGGTTATTATTGAAATCAATGGCGATATCGAAAGCATAAATACTAAAATAAAGAAATTTTTCTTGTTTATTTTTTTATCAAAATTTCATGGACTTTTTTTGCACTCAGTACTTTAAACTCACGGCAGTCGAACCAGGTGTCTAGTTAAGTCGCCCGAGTTGTATGTATTATATCAACTGTCTGGTATCCATAATACAAGCATTACTTGCTTACTTTGGAACTAGATTGTGCTGTGTGGAATGTGTGAAGATATTTATTTATTTATTTATTTATTTATTTATTGTGAATGGTAAAAACTGATGGCTTGATGTCAAACACTGTATTTCAAATCGCGGAGTTTGAATTAATCAATTAATGAGGATGTAATGAATGTTTATAACTAACTAGTTGGCGCCCGCGACTTTGTCCGCGTTGAAAAAGAAAAAAGTAGCCTATCCTGTGTCCTGTACGTCTAGATGTTTATCTACCAAGTTTCATGAAAATCAGTTAATTCGTTTAAGAGTTACGGAGGAACATACATACTTACATACATACATACAGAAAAAAATTCTAAAAATTGTGTCAATTTAGTTTGAGTATCATGTATAGAGCCTATAAACACGATATCTCTGAAAACAAAGTAACTTACTACGTGACCAAACCTTACAGATTTATTATTAGTATTGATTAAGTAACTATCGTAAATTAATTTTGAAAAAAAAAATACGAATTCTTTTTCACCCTGTATGCACCCGTAATAAAACAAAATCTCACAATTACACCCCGCGTCAACTAACTAAGACTAATATTTGAGTTTCTTCAACTTATAATCTAGAAATTAATTAACTTTTATTTTTTTTAAGAGAAAGCAACTTAACAAGTAGATGATGTTGTCGTATATATACGGCTCTGTTCTGGCGAAATGGACACGAAAATAACTGTCGGATAAATCCGACTCGGGCGGTTAAGAAGGGTTAAGAAAAAAATTACAAGTTCTTTTTCACAATTGACACAGTTCTATTGCGTCTCTCTCCTTCAACGAGAACGATTAAATTTTCATATTTCGATGTCACATTCTTGACATAGTCCAATTGGCTTTTACTTAAAATGTATGACAACTCAAATTTCACGAAATCCGTCCTCGATACGAGCTCATCGCACATCTCCTTTATAGTACTCATTAGATCTTCGTCTACATCGTGAGGAACTTCGCAATTTTTCTCCTCTGTGACCGGATCTTTGCAATATCTCTCCTCTGTGACATGATCTTTGCGATTATTGTCCTCTGTGACATGATCTTTGCGATTATTGTCCTCTGTGACATGATCTTTGCGATTATTGTCCTCTGTGACATGATCTTTGCGATTATTGTCCTCTGTGACATGATCTTTGCGATTATTGTCCTCTGTGACATGATCTTTGCGATTATTGTACTCTGTGACCGGATCTTTGCAATTTCTCTCCTCTGTGACATGATCTTTGCGATTATTGTCCTCTGTGACATGATCTTTGCGATTATTGTACTCTGTGACCGGATCTTTGCAATGTCTTTCTTCTGTGACTGGATTTTTGCAATTTTTCTCCTCTGTTACTGGATTTTTGCAATTTTTCTCCTCTGTGACCGGCTTTGTGCAATCATTCTCCTCTGTTACTGGATTTTTGCAATTTTTCTCCTCTGTGATCGCATTGAACGCAGAGCTCCAGAAATTCTTCTCTTTGGCGGCCTCTTCGATTACTCTGTGGTTCAACGCGACTATCGCCGCACCAATTTCAGTATTCCTCGGTTCCAATTTGAGCGCTTTCCTATAGTACTTCATTGCGTCCTCAGTTCTACCCAACATTTCGTACGCGCGCCCGTAGTAAAACAGAACCTTACAATTGCGCTCTGTGTGAATCAATCTCTCTAGACATTCGCACATTTTCAACACCATTTTCGGCTTATTCAACTTGTAATAGCACACTGCCAAGTTGATGTAGTTTTTTATTTTCAACTCGTTCAATTTTATCATTTGTGTTTCGTTCTCGACTCGCGACAGACACATGACGTTGCTCGCTTGTTGGTAATTCTTTATCACCTTGATGTACTTGTGTTTCTTAAACAGTTCCCTCGCTTGGTTGTTTAGTGTTTTGACCGTTTCAATTGTCACATCAAACTTCGATTGCTCCTCGGCGGGTAGATCGTTGAATCTGTGAAGTATTATAATACATTAGTTTAATTATTAAATTACTTCAAATTTACTTAATTACTTCAAATGAGACTATAATTGAAATGTAAAAAAGACTTTTGATTAATATTTAAATTTGACATGTAGGTAGGTACTATTAGGTAATTGTATATCTGACATAGTTGCTTTTATATAGTATATCCTTATATATTATTTGAAAAACGGCTAATGTATTTGACTACTTTTTATTTGTACAACAATTTAATATTTGCACAACTGTACCCAGGTAGAAAACTTGTACTATAAAACTAAGATAAGATCTACTGTAACCAAGTATTCTAGCAAATAAATGCATTATTATTATTATTATTATTAATTTGATCCGATGATGTAGACAAATTGCTCTGTGTGTGTAGGTAGACGGAAAAAAAAAAGCTGAAAAACACTTTTCTTTCAAAAAATGTCTGTAGACGAAAAGAAAAAGTGTGCCAACAAAAAAAACAAAACTCACCTTCTACCCGCATTCGGATCTTCAACATTGTACAGCACTATGACGAAGAGGGCGGTCTCCGGTCTTATCCTGGGCAGTATACCGAGTTCGCCCCACGTCACCCTCGGGTGCAGGAGAAGGTGGAACCTGGCCGAAGGTCCCCTGACGTGACCGAGACCTATCTCAAGGCCTGGCAGAAAACAGCTGCGGCCTAAGTGGAGGCGCTTTGAATGGAAAAAATAAAAAAAAAATACATTGAAGCAAATGAAGCAATTACTCGTAGACAAATTTGCTATTCTACATAGAAATACTACAATGGAATTTGCGTCACACAATGCCAAAGCGGCACATAAAAAGAACGCCTTTGACAGAATCACGGCGGACTCTTGCCTTCACGCGTCAATCGTAAAAGGTAGTAACGATCAACTTCTACTATCTCATTTTAAACTCTAATGGGTTGACGTAAAGTCACATTTTCATTAAATTACGTACTTATTATTATGTTTGTTTTGTTACAAATGACAGTTAATGCTCTACGCATATGTCACTTTTAAATGTTCCATAAAATTCGTAGTGTTTTGTATGGCACGCGGGTTCCATGTTGTAGTAGTTTGATGCTATTCTATAATAATAATCACTATAAAACAAAGTACTCCGTCGCATCTGTCTGTCTGTCTGTCTGTCAATTTTGTAAATTATACACTAAAAACCTTCCTCTAGAACCACTCTATGCATTGGTAAAAAACAACATGACAATCGGTGCAGTAGTTTTTGAGTTAATCGCGAACAGACAGACAGACAGATAGACGCGGCGGAGGACTCTGTAAGGAAGACATAGTATTATATGTATAGTAAAAATTTAATAACAGAACTTCTCCTTACACAAACCGCTCGAACCTGCTTAAACAAAATATATTCACTTTAAAAATAATAATATTTATTATAACTCACTTTGGGAGCACCAAAATTCATAGTGAGGGTAGTGTCGAAAGGTGTATTTTCTCCTTCCCAATAGGCGGCGTAATGTATCGTCACCACAGCGTCTCGAGGCACCAATGGACCGTCGCCTGAAAAAGTACAAAAACAAAGATATATTAACATCGCAAATCATAGGGTGGGTTGCACCATCCAACTTTAACGGTAACCATATCCAATCCAGCCGTTAAATCTTCGCTTACACAGGTGAGTAAAATCGCATGTGGCTCGGTCATTTCCTTCGAAAATGTTGAGCAGAATAGGTCGCGTTAGTTGAACAACGTGCGCGAAACACTCCTTTGGAATATGCGGCGGGCGATCGCCTGCAACTGATCGTTTACACGGACGATTTTAGTCACCAGCCGCATGCGGCCGGCGCAAAGTCGGATGCTACTCAACTTTGGGGCTTGCGGCTTTAGTCACTTGCGACCTAGCCGAATTGCCATTTAGACGGTCGATTTACGCCGCGCGGCAATAATCGTGCGGCTTTAGTCACCCGTGTAAACCACACATTAAGCATAATAAATGCGTTGCACCATTTTTACAACGGTTAAAATGACGTCATAACTTGACGTCAAGACGATAATCTTGACCGCTCGATAATGGGCGGTTATTGTTATTGTTTCGGTTAAGTCAACTGTGTCAGTTTTGAGACAGGTGACTTTGAATGTTGCCATATTAAAAAAAAAATATTACTACGACATTCTAGGAAAATTACATTATTTTATAATGGGAACCCCTTTAACTTTGACAGTGACGAACAATATCACGGTGCAACATGCGATTGTTAATGTCGACTGTCACCACTAAAGTTACCACTAAAGTTAACTTTGACCGTAACAATACAATAACCAAGCCTACGGTGCAATCCACCCTTAATGGGCTCTGACCTTGAGCGGGTATCTTTCGTTTGCGCATGTAGAATTGCGAACAATATGGCGCACCTGCTTTCTCTCTTACAAGATGTCATATTTGCGTCTCGCTCATTCCGTGGCTCCCCCATCCCCGCGTCGCAATACCTCACGAACAGTCCCAAAATCGGTTATATCGCATATTTGTCACGAGATATCGACAGAGCCCATTAGGATTTGCGCCGATTATAAAAACACTCACTTTACAAAATACCCCCGACACAATACGTTTGGTCAAGTCTAGTGGCTAGTAACCCTAGCTGTTAACCAAATGGTCGCCGGTTCGAATCCTGCTAGGGGCAAATTTTTATGTGAACACTAGCTGGCGCCCGCGACTTCGTCCGTGTTGAAAATGAAAAAATAGCCTATCCTGTGTCCTGTACATCTAAATGTTTATCTACAAAGTTTGATGAAAATCAGTTAATTCGTTTAAGAGTTATGGAGGAACATACATACATACATACATACATACATACAATACCTATACTTACAGATTTATTATTAGTATTGATTTCACCTTTGCACCTGAGTCATGGATGTTTTGTATTTATAATATGTATGTATTTACAAAAAAAAAGTAATGTATGTAGTATATCAAATGTCTGGTACCCATAATACAAGAATTAGTTGCTCCTTGCTCTAAATCTGAATGAAACGTCAGCCTTTCTGACTAACTAAACACTAAAAAAAAGTACATAATACTATAATTTACATACCTTCTTCAACTATATACAATTTTACGTCACCTCCGGACATGCAATCAATCATTATCGCTTCAAGGTCACTGAAGCTCTTGTATTCGGGAGACGACAGTGTCTGTTTCTTAACAGAGTCTTCAATACCGGACAAGACATCGTCTGAATCACTGGAAAGAGCATAGTTTATTTTTTAATGAACAGAGGGCCTAGTGCGAGTTTTACTCGATCAAACGCGTCGAACGCGTAAACGTCAATTTGTATGGGAATGAAATAGTGCTACACGTTAGCCACTAGGTGGCGCTGCTTCATTCCCATACAAATTGACATTTACGCGCTCGAAGCGTTTGATAGTGTAAAACTCGCACTAGGCCCCCATTTCGACCAACGTTCGACGCGTTTGATTGAGTAAAACTCACACTAGGTCCTCAGGTAACATCTTACGGTTCGAGTATGTGGGAGTAAAATCGTCCAAATGCAACGGAAATGTGTCACAGGAAGCGGGAATTTCGGAACGCTGGTGTGGTGCCCACGACACGAAAATCCCATAGGGACCTCACATTTTTCCAAGATAAGCGGTATCCTATATATGTATATATTAATCCAGATAACCATCAATTCATCAGTTAATGGTCCGTAAGACTAATTCGTTTGAGTTTAAAGCAAATCAAGAAACACAAGCAAAGTATTGTAGGCATAGATGACACGTTTAGTCTAGCTGTGGTCTAGCTAGTGGCTAATAACCCTAGCTGTTAACCAAATGGTCGCGGGTTCGAATCCCGCTAGGGACAAATTTTTATGTGTTAACATTTTACCTTTGTACCTGAGTCATGGATGTTTGTATTTATAATATTTGTTTTAAAAAAAAAGTAAATGTGTGAAGATATTATTATTATCGCAATGTGCCCAGACAGGTATTAATCGTCCAACGATTGGCCCACGACATACATACATATAAATAAGGAAGGATTGATATGAATTTGTACACAATTTGTTTAAATATACATATCCGCTGTTTGTTATAATGGCAAACACCTGAAAATGCAAAAAAAACAACAATTTTTTGGTCTCACCTATTGTTCTCCTCGTCTTCATCTTCATAAAGGTTGATGACAGGATCACCAACTGTTTTCAAACTTTTGTCGAATGTAGCATCAATATGGACTTCTACAGTGCCTGATATTAAATCTCTGAAAGAAATCACGTTTAAACTTTACTTCTCTCTCATGTCGCGCTTTATGGATGATAGTGATTGCACCTCTGCACACTTCCAAGACTATGTACCTGCTTTTTATCGATATTAGTTTTAATTTTGGTGACTAGATTCATGGTAGCTGACAGTGTGTTAGAATTTGATAAAGTTGATCTCGACCAATTACTAGTGTGGAAAGGAGGGATGGTCCAGTACCCTAGCTTAATCAGTGCCTTTAATAACAAGAGATATATATAAGGTGTTCACAATTAACCCAGTGATGTGTTAAACAAGTAAGAACAGGCCATTACCATACTACCAGTGACAAAAAAATGGTCCTCCTTTATTTATTGCACAGCTACTAAAAATAATTTGTTAATACGTATTTTTATTTCTCATTGGCGTATTCTGTTATTGTAAAGTGTTCTCATAGGTTGGTTGGTTATCGGAGTGGTCGAGACGTGTGTACGACAGAGTTGTCAAACTCCAACTAACTAACACATCAAGAATCCGTGCAGATACATTGCGAAAGCGTCACACACGTTGCTTGGGGGCGCATCATTTCTTGTTTAACATATCACCGAATGCCGCATCATTAAAGTTTGGTTTCAGCATAACATACTTCACACCATGCTGCTAATTTCAAAGGGGAAATTATTAATTGCACATCAAATAAAATAATCGCCTATAAATTTATTGTCATCGTTTATATACTTTTTTACATCAAATAACTTATTTCACTACAAATAAACTAAATGTATAACAAAACTAGTACTGCAGATAATTCGAATATATACATCAACACTACATTACTTTTTTTCCTCTAATGCGAGACAAATAAATTCCTTTAGGTACAAAAATACTACAATCTTATCAGAAATACTGACTGCACAGCAAATTAACTCATTCTCATAGCAAAATAACTATCCCAGAAGCATATATCCTAATATGCATCTCAAAACTTACTCATCATATTTGTCTTAATTTTTAAGAACACGTGCTCAGCAAATTTAATAATTATTATAGCAACAATGTCTTTTTACATTGCATTATTTCTAAAAGCAGAACAAATTAACTGAAAACTGTTGTCGCGCGCTTTTTTGCCACTGAATAAATTGGCAGAGCCTGCATAAGCCTAAAGCCTAAATATGCCTGCAGAGGCCAAAAATGTGCCTATTGGGCAAAAAAGGAAGCGTGGACGCCCCGCGAAAGCAAGACCCGCCTTAATAATTCAATAAAAATTTTGAATATAGTATTTTTGTATTTGATTTTATATTATACTAGTTGTGCCCGCGACTTCGTCTGCGACCAATTTTTTTTTAATCAAAACCATTCTCGAATCCCCTTGAACACACACAAAAAATTTCATCAAAATCGGTCCAGCCGTAATAAAATGCTGTTTTATTTAGGCAAACTGCTGTATGTTATATAAAAATAGAAGCTATATTTAAAAAAAAAAGAGTTAATAGGTATGATGTGCGTTAGTCATTATTAGCTGTGCATTAATAAAAAAGCGGTACATTAAGATAAATAGCGGTATGCCACGAATATAAATTGCAGTTCATTTAGTAATATTTTGAGTTGAATATTTTGCTGTGCAATCAGTAATTTTGATGTGAATTCGGATTATTTTTGTATAAAAAAAGTACTTTTTTTGATATGCGTTTAAATACTACCCATTTCAAAGCGGCTAACAGGGATACAGTGCAAGTTCGTTTCGTTCACATTACTCAGGCCCGGGCGTTCTGCCGGAGCTTCATGACAAAATATATGGTAAAAATGCTGAGTTCGACGTTTTACTGGATCCGGCATAGTGTATACAGCTTGAATTCAAATTCATATTAAAATTAACTATTAAAATTATTATTTAAATTGTACACCCATTGGACTTTACGGCAGTTTTACCGGCCCTGTAAATTCGCTGAGTAAGGTGAACGAGTTCGTAGAATTACTTTTTCAAGTAATTACCTATAATTCACTCCTTCAGTACATTGAATTGGTTTTTTAAGGATTAGTTCCATATTTGTCAATTAATAAAACAAAACAAATACTTAGTAATTACTACAATTATATCAAACACAAAGTAAAATCAAAAGTTTAGTTGAGATTTTATATTTCATTCATAACCAAAACAAAACTGTTCAATTCAAAATAAAATAAATAAACGTCACCGCCAGTGTTGAATTCGTATTTCGTAGGTTGAATTGTTGAGTTACTCTGAGACAGATAGTACACAGACGACAAAAAGATTTATGAAAATTATAGGGTTCTTAAAAATAAATTCCAGCTTGGTTGGCAAAATAATTAATAAATTAGAAAGTGGCAATACTATAGTTTTGTATCGTTTTAACCATGATGTTGATAATGCCCGCTGTACACATGGGGCCAAGGTGTTGGGCCAACGTGTAGATACTTGGCGGTATGTTGGCTTAATTGGTCTAGTTGACGCCAACATTGGCAGACCAACCGAATAGTGTCGGTTTTTTGTGCACACATCAAAGGATCTTGGCGTGCTCCGCATTCACACGTTGGCGTCTCTTGTTCAGTTTGTTGTAGTGTTGCCAACTATATGGATTTATCCGTATTTGTACGGATTTTCAACTTCATATACGGATAACATTCACATACGGATTTTTATACGGAATTACATGTTCAGAAATATAAAATAATAATAAGAAATGCAATAAGTAGTATTTTAGATAAATAAATACGTAACGTAACTAAATAATATTGGAGCATACATATAGCAGCAATCAACTAAGTCGAAATAATTTATAGCTAATTAGGGTTCCTCAATTTTGGAATCTTTGTTGTAGCATTAGAGAGGGGGAAGCATTTTACATTTATATTTTGCACGAAGGCGATAAAAGATACTCACGTAGCTTTGTTTTATATTACTATATCAATTACCTACTTAGTTTCTTTTGTCGTGACGTATTTTCAGAATACAGTCAATTGTTAATATAGCACACTGCCTAACAAGTATCTATTACATCATAGTTTTGACTTCGATGTTAATTTATCAATTATTGAAAAAATCAACACATAAACAAATTCATTCATTAAAATTATTTAAAATCATACATCGTCAATTATATTTTTAATAAATAAGGCCTATTAAAATGGTTTTCTTTGCAATTATTGCTATTTTTCTTACAATACAATACACATACGGAATTTATACGGATTTTTAGGATCCAGGTACGGATATTACTTCGTATTAAGGTTGGCAACACAGACAGTCTACGTCCATCTTTATCGAAGCGCCAATGCAGAATGATCAGTAAGCCAATGTGTAAACAGCAACCTTGGGGATGCATCATTTTGGCCCAACACCTTGGCCCCATGTGTACAGCGGGCATAAGAAAGAGACGACAATAAAGTATTGCCATCTTTTTAATCTCAACTATTTAACCAAGCTATGGTACTAGTCATAACATTCTATGAAACGATAGTAATACTAAATCTATGGTATTACTACTTAAACTTACTGGTTAAGTACTATTTACTCTATGATTTACATCAATAGGTCCACTTTATAACCACATCTTAATTGATTGTAAAGAATTGGAGGCAGTCATGAGGACTGCCGACAGAAGTGAAAACTTAAAACTGAGCGTCCAACGCACACACATACAATCGATATATACAATGTGTTGGCGTGATCACGTATGTAGGCAGCTACGCGCGCATTAATTGTGAGCATTCGCATGTTGCTGACGCGAACCCATACATTTTTTCCCTACCCAAAGTCATATAACGCGGTTATAGAAGTTTTCACTTCTTCAAAAACATACTAGAAAGTAGTTCGTTGAAATTAATTATTTCCTTCTCTATTTCGTTTAGTCCTTGACATAATATCTAATAATATCTAATTCCAAATTTGCTGTCTTCAATCACGGCGCAAGTCAATAAGGTTTCATCGATTGGTTCAGTTGTGAGCTTGTTTCTTGTTTTAGTTAAAATTTCCATAGTTAAATTCTGTCTATAGTTCTTATTATAGTTCTTTATAGGTAATGTACAGTCTGTCAAAAAGTGTAGAAATTAAAAAGTGGCAATACTGTAGTGTAGTTCCGTTCTAACCATATAGTAAATAAGAAAGAAACAACACCATATTATTGCCACTTTTTAATTTCTTCACTTTTTGACAGACTATAACTCCACATCAACTCCACAGTCACCGCACAGACTATAATGATATTTATTTAAAGATGCAAAGAGTATTTAAAAACATTTTTATAACATGTGAATAATTATTTTGTTTGTTTTTGTTGACATTTTCAATTTGTTTTCAATTCAAAGTTGAATGTAATCAAATAAATTAAATTCAAGTATTTTCTAAAGTAAAACATGTTTATTCACTGATGAATAATATATGTAATAACTTTACTTTTATTTTGTAAGTTTACTTTGAAATTATTTTTCACGAAAACTTAATCTTCACAATTAGGTTAATTTTATATGGAAATCTGAAACATTCCGGCAAAAAGTACTTTAAACTTCAATTATGACAAAACTATTACAAAAGGAATGGTTTATAGATGCTCCATGGGGAAGAATATGCAGTAAGTAGTAATTTTTTTTAAACCTTACAATTTTTTACTTGGACGTTTACATTTTAATCTTATTTGACCTTTGGACGCAAAGATTTAAATCTTTGTTTGGACGTATGATTATTATAAATTAAACATTCTGGAACACTTAATTACCATTTTTTGTCTTAATGTATTATTATATAGACAAAACCATGTTAAATCTTATTTAAGATTTAATTTTGCTTTGAATTATTCTTACCTTATCCTTACATATTATTATAAAACAAAGTTCTCCGCCGCGTCTGTCTGTCTGTGTCTATCTGTTCGCGATAATCTGTCCATTGGTGAAAACAGCATGAAAATAGGTGCAGTAGTTTTTGAGTTTATCGCGAACAGATAGACACAGACAGTTATATACTAATATAACTAGCTGATACCCGCGACTTCGTCCGCATTGAAAAATAAAAAAGTAGCACAGGAGTGTCCCGTACGTTTAAATGTTTATCTACCAAGTTTCATGAAAATCAATTAATTCATTTAAAGAGTTATGGAGGAACATACATACATACATACAATACCTACACTTACGGATTTATTATTAGTATATTGATATTGATTTACAAAATTATGCAGGTAGTTATATATAATTTACAAAATTATGCGTGTGAAATCGCGGGCAGCAGTTAGTCTATACTAATATTATAAAAAGAGAAGATTTTTATGTTTGTAATGAATAAACTAAAAACCACTGGACCTATTTTGAAAATTCTTTCACCTATAGAAAGACACATTATCAGTAACATAGGCGAGTAACATAGGCCATATTTTATAAAATTAAGCGGACTAAGTCGCGTGAAACAGCTAGTCTATACTAATGTTATAAAGAGAGAAGAATTGTATTTTAAATGTTTAAATAGGCTCCGATTTGAAAAATTCTTTCACTGTTGGGAAGATCTATAATTTATCAGCGAGTAACACATAGGCTATTCTTATCCTTACTAATATAAATGTGAATGTGAGTTTGTTTGTTTGTTACTCTTTCCCTTAAAAACTACTGAACCGATCACCATGAAATTGTGCATACACGTTGTCTGGAACACTAGAAAGGACATAGGGTACCTTTCATCGTTCAATCCGGACGAAGTCGCGTGCAATGGCTAGTATTGTGTATATTTATGTTCTTGTTATATATATTTTCAGTAGTAGCCTGGGGTGATTGTCACAACCCCCCAGTTCTGCTGTGCCATGGTGCCGCTGATTGTGCCGCCACTTTTGGGCCATTGATTCATTTATTGCCAACAAACTTTTACTATATAGGTAAGTTTTTTTTGACATTTGGTCTATAGTGACTAATAACCATAGCTGTTAACCAAAAGGTCGTGGGTTCGAATCCCGCTAGGGACAAATGTTTATGTGTTAACATTTTACCTTTGCAACTGAGTCATGGATGTTTTGTATTTATTATTGATTGACGACACGTTTGGTCTAGTGGCTAGTAACCCTAGCTGTTAACCAAACGGTCGCGGGTTCGAATCCCGCTAGGGGCAAATGTTTTATGTGAACATTTTACCTTTGTACCTGAGTCATGGATGTTTTGTATTTATAATATGTATGTATTTACAAAAAAAAAAAGTAATCTATGTATTATATCAACTGTCTGGTATCCATAATACAAGCATTACTTGCTTACTTTGGAACTAGATGGTGCTGTGTGGAATGTGTGAAGATATTTATTATTTATTATATGTATGTATTTACAAAAAAAAAAAAGTAATCTATGTATATCAACCGTCTAGTATCCATAATACAAGCATTAGTTGCTTACTTTGGAACTAGATGGTGCTGTGTGGAATGTGTGAAGATATTTATTATTTATTATATGTATGTATTTACAAAAAAAAAAAAGTAATCTATGTATATCAACCGTCTAGTATCCATAATACAAGCATTAGTTGCTTACTTTGGAACTAGATGGTGCTGTGTGGAATGTGTGAAGATATTTATTTATTTATTTTAGCCATGGAAACACCAGGAAATGGACGCTCCGACCCGTTTCCACCCGGGCTTATGGTACACGTATACGATATGGTATACGCTCTAAAGAGGGTAGTTGATCATTTCAGATGGGACCAGTTTGTATATATGGCTCATTCTTCCGGCACTGCAGTTGGTGAGAATTTTATTTTAAGCCCTCACTGGGAAAATCCTATCCTAGGGGACGTTCGAGTATTACGTAACACGATTTGGGGGTGGGGGGTAGGGGACGTACGAGTATTTTGGGGGAGGAGGGGGGGGTATACTATCCTAGCGGACGTTCAAGTATTAAAGTATTACGTAACGCGATTTGGGAGGTGGGGGGTAGGTGACGTTCGAGTATATTATAGGGAGGAGGGAGGGGGGTTTGTAAAACGTTACGATGCTTTACAGGGGCGGGAGGGGAATCCCTCGAGTGCATTGTACATCATTTTTATTTTGTTCTCCCAAGTGGGCAATCTTTTTCGTTGGTAAAAATGAACACTTGGTAAATTTGGCCCTAAACGTGACGTTTAGGGAGGGAACAGTAAAACGTTCGACGCGTTACATTCAAAAATCTCCAAAAATTGTACGTAATACTTGAACGCCCCCCCTACCCAGTGATTAGGTTTGCCTATTTATGCATAGTAAGTTTTACTCCCTTTCTGTTGTAACCATCAATGTAAAACTATGGATTTCGCACGCCATACAAACACCACGAACTTTATGGAACATTTAAAAGTGACATGTGTATCAACTCTGTCATCTGTCATTTAAAACCGACCAAACGTCTCTTTAAAGAAAATGTGACTTTACGTCAACACATTGAAGTTTAAAATGAATAGTAGAACTTGGTCGTTACTACCTTTTACCATTGACGCGCGAAGGCAAGACTCCGCCATGATTCCGTTTTAGGCGTACTTTTCATGTGTCGCTTTGGCATTTGTCACGCAAAATCCATACTTGTAGTACTATCGAAGATTGTAACAGATAAAAACAGATGGGATGGTATGGTAATGAAATGTCCAGCAGTGGAAGGCCGAGATGATGATGATCATATGGTAATTAAGTATTTTTATCATCGATGTACTACAACTATGGGTTTCACACGCCATACAAAACACTAGAAACTTTATGGATCATTTAAAAGTGACATATGCGTAGAGCATCAACTCGGTCATCGCTGTCATTTAAAACCAACCAAACCTTAGAATAATAACTAAAGCATAGAAGTGAGGAGAAAATAGCAACAAAGTTACATTAGTTCATACTCTATTTACTTACGGTATTGAAAAGGTGTTAGAAAGAGATGCATATGCAGTGGTATATTCGTATAGGTCGCCCAGCGGATTAAAACTTTATGGGAAATGTAGAAGGGGCATGTGCAGAACTCTATTATTAGGTATTTGAGGGGGCAGAGGAGCGTAAGGGGCGGGTGCGCGTCGGTGTGCCGAGACGTTATTGGTAACCTCCCGCACTTAGTTCGCGCATCTCGTGTCTCTTGGGTACTGTTGCGTACAGATTGTTTTATCGTATTATTAATAAAAAAATGTACAAAAACGTTCTTCTTCGACATCACACAATGATTTAATGGAAGGAATATCAACACTGCCTGTAATGTTAAGTTAGTAAGTTGCAAAAAAATACGAAATAAGAAAAAAAATCCTATTTCCCATAGCAATTTTGTGCTCAATTGTACAAATGCGCCGATTGCTCCCACTAGTTTCGCTTTCAAACCTTAATACAATGCGTGAACTATAATTTAGAAGGTTGTCACTAGTTTTAGGCGGGTATGTCGATAAAAACTCACCTTTTAAAGTGAGCTTTTTTTTGATCAAAAAACATAAAAAAAATACATCAATTATATCCATTTGACCTAGTGACAGCCGGTCTAAATTACGAATGTACTACTGCATATTATGCATCTCTTTCTAACACCTTTTCAATGCTATAAGTGAATAGAATATGAACTAATGTAACTTTGTTGCTATTATTTTTCCTCACTTCTATGCTTTAGCTATTATTCTATGAACCTAACGTGTGTCTGATTACTTTTCAGGCAAATTCTATAATCTTTGCTATCCTGGAAAGATGTCTAAAGTGATAGAATTGGATCCAACTCCTTTAGCGTACTCGGTACCGAAAGACGAATTCGCCCAATGGTAAATATAATTAGTATATTATCTATAGGTACTCAGGGCTTTTTTTCTGGGGGGCACGTGGGGCCACGCAGTGCCTCCAAAAGAAATTTCGAATGTCGAAAAATTTCCATACTACTTAACTGAAAAAAAAAATCAATTTTGTTAACCTTTACAAAAAATTTTGGATCTTTGATTTGAGGAGGGGATTCAAAAAATTATGTACATACTTACACTTACAACTTTCCAGAATTAGCGTGCCCCCAAAAAAGAAGTGACAATTTTTTTTTGTTGCAAATATTTTTTTTTAATTTTTGGTTTAAATATATATTTTTTTTCATTATATAGGTAATGCAAATTAATTAATTACTAAGGTATACTTAAACTTACATTAGTTTAAGAACTCAGTTATTAAGGTTAAATAAAATTATTTTTTGCTTTTATGTTTTTTCGGCAGTTTAATTTTTTTGTTAAAAATATTTCATTTTTTTTTAAATTTCAGGTACAAGAGCTTTTTTTCGAAATATTACGAAAATTACAAAAACAACAATAGAACAAGAGATCAATCGGACGACATTGAAATAGATCGGGTGAGTGCTTTATTATACCTAATTTTTTGTTTTTCAAAGCGTTGTTTTGTGTGTGTGTGTGTGTGGGGTGTATGTGTATGTGTGGGGGTGTATGTGTGTGTGTGTGTGTGTGTGTGTGTGTGTGTGTGTGTGTGTGTGTGTGTGTGTGTGTGTGTGTGTGTGGGTGGGTGGGTGGGTGGTTGGGGGTGTGTGTGTGTGTGTGTGTGTGTGTGTGTGTGTGTGTGGGTGGGTGGGTGGGTGGGTGGGTGGGTGGGTGTGGGTGTGGGTGGGTGGGGGTGTATGTGTGTGTGTGTGCGTGTGTGTGTGCGTGTGTGTGTGTGAGTGTGTGTGTGTGTGTGTGTGTGTGTGTGTGTGTTTGTGTGTGTGTGGATATGTGTGTGTGTGTGTGTGTGTGTGTGTGTGTGTGTGTGTGTGTGTGTGTGTGTGTGTGTGTGTGTGGGTGGGTGGGTGTGTGGGTGGGTGGGTGTGTGTGTATGTGTGGGTGGGTGTGTGTGTGTGTGTGTTTGTGTGTGTGTGTGTGTGTGTGTGTGTTTGTGTGTGTGTGTTTGTGTGTGTGAATGTGTGAAATTTCATGAAACTTGATAGATAAACATTTATTTAGACGTACAGGACTCAGGATAGGCTACATTTTTTCTTTTTCAACGCGGACGAAGTCGCATGCGCCACCTAGTATTAAATATTATTACCTTCAAGTTTACCCATTTCCTTCCAGGCCTTAGATAAGATAAAAAATAATCGCGATGTGACCGAGGACGTTGCCAAAACAATATTGGAAAGAATGTCGGTGCCAGTTGGCAACGGAGTTGTTAGGTAATTTTTTTTTTTAATTATTATTTTTAATATTTATCAATCCACTACAACTATGGATAAATAAAATAAATAAGTAAAAAAAAAAATTTTTTTTATTTATTTATTTAACTATGGATTTCGCGTCACAAATCGCTGCTTAAAAACTAAAGGGCCATAAAACAAAAAAAAACCAAAAATGTTTTTTATTGCAAAAATACAATCACATTCCTTCATATTGTATGTTGCAAAAAGATTTATGGTTGTTTTATTCCATATTTAGTATATTTTGATCATTTTTTTATATATTCAAAAGTAACTTATATGCTTATATCTCTTTTAGTATTCAGTTTATTATAAAAATGTTTAAAACGTTTAATGCTACTTAAAAATACGCTTCTAACGATGTATATAATATGCATATATTTGATATAAATATCTAATAAGAAAAAAAAATAGACAAAAAATAATTTAATTTTTTTTCGATTAGCTCTCCTGTAAAAAGTGTAAAAAATTTGCTTTAGTTTTTAAGCAGTGGTATGTCAAAGCGGCACATAAAAAGTACGCCTAAAACGGAATCATGGCGGAGTCAATGGTAAAAGGTAGTATAGTAACGTAACGATCAAGTTTGACGACACGTTTGGTCTAGTGGCTAGTAACCAAACGGTCGCAGGTTCGAATCACGCTAGGGGCAAATGTTTATGTGTTAACATTTTAACCACGGTTTGCAAACCACAATTAAAAATGTTTAATTAAATGGCTTACTATGTTCTCAAAATTGACCGTTAGCCTACTTGACAGATGGTGAAAGAGGCCCTTAATCTTTTTTTTTTTTTTTGTGATATTTTCACTGCTAACGTGTAGTGGAGTGGAGTCATGGGACTGATTATATTTTTTTTTTTAATTTTTTGTTCCACAATAGATTTTCATTCGACGTCAGAACGAGAAACTTGACACCGTCGCCATTTTCGGCGGATTATTTGTATAAAATTTTCACGAGCATCGCGACGCCAACTTTGACGTTTATAGCGAAAAATTCCGAAGCGCTCGGCTTCTTCGACACCGCGCCGTTGCTATTCGACGCGAGGTCGTATCCGGCCAAGAATTGCCGGATCTTCCGGGTGGCCGGATCGCACGACGTCCACCTGAACCGGCCGGAGAGGGTCGCGAGTGAAATAAGCCGGTTTCTAATATACGGCCTGAGGGGGTTGGACATTGACAAGTCCAAATTGTGATTTTTACCTATTGAGCTTTGATAAATAAAGGATACACTAGATAGATTCGGGGTTGCTTTATTTAATTTATCTGTGTATATACACCATCGAAATACTACAATGGAATTTGCGTCACAAATGCCAAATCGGCACATAAGAAGTACGCCTAAAACGACATCATGGCGGAGTCAATGGTAAAGGGTAGTGACCATCGAAATACTACAATGGAATTTACGTCACAAACGCCAAAGCGGCACATAAAAAGAACGCCTATGACAGAATCATGGCGGACTCTTGCCTTCACGCGTCAATGGTAAAAGGTAGTAACGATCAACTTCTACTATTTCATTTTAAACTCTAATGGGTTGACGTAAAGTCACATTTTCCTTAAATTGCGTACTTATTATTATGTTTGTTTTGTTTTAAATGACAGTTCACGCTCTACGCATATATGTCACTTTTAAATGTTCCATAAAATTCGTATTGTTTTGTATGGCACGCGGGTTCCATGTTCTAGTAGTACTTTGATGGTGTATACCTATCAAAATTGCCTTGTATTACCTATACCTATTATAAGTTTTTTGTTTGTGCTGTTGGTACTACCTCTTGAAAAATAAATAAATAAATAAATAAAATAAAAGTGGCATAGTAGAATATCACCGCACTCACACAGCTCGGGGTGATATTTCAAATTAGTTGCAGTTGCACAAAGTTGTCCTTAAGGTGGACACGTGTTACGAATTGAACCATTATTACTAAATGTTAAGGTTCAAATCAGTGAATAATGTAACATTAACATGTTACATTATTCATCTTTTTATCAGAAATTAACGAGAGAAAGTGATAGCATGAATAAAAAAAGCCATTGGTTGCATGGGCGTAGCCAGGATTGTATATAAGGGGGGGCAGACAAAGAAAATCTTAGATTACTTATATTGTTTTCATCGTTGTTTTTAATAGTATTTAAAAACAAGATTTTTTATTTAGGTAAGATTTTTTTAAAGCTATATAGGGTAAGATTTTTTTAAGCTTAGTTTCATATTTTTGAAAAAAAAATTTCTGTCATTCTATTGTTTAGTCAATTATGATTTTAAAAAATGCTATTTTCGCTATAATTTATAGTTTTTATCATCAAAAATCTAAATGGCTTTTTCGTTTTTGTTTTTTGTTAATAGCAATTGCAATTTTTATTGGCAGAAAAAATCCTGAAAGCGCCTATCTCAGAATTGCATTCCGCGTAGAATGAGATATCGGTCATATTGTTCGAAGACTTCTATTTTTCGCAGAAAACCCACTTCTTGCCTAGATTTTGAGATCACATCCCGTATTGTTGGATTTCACAAGCCAGCCTTTAAGCCTGTTAGTTTCTTTTCTTAGGTCTTATAAGAAGCGTCGCAAGCTATGAAGCTCGTAAAAATTACAGTTTAACAGAACTGTAATTGTAAACAGAAATTACAGTTTAACAGTTTAACATGATTGGTTGGACACTTTTTCGCAGTGATTTTGTCTGAATCTAGTGCATCCTTTATCAATGATAAATATACCCTATATTTGAGAATCGGTTGAGAAATGATTTAAAACCATATTTATGAATTACCACGTGAAAGCTAGAGGGGGTGGGGGGGGAGGGGGTAACAAATTGTAAAAAATGGATCACGTAGTATGGGTATGTTCCCTTATTTGTTAATAAACATATTGTAATATTAATTTATGGCTGAGGGGTATAAGTGTATTGTTTAATAATATGTACCTACATTAGATTTTATATTGAATTTATTGTTTTTTTTTTTTTTGTTGTAAATAAAATGTTATTAATCATTTGTATAAATTTTGTATAAAATTGTTTTTATTGAAATAAATATGTTGAGGAATTTGAGCTAGTTTTTTTTTTTTTTTTTTTTTTTTACTTTAAATAATAAAACTGACATTGTAACGATTTTCATCTAAGTAATGTAATATATATACCTAATGTAGGTAATATATTCCTAACATTGATTATAAATTATATTTTAAAGTAACTAAAGACATAATAAAACATAATAATATTTACCTTTTCACGCCTTAACTGCCCAACCTATTATATAAAATATAACGTGTATGAAATTTTGCATACACGTTGTCAGTGATAGAGGAAAGGACATAGGGTACGTTTCATCCAGAAAAAAAGTACTGTTCCCGAGTGATCGTCTAAAAATAGAAATCCAATAACTGTCAAAAATATAACTAGCAATAAATTATTGCTCACATATCGCTGCTTAAAAACTAAAGGGTCACAAATCAAAATCACACTTTTTACAGGAGAGCTAATCGAAAAAAATTAAATTATATTTTGTCTATTTTTTTTCTTATTAGATATATATCAAATATATGCATATTATATATCGTTAGAAGCGTATTTTTAAGTAGCATTCAATGTTTTAAGTACTTTTATAATAAACTGAATACTAGAAGAGATATAAGCATATAAGTTACTTTTGAGTATATTAAAAAATGATCAAAATATACTAAATATGGAATAAAACAACCATAAGTCTTTTGCAACATATAATATGATGGATTGTGATTGTATTTTTGCAATAAATTTTTTTTTGGATTCTTTTGTTTTGTGACCCTTTAGTTTTTAAGCAGCGATATATTGCCAAGTATTATGTTTTTTTTTTTTTAATTTGAACGCGGACAAAGTCGCAGGCAAAAGCTCCTATTTAATATTACTAATAGACTGGGTGACCGAGCTACGCTTAGGTCAATAATATAATAATAATAATAGTTTTTTATTCGTGTTACTTGGACCCAAAGTGTTAGTAGACATCTTAAGAAAGTTATAGTTAGTACACATAAAAATTATACACAAACACAGACTCAACTTTAATAAATATATTTGATTAAAACCTAAGTCTTGCCTTGAAGACTTGAAGATTGAAAGGTTTAAAGTTTTTTACATGTAAGAAAGAAACCATATGAAACAATATAGAAAAAAAAATTCAAGAATACTTGAATTAATAATTCAAAATATTATAAAACGAGCAAGCGGTATTACTTTTGTAACCGTTACATAAAAAAAAACTGTCTAAAACGAATTTTCTCGAAGACAAGAGTGACAGATCGATTTCTAGATCCAAAAAAACCACCAACATCATCAATCAATACTAATAATAAATGTGTAAGGGTTGGTCATGGAGTAAGTTACTTTATTTTCAGAGATATCGTGTTTATAGGCTCTATACATGATACTCAAACTAAGATGACCATTTTTACAATTTTTTTCTGTATGTAAGTATGTATGTTCCTCTATAACTCTTAAACGAATCGACTGATTTTCATGAAACTTGGTACATAAACATTGAGACGTACGGGACACAGGATAGGCTACTTTTTTCTTTTTCAACGCGGACGAAGTCGCGGGCGTCAGCTAGTATATAATATAACCCTAGATTTTAGAAGTAAATGCGAAAATTTGTGAAGATGAATGTAGGTATAGACTATAGATGCTTGTCACTCTTTCACGTAAAAACTAGTGAACTAATTTTGATAAAGTTTTGTCACACAGATAGTTTATTACCTGGATTAACATATAGGGTACTTTTAATCCTGGAAAATCTTAGGTTCCTGAGGGATCGTCTAAAAATATAAAAATGGCGCCACCGTCGCCACAGCGATACAGACCTTATACCTACTACTTATATTATATTTTTCAACGCGGACGAAGTCGCGGGCATCAGCTAGTGTTGATTGAGGGAAAGTCATAGTTCCGTTATTTAATATTATCGAATGCGGACTATATATATTTATCACTAATAATAATTGCAGATAATAAACAGCTATGCTTAACCTGTAACAATATTAAAAAGATAACAGCACGCGGATGTGTTTTGTTGTAGGCAAAGTGTAAAATTAGGCTTTTGTAGAAATGTCTGATTTGTTAATTTTTTTTAGTTCGCAAATCAAAAACAAATTAGTTGATTTTATTTTTCAACACTATGTCCAAGTGTTATATTGCTGTAAATGTTAACGGTTATCACCTAAATTAAATATACTTGTCTATTCACTTTTAAGATCTACGCGTGTGTAAGGGACAATTTTCATCATATTAACAGTACAACGGTGGAATATGAATATCTGATATTCCATTCAGTACTTTAGTACTCATAGTTGTATGCCAGACTGCATTCCTCCGTCGCCTGGAGACAGTAACCACCCCTTAAGAACACAACGAATATAAAATAACAACAGATGTCCTGTTGTGTTAACGCAAGTGAGTAAGGAATGCTAGAGCCCATCCCCTTATCCCAACCTGTCAAGATCGCCAGCGCACTTGTAGCTTATATAGCGTTGCTTTTAAATAATAGGCAAACGTTGTCACCTACCATCAAATGAATTTTCAGCCCGACTTATGTGGTTCGGTAAATCGTTCAGAATAAAGATGCCACATATTTGCATTATGCACTCGGTTCTCTGCCCTGGGACTCTTGAGACCAATAGATTTTGACATAATTGGAGCAGATATTTTTAATGTGCTCGCCTTTGCTATATAGGTACATACAAAGGGAAATAGGGGGTTATAATTATCATATTCTTCAAAAATGACTATAGAAGTTTTCATTTTATTATATAACTAGCGGCCTGTTCCCGGCTTTGCACGGATGAAAATTATATACCAAAACCTTCCCCGAGAACCACTCTATCTCAATAGGTAGAGTGGTTCTCGGATTTTCATGCTGTTTTGACCAAAAATCGGTGCAGTAGTTTTTGAGTATATCGCGAACAGATAGACAGACAGACGCGGCGGAGGACTTTGTTTTATAATATTTAGTGATGTATTGGGAAACCTGTCAACTTCAAAGAATCCGATGGGATTCGGATTGTACAGTCGGGGTAAAAAAAAGGTTCGTCACTTTTAAGTCGACTTTTGCTTGCACCAGGGCAGTTGTCAGTGGTGCCAAAATTTCTTATTTTAAACGCCTCAGTTGTCTGCTAAGGGCTTTAGTTTCTAAAGGTACTAAAAGACTACGATTTTGATATAGGAATGAATTTTAAAATTGAAGGTTTTCGTACCCCGACTTTACATGAACTCTTCGTCACCAAATTGTTGCCAATTTAAATATACGAACAGATTGTTTCAAAGATGTCATATTTCACAATATGTCTGCAACATGAATAGATGTAATAAAATAATCATATTGATTACATACGTACAGCAGTTGTTTACTTTTTGACACTTTTATCGCTACTTGCACTTCGATTCGAGTTAAGCTTTTGTTTACAATTTCTATTTATTTATTTATTTATTTATTTTTTGTTTGGTTTAAAATACTGACTAAATAAAAAAAATTTTTAGTTTCGTATTTCTTAATTTAGTATTATTTATTATTAAAAAATTTATTTTTTTTAAATTAAAAAAAAATGCAGCCACTTCAAGAGAAGGAATGGTTTATTGAAGCACCGTGGGGACGAATTGCATGTAAGTATAAAAAATTATATACCTAGACTTGTTGGTTTTAGTAGTAATTTAGTAATAATAGTTTAAAAAGAAAATCGTCACACAATATTCGACCTGATAATATCGCTGCTTAAAAACTAAAGGGCCATAAAACGAAAAAATCCAAAAATGTTTTTATTGCAAAAATACAATCACAATCCTTCATATTGTATGTTTTATTCCATATTTAGTATATTTTGATCATTTTTTATAGATTCAAAAGTAACTTATACCTGTGCTTATATATCTTCTAGTACTCAGTTTATTATAAAAGTACTTAAAACATTTAATGCTAGTTAAAAATACGCTTCTAACGATGTATAATATGCATATATTTGATATATATGTAATAAGAAAAAATAGACAAAAAATAATTAATTTTTTTTTATTAGCTCCTTTGATAAAGGATACACGAGATTCAGGGTCTCAAACAAAATCACTGCGAAAAAGTGTCCACTGGATATTTTTATACACGCCATCACTTTCTCTCGTTAATTTCTGATAAAAAGATGAATAATGTATATAAATGTTGGGATACTGATTTGAACCTAACATTTAGTAATAATGGTTCAAGTCCTAACACGTGTCCACCTAATGCGGGCTACACACGTTCAGTTTTAACTGTTCAGTTGGACTGTACAGTTATAACTGACAACCCTAATGTCTTCACACGTTCAGTTTTAACTGTTCAGTTGGACTGTACAGTTATAACTGACAACCCTAATGTCTTCACACGTTCAGTTTTAACTGTTCAGTTGGACTGTACAGTTATAACTGACAACCCTAATGTCTTCACACGTTCAGTTTTAACTGTTCAGTTGGACTGTACAGTTATAACTGACAACCCTAATGTCTACACACGTTCAGTTTTAATCAGTTGTTATCTCTTTTCGCTTGAAGTAACACGTTCACGGAATCACAATGGCTTCATCCACAGACTAACGTTTTAACTTCACAGTTTTATCTAAAGAAAATTTGATTAGATCGTCAGTTCAACTGCACAGTTCTCAGTTTTGCCTACACACGCAACAATTTAACAGTAAAGTCTAACTGAACAGTTAAAACTGAACGTGTGTAGCCCGCATTAAGGAGAACTTTGTGCAACTAATTTGAAATATCACCCCAAGCTGTGAGTGCGGTGATATTCTACTATGCCACTTTTAATGAAGCAACCCAGAATCTAGTGTATCCTTTATCAAAGATTAGTTCTCCTGTAAAAAGTGTAATTTTGATTTGTGGCAGTGCAGTTTTTAAGCAGCGACATGTACCTAAGTATTCAGGATATTTTTTTGTTTAGTGATAGCTTGGGGTGACTGTTTCGACCCACCGGTCCTCATGTGTCACGGCCAGGTCGACTCGGCCGCATGTTTCAGGCCTTTAGCAACTTTACTGCCTAGGAATTACTATTATATAGGTATGTATCTTTTGTTATTTTATATTATACGAGCTGCTGCGCCCGCGTTAAAAGTAAGGGATGTTTAGCACCCGACTAAGGGTCAGCGCCGACGGACTAATTTAGTTAACAACTTAAATTCAACCTAAAGTGCTCCTAAATACGACTCGATTCGCCGCGCGCCTCTCGACCGCGCTTTGAGTCGCTTGCCGTAATTTTATTTCATTGTACCAAATACAGTCGTATTCAGGAGCATTTTAGGTTGAATTTAAATTGTTACTAAATTAGTCTCTACGCTGACACTCCGTCCGTCGGCGCTGACCCTAAATGTGTAAAGCAATACTTATAACGCCTGACATCTTTGCTGTTATAAAATTTTCAGGGGTAGTATCTTTATTTTTAGTAGACAGCTGGTGCCCGCGACTTCGCCCGCGTTGAGAATTATATACTAAAACCTTCATCTTGAATCACTCTATCTATTAAAAAAAACCGTATCAAAATCAGTTGCGTAGTTTTAAAGATCTAAGCATACATAGAGACAGATAGACGGGAAGCTTTGTTTTATACTATGTAGTGATGATAGTGATAGTGAAGTATCAATCAATCATCATCAATACTAATAATAAATCTGTAAGTGTAGGTATTGTGTGTATGTATGTTCCTCCATAACTCTTAAACGAATTAACTGATTTTCATGAAACTTGGTAGATAAACATTAAGACGTACAGGACACAGGATAGGCTACTTTTTTCTTTTTCAACGCGGACGAAGTCGCGGGCGCCAGCTAGTATTAAAACTTAACTCCTCTCGAAAGGCTGATTATTTAAAATCACTGATTATTTAAGCGACAAAGAAGCCTGGATTTAACGCTTGTTTTCCTGTGTACCCTTAGCTGTTCCCTTGATGGTACAGTGGAAAATAAATTTTAACCGCTGTACCCTTGGCCGTAAAACCCAACCAAATTAAAAGAACAGGTGCCATTAAGTAAAATCTTATTAAATTAAATGTTTCAGAATAAAGCTATTGGACAAAGTGCCTGTGCACGTTAGAATACACAATATTCAACGTAATTTATCTAGCACATAATGTCCTAATGTTATTTAAAATAATTATTAAAATTATAAAAAATGTTATTAAAATAGTGACTTAAAATTATGTAGTAAATAAGTAAAAACCATAGATTTGCTGTAACGCTCGTAGTAATACTAAATCTATTTTAAAAACAATAAATATTAGTATTTGATTAAATATTGTCTTTCTTTATTCACATATCTATACCAATATATAAAGCTGAAGAGTTAGTTTGTTTGTTTGTTTGGTTGTACGCGCTAATCTCAGGAACTACTGGTTCGAATTGAAAAATTCTTTTTGTGTAGGATAGTCCATTTATCGAGGTAGGCTATAGAGAACGCGGACGAAGTCGCGGGCACCAGCTAGTTATTCTTATAAAAAAGTAAACATTCACTTTCATTGAGCAGTTTTGGAATAAACATATAGTTATTAATTATTATACTAGGTCCAGCGCACCCGGTAGCGAGTATTTATGTTACAAATTAAGGCGCAACTCCTTAAGAGTTAATAAGATTTTCGTTAATTACACCTGTTCGTTTAATTTGGTTGGGTTTAACGGCCAAGGGTACATTTAAATTTATAATGACAACCATAAGAGTTTCTTGTAGAAACCTAATTGATAAATAAATATTTTGATTTTGATTTTTAATTTATGTAGTACATCAACTGTCTGGTATCCATAATTCAAAGCATTAGTTCCTTAGTGTGGAACTAGATGGTGCTGTGTGAAATGTGTGAATTATACGGTCTGTTTTTTAATCTCAGATAAAAATGACATGCAAATGTCAACTTTGAATATAATGATACCATGAAATGACATGAAATGTATGTAATGCATGTCAAATGTAATGTCATTTTTGTCTGAGATTAAAATAGAATTATTCAATTCAATTCAATTATTTATTGCGAAACCATAATGTACAAAGATGTTATAAAAATAAAGACAAATGTTATGGACCCTGTTGGGCATGCAACTTAGGGACTAGGAGAGAGGAAGCGTATATATATAAGCATATAATTATTTATTTATATAAATATATATAAGAAATTTATTTTATTTAAATTAAAATTAAAAATAAATTATATTTAAATTTATATTACTATAGCTACATAGAGTATTTTAATTTTAAACAGCAATGGAACTTCCGGGCAACGGTAAATCGGACCCGTTGCCGCCCGGACACATGATGGGAGCCTTCGATATATTATATTCAATCAAAATAGTCGCCGATCATTTCAGATGGACCACTTTTGCGTACATAGCACATTCGTTGGGAACTTTATTGGGTATGTACTTACCTAGATGTAGCCGATTATTTTTTTTATTTTAATACAGTGGCAGTATATTAATTTTATCAGTACAACTGTACTATTAATTGTGTCGTTCATTGTAAAAGTGAACTATCTCCTTGTAACTGAATTTTAGAATAACGAGCTTTTTGCGAATTATAGTGTAGGAAAAAAATATATAAGCATTCATTCATTGTTTTCATCTATGGGATTTTAATGCAACTATTGGAGTTACTTCACTTTTATATTGAAAGTTATGACTAAATGTGATACCATTAGGCAAGAAAAGATCACAATTGTAGATCTGATTAGATTTTTATAATTCAAAGTTTTTTTTTTTTATAAATTTAAGTTGTAAAATTAGAAGTTTTCACTTCTAATCGTGTTCTAAGTATTTTTGGTATTTATATACTTACTAGCTGAGCCCAAACACGCTTGGCCGTGGTTTTCTTTGACATTCAACGGTCAGCGACTGCCATGACAACGGCTAACTGCCACTTTAAATGTGACAGCGGTCCTCAATGGCGAGTTAGTTCTTCTCGCTTTCGGCAGATGGATTTGTTATTAGCGCCAAAGAATTATAACTTCTAGAGGGCGTACTTATCGACATTATTTATTTCCTCTCTACCCTCAAAATTTTAAATGTAGGTACATATTACCTAACTAATTTCTTTACTAATCTGAAGCCTAATTTGTAGGAAAATTATACAATCTGACGTTCCCCGGTCGGATGTCTCACATAATAGACTTGGATCCAACGCCAGCGTACCAAACTGTGCCACCGGAACAACTGCCCAAATGGTACGAATCATATTTCGTGAAATACTTCGATAAATACCACAAGTTGACGTCGCCGAAGGAGAACGCCCCTAAATACACCTACGAGAAGGTATGACATTTATTTTCTTACTTTTATAGAATAGAATAAAATTTTATTTGCGACAAAGGAATACCTACATATGTGTCGTTCATTGTAAAAGTGAACTATCTCCTTGTAACTGAATTTTAGAATAACGAGCTTTTTGCGAATTATAGTGTAGGAAAAAAAATATAAGCATTCATTCATTGTTTTCATCTATGGGATTTTAATGCAACTATTGGAGTTACTTCACTTTTATATTGAAAGTTATGACTAAATGTGATACCATTAGGCAAGAAAAGATGGTTTTAAAAATAGGTTAAAAGAGTTACACCACTTTTACAATGAACGACACATATGTAGGTATCGCTGCTTAAAAACTAAAGGGCCATAAAACAAAAAATCCAAAAATGTTTTTATTGCAAAAATAAAATCACAATCCTTCATATTGTATGTTGCAAAAAGACTTTAAGGTTTTTTTATTCCAATATTTAGTATATTTTGATAATTTTTTTTATATATTCAAAAGTAACTTATATGCTTAGTACTCAATTTATTACAAAAGTACTTTTTGATTTTTTGTTGTTTTTTACAAAGCAATAACTGAATTTGTGGCTTATATCTTTTTTTAGGCTTTTGAAATGATGAAAAACAATAGAGGCTTAACAGACAAAGCGACAGAAACAGCTCTTGAAAGAATACTAGAACCGGTCGGAAAGGGACTAGTGAGGTGAGATTCGTATCATATTGTTAGATTACCTATCTACCTATCTATAATTATCTACCTTTTTTTTTGTTTTTTTTTTTTACAATAACATATTATATTTCAGTTAATTGACTATGAAAACACACACTAGGCATACAAGCCTGTATCGTGTGCTTCATGAATTAGTTAAAATTTATTTTTTGAAATTTTATATTAAAATAAATATAAAAAATAATAATATTAATTTTAAGTAATAATAAAATAACGAAAAATAAATTACTAAATTTACACTAAATTAATAATAAATAGGTACATATAAAAGTGAATGACACAATAAATTTAGAATATAAATAAAAATATACTTATATATATTAAGTAAATAAATCTTCATCACTAACATACTCGTAGTATAAAACAAAGTCGCTTACTGCTCTCTGTCCCTATGTATGCTTAGATCTTTAAAACTTCGCAAAAGATTTTGATGCGGTTTTTTTTTTAATAGATAGAGTGATTCAAGAGGAAGGTTTTAGTATATACAGTAGAAACTGGATATAACGACTTCGGTTATAACGACATATCGGTTACAGCGACCAAATGGCAAGGTTCCTGTTGAATGCCTATAAAGATTTAATGTTGCTTATAATGACTATCCGTTTATTACGACCAATTTTTGTGTTCCCTTGAAGGTCGCTATAACCGATTTTCACTGTATTTCCAATGCGGACGAAGTCGCGGGCACCAGCTATCTACTAAAAATAAAGATAAAACCCTTGAAAATTTTATAACAGTAAAGATGTCAAGCGGTATATTGCTTTACACATTTAGTCAGGCGTTACACGTCACTTACTTTAAACGCGGGCGAAGTCGCGGGCACCAGCTAGTCTATATTTTTTATTTCATTTTTGGCTCTGGCATCCCTTACTCACTCGCCGAAACACAACAGCACATATGCTGTTATTTCACGGTGTTATTCTGTAAGGTGGTGGTTACTGCCGCCAGACGGGCTGCCCAAATGACTGCGAAACGCAGTGTGCCCTGCCACTACTTTTCAAATCCAGACCAGTCAATTTTGAAAATTATATTAAAATTTCCAAAGTTGACCCCGCCGGGAATCGAACCCGGGGCCCTTGAGATGTTAGGCAAGCACCCTTGCCACTCATCCAACGGGCTCGTCAAAACCGAATAAAGAATTTAATTATTATTATTCCACACAGCTCCATCTAGTTCCACAGTAAGCCAACTAATTCTTGTATTATTGATACCAGATAGCTAATATACTATACATGTATAATTACTTTTTTTTAAACCGCTTGGTAATGTAGGAGTTGTCGTGTTCCTAAGCGCTTGACTCGATTTTTTTTTAAAGAAAGCAATGCAATGATAAAATTGATAAACATTATACAAGTAGAAGAATCTGTCGTATATATACGGCTCCGGTGAAATGAACAAGAAAATAATTGTCGGATAAATCCGACTCAGGCGGTTAAAGGTTTACCTACCTTATATACCTAAATAAAAATGAAATAAAATTTCATTTACAGATTTACTTTCGATCAACGAGCAAAACTGATAACCTTGCCTCCTATTCCGCCATTTTATTTAAAAATGTTATACACATCCATTACAACGCCCACGCTCTCTATACTTGCCGAGGACTCAATTCAAAATGGCTGCTACAAGTTGACCGAATTTGTGTTCGACGAGGACGTGACTAGAAATTATCGCGTGAGAAGAGTATTGGGTAACCATGACGTACATGTCAGTTATCCGGAGAGAGTGGCTCATCATATAGTCGAGTTTCTATTAAAGAGTCGCAATTACGGATCATAAACACATAAATTTGTTTACCATCTGTGTGTACCATGTATACAGTCGGGGTAAGAAAAGGTTATTTATATTCGATTATATTCCATTAAATACGATTATGTTCGATTAAATCGTAATAAATGAAATTTAATATAATTTAAATATATTTATGAAATTAAATTGAATTTAATATAATTTAAATGAAATGAAATTGAATTCAACACAATTTATTTGAATTTAATATAATTTAATTTAACATAATTCAATATAACTTATATGTCAGTTATCCGGAGAGAGTGGCTCATCATATAGTCGAGTTTCTATTAAAGAGTCGCAATTACGGATCATAAACACATAAATTTATTTACCATCTGTGTGTACCATGTATACAGTCAGGGTAAAAAAGGTTATGTTCGATTAAATACGATTATATTCGATTAAAACGAATCAAATCGAAATAAATGAAATTTAATATAATTTAAATGAAATGAAATTGAATTCAACACACTTTATTTGAATTTAATATAATTTAATTTAACATAATTCAATATAACTTATATGTCAGTTATCCGGAGAGAGTGGCTCATCATATAGTCGAGTTTTATTAAAGAGTCGCAATTACGGATCAAAACACATAAATTTATTTACCATCTGTAGCAAGTATACAGTCGGGTTAAAAAAGGTTATGTTCCATTAAATACGATTATATTCGATTAAATTGGATTAAATACGATTACATTCGATTAAAACGAATCAAATCGTAATAAATGAAATTTAATATAATTTAAATGAATTTATGAAATTAAATTGAATTTAATATAATTTAAATGAAATGAAATTGAATTCAACACAATTTATTTGAATTTAATATAATTTAATTTAACATAATTCAATATAATTTAATTGAATATAATATAATTTAAAAGAAATTAAATGAAATTTAATATAATTTATATGAATATAAATTGAATTTAATTAATGTAATATAATAATAAAATAAATTGAATTTAATTGAATTTAAATGAAATCTGAGTCAGAGCGTTAACCATTATTTCTTACTATAATAAATCATACACATTATTTATTGAAAGACAATTTATTTCGAAATACAAGTATTTCAAAGGCCTCGTTAAAATACAAATACTTATACAAAAATACAATTTTGTTTTTTAAATTAATGTGTAAGTATTGGGAATATCGCACCTTTATTCCAATACCGTCACTAAACGAAATTCTTCAAAAATTTGTTTTTAACGCCATTTATTTTCTGAGCACTAATTAAAATATTGCTTCGATTCCTAAACTATAATTTCTAGTCATTGATCTAGAGGGCGTTGTTAACCTATAACACCAAAAGAAATTTGCATAATTTGCTTATTTATAATAGTGACGGTATTGGAATAAAGGTGCGATATGATAAATTTAAAGCTAAATGGTAATTATAATTTTTTTTTTACTATAATCACAAATTATACCCTAAGTAATCCGTTGTTATTTTTTAGATAGCTTTGTCAAAGATAATAACATTAATTTACACATTAATACAGTTCCGAGAGTTATTTTACTGCAAATCCATTGAAATACAGAATATTAAAAAAAAACTTTTCATACTTGAATTTCTTGAATACAAATACAGAAATTTTATAACGGATTTGAAAGTTACAGCGCCTCTTTCACAAACGTCAAGTAGGCCAAACTGTCATTTAAAGTCACCGTTAACCGGGGATAATGGAGCTGATATACCTTTGTACGGTAAACGTCTCAAACATTAAATAGAAAATAATTTAAAAAAATCGGCTATCGAATGATGCAGTTAGCTAGAGCAAGTTAGATGCGGCTAAAGGGTTAAAAGTAAGTGTAGGTACTAATTTTAAATATATTTCTATTATATTTCGGCACAGGTGTACGATAAAAAAATATTTAAGTTTATATTACACCTAAACTGTGTATCTACAATTTTTTGTGTAAATAAAATAGTAAATAAAAAAAAACTTAGATATTTTCAATATAAATTCAGAACTTTTATAACTTGAGTATCTACAATGAAAAGTTTTTTTTTATCAATGTAATTCCTACAACTTAATCCTTACATAAACTAATAATACATATTCGCGATAAACTCAAAAACTACTGCACCGATTTTCATATTGTTTTCACCAATTGATAGAGTGGTTCTCGACGAAGGTTTTAGTACATAATTTACAAAGTTACGCGGGCAAAGTCGCGGGCAGCAGCTAGTCATAGATAAAAACTAAGTTATCAAACCATGGAACAGCATTAAGTAATAATAATGACATAAATATACAGTCTTCATCATCAGTCTTACAGTTTGTACCTATGTAATAAAAAGTACCCAAAAGTACATACCTACTTTTGGGTACTTTGTACATACAAAGTATTTTTTAACACATATCTTAGAAACTGTATAAGTATTATTATAATCACATCAATGTACTTTCCACAACATAATAATGCATAAAAGTCATAAACTAAGTTAAGTTATAAAAACCATGGAATATCATTAATAATATTGACATTTAAAATATACAGTCTTCACCATCAGTCTTAAAGTTGGTAACTATGTAATACAAAATACTCTTGGGTACCTGCATGAAAAGTTTACAACTATGTAAAACAAAGTACTTTTGGGTACTTGCATGAAAAGTTTCCAACTATGTAATACAAAGTACTCTTGGGTACCTGTATGGAGTTTCCAACTATGTAATACAAAGTACTGTTGGATACTTGTATGAAAAGTTTCCAACTATGTAATACAAAGTACTCTTGGGTACCTGTATGAAAAGTTTCCAACTATGTAATACAAAGTACTGTTGGGTACAAAGTACTCTTGGGTACCTGCATGAAAAGTTTACAACTATGTAATACAAAGTACTTTTGGGTACCTGTATGAAGTTTCCAACTATGTAATACAATGTACTGTTGGGTACCTGTATGAAAAACTTTTTTTTTACATTTCTTAGGAACCCTATATAATCACTGTACATTCGAAAACACCATGTTTTCTTTTTATATTATATAAATCTTGAGATCAGCCCTGTCGGCTATAAGCAGATGTGATGGAGCTGTTATTCGGTTTATTAGCACTAAATGTTACGAAAACATGTAATTTTTATTTGTTAAAAATCTATAATAAATTTATTCTTTCTGATAATATTGAATTTACTCGATGCTTGCCATACAATACGATGACAAATCATTTTTCTATTTCATATCTCAATATATTTAGGCACTTAATTGAAAAATAGATCATTATAACTTTACTGTTGAAATTCTCCAAAAGGTTTTTGTTAGTTGCAATCCTTAGGGCAATGTATTGGCTTGGTGGTAGAGCTTATTACGTTGATGACCCCGACGTAATAAGCTCTACCACCAAGCTTGTTACTTACATTTTAAAAAAAATGTTGTTAATAAACGATCAAAACCCCTGTTATTAAGAAAATCCCATAATGCGATTCGCCATGTCCGAAAAGAGAGTATTCCACGGCCAATCTAATAAACACGTTAATATTTCATATGGGCAAATTTTCATTACTTCCGCTTGTTGCTCGTTGTTCATTTGTGAGAGTAAATAACATAAAACATCCGAATAATATTTGTTACGAAGTTCGGCGTTGTAACTGCACAGTGTTGCTACATTCGCTGCCATATTTACCAACATCTCGTTCTTTTGGTTCGACGTAAGTTTTTGAAAAAAATACTCGGTTGCCGCTTTGTTACCACCGGTCGTTGCCATATCAAGTGCATATTGATAACGAGAACTCATTGTTCGACATCTTTTTCGAGCAATATTATCCATCTCGGCAGATTCCCCCTTTACGTCGTGTGTCCAAATAACCACCAGCTCTTGCTGCCTAACTTTTAAAGGTTCTTCTTTGTTATAAAAATATTTTCTGCTATTTTCAGGCATTCTATTCCACAGCTCCGGAATACTATCCTCTAAACAGTAAATGCACGCCAATTTGTAACGGTCAGAAATGCGTAAATTCTCGTTTCTGATCAGTACTTCCGCCATTTTCTTTTTATCTATTGTTCCCAATGGTGTCCAATAAATCTCATTTGGCAGATAAATAACGAAATCAAGGCAGTTGTCGAGATTATACTCCATCCATTTTAATATTTGTAAACCTACTGGTTTAATAAGTTCTATTATTTTCTCTTTTAAACGTCTAGGTACTTGCGGTACTTTTTCCACAACTTTATCATGTATCTTCTGCCACATCTCGGTTTTTTCATCGTCGTAATAAATCAATGGAAATCCAGCCATCAAAGCCCTAATATCTTCTCGGTTCCACAATGTAGTGGCTACCTTAACTACAGCTATATGCTCGAGCGATGGCATTATCGTGTAATCCATTTTTAAATAATAAAATGGAATCGTTTGAACACGTGATTTTTTTTTAAGAAAAGAACTGATTTTTACAAAGTAAAATGAAAACTTCTTGTTGAAAAACTTGAAGACTTGAAAAGAACGGTTTTTCAACAATGCAATGACGCTTGGTTGGACTTTTGACATTGACATGACAGCGTTTAGCGGCCATCATGGTCTTGGTAATGCGATAGCTGTCAATGTCAAATTTAACAATACATCTTATTTAGTCTGTGATATTTCATCATGAAACTAAGGAGAGTAGAGACAAAGAGTATAGTAATATGTAGAGACACAGGAGAACAATCTCCGAGTATTAATTAGTGTCCGTCGAAAGACGATAAATTGGTGGCGCTGGTGAGGCTAGTGTTCAACAAAAATTTAACTCGGCGCACTTCACTCCGTCAACTACTGCTAAATTCATTCCATACTCTCAAACTCTCTCTGTTCACACTGGCGCCATCTCTATTTATCGCATTTAGTTGCCACTTTTTCATGGCGTTATCATGGGTGTTAAATTGAAAAAGTGCTTAGAGTAGTGCTTCCAGTACATAGAGCTAGAGCCCAACGACCACAGACAGCGCCGTGTATTCGATGATTGGGTTTTATAGAGCAAACCCTGCTTTTGGAAAGAAAATCATCTTGCTGTGGATTTTGGTGCGCCGGTATCTTCGGCCCTTACTTCTTTGAGGATGAGGATTCGCAAGGAGCCGCACTCACTGCGGCTGTCATTGATCCTTTAAAATACTTAAAATGAAAATTGTTTCAAAAAATTTTCATTAAGTTCGAGCGCTTAATGAAAACCTCTTTAAAATACTTATTAATAGAAATATAATATATTAATAGAATTAGAATAATTGGAACTGGAGGTTGTAAAGAAAGTTCGTAGAGTTTTCATATTTTCTTGTATTTCACCTATTTTTGGCAAAATATATTTGTAACTAAGTGTAACTATTTGCACATTTTAATTTTCCATCATTTGTCAGGTTCAGAAATGAACTATCCCGAAGGCAAAAATTAGCGTTTTCGACACCAGCTTTTCTTCGAGGTCAAAAAGCTGCCGAAGGCGTGTCTACTGCACAAAAATAAATATCTTCACACATTCCACACAGCGCCATCTAGTTCCATAGTACGCAACTAATTCTTGTATTATGGATACCAGACAGTTGATATATTACATACATTACTTTTTTTTTGTAAAATACATACATGTTATAGATACAAAACACACATGACTCAAGTACAAAGGTAAAATGTTAACATAAACATTTGCCCCTAGCGGGATTCGATCCCGTGACCGTTTGGTTAACAGCTAGGGTTACTAGCCATTTTGCATACACGTCTTCAAGGGTACCCGGAAAGGACATAGGGTACCTTTTATTAAGAAAAAGGACTGTTCCCGCAACGCCTGTCCAAAGTTTAAGAGTGCGTATAAAGCAAACAAAATTTGTAATTTCACCCGCGTGGCCTCTTGGACATGACAGTGACACAAAATACGTACAACTACGCACAACATGCGACGGAAGATAGCGCATCTCGCTCAATAAAAATGTTATTAGTGCCCAAAAGTATTAAATATTAATTATTCGTAAACTACAATGTCAAATGAAAAATTGATACATACAGTGAAGTGAAATTACTGATACACTTTTAGCTTTGTAATGTGTGTCATTTTGAAAATAAAACTAAAATCGATGGAAATGAGAGCTCACTTGGTGATTTTTGTCTATCGAGAAAATTTCATTATATTATGTTTTCTTTTACAGTCGTCACTTTCATTTATAATGTATTTATCTATTTAAAAAGATTAATTTAATTAGAGTTCGTTTACTTAGATAAAATTCAAATCTAGGATTGGCTATTTCTCTTTATACCCGCTCTTAAGTAATAGTAATAAAATTTCAAGACGTTGTAGCTTATGTTTTTTTAACGCAGACGAAGTCGCCGGCACTAGCTAGTGTTAAATAAAAGAAAAAAATGTTTTTTTAAATAAATTTATTGCGTAGTTTTTATTATATTAACATAAGCGAATAAATGTATTAATAAATCACAGGGTTTCTTACAATATAGGTTTCAATAAAATAATTTCACTGATGCAAAATCAGATCGTCAAATGACTGATGCAAAGAAAATCGTCGGCCTTATTCGTTAAGCTGCTAAGTTCATTTTTGGGCAATTTCACTTTTTATACTTTTCGACTAGTTTAGACGATTATCCACCGTTTGGTAAAGGACTAACGGCGATTATCAAACTAAAAAGGTGAAAAATTTCATAAATGAAAAACTGAGCTTTCTGACTAATAGCAAAAGAAAACCCGCAAAATTCTAAGTTTTGTACTGATAATGTCGACTCACAACGTTTTGTCATGTCATTTTTTTTCCTCGTGAAAATTATGCAAAATGTGACTTAGCAGGTTAACGAGTTAGGACGACGAAATGTCGACTTTAAGGTGACGAACCTTTCTTTATCCCGACTGACTGGTATCATCAATGTACTACAAAACAACTATGGTTTTCGTACGCCATACAAAACACTAAGGCCGGTTTCAGTGCTCTCCTGACGGTCAGTCCTGACCAGTGGCGTAGCTAGGCGAAGTGGGCCCACGCCCACGGCCTCGCACTTAGAGGGGCCTCGCGAGGCCTCTTTAAATTTCACTCCAATGTGGTCCCCAACAAAATTTAGATCTTAGTAATGAATATTGAATATTAGCAGATTTAGCTGTAAAAATCAATTACAAATCCTTACTAGAGGACTTCTGTAAAGCGAAAAGCCGAAAAACATTATTATTGTAAAAATTAAATTAGTCAAGTTACAAAATAAAACCCTTTTTTTTCAAATTTATATGCTTTTCAATACTCTCCCACCGTGAATTTATATTTTTTTCACTATCATAAGTAGGTATGTCGTGTCAAAGCATGTTTGGTAAGATAGTTTAATTGGGTATATCTTGGGCACGAAACAAAAGGGGCCTCGCTGATGCGACTTTGCCTACTTCTATATTAGACCACACTACGCCACTGGTCCTGACGATACGCACGGCACGACCGACCGCGGTAGCAATACGCGTGCGTACGGTCAGGCGAGCTCTGTAACGACTTGTGAATTTTCATACAAATGACAAACGCGTCGATCGCACGGTCGGTTGCGCGTATCGTCAGTACTGACCGTCAGGAGAGCACTGAAACCGGCCTTAGAACTTTCTTCTTCTTCTTTACGTATAATAGCATTTCGGCTCATTTTGGGAATGGCCATTATCTGCCAATGTCATGTCAATGTCGTTCTCCGATGATTTTGTCAGTGTCATTAGTAAAAAAAGCAATTTGTAATAGCCTTTTTTAAAAATAAAAAAGGCAAAATTGAAATTAAAATCTAAAGTAGCAAATAATGAACCAGACGCGAATTTTGATTTCATTTTTATTAAAAATTTAAGTTATTTCAGAATGTCTGTCATTTTAATAGTATGTTGTTTAAGTATGAACAGACCTAAAAATAATTTGCCAGACATTAATTCAGTTGTTAAACCATGAATATGAACGGTAAAGTCCTGAAAACTCTTACAGTATGATTCTACTAGTCAGAGAGACAGTTGAGTCCTCTCAGCTGCTCGTTAGTGCGTAAGAGTGATAGACAGTCACGTGTACGCCACACGGCAAGTTTTCAAGATGGCGTCAGTCTAAAACCACATGTTTGAGATTGTGTTGTTTTTAATGTTTACTTTCAAATTTTGTTACGATGGCCAGTGATAAAATGAAATGTGTTTTAAGAATGAGAGTGACGACGATGACGACGATTAAGAAGATGCATCCTTTTTCTGTGACGCTATTATAGAATTCCGTGACGCTATCATAGCGACAAGAGCATTTTGAATAAAAAATTTTTTAACATTTTCAATAATGTTGTTTTATTTCCTGCTATCTAATTCTATCTCATTTCAATTTTTTTTTATGTTAAAATTTGCTAAATGCTAATAAAAATTAATATCTGATTAATAAAAAAATATTGAACACGCAATTGTATATCTATATTGTATTGTATATATAGATATACAGTTTACAAAAGTCCAATTCATTTTCAATACTTTTCAATATTTTTTTTAACCAGGGATTAAAACGTAATCTATGAAGTAGAAAAGATTAAAAATTATTATATGTAAATCAAATTTTTTAAAATACTTTAGAATCATTTTGTCTAATTAGAGTGTTTTCTATCTTGCTCTCAGCGATTTATTCTGCAACTGTCTCTCTCTGACCAGTAGAATCATACTGTAAGAGTTTTCAGGACTTTATCGTTCATATTCATGGTTTAACAACTGAATTAATGTCTGGCAAAGTATTTTTAGGTCTGTTCATACTTAAACAACATAATATTAAAATGACAGACATTCTGAAATAACTTAAATTTTTAATAAAAATGAAATCAAAATTCGCGTCTGGCTCATTATTAGCAACGATAAAAATGTCTGGCAATAAGAGATGGATGTTTGTTAAACTTATCTTAAGCGAAAATATGAAAATTGAACCTTCATAAAATGATTTTACTGTATGAATTTTCAAGACTTTATCGTTCTGATTCATGGTTTAACAACTGAATTAATGTCTGGCAAATTATTTTTAGGTCTGTTCATACTTAAACAACATAATATTAAAATGACAGACATTCTGAAATAACTTAAATTTTTAATAAAAATGAAATCAAAATTCGCGTCTGGCTCATTATTAGCAACGATAAAAATGTCTGGCAATAAGAGATGGATGTTTGTTAAACTTTCTTAAGCTAAAATATGAAAATTAAACCTTCATAAAATGATTTTAAAAGTCAGTATATTACCTGCACAAATAGGATGCGCACAGGTAAACGCAACCGCTACCGCTAGCCAAACTGCCCAGATCCTAACCAAAAGGGCAAGAGAGACGACATATCAAAAAATCAGCTGACCTGAAATTCTCTTTCGAAAACGTTGCTACCTCTTATACTATTAGAACTTTATGGAACATTTAAAAGTGACATAATATGCGTAGAGCATCAACTCTGTCAACTGTCATTTAAAACCGACCAAACGTCTGTCATTTAAAGAAAATGTGACTTTACGTCAAAATATTGGAGCTTAAAATGAATAGTAGATGTTGGTCGTTACTACCTTTTACCATTGACTCCGTAATGATTCTGTTTTAGGCGTACTTTTTATGTGCCGCTTTGGCATTTGTCAAAGTAAAATCCATACTTGTACTACTTCGATGATTGGTACGTTCGGTTCGCACTTAGTTTCAGGTGGCTTCTTAAATAAATGCAATATTCGTGGCCTTCAAAATTTGACTATGTGCGAGATGTTTAGCGAAAAAGTGAAAAAAAAAAAAAAAAATGTGACACGACTGTAGTTTACTCCTTACGAACGATAAATAAATAATTTAATAAAAATGAACGAACGAATAAATAAATAAATACCAGTGCCATCTAGTTTTCGCAAGGATGTATTATTACGTAACATATTCTAGTAAAAGAGACATTGTGTAGATGGCGCTAAACGTTAGTAACTAACGCGTAACGCATAAAATGTGACAATTTTGATTTTACTCCCATAAATTTTGATACCTATATATAGGCAAATCGATTCTTAAGGAGTAAACTCCATAAAAAAAAAACTAAGCATCTTCGTCATTTCCACTATCCTCTGAAACCTCTCCATCGCCTATAAAAACTTCCTCTTGCACCATATTTGGGAATTTCGCTTGACTATTGACTTGGAGTACTGACGCCATAGCCATTCCAGTTCCAAAACTGTACTCTATGGGCTTCAAACTTTCATCTACATTATCTTTGTCAACGGATAGACGTTTTGCGGGATAACTCTTCTTCCTAGCCACCCTGTGACGACGGATATCGTTCAACAGGGCCTCCTGTTGAATTTTGAAATCTTCAAAGTCGCTGTCAGACGAAGAGAGAGACAACTCCAAGTCTTTTTTGGAAAATTTAAAACCCCCTTCATCAGAAATTGGTTTTCCATTCGTTTTAGCAACATCTGCTTCTAAATCGCTCAAGATTTCGGACAAATCACTGGACTCGTTTTGATTTGTCTCCGTCTTTACACTTTTTCGCCACAACGTCACAACTATATGTCTATTTTTGACTGTGAAACTCAAAACTTTTTCGAGTTCCACAGTTAAAAATAAACCCCCCTTAGCCACGTAATGATCGCGCACTATTTGATTATCGTCATCATATTCATTCGTTTCAAGTGTATATTTTTTTCTTTTCTCACTACTGCTATGTTCAATTCTGTATTTAATAAACAATCTTCTTCTTTTCCTGCTTTTAGGTTTCAATTTGCACATGTAACCTTTTCTCTCAGCGTAATCTTCCATTCTCATTTGCCTTGGAAACTCTGGGATTTTGTCTTTCAATTGTGGCATAGTTTTAATTAGAGCCTGTCTTTCTCTCTCTCTCATTAAATCCTCCCTCTTGACCAGTTTTCTTTTTAACTCTTTCAATACAACCTCCGTATTATCCCTCTCCTTCTTGCCTGGAGCTGTCGTCACGTCAGCTGACTCTGTGACTTCACCGTCTTCATCTGTTTTCATATAATAGAACACTTCATCTCTAGGCTCGATTTGCTTTTCATCAATATGTGCAACCTCTGCGCTTTCAACTTCAATTTCTTCTTCAATTTTGCGTTCATCAACTTCAAATTTCCTTTGCAATTTCTTCAACCTCATCTGCGAGGTTTGAACTGTCGACAGACATTTAGTTATCCCATCGATCAGATCGTCTATGTCATTATTGAGCACTTCGAGATCCAATTTTTGGGCATTCAGGGCACAATTGTCTAGAAACATGTCCAGGTCTGTGCACTTGTTCAGCGCCATTTTCAACTCTAAACATGTTCTGGCGACGCCGCCATGGACGTCAGAGTAGAGCCACCTATCGAACACTGCAGGGCCAGGTTTTTTGTTGGCATCCGCATCTCGGATGCCATAATTTTTGAACAGTCTATACATTCTCTCTAGAGATTCGTAATTCTGTTCGAATTCGACGTTCAAATGTCTCAATAGAACAGTGTGTATCCAATATATGCGTTCGTTGTGATTCCTATAGAGCCTTTGAAAATGAGATGAAGGAACGAAATGTGCCATCGCTATGTGTTTTAGCAGAGTCGATTGGACAACTAGAAACGCGTGATGGATTTTCTGCAAATGTAACAGTTAAAATATCTATTTATTTATAATATATTACTAATAATATTATAATGAGAGTTGGCTTCGGCCGCGTACGTAACCTGAGTTTCGTAACCAGTTACGATCGACTACTTTTTCGGGCTTGTACGAAACACGTTGCGATCGAAAATTATTTTGTTTTTATACGATATTTTACTCTGTTATATAAAACCTGTTATAAAACCAAAAAAAGCTCTTTTATTGTTATATGAAAACTCTTTTATTGTTAATACTAGGTGGCGCTCGCGACTTCGTCCGCGTTGAAAAAGAAAAAAGTAGCCTATCCAGTGTCCCGTACGTCTAAATGTTTATCTACCAAGTTTCATGAAAATCAGTTAATTCGTTTAAGAGTTATGGAGGAACATACATACATACATACAATACCTACACTTACACATTTATTATTAGTATAATGAAAATTATAGTAATATGACAAGTAACACATAAAAATACACCGATAAAATCATAACGTCATTATCAATAACTAGAATTCGTATTTTTTTTTTTATGTTAAGATCGACAGACAGGCTGACGGTCCACTTAATGGTAGGTGGCTACCGTCGCCTATAACACAAGCAACGCCATAAGTGCTACAAGTGCGCTGCCGACCATAGAAGGATTAAGGATAAGGACGGGATGGTGGGATAATGGGCTCTGGCATCCCTTACTCACACACCGAAACACAACAGCACATAATGCTGTTATTTCACGGTGGTATTCTGTAAGGTGGTGGTTACTGCCGCCAGACGGGCTGCCCAAAAGACTGCGAAACGCAGTGTGCCCTGCCACTACTTTCAAATCCAGACCAGTCAATTTTGAAAATTATATTAAAATTTCCAAAGTTGACCTGACCCCGCCGGGAATCGACTTTTGTCCTTCATTTATGCCTAGAAAAGGAAAGGTTTTTTTTGTCGGTTTAAAATGATATGATTTCATACAAGGACACAATGTATTAGTCTTCGATCGTAACTTGTTTCGTATAAGAACAAAATATGTAGTTTTCGATCGCAACTGGTTTCGTACAAGGCCGAAAAAGTAGTCGATCGTAACTGGTTACGAAGCTCAGGTTACGTGCGCAACCGGAGCCGGAAGATCTCCACAGTCGGGACAAAGACTTACCATCAGGTTGAGGGCGTCCTCCGGTTCCCTGGTGACCACATGCCACGAGACGTCGCCGCGTAGCCACGGCGCGTTGCCTAGCAACGCGGACGACGCTCGCGACATCAGCGTTGACAGCTCGCTTTGCTGTCGACACAGTAAAGTGTTCATACCGTCTATGGCCGACGCCACTGAACCCCTGCAAAAGTAGTAAAGTATAATACAAAAGTATTATAGGAAAATACAACAGTAGTAAAAATACAAGAGTAGGAAGCTACAGAAGTAGTAAAATACAAAAGTTGGAAAATACTTAAGAAGGAAAATACAAATGTTATTAAATACAAAAGTAGGAAAATACAAATGTAGTAAAATACAAAAATGGTAAAATACAAAAGTAGTAAAATACAAAAGTAGTAAATACAAAAGTATGAAAATACAAAAGTTGCAAAATACAAAAGTATTAAAATACAAAAACAGTCAAATACAAAAGTAGTAAAATACAAGTTGCAAAATACAAAAGTAGAAAAATACAAATATTGGTAAATACTAAATACAAAAGTAGGAAAATACAAATTTTAGTAAAATACAAAAGTAGGAAAATACAAATTTTTGTAAAATACAAAAGTAGGAAAATACAAATTTTTGTAAAATACAAAAGTAGGAAAATACAAATGTTGGTAAATACTAAATACAGAAGTAGGAAAATACAAATTTTGGTAAAATACAAAAGTAGGAAAATACAAATTTTGGTAAAATACAAAAGTAGGAAAATACAAATTTTGGTAAAATACAAAAGTAGGAAAATACAAATGTTGGTAAATACTAAATACAAAAGTAGGAAAATACAAAAGTTGCAAAATACAAAAGTAGAAAAATACAAATGTTGGTAAATACTATACAAAAGAATGAAAATACAATTGACCATTTTCCATACAAATATTTGTGTCGTTCATTGTAAAATTGAATTATCTCCTTGTAACTGAATTTTAGAATAACGAGCTTTTTGCGAATTATAATGTAGGAAAAAAAAATATAAGCATTCATTCATTGTTTTCATCTATATGGGATTTTAATGCAACTATTGGAGTTACTTCACTTTTATATTGAAAGAAGATATGACTAAATGTGATACCATTAGGCAAGAAAAGATGGTTTAAAAAATAGGGAGTTACACCACTTTTACAAAAATGAACGACACATTTTACGCTCTATCGTCAGCAGTTATTATAAACTCACACTAGTAGAGCCACAGAGGACAAAGACAGAGGCATTCAATTCAATTCAAATTCAAATTCAAATCATTTATTAGATGTAAGTTTTAACAAAACATTTATCTTCGTCAAAATTACAAACCACCACCGGTTCGGAAAGCTGTTTCTAGGGGGAAGAATTCGGCAAGAAACCCCCTAGTTGCTCTTTTCATAAATCAATTTAATAATAATAATAATAATTTTATTTGCTGAATATAGGTAATTACAATTTAATGGTTTTATAATGAATCAGGCTCGCTACATTCTACCCTTTAGGGTGTGCAAATATTTTAGGAACACTACATAACAAATCACCACTATCCACTAATTAATCACCACTATCCACCAATTAATCACCACTATCCACTAAGCTATCGGACATAAAACCTTTTAAATCGTAGTAGCATTTATCAACTAGTAATTCTTTCATTTTCTTCTTACAACATGTAACACGTAACAATACATACATATATATATATCAATTTAATAACACAATATTCAACTATATTCAACTCCAAGGACTTTCATCATTACTTTGAAATATCTCTACTCACAGTTGAGTGTGCAACGCTGTGAACTCTTTTACACAGGCCGCAGCTCTTCTAGCCAACGCCAAATAGTTCCTCATCGCTGTCAACAAAGCCTTCAACTCTTTGTGACGACACGCTATTCTGTGACAAGCGCGCACGATCAGAGGCATTGACATGTACGCTGTCAGATTTAGTAGGGTTGTGCGTTGAAAACTGAAAAAAAAAAAAAAATTAAATTTTTTTTGACGGTTCATGTCGGAGGACAGGCCGACGGTTCCACCTGATGGTAAAATAGAATAGAATAATAATAATTTATTTGAAGACAGACACGTTTGGTCTAGTGGCTGGCAACCCTAGCTGTTAACCAGACGGTCACGGGTTCAAATCCCGCTGACGGCAAATGTTTATGTTAACATTTTACCTTTGCACCTGAGTCATGGATGTTTTGTATTGATAATATATATGTATTTACAAAAAAAAAAAAAAGAAATTATCTTTATTCTAAATTCAACAATGTATTATCAAGTTATCTTATTATATTTATTTTAATGTCAAGTATCAATTATCCAAAATAATATATAATATGTATATATTATTTCAAACACAAAATTTTGTCATTAAAGAAATCATGAATGGTAGGTGATTACATAAACCGTGTTTCTTTTGAAATAAAAGTAATGTTTTTTTTTCAAGAATATTCCTCCTTTACGTAGTATGGATGATCCTTTTGGAACAGTACTTTTTTTCTGGATGAAAGGTACCCCTATGTCCTTTCTTGTATCAAAATTAGTTTTGTTGTGCAAAATTTCATGATGATCAGTGGACTAGTTAAGGCATGAAAAGACAGACAGACAGACTGAGTTACTTTCACATTTTCAATTATAATACTACAGTATGGATCTATGTATTTCTGTTCTTTGTTGTGAATAAAATTTATTCCTATTCTAAATACATTTTACAGACTTTATTATTCACGTCAAAAACTATACCTTCTCGGTGGAAATATTGCAACGCAGGCGGTTACAGCTACGACTGTGACCACTTTTTCACCCCTCGTGAACCAACCCTTGTTTCCACCCCCTGCGACCCTCCATACGTCTTCGGCGGAGGGACATTCCTGTTCAACCTCAATTGAGTCCTCGCGGAATAGCAGACCGCTCTCTAGTATGGATATTACGTGCTCCCGACTGTAAAGTTGCTGAAAAATTATACACATGTTTTGTATTTTTTGTTCCTCTTAGATCTGCAAGATGGGCTGATGATCTTCAAACGCCTGAAGGTCATAAGTTCGTATGGGTACCTCATTAGATTAAAAAAATAATATATGTCTTAAATAATCAATATAAATGAGTCGTCAGTGAAATGAATTACCATGTTAGGTCTACATTTGATTGCGAACCATTTTCTTGAGAGTAATGGTGGCGTAAACTCTTGTTTCATGAATAACGCCATCTGTAATCACACAATTATATTACATGTCGTAGAATATTCAAAGAAATTGGATTTTCGCAATAATCCTAGTACGATTGCAAAGGATCGGATAATAGGAAACTAACAATGAATTTTGTAATCATCCGAGGTACTTTCAGGACCATTGCAAAATATTGTTTTTTCTATCTAACTGATGGTGAAAACTCCATAAAACCCATTTCCTGATTTAGGAGGAGCGGCCATACAGACAGAAAAATGTTGAAAGCGACTTAATACTTCTTACTTACTGTTTATAAATGGTAGTAACAGAATATTTGGTTTAGTTACTAGGAAGAAAATATATCTAAGACAAATGAACCTCCGTCACATCGTAATTAATACAGTAGATTCGGGTTACTTTAGCTCTAGGGGGTAATTTTGGCTCAAAACAAAAAAACGTTTCTAAATTCCACTTCTTTGCAGATATGATAGTAAAGAAAAAAGTTCACTTCAGAGATGTTAGATAGTCTTAGTGACGCTTGTTTTTTGTTGGTTGCACGAGTATTTACTTGGTTCAAACTGTTTTTGTTTTGAGCCAAAGTTACCCTCTAGAGCTAAAGTAACCCGGATCTACTGTACAGCAGAAAATAAAATTGCTTTAGACACTGATTCCAATGGCGTGAATGAATAGGTTTTAAGATTTGTGTATGAAATCTAGGAAAAGGACGGTGGATGCAGCCTGCTTTAGACCGCTCCTATTGGATTATGGGAGAGGCCTATGTCCAGTCCTCCCCTGACGGCCTATGATGTCCTAAAGCCGTGTAAAATATTCTTAATAATAATAATTATTAAGTAATATTGAAACAGCAATGATACCAGACATATAAAAAACTAATACGTATAAAAATAGATTGGGTGCGTATCTTACATTGAATTCAAATATATTTAGAAGAATAACTAAAGGACTACTTGATTAGGAATTATGATGAATAATGAGACGTAAAATGTTACCTACTTCAATTATAATATACTTACAGTATATTTTTAATTAGGACTAAAATCTTGGGATTAATACATTATTTATTTTATTTGAGGTTAAATAATCAAAATAAATAAATAAATGTCACTATTATAATTATTACCACAGAACAATTATACATTAAGCAGTCATTAAACCACAGACCCAGAATTAAGGCTAGTTGGCTATAATTTAGTCGAGTAGAAAGTTATTTAGTAAGTAAACGTAAATACGTATAAAAACGTAAGTAGTAAGTAAATAGCAAAAAATTTGTCCAGTAGATTAGTAATTTAGTGAATCAATTCATTTCATTATGCTTGTGGAATGTTAAGTCTGCAATATATAAAAATCTTTCCTCATCCACCCCTTCAAAAATGGCTTATTTGAGTTGCAGTAATTTCATCTTGCAAAACAGCACTCACTTGTGTACTGTACTGTACTTGATCGCAATGTGAGTTTACTAAATCTTTAGTTTAGCTAGTTACAATATAAAATCTTTCGTCACTATACTAAAAAAATAGTGCGAACAAGCCTAATGCATGGAAGTATTAGGTACTACGTACACAAGTTGTATGTAGTACTTAATACTTCCATGGCCTAATGTGAGTTCCGTCCGTAAAAAAGTGTCTATATTATTACCATGTGCATGTCAACCCCGTCTGTTGGTGAGTCTGTGGTTATATGTGTTTTAGTTTTATATTTTGCTGTGGTCCATTGGAAACAAACAGAACACTATATTATATACTTACAACAAAGTTGAATTTCAAGTTATAACTTCGTAAGATAAAAGGCGCGGCTTTGAATATTATAATAAAATGCTGAAAAATAAACCAAAATGGGATCCGAAAGTATAACAGGATTTCTAGAAGCCTTAGACAGGGTAAGAGAAAGTTTCGTATGTAGCGTTTGCAGAGAATTGTGTGTAAAACCTGTCACAGTAAGTGAATGTTTACATTTGATGTGTTCACATCATTTGGATAATCGTGATACATGTCCACAATGCTTGACTTCTCTTGATGGATGCACCTTTTACAAAGATGAAACGTTAGAATCTTGTATTGAATCTACAAAGGCATTGGACAAACTGTTTGAGAGCGAACGAAAGGAGATTTCTAAAGAGGATGAAACGCCGGCAAAGCGCGGCAAATACGAAAAATCTAAGAATAAGAAAAAAGACTCAATCGAACAAAAAGAGGGTGGAAATGAAACCGAAATACTCGAGTCTAAAAAGGAAAATGTAACGAAAAGACGAAACAAAAACACAAAGAAAAAAAAATTAAATAAAAAAAGCGATAGCATTAGGAATGAAATTTTAGGATCACCTGAGACAAGAATTGAGAGAAAACTTAACAAAGATGAAAAATCCAAGGCAAAGAAACAAACAAAAGAACAAAAAAGTGATGAAATTGAAGTTCTTGAGTCTGAAGAGGATAGTACCAAGGAAAATCGCAAAAACGAAAAAGCCAAGGCAAAGAAAACATTATCGAAAGAACAAAAAAGTGATCTAATTGAAGTTCTTGAGTCTGAGGGGGAAGGTACCAAGGAAAAACGTATAAACGAAAAATCTAAGGCAAAGAGAAAAATATTGACAAAACAAAAAAGTGATCAAATTGATGTTCTCGAGTCTCAAGGAGAAAGTACCAAGGAAAAACGCATAAACGAAAAATCCAAGGCAAAGAGAACAATATCGAGAGAACAAAAAAGTGATGAAATTGAAGTTCTTGAGTCTGAAGGGGAAAGTACCAAGGAGAAATCCAAGACAAGGAAAAAAGATTCCATTGAACAAAAGAGGAATATTAAAGGCGAAACTATGCTGCATAAGGCGTGCATATCAAAAAACTTGAAACAGGTCAAGGAACTAATCAATCAAGGTGCCTGCGTTAACACTAAAGACAACGCAGGTTGGACTCCCTTACACGAGGTGGTACAGAATGGTAGAATCGACATTGTTCAGGTTCTACTAGATAACAATGCACTGGTAAATGTACCGGGACCTGCCAACGAGACGCCTCTTCATGAGGCCATTCGTTATAAACATTCAGAAATAGCAGATCTACTGGTTAGATATGGTGCAGATGTCAACGCTAGGAACTGCAAAGGTGAAACTCCGTTTGAGCTAGCCGATGAAGATACAAAAGTAATCTTAAATTCAGCCCTAGATAACTTAGTACAAACGCAAACGGCAAATGTGACTTTAATGTCTGTGGCGCTGTCTGAAATAGAGTTTGATGATATTAGAATATATAACGCTTCACAGTTTAAAACCGTCGCAAATAAGTTAAAATCTCTATTGAAGCAACATGAAAATTTGAATTTGGAAACAAAATTGACAAATAAAGTTACGCATGTGATTGTTGACACACTCGATGACGTTTGCGAGAGTAGCTTGGATGTTCTTCAAGCGATTGTCTATGGAATTTGGGTTATAGACTCGAAATGGGTTACAAAGTCTACGGCCGAAACGCTTGAAAGTTTCGAGAAGTTTGAAGTCAAAGGTGTCGGTGCGATCACGTATGACGGTCCTAAGAAGTCTCGTTTCAACAAATACAAGCAACTGCCCGGTCTCTTCAACGGGTGCCATTTCTACTTGCACAATTTCCACGGGGACCATGAAATATCTAAAAACCTGGTTCTAACTAAAGCTATTTTAACAAAACTTATTACCACAGCCGATGGTACAGTACTAAGGAGGGTTCCGAACCCAGAATCGATACCTGAATCTGAAAAGTTAGTTCCATATCACGCAAAAAAAGACGGATTGCTTGCGCAGTGTTCGCATTATATAATTTTTAAAGATAATTATGAGCCCAAGTACAATATGAAACATTTAAAAGCTCTATCTATTGGCTGGTTGATTGAATGTATTGAAAAATATGAACTGTGCGAACCTTGGTGATATTAAAAATTTGTTATGTACATATACTTTTTGATTTCAATTATAAAATGGGAACTAATAATGGTCTTATATGAACAGACAGACGCGGTGGACGACTTTGTTTTATAATATGTAGTGATTTTCAGAAAAAAATTCAAGGCGGGGATGGGCCGCTAGTAATAATTATTATAGATACGACAGTTTATAATATGTTGTAAAAATAAAAACAAATATTCTTAAAACACGATTTATTTTAAAATTATACACTTAGGAAACAGCTTATAGTAATCACATTTGATTTTAATACTTCAATAAAATATTTAAAATTAGGTAATTATGTAGGTAGTTAGCGTTATATTACAAAAAAATATAAAAATATAACATTAATTTAACAGTCACTGGCTCGAAATAATCCAGTTCGGTAAAACATTTTTGTGTGTTTTTTTAAATTTTATTTATGTAAGTATTGGAAATAATGATCACTCCTCTGAAAGACGATACATTCCCACCGGCTCCAATACTATTGTTCTTCAAAATTAATATTTTCATACATTCATTCCCAAGAGCTCCAAAACATTACCTAGGCATTTAAAATTTCCTAGACCTTCTTAGGATTCAATTAGAGTACAGACATGGTGTCCTATGCTTGTAATGAGGCGACTAAAAGGGGTTCCGGAGATTGACTTATTGAAGCTAATATTATAAAGAGGAAAGATTTGATTGTTTGTTTGTTTGAATTGAATAGGCTCCAAACCAAAACTACTGGACCTATTTGAAAAATTCTTTCAACATAGGCTACATTTTATAAAGTTACGCGGAGACGCGTGCAACAATGAACAATGAAATAAATATGTATACAAATATGTTAATTTAAAAATCCTTGGAGCGCAAGAGAACAATAAGTCAATAAACAATATGTGGCAGTTACGTTTTTGGAGCCCATAGGAACGTAACCCTGGGAACGTTCTTAGCGGAAGATACGTTTTTGGAGCCCATAGGAACGTAACGCTGGGAACGTTCTTAGCGGAAGATACGTTTTTGGAGCCCACAGGAACGTAACGCTGGGAACGTTCTTAGCGGAAGATACGTTTTTAGAGCCCATAGGAACGTTTTAGCGGAAGTTACGTTTTAGGAGCCCATAGGAACGTAACGCTGGGAACGTTCTTAGCGGAAGTTACTTTTTTGGAGCCCATAGGAACGTAACGCTGGGAACGTTTTTAGAGCCCATAGAAACGTAACGCAGGGAACGTTTTAGCGGAAGTTACGTTTTTGGAGCCCATAGGAACGTAACGCTGGGAACGTTTTAGCGGAAGTTACGTTTTTGGAGCCCATGGGAACGTGCTGGGAACGTTTTTGGAGCTCATAGGAACGGAACGCTGGGAATGTTCTTAGCGGAAGTTACGTTTTTGGAGCCTATAGGAACGTAACGCGGGGAACGTTTTTTAGCGGAAGTTACGTTTTTGGAGCCCATAGGAACGTAACGCTGGGAACGTTCTTAGCGGAAGTTAGGTTTTTGGAGCTGATGGGAATAAGCCTTGAAGACACAAGGTCTTATTAAGCACCAATGAACTACCGCGATGGATAATTACAGATTATATAATATACCTTCACATATTGAGCAGGGGGACAAGTAAGTTAGACATTACTACAACGCAAAAACAGGTTTTATTTTCACTGCACCTTCTTTTAGTAGGTGATCATAAAAAATATAGTTTTTTAGTGTGATATCGTATTTAGTAGGTTAATATCATTATTTATTTATTTTTTACTTTTTTCGTGTGATTTATTTCATTATTGACTAGCAGATGTCCGCGACTTCGTCCGCGTTGAAAAATACAACACCTTAAACTCTGATAATTTTAATTTTAGCAAAAAAAAGTTATAAATAAAACTAAATTCTTTACAATATTTTGTCTGAAACTTTTTTAAATTTTAAATTTTTTTTTCCATGGATTTAAAAATTTCTTTCACCTATCGACAATTCGACATTACATATTATATTCTAGAAACATATATATCAAAAATTCCCCTGAGTGACTCAAATTTTGATTTTCCTGAACTTTAGTAAAAAACATTGATTTTTTTTAATTCTTTTCAAAAAGTTCTCATCACATTTTTTTTACAAAAAAATAACATTCACTCAAATCACTAATAAATGCAACACAATTAAACAAAATCAAATTAAAGATTTGTATTTTTTGTATTTGAAAAAACTCAAAAACTATAGTGGAACTATTTTTAAAAATTCTTTCACATATAGAAAGCTACATTTTCAGCGAGTAGTAACATAATTATAGGCTATATGAAATTTAAAAAAATATATTATACAAAATAACTTTTCATATACAATAGGCAATATATCGTAAGTATACGAACAAAATAGTTTTCGATCGCAACATGTTTCGTACAAGGCCGAAAAAGTAGTCGACCGTAACTGGTTACGAAACTCAGGTTACGTACGCGGCCGAAGCCTATTTAACTGGCTTTTAAGCTTTTAAGTTTCTTAGCTCTCTTAGGACCTCTTTCACCAACTACAAGTAAAGTCGTAACTGGTTACGAAACTCAGGTTACGTACGCGGTCGAAGCCTATTTAACTGGCTTTTAAGCTTTTAAGTTTCTTAGCTCTCTTAGGGGCCTCTTTTACCAACTACAAGTAAAGTGTTGATTAGTTACTTTTAGAAATAATTTTATGTTAATTATTAAATTATGCACTCGGTTTACTGCATCCTTCGATAGGCGATTTTTTATTATTATTTTCTATTTAATGTTTGATACTTTTACCGTACAAGCAAAGGTATATCAGGTTCATTATCCCCGGTTATCGGTGACTTTGAATGACAGTTAGCCTACTTGACAGATGGTAAAACATACACACACACTCACACACACTCTCTCTCTCACACACACACACTCTCTCTCACAAACACACACACTCTCTCTCACACTCCCACACACACACACTCTCTCTCTCTCTCTCTCACACACACACACTCTCACAAACACACACACACACTCTCTCACACTCCCACACACACACACACTCTCTCTCACAAACACACACACTCTCTCTCTCTCACACTCTCTCTCACAAACACACACACTCTCTCTCACACTCCCACACACACACTCTCTCTCACAAACACACACACACTCTCTCTCACACACACACACTCTCTCTCACTCACACACACACATACACACACACACACACACTTTTTTTAAAAGAAAGCAACGCAATGATTTAAAAAAAAATATCATTACACAAGTAGAGGTATTTGTCGTATATTTTACGTCTCTGGCGAAATGGACACGAAAATAATTGTCGGATTTATCCGACTCTGGCGGTTAGAGGGTTTGATAAAATTAATATTTTTAATTTTTTTACTAGTTTATCTCGCTCTCACAAGAGACGTTTTGAAAGTGAGAGATAGACGTGTGATCTTTATTTTCATCTTTTAGAGAAATTATTTTCGATGATACAGTATTTTCTTTACGCCAATGTCAGGTGTCGAAGCTGCGAGGCATGTATCTGAAAAAAAAAACCCACAAAATTAGTTAAGCAAAATCACATCGAAATACTACATGTATGGAATTCGCGTGACAAATGCCAAAGCGGCACATAAAAAGAACGCCTTTGACAGAATCATGGCGGACTCTTGCCTTCACGCGTCAATGGTAAAAGCTAGTAACGATCAACTTCTACTATTTCATTTTAAACTCTAATGTGTTGACGTAAAGTCACATTTTCTTTAAATTACGTACTTATTATTATGTTTGTTTTGTTTTAAATGACAGTTCATGCTCTACGCATATGTCACTTTTAAATGTTCCATAAAATTCGTAGTGTTATGTATGGCACGCGGGTTCCATGTTGTAGTAGTTTGATGGTAGTGACGACCAACTTCTACTATATTCATTTTAAACGTTTGATTGGTTTTAAACATAGAATAATAACTAAAGCACAGAGATACAATGTCGCTGCTTAAAAACAAAAGGGTCACAAATCAAAATTACACTTTTTACAGGAGAGCTTTTTCGAAAAAAAATTAAATTATATTTTGTCAATTTTTTTTTCTTATTAGATATTTATATCAAATATATGCATATTATACATCGTTAGAAGCGTATTTTTAATTAGCATTAAATGTTTTAAATACTTTTATAATAAACTGAATACTAGAAGAGATAATAAAGCATATAATAAGTCACTTTTGAATATATAGAAAATGATCAAAATATACTAAATATGAAATAAAACAACCGTAAATCTTTTTGAAACATACAATATGAAGGATTGTGATTGTATTTTTGCAATAAAAACACATTTTTGGATTTTTTTTTGTTTTATGGCCCTTTAAGTTTTTAAGCAGCGACCACTCTGAATCGACGCTGACGCTGACGCTGAAATCCACTCACCTGACGCTCAAATCGTGCACGCTGAACACAGCGTACTCGGTGTTTCTAAATACAGGATAAAAATGATCAGTCGACTCTGAGAGTAGAGTGTGACACAGTGGCTCCGGCTGACTCGGGGACGTTTCGCTCAACCATATTTCTGGGAACGAACATCCTTTGCTGAAAAAAAAAAATAATATACATATATTCAATTTTTTTTTGTTGTATATTTAGGGTGTATGTTTTATTTTAAGTATTTCCTATTTTTGGAATTGTATTTTATTACTTTTGTATTTTCTACTTTTTATTCACTACTTCTGTATATATATTTTTTTGTATTTTCTTCTTTTTTATATTTTTCTACTCTTGTATATGACTACTTTTGTAATTTCCTTCTTTTGTATTTTAGTACTTTTATATTTTACCACCGTTGTATTTTACCACCGTTGTATTTTTCTTCTTTTGTATTTTTCTACTTTTGTATTTTCCTACTTTTGTATTTTTCTACTTTCATATTTTTCTTCTTTTGTATTTTCCTTTTGTATTTTCCGACTTTTGTATTTTAGTACTTTTGTATTTTACTACTTTTATTTTTCTTCCTTTGTATTTTCCTTTTGTATTTTAGTACTTTTGTATTTTCCTTCTTTTGTATTTTCTACTTTTGTATTTTCCTACTTTTGTATTTTCCGACTTTTGTATTTTAGTACTTTTGTATTTTACTACTTTTATTTTTCTTCCTTTGTATTTTCCTTTTGTATTTTAGTACTTTTGTATTTTCCTTCTTTTGTATTTTCTACTTTTGTATTTTCCTACTTTTGTATTTTCCGACTTTTGTATTTTAGTACTTTTGTATTTTCCTACTTTTGTATTTTCTACTTTTGTATTTTGCTACTTTTGTATTTTCCTACTTTTGTATTTTCCGACTTTTGCATTTTCCTACTTTTTTATTTTACAACGTATTTCACCGTAAACAGACAAACAAACACAATAATATTATAGCTAATATATTTAATATTATAAATGCGAAAGTTTGTACGAATGTATGGATGTTTGTTACTCTTTCACGCAAAAACTACTGAACTGCGATCACCGTGAAACTTTGCATACACGTTGTCTGCAACACCAGAAAGGACATAGGGTACCTTTCATCGTGCAACGCGGACGAAGTCGCGAGCACCACCTAGTATGTATTATAATATTTTGAAAAGCTTACCTACTACGTCCGTAACAATATTTCCTTTCAACAATGAGATACGTGGCACGTAGTTTGTTCAACTCCTGATACAACTCAGTAGATTGAAATCTACCGTACACTTTGTACACGGCGTACGCGCGTTGTCTATGGGATAGAAAACAATTTATGTAAAATTTTATCCTATACCAATCAATACTATTAATAATTGTGTAAGGGTCGGTGATGGAGTAAGTTACTTTGTTTTCAGTGATATCGTGTTTATAGGCTCTATACATGATACTGAATCTAAATTGACCATTTTTACAATTGTTTTATGTATGTATGTATGTTATTCCATAACTCTTAAACGAATCGACTGATTTTCATGAAACTTGGTAGATGAACATTTAGACGTACGGGACACAGGATAGGCTAATTTTTTCTTTTTCAACGCGGACGAAGTCGCGGGCGCCAGCTAGTGTGTTTATAAATATGTCTTGTATGTGTCGTGGCCAGATCATAGAATGCCCAGTTTTAGCTGGCCATTTCATGAAGTGACCAATTCTATGATCTGGCCACGACATAATTGTGTTTGGTTGGTTTTAAATGACATAATATTATGACATAGTTGATGCTCTGTGCATAATTATGTCACTTTTAAACGTTCCATAAGTTCCGTGGTGTTTTGTGTGGCGTGCGAAATCCATAGTTGTAGTACATCGATGCACCGTATACTAAAAGTGCCCAAAGTGCCCATGTTTGGGCACTTTTAGTATACGGGGCACTTTTTCAATTAAAAAAACATTCAAATTTCACTCACCGAGCCTCCAAGTGCCCAAAGTGCCCATGTTTGGGAACTTTGGGCACTTTTAGTATACGGGGCACTTTTTCACTTGAAAAAAAAAAAACCTTCAAATTTCACTCACCGAGCCTCCAAGTGCCCATGTTTGGAAACTTTGGGCACTTTTAGTATACGGGGCACTTATTCACTTGAAAAAAAAAAACATTCAAATTTCACTCACCGAGCCTCCAAATGTTCGTAATGCGGATGGGCCACTATGGGCCTTCGCGTAGTCAACATAACCGTGGCCAGGATTGGCATCGAACCCGCGAACGACGCCGTGACGCATGTCTCCTTTGAGATCCATTGCAGGAGCTCCTCTTGCTGTATATCGTTGAATTCACCTTTAGAAAAATAAAACTTTGGTTAGTTCCTTAAATAGATGACTCTAACCAGCGCGTGACGGGGCATTCACTGCAGCGAATTTTCGCGCGGCGCGAACGCTACGCGTGGCCAGTGATATGTTAAGTAATAGATTGAACACTCCCTACGATGTCTTGCTAAATTCATGTTCCCAAGCGGAAGGGGGCGTTCAAGTATTACGTAACGCAATTTTTGAAGATTTTTGAGCCCCCCCCCCCATGTAACGCGCCGTAACGTTTTCCTTTACCCTCCCTCCCCCTCCCTAAACGTTACGTAACAACCAAGTGACCATTTTTACCAACGAAAAGGGTTGCCAACTTGGGAGAACAAAACAAAAATGACGTACAATACACTCGAGGGATACACCTGTAAAATATAAATGAAAAGGGATGCTGATTTGGGAGATTTTTTTTCCCTAGTTTTCTATTTAATAAAAAAAAAAAATGTTAGGTAACGCGTTGTTCGAACCCCCCTCCTGCCCTTGTAACACATCGTAACGTTTTACGAGATCCCCCCTCCCCCCAAAATTGCGTTACGTAATACTTGAATGTCCCCGAAGGTGCGCGGGGGACGGCGCGGCAGTAGTGTCAAGGTCAATACGTCAAGTCGTAGACAACCCTAATATTAATATGGCCGACCCGATAAGCACGTCGGTTTTAACAAATTAAATATTAACCTATTAAACGTTTTAATATTAATTAAATTTACCTATGGAACGTCACACCAGCAGTTTAACCAATATTTTTTGTTGTATTTTTGCAATATCTCATCACACAAGACGTCATTTTTACTGTTTTTGAAAATAATAACGCGCCTAATCTCTACGAGCGCGTATGACAGACTGTCAACGGGTAGGACGTCGGAACTCCAATCACTTGGAACACTCATCGCGTCTTGAGTGTTCCATCTAGTACTTAACATATCACTGCGCGTGGCATGTTAAGTACATTTCGATACCTAAATTCGCAAACCAAATAACTCCTCTGAGGCAAACTTTACAGGGGAGACTAAAAACGTTATAAAGTTTTTTTGTATGATACGAGAAAAGAAAAAAGACAATTTTACATTGGAAATTATGGGTCGTATTAACCGATAGATGTTTTAAAAATTAAATTCCAATTGTCATTAAGTTTCTCAAAAAGTATCAAAAAGTCATTTTCAACCAAAAGTGGAATTAAGGTATCGATTTCTATACATTTGTTTTAGTCGCATTACGCTTCGGCGTTCGCGCCGCGCGAAAATTCGCTGCAGCGAGCGTTCGCGCCGCGCGAAATTTCGCTGCAGCGAATGCCCCGCGGCCCGGCGGTAACAATCCCAATCCCCGAAGCGAAGTATGACGTCATTTTACGACTTACCTATGTGAGACATTTCTTTATTAACATTGACGTACAGTTGTTCGATTAGCGGCAGCATACATATGAGCCACAGGAGAGGTAAAAACCTCTTCACACCCTTGGGTACACTGAAAAACAAAAATTATCACAATATCAGTCAGTTGAGTACTAATAATAAATCTGTAAGGCCCTCCGTTGTGTGACGCGGGTAGCATCGGTCACCGGTACGCGGGTGATTTGAAACACGATTATGTTCGTAGAGCGCTATATGAAGCGTGCGCCAGCGACCGGTGTTTCGCCAGCGGCGCGGGTGAATCGTCAGCGGCGCGGGTGAATCGTCAGCGGCGCGGGTGAATCGTCAGCGGCGCGGGTGAATCGTCGCCAGCGGCGCGGGTGCTCGCACGCGCGTTCGTTGTTTAGTTTTAATAGGGCAATTACGCGTGTAACCGGTTGGAACGTGCATAGCTGAGCACATAAATTCCAAATGATTGATATACGTACACGCGTGACACTGCAGTCACTAGCTTCAAACTGACGCTGGCGAACCGGTGAACCGTGCGCCGTGGGCCTAAGGGTCAGCGCGGACCGACGGAGTGGCGGCGAAGAGACTAATTTAGTAACAATTTAAATTGAACCTAAAGTGCTCCTGAACACGACTGTATTTGGTCGCCGCGCGCCTCTCGACCGCGCTTTGAGTCGCTCGCCTACATTTTATTTCATTGTACCAAATACAGTCGTATTCAGGAGCGCTTTAGGTTGAATTTAAATTGTTACTAAATTAGTCTCTCCGTCCGTCGGCGCTGACCCTAAGGGTTGGTCATGGAGTAAGTTACTTTGTTTTCAGAGATATCGTCTTTATAAGCTCTATACATGATACTGAAACTAAATTGACCATTTTTAGAATTTTTTTCTGTATGCATGTATGTATGTATGTTCCTTCATAACTCTTAAACGAATTAACTGATTTTCATGAAACTTGGTAGATAAACATTTAGACGTACAGGACACAGGATAGGCTACTTTTTCTTTTTCAACGCGGACTAAGTCGCGGGCGCCAGCTAGTTAAGTAATAAAAACCAAAAATCAGAGGGCACACTGAATTTCATACTGATTTTGGCGCACTTTGGCGAGGCGTTTGTTTTTTTTATTTTAGATGATCCCTCGGGAACAGTACTTTTTTCTGGATGAAAGGTACCCTATTTCCTTTCCTTTTATTCCTGGCAAAATTTCGTGATGATCAGTTGAGTAGTTAAGGCGAGAAAAGCTAGCAAACAGACAGAGTTACTTTCACATTTATAATTCTTGTATGGATTTGCAGAAAAAAATTACACCTAGTCGCTATTGTTTAATAATATAATTGAAGACGTGAGTGGATGAAGGTGATATGTCGCATAATTCCAATATTGAATAAATCGAGGTTAAAGTTTTACTTATAGTTTTTGAGATAAGTCGCCACGGAACTGATTTTTGTAATAAATTATGATGCAAAGTTGTGTAAACAACCTAAAATATTAATGGTATGATAGCAAGTAAACACTTCTATTATTTAATTTTAAAAAAAGTGAACATAGCTCCATCCATTAAACAAAAGTAAACTTTTCTGCACTTTTTGCTTTTTAAAATTAACTGTACACAATACCTTTTACATCTTTTTATTTTCCAAAAAGGTCTTAAATCGGCGATCTTAAGGTCTGTAATCATTTATATGAACATATTACCTTCATCAACGCAAAAAGCCGAAAAACCCAAAAATGCGACATATCACCTTCATCCACTCCCGTCTTCAATTATCATTCTATACACACTTACATATAATATTTCTCATTGATCAGCAAAGAGCTGACAATGCACATTTGAGTCGCAAACAACAACTTCAATCTCATCACGAGCGCCGCCATGACACCATAGACAACCATTTGTGACACGTTATAAAACACAGCCGCGTCTACCTTCAAACATTTCAAAAATAGAACCCAATTATCAATCACTTCTTTCTTCTCTTTCAGTCTACCCTCGATTTCATCTAAATCTTTGGATTTCTTCTCAGAATTCTCTATGCCACTGTCGTAGTCTTCTTCTTTGCACTCCTTCCTTGACAATCCAGAGGATTCCTTCCCCATCTTCTTTACCAATTCCTCTCTATAATTGCGGGTAGCTGTGAAAACCGTCCTTGCCACCACGTTTAGTGCAATCAACGAGACGAACGGTATCAGAAATGTTTTGCACATATTTCTCACCGAAGAGGCGGGTAGAAAGTCAAAAACCTCCGAACACGTGTAGATGAGGGTATGAAATGATTTAAAGTCCGTCAGTTTAGAAATGAGAATGTCCCACACGTGATTGTCGTCTTGGACGTCTAGAAAATCCCCGACCACCCTCTTTAAGTACAAGGAAGTGGTCAGAACTATCAGTATTCTGAGCACAACGAGCCAGGCTTCAACGAAAAAGTCGAATTTCGTTTCTACCCTCACCCTCAAGGAGCTAAAGAACAAACAGTAAACGGAAACGACTAGGAAAAACGATGTATACATGGAGCATTTTAACATGTCGTTGCCCTGCAAGAGCAGTACTGAAATGTGCAAACCGCAAAAGTGCGAATGCAAGAAAACGCATAGAGACTTGAGGTCGATAATCCTCAATTGCTCCATTACGAAGAAGATTATTGTCTGTGTCAAAAATATGAATTGGGTGAACTGCCAAAACAGTAGACAGAGGGTGTTCAGAATGAATATTGACACCTGGAAAAGAGAAAAAGGACAAATAAATCTACATATCTTTTAAATTAATACTTTTTTTACTAGTTTGTATAGCAACGAACCTAGTTAACGACAAGATAAATCGGTATCAAGCTTACTTTTGTAAATTAAACATAAAACAGCGGAGTAATAATCATTCTACGTTTGTACGAAGGAAAGCTGACTTGTATCACTTTAAGGTTCAAATCAGTCATGCAACATTTACATTATTCATCTTTTAATCAGAAATTAACGAGAGAAAGTGATGGCATATGTATAAAAAAATCCAGTGGACACAATATTTACGCAGTGATTTTGTTTGAGACCCTGAATCTAGTGTATCCTTTATCAAAGTTGTGTAGCCTCAAAAAACCTAAAAAAACGTAAAAACCAATCCTACCTGTAACTGTATAGTAGGTTTCTTGTCCCTATTCCTTAGCTGCTCGCTTAGCAGCCAAGACTGGAGCAGTAGCAGTGGAAGTGCCAAGTTTTCCCTTTCATTCGGAGCCCACTGTACCCTAGTACACTCCGAGTGGTTAGCGAAGTATTGGACTACAGCCAATAAACCACCCAGTATGCTTTCGCTAGAAAGGCAATTTGTATTGTGATTACAGATATCCGGCACATCACTATTGACTTGTCATCTGATCTTTAGGGTCAGCGCCGACCGACGGAGTGGCGGCGAAGAGACTAATGAGCTATCATTTGAAAATCGACTTTAGTTACTTCAGTATGTGATTGAAAGTAGTATAATAAAAAAAAATACTCTCGCGTCGGCAAGCGCGGGTGAGCGGCGCGCGGTGAATCTTCAGCTGAAGAAACTAAAGTCGACTTTCATTTGATAGCGCTTTAGTCTCTTCGCCGCCACTCCGTCGGTCGGCGCTGACCCTTAGAGCCGTTACACACGTCCCGGTTACCGGATAGCCGGTGCCGGGTACCCGGCGGTGAAGGGTATAGCCATGTACGTTAGTTTTCACACATACCGGCGTAATTTGCCCGGCAAACGATCGCCGGGTACACGCCGGATCCAATACTGTCGGTCCGGTCGCCGCCTACCGGTTAGCCGGCGGCCGGACGCACAGTGGTGTATGGAACGCGCACATGCTTTCATACGCACCGGCGGCTACGGCTAGTCGCTCAGGTAAAACCACGCAGAGAGGACTGATTTTTGAACTAAATTATGATGCAAAGTTGTGTAAACAACCTAAACCTAAACTCCATTTTTAAGGAAGAGAATAAATTAAATTATTTGTAATACCACTGCGCTACGTAGTCACTGCGCAATTGTACTCGCGTTGACGGTCTAGGACGCTCCTGGATACAAACAAAATCGGATCGTGTGAAAGGTAAATGTATTACCGGAGAGTCGGCATCGGCTACCCGGAAACCGGGACATGTAAAAAGGGCACTTACGTCTCTCTACCGCTTACCTAAGACTGGCAGCTTGAAGGAATATAGCGACAACCGTCAATCCTGCCAACCACCATATCGCTTCCAAATAGAAGAATATCGGCTGACCGATTCCTATGCAACTTTCCACCGGCTGCAGTCCCTCTCCTCGATCGACCATGTGACATTCTCTGTTTGATGTTGTGTTGAGTATAGATTCTAAATAACGATATATAGAACCGATTATCACCTTAAAGAAATTAAAGTCTATTTTATTGTAATCAAATTTTCGAGCGGAAGAGGCTATTCATTTATTACGTAAGACTAAATAGTCCTAAATAAAAGTTCTAAATAATCCTAATAGTCCTAATAAAAAAAGGGTTGACCAAGTCTTATTTTTTCTTACACGGAGGTGATTTAAAAAGTTGATTATTACCAACTAGTTGCTGCCCGCGACTTTGCCCGCGTAACTTTGTAAATTATATACTAAAACCTTCCTCGAGAACCACTATATCCATTGGTGAAAAGAACATGAAAATCGGTGCAGTAGTTTTTGAGTGTATCACGAACAGACAGACATACGCTATAATATGTGGTATATATATAATACATAAAAATCACTAAGTACTTTTGTGGTTAGAAATAAACGTTCCTAAAAATTGTTTCCTTGAAAAAAATCTTTACATATAGCTGCTTAAAAACTAAAGGGCTATAAAACAAAAAATCCAAAAATGTTTTTATTGCAAAAATACAATCACGGTCCTTCATATTGTATGTTGCAAAAAGACTTATGTTGTTTTTATTCCATATTTAAATCTTTGATATTTAGTATATTTTGATCATTTTTTATATATTTGTCGTCCGAATGGCCGGCGTGAGAGTCTGTACTTATTTGTACTTCACAATTAGGACGACATCGGGAGTATCACTGACATCTAATCTTATTGTAATCGACAGTCTATCACTACTACGATCGAAATAACAGTAGTTAACTAAAAGCCGAAGGAATGAAGTGCCACGATCCCTCTAGGCCATGCGATTCCCATTGGAGCGTGCTCCAGACTGTTGAGTGCCACCGCCCGCGCAGCACTCCCCACACACCCCCGAACCGATGCCAGACGTTTCGTTACACGCACAATCCTCAAATGCACGTGTTGCACCTCAAATAAAACACAATCATACCGACACGGCCTTCCTGACATACGCACGCCCTCGTGCGTTAATCTAAAAGAAAACATTACGTTACTCCACGCTCAATACACCCCATATTACTCATCACCAACGTGTAAGAGCCTACATAGAGCAAAGTTCACTTTTCCAGAGCTTCAGAAATCCACAAACTCAATATGTATCTCGTAATGTCATAATCTACTATCTCTCAATGTCACACCGCCCCTTAACCCAGCATCTATTTCTCAATTTCGTATCGCCCCTTAAGTCTCTCAACTCAACATCACCCCGTAAATCTCTCAACTCTCAATGTCGCCCCTTACTGCACCCACCACAGCTCCGCACCACCACCTGGGGACCAACACCCATATAGAGTGCGGCAGGCCAGGGGCTTGCGGCCAGTGACGGGAGTACAGCATTCGGCGTCACAACACCAACACAGCTCTCAAAACTCAACGCGTAACGCATGCCGCCTGGCTAACTCCGCGAGTTACCAGCGCGCACCGCTACCGTTTCCTCACAAGTTGCTCACCGCACGGCTAGCCCCGAGGGCTACCATGGCACACCTTCCTTCTCCCTCTCTGATTCTCTGATGACCAATCCCCTCTTTTGTCCGACACTTCACCCCCGACTAAATTCTTAAACTCTTGACTAGTAACCTTGCTCTATGTAATCTCTCGCTAATAAAGTCTCATTAATGCATGCTTCCTGCCACTTCCTTTAACAAAGCCCGATCCTTAGAAGCTATTAACATTTTGAAGTTCATAACGGTCTATTTCTAATACCTACTTTAAATAAGTTTACAATCTAAATGTTTTGATTGCGTTCACTAAAATCTCAAAAACAATATCACCAAACATAGAATTACATGGCTGTATTCCTACTGAATCGTACTATGTCCATAAATCAAGTTGATATTGAAAGCTAAATGATTTAAATTTGAATTTGAGGTAAATCTTAAATTTTGGAGTAGGCTCTCGGTCCGATGCATTTTGCTTGCATTTTATTTCATAAAGATTCCTGAACCCTTTTATCTCTAGTACGAACAAGTCTTATATTTTGTAATTTGTATTACAATTACTGTTTTATTTTACTAAAGCCTATCACAATAGAAACCGGTCTTGAATCACAATAACTCGAGTAAAGTAATTATTATCAAACCAACACAAACGCTTATTTTTAGTTTCTACGTACGGGTTCACTATTGTCTATACCACATTACATAGCGCTCTCTGTGACTACCACTTAAACACACTGTGACTGCCACCTTCACCAGCGACATCACAATTGCTACAGCATCCAGCTTCACAACAGTCACTCTCCTAGCGACAAAAACAATGTGATAAAGTCAATAGGTATCATACAAGACAATCACATCATACATTGTCCACGGGCTCTTGTTTTAATAGCTTCGAGTTATCGGAATCAGACGGCATCCAAGTCCTATTTCGATTAATAAGTCCGTAGATTATTAATGTTTTTTTTTAACAAAAATGCTCTGAATTGTTACACACACCTGTTAATCCACTAAAATTGTTTATCTCAAATTCTCAACCACTTATCTAGCCCAAAACTGTAAATTTTAATGTTATTTATCATAGAAATTCGTTATTATTGTTATATTTTCACTACTGACATACTGACAATAACAACATAAACAACATAATTGAATTGAAATATGGCTCAGACAGATGACAGTGACACCTCACTCAATTACAGTCCAAAATTATAAAAAGTTGATCTACGTCAATCTATTTGATTCGTCAGTCAACCAGCCCACGGCGAACGCCACAGTACAATACTCTGCCTTGTTTGAAATTGAATGTTGGTACACTACATTGTAATAAAATCTTTGAATATTACTAACAACTGCTCCAGTGAAAGAAAGCAAATGTTAACTATCAATTAACCTTGTTATACCGCGACTTTACCTCAATGATTTTTTCTTTTTAATATTACCATCATCTAATAAAATCATTTTACCATCACCAATAACGATTCACTACTACAATTCAACTAGGTACTACTACACTACAACCATAGTTACGTTACTGACTACAACTCACTATTCATTCACTGATTAAACTCTCTTATTAATAGACAAACGCTTCGTCTTACACGAAATATTGCAACCCCAAGTAGAAATAATAAAAAGACCTTACTTGCGTAACTGTGCGCTTTGCACAGTTTTTTACCTCCTTTATGTTACAATACATATACAGGGCCACTGCCCAGTGTCGCTATAAAAGCAGCAGGGCAGTGAGGCTTCCACATGGCCCCGCTCTTCACAGTGGCAGCGAACAATCTTCTTTGATGCATTTAACTTTACTTGAAACTTGTCACGTTTTTGTTTCACTCGTATCGTATAACAACACTCTAACATAGCTACCGTGAAGCGTAATATTGTCTTTTTGAAATTATTAAAACGAATATCGGTCAACCCGAATATCACTTCCACAACAACTTCACTTATTGTCGAATTGCGTCGAACGTTAGCTAGCACGGTATACATTTTTTTTGTCACTTCGCCCGGACTTCGCCATTTTTTTTTTGTTATGACGGCGCGGCACGGCAGCCATCTTGTCTTGCCATACGCATTGTATGTGTTGAGTCGACATGCGTAGTTTATTTTCAGTGCAATGTTTGTGCTATAGTTCCGGTTGCCGTCCCGGTTGCGGATCTTGTTTTCCATCTTTTCATCCATCATGGTGGGCTGTATCCCACTTCTGATGTCGTCCGAATGGCCGGCGTGAGAGTCTGTACTTATTTGTACTTCACAATTAGGACGACATCGGGAGTATCACTGACATCTAATCTTATTGTAATCGACAGTCTATCACTACTACGATCGAAATAACAGTAGTTAACTAAAAGCCGAAGGAATGAAGTGCCACGATCCCTCTAGGCCATGCGATTCCCATTGGAGCGTGCTCCAGACTGTTGAGTGCCACCGCCCGCGCAGCACTCCCCACACACCCCCGAACCGATGCCAGACGTTTCGTTACACGCACAATCCTCAAATGCACGTGTTGCACCTCAAATAAAACACAATCATACCGACATATTCAATAGTTAGTAACTTATGTGCTTATATCTCTTTTAGTATTCAGTTTATTATAAAAGTAGATACTTAAAACATTTAATGCTACTTAAAAATACGCTTCTAACGATGTATAATATGCATATATTTGATATAATATATCTAATAAGAAAAATAATATGGAAAAATAATTTAATTCTTTCCGATTAGCTCTCCTGTAAAAGGAGAGCCTTTAATTTTTTGATGATGTTTCTATATGCAGATGTTGAACAGTGGTGTCCAAGGTAATAAGCCTTATGGACGTGGAGAATAGTTTCTTTATTAAAGCACATATATTTTCAATCCTGTGTTTTATTTTCTTAACAATATTGACAACTTACAACAATGACATTACATCTTACATATTCGTTTTTCTATATATATATCAAAACAGTATGGAGTATAAGAGGTTGTATATCTCCAACACTTTCCCTTATTTAACACTCTTGTACTCCGAGGGCATGACGAAGCGAAGAGAATCTTGGTCTTGGTAATTCCTTCGTAAAAATATCAGCTAATTGATCCATTGTGCCGATTCTTTTTACTTCTATTGCACCTTCTGCAACTTGCTCTCGAACATAAAAATGTCGTATGCGAATGTGCTTCGTTCGCTTGTGGAACTCCGGATTATGAGCTAAACGAACAGCAGCTTCGTTATCGACAAACAACGCAGGAGTATTCTCGAGCTTAGTCAATTCCTTCATTATTCGGGTTAGCCAAACCAATTCTCTAGCTGCCTCACTAGCTGCTACCAACTCGGCTTCAGTAGTAGAAATAGCAACCGATGCTTGCCGTTGACTGAACCACGATATAATTCCTCCTGCATAGCGGCAGGCCACGCCTGTAGTAGATCGGCTAGTCTCTCGATCACCTCCATGGTCAGCATCGCTGAATCCCTCAAGCGCTTCTGGGTTACGCTGTTCATATTTAATTCCATAAGAATATGTGCCTTTGATGTAACGCAGAATCCTTTTGACGCCAAGCCAATCTTCTACAGAGGGCGATTCTAATTTCCGTGAAGCAACACCCACAGCATACGCAATGTCCGGACGTGTCCCGACCATTAAGTATGCTAAAGCACCGACAGCTTCTCTGTACGGATACTTTTCGATCTTTTCAGTTTCGACTTTCCCTGAATAAGAATCTTCTTTTACTATGGGCGTCGTTACAGGATTGCAGTCAGCCATCCCAAATCGCTCCAGGACTTTCTTTGCGTAGGCTTCTTGATTTATGAAGACAGAGCCATTATCTCCTCTTACGATTTGTAATCCGAGATAATACGTTGCGGGTTTCGTCGTAATGTTCAATCTTTTACGTAAATCGTTTAGAAAAGAGTTTGCCAACTCTTCATCAGTTGCGGCTACTAATCCATCGTCTACGTATAATGTGATTAATAGCTTTCTGCCATTGATTTCCTTTGTGTATAGACAGCAGTCTGCCTCGCATTGCTTAAAGCCCAACTCTAATAAAATTCCTTCAAAATAAGAGTTCCAACATCTTGGAGCTTGCTTCAAGCCGTATAAGCTTCGATTAAGTTTCCAGACTCTAGACGTTCCATCACTAAAGCCTTCAGGCTGCTGCATATAAATTTCCTCTTCAAGTTTTCCGTTGAGAAACGCTGTAGCAACATCGAATTGAACCAGGTGCATATTCTCTTGAGCGCTGACACTCAATAGTGCTCTGACAGTTGCTAGGCGTGTGACAGGACTAAAGGTCTGATCGTAATCGATTCCTTTCCTCTGTTTAAAACCCTTCACAACAATCCGTGCTTTGTACTTGTCAATTGTGCCGTCTGGATTCCTTTTTGTTCGAAGAACCCATTTACAGGGAAGAGCTTTTCTCCCTTTCGGTAAATGACAAGCCGTTCCAACGTTTAGGTCTCTTAGTGACTTCATCTCACTATGCATCGCTTTTCGCCATTCTTCACAATCATCCCGTTTCATCGCATCAGCAAAATTCGCCGGGTATGTCTCGGTAGTGTTCACATATTCATTGTATCTTTCAGGCCGTCGAATTTCATTGCGATTTCGTAAATTGTAACGCAGCGGTTCAGCGTCATAGAATTCGTCTAGATGTGGTTCGGGATCATGAACGTGGTCTTCTTGAACTGGTTGGAGTTTCAATTTCTCTCCCTCAAGGCCACGTTTAAGATCGTCGGAGATAGTTGGTTGATCAACCTCGTGGTCTCCCTCGGGTTCTATAGGCAATGGATCATGATGTTCTTCAGGAGCCGGTTCCTCTTTTCTGATGGAATCATCCATTGGCAGTCGCAGTGTGTACTCCCTCGTATTTGCGTCGTTGTTTACACAAGCTGGGTGAACATCACTGTTAGGAAGCGGTTTCTCATCGAACGTCACATCACGCGAACGAACGAGCTTCTTATTTTTTCCGTCCGTGATCCAAATCCGGTAGCCGTCTTCATCGTAGCCGATAAGTCTCCCTTTTATGGCTTTCTTGTTCATCTTCTTCCGTTTTTGCTTTGGAACATGGACGTAGGCATTGCATCCTATTATTCGGAGATGTTTGATATCCGGTTTCTTTCCATTCCAAAGTTCATAGGGTGACTTGTCTTTTTTATTTGTGGGACCTGTTCTATTGAGAATGTATGCAGCAGTATTTATTATTTCTGCCCAAAGCTCTTGTGGCATTGTCTCGTGCGCATACATAATAGATCTTGCGGTTTCAACCAGAGTTCGATTCTCCCTCTCGCTCACACCATTTTGCTCTGGCGTGTAGGGCATTACCAGTCTTTGTTGGATTCCATGGGAGTCTAGTAGTTCTCGAATGAACTTGTTGTCAAACTCACCACCGTTGTCACTGAGCAGGCATTTTACGGTGTGTCCTGCCGTCTTGGTCTGAGCTAACATTAAGGCGAGTTTATCCTTAACCTCTGACTTGTGTCTCAGGAAGTATACCATACGGTAGCCTGTGTAGTCATCTTTGAACAACACGTAGTACTGGAACTTGGAGTAACTGGGTTGAAATGGTCCACAAACGTCTGTGTGTATAAGTTCTCCTGGCGCGGTAGCTCTTGTCCTCGTGCCAAATTTAAGTCTGTGAGCTTTCCCATATATGCAGCCTTCACACAATTCCTTATCAAGAGGAAGATCTAAGTCCAGTTCGCGTTTAACTGTGGCCTTCACGTGCCTCTTGTTTTGGTGTGCAAACCTCTCATGGTACAGTTGCATAGTATCGGATGTCGCATAGACTTGTGCGGGATTCAGAGGTTGTACGACTCTTACGTCTAGTCTATACAATCCACCTTCTTTCTGTCGTTTTCCTATTAAGCACGCTTCTCCGTTAACATAGACGGTGCATTCTTTTGTTGTCGATGAGAATTGGCTGGTAGGAATCTTGTCGTGTACTGCTAATACCGAAAATAAATTTTTCGTTATGGCCGGAACATACCAAACGTCTTGTAGGGTCACACGTTGTATCTTCCCTTTTATACATGCTTCGATTATTACTGAACCTTTGCCTTTAGCACGAATCGAATTGCCATTAGCTGTCGTTACAGTACGGATTTCATCAAAGCATTTGAAGTTTTGGAATAAATCAGCCCGGTTTGTCACGTGGCTCGTAGCGCCGTTATCTACGTACCAGTTTTCGGTGTCAGGATCGATTGAAAATATTTCTGTGCTCTTTATAGACATAAGAATCGTGTTCGCGGATTTCGAGGTCGAATGTGTTGCTTGCGGATTACTGCTTTTCGGAGGCTTGCCGTCTTTGATCCACTTCTGACAGTTTCTCACTCGATGGCCGATTGCTTGGCAGTAGTTGCATTTCAACTTTCTATCCTTAGTAGACGTCTTTCCAGAATTTAAAACGAGAGTTTCCTGTTTAAGTACGTTGTTACTCTGCAGTGCTCGTTCAAATGCACATAAGTGGCTTGTGAGGCTTTCGATAGTTCGTTCAGATTTCGGCAACAGTAGCCAGCTGCTTCTGAAGGAGAAGTAGGCTTCGTCTAGGGTATCGAGAATCTTGCAAAGAAGTAGCAGTTCTGGAAGTTCGCTAGTTTGGTCCTTACTTAACTCCTGATTAAGCTGCGTCCAAATGTTTTTCAATTTTGACATGTGTGTGGCTATGTCATCTGCCGGATCCTTTTTAAAACCAAAGAAACTCATGCATAGATTGTAAGACTTATCCTCGTCAGTACCGTCGAAAAGTCTATGCAGCTCAAGCCATACGTTTCTTGCATTTGTGTATCTCATGACCTTTCTTAATGTCTCTTCTTGCATATTGGTTGTAATGATGAGAAGAGCAGTCGCATCAGCTTTTACAAACCGTTCTAAATTGGTGTTGTACGTAGCAACTGCGGCATCTCCTACTTGAGGAACGGGGTCTGCGGGTTTCAGGAACGAGCCTTCTACTACTTCCAGCGCGTGCGGGACGGTTCGTAGCAGACTTACAACTTTGTATTTCCATGTATCCCAATTTGATTTTCCTTCTAACAAACCAATCTGTAATTTTGTGAAATTCTCCATTTCGTAGGTGGGACCGATAACCTGATGATGTTTCTATATGCAGATGTTGAACAGTGGTGTCCAAGGTAATAAGCCTTATGGACGTGGAGAATAGTTTCTTTATTAAAGCACATATATTTTCAATCCTGTGTTTTATTTTCTTAACAATATTGACAACTTACAACAATGACATTACATCTTACATATTCGTTTTTCTATATATATATCAAAACAGTATGGAGTATAAGAGGTTGTATATCTCCAACATTTTTAAGCAGTGATATTATAAAACTAAGATTTTCATGCTGTTTTCACCAAAGAATAGAGTGGTTCTAGTGGCGTTGCTTGTGTTATAGTGATGGTAGCCACCTACCGTCAAGTGGACCTTTCTGTCAACCTTAACATTAAAAAAAAAACTACATTTTAAAAATGTAGGACTTAAATTAAAAATGATTAATTAGTTAATTTATCAGTATTTAATTTAATTTAGTATTTAATTTTAAAAATGAACTATGTTTGTCGAATAAACATAGTTCAATATTATAAGTCCTACATTGAAATAAATCTACACTTTTAATATAATAGAGAGATTTGTATTTTTGTACGTTTGTAATGAATAAACTCAAAAACTACTTGGCCGTTTTTTAAAATTCCTTTACCCATAGAGAGCTACATTATCAGCGAGTAACATAGCCTACATTTTTTATAAATTTACGCGGGCGATGTCGCCTGCAAGATATAGTATATTACTAGCTGGTGCCCGCGATTTCGTCCGCGTTGAAAAAGAAAAAGTAGCCTATCCTGTTTCCTGTACGTCTAAATGTTTATCTACCAAGTTTCATGAAAATCAGTTAATTTGTTTAAGAGTTATGGAGGAACATACATACATACAGAAAAAAAATTGTAAAAATGGTAAATTTAGTTTCAGTATCGTGTATAGAGCCTATAAACACGATATCTCTGAAAACAAAGTAACTTACTCCATGACCAACCCTTACAGATTTATTATTAGTATATTGATGATGATATTGATAAAAACACTTACTTCTGGATGTATATTAAACCGATTGAAAGCGTTAACTTCCTTAGGGTACTCCACTGTTCTATCATACATCAATTTAGTGATTCCCGCTATATAAGGGCGTTCTTCTACAATTGTCTTATAATAGGAGTAATAAAAACCCATCTCGGTCCTCAGAGACATCTCTCTTTCCAACTCGGAGAGATAGGAAAAATTCCTATCATTTTCAAATAAATTTGACACATATCTATAGTGGATATAGCCTACTGTAAATGCTGGAAAGAAAAAAAAATGGATAAAATTTGGCATATAGATACCTACAGTTTTAGCTGGATTCAAATTTGGGATACTTTTTATTATGAAAAAAATGTTAAGTTCCCGAGGGATTGTCTAAAAATATAGAAAAATAGGCACTACCAAAAGAATTTTTTTTTTTCATTTGTTAGCGCCTATGCTCGGAACAGTGAGGTCCACTCATATCTCGAGATTTCAACCGTTGCCGAGGTAATAGTACGCTATAGGAAAGATTACAACGACCGTCTTAACTCCCACCCGAATCCGCTTGCCAAAGAGTTGCTGCAGACTGGAAAAGTCAGAAGACTAAAAAGGGCAGATGTTTTGCCTTAACTTAGTATAGAACAGGGCACTGGCCTTATTCTATACAAACGCCAATTTACTTTCAGCACATTTGATTATGGTCTACCAACTGATGGCAAATCTAAATAAAAAAAAAAAAAAAAAAATTGGTAGCGTCTGCTATTTATGTCAACTTAAGTTGATTGAAAAGTGCTCTGTGACATTTCAAAAAGAGGTTTTCATTTGTTCATATTCATTTGGTGGTATGATATTGACAGGGCAATCAGTCAGTTGAACGAACATGTTCGCGAAGAGGTTATTACTGTATGTCCGTACATCTTAGTTGGAATTGTAGTTCTGATGTATCGGGCGGACGATAAAAATATTTGGATGTAACATAAAGTGGTTTAATTTATGTACACCATGTAGAACGTGCTAACACATTAGTTCACAACAGTACCTAAGGGTATGATATGTTTCATTTTGACACGCCGCTCCCAATAGCTGCTGCCCGCGACTTCGCCCGCGTTACTTTGTAAATTATATACTAAAACCTTCCTCGAGAACCACTCTATCCATTGGTGAAAACAGCGTGAAAATCGGTGTAGTAGTTTTTGAGTTTATCGCAAACAGACAGACAGACGCGGCGAATGTTTTATAATATGTAAGGATAATACAATCAAGTAATAAGAATGTTTACGTATGACTATACCCCTGAAAGGCCACTATGACAATAACATTTCTTTGTTTACATTTTTCATCTCGAATTTAATTTCCAAATAAATAAATTATTGGAAATATATAAAGAATCTATTTTGGGCAAAGAAGTTATATGGAAATTGACAGACTGACCCGTATACAAAAGACGTTTTAGTCATTCCTAACAAAATAACACATATTATTATGTTGTATGTGAGTGGTTAGTTCAACAAACATTTATTAGGATAACAGATACAAATTGAGAAAATAGAAGAATTCGTCCGTTTCGAAACTAAATCATTAAGCTATTAAAATAGTTTGTCGTAAGATTCGAAAGAAAATCAAAATAAAATGTTTTAGAATTACCAAGTATTCCAATGGCAGTATTTCGTGTTATTTTCTTTACTGACCACCTCTCTTTCAAAGTTGGTTTGTCGCCTTCAACTTTTTCTTCCATCTTAGACTATGCACTGATCACATTTCTTTTGAAAAAAGCCTTTCTTCATATTAAAAACATGATAAAATCAAACATAAAATTCATAAAAATTCCTTTTGCATTTATTCGAAATGTATGACATCTGATCTGACTTTGACATAGCTGACTGATGACATTAACATTCATTACTTGTCAACATAGACTACATATTAAAACAAATGACAGACCGACTTATAGTACCAAGGAGGATCTGCTTGCATCCTCCTTGCATAGTACAAATAATATGAAATTAATTAAAATAACATTACTCCTTTCCACGCATTTACCACAGTCCTCAATTAAACCATCTCTGAAAATGTCCGTTGACAACCACTAAATAAGAGGCGCTATAGTAGCATTAGGGAATGATGCCGTTGTAGCATTTTACTTACAGTGGTTTTATGAACTAGGCAACAAATCAATATAGCTTAAACGAGCCGTTACGTTTTGATGAATAGTACCCTTTTCTGTGTCCCCGACAACATGTATGCAAAATTACATGACAATCGGTTCTGGGGCCCTAGACAAAGTGCCATAACGATAACGATAACGAAGTTCGATAGTTATAAATGTATGGGAAGTATCACGTGATTTAGCGAAGGCATATGTCAATCCCATACATTTTATTTTTAGCGAATCGAATCGCTACGGAGCGAATGCAACTTGTCTAAGGCCCCAGTTATTAAGGCGTTAAAGCGTAACAAACAAACAAACAATGTGAATGCAGCAGCGCCACCTAGTGGCTAACGGCACTGGCTGCTTCATTTCCATACAAATTCGCGTTTACGCTTTTGAAGGTATTCAGGTAATGGGACTACGGCAAAAAAATATTTGCTTCAGTTCCATCATGTGGTACCTACCACGGTTAACAAACGTCTTAAACAACTATGCCCTTGATTGCAGTCATACATTCAATAAATGACAAAAAACACAAAGTTATTTGAGTCATATTTAATTGAGTAATATTAACTAGATTACATTAAAATAATACAACTATGAGTATTATGAACATAGCACAAAATGCGAGGTATTCTTTGTCTATGGAGCCTTAAATGGGACTCCACCATTGTGATATTAAACCCGTATGGTGCACGACCCTTGTGAAGTAGGTGAGGGAGTATTTGTTGCATGTTTTCGCACTAGACGAGGAAGGTGTGGAAGTTGACACTATACCGCGAAGGTAATAGCGTTCTATTCCACGCCTCACTTCTGGCATCGCCAGTCCCCCACCGCTGTCGCCTCCGCAAAGAGCTTGGGTACCTGAGAAAATGTATAGATACATTGACGTCACGTTTGGTCCAGTGGCTAGTAACCCTAGCTGTTAACCATTAGTTTGTGAGTTATGATGACACACAATACACAGGCTAAACTTACAACACCCCTCTTTTGCGTCGGGCATCTAGAGTATTCTAAAAATGTTGTCACCTCCATTGCTACTTTCAAGATTAAACAAAATCTTTATTTACGACACGTTTGGTCCAGTGGCTAGTAACCCTAGCTGTTAACCAAACGGTCGCGGGTTCGCATCCCGCTAGGGGCAAATGTTTATGTGTTAACATTTACCTTTGTACCTGAGTCATGGATGTTTGTATTAGATGGTGTTGTGTGGAATGTGTGAAGATATTTATTTATATTTATTTATTTACTTATTTATTGTTAGAATTTTGGGAAAAAAGTATATAATATCATTCATCTGTTTAAATGCAATGTTGTGTGAAAATTTCAAGTCAATCCGTTGGCTAGTTTTCGAGTTTTTGAGTAATAGACAAACCAACACAACATCCTTACATCCTGTTTGTCTGTCTGTTCGCGATAAACTAAAAAACAAAACCGATTTTCATGCAGTTTTCACCAATGGATAGAGTGGTTCTCGAGTTCTCGAGTTCTCAAAGTTACGCCGGCAAGGTCACGGGCAGCAGCTATAGATATAATAATATAGATATATATAATAACGCATGTGGCAAACAATAATAACGCATACGCAAAGAGAGACAAAAAATCAATAATGTGTTTCGCTCCTTCTAAGGTAATGAAGCATAAATGCGTCTCGTTTTCACGTCTTCGTTCTATTATTATTTTAATGACTACTCTAGTCTATACTCTCTCTACGGTTGGCAGGATAAACTGACGTGACGCAAAGGCTCGATTTGAAATCCAGTGTTTGACATCAAGCCATCAGTTTTTACCATTCACAATCAAATTTTGGCTTCACGTCAGTCAATTTGACACGATGGACTGATCGTGTATTTCGTCCATAAGACTTACCATCTGTATAACCGGCACAAATTTTGTCCGAGGTAATAAGTGGTCTAGACTGAATTGGAACCTTCTCGAAGCATTGGCTGTGGTTAAATATTGGTTCGTCGAGAATTTTCAGTACGGGAGACGATTCACCATATTCATTCATGTACCCCCAGCCGGCTACCTAAAAAAAAACATATTTATTGATTATCCAGTGTCTTTTTTATGTTCAAATACTAATAATAAATCTGCAAGTGTAGGTATTGTATGTATGTTCCTTCATAACTCTTAAACGAATTAACTGATTTTCACGAAACTTGGTAGATAAACATTTAGACGTACAGGGCACAGGATAGGCTACTTTTTTCTTTTTCAACGTGAACGAAGTCGCGGGCGCCGGCTAGTAAATAAATAAATATCTTCACACATTCCATATAGCACCATCTAGTTCCATAGTAAGCAACTAATGCTTGTATTCAAAGATTTAAATCGAGAGATGCGGCATTACTAGCGAAAGTGTGTTACAAAATACAACATACATTATACTAAAGACCAAAGTATAAAATACATATACTTTTGTCTAAACACACTTTTGAACACAGACAACACATTCCTTACTTTAAACATGACTGTGACGATAGCGACGCTCTCAACAAGCGACCGTCACTCACTGTAGCTGGCGTGCAACTGTATTTGGGTTGAGCGCCTGCGCCCAACCCATTGTTAACAATTTTCGGTGTGTTTTTAGTATGGCGCGAGGAGATTACGCCGCATCTTTCGATTTAAATCTTTGCTTGTATTATAGATACCAAACAGTAGTAATACTACATAATATATTCCACAGAGCAACATTTAGTTCCACACAGCACAGTCTAGTTCCACACTAAATAAACAACTAATGCTTGTATTATTGATACCAGACATTTGATATACTACATACATTTTTTTTTTTGTAAATACATACATATTATATTTACAAAACATCCACAACTCACATACAAAAGTAAAATGTTAACACAAACATTTGCCACTAGCGGGATTCGAACCCGCGACCGTTTGGTTAACAGCTAGGGTTACTAGCCACTAGACCAAACGTGTCGTCAAAGGTTGATGCTATCATCTCCTTGACGGTTGACTGGACCATCGCCTATAACACACGCAACGCCATTAAGGGCGCGTATAAAGAGAAATAGCCAATCCTAGATTTGAATTTTATCTAAGTAAACAAAGTCAAATTTAAAAACTTTTTAAAATAGATAAATAGATTTTAAATGAAAGTGAAGACTCGGACAGAAAACATAATATAATGAAATTTTCTCGATAGAAAAAAATCACCAAGTGAGCTCTCATTTCCATCGATTTTAGTTTTATTTTCAAAATGACACTCACTCATTACAAAGCTAAAAGTCTATCAGTAATCTCACTTCACAGATTATCTAATGCTTTATGTGTCAATTTTTCATTTGACATTGTAGTTTACGAATAATTAATATTTAATACTTTTGGCACTTTTAACATTTTTATTGAGCGAGATGCGCTTCTTCCGTCGCATGTTGTGCGTAGTTATACGTATTTTGTGTCACTGTCATGTCCAAGGGGCCACGCGGGTGAAATTACAAATTTTGTTTGCTTTATACGCACTCTTAAGGATAAGATTTAGAAAGGCACAGGGAAATGGGCTCTGGCATCTTACTTACTCATTGAATCACAAAAGCACAGATGCTGTTATTTCACGGTGGTCTGCCCAAAAGACTGCAAAACGCAATGTACCCTGCCACTACTTTCCCGTCTCTTGTTTGGAACAAGAGACAACTTTAAAAAATTTACTCTGTCGGGAATCGAACCCGGGAACAGAGCGTTAAGGCAAGCACCCTAACCACTCATCCTACCAACAAATTTCTTTCACTAATAAATTAATAGGTATACTCGCGGACAAATAATACGGGTCAATACTAGAACTAGAATATCTTCTAAAATAATGAATGTAACTGTATATTGTAGATAATTTCATAGTTAATAACACAACACCAATAATGTTGGAAAAGTTATTTGTTTATTAACTATAAATTTATATCAAAAATTCCCTTAAATGTCTCAAATATTGATTTGTTAGTAAATTTTCTTGGACCTTAGGACTGTGGAGGGTAGAGGTAAGGAGTACTGACTCATATGACCATCAAACTGAAAAAATGGTCCTCTACAACATTAAAATACTTAAGGGTTCTAAAAGTGGCACAATGGCGCTAGTATAGCATATCTTCTATCTATCTTTGTCTAATTTACTCGCCAATCTTATAACATACGCTACATAAGCGCCATCTTAATTTACTGTTATTCTGTGACCACTTTTTAATACATAGAGTCGGTCCTATACTTCAGTCAACTTTCCCGAATACTTCGTCGAAAACTTCGCGAGTAGTGTAAGTAGTGGCGGGGTTAGAGTAATACATAAGCAAGCTATAATTCCCGGCACCTAAGTTGGCAAAAATGGCGAGATTGATTTTAGGGGGGACGAGGTGGTGGGATAAAATAGCTCCGAGCGCGCGATTGGTTCGCCACTCGCCCCTTGCCTCTCACACCTCGCTCACTCCCTCGTACATTTGCGTAAGTTTTATTTCACGTGAGTGTAGGATGCACAAACTTTCCCCCACTACGTTAAAATCTTGCCAAGTTATGTGCCGGTCACTATACCTTACCTCTACCACAGCTTTATAATCCATACAGTTGGGCAACGAATGTACTTGCACAGAGCAACGATGGGGGCTGGCGCGGGGAAGCGGGCGGCGCGGGCCGCCACGGCGAACTCACGCAGTTTGCAATACAACTTTCAAGGCTGGCGCGTACATGTTTTTGAGTTGAGTGAGCGGTGACGGATTTTCCATATTGTGACAACCCTAGCACATCCGCGCGTGAGTGGCGGCGTCGCCCGACATCAAAGGCGTTGCCCAACTGTATGAATTGTAAAGCTGTGCCACTACCCTCCAAACTTACTTTAGGTACCTAACCCCTCGTGTGCCGAACGCCAGCGAGCCGAATTACCGTTGTATGCCAGAGCGTTAAATGATAATCTCAAGTGTCACTTGTGATACATACAGTAGGCGCAACGCGGATCCGCGTTCCGGCACACGAGTGTTGTAAAATTATTAACGCGGATCCGCGTTTCCGGCATATGAAGCGTTAACTTACCTTGCCAAAGCCACCACCGTTTATATGTCTCTCGTCAAACTCTGCGTCCAAATCTAGACACACGGGTACTATGTGCGCGCGACGCTCAAACGGTTTCGTCACTTCGATCAGTGCTATGTCCGATTGGTAATATGTCGACTCCGAATGGTAGCTCTCCGGAACAATTATTCTCTTCACCTGTGAATAAATAAATTTTAATTACTACTAACTTTTGCACACCACTTCGTCCGCGTTGGACAAGAAAAAGAAATAAATATCTTCACACATTCCACACAGCACCATCTAGTTCCATAGTAAGCATCTAATTCTTGTATTATGTATACCAGACATTTGATATACTATATACATTGCTTTTTTTTGTTGTAAATACATACATATTATAAATAAAAAACATCCACGACTCAGGTACAAAGGTAAAATCGCTGCTTATTAGCTAATTGAAAAAAAAATATATATATATTTTTTGCCTATTTTTTTAATATATACATATTATACATCGTTAAAAGCGTATTTTTAAGTAGCATCAAATGTTTTAAGTACTTTTATAATAAACCAAATACTAGAAAAGATATAAGCATATAAGTTACTTTGAATATTAAAAAATAAAACAATCATGTCTTTTTGCAACATACAATATGAAGGATTGTGATTGTATTTTTGCAATAAAAACATTTTTGAAATTTGTTGATTTGTGTTACTTTTGAATTTAAGCAGCGAAATGTTAACATAAACATTTGCCCCTAGCGGGATTCGAACCTGCGACCGTTTGGTTAACAGCTAGGGTTACTAGCCACTAGACCAAACGTGTCGTCAACATTAACATAGATTCAGAGAAGAAAATATGTAGGTACTAGCTGGCGCCCGCGACTTCGTCCGCGTTGAAAAAGAAAAAAGTAGCCTATCCTGTGTCCTGTACGTCTAAACGTTTATCTACCAAGTTTCATGAAAATCAGTTAATTCTTTTAAGGGCGGGCCTCTTTCTCAAACTACAAATAATGCGTTGATTAGTTACTTTTAAAAATAATTTTCTTTTTTATTGAATTATGCACTCGATTTACTGCATCATTCGATAGCCGATTTTTTATTATTATTTTCTATTTAATGTTTGGGACGTTTACCGTACAAACAAAGATATATCAGCTCCATTATCCCCGGTTACCGGTTGCTTTAAATGACAGTTTGGCCTACTTGACGTTTGTGAAAGAGGCGCTTGACGTCTGTTTTTTAATCTCAGACAAAAATGACACATGTCAATGTCAAGTTTCCATATAATGATATTACATGTGACATGCATTACGTGGTATCATTATATGGAAACTTGACATTGACATGTGTCATTTTTGTCTGAGATTAAAAAACAAACTTTACAGTTATGGAGGAACATACATACATACAATACTTACACTTACAGTTATAATCAGTGATATGTTAAACAAGACAGGATGCGCCCTACCATACTACTAGTGACACAAAAATGACACATGTCAATGTCAAGTTTCCATATAATGATATTACATGTGACATGCATTACATGGTATCATTATATGGAAACTTGACATTGACATGTGTCATTTTTGTCTGAGATTAAAAAACAAACTTTACAGTTATTGAGGAACATACATACATACAATACTTACACTTACAGATTTATTATTAGTATTGATGATTGATGACTTACTTCTGACTTCTGAACATCTTCAGCGATTTCCAACGGAGCGTCCCAGAGTCTATATATTTTGCCAATGCCGACAGCGAATTGGCGTCTTGATATTCTAATTGTAACGTTATTGTCGTTTCCATGGAAGCAGTGGGCGGCTGTAATGAGTTTTTTTTAAATGTTGAGGTAGGCAGACAGGCTGACGGTCCACTTGATGGTAGGTGGCAACCGTCGCATATAACACACATAACACTAAAGGTGCTGCAAGTGAGCTGCAGACTACAGTTGGGTTAACTTTAAAAAAAAACCACAGCAACTGTTTATTTTTAACTATTTGTTGCTGGCGATTTCGTCCGCGTTGAAAAATTAATTATTATAACACATATAAAAATATATGATCCCTCGAGAACAGTAACTACCTACTCTTTTTCTGAATGGAAGGTACCCTATGTCCTTTCCTGTATCGCTGCCACTGTGTATGTAATATTCCTGTAGATCGGTTGAGTAGAAAAGGTAACAGACAGTCAAAGTAATGTCCACATTTATCACAGTAGTTATTCCGTAAGGACCTGATGAGCGAGTTGTCTAGTGAAATAATAGGTAAACAAAAGATAAGTGTGCAATACTTGCACTCACTCGTAACGTGCACTCACTCGTAACGCGCACTTACTCGTAACGTGCTAACGTGCACTCACTCGTGTGCACTCACTCGTAACGTGCACTCACTCGTGTGCACTCACTCGTGTGCAATCACTCATGTGCACTCACTCGTGTGCACTCACTCGTGTGCACTCACTCGTGTGCACTCACTCGTGTGCACTCACTCGTGTGCACTCACTCGTGTGCACTCACTCGTGTGCACTCACTCGTGTGCACTCACTCGTGTGCACTCACTCGTGTGCACTCACTCGTGTGCACTCACTCGTAACGTGCACTCACTCGTAACGTGCAATCACTCGTGTGTACTCACTCGTGTGCACTCACTCGTGTGTACTCACTCGTGTGCACTCACTCGTAACGTGCACTCACTCGTAACGTGCACTCACTAGTAACGTGCACTAACTCGTAACGTGCACTCACTCGTAACGTGAAATTACTCGTAACGTGCACTCTCTCGTAACGTGCACTCTCTCGTAACGTGCACTCACTAGTAACGTGAACTTACTCGTAACGTGCTAACGTGCACTCACTCGTGTGCACTCCACTCGTGTGCACTCACTAGTGTGCACTCACTCGTAACGTGCACTCACTCGTAACGTGCACTAACTCGTAAGGTGCACTCACGCGTGGTGTTGCACTCACCGGAAAGTACTATGCTGTAACTGATGAGTGTGCCGCCGCATATTTGTTCGTACGTAGTGATGTTGTTAATTTTATCCCTCTTCTTTCTGTATATGCCGGCGTGCCAAGGCACGTCAGACCGATTGGCGACTTGACCGCCGATAGAAAGCTTCTTCACGTGTGGCGTTAGCGTACCGCATTCTGTAACAAAAACATAATACAATATGTATGAGAATATATTCCCGTCCCCAGCTTAACCAGTATAGAGAGTCACACCCCATCTCACATTGAAACTTTTTTATTTATTTTCTTTCTGGCTCACTTGATGTCGCTAGTAGTAGTAATGTCGAATTTAACGTTCGCGTGGTTCCTTGAGGTCCGTACACTCTGCAGCACGGATAGATGGCGCTGACCGGAGCGAAATTTTCGAAATTTTATGTGTCGCTGCGTGTGTGACTCTATACTGACTCAAAAATCCTTTCTTAGTGAATGCTTCTTTACATAGTATACATAATAATATTAGTTCCGCCAAAGTGTTGGCTAAAATGTAGCCAAATGTTGCGTCGCTACGCCATCAGCCGCAACCGATGTTTCACATCAAAAATTCCTATTATTTGGATTGAATTTCATTAAATTTCATTAAAGTCTCACCTGTTTTACAAGTTTGACCGTGACTCCATCCGAATTCCGTGCATTTAATGTCAGGCAGAAACTCTTCGGAATAATAGTGCGTAGAGCAGCTCAGTTTGATAACTGTTCCGATAGGTTCCTTCTCCCTGCACGGTCTGAATCCTGTGATTTCGTTCTCCATGACCCTGCATTGATATTGCATGCTCGGATGCTGTTGCAACAAGCAATAACCTGAGGAAAGGATACACCAGTCAGGTAAATAAGGACATAGGTAATTAAGTTTTTATTTACACCAACAATCAACAAATAAAAAACCGACTTCAAACCGTTTTCTCATGGATGCCACTGTCAGAACTAGACCAAATTTAAATGGGACCACACGGGAAGCACCAGCTTTCAAATAAAAAAAGAATCATCCAAATAGTTTCACCCAGTCGAAAGTTATGAGCTAACAAATATAAAAATAAAATACAGTCGAATAGAGAACTTCCTCCTTTTTTTGAAGTCGGTTGAAAAAAAAACAATGTATCATGTACTATCGCGGTCAATGGAGCAGACCCACTTTTCATACAAATTTGTCTAACGTTGAATTGAGGTTGTCATAGTAACGTAAATGTTATAATACGAAATACGAGTAGGTATTTGAAGTAGGAACAAAGATAAATACAAAATGTGCACACGAAATTGTTCCTTACGGTGGGACTGCTCCCTTGACCGCGATAGTACATCATGTAGGTTAAATTATGAAACATACCTACATAAATCTATATGTATAAATAAAAATGAATCACTAAATGCTCCAGCCGTTCTCGAGTTTTGCGCTTAGCAACCTAAGAGCAAAACTCGAGAACGGCTGGACCGATTTTAATTCTGTCTTTACTCATAGATAGGGGGATAATCACAATCAGAAAAGGTTTCTCCGTAAAAAAAATGCACCCCGGGCGAAGCCGGGAGCGGGTCGCTAGTGTATAATAGATACCTAATAGTGTTATTTTTATATTCATTTTAAGCGTTCTGTCCAAACAATGGAGTCACAGGCACAGGTATTGTTTCCTGCTGTTTTTGCCTTAAATATGTATATTAGTATGTAAGTAATTTAAATAAAATGGCATTCGCGGAAGATCAACGTCATGATGATTAAGACCATCAAGACTATATTTTTATCAAGACCATTTACTCCAATTTTTAAAACGATTAGGGTTATATGAGCTCGTAAATACAGACGCGGGCAGGGAATTCCAAACGTTGGCAGTGCGTATTATAAACATCAAACTACTACAACATGGAACCCGCGTGCCATACAAAACACTACGAATTTTATGGAACATTTAAAAGTGACATATGCGTAGAGCATGAACTGTCATTTAAAACAAAACAAACATAATAATAAGTACGTAATTTAAAGAAAATGTGACTTTACGTCAACCCATTAGAGTTTAAAATAAAATAGTAGAAGTTGATCGTTACTACCTTTTACCATTGACGCGTGAAGGTAAGAGTCCGCCATGATTCTGTCATAGGCGTTTTTTTTATGTGCCGCTTTGGCATTTGTGACGCAAATTCCATTGTAGAATTTCGATGATTATAAACAATGACTTCTATATTACTTCGTAAGGACAAGGCTAACGCTCCTAGTACGTGGCACCGAAGCGCCGGTGTCAAAATCGGAAATTGGCACCAATGACGGGTGTTCATTCTGTGCGTAGAAAGATACGAAAATGCCTACTTACCAGTGATATGTCCAACCAATCAATAAGAATACTTTACAATAATAGAATACGGCAATAAGAAACAAAAATACGTATTTAGATGGCAATGAAAATAAATAATTTTTAGTAACTAGATGTGCAAATTGGAGGACCATTTTTTTGTCACTAGTAGTATGGTAAGGGCGCATCCTGTCTTTAATTAACATATCACCATCAAACTACTACAACATGGAACACGCGTGCCATACAAAACACAACGAATTTTATGGAACATTTAAAAGTGACATATGCGTAGAGCATGAACTGTCATTTATAACATAACAAACATAACATAATAACATATTGTGACTTTACGTCAAACCATTAGAGTTTAAAATGAAATAGTAGAAGTTGATCGTTACTACCTTTTACGATTGACGCGTGAAGGCAAGAGTCCGCCATGATTCTGTCAAAGGCGTTCTTTTTATGTTCCCCTTTGGCACTTGTGACGCAAATTCCATTGTAGTATTTCGATGCATATCACTGATTATAAAGAATGTTTTAAAGCGCTTGGTCCGAAAATGAGAGATTTTGACAAGACGAGGATGGTCTAGCCAGAGGCCCTAGCCAAGAGCAAACGTACAGTTGTAAACGCTACTCTCAGGCTACGCTACGCTGGGAGAAAAGCTTCATGATTGGTCAAAAATTTACGTGGGAGTTACAACAACCAATCACCGGGTTTTATTTATTTGGAAGCGTTACCTGAGCGTAGCGTTTACGACTGTACGTTTGCTCTTGCCTAAGCCCCCTGACGTACTTACGTTTGTATGTCCGATGGAAGAAAGGGGAAGGCGGTATGATCTCATGCAGCTTTTTTCTTTCTTTCTTTCTAAATATTTATTCAATAAACTATACTCACGTGTGCATTTCGGAATTGGCGTCACCCATATTCCCTTTGAGCATAATGTTAGTGGCATTCCCTGCAACATGTGGCCAGCGTCACACGTCACGTTCAAGAACTTTGGCGCTAAACCTTCTCCTGGTTGTATTTTTGGGTAGTCCCTTATGGTGTATTGACCGTTATTTATGAATGGAACACTGCACGGAGTCTGATTCAAATTGCTGTGGGTACAAGTAAGATTTTAATTTTCAATTCTAGCATAAATATATTGTTTTTACGAGTAATTATAGAATCAAGAAAGAATACAAGAAAAATCAGGAGAGTTGTGCTCTACTGACTCGGGCAAAGTAAGGTCAATGTGAAAGGAAATAGAAATGGGCTTCTAGCATCCCCTTATAGCATATCATAGTTAGCAATATAGCAATTTAGATAGCATAGTATAGGCTATAGCATAGCATTCAAGCTTTTTCTTCTTGGTGCCATCTCTTACTGGAGGTTGGCTATCTATCTGAACTTTGAAGGCGGTGGCGGCTCGAAACAACTAGCTGCTGCCCGCGACTTCGTCCGCGTAACTTTGTAAATTATATACCAAAACCTTCCTCGAGAACCACTCTATCCATTGGTGAAAACAGCATGAAAATAGGTGCAGTAGTTTTTGAGTTTATCGCGAACAAACAGACAGACAGACAGACTTGTCGGAGGACTTTGTTTTATAATAATATGTAGTGATAGACGTGTTTATATTTAATTACCAAGTAGGTGTACTACTAATGAGGAAATTCCTAGGATATTAGGTATATTTGACCGATAAAAGCTGATAATTTGGGACAATTCTGTTTTATCATAAGTTTTTATATTAACATTAATATGTTACTAAGTAAACTCAAGTGGACATTTTAATTTTCTTGTGTTAGCTTCTGCTACGAGTATTTATGTCGACTGAAGTTGATTGAAAAGTGCTCTGTGATGTTTGAAAAAGAGTGGGTTCATTCGTTCAGTAACATTCGGTGGTATGACCATCAAACTACTACAACATGGAACCCGCGTGCCATACAAAACACTACGAATTTTATGGAATATTTAAAAGTGACATATGCGTAGAACATGAACTGTCATTTAAAACAATAATAATAAGTACGTAATTTAAAGAAAATGTGACTTTACGTCAACCCATTAGAGTTTAAAATGAAATAGTAGAAGTTGATCGCTACTACCTTTTACCATTGACGTGTGAAGGCAAGAGTCCACCATGATTCTGTCAAAGGCGTTCTTTTTATGTGCCGCTTTGGCATTTGTGACGCAAATTCCATTGTAGTATTTCGATGGGTATGACATTAAAAGGGTATTAGTCAGGTCAGTTGAACGAATGAGTTCGCGAAGAGAGGTCGTGTCTTATGTCCGCGCATATAGTTGAAATTGTAGTTCTTCTCGGACGATAAAATTACATATTTGGACTAAACAAAGTGGTTTAATTAATGTATCCGAAGTAGATGGTGCTAAAATATTAGTTTACAACCTAAATACATATCAATTCTTTATACTGTGTAGTTAAAAAATACTTACGGGTCCATTTTCGAACACAGCTCCTCTGCTTCATCAGTGTGGTCAATGCAATCGTAATGGCCGTCGCATTTACTCGTCATAGATATGCATTCGCCATTGATACATTGCCATTGGCCTTCGCTGTGAAGGAGAACAGTTGTTTTAGTAGTAGGTAGTGCATGGCCCCTAGCCAAAAGCAAACCAATGCAAACGGGAGCGTTGCGTATTTACGAAACGATAGAAAATAAAGCCCAGTGATCGGTCAAAATTTTATGTGGGCGTTACATCAACCAATCACCGGGCTTTATTTTCTATCGTTTCGTAAATACGCAACGCTTCCGTTTGCACTGCTTTGCTCTTGGCTAGGGCCCCATACCTTTTTTAGAAGTGAAAACTTCTTTAGGCGCATTTTTGAGATGGGAATTGAATTGAATTAAATAAAAATTGTAATATAATTTTTCTAGTAGTCATTAGTTTATAATAATGAATAAAAAAAAATTCATTTAAAAGTATTTCCTGCATAATAAAATATTTCCTGACGATTAAAAAAATAAACACGTAATTGTTCAACTTTTCTCTTCTATCGTCACTACCGGAGTGTTTTTTTTAACATTCCTTTTGTAGTTGCAAAAATTGAAGTCGTAACTACAAAATCTGATAAGTAAATTCGAAACGTTTAGCGCCTCTTTCACAAACGTCAATTAGGCCAAACTGTCATTTAAAGTCACCGGTAACCGGGGATAATGGAGCTGATATACCTTTGTTTGTACGGTAAACGTCCCAAACATTAAATAGAAAATAATTAAAAAAAGTCGGCTATCGAATGATGCAGTAAACCGAGTGCATAATTCAATAAAACAGAAAATTATTTCTAAAATAACTAATCAACACATTACTTGTAGTTCGTGAAAGAGGCCCTAAGAGATTTGTACTCGCAAAATGAGTCAAAAAATTCATTGAAATTATTATTTTACGAGTAGTTGTAAATGTATTTAGGATGCAAAATAAGAAATAGAATTGATAAAAACAACGCAACTCACCTGCAGTTTGCAGTTGATACAAGTTCTGAAAAAAAAATATGGAAAATTTCTTATTAAGTGAACTTTTCAACACTATTCACTGAAATATATTTGCAGTTATTTGTACATGATGGTTTATCCCAATCGGTCCATTAGTTTGTGAGTTATGATGACACACAATACACAGGCTAAACTTACAACACCCCTCTTTTGCGTCGGGCATCTAGAGTATTCTAAAAATGTTACCACCTCCATTGCTACTTTCAAGATTAAACAAAATCTTTATTTACGACACGTTTGGTCCAGTAGTAGTAACCCTAGCTGTTAACCAAACGGTCGCGGGTTCGAATCCCGCTAGAGGCAAATGTTTATGTGTTAACATTTTACCTTTGCACCTGAGTCATGGATGTTTTGTATTTATAATATGTATGTATTTAAAGAGATCTATGTCGCTGCTTAAAAACTAAAGGGCCACAAATCAAAATTACACTTTTTTACAGGAGAGCTAATCGAAAAAAATTAAATTAATTTATGTCTATTTTTTCTTATTAGATATATATCAAATATATGCATATTATACATCGTTAGAAGCGTATTTTTAAGTAGCATTCAATGTTTTAAGTACTTTTATAATAAACTGAATAATAGAGTAGATATAAGCATATAAGTTACTTTTGAATATATAAAAAATTATCAAAATATACTAAATATGGAATAAAACAACCATAAGTCTTTTTGAAACATACAATATGAAGGATTGTGATTGTATTTTTGCAATAAAAACATTTTTGGATTTTTTTTTGTTTTATGGCCCTTTAGTTTTTAAGCAGCGATGTAGTATATCAAGTGTCTGGTATCCATAATACAAGCTTTAGTCGCTTTGTGTGGAACTAAATGGTGCTGTGTGGAACTAAATGGTGCTGTGTGGAACTAAATGGTGCTGTGTGGAACTAAATGGTGCTGTGTGGAACTAAATGGTACTGTGTGGATTGTGTGAAGATATTTGCTTTTTTTTTTACTTATTATAAAGAGGTAAAGTTTGTATAACTTTGTTTATTTTGTATGTGGGAGGGAGGTAACATTCGACGCTACTCCTCCGTTTTAAAAAAATGTGTCACCAATACCACACAACACAAAACACACACACATTAACACTACAATAAAAACTCACTCACGTACACACACGCACGCAATCACACAGTATAACTTATTCTTTTTTCATTGATCAAAAAGGTAAACAAACAATTCAAGATATAGAACTAACTATACAAATAATACGTACAAATCCTAAATGAGTTAATCACTGAGTCAACTCTCTTAGATAATGCCTAATGCAAAAATTTAAATCGAAGATGCGGCGTAATCTCCTCGCGCCATACTAAAAACACACCGAAAATTCTTGACAATAGGTTGGGCGCAGGCGCTCAACCCAACTACAGTTGCACGCCAGCTACAGTGAGTGACGGTCGCTTGTTGAGAGCGTCGCTATCGTCACAGTCACGTTTGAAGTAAGGAATGTGTTGTCTGTGTTTAAAACTGTGTTTAGACAAAGATATATGTATTTTATACTTTTGTCTTTAGTATAATGTATGTTGTATTTTGTAACACACTTTCGCTAGTAATGTCACATCTCTCGATTTAAATATTTGGCCTAATGTACAAATCCCATCCAAATTCAAATTCAAATCATTTATTAGATGTAAGTTTTTACAAAACATTTATCTTCGTCAAAATTACAAACTACCACCGGTTCGGAAAGCTGTTTCTAGGGGGAAGAACTCGGCAAGAAACCCCCTAGTTGCTCTTTTCATAAATCAATTTACAACATGTAACACGTAACAATACATATATATCAATCTAATAACACAATATTCAACTCCAAGGACGTTCATCATTTATATAATCTAATATCCTATAATAACCCTTTTTGCACAGGGTTTTCTTAATATAAACTTTAAATTTATTCAGAGATAATTGTTGTATATTAGCAGGAAGTCTGTTGTAGAAGCGTACACATTGTCCCATAAAAGAGTTGCTAACCCTGTGGAGACGAGTTTTATTCAGTTGAATTCATCTTTAGAACAGTCCAGTGACCATGGCGACGCTATATTTGTTTACGTTTTTGATCAATAGAAAAACAATAGATTATATATTTGTTTATATGTATGTATTTACGTATAATATTATATTATTAAATATAAAGAGGTAAAGTTTGTATAATTTTGTTTGTTTTGTATGTGGGAGGAAAATAAAATATGGAGATAAAATAAATTATCTAAAAAGCTTACGTATGCATTCCGGATTTTTCCCATTCCATTCGCCGTCTGAACAACGAACGGATTCCTTGTCGGCCCTGAAGCCATCGTCACATTCGACAGACACATTCACGAAGACAACCTCACGACCGGGTTCGTATGGTGGGCTGAACATGTAAATGCCATTGGGCGGATGATCGGGCACTACGCAATTGGAATAACTGCTGAAACATTGAAAAATACAGTGAAAATCGGTTATAGCGACCTTCAAAGGAACACAAAAATTGGTCGTAATAAACGGATAGTCATTATAAGCAATATTAAATCTTTGTAGGCATTCAACAGGGACCTTGCCATTTGGTCGCTGTAACCGATATGTCGTTATAACCGAAGTCGTTATATCCGGTTTCTACTGTATAGGTATTATTGTATATTGTATTCTTTTTTCATTGATCAAAATGGTAAACACACAGTTCACGATATAGAACTAAACAAACAATACGAACAAATTCTAAATGAGTAAATCACTGAGTCAACTCTCTTTGATAATGCCTAATGTACTATCGCGGTCAAAGGAGCAGTCCCACCGTAAGGAAAAATTTCGTGTGCACATTTTGTATTTATCTTTGTTACGTTTCTATGACGTTACTATGACAACCTCAATTCAACGTTAGACAAATTTGTATGAAAAGTGGGTCTGCTCCATTGACCGCGATAGTACAAATTCCATCTTTAAAAAGAGTTCAGTGACCATGGCGACCGTATATTTGTTTACGTTTTTGATCAATAGAAAAAGAATAGATCAGAAACTAGCTGGTGCCCGCAACTTTGTCCGCGTTGAAAAATAAAAGATATAACCGTTCATGGTAACGACACCAGCAATATTTTTGCAATAAAGACAAAATGTTTTTATTGCAAAAATACAATTCATATTGTATGTTGCAAAAATTATTATTGTTGTTTTATTCAATACTAGCTGGCGCCGGCGACTTCGTTCGCGTTGAAAAAGAAAAAAGTAGCCTATCATATATTATGTCCTGTACGTCTTAAATGTTTCTGTATCAAGTTTCATGAAAATCAGTTAATTATACATACATACATACAGAAAAAACCACTTCTGTTTTCACCAATGGATAGAGTGGTTCTCGAGGAAGGTTTTAGTATATCATTTACAGTTACATGGGCGAAGTCGCGGGCAGCAGTTAGTTTGTCCTATAACTTACTTCTTGTCCTTAACTGTACAATACAATTCGTCGCTTCTGTCATAGCAATCGTTCTTTCCATCGCATCTCTCTTTATTTTCTATACAACCACCGTCTTTGCATCGCCATTGAGTGCTGGAAAATTATAAATTTTATTAAGACGACATACAAAATGACCCGTTGACGACCCGTTGGACGAGTGGCAAGGGTGCTTGCCTAACGCCTCAGGGGCCCCGGGTTCGATTCCCGGCGGGGTCAACTTTGGAAATTTTAATGTAATTTTCAAAATTGACTCTGGTCTGTATTTGAAAAGTAGTGGCAGGGCACACTGCGTTTCGCAGTCATTTGGGCAGCCCGTCTGGCGGCAGTAACCACCACCTTACAGAATACCACAGTGAAATAACAGCATTATGTGCTGTTGTGTTTCGGTGTGTGAGTAAGGGATGCCAGAGCCTATTACCCCCCATCCCTTCCTTATCCCTTATCCTTAATCCTATGGTCTACAGCGCACTTGTAGCACTTATGGCGTTGCTTGTGTTATAGGCGATGGTAGCCACCTACCATCAAGTGGACCGTCAGCCTGTCTGTCGACCTTAACATAACACTCTGTTCCAGGGTTAGGTTACTTTAACACTCTGTTCCAGGGAACCCGGGTTCGATTCCTGAGACCCATTTTGGAAATGAACTTTTAAAATTTGGATAATGCTTTAAAATTTGGATAGTGCTTTAAAATTTGGATAAGAGGGGTGCTCTTCCAGAAGACCACCACAGATATAACAGCATGTGTGCTGTTGTGTTGCGATGAGTGAGTAGGGGATGTCAGAGCCAACTTGTAGCACCTGTAGCGTTGCTTGTGTTTTAGGCGACGGTAGCCACATACCATCAAGTTGACCGTCACCCTGTCTGGCAATCTCCACATAAAAAAGTTATTAAAAAATTATAGCTTAAACTCACCTAGTGCACCAATTGGCACTGTTATTTGGAAGTTTTTTGATCACATCTAAATCTGAAAATATTGAATATGAAGTCTGTTATTTCACATTAGTACTTCCCGGACATTTTGAGAACATTAAAAATATTGATTTTTTAAATTTCCAAAATGTCCCAAGAGGGATATTTCTTGTGGGACATTTTGGGAATAGACCTGGCAGTAGGTACCAGACAGCTATTTTGAGTTCTAATACCCATAATGATAGACAGCCAATCTCCGGTAGATGGCATCATAAAAAGAAGAAGTATAAAAGTAAGATAAAAATAAAGAAGTAAGAATTTTGGTTATTATTTAGAATTAAGTTTTTCATACTTTAATCCCAATTAGTAATCTTTTACTTGAAGAAAAATTTTGAAAATTTTTTTGTAAGATTCAGAAACTAGACGCTTGGAGCTACAATTTCTTTTTTTAAATTATTACTGTACGATCATTCGTCTTCAAGTTACAGCTTTGAATGACAAAATAACATAAAAAATTAAATTTTTTTTTGCTCCTTTAATTTTTGTGAGGAGCATATTAGCAGCTTAAAAATTAAAGGGCCATAAAACAAAAAAATCCAAAAATGTTTTTATTGCAAAAATACAATCACAATCCTTCATATTGTATGTTGCAAAAAGACCATAATTGTTTTATTCCATATTTAGTATATTTTGATATATTTTTTTATATTCAAAAATATAATATTATTATGCTTATATCTCCTCTAGAATTCAGTTTATTATAAATGTACTTAAAACATTTATTGCTAGTTAAAAATACGCTTCTAACGATGTATATATCGATGTATATATTTGATATATATCTAATAAGAAAAATAGACAAAAAATAATTTAATTTTTTTCTATTAGATCTCCTGTAAAAAGTGTAATTTTGATTTGTGGCCCTTTAGTTTTTAAGCAGCGATTTTAGTATGCATTCAACCAAAGATTTAAATCGAGAGATGCGGCATTACTAGCGAAAGTGTGTTACAAAATACACCATACATTATACTAAAGACAAAAGTATAAAATACATATACCTTTGTCTAAACACACTTTTAAACACAGACAACACATTCCTTTCTTCAAACGTGACTGTGACGATAGCGACGCTCTCAACAAGCGACCGTCACTCACTGTAGCTGGCGTGCAACTGTAGTTGGGTTGAGCGCCTGCGCCCAACCCATTGTTAAAAAATTTCGGTGTATTTTTAGTATGGCGCGAGGAGATTACGCCGCATCTTTCGATTTAAATCTTTGCATTCAACCATTATTAAAACTTACTTTCGCATTTAGGCATTTCGTTCATCCATGTCCCGTTAATGCATATGATATCTTTGATCGTTGCGTCGTAGCCGTCGTCGCAGTTGATATGAAGGAGCACAGTGTCATATTCTTCACGAGGTGACGCTGGTACTGTTGTGTTTACGTCTACGCGACGTGTGTATATCCCATGGTCGGGATAGGGAGGCAGTGTACATGAGGCGTTACTGAAAAGTACGTTAAATGCATACGTCTTCTCCGATACGGCTGGAGCGTTTAGGAAGAAAATTCACAAAGCATTTGAGCGCAGTAAGAATCACCGGGGTGAAAATAATTGATGGTGTTCTGACATCCTGAAGTTGCATTGCATTGTATGTAACTTCTGCATGTAGTGCGGCTTAGGCTATTTGTATATATATATGTATATCTTTAGTTATAATTATGTCTTATAATCAAAGTATATCTGTAGTTATAATTATGTTTTTCTATTGTAGTATAAGTATTGTAGTATAAGTATTGTAGTATAAGTTCTTGTTACCGTTTTTGTGGCAAATGCTGTATACGCCTGTAATTGGTACTCGTGTCAGCCGAAATACAATTTAAACTTTTATATAATGAATAATGTTAACACGGGTACTGTTGGTGTATCCTAAATAAATAAATAAATTAAAAAAAAAATGCAAAGTAGTTTTATTAACCGACAGACAGCTCTTGGGAGAATTGTATCGAGAGCTCTCTCGTTTATAAGCGAGTAACAAAGTAATACCACGTAACACTAAAGTCTGTTTTTTAATCTCAGACAAAAATGACATATGCAAATGTCAAGTTTGCATATGTGTCGTTCATTGTAAAAGTGAACTATCTCCTTGTAACTGAATTTTAGAATAACGAGCTTTTTGCGAAATATAGTGTAGGAAAAATAATATAAACATTCATTCATTGTTTTCATCTATGGGATTTTAATGTAACTATTGGAGTTACTTCACTTTTATATTGAAAGTTAACTAAATGTGATACTATTAGGCAAGAAAAGATGGTTTTAAAATAGGGAGTTACACCACTTTTACAATGAACGACACATATAATGATACCATGTAATGCATGTCACATGTAATGTCATTTTTGTCTGAGATTAAAAAACAAACTTTACATATTATAAAACACAGTCCTCTGCCGCGTCTGTCTGTCTGTCTGTTCACGATAAACTCAAAAACTAATGCACCGATTTTCATCCTATTTTCACCAATGGATAGAGTGGTTCTCGAGGAAGTAACGTTCCTAAAAGTGTGTTATTTTATTGATGTAAATTATAGCTAGACACTGTAATTATATGTTTAATTTGTAGAGTATATGTATAATTTTAAAAATTTTCGTCGTTTAATTTAATTGCTTCTGATGTATAACTTAAAACGAAGACCAGTTTATTTTGATGAAGAATTTCTAATTCCTCTTTAAAAATATATGTTTGTTTAATATTACATTAAAAATAAGTACATTACTAAATATTTTATTGTTTATATACTAATATAAACAAAATGGTAGCCCATATTTGGTTACTTTTCTCTAATAAATTTTCACTCACATCGAGCACTCCCATTCGTCACTGCTGTCTGGGCAATCGATGTATCCGTCGCATCTATTTGTTTCGTTGACGCACGAACCATCGTTGCAAGTCCATTCATTGGCTCTGAAATGGAAATCTTCTTATATATAAAAGGTGATGTGTGTATGTACTTATGTCCCGCAGGCTTATTATCTAAATACGTCTGCCGAGCGACAGGCAAAAATGCGAAAAATTTGTGCAATATCACACTAAATCGTATCACGTAGCTCATAACACTAGTGTAGTTTACGTAAAAATTAACGATTTAGTGTGATATTGCAGAAAATTTTCGCATTTTTCGCCTGTCGCTCAGCAGACGTATTTAGATAATAAGCCTGCCGTATGTCTCCTATTAGACTTCAAAACGGCTGAACCAATTTAGATGAAACTTTCAGACAATCTTCAGATTAGTGTAGCGGGTGTTCCTGTGAAGTTTGGTAGCGATCGGATGCGGATGAAGTCGCGGGCAAAAACATTAGTAGGATACAAAACATGAAAATTTATAACCTGTATAAAAGTGAACAAAATACAAATGAAACACTGACATTTTGAAACCAAAAGTCTGACGATTTGAAATTCTGTGTGTTGCTAATTGCCTATAGCCGTGTCGGTAAAGCCGGGCAATTGCCGAATGACGTTTTGAAACTGACGTTTTGGGACCAAACCAAAATTTCGATAAGTGAGTAAGGATGCCAGATGCCTTAATCCTACTGTAGTCGGCAGAGTACTTGCAGCACTCTGACACAGTTTTTTTGAATGGAATATTTTCCATACAATACAAACAACTGTCCAACCAAGGCCTTAACTTTTTTTTATTAGAGATGGATTTGCTCTTGGCCAGCATCTAGCCGTGTAGATAAGATGAGGACTATGATGGAGCGAACTCAGAAGATGCCTCACTCGAAGTTTGAAAAGATTTGGGTTATATGAGCTCGGAAATTCAGACTCCAGCGGGAAGTTCCAAATCTTCGCAGTGCGCATTATAATGGACGAAATAGACGATCAAGCGTTTGGCGTGACGACAAAATGACGTGAGGCAACGGCGCCGATTTTACATACAGTTTTTGACATCAAGCCATCAGTTTTTACCATACACGATCAAATTTTGGCTTCACACCAGTTAATTTGACGCGATGGACTGCGTGTATTTGGTCCATTAGGGATGTTTTAAAACGCTTTGTCCGAAAAAGGGATTTTAAAGACGGGAATGTTAACCATTTGTACGTCTGTATGTTCGATGGAAGAAAGGGGAAGGTGGTATGAGCTCATGCAGCTCCTGAGCACACTAGCCGAAGTACGTCTTATAAAAGACACATAGACTGGCAATTTTGCGTCTAAAATAAAAAAAAATAAAAAATATTGTTATAATAAATAATGTTAATAATGATACACTAGAACTAGAGTCAACCAACAGTTCGCTGCGTCCCACAGATCTTCGGAAATTCGCGCTGCCCCGCTAGAGATATGGCACCGCCAAAGGTTTAAATCGAAGATGCGGCGTAATCTCCTCGCGCCATACTAAAAACACACCGAAATTCTTACAATGGGTTTAGCGCAGGCGCTACACCCAACTACAGTTGCACGCCAGCTACAGTGAGTGACGGTCGCTTGTTGAGAGCGTCGCTATCGTCACAGTCACGTTTGAAGTAAGGAATGTGTTGTCTGTGTTTAAAAGTGTGTTCAGACAAAAGTATATGTATTTTATACTTTTGTCTTTAGTATAATGTATTTTGTACCACACTTTCGCTAGTAATGCCTCATCTCTCGATTTAAATCTTTGGGCACCGCTAAAGAATAGAGCGTGCCACGGAATTGTCTAGCTCGAAAATTCAATCACGTGTTTAGTCACGAACAACAAGCGAGCGAACAAATGCTATTGGTCCGGCAGTTGTGTGCGTGTAAGTGCGTACGCCGGGTCGGTTGTCATTGTGTGCTATTTGTACGTGAGTGTGCGTAATTTTAGTGGCACGGTTGTTTGTTCTAATATGCCATATCTCTAACGGGGCGCCCGGCCGCGCGCATTTCCAAAGATCTGTGGTGCGTCCTCTAATCCGGTATTGATAGTGGGTTTGTTACTAAGAATGTGAAGGAAATATAAATTTTGATATAAACTTTCTCTCACCTGCATATGTATTCCACAGGAGCAGAATCGACCCCACCTTTACTGGAACCTCCACCAGCATCGCCTAAAAGTAATATTTTTTCTATGTTATTATTTGTATAACTTAGGGCCTCTATCACCAATTACAAGTAACGTGTTGATTAGTTACTTTTAGAAATAATTTTAGGTTTTATTAAATTATGCACTCGGTTTACTGCATCCTTCGATAGGCGATTTTTTTTTTATTATTTTCTTTTTAATGTTTGGGACTTTTACCGTAAAGACAAAGGTATATCAGCTCCATTATCCCTGGTGACTTTAAATGGCGGTTAGCCTACTTGACAGATGGTGAAAGAGGCCCTGAGTCTGCTAGAGTTAAAGCGTAATCAAATAGTGTTAAAATAGCGCAAAAATTAAAATGTTAATTATATGCACAAAGATAATATATTAGAAACCTTAAATTCTGTATTCTAGAATCACTAGAATGATTCTAAAAAGCTATGTTAATTAGAGCCTATGTTATATTAGGTTTACATACTGCAGAAGAAAATAAAGAATAAATAAGTACAATGACACATATTATACGTAAGTAATATAAAATAATAATAAAGGGTAGGTATATATTGTCGTTATCAAACCGAAATCTGCTACGAGTATTAATGTGCATTTTTTGAGATTCCAACATTTTGACCTTAGTAAAAAGTTCACTGTATATCTATCGTATAAAAAAAACTAAGTTTTTATGAGTACGATTGTCGAACTACATTATGTGGAAATTTACTCAAATGTTAAATAAATATCCTCATCCTTATCTTTATCCTCATCTTCATCCTCATCCTCATCATCATCCTCATCCTCATCCTCATCCTAATCCGCATTATCATCCGCATTATCATCATCATCATCATCCTCGTCCTCATCCTCATTATCATCATCATCATCATCCTCGTCCTCATCCTCATACTCATCCACATCTCCATTCTTATCCTTATCCTTATCCTTATCCTTATCCTTATCCTTATCCTCACCCTTAATCCTTCTGTCGTCGACACTCGACAGCGCATTTGAAGCGTCTATTGCGCTGTTTGTGTTATAGGCGACGGTAGCCACCTAACATCCATCAAGTAAACAGTTAAGTAGCCGACAACATAAAAAAATTATAATAAATAAACTATCAAATTTTCATGTATAATAGAAATATTTTTTTACAAAACACAAATAAAATATTATTTTTTTTTTAATTTTTCAAGAACACTTTTTTTTGTCAAAATCCTTAATTTACTTTTTGCACATAGCAGATTTTGGTTTGATAAAGACGATAGGAATGTCAGAAAAATTGAGAAGATTCTTATGTGGGGGTTACGTGGAAGAGGAATAATTAATATTAAAGGATATTAAAGAAAATTAAAGGATATTAAAGAGAACAGAAGAATTTAGAAGAAGAAGCATTTCATACAGAAGGTTACAAGGTTAATTTTATTTTAAATTAGTTTGTTATTTTAGCATAGATTTGTTATTTTGTATTTCCATTACCTTCGCGTAAATGATCTTAACTTTTATGTATTTGCTCACCTCCAGACAAAGGCTGACCTATGCCCGTGCTGGATGATTTTGACGAAGCAGTATTACTATTAGTAGTTTCTTTATTCTTAGATTGTTTCTTAGATGTATCAGACTTAGGAGATTTTACATCTTGACCAGACTCTCCTTTAATCTCTGGGCTTTCATTTGTAGATTTCGTCTCCGAACCTGCAGCCTTTTGGTTTGATTGAGTTTCATGTTTTTGATTTGCAGATTTCGTATCTGAAGTTGGTTGTTTTTGTTGTGTAACATCCGAATTCGCTAGATTTTGTTTCGAATCAATTTTTAAAATTGAAGGGTTCGGATGTTTCGATTCTGACTCTGTGGTTAATTTATTATGATTCAAATCATTTCCTGAAGATGATGGATTTCGGTTTGTATTCTCCAACGCTAAAGTTGATGGATTATTATTTGCTGAATCTACGCTCGAAGTAATAGATTTCTGGTTCGCAGAATCAATTACCGACATAAAAAGTTGTTGGCTTGCAAAATCAGAAATTGAAGTTTTTTCTACATTATCGGATTCTTTCATTGCTTCAAGTATTTTGGGTATAAGTTCTGGCAGCTTTTCTATTAAACTAAAAGCTGATCCTAAAACTGATTGCTTCGCTACTTTGTTAGAATCATTTTCTGAATGATCCTGTTTTTGAGCTTTTGAAGAATCTGTACTTAATACTTTTTGAAGAGTTATCGAAACTTCCTTCGATGGACTCTCCTTACTAGTGCCTTTTTGGGATTGTGACTGTTGAATTTCTCTTTGTTGTGGTTCATTCGATTGCGGTCTGTTTGAAATACTTTGCGTATGAGCTTCATCGAATTCAACAGAAGGAATTTGTTTACTTGAAGCCAAATGAGACTCTTTATCGGCGCTAATTGTAGACGATGATTGTTTTGGGTCACTTTTAAGCGATGGTTGTAAGCTTTCAGTATTTTCGAAAGTCTTACGAGATGGTGGTAAGCTATTATCTTTCGACAAAGTTCTTCGAGGAGGTGGTGGGATATCATCATCGTCGTCAGTATTGCGAGGTGGTTGTAAACTATCACTATTTGAGGAAGTCTTACGAGATGGTGGTAAGCTATCATCTTTCGACAAAGTTCTTCGAGGAGGTGGTGGGATATCATCATCTTCGTCAGTATTGCGGGGTGGTTGTAAGCTATCACTATTTGCCAAAGTTTTACGAGATGGTGGTAAGCTATCGTCTTTCGACAAAGTTCTTCGAGGAGGTGGTGGGATATCATCATCTTGGTCAGTATTGCGAGGTGGTTGTAAACTATCACTATTTGAGGAAGTCTTACGAGATGGTGGTAAGCTATCATCTTTCGACAAAGTTCTTCGAGGAGGTGGTGGGATATCATCATCTTCGTTAATATTGCGGGGTGGTTGTAAGCTATCACTATTTGCGGAAGTCTTACGAGACGGTGGTAAGCTATCATCTTTCCACAAAGTGTTACGAGGAGGTGGTGGGATATCATCATCTTCGTCAGTGTTGCGGGGTGGTTGTAAGCTATCACTATTTGCGGAAGTCTTACGAGATGGTGGTACTTTATCATCTTTCGACAAAGTTCTACGAGGAGGTGGCGGGATTTCATCAACGTCATCAGTTATTCTAGGTAGTAACCTATTATCTTTCTTAGATGGTTTTGAACTATCACTTTTTGATAGAGTTCTATCCGGTGGAGGAATGCGATCATCATTCGCTAATGGTTTCCGGGGTGGCAATCTTCTTGTACCTGTTGGGAGATTTCGTGTATTGGCACGTAAATCAGGCCTTGCGCGTTTTCTTGGTTCAACTCTTGTTCGGGTCCCAGTTCGCGCATGCGATACAACTGATGTTCGCATTCTGGTGCGTGATCTGTTCACACCAGAACCAGATCTTCGACGTTTTCTGATAGATCTCGGTGGCGTTGGTTGTATTTCGATTCCAATAGTTGAAACCTTCGACAGTGGAAGACTATTTGAATCTGTACGCATTTGTGCTGCATCCGAATATTCCCACGGAGCCAATAGTATGTTTTTGTATGCTTAAATGAAACAATATAAATTCTTAATAACAAAAAATATGTGGGATAATATGCGCTTTGTGACTGAATATTGAAACTTAATAATAACATTTACAATCCGTAGAACTCTACGGAATGTAAATGTTATTATTAAATACCATTAAATGCTTATTAAAAAATAATTTTGTATTTCTTTGATTTGGAAAATCCCAAGAACGGTAAAAGGTTGCATATCATTGCCACAGATGACTTTGTGTTGCAATAACTTGATAACTTGAAACTTAAAGTTTAGAGTATCGAATAAATAAGTTCTCATGTGTGCGTGTAACTTTTATATAATTTTTCACGAAAGGTTTATGTACACGTCGACTGCCGATCGTATAATCCGGCAATTTGTGATGTGCCTAGGCAGATCGTGATATAGCGGTGTTTCATGAAGTTGCAAAGTGATCAACAAAGTGGTTTTCAAATTACATTTAATCAACAACTAATTCCAATCTCACATTTCAATGGAGAGCCAAATCGTCGAACGATCTGACTAATATTAGTTAGGAACTTCATGAAACGGCGCTATATCACGAAATGCCCCCTTGTTACGCAAGAGCAAATGTGATTTTTCCCCTACTTATATCACGAAATTCCCAGGAACATTTGAACTGCCAGATTATACAATCGGCCGCCGACATAATATAATAAAACCGCCGACATAATATAATTAATTTTTTATGTAAACAGATAAAAGTACATAATATTTTGTGTAATCAAGTTGCCGAAACTGTGCGAGTCTGTCCGTTTCACCTAACTTCTAACTATTAGACCCTCAAACTGATTTTATTTCGGGAGGGATAAACGAGGAAGGTAGGTTTGTGTATATAAAAAATCATTCTGGGTGAAGTCGGGAGCTGGTCGTTAGTTATGGATAAGGACTGAACTTGATGATAAAATAAAAAAAGGGAAGGTTAGGGAAGGGAAAGCTATGTATAAATGATCTTAAAATAATAAATCATATTATTATTATTGTATTAACGCACATAATTAATTGAATATTTTAGATTCGTTACTACAGTTTAGTAGTGTTATTTACTTTATTATTAATTTGTTAATTATTTTCTCACCTGTATCCAATTTTTGCCCTAGATATGGGTTAGGGGAATTAGGGGAAGCAGAAAAAGTGTTAGAATAAAATGATGAAGACTTCCTAGAACTGAGAACCGTTCCGTCATTTAGGAACTCTTGGTTACTACTTGAATTAGATGTGAAAATATGTGCTGGAATTTGACTCTCAGGGCCAATATTTTCATCATAAGGATGCATCTGAGTTTTCAAATTTATTTTATCAACTTTAAGCTGAGATCTCTCGGGATCAAAAGGCGGCGATATGAGATTATTATAAGGCGGGTATTTGTTAGGACCAAATCTGTCATGCAGAGGTAAGATACCATCATCAATTGGAATACGCCTCTCAGGGCCAAAAGCTGGGGGTACGCTGTCATCTATCTCAGGACTATCGGGATTGTCCATCTCAGGACCATCCGTTTCAGGGTCAAACGGCAAATGCCTTTTGTGTCCATAATCAGGAATTTGTTCCATGGAATCAACAATTGAAGATACTCTTTCATCATTAATAGATATGTCAAAATTTTGGTTCAAAGGTGGATGCATTCTGGACATATGCCTCTCAGAGTCCAATCGCAAAGGCATTATGACGCCATTATTTGACATATGCCTTACAGCATTCAATTGCGAAGGTAACTTGCGGCCATTACCAAGCATATGTCCCATAGGACCATACGGCATAGGATGTATAGGCATATGTCCCATAGGACCATAAGGCGGAGGGATAACATGTGGATTATTAGACAGTGGTGTGTATTCACTATTAAAGTTATTTGAAACGAACGGATTTGGGACTGGAGGTAACGGTGGTCTCTGCATCGCAAAGTTAAACGGCAATGGTACGTTGTCACCATTATTAGGCATGTATCTATTGGGGTCAAAATTTGAAGGCGCATCCCCACGTATTGGATAACCGTACCTCCTACCAATGTAGATATTCTGGTGATTATTAAGACCCAAGGTATTTGCGGGTCCGTTAATATAGTTAATAGGCAATGGATTGTTAATACCAAAAGTTAAAGATGTGGGAGGACCATAAGACGGAGGTATCTCAGGATCGAATGGCGAACCAAACGTCGTACGAATACTACGATGATATGGTTTATTTGGGTCTTTGTGCTGACCAATAAATAATATGTTATTTATAGCAGCTCGTGTTTGTCGTGCCTCTGGTTCACGTGTTAATCTCATGCCAGTATTCTTTTGCAATACAGGATTTAATGAAGAATTGTTTGGTCCTTCAAATGAACTTGCAGCTACCCATGAAAGACGTGGTGGTTGTGTTGTACCCGGAGATTTTCCTGGAGGCAACCAGTTTAATGACAGTATAAACAATATTATAAATTCTTACCGAGTACGCAAAATTATTAGCATAAAGAAATTTTGGGCGCAGATCTGTCTGCCGTAATTATTATTATTGAGACAGAACTTTTTAATTATGTATAAATATTTTTTTTTTAAATGCGGATTTTTTAAATTTATTAAATCAATTTGAATGATGTGTTGATGGTTCCAAAAGTATTTTCTCCCAAACTTGCAACAGAATATTAGCTGAGGATTTGATGTCTGTGGCTTGGTTATATTTTCCCCAAATTTCTTCACAATTCAGCATCACTCAGTTATGTGACAAAATTGTACTCTACAAAATTGTAGAGATTTGACATACGTAAGACCAATTTAGTAACAACATTTAAATTTGTTGCTATTAAGTAACTCCTGTTTTCCTGGCTTCATTGTCCTTTTTAACAATTCCTCTGTTATTTAAACATTTTTTTCTCCATTCATCTCTATCGGTTGTCAAGTAAACATTCGCTTTAATTTGTGCCTCGTCTTGAAAGTAAGATTTTTAAAATACTCATAATCTTATTGGTAACCATGAACTTTCTAGGTCATGTTGATAACAAAGAACTTACAATTTTTTTTTGCCATAGCATCTTCTCCAAGAGCGTCTTTGTTATCTTTCTTAGTAAGTACTGAAGAATACAAAATATTGATCAACATGAATATTTCTTTCCTTAAATCTATTCAACGATAACAGTTATTGAAATGCCAACACCATCATCCAATAAAATAAGTAGAAATAAATATTTGAAAGTATAAATATTGAAACATTGTTATTGTTACAGCATAAGCTTTGTTATTTCGTGCTTTGTTATTGAAGGCATAGATTTATTGGTTGCTTTTAATTTGTTAATTCGATAAAAATCATGTTATTACCTCATATTTTTTTTATTATATTAAATGTTTATTATCTCTCTCACCTGACGATAATGGTTGACCTATATTGGGGGATATGGATATTGAAGAACCACCAGAAGACGCTGAAGATATGATTGATGTTGATTTCTTTGAACTTTCAGATTCAGATTGCTTCTTCTCTTTGTCAGTATCCGAGTCTGAATCGGAAGACTTATCTGACTTATCTGACTTTTCTGACATTGCAGAGGTTTGTTTTTGTTTTGCATCAGATTTCCCCATTTTACCCACTGCTTTCAGTAAAGTTTCTGTCCACTTTTGTTTCGGTGATTCAGCTTTTGATGTCTTTGAACCGTCGGACATTTTATCTGTTGATTCTGATCCTGAAGTAGAAGGTTTTTCTTTTCCATTTGTTGCTAATATTTCAGGCTGTTTTTGGTTCGTGGACTCAGATTTCGAAGTTGATGGTTTTTGATTAGTTAATTCCCCCTCTGGATTCGAAAACTTTTGATCAGAAGGTAATGTTCCTGAATTTGGCGATCTTTGATTTGGGGATTCCATCCCCGAAGATTTTTGCTTGGTACTGACATCTTCTACTTTTGCAACCACTTTAGGTACAGTTTCACTATTTCCCGTGTTTCCTGAATTTCTAGTGTTTGAATTTTTTCGGTCTGTATTAGTATCTTGTTTCGGGGACTGCTCTTGTGATACTTTTGGTCGTATCATCGGACCCCTTAAACTTTTATTCAAAGGTCTCCCAGGAATAGGTCCCGGTGCGGCACCAGCAGGTGTAGGTCCTCTAGGGCGAAACTGCGGAGTTTTACCTGGACCAGTGGGTACAGGTCTTCCAGGAACAAATGGTGGAGGTTTGCCTGCACCAAAAGGTTGAGGTCCGCCAGATGCAGTGCGTGGCGGTGGCGGAGGTCTAAACGACGGAGGCGGTATAGGTCGTGGTCCCGGAGGCGGTATGGGTCGTGGTGCCGGAGGCGTGTATACTGTCGGAGGTCTCACAGGAGCCATACGTATAGCTGACATACTTGGACTAAAACTTCTAAAACTAGTGGTCGGACCTATTAATATACTTGAAGTTAACCATGACAGCGGTGATTTCTCTGTTGTACCGGAGCTTATCCCTGAAGTGAATAGTATGTAATATTAAAATAATGGTAATCAAAAGAATATTTAAACGATTATTTTCCAGAGATTGTTTATAAATTAGCTGTCGTTGCGAAACTATAAAATACGACTTATTTAATATCCGTATAGTACGTACCTAGTTCTATTTGATTAGTGGATGGGTAGGTTTTGACGGCTCGACGAAATTGAGGTGAATAAAAAACAGAATTTTTAAAGTTTTGGATCATATTTCTTCAGTTCCGAAACTAAACACAAGTATATATTATTAGTGAAATAGAACTACTTACTATTAGTGAAATTTATCACGTGCAATCAATATTAATACCGCGGTCCGTAAGTTTCTACTTTAAAGGAAAAACTACCTTCAACTAAAATTTTGACAGATAATTCACACATTTTGTCGATAATTTAGCAGAGCTTTCAGCAGAGCAGCATCTATGACGGATAATCAGATTCTAAATACACTCAAAACGCCATCGTTCAAAAACTAATGTGTGAAATCCTTTATGGAAGGATATATGTAATTAATAATCTATCTGTATGCCAAGTTTTATCCAAATTATCCAAACATCTTACGCGTTTTTAATACCTGGGGCCCTACTACTACTACTAGAACCCTTCGACTTTTTAAAAAAATCAACCTCAAAGTAGAAAGTGCCTTAATATCCCGTAATATGGTATATTTACCTTATTCTACAATATCGTCTAGTTCTTCTAAACGATAAATAGCTTGTATAATATGTTTTACAATATATTCTAGTTCTTCTAATTGATAAAGCGCTTCTATAATATGTTCTACAGTATGTTACAGTTCTTCTAATTGATAAAGCGCTCCAATAATATGTTCTACAGTGTGTTCTAGTCCTTCTAATTGATAAAGCGCTTCTATAATATACTCTACAGTATGTTGTAGTTCTTCTAAATGATAAATAGCTTCTATATTATGTTCTATAGTATGTTACAGTTCTTATAATTGATAAAGAGCTTCAATAATATGTTCTACAGTGTGTTGTAGTTCTTCTACTTGATAAAGCGCTTCTATAATATGTTCAACAGTATGTTGTAGTTCTTCTAAATGATAAATAGCTTCTATAATATGTTCTACATTATGTTGTAGTTCTTCTAACTAAACGATAAATAGTTTCTACATTATGTCCTAGAGTATGTTAGTTCTTTTAAACGATATAGCGCTTCTATAATATATTCTGAAATACTTCCAAAGACGAAACATTTACTGATTAAACTTTTTTATAACATATTCGAATTTTTTTAAATTTTTTTTAAATTTAGATGGGTTTGCTCTTGGCCAACATCCAACCGTGTAGCGAAGATGAGGCCTATGATGGAGCGAGCTCACCGCAGAAGATGCCTATTCCCTCGAATTTTGAAAATATTTGGATTATACGAGCTCTGAAAACATATTCTAGTAATGGTATAATTATAATATTGGTACTCACGGACACATTTAGGAGTTTTCCCACACCATTTTCCGTTCGAGCAGAACTGGTACTTATCACCGACCATTACGTATTCAGGTAGGCATTTGTATTCAAAAAACAGGTAGTCGTAGTGTTTACCGGAAGGCAGAGATGGAGTTATTATCATGTTTGGAATAGGGCCCGGAGAGTAACAGCTTTCGAACCTGGAATATTAGCACCATCCTTACATATCCTTACATAATTATAAAACAGTCCTCCGCCGCGTCTGTCAGTCTGTCAGTCTGTCAATCTGTCAGTCTGTCAGTCTGTCAGTCTGTCAAGCTGTCAGTCTGTCAGTATGTCAGTCTGTCAGTCTGTCAGTCTGTCAGTTTGTCAGTCTGTCAGTCTGTCAGTCAGTCTATCTGTCTGTCAGTCTGTCTGTCAGTCTGTCAGTCTGTCAGTCTGTCAGTCTGTCAGTCTGTCAGTCTGCCAGTCTGTCAGTCTGTCATTCTGTCAGTCTGTCAGTCTGTCTGTCTGTCAGTCTGTCATTCTGTCAGTCTGTCAGTCTGTCAGTCTGTCAGTCAGTCTGTCAGTCTATCAGTCTGTCAGTCTGTCAGTCTGTCAATCTGTCAGTCTGTCAGTCTGTCAGTCTGTCAGTCTGACAGTAGTCTGTCAGTCAGCCAGCCAGTCAGTCAGTCAGTCAGTCAGTCAGTCAGTCGGTCAGCCAGTCTGTCAGTCTGTCAGTCTGTCAGTCTGTCAGTCTGTCAGTCTGTCAGTCTGTCAGTCTGTCAGTCTGTCAGTAGTCTGTCTGTCAGTCTGTCAGTCTGTCAGTCAGCCAGTCAGTCAGTCAGTCAGTCAGTCAGTCAGTCAGTCAGTCGAAAGCTACGTTATCTATAAGTAGAAAGCTACGTTATCAGCGAGTAGCATTTAGTGACTCACAAAAAGTATTGCTTACATGGTATCATTGATGTTCACCAGCTTGGGCTGTACAGTGTCACAAGTTGTGACGTCATCGCACAAGTCGTTGACTGAACTGTCACATTTACCCTCCGGACATCGCACCCAACGCACTTCAGACGTCCATATTGTACTGAAATTTATAAAAATTATTAGCTTCGTCCGCGTTGAAAAAGAAAAAAGTAGCCTATCCTGTGTCCCGTACGTCTAAATGTTTATCTACCAAGTTTCATGAAAATCAGTTAATTCGTTTAAGCGCATATTTCACAAACGTCAATTAGGCCGAACTGTCATTTAAAGTCACCGGTAACCGGGAATAATTTAGCTGATATACCTTTGTTAGTACGGTAAACGTCCCAAACATTAAATAGAAAATAATAATAAAAAAAAACGACTATCGAATGATGCAGTAAACCGAGTGCATAATTCAATATAACAGAAAATGATTTCTAAAAGTAACTAATCAACGCTTTACATGTAGTTCGTGAAAGAGACCCTGAGAGTTATGTAGGAACATACATACATACAGAAAAAATTGTAAAAGTAGTCAATTTAGTTTCAGTATCATGTATAGAGCCTATAAACACGATATCTCTGAAAACAAAGTAACTTACTCCATAACCAACCCTTACAGATTTATTATTAGTATTGATGGTTACTTCTCAGTACAGATCAGTCAAAAATTTACAAAAATTGCATTACGTAATACTTGAACTTCCCGGGCCTGTAAACGGGCTACATAAATTGCATCTTGTTGGCTATTTTTGTTGACCAATATAGCTCAGTATATTTGCAATTATACCCTTGCTGCAATTTCATTGTGCAATACATTGCCGAGTGTAGACCAGCAAGATTCTGCAACTGAATTGCAGAGTAATTTTGTGTTTACACACAGAGCAATATTGAGCCTAGATCTCAGTAGTTATGTTCGCAAGTTTCTAAATTTTTTATATGCCTCTTCGGTCGTTACATTAAATCCGCAATTACTGCCCAATTGCCCAAGCATCCTTCTTTTGGTTGCGATTTTTATAAGCACCTGATTCTACATCCCATAATTCCGGACGTATATGGATTTCATTAATGAAGTTCAAAACCTTTTAGTTGGACCACTCGGCCATGACTTCAGAATAAAATCAACAACGAACAGAATAAAATCAACAACGAACAGAATAAAATCAACAACAATGATCACAGAGCACGTGGTGAATAGTGCGGGCGGCGGTGTGACGAGGCGGGGGGAGGCGAGCGAGGGAAAAGAGATGCACCTATACATCAGAGCAAAGACGATATACGGCGATATTGCAGTAAAGTCAAAACTTGGTAAATCATTTGCAATCTAGCCGGCTAGACATTGAATACTTGCGACCAAAGATTTAAATCGAGAGATGCGGCATTACTAGCGAAAGTGTGATACAAAATACAACATACATTATACTAAAGACAAAAGTATAAAACACATATACCTTTGTCTAAACACACTTATAAACACAGACAACATATTCCTTACTTCAAACGTGACTGTGTCGATAGCGACGCTCTCAATAAGCGACCGTCACTCACTGTAGCTGGCGTGCAACTGTAGTTGGGTTGAGCGCCTGCGCCCAACCCATTGTTAAGAATTTTCGATGTGTTTTTAGTATGGCCCGAGGAGATTACGCCACATCTTTCGATTTAAATCTTTGCTTGCGACTACTCTGAAATATTTTGGCAATATAGCTGGGCTACACTGCAAGATTGCAGCAATTATTGCACTGTGTTGAGCGATATAAACGGCAACTTGGCGGCTATACTATTACAGCAAGAAATTGTCAATAAACTAGCCCGTTTACAGGCCCCATTCAAATCTTGCGTTTTTTGATGGCTTTCACATCGACCGGATCATTATGACACGTTGGAAGTGTGCAGTCCTACGACTGACAGTTTATTTTTGTTTTTGTGTGATATGCAAGGAGAATTTTGAATCTCTGGATATCAAATTCGGTCTAGTTCTAAATATAAATGCTCTTACCATTCTTCTCCTGGTTCTTTGTTCGCTGACAAACATTTGCTGTTGAGACTTATACATGTGTCGTCTTCAGAACACTGCAACTGGTAATCACTGAAACATAAAATTTTAGTTTTATTTTTTCAATTAAAGATTTAATCTATGTTATTACTAGTGACCCGCTCCCGGCATCGCTCGGGTTCAAAATAAAAACTATCGTATTTCTTAAGCCAAAAAGTGACGGATTCGGATCTTTCTTTTTCCTCGAATATCCGCGGATACGTATACGGATACGGATATCTGGCACATCACTAGTTATGACACGAGCCGCGAATATCCCGCTGAGAGAAACTGCGTCTCTGAACTTGTGTATCAGTCCTACCGTGATTTTATCTCATAGACCATAGATAATTATTTATGTAGGTACCCTATGTCTTTTCTGGTAGCCCAGACAACGTGTATGCAAAATTTCATCATGATCGCTACAGTAGTTTTTACGTGAAAGCGTAACAAACAAATTCCCATTCACATTTATAATATTAGTAAGGATTAGTAGGGAAGTACGGATTTTAAAAATGTTACCTATACTCTATTTTAACGTTAAGGTAATAGGAAAAATTATTATTTTATGTTTAATTGCAATAATACTTCGTGTATATTCTATTTTTATTATATTTCCTTCAAGCTACGAGTATCATAGGTCAGACCTGTGTACGCACGCATATAACTGTTATGCATACCTACTAGTGATGTGACGGATCGTTAAAAATGTAGATCCGCGGATACGGATACGGATCTTAACTTTCTTAGGGTCAGCGCCGACGGACGGAGTGGCGGCGAAGAGACTAATTTAGTTAACAATTTCAATTCAACCTAAAGTGCTCCTGAATACGACTGTATTTGGTATAATGAAATAAAATGACGGCGAGCGACTCAAAGCGCGGTCGAGAGGCGCGCGGCGAATAGACTCCAAGAGCCGGCGAGAGCAGGTTCGCGGTGAGGCGCGCTAGCTTTGCGACCTGTAACTGCTCTTAGGGTCAGCGCCTGTATCGATGCTATATTCGCTGCCACTCCGTCCGTCGGCGCTGACCCTTAGTCAATCGGTGTCGGTGCGCGTGACCTTGAAACAATAGTTGACGCCCCGCCACTTGACGTTTGCACTATAAAGGCCCCAAATGTTTCATTTTAAGAAATTAAAAATAATCTGAATGCAATATACATAATAGTTTTTCATCGCTACCTTATCACCTATATATAGAATTTCAGCTATAAATTAAAAATTAATAAAGGAAAAGATCGGTACAAAGATCCGTCAAAACGAAGTAACGGATACGGATACGGATATCCGGCACATCACTAATACCTACTAACCTTTTGAAGAGCCCGTTAAATGAGTTGTGAAGGTACTTGCCTAACCCGGGGCGGGTTTGATTCCCGGCGAGGTTAACTTTGGAAACTACCTTTTCAAAGTTGGCCCTGGTCTGGATTTGGAAAATGGTGGCATTGCGTTTCGCAGTTTTGTGCATATGCTGCGAAATAATAGCATATGTGCTGTTGTGTTTCTATGTGTGAGTAAGGGATGCGAGAGGCCGAGAGCCCATTACCCCATCTCTTCCTTATCATCCCTAATACTTACCCTTTTATTACCTTATCCTAATTATTATCCCTACCTATCTATTGTTATCCCCTAATTATTATCCTTAATCCTTACTGTGGTTAGCAGCACACTTGCAGCACATAACAATAATAATATCTTCACACATTCCACACAGTACCATTTAGTTCCACACAGCACCATTTAGTTCAGCACAGCAACATTTAGTTCCACACAGCACCATCTAGTTCCACACTAAGCAACTAATGATCGTATCATGAATACCAGACAGTTGATATACTAAATACATTACTTTTTTTTGTATAGACATACATATTATAAATACAAAACATCCACGATTCAGGTACAAAGGTAAAATGTCAACACATAAACATTTACCCCTAGCGGGATTCGAACCCGCAGCCGTTTGGTTTAACAGCTCTAGGGTTACTAGCCACTAGACCAAACGTGTCATTAGGCGACGGTAGCCATTCTACCATCAATTGGACCGTCATCCTGTCTGACGACATTTACATAAAAAAAAGATTTCTAACACGTCATACCTGCATTTGTTTTCGGAGTTGATTAAATCAGCAAAAGCAATGGTCACATCTGAAATAAAATTAGGTACAATTCTATAAAATAAAATCACATTATAAGGATATATATAATTGATTTTTTTTTTTTCATATATAAGTTAATTTTGTAGTTAAACAAATTTTTACTAACAATGTAATGATATATATATTTTTAAACAGCTGTTACCCGCGACTTCGTCCGCGTTCAAAATGTCATATAACCTAAAGCTTTTCTCTATAAATGGACACAAAAAGAATTTTTCAATTCGAACCAAACAAACAAACAATTCAGCTTTATAATTTTAGTAAGTATAGATAGCCTATGTTACTCGCTGATAGGTTTCTATAGATGAAATAATTTTTAAAATCGGTCTACTAGTTTTTGAGTTTATTAATTACAAACATTCAAATATATTAAGTATAGAGAATATATAGATTATTTATATCACACTGTTAATTAGTTCATTGTTGATAAATATTCACATATACTTATCTAAACTTTGCAAAGAATTCACATTTTATAATATTAAATTTTATGCCACAAGTAATATTTTATATTTCGAACACATAAAGTATAATAATTAATTTTCAATCGTGGATTTCCTTATTTAAAGAAACAAGTCACAGGTTAGAAGTAATCACAAACGTAATATTTATGTTTTACAATAAAAATAAGTAATACACAATCAAAGAACACTGTTACTTTTTTTAAAAATTAAATAAGAAAACTATATAACAACAAAATAACAAAAACAACACTCACAGAGCAAAACAACATACACGGTCGCCAACATGACTTAAGGACAATAAAATAATAAAAATATTGGCGTCAAGTTGAAGAGCGGTGTTATCAATAAATGCAAAAAAACTTAATAATAATTTTGGACGGTGTTATACGAAAGGTAAACAAGTTTTAATTAGAGTTGAGATTTTCAAGAAGTTTACCCTATCCCTTCCGTTATCCTTATCTTACCCTTATCATTATCATTCAAGTATTTATTTTTTCTTCGATTTTTTTTATATATAAATAGAATTTTTTTTATTGTCATTATCATTATCGTTCATTATCCTTATCCTTATCCTTATCCTTATCCTTATCCTTATCCTTATCCTTATCCTTATCCTTATCCTTATCCTTATCCTTATCCTTATCCTTGTCCTTGTCCTTGTCCTTGTCCTTGTCCTTGTCCTTGTCCTTGTTATTGTCCTTGTCCTTGTTATTGTCCCTGTCCTTGTCCTTATCCATTATTCTTAATCCTACTATGTAGTAGGCAGCGCACTTGCAGCATATGTGCCGTTGCTTGTGTTATAGGCGACGGTAGCCACATACCATTAAGTGGACCACCAGTCTGCCTGTCGATCTTAACATAAAAAAGCTTGTATATGTAAACTATGGCTTTTGCGGGCGATTTCGTTTTGTGTATTCTTTTTTTGTGTTAAGGTCGGCAGACAGGCTGACGGTGATGATGGTAGGTGGCTACCGTCGCCTATATCTAATACACAAGCAATGTTACACGTGCTGCAAGTGGGCTGCCGACTACAGTAGGATGAAGGATAAGGAAATAGGCTCTGATACATATTCCTTGCTCACTCACCGAAACACAAAAGCACACATGCTTATTTTACGGTGGTTTTCGTCCAGATGGACTGTCCAAATGACTGCGAAACGCAGTATGCCCTGCCACTACTTAATTAGTTGTTCTTAAAGGCTAATTAAGAACAGAAGATAGATTAATTAAGAAGACAGACTAATTAAGAAGAGCCGCAGAATAAGATTAAGCCACTACTTAACCTTATTCCGAGGTTCTTCTTAATAAGCCATTTTCTTCTTCTTCTTTAAGTGCGCTATCTGGTTCTCCCGAGGTTGGCGATCACCCTTGAAAAGGCTACGGATCCTTCGGTACAACTCTTCTACTCCCGTGATTCCGATCCATTGACGGATGTTCCTCAACCAAGACATCTTCTGCCGACTCCTCTTCGCCCCTCAATCTTGCCCCCCATGATAAGCCTCAGCCATTTCAGCCCTCTTAATAATAAGTCACTACTCAGGGCCTCTTTCACCATCTGTCAAGTAGGTTAACTGTCACTTAAAGTCACCGGTAACCGGGGATAATGCAGCTGATATACCTTTGTTCAGTAAAAGTCCCAAACATTAAAAAGAAAATAATAAAAAAATTCGCCTATCGAAGGATGCAGTAAACCGAGTGCATAATTTAATAGGACATAAAATTATTTCTAAAAGTTACTAATCAACACTTTACTTGTAGTTGATGAAAGAGGCCCTCAATCTAATTCCGAGCTTCTTCTTAATTAGTACGAAATTTAAAAAATATATTTAATATGCTTACTTGTGCATATTGCATAGTGTCGTCAACGGGTGTTTCCAAGAGTTGGTAATTTATTATCATACTGATTCGGGAAGTTTCATTACGTCTTGTTCTCTCAAACATATCTCTAGTTTAATGCTTTACGATTAATTTATCAATAACTAGCTATTGAACGCGACTTCGCCCGCGTAACTTTATAAAATACTAGGTGGCGCCCGCGACTTCGTCCGCGTTGAAAAAGAAAAAAAGTAGCCTATCCTGTGTCCTGTACGTCTAAATGTTTATCTACCATGTTTCGTGAAAATCTGTTAATTCTTTTAAGAGTTATGGAGGAACATACATACAGAAAAAAATTGTAAAAATGGTCAATTTAGTTTGAGTATCATGTATAGAGGCTATAAACACGATATCTCTGAAAACAAAGTAACTTACTCCATCACCAACCCTTACACATTTATTATTAGTACTAGCTGGCGCCCGCGACTTCGCCCGCGTGAAAAAAGTAGCCTATCCTGTGTCCCGGACGTCTAAATGTTTATATACCAAGTTTCATGAAAATCGGTTAATTCGTTTAAGAGTTATAGAGGAACATACATACATACATACAATACCTACACTTACAGATTTATTATTAGTATTGAGTATTGATTGATTGATAGCCTATATTACTCGCTGATAATATAGCTTCCTAACAGTGAAAGAATTTTCGCTTGGTGGTCAACTGGGCCCGCAGAGCACTGAGCTCACGGGCTCAGTGCTCTGCGGGCCCAGTTGACCCTGGGCTCAGCCCCCCGCAGTTCGACCCAAGGGTCAACCCAGCCCACGGGCTCAGTCTACTTTACTTACCGCCTAAGAGTCAATTCTTGTTCTTGCCCCAAGTAGTTAAATTAGTTTTATGATAGTACTAGCTGGTGCCCGCGACTTCGTCCGCGTTGAAAAAGAAAAAGTAGCCTATCCTGTGTCCCGTACGTCTAAATTTTTATTTACCAAGTTTCGTGAAAATCAGTTAATTCATATGTTGGAATTGGAATGTTTTCAGCATAGATTTCCTCCTTACAGCATCCTCATATAAGGGAATTTCCTGTTGAGCCGCTTTTCCCTCTATTAAATTTTATTAAACGTGCTAATTAAATTTAAGGAAAAGGATTCTTCAATATAATAATAATAAAAACATTTATTTGTTCCAACCAATTACATAGGTATGAGTTTAAATCACATGTTATTACTCAATTATTTTGTGAGATTTAAATCAATTCTTACATCTAAACTAGGCCGAGCTTGTATTTTAAATGTAAGCCACTTCCAATGAGTACACAGAGTCTATGAAACTATTAGAACAGCATTGGAACGTAAGGAGTATTGTTTATCTGCATTTATTGACATCCAACAAGCTTTTGACAGGGTATGGCATGATGGCCTCATCTGCAAGATGAAAGGATGCATGCCACATAGCTTTCATTTGCTAATGAGCTCTTACCTCACGGATAGGATCTTTGTGGTCGTGGAGGACAGTGCGATGTCTAGCCCACATAATATCTTAGCAGGGGTTCCACAGGGGTCCATTTTGGGTCCTATACTGTATACGATATACACCGCAGATCTCCCTGAAATATCTGGTTTAACTACTGCCACTTACGCAGATGATACCGTGATTCTTGCCTGTAATGAGGATCCAGTGCTTGCATCTGGCACCTTGCAGAGAGGACTGAATGAGATTAATAAGTGGCTTCACACATGGAAAATCAAAGCCAACGCAACTAAGTCAGTTCATGTGACCTTCACATTGAGAAAAGATGATTGCCCACCCGTACAGTTAGAAAATACAATTTTACCTCAAAACGATAGCGTAAGGTATCTTGGCATGCACCTTGATCGCCGTCTAACCTGGCAAAAGCATATAAAAACAAAGAGAGAAGAGCTGAACATCCGCTATAAATTCTTGTATTGGCTACTGGGTCGAAATAGCAAGCTGTCTACTGATAACAAGTTGCTAATATATAAATCAGTCTTAAAACCAGTGTGGACGTATGGCATACAGCTGTGGGGTACTGCCAGCAACACAAACATCTCCATGCTCCAGCGAATGCAAAATTCTATACTTAGAGCCATAAGTGGTGCTCATTGGTACATCACAAACTCTGAAATACACCAACACCTCAACATGAACACTGTCAAGGAGGAGATCCGAATGACAGCAGTGGAGTACAGGAAGCGACTGTCCAGACACCCAAACGAACTGGCGGCGCAACTTATTGATCAAGGCTATCACAAACGCCTTAAAAAATTTGACATAATGGAGCTGCACAAAAGAGAGTAGCTGGTGTAAAACAAACGGGTAGTCTTCTTGATGGAGAGGGCACTCACACTGTGTAATGACCGGATAACACATCTGATTATAGTCAAGGACTGATGGCAGATAAAAGAGAGGAACAAAAAAAAAAAAAAAAACTTCCAATGACACAATACCGCTGCACAATGTCTAATAATTAATTAGATATTATTTACTAAATATGAATTCTATTTTATTGTATCTGACAACAAAAATACAATAAGCAGGGTAATATACATAGGTAAAGTAAGTATCTATTTGTTCACCAATGTTATATATGTACTATTATATACTAAACGCAACAATTAAAGGATATAAAAAGTACCAAATTTTTAGGTGATTTTCAACAGGCTGTAACTTCGAAGAAAATGATCGTAGAGGGCTAACTAAAAAAGTAAATTGTAGCTTCAAGTCTCTAGTTTTTGAATCCGAGCTTAAAATATTTTTCTCGTTAGCGGTTTATGAGTAATCGTCAGAAAACCAACGAGAAAACCAACGAGAAAAAATATTTTGAATTTTTTTTAGCACTCTACGACCATTTTCTTCGAAGTTACAGCCTGTTGAAAAATCATTTTTTATATCCTTTAATTGTTGCGTTTTTAGTGTATAAAGCTGAAGAGTTTGTTTATTTGGTTGTACGAGCTAATTTCAGGAGCTACTGGTTCAAATTCAAAAATTGTTTTTGTGTTGGATAGTCCATTTATTGAGGAAAGCTATAACATATAACATATAGGTTGAGGTCTATATAACATTTTGAACGCGAACGAAGTCACGGGCGGCAGCTAGTATGTTTATAAAGATATGTGTATTGCCAGTGAAATATGGCGCTGAAACGTGGTCTCTCGCGGCCTTACACATTTTTTTTTATGTTAAGGTCGACAGACAGGATGTCGGCCTACTTGATGCTATATAATCGGACCAAGGACGTTTATATATTTGGAACTCAAAGCCGGAGTATGTATTTCCGAGCTCATATAACACAAATATTTTCATAGTTTAACAGGCATTTTCTGGGTGAGCTCGCTCCATCACACCAGGTTTAAACTTGAATAATTATAAATATCTTGACACATTCCACACAGCACCATCTAGTTCCACAAAGCACCATTTAGTTCCACACAGCACCATTTAGTTCCGTTCTGCTCGAACGGAAAATGGTGTGGGAAAACTCCTAAATGTGTCCGTGAGTACCATTATAATTATACTATAACTAGAATATGTGTACCGAGCTCAAATGAGCCATATTTTCAAAGTTGGAGTAAGGGTCAGCGCCGACGGGCGGAGTGGCAGCGAAGAGACTAATTTAGTAACAATTTAAATTCAACCTAAAGTGGTCCTGAACACGACTGTATTTTATTTGGTCGCCGCGCGCCTCTCGACCGCGCTTTGAGTCGCTCGCCGTAATTTTATTTCATTGTACCAAATACAGTCGTATTTAGGAGCGCTTTAGGTTGAATTTAAATTGTTACTAAATTAGCCTCTTCGCTGCCACTCCGTCCGTCGGCGCTGACCCTAAATAGGCATCTTCTGGGTGAGCTCGCTCCATCATAGGCCTCAGCCTTGCTACACGGCTGGATGTTGGCCAAGAGCAAGCCCATCTTTAATAAAAAAAAATGATAACTAAGGTCGCCTATGACACAATCAAACGCCACAGGTGCTGCAAATGCGCAGGGGTAGTGAGGAAATATCGTCACTGTGGCAGGTAATATTAAATGGTATGTATTATAAATGTGAAAAAAAAAAATACAAATAAAAAAATTACGTAAGTATTGTATAATTTTACTTTCTCTCTCTCGCTCTCGCGCGTACGCGTGCGTGTTTGTGTGTGTGTGTGTGTGTGTGTGTGTGTGTGTGTGTGTGTGTGTACGGTAATATTTGCTAAATCTCAACAAGAATTTTTCAACCAAATTAAGTAAAATGTTGGTACTTTTGCTGGAAATTTTAAGTATTTGCGTTTATTCCTATTATTATACAAAAAATATTTGTGATACAAAAAAAGAACTCATTACTATACTTATTTATAGCATTTCTAAGACAACACCATTGTCTGTTTCTTGTTGAATCTTTGTTTGCTAAAAGGTACTTGCTGAAAGGTGAAGTGCAGTCGAGGTACGAAAACCTTCGTCCCTCATCAAATTCATTTCTCCATCAAGTCGTAGTCTCTTAGTACCTTTTGAAACTAAGTAAAGCACTAAGCAGACAACTGACGGACGTGAACATGAAACCACGTCAATTCCTTAAATTGTTACGATATCCACTAGATTCTGTTAAAAAGTTATTCTCTTACATATTATGTTTTTATGTTATCCATGATCATAATTGATCATAATTGCCATACAGAATCAGGGGCTCAGGTGTAAGCAAATGTCGACTTTAAGGTGACGAATCTTTTTTTACCTTGACTGTCGACAACAGGCTGAAGGTCTACTTGATGGTAGGTGGCTACCGTTGCCTATAACACCAGCAACGCCACAGTTGCTGCTAGTGCGCTGCCGACTACAGTAGGATTGAGGTTAAGGCTAAGTGTACATGACCGACCTCTTCAGTTTGATCTGACTACTAACCGCGCAGTACAAAATTAAACTAAACAGTGTGTCTTGTCTACAATCTTGCACCACCCGTCAGTGCGCGGTCATTCGTGGTATAAACATCGCAAAACTTGATGGGCTCTGGCGATGTCACGTGTCAAATGCGCATATTTGACACGTGACATCGCCAGAGCCCATAAAGGCCGATTTTGGGACTGTTTGTGAGGTATTGCGACGCGGGGATGGGGGAGCCACGGAATGAGTGAGACGCAATGATAACATTTTGTACGAGAGAAAGCAGGTCCGCCGTTTTGTTCGCAATTCTACATGCGCAAACGAAATATACCCGCTCAAGGTCAGAGCTCATCAAGTTTTGCGATGTTTATACAAGTTCTACAAACATGTAGCGACCCGTTCAATTGATCCGCGCGGTTGAGACGGACAGACACATAGATCAAAGAAATGTTGATGCCAGATTGTTGATGTCACGTGAATGCTTCCACCGCGTGTCACCACGCGGTACCGCGCGGTCATGTGAACTTAGCCTAACTAATTTGGGATGTTTATACAAGTTCTACAAACAATTGTCGCGTGTCGCCGCGCGGTACCGCGCGGTCATGTAAACTTAGCCTAACTAAGGGATTGGGATGGGCTAGGGAAAAGGGCTCCCCAATCAATTCTGTTCTTTTCAACGTGTGACGTCCCAAACGTCAATTGGTTTGGGACAAGGCCCTCGTAATGAGGCGTTCGTGCATTATGATTTCTGTGAAAGTTGTGATGGCGTAGGCGTTACAATTGTTCTCGTTGTTGGGCGCAGTCGAAACGACGCCGCGGAGGTAGTATCTGTTGATGCCGCGATCTATTTCCGGAAACACTAGACCGCCACCGCTGTCGCCTTTACAGAGGGCAGTACCTGGTGTTGGGCAGAAAAATAAAGGTTTATTTCCACTAGTTCAATTGGGAGTTCAATTACATTAATTAGTTCAACTGACATTATTATAATTGGTTACAAAAAATGACTTCAGGATATTATTTATTAAATTTATTTTAATTGGCATGGTTGTTATGTGGTTACCTATTTGTATCTTATAACTAATCTTACTTACTTTATATTGCTTATTATTAAAATATTACATGTCCTTGTAGGTTCACGAAAACAAACAGAAAAATAGTTTATTTTTGCGACGACAGATGTCGCTGCGCCGAGGATACCTATTCACTCATGAAAACATATGGGTTATATTATGAGCTTGTGGTCCGGAATTTACTGTCGCATGTCAGTGTTATTCGACTGGAGTATCAAATCTAATGAATACCGTAATGTGCGAAGGGCCTTCTAGACTAGATCACACTGACCTGTATAATATATACCACTGGACAGGCTGTCCTATACAAATGACAGCTAATTTTTTGTACCTTTTTGAAACGCCACCCTCGATTGTCCCGAGAATTAATTTTGACGTTTGCGTATTTTTATTCATTAGATATGTATGTGTATAGATATGTATAATCAATATAATAATTTTAGTTCTACGGACACTCGTTCTATAGCCTACACTCGTACAGTGCCAAAATGGCGTTTTCAAATGGGCATAAAAATAATGTGACAGCAGCCTGTCCAGTGGTATATATTACAGGTCAATGTCTAGACCGCTTGAAGTTCATTTTTTCATTTTTAGCAAAAATCATACTTATTACATACCATTTCTGTATCCAGCGCAAATTTTATCACTCGTTATGTAAGCTCTGAAAGATGGCGGTGTGTTTGCTTTGCATTCTTCTATCGGCACGAAGGGTAACTTTACTACTTTTAACACTTGACTTGCTTTCCCTTGTTCCGATGTTATACCCCAGCCGGCGACCTATAAAAAGTAATTTTATCTATAGTACTAGACTAGTAGGTAAGTTACCTAGGCTAGGGAAGAAACGCGCTTTGCGTAGGAGAAAGTCATGGCTGAGAAATATACGAAAGTACACACACACACACACACACACACACACACACACACACACACACGCACGCACGCACGCACGCACACGCACGCACGCACACATAAAGAGAGAGAGAGAGAGAGTACTTAGGTATATAGCGACTTCCGGATATAGCACTTCCTGATAAAGCGACTTCCTGATATAGCGGCTTCCGGATATAGCAGCTTCCGGATATAGCGACTAGAATATTAGAATATGATGGTGCCACCCGTTTCACCTGTCCCTACTAAGTATCCCCTCTGGTGGGGATAAGTGAAATACCTTCATAGTCGTTATAACCGAAATGAGCTGTATTTAGTGGAGATCTCTCGTCTGGTATGCAGCGTATATATACGTCAAGTGACAGTTTGTCGTTTCACTCGATTTTAAATATTATGGGTATATAAATAGGGTTTAAAATTGAACAAACATAATGCCAAATAAATACGCAATCTAGAAACGCAACCAATAAGGAGTTTAGTAAAAATAAAAAATAAAATTACCTTTCCCAAATTATTAGGTTGCAACTGTCGATTTTCAAAAGTGTAATCGAAATCAACGCATACTGGCAACACAAAAGGCTTATACTCGACTGGTTTTGAAAGCGTCACTATTGCGATGTCCTGTTGAAAATTAGCTGACGCTCCGTCGTAGTTGTTTGGTATTTTTATGTCGCTTACCTGTCGATAATATGTTAGGTAATTAAACAAATACAATGGGCATATCGCTGCTTAAAAACTAAAGGGCCATAAAACAAATAAATCCAAAAATGTTTTTATTGCAAAAATATAATCACAATCCTTCATATTGTATGTTGCGGAGACTTATTGTTGTTTTATTCCATATTTAGTATATTTTGATCATTTTTTATATATTCAAAAGTAACTTATATGCTTATATCTCTTCTAGTATTCAGTTTATTATAAAATTAATTAAAACATTTAATGCTACTTTAAAATACGCTTCTAACGATGTATTATATGCATATATTTGATATATATCTAATAAGAAAAAAATAGACAAAAAATGATTTAATTTTTTTTCGATTAGCTCTCCTGTAAAAAGTGTAATTTTGATTTGTGGCCCTTTAGTTTTTAAGCAGCGAACAGTGGACGTCCTGCGTCTGACATGATGATAATATACTACGACGACGCGTTTAGTCTAGCTACTGGCTAGTAACCCTAGCTATTAATCAAACGGTCGCGGGTTCGAATCCCGCTAGGGGCAAATGTTTATGTGTTAAAATTTACCTTTGCACCTGAGTCATGGATGTTTTATATATTTATAATATTATGTATGTATTTACGAATTATTTATGCATATTAATACGTCATCGTTAGAAGCGTATTTTTAAGTAGCATTAAAAGTTTTAAGTACTTTTATAATAAACTGAATAATAGAAGAAATATAAGCATATAAGTTACTTTTGAATATATAAAAAATTATCAAAATATACTAAATATGGAATAAAACAACAATAAGTCTTTTTGCAATATACAATATGAAGGATTGTGATTGTATTTTTGCAATAAAAACATATTTGGATTTTTTGTTTTATGGCCCTTTAGTTTTTAAGCAGCGTGTTGGACATAGGCCTCCCCTATAATTTTCCAAAAAGACTAATTTACGATGACCGCACTCGCTAGCCAGAGCGTAAAATATAGAAAATTGACAATCATATAACCCAAATATTTTCAAAGTTCTATCAATATTCAAATAGGCATTTTCTTCGTTAGCTCACTCCATCGTCGGCCTCATCTTCGCTACACAGATGGATGTTGGCCAAGAGCAAACCTATCTCTAATAAAAAAAAATTAAAAAAAAAGCACTCACGTCGGATTTTTGAGCATTAGTGTCGTTAGGATTGTTCCAAGGTCGATAAATCTTTCCAAGGGCCACAGCAAATCGTTCCGCTGGTAACTTCTTCTCCGCGTCATTCCAGAAGCAATGAGCAGCTAAAATTAATATAAAAAACGATGTGCTTAAGAGGCCATCATCGTTTTAGGTGTTGGTGGCAAGCTTCACAACACGCCGCCAATTGAACCCTCATGATGACTCTCATGGGAAAAAAGATATGCAGTGGTTTCGCCTTGCCTTCTGCATTTAAACTTTTTAGGGGTAATTTAAGCCCCAAGGCCGTTTCAGCCTCTTCCAACCGGTTGCCCAGCCAGGTGTATGGTTATTCCGCCATTTACTCTTCCGCTAGAGCCTCGTTGTATGTATGTATGTATGTATGTATGTATGTATGTATGTATGTATGTATGTATGTATGTATGTATGTATGTATGTATGTATGTATGTATGTATGTATGTATGTATGTATGTATGTATGTATGTATGTATGTATGTATGTATGTATGTATGTATGTATGTATGTATGTATGTATGTATGTATGTATGTATGTATGTATGTATGTATGTATGTATGTATGTATGTATGTATGTATGTATGTATGTATGTATGTATGTATGTATGTATGTATGTATGTATGTATGTATGTATGTATGTATGTATGTATGTATGTATGTATGTATGTATGTATGTATGTATGTATGTATGTATGTATGTATGTATGTATGTATGTATGTATGTATGTATGTATGTATGTATGTATGTATGTATGTATGTATGTATGTATGTATGTATGTATGTATGTATGTATGTATGTATGTATGTATGTATGTATGTATGTATGTATGTATGTATGTATGTATGTATGTATGTATGTATGTATGTATGTATGTATGTATGTATGTATGTATGTATGTATGTATGTATGTATGTATGTATGTATGTATGTATGTATGTATGTATGTATGTATGTATGTATGTATGTATGTATGTATGTATGTATGTATGTATGTATGTATGTATGTATGTATGTATGTATGTATGTATGTATGTATGTATGTATGTATGTATGTATGTATGTATGTATGTATGTATGTATGTATGTATGTATGTATGTATGTATGTATGTATGTATGTATGTATGTATGTATGTATGTATGTATGTATGTATGTATGTATGTATGTATGTATGTATGTATGTATGTATGTATGTATGTATGTATGTATGTATGTATGTATGTATGTATGTATGTATGTATGTATGTATGTATGTATGTATGTATGTATGTATGTATGTATGTATGTATGTATGTATGTATGTATGTATGTATGTATGTATGTATGTATGTATGTATGTATGTATGTATGTATGTATGTATGTATGTATGTATGTATGTATGTATGTATGTATGTATGTATGTATGTATGTATGTATGTATGTATGTATGTATGTATGTATGTATGTATGTATGTATGTATGTATGTATGTATGTATGTATGTATGTATGTATGTATGTATGTATGTATGTATGTATGTATGTATGTATGTATGTATGTATGTATGTATGTATGTATGTATGTATGTATGTATGTATGTATGTATGTATGTATGTATGTATGTATGTATGTATGTATGTATGTATGTATGTATGTATGTATGTATGTATGTATGTATGTATGTATGTATGTATGTATGTATGTATGTATGTATGTATGTATGTATGTATGTATGTATGTATGTATGTATGTATGTATGTATGTATGTATGTATGTATGTATGTATGTATGTATGTATGTATGTATGTATGTATGTATGTATGTATGTATGTATGTATGTATGTATGTATGTATGTATGTATGTATGTATGTATGTATGTATGTATGTATGTATGTATGTATGTATGTATGTATGTATGTATGTATGTATGTATGTATGTATGTATGTATGTATGTATGTATGTATGTATGTATGTATGTATGTATGTATGTATGTATGTATGTATGTATGTATGTATGTATGTATGTATGTATGTATGTATGTATGTATGTATGTATGTATGTATGTATGTATGTATGTATGTATGTATGTATGTATGTATGTATGTATGTATGTATGTATGTATGTATGTATGTATGTATGTATGTATGTATGTATGTATGTATGTATGTATGTATGTATGTATGTATGTATGTATGTATGTATGTATAAGTATGTAAGTTCCTCCATAACTCTTAAACGAATCAACTGATTTTCATGAAACTTGGTATATAAACATTTAGACGTACGGGACACAGGATAGGCTACTCTTGTTTCTTTTTCAACGCGGGTAAAGTCGCGGACGCCGGCTAGTTTCTTATAAATATACAAATTATGCACATCAATTGTGAAATCATAAGGTACCTGAGATAACCAGAGTATTGCTGATGAGTGACCCTCCGCATATTTGCATGTAAGGATTCGTGGCTTTTGTATAAATGCCGGCGTGCCACGGCAACTCGCCATATTTGGCGCGATCACCGCCGATGATCAGTTCAAAACCTTCGGGCGATTCTGTACCGCATTCTGTATACAGAAAGATTTACAAAATAATTAAGGTTATAATATTATATTACATAATGTGCCAACATAGACTCACCGGCACAAAATGTGGCCCACAGAAAGTTAAAAGTTACTTCAACGGTTTTATTAAGCGCCTCTTTCACCAAAGTCAAGTGGGCTAATCTGTCATTTAAAGTCACCGGTAACCGGGTATAATGGAGCTGATATACCTTTGCTTGTACGGTAAAAGTACCAAACATTGAAAAGAAAATAATAATAAAAAATCGGCTATCGAATGATGCAGTAAACCGAGTGCATAATTCAATAAAACAGAAAACTAAAATTCAGAAACTAAAAGTAACTAATCAACACTTTACTTGTAGTTGGTGAAAGAGACCCTAAGTATAATAAATTTTGTATGAGTTTTAAATTGTAGTTAATAGTTAATTAGTTATCATCAATTCTAATAATAAATCTGTAAGTGTAGGTATTGTATGTAGGTATGTATGTTCCTCAATAACTCTTAGAGCGTAAGCACACGGCGTATTTTAAACGCGCAGACGACGCGCAGACGATGCGCGTATACGCGTTTCCAACGAAATTTGAACGCAACTTTATAACCTAAGGCTAGGAACTCACGAAGCGGTTTTCAGCCACGCCCGCCGCGGTAGCGGGACCGCAGCTTCTGTAGAATGCAATAATGTATGTTAAAAATGAAAGTACATTTCATGACGCGTTTTACGACCGCGGCGTGAGCGATTTGTTGCGGGTACTGCCGCGCCGGCAGGCAACTTCTAGAATCGAGCGCTTCGCAGTCACCCGCAACCTCGGCGGTTACGCCCGCGCGCTCTGCGATCGGTGGTACATAACGCCATTTTGTATTCGCTCTTTTCGACGGCAGGGCTCTATTTCTCGAAATGAACCTACTGTCATGGACACGGCCGTATGTTGTACGTGAATACGTTTATGTTACGGGTTATATTTTTTTAATAAAATAAAACAAATAAAACAAACAAATAAATATAAATTCTTTGATCCTTTAGCTATCCAGTGGTATAATTTATCCAGTTTCTGGTGTGTATCCATGACCGTCTGGAATTCAACTAAACAATTGATAGTATAACCGGAAGTCTTACGATAATCGCCCGTCGAGTTTGCGGGTGAAAATCGCAACCACCGCGGCTGCGTTACCGCACAGAACTGCGGTCTCGTGAGTTTTGAATACGCGCGTATACGCGCGTTAGTATCGCGTTTTAAGCTAATTTGAATCGACACAAACGCAATAATCGGCATCTACGGCGCCGAATACGCGCGTTCCTGAAACGCGCGTCGTCTGCGCGTATAAAATACGTCGTGTGCTATCGGCCTTAAACTAACTAAAACAGATTTTTATGAAACATGGTACTTAGATAAACATTTAAACGTACAGGACACAGGATAGGCTACTTTTCCTATGTCCTGTCGAAGTCGCGGGCGCCAGCTAGTTTTATACTAAAACCGTCCTCGAGAACCACTCTATCTATTGGTGAAAACAGCATGAAAACCGGTGCAGTAGTTCTTGAGTTTATCGCAAACAGACAGACAGACGCGGCGGAAGACATTGTTTTATAATATGTAGTGATTTAAATGACATAATACGCGTAGAGCGTGAACTGTCATCTGTCATTTAAAAACCAACCAAACGTCTGTCGTTTAAAGAATATGATGTCTTTACGTCCACACATTGGAGTTCAAAATGAATATACAGTAATACCCCGACTTACGCTACCCCGTTTTACGCGAATTCGTAGATACGCGGTTTTTCTTTTTGATCACCGCGTTAGAATATATGAAGCCTTCGACATCAAAATAACAGGTTTACGTTGTTTTATAAATCGTTTTGATTATCTAACATTTTATTAAACATGTTTCTTCTAAATTATTGTTTTCTTTAGACTGGTCCCGATTACACAAACTTTATACGTATTAAATTGTAATGTTGTGGAAATAATAAATTATTTTGAATTTTTATATATGCAAAGTTGAACCCCGACTTACGCGAATTCGACTTACACGGCTATCTCATGGTCCCACCTATCGCGTAAGTCCGGGGTATTACTGTATAGTAGAAGTTGGTCGTTACTACCTTTTGCCATTGACTCCGCCATGATTCCGTTTAATGGACGAAATACACGATCAATCATTTGGCGTGACGGCAAACTGACGTGACGCAACGGCGCGATTTGAAATACAGTTTTTGACATCAAGCCATCAGTTTTTACCATTCACGATCAAATTTTGGCTTCACGTCAGTTCATTTGACGCGATGGACTGATCGTGTATTTCGTCCATTAGGCGTACTTTTTTGTGCCGCAGTAGCATTTGTGATTGAAATTCCATAATTGTAGTACTTCGATGATCAGTACCTATATAGATAATGTTCCATCTCTGATAAGATTTAAGTTACCTGAACTTCTTTAGACGATAACGGACTCAACTAAATAGTAATGTTAATAGGATGGAGGATAAGGATGAATGAATTGAAACAACAATTATTTAAAAAAAAAACAATAATTTATTATTCAAAAAAATCCATCCTATTAACATTACACAAGTAGTTATTTACTATTATAATAAATAATTTTAAGAATAATTCTAAATAATTATTTGTAAATTTATCTAAGTATGCCTTTATTATTGCAGAAATATTTAAACTAAAAACATGTTATAATAATATTTTTTGAAGTGAAAACTTCATTAGGCTCATATTTGGGCACTAATTTTTTACCGGCATAACACTGAAATCGCGAGATGACGTCAGCGTCACCCAAGAAATACAATTCTTCGGCGCTAGATGGCGCTGTGGTTAAAGTTCTAGGACTAAATTGTTAGATGACGTAGAAAAAATTTAATAAAATTGCCCCAAAATATTTATAATTCGCTGCTTAAAAACTAAAGGGCCACAAATCAAAATTACACTTTTTACAGGAGAGCTAATCGAAAAAAATTAAATTAATTTATGTCTATTTTTTCTTATTAGATATATATCAAATATATGCATATTATACATCGTTAGAAGCGTATTTTTAAGTAGCATTCAATGTTTTAAGTACTTTTATAATAAACTGAATACTAGAAGAGATATAAGCATATAAGTTACTTTTGAATATATAAAAAAAAATATCAAAATATACTAAATATGGAATAAAACAACAATAAGTTTTTTTGCAACATACAATATGAAGGATTGTGATTGTATTTTTGCAATAAAAACATTTTTGGATTTTTTTGTTTTATGGCCCTTTAGTTTTTAAGCAGCGAATTGTTGAAATGCAATTGTTCGACGTTAATTTATAAGAATCTAGTAAAAAACTAGCATATTTCTTAACAACCCAGAAATATTGTAAGTTTGTGAATCTAAGAAGTATTCACTTCTGACGTGCAATCTCACGACTCATTTGTTTTTATTTTATTTTTATAAATCTTTGGCTTTTAAATACATTTATGTAAACTTATTATGTAAAAAACATTAAACATTGAATATTTCTCTAGTATTAAGCGCCAAAAATACAAAATTAAATGTTCATTCACAGCTTCCTGTACCACGAAACAGATAGCGATGGTCGCTTCACACCTTCTATGTGCAAGATAAATGAACAGCGATAGGGTCAGCGCCGACGGACGGAGTGGCAACGAAGAGACTAATTTAGTAACAATTTAAATTCAACCTAAAGTGCTCCTGAATATGACTGTATTTGGTACAATGAAATAAAATGTAGGCGAGCGACTCAAAGCGCGGTCGAGAGGCGCGCGGCGGCCAAATACAGTCGTGTTCAGGAACACTTTAGGTTCAATTTAAATTGTTACTAAATTAGTCTCTTCGCTGTCACTCCGCTCGTCGGCGCTGACCCATACACGGCTTTGTCTCCACGGCTTTAATTTATACTAGTGATGTGCCGGATATCCGCATCCGTATCCGCGGATATCCGAGGGAGAAGAAGGATCCGTATCCGTTACTTTTTGGCGGATCATTTTACGGATCTTTTCTCTTTGATTTTTAATTCATAGCTTAAATTTTACATATAGGTGATTAGGTAGCAATGAAAAGCTATTAAATTCCATTCAGACTATTTTTTATTTCTTAAAATCAAACGACCGACACTTTGACACCTGACCTACTCAATTGGCGCACCGACACCAATTGAGTAAGAAAGTTAAGATCCGTATCCGCGGATCTATATTTTTAACGATCCGGCACATCACTACTTTATATACATACTTATCTATTACATAGTGTTAGCGTCTGCTATTTATGTTGACTGAAGTTGATTGAAAAGTGACTGTGACGTTTCAAAAAGAGGTGTTCATTCGTTCAGATTCATTCGGTGGTATGATATTGAAAGGGTATCAGTCAGTTGAACGAACGCGTTCGCGAAGAGAGGTCGTCGTCGTATGTCCGCACATAATATAGTTGGAATTGTAGGTCTGATATATCGGTCAGACGTTAAAAGTATTTGGTCTAAACATAAAATGGTTTAATTAATGTACCCGAAGTAGAGCGTGGTAACAATAGATAAGTATGTCTTTATGTGGCTGAACATTCGAAAGGCGAATTGTAGCAAATATTTGTGGCAAAACTTTTATATCGAAAATTTACTTAGTACAGAGTAAGTACAGTAATATTTATTATGTAAGTTCGCAATAGCCTACCATTCGTATTTCGTTAGTAAATTTTCTGAGCACATTGTGGTTTCTTTAAAAAAAAATTGTACTAAATGAGGTAAAAATATGTTTAGGTATAATAAATAAATTAGTGTATTTCTTATAAACTAGGATACTCTATACTAAACATTAGTATACACAAATACTCTAGGAACTTTCTAATACTTATAAAATCAGTAGGTAAATAGAGGGACAAAAATTTTCCATGCATCCTCACTGAATATATATAAAAATATGGAATATAAATGAAAAAACAAATCAGTGTGAACTGTCTTACAGATTTACTTTATGTTTTGTATTAATATTTCAAAAAAACATTACTAGCAGCGCAAACTTTTTTATGTTACCTGGTTTTTTGTCCCTTGAAAATAGATTAACTAAATTTTCTAATAGATTAGGCCCTGAAATGAATTCTACCATCGCTTTTAATGGCAACACTGCTGTTTCTAATGTTAAAATTGACATTGGCCGCTTGACCTATTCTCCAATCGCTCTCATCTATTTCATCTTCAACAACATTATCATTTACGGTTCCTCCAGAAACTCCAACACTATTGCCAGTAGGTCTCTGTACACCAACGGGTGAAGAGTATTGAAAATTATCTATATATATTTCTACACTATCCTTAACTATAATAGTAATGTTAGTTCCATTTTTAGTCAAACCTGCCATACAAGTCGGAGGGTAGTCCCAACTGCCGCCAACACACTTCATATTCTTCAAAACACCTATATTGTAGTAGTTTGGACGTTTACAAGAAACTAGTATGATCGTTCCTTCCGGTTCGCTGTTTTGACACTCTCTGGTACCTTGGACTGAATCACCTTGGATGACGCAACGATACTCAACCCCGGTTTGACGGTTGAGGTTGCAGAAACCTGAAAAAGGTCATTTGGGTGATTGTAATATTATTATTTTTATTAAAGATGGGTTTACTCTTGGCCAACAACCAACTGTGTAGTAAGGATGAGGCCTATGATGGAGCGAGCTCACTCAAAACATGCCTATTTACTACAACTTATTGATTTTTTGGTTATTTGATGACACGTTTGGTCTAGCTAGCTGTTAACCAAACGGTCGCGGGTTCGAATCCCGCTAGGGGCAAATGTTTATGTGTTAACATTTTACCTTTGTACCTGAGTCATGGATGTTTGTATAAATAACATGTATTTATTTACAAAAAAAAAGTAATCTATGTAGTATATCAAATTTCTGGTACCTATCCATAATACAACTATTATTAAATTTTGCTTATTTTGGAACTAGATGGTGATGTGTGGAATGTGTAAAGATATTTATTTATTTATATGAGCTCGGAAACACAAATATAACCAAACATTGTTATTATTCCAGGAATATTTGTACTAACAAATCAAAATTTGAATCTCTGAGAGGCAATTTTCATATAAGTTTCCTAGAATTGTAATAGGCGACGGTAGCCAGTAGCCACCTACCATCGAATTGGATCTTCAGCCAGTCTGAAGACCTTAACATTGATGAAATACTCACGTATGCATTCAGGTACAGGCGCCGACCAGATACCGTTGAAGCAGATCACGGAATTCTTGCCAACGATCCCGTAGCCAGGATTGCAGGTCACATTCAAGACCACCGAGCTCAAGATCTGTCCAGGTCTAGCGTTAGGAGGTTGTATTGAGTGTGTGCCGTGCGCTGGAATTTGTGGTACTATACAGCTTTTTCCTGAAGGTCTGGAAAGATATTACTACTATTAGCGTCTGCTATTTGTGTCGACCATTGACCTGTAATAATTTCGTGTACCATTTTGAAACGCCATAATACGAAAGTACGGATAACTAATTTTGACGTTTGCGTATTTTTATTCCATAGATAAGTAAAATACTGTCTGTTTTATTCTATTTGTTGATGTCTTAGGGAGTGTTTAAGTTTATTTGTGTCCGCTTGAGCTTGAAACATGAGGAAATGTGTATACTGTAAATGTTTCATGGACAATTTTAATTATTGCATGACTAATTTTAATTCTATGTACTTACGCTCCATAGCCTACAGATCAGTGGTGTCGACTAAAGTTGATTGATAAGTACTTTGTGACGTTTCAAAAAGAGGTGTTCATTCGTTCAGATTCATTCGGTGGTGTGATATTAGAAGGGTATCAGTCAGTTGAAGAGAGGTCGTCGTCGTATGGAGTTGGAATTGTAGGTCTAATATATCGGTCGGACGTTAAAAGTATTTGGACTCAACATAAAGTGGTTTAATTAATGTAACCGAAGTAGAGGGTGCTAACAATCCTTAATCCCACTATGTCTATCCCATTTTTTTTTGTGTTATAGGTAAAGGTTGCCACCTACCATCTCAAGTGGACCGCCGGCCTGTCTGTTGACTTTAACATAAAAACAAAAAAACTTACATTACTGATATATCCGATATTCTATTGCAAAGTTCATCGTCTTCGTCTGAAGCATCAGCACAGTCCACTTGCTGTAACAAAATCAATAAAAATTTAAATGATAATAATAAATAAATAAATAAATATCTTCACACATTCCACACAGCACCATCTAGTTCCAAAGTAAGCAATTAATGCTTGTGTTATGGATACCAGACAGTTGATATAATACATAGATTACTTTTTTTTTTGTAAATACATACATATTATACATAAAAAACATCCATGACTCAGGTACAAAGGTAAAATGTTAACACATAAAACAATTGCCCCTAGCGGGATTCGAACCCGCGACCGTTTGGTTAACAGCTAATAATAATTTCTTTACAAGCCGATAGACCGCGACTTCTTTCGCGTGGGCTTCATCTTAAGATATGAATATACTACTGACTTGAAATTTTTACACAATATGCAATTCGTTTCAAGGTTTGATCTTTTCTGTTACAATCTTCTATATCTATGTCTTATCTATAATATAATCTGCAATCTGCCGAAAGCGAGGAGAACTAACTCGCCAACGAGAACCGCTGTCACATTTAAAGTGGAAGTTAGCCGTTATTATGGCAGCCGAGTTAATATATGAGATTGAGCCATAGCGAAGCGTGCAAAGGGTTCAGCTAGTTAAATAATAATTGTATTCATTTTTATGCTATATCCTTACATATATTAATTATAATATTATAAATGTGAATGTGAGTTTGTTTGTTTGTTACGCTTTCACACAAAAACTACTGAACCGATCACGATGAAATTTTGCATACACGTTGTCTGGGACACCAGAAAGGACATGGGTTACCTTTCATCCAGAACGCGGACGAAGTCGCGGGCACTAGCTAGTATATTATAAAACAAAGTCCTCCGCCGCGTTTATCTCTCTGTCTGTGTTCGCGATAAACTCAAAAACTACTGCACCGATTTTTTCATGCTGTTTTCACCAATGGATAGAGTGGTTCTCGAGGAAGGTTTTAGTATATAATTTACAAAATTACACGGGCGAAGTCGCGGGCAGCAGTTAGTTTGTCCTATAACTTACTTCTTGTCCTTAACAGTACAATACAATTCGTCGCTTCTGTCATAGCAATCGTTCTTTCCATCGCATCTCTCTTTATTTTCTATACAACCACCGTTTATAGGCAGCAGCTAGTTTATAATAAAGTAAGCAAAACATAAGGTACAAACCCCATTACAATCGGCCCCCTTGTCGACGCAAGCGCCGTATGCGCACTGGAACAAGTAAGAAGAGCAAGTGTTGCCGGCACAAGCTCGCACAGTCTCGTCTGAACCGTCCGCGCAATCCGGTGTGCCGTCACATCGGCTCCAAACCGGAATCAACTGGCCGTTTTGGCATCTGAATTGGTTGCTGGAATTTCACAAATGTGTCGTTCATTGTAAAAGTGAACTATCTCCTTGTAACTGAATTTTAGAATAACGAGCTTTTTGCGAATTATAGTGTAGGAAAAAAAATATAAGCATTCATTCATTGTTTTCATCTATGGGATTTTAATGCAACTATTGGAGTTACTACACTTTTATATTGAAAGTTATGACTAAATGTGATACCATTAGGCAAGAAAAGATGGTTTTAAAAATGGGGAGTTACATCACTTTTACAATGAACGACACATATCTGTTCGGCAGGCTTATTATCTAAATACGACTGCTGAGCGACAGGCGAAAAATGCGAAAAAATTGTGGAATATCATACTAAATCGTTAATTTTTACGCAAACCACACTAGTGTTATGAGCTTATGAGCTACTTGATACGATTTTAGTGTGATATTGCACAAATTTTTCGCCTATCGCTCAGCAGACGTATTTAGATAACTTGCTGGCGCCCGCGACTTCGTCCGCGTTGAAAAAGAAAAAGTAGCCTATCCTGTGTCCTGTACGTCTAAATGTTTATCTGGGTCAATCAACTATTTTACCCACACTAAGGACAGATCAGAAATTTTTTTTTTTTAAAAATAAACATTAATATTCCTTTATTCTAATTTGATTAGGGCATTAGATATATCGTCTCCTTTAATAACCTAGAAGGGCAGCGACGAAAATTCGTATTTAAGACAGTTTTTAGAAAAAAACTACAACAGATACCCTAAAAACTGTCACCTGAGTTACCTGCATTCAGCGTTACATAAATGGTGAATGAAACAATAAAATATTATTCATTATTATTTATTTGGTCTTGCATGCATAATCAAATATTTTGACAAAATCAGACTTCATAGTATTTTTAAATTTAAGTACAAAACTAACTAACATTGGTCTTTTGCGTTACCGTTATACAAAAAAAATATAGCTATTTCTTAATAAAACTAAGTAAAAAAGAATTACAAATACAAATGAATTATTTATAGAAGCTAGCCAACTGTTAGAATAAAGTACTGGTAATATAAAGATATAATGGAAAGAAATTACATATTATGATCGTAAATATAATGTTAAAATATTTGGGACAGTAAGTAACTCCAGAGACAAATTTGGGTAACGCCTAAGACATACTACTATAAAAGGAAAAAAAGATGATTTTTTTTCTTAAGTAGCAAGGGGCGTAGTGTCGTTTTCTTTTTAGTGTAGGTTTATTCCCAATGTTTCTCGTAGTAATTGTGTTTTCTTTGTGGATTTTTCTATGTTATCACTTTTTAAGAGGTTTTTGAACAATCCTTTCTCCTTATGGCTCTTAATCCTTTCATATCGATCTTTAATCGAATTTGTCAATAGCTTATAACTATATTTCTCTTTCTGATCTTGAGATTCTCTTTCTTTTATTTTGTATCTATTCAGCCTTTTCTTGTACTTCTCACATTTTTTCTTCAACTTCTTGTTTTCTTCTTGTAATTTTTTGTCAACTCTATGCACTTTACTTCTATCTTTTCTTGTTTTCTTTCGTCCGCGTCCTCGGGATGCTATTGATGCCGGCGATGCTGTTGGTGACTCTTGTGAAAATTGAGTACGCTTACTGGGGAACTTGGTGGTGTTGCATCTAAGATCGATTGTAAATTCTTCCTCTTCTTTCTGTATTCTCTTTGTCTCAACTTCCAGATGACCTTTGCTTGTTTTTTTTCAATAGGTGTCAAGTCTCTTGCAAGCCGTTTAACTTTATGGTAGTGTTCACGGTGCTTTCTTTTAGCTTCTTCATATTTTTCGGTGTTCTGTTTGAGTCTTTCCCTGTACCTCCTTTGTTTTTCAGCCGCCGATAGTCGCGCCATTTCAGGTCAAATAGTATTTCTGAAAATAATATCTCTAAGTTATAATTGTATGTATAGGTGTTTTACTAATTTACAATAAAAAAGAAAAAGAAAAGCAAAAAATAAAATGAACCTTTGCTTGGCTGATCGGATTGTCGCTGGGGAACAAAGAAGACCCACGTGCGTATGCTCCGAGCGGGCTCCCACCATCGGAGCTCGTGGCGGAGCAACAGTTTGGAGGCTCCAACTGTCCGTTGGAGCTTCACCGGTCACCGCTCGCTGGGCCGAGGAACCGTACTTGGCCCACTCGGGTGTAGGCCGGTGAGAGATGGCACCCCTGGTCCGCAGAGTTGGACCTTTGCCGGTCTGCGTCGGACCGAAGACCGGCGCGGGTCGCAGCGGGCGGATTCTCTCGGATAGCTCTGTCGCTCAGTGGTAGTTGGGCAACGCACGCGAAGACGGAGCTCTACGGCAGGAAAGGACCGTCTGGCAGAGTGCTGCAATCGCGGCTTTGTGGAGGGTGGTGGATACCCGGTAGCGCTGCCGGCCTAGTAACCACCCTTTGCAGTCGTTCGGAAGAGTGAAAACCCGGACTCGCCACCCGGCCTAGTAACTCTTCCGACGATATCACGAGGTGAAGCATGTCTCGGGCTGCCGCGATTGATGTGGAAATGTCAGGCGGAAACCCCCATTCGGCCGCCCACCCTTAATGCCGTAGAGATGAGCGGCCACACGAGCAGGGGTTTTCCGAGAGTTTAAGGTGGAAGCGGCCTCCAACTCTGCGGTAGGTTGTGCCGCAGAGAAGAGGTTATGGGGTGCTTCATGAGTGAAGCCCCTCGCTGACTGCCTGCTGCGAGAGGTGGAGAATAGGCGGCCTGTGTCGCTTCGCCCATGGGGTCGTCCGCCGTCATCACAACACCGGGCAACGAGGGGAGACGTGCTGTGTGTTTCCGGCGCGGAGGTTACACTCCGCGCCTTATCGAGGTGGAGCCCGCAAGTGTGCGAGCCAAGTCTGGCGGGAGGACACCGTAGCGTGTCTAAACGTCCCCTGACCCCCGCCCATAGACGGCGCGAAGAAACACCGCGGGATTTTAGTGGGTAGAAGTCCCACATACCCCACCGATCTCCCCATGGTAGGTGGGGATCTGATTCGCAGATTTCCTCGCGTTATACCTAGTAAAAAATGTCACGATCCCTCGATATGCTGTATAGGGACTAGGGAGAGACAATTGTGGAGTCAATTTTACTTTAAGTGCTACATGCTAATCCCACTAAGTACGTAAATGTCTTAGGAGTTACCAAGAATGTCTCTGGAGTTACCGCCAAAGTAACTCAGTATACAAGTAACTCAGCAGACAATCGGAGCATTTTTATGAAAAGAGCACATTATAATTTGATTATGGTACTCGGCGTAAACTTTAATCGAAAACATATGTTAGGTACTGCAAAAACATCTGATTATATTAAATAAATAATAAACTTACATTGAAAAATCGCGGTCACTCAGTAGACGACACAAAAAGGCACGCACTCCCTCTGAACGTTCTTCGAGGACTGGCGGCTCCACGGCGCTATCAAAGGACACCGTCGCGCCATGCGAGCGAAAGCAAACACAAATGAAGCTACCTACGGCAAACAGTGCCATCTATGTGTTCCCGGGTGAAATTTACGAGGGTAACTCAGCATACGAAGGTAAAATCATTCTAGTAAGGGACACAGTTTAGAGATTTTTTTCTGGAAAAGTGTGTAGACCTATTTCTATTTTGTTATGCACACGATAAACTATAATATGCTAACTTGTTGTATAATAAGAATTAACCGAAAGAGAGAAGAATAAGGTTATTTAAAATTAAAGTTCACATGGTGAATGTGGTCTTCGGACAGGAATATTTTGTATGGAGCAAATTTTTCGTGTACTGAGTTACCATAAAATTTCATCGAATTTAAAGATTTTCGAGAACGTAATCAAGTTTCCCGTGGTGCCTAATAATCTTAGATACTATTGTTGTATTCGTTATGTGTGTATCTATAACCAATTAACGTATTTCAATAAAAAATGGTCGGGGACAGCAAAGTGTGGGTAAAATAGTTGATTGACCCATCTAACAAGTTTCATGAAAATCAGTTGATTCGTTTAAGAGTTATGGAGGAACATACATACTTACATACATACAGAAAAAAATTATTGTTAGTAAATTTTATTATTTATTATTAATAAATTTTATTACTTATTATTAATAAATCTTATTACTTATTATTAATAAATTTTATTACTTATTATTAATAAATGTTATTACTTAGGTATTATTAATAAATTTTATTACTTATTGTTAATAAAGTTTATTACTTATCATTCATAAATTTTATTATTTATTATTAATAAATCTTATTACTTATTGTTAGTAAATTTAATTATTTATCATTAATATTAATAAATCTTATTACTTATTATTAATAAATTTTATTACTTATTGTTAATAAAGTTTATTACATATTCTACCCGGGTAGTCTCGGGTAACCGTACGCAAACACTGTCTCTGTGTTATAATTGTTTTTAAAATAGTTTTTGTTCACTTATTAGAGCAATTCTCATTTATTCCTCAAGCAAATGCCACATATACAAAGTGAAATTGTTATTGTAAGAATTACAACAAGTTTACGCTAAAAATAAGTGAAAATAGTGATTTGGAATTGTGAACTCAAGTGATAGGATTATGAGATCACCTTACCGTCTACCTTCTTGACAATTTTTAACGTTGGAAAGCGAAAATAACATAGCTTATTTTCGAAGGCGCATTCTAAAGTCAGTTGGTGTAACTGCACAAGTACTGAGCTTGCGCGACAGCGGTGGAGGTTCGAATCCAATCGTGGACGTGAAATTTTTAAACTTTTTTTTAATTTCAATTTTTATTCAACGCACTGTTTATAAACAACAGAAATTATGAGCTCTAAAGGCAAAGACTCAGTGTGTGCTGGATGTCATATCATTATTTCAGCAAAAAATCGAGAATATCTACAATGCACCAAATGTGAATGCAAATATGATTTATTATGCGCTAATGTGCAAACTTCACGTTATCAACGTATGTCGAATGAAAATAAATTATCTTGGATTTGTCCAGCATGCAAAACCAAAATACCTAAGAGCGATAATAGTCTTACACCTATAAGAAATGATCACTTGCAGGATGAGCAACTGCAGCAGTCCTCGTACAGTAATGTTACACTTCGAAAGAAAGTGACACCGATACCCGTGATCGACTCACCGACTCACCGTTCGGCGCGGAATCGTCAATAGATCACTCGCTGTCTCCGCGTGGTTCGCTCATTGACGACAATATTCTATCTCTAATTAGACAAGAGATCAAGTCATCCATCAATGAATCCGTAAAAACGTTAATAGAATCTACTTTCCCTAAAGAATTCGAATCGCTACGCAATGAGCTACTTATATTAAAAGACCTTAAAAACACAATGGAGTATCTGAGCGCCGACTACGACCGCATTCAAAATGAACTTAAGAACTCCAATGAAACAATTGCGGTTCTGAAGAGTGACAATCTCAACTTGCAAACTGCAGTTAATGACCTCTCCTCAAGGCTGAACCTGCTTGAACTCCATACACGCGAAAACAACATAGAAATAAATGGTATTCCTGAGAACAAATCCGAAAAATTGCCTCTAGTTCTTAAACAACTTTGTAATGCCGTGGCGTACCCTATGGAGGACAATGAGATCATGTCTAGCACGAGGGTGAGAAAAATGGATAACAAATCCAATAGACCTAGGGCTGTCATATACAAATTGAGGTGTACAACTGCCAGAGATGGTATTATTGCTGCGGTCTCAGAATTTAACAGGAAATCCTCAAATGATAGACTCAACTCTTCTCATTTGGGTTACGGAGGCAATAAAAGCCGTATTTTCGTCTCGGAACATCTGTCTCCATACTACAAAACCCTCCATGCAAAAACGCGTGCTATGGCTAAAGACAAGGGCATTAAATACGTATGGATAAGAAACCGTCGAATATTAATAAGAAAAGACGATAAATCTCCGGCAATCCACATTAAAAGCTACGATTCGCTAAAGAAATATGTGTCTGTGCAACAGTAAATGTCTACAGTGGTTGAATTAGACCTTAACATTGATTAGTAACATTCAACGTATATTATCAAAATTTTAGAGGAATGAAGACGAAGTTGCAAGATATAAAACTTAACACTCTGCAATACAATTATGACATAATTGTTGCCACTGAAACCTGGTTAGACGAAAACATAAAGGACAGCGAGGTCTTCAGTGACGCGTACACCATCTATAGACGCGACCGTAACTCAACTCATCTGTCGGGTAAGTCTGGTGGTGGAGCGCTCATCGCCGTGTCCAGGACGCTGTCATCGAGGCGTTTGGAAGACCTTGAAAGCAAATACGAGGATCTTTGGGTGGCATTAAAAGCGACTGTGAATGGTGTGGTAAAGGACATCTTGCTCTGTGCATTGTATATCCCACCACCGGTGATGTCACATGTACTGGAAGCTGTATTAGACAATGTGACTTCTGTCATGAATTCGCATGACACTGAAACAATTATCTTCGGCGACTTCAACCTGGGATTTATAGATTGGAATTCGAATAGTAGCTGTTCTCAATTATCTCCTTGCAATTATAACAATAGTTTGGGTTTTTCTCTGGTTGACTTCTTGTCACACAATAGTCTCAATCAATTTAATAGCATTAGAAACTGTAACGATAAGATTTTAGATCTAGTAATAAGTAATTTGCCTAACTTAACTATAAGTCTTATTGATTGTGATGCAATAAGTAGACTGGATAAGCATCACCCTGCATTGAAAATAAAAATACAATTTGACCCAGTAATTTCTCTTAAAAAGAATTATTATGCCAACTACAATTTCCGTAAGGCTGACTACAATCTTATAAATAAAGAACTTCTTGCGGTTGACTGGAGGGGGGAATTGTCCGGGTTTGAAAATGTCAACGACATGGTTTCCGAATTTTACAAAATTATTAATAAATTAATTAAAAATTACGTGCCTTTTCACCAGAGATTCAACAAAAAACGCAAGGTACCTGTCTGGTTTTCTTCCAACTTACTAAAGCTAATGTCAGAAAAGGAAAAGTTAAGAAAGAAAGCGAAACTGTATGGTAATCCTAGAGATATCTATGAGTTAAAACTAGCAAAGAAACGTGTAAACGCTCTTATAAGATCAAGTCATGCAAACTATATAGCATCCATTGAATCAGATTTGCCGAAGAATCCGCGAAAGTTCTGGTCATACATCAATCATCAGCGTAAAGATTCCGCGGACTTGCCTAGTGTTATGAGATTGGATGACAGAACTGCCTCCACTGGCGATGATATTTGCAATTTGTTTGCCGATAGATTTTCCTCTGTTTATAGGGGTGATGCTTCTGATGAGACAGTGCCTAATGTAGATATTTTTCCGCAGCTTTCACTCAGTTCAATTGAGGCGAATGAAAGAATTATCTGCAAAATTTTGCGTTCACTAGATGCGCACAAGGGCCCCGGTCCGGATGGTATAACACCATACTTTATAAAAATGACTAGTAAGGCACTTGCTTTGCCCCTGTCTATGATTTTCAACAGGTCGTTACAGTCTTCAGTTTTCCCCGACTCGTGGAAGGTTGCCAATATAGTACCAATCTATAAAAAAGGTGATAAAAGCAATGTCCAAAACTACCGACCAATTTCGATACTTAACGTGTTCTCAAAGGTTTTGGAACGTGTCGTGCATCCGGTGTTTAGTTCTTATTGTAAAAATTTTGTTGCAACCGAGCAGCATGGTTTCTGTAATGGAAGATCAACGACGTCGAATCTTATAGGCTACACCTCTTATATAACAAAATATGTTGACCAGGGTGGTCAGGTGGACTCAATTTACACTGACTTCTCCAGCGCCTTTGATAAGGTAAATCACAATTTTCTAATGCAAAAATTACAAAATTACGGTGTGCACGGTAGTCTTCTGGAATGGTTCCGGTCATACCTACTGAACAGGACACTAAGGGTCACAGCTTGTGGCTTCGCTTCAAAATCGTACATTGCTACATCCGGTGTGCCGCAAGGCTCCCATCTAGGGCCGGTGCTCTTCCTGGTATTTGTGAACGACCTTGCAGATTGTCTGCACCATACCCGCTGTGCATTGTTCGCTGAAGATTGCAAATTATATAGGGCTGTAAGGACTTGTGACGACTCCAAACTAATCCAAGAAGATTTAGATTCAGTTCTCCTTTGGTGTGCAAGGAATGGCATGGAACTAAATGCTGATAAATGTAGTCATATCAAGTTTACTAGAAAAATAAATAAAGTTCCATCAATGTATCACGTGGGTGGCGCCCCCCTTGCAGAGGTCCATACGGTGCGTGACCTAGGGGTAGTTTTGGATGCCAAACTTACATTCATCTCACATATAGACACTGTAGCTAAAAAAGCTTCTCAACTATCGGGCTTCATAAAACGAAACAGCCGTGACTTTACAAATATAAATACGGTGATATATCTATATAAAACATTGGTGAGGAGTGTTATAGAATACGCTTCTCCAATTTGGAACCCTTCGTATCGGTCTCATATAGCGAGGCTGGAGCGTATTCAACGCAACTTTACAAGATACTTGGCTCATAAGGATAAACAATGTTCCCCTTCTCTGGATTACAATTCTAGATTACTACATTTTAAACTCCAGTCTTTGGAGAAACGTCGCGAGATTACGGATGCGGTTACCTTGCATAAAATAGCTAATGGAATTATCTCGGCACCTGATGTCTTGAATCTTCTATCTGTGGTGGTACCCCGTGCTATACCTAGATATCCTCTTACGAGGATATTTTCGTATGACATAATACGCACAAACTTGGGCAAGTTCTCCCCGGTCAATCGTATGATTTCTAATTACCATTCTCTTCAAACTGACGTGGAGGTGGATATTTTCCATGACAACTTGAATCGTTTTAAAATGAAACTTTTAAAGCTTAAAAGTATAGATTGACTGCTTCCATTTTGACATTTTTATTCTTATTCTAATAATCGTTCTAATAATGTAAATAATAATAATTATGTGACTTTTTATATTGATTTTTATTGTTCTTTGACTTGTGTAATTAATTTAATATTGAGTGGATGCTCTGCTTCTTGTCCTTATATGTTATTGTGCATTAATTTTATTGTTTTGATTTAATTATTGTTTTTTTTTTGTTCTAAATTATTATTTTTTAACAGAGACATTATTGTGTAGATATAGCTGTAGATACCAGTAATTGGCGCACAGATGTAAACATGTAATTTGTAACTTATGAATATGACCTGGATGATTCTGTGTGCTGTTGGTGTTTCAATAAAATAAAATAAAAATAAAATAAAATTACTTAATAATAAATTTTATTATTTATTATTAATAAATGTTATTACTTATTATTAATAAATCTTATTACTTATTGTTAGTAAATTTTATTATTTATCATTAATAAATTTTATTACTTATAAATAGTATTGTCTTACTTAATTTCGTCAGTTTCATTGCGACATCGAGGCAGAAGCTCGTCTGAGTTGTCGATGCATTCGCTCTGACCGTTGCAAGGCGCGTTGCCATCGACGCATGCGCCGTAAGTGCATCGAAACCAATTCGATTGGCAACTGTAATAAAAGCATCATATTGTGATTAATATAACAATACTCACCGATTACCGCGACTTCGTCCGCGCCCTTTAAGACTTACTACAATGGTTCAGCTCAATTCTGGTTTTGTGTATAAAAAACAGAATTTTTGTATTGGAGATGCACGTATTTACGCGTCCAAATTTGAACTTTTATTTTGTATTTTTATAACAAATTTGATATAAAACACATTGGGTTAAGTCCCTTATCAAAATCGGCTGCGTATTTTAGTCTTTACCGTTATTTTAGTCTTACTGTGAGAGGCCACGTTTTAGCACCTCAATAAATATTAATAAAAAAGCCCATTTATTCCTTCATAATAAAATATATTGAAGTTAATATTAAAAAACATTATATTTTTCAAAATTTTATTTATTTGATTTTTCAAGTTGGTAAGGACGCCTCTCGGATACAGGCTTCCCTCTCGGGGCAAAGGCCTCCCACTCGGGTAAAGGCCTACCTCTCGGGTAAACTTGTGTATATCAGTCTTGCCGTGAATTATTCTTAAATTATTTCCAATAGCTATACTTACGGTGTATTTCTACATAAGGCATGCGTTTCATCGCTACCATCCGAGCAGTCTTGGACGCCATCACATCTACCGTCGAAGCTTATGCAGCTACCATCACGACACTTCCACTGGTCCTTACTGAAAACATATATAAAACAACCAATACAATACAACTTCTACTGGTCCTTACTGAAAACATATATAAAACAACCAATAAAATACAACTTCTACTGGGCCTTACTGAAAACATATATAAAATAACCAATAAAACACACTTCCACTGGTCCTTACTGAAAACATATATAAAACAACCAATATAACACAACTTTCATTGTTCCTTACTGAAAACATATATAAAACAACCAATATAACACAACTTTCATTGTTCCTTGCTGAAAACATATATAAAACAACCAATAAAATACAATTTCTTCTGGGCCTTACTGAAGACATATATAAAACAACCAATAAAATACAACTTCTACTGGTTCTTACTTAAAACATTTAATAAAATACCAATAAAACATGTGCTTATTAAATTTGTAGGTGTATTTTCAAAATGTTAAGTATAAAACGAGACTGTTATGATTAATTAATAACTGGTTGTGAAACAGTGAAAAAAAAAATAATTTTACGTAACTGGTTCTGAAAAATGGTTACATACATGAAATAAAAGGTTTAAGTGTGTGTGAAAAATGTTAGGTGATCTTTTTATACTATAATTTTTTAAATATAATATGACTTACCGACATCCGTTCTGTCTCTTTTCTCTGTGCAAAACGGGATCTTTGAGAAGCGAATTTCTGTAAAAATTTAAATAAAATTATTTAATAAGTTATTTGACATATATTTTATTATTTACTAGCTGGCGCCCGCCTTCCTAGTCTATAGCCTCCTAGTCTAGTCCTAGTCTATCTTTCCTCGATAAATGGACTATTCAACACAAAAAAAAATTCAATTCGAACCAGAAGTTCCTAAGATTAGCGCGTATAACCAAACAAACAAACAAATCGTTCAGCTTTATAGGTATATATATAATTAGTACCTATAGATATAGAGATAGCTAAAAACAATCCCAATCACATTAGTTTCAAACAAAAGGATCAAAATCGTTCAATCAAAATACATTTTTATTTTATTTTTATTTTTATTTTATATTCTAAATTTATTGTGTCATTTACTTTTATATGTACGTATTTATTATTAATTTAGTGTATATTTAGTAATTTATAATTTGTTATTAAAATTAATATTTTATTATTAATTTTATTTATTTTAATTATTTTTATTTTATTTTTTGATATTTATTTTAAATATCAAAAAATAAATTTTAATCAATTCATGAAGCACACGATACAGGCTTGCAAGCCTAGTGTGTGTTTTCATGGCCAATTAAATTAAATATAATATGTTATTGTAAATAAATAAAATAAATAAACATAGTCTAAGTAATGTCTGTGTATTTTGATGAATCGATTTTGTTCCGGTACACAGACACACTAGTCAAATTTACAACACTCCGTTTTTACGTCAGGCGTCGGGGGTTCCAGCTGAAACCGGCCTCGCTTCGCTTCAGCGTGCACGTGGCTTCATATCAAACTATGGCTGGAAATGTCAAGGTAGAATTTTAAAAAAGGAACATACGATCCGAGACTGCAGGTTTTCTCGTCGCTACCGTCAGCGCAGTGGCTGTGACCATCGCAGACAAGATTTACATCAACGCAGTTACCATCATCACACATGAACTCGTTTGAACTGAAATATAAAACAATACATAACATTATTAGGTAATTACTATAGCTGGTGCCCGCGACTTCGTCCGCGTTGAAAAAGAAAAAAGTAGCCTATCCTGTGTCCTGTACGTCTAAAAGTTTATCTACCAAGTTTCATGAAAATCAGTTGATTCGTTTAAGAGTTATGGAGGAATATACATACATACAGAAAAAAATTCTAAAAATGGTCAATTTAGTTTCAGTATCACGTATAGAGCCTATAAACACGATATCTCTGAAAACAAAGTAACTTACTCCATGACCAACCCTTACACATTTATTATTATAGTATTGATGATTGATTGATGATGATTGATATTGAAAATATATTTACATATGTTACGCTCTGATAATGCAGTTTTCTATAGGTTATAATTTTTAAAATCGGTTCACTAGTTTTTGAGTTTATTCATTACAAACATACAGAAATATAAATCTTTTCTCTTTATTATATTAGTATAACAATAATATATAGTCTGGTGCCCGCGACTTCGCCTGCGTTAAAAGTAACGCCTGACTAAATGTGTAAAGCAATATAACGCCTGACATCTTTGCTGTTATAAAATTTTCAGAAGTTGTATCTTTATTTTTAGTAGATAACTGGTGCCCGCGACTTCGCCCGCGTGAAAATTATATACTAAAACCTTCCTCTTGAATCACTCTATCTATTAAAAAAAACCACATCAAAATCCGTTGCTTAGTTTTAAAGATCTAAGCATAGGTACATAGGGACAAACAGACAGCGGGAAGCGACTTTATAAAATAAGTAAAGTAATAAATAAATATCTTCACACATTCCACACAGCACCATCTAGTTCCAAAGTAAGCAACTAATGCTTGTATTATGGATACCAGACAGTTGATATAATACATAGATTACTTTTTTTTTGTAAATACATACATATTATAAATACAAAACATCCATGACTCAGGTACAAAGGTAAAATGTTCACATAAAACATTTGCCCCTAGCGGGATTCGAACCCGCGACCGTTTGGTTAACAGCTAGGGTTACTAGCCACTAGACCAAACGTGTCGTCGACTTTGTTTTGTATCTTACCTGCATCCATCGGTGTGTGATGGAATGACAGAAGTCAGGGTAGGACTGGAAGCTGAAACATAAATGGAAAATATCTCGTCATCAAATCGCTGCTTAAAAACTAAAGGGCCATAAAACAAAAAAATCCAAAAATGTTTTTATTGCAAAATACAATCACAATCCTTCATATTGTATATTGCAAAAAGACTTATTGTTGTTTTATTTCATATTTAGTATATTTAGATATATATTTTTTATATTCAAAAGTAACTTATATGCTTATATCTACTTTAATATTCAGTTTATTATAAATGTACTTATAAAATCTAATGCTACTTAAAAATACGCTTCTAACGATGTATAATATGCATATATTTGATATAAATATCTAATAAGAAAAAAATAGACAAAAATAATTTAATTTTTTTCGATTAGCTCTCCTGTAAAAAGTGTAATTTTGATTTGTGGCCCTTTAGTTTTTAAGCAGCGAAATGAACCGACAGCCTGTAACGACCTTAACATTATAAAAAAAAATATCACTGGCATTTGCCCTTTTGCTTTTATCATCACTCACATATATAAGATAGATAAAATGAATAACATATAAATATGTGACATTAAAACAAGATTTGTTTACGAGTTAGTAATGAACAAGGAAAATACATATATAAACAAACTCCGATTTGCACAATTAAATAACATAACAATTGCTGTAATTATAACTGGTATTATCAATAGGTACAGGGAAAATAGGTACAATAGGTACAGAAGTTAGTCTTCGGTAATTGAGGATTTTATCATCATCAATCAATCAATATATACTAATAATTAATCTGTAAGTGTAGGTATTGTATGTATGTTCCATAACTCTTAGGGCCTCTTTCACAAACTACATGTAAAGTGTTGATTAGTTACTTTTAGAAATAATTTTCTGTTATATTGAATTATACACTCGGTTTACTGCATTATTCGATAGCCGATTTTTTATTATTATATTAATGTTTCTATTTAATGTTTGGAACGTTTACCGTACAAATAAGAGGTATATCAGCTAAATTATTCCCGGTTACCGGTGACTTTAAATGACAGTTGGGCCTAATTGACGTTTGTGAAAGAGGCGCTTAAACGAAATAACTGATTTTCATGAAACTTGGTAGATAAACATTTAGACGCACAGGACATAGGATAGGCTACTTTTTTCTTTTTCAACGCGGACGAAGTCGCAGGCACCAGCTAGTCCTAACATATATTTGTAGGTACTAGACTAGGCGACCGAGCTTCGCTCGGGCCAATGAAAGGTTTAAAGTTTTTTACATGTAAGAAAGAAAGTCTATGAAACATTATAGAAAAAAAAATTCAAGAATACTTGAATTAATAATTAATAATTCAATCAAAAATATTATAAAACGAGCAAGCGGTACAATCTTCCATTAAAAAAACTACCTGCAACGAATTTTTTCCAAGATAAGACCCCTGAGAGATCGATTTCAGGTAGGTATCGATTCAAACGCCATTTGTTATCGAGTAGTGTTATTAAGTAGCAAAAAGGTATTAAGTTTTTTCACTCGGCACTAGATGGCGTTAGCTGTAGCAAGCGGCATTTCTTTTGTAACCGTTCCAATAAAAAAAAACTACTTAAATCCAGTGATATGTTAAACAAGACAGGATGCGCCCTTACCATACTACTAGTGACAAAGAAATGGTCCTCCAATTTGCACATCTAGTTACTAAAAATATTTTGTGTTCATTGCCATCTTAATACGTATTTTTATTTCTTATTGGCGTATTCTGTTATTGTAAAGTGTTCTCATTGGTTGGTTGGACATATCACGGGTAAATAGGCATTTTCGTATCTTTCTACGCACAGAATGAACTCCCGTCATTGGTGTCAATTTCCAATTTTAGCGTACTACTAGCGTACTACGTACTAGTAGCGTTAGCCTTGTCCTTACGAAGCAATATAGAAGTCATTGCTTAAATCGAATTTTCTCGAACATAAGACCCTGACAGATCGATATCTAGATCTAAAAAACCCCCTAACCCTAGATTTTCGTCAAAATCTATACCCTTTGCGAGATCGTCGTGGCATACAAGAATGTCGTTTAGTATTATTGGATAAGATAAATTCCACGTCTGTGTTGTATATTTGCTAACTTCTCTTAAGCTAAAATAAAAATAAAATTCTTTTTTTCATATGTTGTGGTCGATAGACAGGCTGACGGTCCACTTGATGGTGTGGCTACCGTCGCCAATAACACGAGCAACGCCATAGAGGCTGCAAAGTTTGCTGCCGACCATAGAAGGAATAAGGATGGGATGATAATGGGTTCTGGCATCCCTTACTCACTCACCAAAACACAACAGCACATATGCTGATTTCAATGTGGTCTTCTTTAAGGATGTGACATGTCTTTCGTCTTGTTCATATTGGTCTTAAGGCCCACTCTTTGAGAAACTCAATTGAGGTCTTCGAACATCATGTTGAGGGGCCCTAGTCAAAGTAACAATTTAAAACGATAACGAAGTTCGAAAACAATAAAGACCGTACCATACAGTCGGAATTATTTCGATTCGGAATATCGATTCGGGATTCCGAACGTTCCATACAAACCTATAGATCTACCACATACATACAGGTAGTTTACCTATCGTTCGAATTTTATCCGAATCGAAATTCCGAAACGGAATTCCGACTGTATGTGGCGGTTCTAAAATGTATGGGAATGACACACTGACCTGTAATAAACCTGGACTGGCTATCCCATACAAATTACAGATACTTTCGTGTACTATTTTGAAACGCCAGCGTACGAAAGTACGGAGAACTAATTTTGACGTTTGCGTATTTTTAATCCATAGATAAGTTTAATAGTGTGTTTTTTCACGTTTTATTCTATTTGTTGATGTCTTAGGGACTGTTTAAGTTTATTTGTGTCCGCTTGAGTTTTAAAACATGCGGACATCACTAGTTTTAGTTCCGTGTACTTACGCTACAGCGCCAAAATGGCGTTTTTCAAATAGACATAAAAATAATTTGACAGCAGCCTGTCCAGGTTATTACAGGTCAGTGGATTGACATAGTAATATGCCGTCGCCAAATCACGTGATACATCCCAATCCCATACATTTTATTCTTTCGAACTTCGTTGTCGTTTTTAAAATGTACTGTCTTTTTTAAAATCGTCGGCAAACCAAACGTGAGTTCACATATACCTAATATATTTACAGTAAAACTAGTTCCAATAACTTTAAAGCTTAACTTGTTTCTAGTAAAACTAGTTTTATAAAAAAACATTAACACCATTCTAATCCTCTTCATTCTGATCTATCTATAAATATAAAAAAATTGTAAACGAGCCGTGTCTGTACTATATTTTAATTTTATTTATTCTTTAATTTGTACACGTTGTACCTACCTACTTTTTTTTACGAGTATGTGACCGAGCTCAAAAAAATCGATTTTAGAATTTTTGTCTCCGTGGATCATCCTTATATCCTTCCTTACACATTATAAAACAAATTCCTCCGCCGCATCTATCTGTCCGTCTGTTCGCGATAAACACAAAAAGTACTGCACCGATTTGCATACTGTTTTCACCAACGGATAGAGTGGTTCTCGAGGAAGGTTTTAGTATATAATTTACAAAGTTAGTCCTTACTAGTATTATAAATGTGAAAGTAACTCTGTCTGTCTGTCTATTTACCTTCAACCGATCATCATGAAATTTTTCACATACGTTCTCAGGGATACAGTAAAGGACATAGGGTACCTTTCATCCAGAAAAAAAGTACTGTTCCCGAGGGATCATCTACCTAAAAGTATAATATAAAAAAAAATTTGACCGCGCCACCTGTTCACAGTCACAGTAATAAACATATATTTATTTCTTGCTAGCTGGTGCCCGCGACTTCGTCCGCGTTTTATGTCTTATATAGCCTATATCTTATTCTGATGATGAACACACACACACACACACACACACACACACACACCACTGCACATGCGTCTCTTCCTTTGAAATTGTGTTTATTGTTTACTTATTTGTATTTTTTTGTTTTTTTTATTGTTTTCTTAATTTTATTTCTTATTGTGTTCATAGTTTTTCTTTATGTTAAAATAATGAAGTCCATTATTGCCAGTAGATTTTAAGTATACATATGTATTGTATTTATTCTTATATTATTGTCGTATGAGTGCTGTGTGACGGTGTATCAATAAAAAAAAATTTTTAAAAATCCATTCAGTAATTTTTGCGTGAAAGTGTAACAAATATCCATAAATCCATCCATACAAACTTCACATTTATAATATTAGTAAAAATAAGGATTAGTAAGAATATAATATTAGTAAGGATATTATTTTTATTTTTCAATATATTTTTTATTTTTTTTCAATATTTTTCAATATATTAGGTATATTTTTTTTATTTTTCAACACGAAGTCGCGGACAACAGCTACTTAATAGGAAATAAACACACATTCATTATAGACGCACAATTACTTACCTAATAATAGCAAAACAAAATTCCTCAAATACATTTTCCAGTTTCAAACAAAACACTGAACTGGAACACACTTTTTTTACAACTTTATAGATAAAACATAATTTTTACAATGTTTTTGATTGTTTTAAACTAAAAAAAAAACAAGTGTTATTGGTTGTTTTTTATAAAATTAATTAAATGTTCAAAAGTATTTGTACATGTTTTTGTAAGCGCAGTTCGCGTCATCGCGGAAAGTCCGAGACTGGTTTGTAATTGTGATACCGAGTTTTAAAACGGATTTTCCTTGAACGAATTCGCTAGACATTGGCCATCGGTTTTCGCGTTTTACTACCTTTACTATCCTATCTTATTTTGGTTTTGATGTTTGATTAGTTAAACGTGAAATCGTAACAAATAAAAAAATTCACTTTCGCACTAGTTATATCCTTATCCTTACATATTATAAAACAAAGTCCTCCGCCGCGTCCTGTATGTCTGTTCGCGATAAACTCAAAAACTACTGCACCGATTTTTTTGCTGTTTTCACCAGTGGATAGAGTGGTTCTCGAGGAAGATTTTAGATTTTTGTGTGTAAACGTGTTAGAGCATAAATAAATAAATAAATTTATAATATTACTAGTTGTTGCACGCGATTTCGTCAACGTAAAAAATTAAATTATTTTTGTCTATTTTTTTTCTTATTAGATATATATCAAATATATGCATATAACACATAGTTAAAAGCGTATTTTTAACTAGCATTAGATGTTTTAAGTACTTTTATAATAAAATGAATACTAGAAGAGATATAATCCTATACTTAAGTTACTTTTGAATATATAAAAAATTATCAAAATATACTAAATATGGAATAAAACAACCATAATTCTTTTTGCAACATACAATATGAAGGATTGTGATTGTATTTTTGCAGTAAAAACATTTTTGGATTTTTATGTTTTATGGCCCTTTAGTCTTTATCGGCCAGTTAAAGTTTAAGGCTTTGGTTTAAGGCCAACTAGGACGCCGTTAAATTTCCCGATATGGCTGGCGTACCTCCACTTTCAGGTACGCCAAGGCAAGCCATAATCCGAGACTACATGTCTACATACAAACGTTGTGCAAAAAATTTGCCGCAATCGTTGCTAATCGACTCAGTCTGGCAACACCGACGGTAATGACCTAGACGAAACAGGTTAGCAGAGGTTACGTCAACAGATAACCGGGGATGAACGCGGACCAAACTGATTGGACATAGTTTTTTTTTTCTTAAACATAAACTCATAATTACCTAACTCATAAAATCGTTAGTCCTGATTGACCTGAGGCACACCTAAAACTATTAAGTCCAGAAATAAGAAATTTTAAACATAGGTAGATATAGTTTATAACGATTTTTGAAAATTTAAACTCCGTACGAAGCCGGGGACGGGTCGCTAGTAATTGTATAATTCTATATGTCATCATATTATTAGGCAATTATTTACGTATCTTCTGTAATATAAAGGTTTTTTTGTGTTATCATTACAAGGTCATATCGGCTTTGTATAGATCACTACATAGTATAAAACAAACTCGCTTCCCGCTGTCTGTCTGTCCCTATGTACCTATGCTTAGATCTTTAAAACTACGCAACGGTTTTTGATCGTTTTTTTTAATAGATAGTGTTTCAAGAGAAGGTTTTAGTATATAATTTTCAACGCGGGCGAAGTCGCGGGCACCAGCTATCTACTAAAAATAAAGATACAACCCCTGAAAATGTTATAACAGCAGAGATGTCAGGCGTTATATTGCTTTAGACATTTAGTCAGGCGCTACACGTCACTTACTTTTAACTCGGGTGAAGTCGCGGGCACCAGCTATTTTTATATATGCTTACTAGCGATCCGCCCCCGGCTTCGCAATTTTTTTGCAAACTACTTTTTTATGGTACCGTCGATAGACAGGCTGACGGTCCACTTGATAGTAGGTGGCTACCGTCGCCTGTAACACAAGCAACGCAATAGATGCTGCAAGAGCGCTGCCGATCATTGAAGGATTAAAGGTAAGCGGACGAAACACAAGCACATAACAAAACTAAAGGGCCATAAAACTAAAAAGTCCAAAAATATTTTTATTGCAAAAATACAATCACAATCCTTCATATTGTATGTTGCAAAAAGACTTAAATGGCTGTTTTATTCAATGTTTAGTATATTTTGATATTATATTTTTTTATATTCAAAAGTAACACATATGCTTATATCTCTTCTAGTATTGAGTTTATTATAAAAGTACTTACTTAAAACATTTAATGCTACTTAAAAATACGCTTCTAACGATGTATACTATGCATATATTTGATATATATCTAATAAGAAAAAATTGACTATAAATAATTTAATTGTTTTCTATAAGCTCTCCTGTAAAAAGTCTAATTTTTATTTGTGGCCCTTTAGTTTTTAAGCAGCAAAATGCTGTTATAAATACACGATGATTTTCTGTAAGGGGGTGGTTACTGCGACCAGACAGTCGAGATGTTAAAGATGTTTACTTTAACGCTCTGTCTCAGGGGTCCCGGGTTCGGGTTTCCTTCAACAACTAGAAAATAAACTAAACGTCTTCAAACGCCTCATAAATTATAGCTAAGAACAATCCCAATCACGTCAGCTTTCAAAAACAAAAAACACCGGATCAAAATCGGTCGGTCCGTCCGTTTTAGAGCTACGATTCTACAGACAGACACAAAGCGTCAATCTGGTAACTAATGGACGAAACACACGATCAATCATTTGACGCCAAACATTGTGCCCACACACGGTCAGTTCAGTTTTCTGTCATTAATGCGTTTCATGCGTTTAACCGGGTCGAGTGACGTTGACATGAGCTCTGATTCGGAAGCGTGGCAAGATGCCACGGCGTAGTGTTTCTACCAAGGAGGATAGAAATGTATTTTATCCTCCTTGGTTTCTATACTCACGATCAGAGGGTCTAGTGCGAGTTTTACTCGATCATACGCGTCGAGCGCGTAAACGTCAATTTGTATAGGAATGAAGCAGCGCCACCTAGTGGTTAACGTGTGCGTCTGCTTCATTCCCATACAAATTGACGTTTACGCGTTGGTTCGATGCGTTCGATCGAGTAAAACTCGCACTAGGCCCTCAGTTGGCGCGATGAACTGACGTGACGCAACGGCGCGATTTGAAATCCAGTGTTTGACATCAAGCCATCAGTTTTTACCATTCACGATCAAATTTTGGGTTCACGTCAGTCAATTTGACGCGATGGACTTATCGTGTATTTTGTCCATTAGTTTTGCGTCGGGCGTCGGGGATCAAAAAGACGGGTTGGTCTTGGACTGTCTAGAACATAATCTGACTACATTTGATTTTTACCTAGAGCTTAAATCGACTACTACATAATGAGTCGAGCACTCAAATTTACTATGACACAAATTGACTAGTGGCAGAAAAAATTATTTCTTCTTTTAATATTTACCTGTCTATTTAAGTTAAAAACAAATTGCATCAATCGATTTTTTTAACAGCTATAAAAGCCATAAAAAGAGCTTTAAAATGACTTTTCTTATCTAATAACATAAAAAAGGTTTACGTACTAAAGAATTAATGAAATTTAAAAATAATTCATAAGTCATAAGTAAACATTGTAAATTGTTCACAATAAGACAATATTTATAAGGAAAAATAATCATATTTCATTACTGGGAAAGCATTTGTCAAGTAGGTTAGGAACCGGGGAAGTACTTTTCCTAAATACGCACTTTCATTACAAGTTCTAATTATTTTTACTTAGTAGGTAATACTGCTTATACATAGAAATCAATACTAATAATAAATCTGTAAGGGTTGGTCATGTAGTAATTCGTGTTTATAGGTTATCTATACATGATACTGAAACTAAATTGACCATTTTGTGAATTTTTTTCTGTATGTATGTATGTATGTGTGTGTGTATGTATGTATGTATGGATGTATGTGTATGTATGTGTATGTATGTATGTATGTATGTATGTATGTATGTATGTATGTATGTATGTGTGTGTGTGTGTGTGTGTGTGTGTGTGTGTGTGTGTGTGTGTGTGTGTGTGTGTGTGTGTGTGTGTGTGTGTGTGTGTGTGTGTGTGTGTGTGTGTGTGTGTGTGTGTGTGTGTGTGTGTATGTATGTATGTATGTATGTATGTATGTATGTATGTATGTATGTATGTATGTATGTATGTATGTATGTATGTATGTATGTATGTATGTATGTATGTATGTATGTATGTATGTATGTATGTATGTATGTATGTATGTATGTATGTATGTATGTATGTATGTATGTATGTATGTATGTATGTATGTATGTATGTATGTATGTATGTATGTATGTATGTATGTGTGTATGTATGTATGTATGTATGTATGTATGTATGTATGTATGTATGTATGTATGTATGTATGTATGTATGTATGAATGTATGTATGTATGTATGTATGTATGTATGTATGTATGTATGTATGTATGTATGTATGTATGTGTGTGTGTGTGTGTGTGTGTGTGTGTGTGTGTGTGTGTGTGTGTGTGTGTGTGTGTGTGTGTGTGTATGTATGTATGTATGTATGTATGTATGTATGTATGTATGTATGTATGTATGTATGTATGTATGTATGTATGTATGTATGTATGTATGTATGTATGTATGTATGTATGTATGTATGTATGTATGTATGTATGTATGTATGTATGTATGTATGTATGTATGTATGTATGTATGTATGTATGTGTGTATGTATGTATGTATGTATGTATGTATGTATGTATGTATGTATGTATGTATGTATGTATGTATGTGTGTATGTGTGTATGTAAGTATGTATGTTCCTCCATAACTCTTAAACGAATTAACTGATTTTAATGAAACTTGGTAGATAAACATTTAGACGTACAGGACACAGGATAGGCTACTTTTTTTCTTTTTCAACGCGGACGAAGTCGCGGGCGCCAGCTAGTAAAAAATAAAATCACACAAACAAATCCTTACTAATATTATAAATGTGAATTTGAGTTTGTTTGTTACGCTTTCACGCAAAATCTACTGAACCCATCACCATGAAACTTTGCATACGCGTTGTCTGGGACACCAGAAAGGACATAGGGTACCTTTCATCATAGTTCAACGCGGACGAAGTCGCGGGCACCAGCTAGTTTTACATAAATAAAAATAGCCTTTATTCATTGACATTAATACACTTTTTGAATTAATTTTTGAATCGACCATCGGCAATCTGCAAGTCATACTGTCCCTTGACCCCTGTGTACTTTTCTGTATCCCTGTTATGATGATCGGTTGAATATTAGTTAAGGCGTGAAAAGGTAACAAACGGACAGATAAACAGACTTTGTTTTTTTCGCAATGAAATGAAGTAACCCCCGACTTTCTATTGAGCCCAAGTACGCTATATCTGATAGAAGTTGCTGAGGTGTTGGGTATCCCGCAGACTACTTGATGGTTCAGCGCAAGTTACCGTGTCTCGGAAATACTACTAAAGTATCAAGTACAGCAAGTGAATGGAATATACTGAAATCCCAAAAGGAAATGTACTGATGGTCTTCACACGCCTGAACAGATCTAAGAACCCAAAGACTTAAATCACAGATGCGCCCTTGCCATACTTCAGGCGCCGAAAATGTGTCATCGTTGGGAATAGTGAGCTCACTTTTCCCGCCTTAGTCGCTTATAGAAAGCAGTGAGCGTTCTCGTACTGGACAGTTGGCGTTACGTGGACAGTTTTCAGAAACACATGGCGCATCTGTGATTGTAAATCTTTGTAAGAACCATCTCGATCAGGTCAGCTTTCAACCAAAAAATATAATATAGTAAGTCAATGTTCGCATCACCAAACATCATAGACGCTTAGTTAATAAAAAGGATTAAAGTTAATAGGCGTTTAATGTTTTAAAAAGTAATGTAAATATTCATGACATTACAAATCATATTATAAAAAAGCTTATTTAATGTATAATTTTAAATTATCCATCTTCGTTAAAATTATCGTTGTCATTCTTTGGTGCAGCGTTAAGTTCGTCACGTAAGATAGAACCTTCGGGGCAGCACACCTCGTCTTGTCCGCAGGTACTGAAAAATTCAAATAATAATTATGAAAATTCACTTTCTAAATTCAAATTAAAAAAACATGGGGTGCACAGACTAGGTAACGAGTCTTTAGCCACCGCCTCCCCGAGTCATTTCATATTCGTTCTGTGGTTGTTTAAAGCAACTTTTCTACTAGATATGAATTTTGTCTGTGAATATATATGTGTGAATCATATTGTGTTCTTAATAATAGTGATAATAGTTCTAATATTGGGCATTGGCTTAAAAGTCTGGTTACCAGACCATAAAATTCCAAAAAAATATGTTCTAATAGGCTTGAAAAATGCCATGGTGATATGATGAAAATGCCTGTTGAAATAGTGATAATTAGGTATGCCCTCAGTACAATAACTATAATTAATATAAAATAAAAGCAAACTAAAATTAATAATAATAAACTAAAATAATAAATAATAAAGCGCTGGACTGGCTGTCCCATACAAATTACAGATAATTTCGTGTACTATTTTGAAACGCTGCCATACGAAAGTACTGAGAACTAATTTTGACGTTTGCATATTTTTATTCCATAGCTAAGTGACTGTGGACATTGCTTTTTTTAGTTCCATGTACTTACGCTCCATAGCCTACAGCGCCAAAATGGCGTTTTTCAAATAGTCATAAAAACAATTTGACAGCAGCCTGTCCAGGGTTATTACAGGTCAAGGTTAGTCAGTAATCAGTATGTGTAAGGAGCGTAGAGATAAGGAGCGCCATCTTACATGGGTGTTAAACTGAAATAGTGGCAAAAAGCGATAAATAGAGATGGCGCTGGTGTGCACAGAGAGAGCTTGAGAGTATGGAGAGTATGGAATGAATGTAGCAGTAGTTGACGGAGTAAAGTGCGCCGAGTTGAATTTTTGGTTGAACACTAGCCTCACCAGCGCCACCAATTTATCGTCTTTAGACGGACACTTAATACTCAGAGATTGTCCTCCTTGTCTCTACCCTCCTTAAGTATGTGTATGGAAGGAAGACTGTCAATGTCAAAGTGACAATTTTCCATAATATAAAAAAAAAATAAGAAAAAATTTTAAAAGTTCAAATTGTTCAAAACGTTATAAAAAATTATAAATTATTCATTTTAATTCTTAGCCCACAAATGAATGAATGAATAAAAAACATTGTATTTATTTAGTCTAAAAATAAATAGACAACACTTTCTTCTATTTGATTGATTGCGTTGTAGTCTTGCAGTTTTTTTTTTAATTTTATTATATGTGCGTGTGTGTGCAAGCAATGTGCATAAAATAAATATATTTTGAAATATTAGTTATGTGTGATCAAAAGTAATTTACCTTTAATAAATATTCTATTAAGAAAGTGTATGTACTCGTATCTTTAAAACAATGGAACCTGGACCGAGCGAAACAAGAGTGATAGGTAATTAGATATTTTTTATTTATTTTATTACTAGCTGCTTCGCCCGCGTAATGTTTTAAATTATATACTAAAACCTTCCTCGAGAACCACTCTATGCATTGGTGAAAACAGCATGAAAATTGGTACAGTAGTTTTTGAGTTTATCGCGAACTGACAGATAGACAGACAGAGACGCAGCGGAGAACTTTTTTTTATAATACTTATGTAAAAATAGGGACTGTTAGGTACTTTAAATATTAAAATACAGTAGTCAGGATTTTAATACTAATAATATAAAGCTGAAGAGTGTTTGGTTGTACGCGTTAAGAGCGGGTATAAAGAGAAATAGCCAATCCTAGATTTGAATTTTATCTGAGTAAACAAAGTCTAATTTAATTAATTTTTTAAATAGATAAATACATTATAAATGAAAGTGACGTCTGTAACAGAAAACATAATATAATGAAATTTTCTCGATAGAAAAAAATCACCAAGTGAGCTCTCATTTCCATCGATTTTAGTTTTATTTTCAAAATGACACACATTACAAAGCTAAAAGTGTATCAGTAATCTCACTTCACAGATTATCTAATGCTCTGTGTATCAATTTTTCATTTGACATTGTAGTTTAGGAATAATTAATATTTAATACTTTTGGCACTTATAACATTTTTATTGAGCGAGGTGCGCTATCTTCCGTTGCATTTTGTGCATAGTTGTACGTATTTTGTGTCACTGTCATGTCCAAGGGGCCATGCGGGTGAAATTAAAAATTTTGTTTGCTTTATACACACTCTTAAGGTACTTTCCCTTCATGTCGCATAGTATAGAATATAGATGGAGATAGATATTGTACATTAAATTTTAAATTAAGAAAATAAATAAACACACAGTATGTAATAATAATAATAATAATATTTCTATTTATTTTCAGAGCGACCGCTATTGCAACTTATAATTCAACTGACATCCAATCACAAGTCGGCAACTTTACTCAGAAACTCAACAGTTATTAACATTTTAAATGAAGAATTCAACATGAACACATATTCGATGGAACATATTGAAGTAGCAATTTATGTGAATATAATTAAACGCTTTATAATGGACTGGCCGCATTGGGATTCCTTTGAATTGATTGTGAGCGATCTAAAAGCGAAAAATAACCAACAATCCCTCAAAGACACTGTGAAACGTGAATATCAGAAACTCAAGACTTATTTAAGTGAAATATTGAAACAGAGCGAGCCTATTATAAAAGAAAAAATTGAATCAGATGAGCCGTGTCAAAACGTTAAAGAGGAGACGAGCAGAGTTGTTATGGAAATCAGTTGTACACGAGTCCAGTTAAATACGTTGGTGTTTCGAACTCCGTGTGGACCAAAAAAGACAATTTTCAATGGGTCCAATCCGACTCCAAACAGGATTGTGTACTTCAAAACGCCGTTCAGGTCAATTTTGAATTGGTTCGACGTCGAACTGATGATAAATACTCAATTTTTCTCGTACACGAGGAGCAACGTTCACACATTAACGCACAATCTAATAAACAAAAAGGTTGTCGGTGACACGATAAAGAAGGTTGTCTTGGACGACAATATAAAAGAGAATTCTTCATCAAAAATAACCGTAGACACGGAGAGTCTCCTCAATTTTTTGCATAAATTTAAAGAGAAACTTTTGAATCTCTACAAGGACAAACATCACACGGAAATGATCGAACTTGTAATGGACTTGTTGAGGAGAGACATTCGTATATTGAACATGCGAAAGATACACATTCAAGGCAAATATAAATTTTCCTTGTCCAAATACGGTTATATAAGATATCTCTATAAGGAGACGGGAGAAAATAGTTCCAAATATGACATACAATTGGAAGAATCCGTGTCACCGACAAATGTTATTTTGATAAACAGGTTCACTGCCATCGCAAACATACCAGCGGTGGCGAATTATTGGTTACAAATTAAATGCACTCTGTGCAATGTGAACTTCAACATTGAGAGCATAGACAATTTAGTGATGCATTTCATGGAGAAACATTCACACGAACCGGACTGGAGGTGCACGAATTGTTTGAGAATATTCTCTATGATCAATTTGACTGAAAAAGATTGGTATCACGAGTGTCTCAGTTAAATTATTATCGACTAGCTGACGTCCGCGACTTTGTCCGCGTTGAAAGAGAAAAAAAGTAGCCTATCCCGTGTCCCGTACGTCTAAATGTTAATCGACCAAGTTTCATGAGAATCAGTTGATTCGTTTAAGAGTTATGGAGGAACATACATACAGAAAAAATTTCTAAAAATCGTCAATTTAGTTCAGTATCATGTATAGAGCCTAAAAACACGATATCACGAGCCTAAAAACAAAGTAACTTACTCCATGACCAACCCTTACAGATTTATTATTAGTATTGATTAAGTGAGACGTTTCTTTTAAGTTCAACGGACAACGGCTAACTGCCACTTTGAATGTGACAGCGGTCCTCGATGGCGAGTTAGTTCTTCTCGCTTTTAGCAGATCGCTCTTAGCAGAATTTCCACAAACCTACAATAAAACAACGTGTTATATATGTATAAAAAAATTATTTAATAGGACCTTAATAGTCACCACAGCACGCAGAATTAGGGAAAAACCTATGGCGATTATTCATATAGGGGTGCTGCACAATTTGTGACTCCATTATTTTCTTTTGTGTTGTTAATTTCTACTCAATTCTGCATATTGTGTAAAAATTTCAATTCAATCCGTCGGGTAGTTTTCGAGATTTTGCATTATAAACAAACCAACACAACAAAAGGGTAAATCCATGTAACATGAGTGACCATTATTTAATTCTCTAAAAAAAATGCGTGTTTCTAAAACCATTAATTTTGCTAATCATCTCACATGTAAGACATTTAATAAAAACGGATTTGATTTTTAATATATTTATTTAATTTAAACGGAACAGAATTTTTATTGGGTACATACTAGCCTAAAAGCTAATGTCGCCAAAGGTAACGTGAGTTACCAACAATTTTTATTGTAACTAAAAAAAAAACTAAACCTAGAAAATTCAAAATAAAACGAGACCCACATTTTATGCTTTATAACAACGAAATTTTCATTAAGGGGGTAGATATCAATACTAATAATAAATCTGTAAGGGTTGGTCATGGAGTAAGTTACTTTGTTTTCAAAGATATCGAGTTTATAGGCTCTATACATGATACTGAAACTAAATTTACCATTTTTAGAATTTTTTTCTGTATGTATGTTCCTCCATAACTCTTAAACGAATCAACTGATTTTCATGAAACTTGGTATATAAACATTTAGACGTACGGGACACAGGATAGGCTAATTTTTCTTTTTCAACGCGGACATTCCATAAATATGGTAACGCTAGCTTTGTTAGTTTCAATAGGGAAGTTAAAATGTAACATGAGTTACCATGGAATTACCCAAAATTATATATGTATATATAGATACTGTACTATGACTAGGTATAAGTAAACTTCCAGTGTGCGCCAAAATAAGTTAAGTTTACTTAACTTTAGTTAACTAAAAGTTTAAGTTTACTCATAATTATAAGTAAACATACTAAACCAGGGCCCAAATAAGTTAAGTTTAGTTATAACAGGCCTCTTTCACCAACTACAAGTGTTGTATGGTTATTTTTAGAAATAATTTCATGTTTTATTAAATTATGCACTTGGTTTACTGCATCATTCGATAGGTGAATTTTTATTATTATTTTCTTTTTAATGTTTGGGACTTTTACCGTACAAACAAAGGTATACGAGTATCAGCTCCATTATCCCCGGTTACCGGTGACTTTAAATGACGGTTAGCCTACTTGACAGATGGTGAAAGATCATGTAATTCATGTACAAAATATTTTAGTGTTCACATTGCAGTCAAGTTGACTATACCTAACGACAGTTGTAGTCTTCTATGTAAGGGATTTACAACCCCTTACAGAGGCCCTAAGTAAACTAACTATACCAGGGGCCCTAGCCAAGAGCAAACCAGTGATATGTTAAACAAGACAGGATGCGCCCTTTTCAAAAAAGTGACAAAAAAAATGGTCCTCCAATTTGCACATCTAGTTACTAAAAAATAATTTGTTTTCATTGCCATCTAAGTACGTATTTTTATTTCTTATTGGCGTATTCTGTTATTGTAAAGTGTTATCATTGGTTGGTTGGACATATCACTGGTAATTAGGCATTTTCGTATCTTTCTATGCACAGAATGAACACCCGTCATTGGTGCCAATTTCCTATTTTGACACCGACGCGTCGGTGCCACGTACTAGGAGCGTTAGCCTTGTCCTTACGAAGTAATATAGAAGTCATTGGAGCAAACGTACAGTCGTAAACGCTACGCTACGCTGGGAGAAAGCTTTGTGATTGGTCAAAATTTTATGTGGGCGTTACAACAACCAATCGCCGGGCTTTATTGATTTCATTTCGTAAGTACGCAAAGGGGGCGTTTGCATTGGTATGCTCTTGGCTAAGGCCCCAGGGACAAAATCTCACTGAAAAAAACGTAGGATTAAAACGTATTAGTAGATGAGTATATATATCGATACCTTAATTCGCAAAACGAATAACTCCACTTTTGGATTTTTGGTTGAAAATGACTTTTTGATACGGGAGAAACTTAATGGCAATTAGAATTTAATTTTTAAAAGGTCTATCGGTTAATACGAGCCATAATTTGCAATGTAAAATTGTCTTTTTTCTTTTCTCGTATCATACAAAAAAAAATATAACATTTTTAGTCTCCCCTGTAAAGTTTGCCTCAGAGGAGTTATTTAGTTTGCGAATTAAGGTATCGATATATAGCGCGCTTTCTTGCACTGTATGTAATTTATGTTGTAGTTTTAATTTGTTATTTATATTTTCAAATAATATTCACAATCTGTCATGACTAACTTTATTTATTACAAGCTTTTTATTAACTTGCAATGTATGTATGTATGTATGTATCTATGTATGTTTGTCCGGGTGGAATCTTGCAACTGAATTTTAAATCAGTTATCTTTAACCGATTGAGCTGAAATTTGGTATACACGCTTATTTTGGATGACAATGCATGCTTAGCTATATGACGTCATTCTAATTCCAATATGGCGAATCATCCAAGATGGCGGACTAGTTATTTTTTCTGCACTACCACAATATGGGTATCAAATGAAAGGGATTGCTGAGGAGAACACGAAAAACTAATACAACTAAACTTTTTTAGTCCTCAATCATAGCTAAACAATAAAAAATAAATTAAGAGTAATTTTTTTTTAAAAACAAGCTTTTATTTAAGTGCCCTAATTAATTTTCATTTATTTATTTAAGTAAAATTATTATATAATTTAAAATATAATTTATAAAATTACGCGGGCGAAGACGCGGGCAGCAGCTAGTTCTAGAAAATATGTCAGATATTTTCTCAGGTTTTTTTTTTTCAACCCGGACAAAGTCGCGGGCACCAAGCTAGTCTAGTGGTTATTTTGGTGTTTCACTTAGTTAAGTATAGTTATACTTAGATACTAATATTATAAAGAGGAAATATTTGAAGACGTGAGTGGATGAAGGTGATATGTCGCATAATTCCAATATTGAATAAATCGAGGTTAAAGTTTTAGTTTTTGAGATAAGTCGCCACGGAACTGATTTTTGTACTAAATTATGATGCAAAGTAGTGTAAACAACCTAAAAATATTAATGATATGATAGCAATTAAACACTTGTATTATTAAATTAAAAAAAAACGACCATAGCTCCCTCTTCCATTAACAGAAGTAAACTTTTCTGCACTTTTTGCTTTTTAAAATTAACCTAACATAACAACTTTTTCCAAAAATGTCTTAAATCGACGATATTAAGGTCTGTAATCATTTATCAACCTTCATCAACGCAAAAAAAAAAAACAAAAAACCCAAAAATGCGACATGTCACCTTCATCCACTTAAGTCTTCATTTGTTTGTTTGCATTGAATAGGCTCCGAAGCTACCTACTGGGCCAATTTGAAAAATTCTTTCACTGTTTGGAAGCTATATTATCAGCGAGTAACATCCTTACTAATCCTTACTAATATTATAAATATGAATGTGAGTTTGTTTGTTTGTTACGCTTTCACGCAAAAACTACTGAACGGGATCATCATGAAATTTTGAATACACGTTGTCTAGGACACCAGAAAGGACATAGGGTACCTTTGATCCAGAAAAAAAGTACTGCTAACGAGGGATCATCAAAAAATTAAGAAAACTAACTCCTGGCTAAGTGTACCTAATAGCAATAACAATGTCAGGGGCCCTAGCCAAGAGCAAACCAATGCAAACGGGAGCGTTGCGTATTTACGAAACGATAGAAAATAAAGCCCAGTGATTGGTCAAAATTTTATGTGGGCGTTACAACAACCAATCACTGGGATTTATTTTCTATCGTTTCGTAAATTCGCAACGCTCCCGTTGGCATTGGTTTGCTCTTGGCTAGGGCCCCAGGCGATATATTGCTTTTTCAACGCGGACGAAGTCGCGGGCACCAGCTAGTAGGCTATCATCAATCAATACTAATAATAAATCTGTAAGTGTAGGTATTGTATGTATGTTCCTCCATAACTCTCAAACGAATTAACTGATTTTCATGAAACTTGGTAGATAACTTTTAGACGTACAGGATAGCTACTTTTTTCTTTTTCAACACGAACGAAGTCGCGGGCGCCAGCTAGGTAGTTGTACATATAAAAAAAACTTTATATAGCAAAATACACAATAAATTAACATAACAACACAGTTTGTGAATAAATTCGTTTTTATTGATAAAGATCTTGCGCCCGCGCCGATGATTTATGATCGAGTTTGCACCACGAAAATAACTCTTTAGGGACCTATAAAAAACTTTAGGTCATCGGACTCGACTCTTTACTCGAACTTTTTATGGAATTGTATTCTAAGTAGTACTAGCAGGTGCTCGCGACATCGTCCGCGTTGAAAAGTGAAAAATATAACACCTGAGAAAATATGTGACACATTAGGAGCCAAGAGAAGTGAAAAAAAAAATACTATGGGAGTCAAAAATCAAAAGAGTTATCCTAGAATCCCATGGAAGTTTAAACATAGGAGCCAAATTCAAAAGAGTTATCCCAGAATCCTATGGTAGCCAAAAATCGAAAGAGTTATCCTAGACTCCCATAGGAGCCAAAAAATCAAAAGAATTATCCTAGAATTTCATAGGATCCGAAGATGCGAACCAAAATTCAAGAGTTATCCCAGAATCCTATGGGAGCCAAAAATCAAAAGAATTATCCTAGAATCTCAAGAGTTATCTTAGAATCCCACGGAAGTCTAAACATAGGAGCCAAAAATCAAAAGAATTATCCCAGAATCTCATAGGATCCTAAACATGGGAGCCAAAAATCAAAAGAATTATCCTAGAATCTCATAGGATCCTAAACATGGGAGCCAAAAATCAAGAGAATTATCCTAGAATCTCATAGGATCCTAAACATGGGAGCCAAAAAATCAAAAGAATTATCCTAGAATCTCATAGGATCGTAAACATGGGAGCCAAAAATCAAAAGAGTTATCCTAGAATCTCATAGGATCCTAAACATGGGAGCCAAAAATCAAAAGAATTATCCTAGAATCTCATAGGATCCTAAACATGGGAGCCAAAAATCAAAAGAATTATCCTAGAATCTCATAGGATCCTAAACATGGGAGCCAAAAATCAAAAGAATTATCCTAGAATCTCATAGGATCCTAAACATGGGAGCCAAAAATCAAAAGAATTATCCTAGAATCCCATGGGAGTCTAGATATGGGGCCAAGTGGATGGAGCCTGAAATTAGATTTCTTGCTCACCTCTTATATCCTGGTGGTCCGTACACGGTCTTGTCTATGGCCGGTGTGCCATAATCACAAAATTTCCTTTGAATGCAAGCACCTTGTAGCCGACGACCGTTCTTGCAAGGGACTTCAGCACGTTCAGTTGTTACTGTATGTCAATAAGAAAAAACAGTTAATACGAAATGCATTTCTTGATACTCCTTTTATTCACACATTCCACACAGCACCATTTAGTTCCACACAGTAACATTTAGTTCCACACAGCAACATTTAGTTCCACACAGCAACATTTAGTTCCACACAGCAACATTTAGTTCCACACTAAACAACTAATGCTTGTATTATGGATACCAGACATTTGATATCGTCTTAGGTGCCTCAGTGTGCGCTGTGCATTCGGTGTGGACAGTTTGATTTGGCTCGCGAGCGCTTGTAGGTTTATCATGAACTCTCAAGAGCTCGGGGACTTGGCTCGGCCTGCCTCGCGAGGCTCGCCTCTGTGTTCCGGGGTGCTCGCGAGCCACAACATCGAGGCTGCCGCGCGAGCCCATGCGCCCGGTCTGGACGCGGCTAATCATCAATCAATACTACTAATAATAAATCTGTACCTAAGTGTATGTATGTATGTTCCTCCATAACTCTTAAACGAATCAACTGATTTTCATGAAACTTGGTGAAACTGTACGTCTAAATAAACATTTATTTAGACGTACAGGACACAGGATTGGCTACTTTTTCTTTTTCAACGCGGACGAAGTCGCGGGCGCCAGCTAGTTATAAATATAAAATTAGTTAGTACGTACCATAATATTGATTTTCCTCAACATGTCTACCTTATTTTAATACCTAACTTAATTAAAATAAGATTAATAACTATACCTTTAACATGTTTGATATTTTTTACTTTAGTTTCCTTATGAACAACAAAACAAGTAGATTATATTATACCTACCTAATGTAGAATACCTATTGTATATCTTAATCTATACATAGGTATAATAAAATCAGAAACTAGTCGAGTCTGTACATTAGCTGCCGGAGCAATTATTTTCGTGTTCATTTCGCCCAAGTCGTATATATACGACAAACACCTCTACTTGTATAATGTTTATTTTTGAATTGAGTAGTTATCTCTTAAAAAAAATTAAAGGAATCAGTAAACCGTTGATGAAAGAGGACCTTTAGGGCCTCTTTCACCAATTACAAGTCAAGTGTTGATTAGTTACTTCTCAAGTAACGCTAATTGGCGAGTAATTGTTACGAGTATCAATTTCATTGAAATTACCCATCGAAGATGGTGAACTTTTTTTTTTTTACCGGTGACTTTAAATGGCGGTTAGCCTACTTGACACTTTACTCAGATATAGTGAAATGGGCCCTTTGTAATAAGTTGTAGGTATTATATTAGGTTATAAGTGCAACAAGTAATACCTACAATAAATAATTATACAATAATAATATAATAGAGGGTAAATCCATGTAACATGAGTGACCATTATTTAATTCTCTAAAAAAATGCGTGTTTCTAAAACCATTAATTTTGCTAATGATCTCACATGTAAGACATTTAATAAAAACGGATTTGATTTTTAATATTCTTATTTAATTTAAACGGAACAGAATTTTTATTGGGTACGTATTAGCCTAAAAGCTAATGTCGCCAAAGGTAACGTGAGTTACCAACAATTTTTATTGGAACTAAAAAAAACTAAACCTAGAAAATTCAAAATAAAACAAGACCCACATTTTATGCTTTATAACAACGAAATTTCCATTAAGGGGGGTAGTTGATATAATTATAAATATGGTATGCTAGCTTTGTTAGTTTCAATAGGGAAGTAAAAATGTAACATGAGTTACCATGGAATTACCCTAGAGAATAATTTACAATGTACAAAATAAACATTTTTCTTTCATTCTTTCCTTCTTTATTTATTTACTAGGTTTTGCCCGCAACTGCGTCCGCGTTCATTGCCGCACAAAAATTTTCAAGACTCATATGAATGGCCTGCGGTATAATAAAATATGTTGAACTCGTGTGGTGAGTCGTCGGCCATACGAATGAGGAGAAGAATAGACTCGTGACGTGAGTCCACGGCTTTTGAATTGCATATCTACACATTTCAAGGTGATTTTTGAATGAATGAAGTTGTGTTTTACTAAAATTCCTAGTATTTTTGAAGAAAAACCGATAAATAGTTTAGACACGTACATAGTATGCGATTTTAGTAAACTCGCCAGGCGAGTTCTTGGCAATGAACGGGTTAAAATTTATGCTCACAAACGAGTAGAAGTTGGTCGTTACTGCCTTTTTTTACTATTAAAGCGCGAAGGCAAGAGTCCGCCATGATTCCATTTTAGGCGTACTTTTTATGTGCCACTTTGGCACTTGTCACGCAAATTCCTTACTTGTAGTACTTCGATGTCCCATAACGTCAGAATTTCAAAACGCAGGGTACTTACCAATACTTTGTGAAAAACTACGTTTTTTTTATGTTAAGGTTGACAGACAAGCTGACGGTCCACTTGATGGTAGGTGGCTACCGTCGCCTATAACACAAGCAACGCCATAAGTGCTACAAGTGCGCTGCCGACCATAGAAGTATTAATGATAAGGGATAAGGGAGGGATGGGATAATGGGCTGTGGCATCCCTTACTCACTCACCGAAACACAACAGCACGTAAATGCTATTATTTCACGGTGGTATTCTGTAAGGTGGTGGTTACTGCCGCCAGACGGGCTGCCCAAATGACTGCGAAACGCAGTGTTGCCCTACAACTACTTTTCAAATCCAGACCAGAGACAATTTTGAAAATTACATTAAAATTTCCAAAGTTGACCCCGCCGGGAATCGAACCCGGGGCCCCTGAGACGTTAGGCAAGCACCCTTGCCACTCATCCAACGGTCTTGTCAAAATTTCGATTACAAAAATAATCGATACGATTTCAAAAATAAGGTAAAATTTATATTCAGTGTATTTGGTAACTAATATAATACCTATTAATATATAGGTTATAGTCTTACCAGTAACTTTACTAGTGGTAACTTCAGTGGAGGGTAGTGCTGTAATTTCTTGACTTTGTACTCCGCTGAAACAGCAAACTGCCGCAACGACGAATAATCTGCGTATTTAATGAATTCGCTGCATAAAAACTAAAGTTACCCAATCAAATAAGTCAAAACTAGATAAGAATCTCGGAATTCGAGATACCCAGCTATAAACTCGTATAAACTAGTATTTTGACATCCTAAAAGTTCTCTCAAAACCTACATATGGTAGGGTATCCGCGTCTATTAAAAATCCAAGGTCAAAGGTCACAAAAATCGATTTGTTTTTTTGCAAATATCTCGTTTCCTATGGGGTTTTTGCTATTTGTATATATTATCAATATTGTAGAGGATTGAATTTAGTACAACTTTTGTTTCAAAATTTTTTTTATACCTTGAATCGTTTTCGAGATAGAGGGCGGAGAGCGCGCGATTAGAGTTCCAGGTCGAGTGCGAGGTCCCGATCAAAAATACGCCAAATAAAGTTATACATGTACGCACATTGATCAATTAATACTAATAATAAATCTGTAAGTGTAGGTATTGTACGTATGTATGTTCCACCATAACTCTTAAACGAATTAACTGATTTTTATGAAACTTGATGGATAAACATTTAGACGTACTTACAGGTCACAGGATAGGCTACTTTTTTCTTTTTCAACGCGGACGAAGTCGCGGGCGCCAGCTAGTAATTAATAAACCTATATTTTAAAACGTGTTTTAGAATGTTACATCGTAACGGGCCATTGTATTACTTACCTATATATATACGTAATCACCTCGTCAATATACATAACTATCCAATTAATATTCTATTCACTATTACGGAAGTTCAACGGGTAGTAGGAAGATCTATGTGTTTGAATAAATATGTAATTTGTAATGTAAAGATTGCATTGTTTATTTTAAACTAGAAAAGAAAACTTGCGAGTTATATTTATTTACTAGCTGGCGCCCGCGACTTCGTCCGCGTTGAAAAAGAAAAAAGTAGCCTATCCTGTGTCCTGTACGTCTACATGTTTATCTACAAAGTTTCATGAAAATTAGTTGATTCGTTTAAGAGCGTGTATAAAGGCACACTAGCGCCACTCATTAAAAAAAATATTATCTCGTGACTGAGAAGGAATTATTAATAACAGCTAGACAGGTCCCTCGGTAAGTATGTCTACAATTGTTTAATACCTTTTAAAAAGTTTCATATTTTTATCTTTGTTTCATTTGTATTTTTATACTAGCTGGTGCCCGTGACTTTATCCGTTTTGAACGATGAAAGATACCCTATGTCCTTTCTGGTGTCCCAGACAACGTGTATGCAAAATTTCATGGTGATCGGTTCAGTAGTTTTTGCTTGAAAGCGTAACAAACAAACAAACTCACATTCACATAAGGTAGTAAGGATGTAATAATATTTATATATTATAATTCACATAGATGTATATATTTTATATAGATGTATATATTTGTTATTATTTTGTTAATACCTATGTACCTATATTAATAATTATGGATGTTCTATGTCTGAAATAAATGATTATTATTATTATTATTATTTACTAGCTGGCGCCCGCGACTTCGTCCGCGTTGAAAAAGAAAAAAGTAGCCTATCCTGTGTCCTGTACGTCTAAATGTTCATCTACCAAGTTTCATGAAAATTAGTTGAATCGTTGAAGAGCGTCTATAAAGACACATTAGCGCCTTTATAAAGGCAAATAAAAAAAGATAATAAATAAGTTTCAGAGCCTACTCAAAAAAAAACAAACAAACAAACAAATCTTTCGTCTTTATAATATTAATAAGTTTGCTCTTGGCCATCATATTGATTTATTTAAGCATCTTAATATAATAATAAAAAATTATGCACGATGAAATAAAAAAAGATAATAAATAATAGTTTCGGAGCCTACTCAAAAAAAAAAACAAACAAACAAACAAATCTTTCGTCTTTATAATATTAATGCGTTATCTATAAATAAATTTAAATGTGTCATTAAAACTAAACTCTCGAAAGGCTATTATAAAATCACTGATTAGTTAAGCGACAAAGAAGCCTGGATTTAAGCGATTCGGAGCTCGTACTATGTTTAGTATTAAAAACTGTAATTGTATATATATATATATATATATATATATATATATATATATATATATATATATATATATATATATATATATATATATATATATATATATATTAAGTGTATTGTGTTATTTTATATTTTAATGATGACAAAAAGAATAGTATCCTGAGTTTCTTTCGGGGTTTCTTCTCAGGATCGTCATCTTGGCTTTTTTCCGAAACCCTGGTAAAATTAAATTAATAATGACCTAATTGATAAATAAATATTTTGATTTTGATTTTGATTTTGAATAAGTTTGCTCTTGGCCATTATATTGATTTATTTAAGCATCTTAATAATAATAAAAAATTATGCACGATGAAATAAAAAAAGATAATAAATAAGTTTCGGAACCTACTCAAAAACAAACAAACAAACAAATCTTTCGTCTTTATAATATTAATAAGTTTGCTCTTGGCCATCATATTGATTTATTTAAGCATCTTAATAATTAAAAAATAATAATATAAAGCACAAGAAAATAAAAAAACATAATAAACAAATAAAGAAAAACTTACATAAACAAACACGTATTCTTCATATTTTTAAAATTCAAATCACGAACACCAGAGCAATAGACAATAGCAAATTTATATATTTTTAAAAATTAAACTTGTTTTTAAAATGAAATTAAAAATTAAAATTGTCGTGTTGGACAGGCACTTGTTATATGTTTAATGCCTTTGATTGGAATCGAGGAACATTGTCATGAAACTGGTTTTGTTAATGATTTATTTATTAGGTACGATGTGTTGGGGAAATTCCAATACATTTTGAATGAATTTTAATGTATAATAATTAGGTGAGTAGGTTATAATTATAGATGATAATGGTCCATCTATCAATACATGTCTACGACTAATAATAACTGTAGGTACTAGTGATGTGCCGGATATCCGTATCCGTATCCGCGAATATCCGTTACTTTTGGGCGAATCTTTTTACGGATCCTTATTATAATGTATAATAATTAGGTGAGTAGGTTATAATTATAGATGATAATGTCCATCTATCCATACATGCCTACAACTAATAATAACTGTAGGTACTAGTGATGTGCCGGATATCCGTATCCGTATCCGCGAATATCCGTTACTTTTGGGCGAATCTTTTTACGGATCCTTATTATAATGTATAATAATTAGTCGAGTAGGTTATAATTATAGATGATAATGGTCCATCTATCCATACATGCCTACAACTAATAATAACTGTAGGTACTAGTGATGTGCCGGATATCCGTATCCGTATCCGCGAATATCCGTTACTTTTGACCGAATCTTTTTACGGATCCTTATTATAATGTATAATAATTAGTCGAGTAGGTTATAATTATAGATGATAATGGTCCATCTATCCATACATGCCTACAACTAATAATAACTGTAGGTACTAGTGATGTGCCGGATATCCGTATCCGTATCCGCGAATATCCGTTACTTTTGGGCGAATCTTTTTACGGATCCTTATTATAATGTATAATAATTAGTCGAGTAGGTTATAATTATAGATGATAATGGTCCATCTATCCATACATGCCTACAACTAATAATAACTGTAGGTACTAGTGATGTGCCGGATATCCGTATCCGTATCCGCGAATATCCGTTACTTTTGGGCGAATCTTTTTACGGATCCTTATTATAATGTATAATAATTAGGTGAGTAGGTTATAATTATAGATGATAATGGTCCATCTATCCATACATGCCTACAACTAATAATAACTGTAGGTACTAGTGATGTGCCGGATATCCGTATCCGTATCCGCGAATATCCGTTACTTTTGGGCGAATCTTTTTACGGATCCTTATTATAATGTATAATAATTAGGTGAGTAGGTTATAATTATAGATGATAATGTCCATCTATCCATACATGCCTACAAATAATAATAACTGTAGGTACTAGTGATGTGCCGGATATCCGTATCCGTATCCGCGGATATCCGTTACTTTTGGGCGAATCTTTTTACGGATCCTTATTAATTTTTAATTGATAGATGAATATATACAGTGTGGAAAAATAAGTCGGGCCCTGGAGGGAAACCACCTTAAATCCTTTAGTTGGCTCATTTTACATAAAGGAGACATTCCTTTATTTTTAAAAAGAAACAAAACTGCATTCAATGATTTTTTTAAATATTCTATAGTTGTCGGCAATAAATAATATTTTTGAAATTTGAATCAAACATTTTACGTTATTCATTTTTTTTAAGATACTATGTTACTTAAGAAGAATTATTATTTTTTGTCCATTCTTTCGATTGGCATCATAAAAATACGAGTGTTTTTTTTTTCACATTTACTAAGTCGGTTCGATTCCCAGACGAAGCAAGTAATTTTTAGAATACCTTTGAGTGCAGTATTACTAATTTTTAAAATTGAAGGAATGTCTCCTTTATGTAAAATGAGCCAATTTAAGGATTTTAGTTAGTTTCCCTCCAGGGCCTGACTTATCTTTCCACACTGTATATAGATAGGTGATTAGGTAGCAATGAAAAAGTATTAAATTCCATTCAGATTATTTTTAATTGCTTGAAATCAAACATTTTGCACCTTTATAATGCACTACTTAGCTAAATGTGTAAAGCAATATAACGCCTGACATCTTTGCTATTATAAAATTTTCAGGGGTTGTATCTTTATTTTTAGACTATTATATAGGTAGGTATCTTTTGTTATTTTATATTATACTAGCAGTGCCCGCGACTTCGCCCGAGTTAAAAGTAAGGGATGTGTAGCGCCTGACTAAATGTGTAAAGCAATATAACGCCTCACATCTTTGCTGTTATAAAATTTTCAGGGGTTGTATCTTTATTTTTAGACTATTATATAGGTAGGTATCTTTTGTTATTTTATATTATACTAGCAGTGCCCGCGACTTCGCCCGCGTTAAAAGTAAGTGACGTGTAGCGCCTGACTAAATGTGTAAAGCAATATGACGCCTGACATCTTTGTTGTTATAAAATTTTCAGGGGTTGTATCTTTATTTTTAGTAGATAGCTGGTGCCCGCGACTTCGCCCGCGTTGAAAATTATATACTAAAACCTTCCCCTTGAATAACTATCTATTAAAAAAAACCATATCAAAATCCGTTGCGTAGTTTTAAGCAAACATAGGGACAGATAGACGGAAAGCGACTATTTTATACTATGTAGTGTATCATATATTAGACTATATTTAGTGTATTATATTCTGAACAGATAATGCTGTATGCTGGCTGTATGTGTATTTAAAAATTCCCTATAAAATATTAAGAAAGGAAAATATACTTATAAAAGTTCTTTTTTAAGGATAGGGATTAGGAAATTTAGGAAGGGTTAGTACAATCACAAGGGCTCTGATCAATTTGCCTCACTGACTTACTGATAGGCAATTGACTAAATGCTTAAGAGTTTAGATGGTAAGTCATAAGGAAAGAATTGGGGTATAGGCTTTGACAACCCATACTCACTCATCGAAACACGCTTGATAAGATGCGTCGTGAATCTTCGTTCGCGTAGAAAAGAAAATATGGCTCCGACGATTAACGAAGAAATCTTAAAATTTACATTTACCCTTAGATACAATATCTATAAGGTTCATAATACAATGCAGCTGTTAGTTGTAACCATGTGCCGCGAAGTGTGTGGATTGGTTCGTCGCACTCACGTAACACGCCAAACGGCGCAGTTTAACATGGCGGCAGCTGGCGACCAATAGCAGTACTGGAAAATTCCGCGAAGTGTGTGGATTGGTCCGTCGCACTCACGTAACACGCCAAACGGCGCACTTTAACATGGCGGCAGCTGGCGACCAATAGCAGTACTGGAAAATTCCGCGAAGTGTGTGGATTGGTCCGTCGCACTCACGTAACACGCCAAACGGCGCACTTTAACATGGCGGCAGCTGGCGACCAATAGCAGTACTGGAAAATTCCGCGAAGTGTGTGGATTGGTCCGTCGCACTCACGTAACACGCCAAACGGCGCACTTTAACATGGCGGCAGCTGGCGACCAATAGCAGTACTGGAAAATTCCGCGAAGTGTGTGGATTGGTCCGTCGCACTCACGTAACACGCCAAACGGCGCACTTTAACATGGCGGCAGCTGGCGACCAATAGCAGTACTGGAAAATTCCGCGAAGTGTGTGGATTGGTCCGTCGCACTCACGTAACACGCCAAACGGCGCACTTTAACATGGCGGCAGCTGGCGACCAATAGCAGTACTGGAAAATTCCGCGAAGTGTGTGGATTGGTCCGTCGCACTCACGTAACACGCCAAACGGCGCACTTTAACATGGCGGCAGCTGGTGACCAATAGCAGTACTGGAAAATTCCGCGAAGTGTGTGGATTGGTCCGTCGCACTCACGTAACACGCCAAACGGCGCACTTTAACATGGCGGCAGCTGGCGACCAATAGCAGTACTGGAAAATTCCGCGAAGTGTGTGGATTGGTCCGTCGCACTCACGTAACACGCCAAGCGGCGCACTTTAACATGGCGGCAGCTGGCGACCAATAGCAGTACTGGAAAATGCCGCGAAGTGTGTGGATTGGTCCGTCGCACTCACGTAACACGCCAAGCGGCGCACTTTAACATGGCGGCAGGTGGCGACCAATAGCGGTACTAGAAAAAGCCGCAGTGTGCGGTTTGGTCGATAGCATTTCCCGCGCTTTAGAAATTCGTCTTCTGCGCAGGTACATCCCTAAGCCATATCAGTACTACTATATAGCCATACAGTAGTTGGGTACTACTAGTATGATACCGTATACATTTTCATTTGAATGTAATAAAAAACAGGTTTTCTTGTAAATTATTTATTAATACAGTCTGATTGACTCGCAATATTAAAATCTTATTTTAATAACACTAAACTTAAATAATAATAAACCATTCACTATCTTACAAAATTAAGACAGACTAGAACTGACAAAAGTATAAACACAGTTGGCGTAATTTTGACGGCAAGACTTTGAGTGAAATCACTTTGACAGCTGTCAAACATGACGTTTAGTAAGTCGCGTTCGTAATTCAGGGGAAGTTTATCGTACGGATGCATTCCAAATATTGCTTCTGTCTCCAAAGACTTAGTATTATTGTGAAAGAGGACATTCAATTGATGGTTGAAAGGGCCGTACATGGAAAACATGGCCCAATGGAACGGCGAAGATTTGCCAAACAATTGATCCAATCTTGTGAACGCGTTCTTAATTTCGTGACGTTTCATCGAAGTAATGTTGGTCGAGGCAAACACATGGCCAATGTTGGACCAAGACACGAAACAGTACTTCTTATTGTCCTCGGGACATACGGGCACTAATTCCACTGATGTCTTCGACCAGGATTCTTGTATTTGTTTGGCTGGAAATTGAAATTTTTATTTATTTACTTTATTATTAACTAACTGTTCGTTGGAAAAATGGTCACTTTGTTATTACATAATGTTTTGGGAAGGGCAGGGAGGTAACAGAACAGTGCCCGTGCCCTTTTATTTATGTTAAGGTCGACAGACAGGCTGACGGTCCACTTGATGGTAGGTGGCTACCGTCGCCTATAACTCAAGTAACGCCATAAGTGCTACAAGTGCGCTGCCGACAATAGAAGGATTAAGGATAAGGGAGGGGTGGGGTAATGGGCTCTGGCATCCCTTACTCACACACCGAAACACAACAGCACATAATGTTGTTATTTCACGGTGGTATTCTGTAAGGTGGTGGTTACTGCCGCCAGACGGGCTGCCCAAATGACTGCGAAACGCAGTGTGCCCTGCCACTACTTTAAAAATCCAGACCAGAGTCAATTTTGATAATTATATTAAAATTTCCAAAGTTGACCCCGCCGGGAATCGAACCCGGGGCCCTGAGACGTTAGGCAAGCACCCTTGCCACTCATCCAACGGGCTCGTTAAATCACTTTGAGTGTCACTTTGAACGCAAGCGTCTAAATCAAAAATCTTCAAAAATTGCGTTAACTATAGCTATAGTACGCCCCCTTTGCTCTAGACCAGCATGTAGCTGTGCAGGAAAGACGAGCCTGACAGTTGAACCAAATTACACATAGTTACGAAGTTTTATACAAATCGGTTCAGTAGTTTAGGAGTTCATTGGCCTCAAACATGTCACAAGAAATTTTTATCAATACTTCATCAATCAATCATCAATACTAATAATAAATCTGTGAGTGCAGGTATTGTATGTATGTATGTTCCTCTATAACTCTTAAACGAATTAAATGATTTTCATGAAACTTGGTAGATAAACATTTAAAAGTACGGGACACAGGATAGTATAATATATATAAAGATATATTATAGCTACGTACGTGTGTGACGGGCTTTAACCTTAAAAAACAATCACAAAAGCTGTAACTGTAAGAAATGTTTAAAAAAACACACCAACCTGCATACATATTGTAAGTCGCCAAGCTAATAAATGCCACATCGCTTTTTCCCTCCACCAGAGAGCGCAACGCCGCCATTTCTCCATCCAAAACTACCCCACCATCGACAATACAACTTCTTGTCAACATTTCCTTGACAGTTTCTGTCAAATTGTAGTTTTCCACGCCCGGAGCGCAAATTTGACTAAAATATTTATCGCTAGGACACACATTCTGTCTTTTTAGGTAACCTAGAACTGAATGCCAAGCTAATCCGTCGTAACGAGGGAACACAGCGCGTTTACCGCGCAGGTCCGCCATTTTGTTTATTTGCGAGTCTTTTTTGACGTAAGCAACTACTGTGCTCATACGTTCGACTATTGGCGTTGTTTCGTGGAGGAGGGGTGTTACTGAAAAGTCTCTGTAACAATTATTTTTGACATTTTAGATAAATTACATAAAGCTGAGAACAAATCAAAAAAATCAAAATCAAAATATTTATTTATCAATTAGGGTTCTCCAAGAAACTCTTATGATCGTCATTATAAATCTAAATTTACAAGGGTTTTGGAAAGAAGCTAAGACGATGACGATCCTGAGAAGAAAGAATTTTGGCATTAAGAGCGTTAAGTGATTATTTCGCTTCGAACTTTGGTGCCGTGACCGGGCCACTAGAGTAACTCTAAAGTTAAAGTTAAACTTAAAGTTGTGTTAACGTTAAGTTAATTAAGTTAAAATAAAGTTAAAATCAAATCAAAGTTAAGTTAAAGTAAAGTTAACTAAGTTAAAGTTAAGTTACAGTCAAGTTAAGGGAAGACTATCTCACCTGGCACCAATCACCAACCAATCGCTGTCAGCCATTGTGACGTCACTACTTCCGTTTCCTACGGCCTGCAAGCAGTCCCTTCTGCTCGCCCTACTCTCGCATTGTAAAGGCGGTTCCACGCCGTGCACAGCCGCGGCCTCGCTGAGCCAGTCGCACTTGTGCTTCTCCAGCACTGATGTAGTGCACACTCTGAGATCCCTGTAAAACAAATTTAAGAATAAGAATTGTTAGCACCCCCGACTTCGGGTACATTAATGTTTATGTTTATGTTGAGTCCCAATACTTTTATTGACCAACCGATACATCAGAACTAGTGATGTGCCGGATATGCGTATCCGTATTCGTTACTTTTTGGCGGATCTTTTTACGGATCTTTTACCTTATTAATTTTTAATTCATAGCTGAAATTCTACATCTAGGTGATTAGGTAGCAATGAAAAACTATGAAATTCCATTGAAGTTATTTTTTATTTCTTAAAATCAAACATTTGGCACCTTTATAATGCAAGTGTTAAATGGCGGGCGTCAACTATCGTTTCAAGGTCACGTGCACCGACACCGATTCAGTAACAAAGTTAAGATCCGTATTTGTATCCGTATCCGCGGATCTACATTTTTAACGATCCGGCACATCACTAATCAGAACTACAATTCCAACTATAAGGACTATATTTGACGACGCGTTTGGTCTAGTGGCTAGTAATAACCCTAGCTGTCAACCAAACGGTCGCTGGTTCGAATCCCGCTAGGGGCAAATGTTTAAGTGTCAACATTTTACCTTTGCACCTGAGTCATGGATGTTTTGTATTTATAATATGTATGTACATTTACAAAAAAAGTAAGTAATGTATGTAGTATATCAACTGTCTGGTATCCATAATACAAGCATTTAGTTGCTTATTGTGGAACTAGATGGTGCTGTGTGGAATGTGTGAAGATATTTATTTATTTACTAGCTGATGCCCGCGACTTCGTCGGCGTTGAAAAAGAAAAAAAGTACCCTACCCTGTGTCTTGTACGTCTTAATGTTTATCTACCAAGTTTCATGAAAATCAGTTAATTCGTTTAAGAGTTATGGAGGAACATACATACAGAAAAAAATCCTAAAAATGGTCAATTTAGTTTCAGTATCATGTATAGAGCCTATAAACACGATATCACTGAAAACAAAGTAACTTACTCCATCACCAACCCTTACAGATTTATTATTAGTATTGATTTATTATATGTTTAGGCACTCACCTAGGAGGCGTGCATCCGTTTTGGCTGTAGGCTTCCCTGTAACCTAGGGCACTGTCCAGGTAATCTAGAGGAGCGTGCGGAGGCTGTAGAGGCTCTGGCAAAGCCCTGTTGCTCTCAAATAAGGCTGCGAGGGCGCTGTGCCAGTTGCCTTGAACTGTCACATTCTTGTCTATGAGAGAACGAGTCAAGTTTCCGACTGCAGCCGCCGTTTTTCTGTTTAGAAGAAAATTTTACATGTTATTTACGACATTTAGGGTTGTTCCAAACTGTTCTACTAAAGGGCATCTTTCACCAACTAAAGTTTGTTTTTTAACCTCTGAGACAAAATGACATTACATTTGACATGCATTACATACATTTCATGGTATCATTATATGCAAACTTGACATTTGCATGTGTCATTTTTATCTCTGAGATTAAAAAACAGACTTTACATGTAAAATGTTGATTAGTTCTTACTGTTAGAAATAATTTTGTTTTATTAAATTATTTAGTGCATCCTTCGATAGGCGATTTTTTTAATTATTATTTTCTTATTAATGTTTGGGACGTTTACCGTACAAATAAAGGTATATCAGCTACATTATCCACTGTTACCTAAATGACGGTTAGCCTACTTGACAGATGGTGAAAGAGACCCTAAGTCTAAGTATCAATATTTTTTTTTTTTTTCAAAGCAATTGCGTTGGTCTATTTCTTGTAACTTCTTCGTTGGGCAATGAATATTTTTAGTATGTAGGTAGCGTTTTTTTTCCTCACACTCATTAAGACTGTTAAGTTTAAGATTAAGACATTAAGATGAAGACGTAAATAAATAAATAACATACCGTTTAGCGACAATAACAGGCCACGGTTTATTCAACCATATGCAGGGCTCTGTCGTGTTCAAAGGTTGAGATGTTCCATCGCGGCAGAGATACGCGAAATTTGGTGACGTCGTCAGCTGAAAATCATAAAATTCGTGTTATTTCTGACATATTATAAAGTTTGTTTTTTAATCTCAGACAAAAATTACATTACATGTGACATGCATTACATACATTTCATGGTATCATTATATGCAAACTTGACATTTGCATGTGTCAATTTTGTCTGAGATTAAAAAACAGACTTTACATAGTGTTATTTTCAGTTATAGTGTCTTAATGTTCATGACATAGACATAGACATAGACATATACATATAGACATATAGACATATAGACATATAGACATATAGACATATAGACATATAGACATATAGACATATAGACATATAGACATATAGACATATAGACATATAGACATATAGACATATAGACATATAGACATATAGACATATAGACATATAGACATATAGACATATAGACATATAGACATATAGACATACAGACATATAGACATATAGACATATAGACATATAGACATAGACATATAGACATAGACATATAGACATATATACATATAGACATATAGACATATAGACATATAGACATATAGACATATAGACATATAGACATATAGACATATAGACATATAGACATATAGACATATAGACATATAGACATAGACATATAGACATATATACATATAGACATATAGACATATAGACATATAGACATATAGACATATAGACATATAGACATATAGACATATAGACATATAGACATATAGACATATAGACATATAGACATATAGACATATAGACATATAGACATATAGACATATAGACATATAGACATATATACATATAGACATATAGACATATAGACATATAGACATATAGACATATAGACATGTTCAAACGCTCTTAATCTGTAAAATTTTTATAAGATTTATATTTTTGTTTGTAACGAATAAACTCAAAAACTAGTAGACCAATTTTAAAAATTCCTCCTATAGAAAGCTACATTATGAGCGAGTAGCATAGGCTACATTTCATAAAGTTACGCGGACGAAGTCGCGTGCAACAGTTAGTATTTCATATAGAAGAAGATAGATAGGTACCGGTGGGAATAGGCGAACGTAGGTGTGGTCTGCGAAGGCGACGTCCCCAGAACCTTCGCTCAGACACAGCAAAGAGCCAACTTTGCCGAAGTACCGATCGTATCTGTTGCAACTACGAGCGCAGGCAGCGCACAAAGACGGGTACTTACTCTCTGAAAACCATGACTTCCAATTTAATATAAAGGTGCTCCCACACCGGGAACATTGTAATTTTATCGATCAATTTATTTTATTTTACAAATTTTATGTCAATTTAATATATTTGAATAATATACGTGAATATATTTAAGTTTATTCAGTCAGAAATTGACAATAGTAATAAATAATAAACAATAATAAAATAAGTTTACCATTAGTAATGATTTTTTTTTTTTCATTTTTTTCGTCGGACTGACTATTTAACTCAATATATTTGTCGGACAAGTCGATATTTGCATTTAGAATACTATTATCTATCATTGTTATTTTTGTCCGACATGTATGTACGGGGAAACATAATGACGTCATATCGACATTTTCGGGGTGGTGGACACTCCATACGCAGCATGATTTTTGTCGGACAAGTTGACCACAATTTTTAAATTAACTTTACTAAACAAATTTCAAAAAATGAAACTTGTATGTACGAGGGGTCATAGTGACGTCATATCGACATGTTTGGGGTGGTGGACACCCCATAAGCAACATGATTTTTGTCGGACAAGTTGACCACAATTTTTAAATTAACTTTACTAAACAAATTTCAAAAAATGAAACTTGTATGTACGAGGGGTCATAGTGACGTCATATCGACATTTTCGGGGTGGTGGACACCCCATAAGCAACATGATTTTTGTCGGACAAGTTGACCACAATTTTTAAATTAACTTTATTAAAGGTTTTCCCAAAAATCAAAGTTGTATATACGGAGAGTCATAGTGACGTCATATCGACAATTCCAGGAATCGAGCATTCGAAAACGCGAAACTTTTCGCATTAGAAAAGTTTTTCGGACTCATCGCAAAAAAGGCACTCACAAAGTTTTACATTTGTATGTGTCAAAACAATTTAAGGTCCTTGTACTGGGGACTAACATATTTTGTTTAGAATTTAATGAGAATAATTTCTGCCTTTGACACTTTTTCGCAATATATTTAAAAAACCGTCAACGGGGACAAATTTCACGATGTGGGGGGGGGGGGAAGCGGTGAGTGGAAAAGGGGGGAGAGTTGTGGGTTTTGTTCAGCAGACCCACACAAGTTTCAAAACTTTATTAATTTTTTTGCTTCCCCCATACATTGCTTACACAGAATGACTGTATTAAGATTATTACTTCTATAGGTATTAAGTATCGCTACAAATGTGTCGTTCATTGTAAAAGTGGTGTTACTCCCTATTTTCAAAAAACATCTTTTCTTGCCTTATAGTATCACATTTAGTCATAACTTTCAATATAAAAGTGAAGTAACTCCAATAGTTGCATTAAAATCCCATATAGATGAAAACAATGAATGAATACTTATATTTTTTTTCCTACACTATAATTCGCAAAAAGCTCGTTATTCTAAAATTCAGTTACAAGGAGATAGTTCACTTTTACAATGAACGACACAAATGTCATTGCATCGTTTCAAAAAAAAGAAATTGAGATTAAGTAGGAATTTGAAAATGATATTATAAAACCAGTCATTTTGACTGGTGTGGTAAATCTAGTGTTAAAAGAAAAACCAGAAATTTCACTTACTCAACTCCAAATCTCTTTCCTTGTCGTCGACCCAATCGCTCGCTTTACAAGCTCTTCCGTAATATTCGGCCATTGCCTTAATCCTGTTCTCGGCCATTGAAAAATTTTGATCGCAAAGTTTCTCGGTCACCAATCCTTCGAGATACTGAAATAACATTTTCACAATTAAAACTATTACAGCACTAGTTGGCGCCTGCTACTTTGTCCGTTTGAAAAATAAAAGATCACACCTAACCTAACATGATATCGCTGCTTAAAAACTAAAGGGCCATAAAACAAAAAAATCCAAAAACGTTTTTATTGCAAAAATACAACCACAATCCTTCATATTGTACGTTGCAAAAAGATTTATGGTTGTTTTATTCCATATTTAATATATTTTGATCATTTATATATATATATATATATTTTATGTTAAGGTCGACAGACAGGCTGACGGTCCACTTGATGGTAGGTGGCTACCGTCGCCTATAACACAAGCAACGCCATAAATGCTACAAGTGCGCTGCCGACCATAGAAGTATTAAGGATAAGGGATGGAAGGGGTAATGGGCTCTGGCATCCCTTACTCACACACCGAAACACAACAGCCCGTCTGGCGGCAGTAACCACCCCCTTACAAAATACCACCGTGAAATAACAGCATTTACGTGCTGTTGTGTTTCGGTGAGTGAGTAAGGGATGCCAGAGCCCATTACCCCTTCCCTTCCTTATCCTTTATCCTTAATCCTTCTATGGTAGGCAGCGCACTTGTAGCACTTATGGTGTTGCTTGTTTTATAGGCGACGGTAGCCACCTACCATCAAGTGGACCGTCAGCCTGTCTGTCGACCTTAACATAAAAATAAAAAAACCCTGTATATTAGTACCTATAGATATAGATTCTATATGGAATAACTTGTGAATGGCAGTTATGTTTATCTAAGTATATCTACATACAAATATTATAAAGAGGAAAGATTTGATTGTTTGTTTGCATTGAATAGGCTGCGAAACTACATACTGGACCGATTTGAAAAATACTTTCACTGTTAGGAAGCTCTATTATCAGCGAGCGAACATAGGCTATCACTACATAGTATAAAACAAAGACGCTTCCCGCTGTCAAGTGGACCGTCAGCCTGTCTGTCGACCTTAACATAAAAAAAAGGAGAAAAAGAATGATTACTTTACCTCGGAAAGCTTATCACTCAATGGTTGCGTTGGATCACTTTCTAGACCTGCATGACAGAGTGTGCGATTCCTTAGGATTGCACTGACAGTCGAAGAACCTTCAGGTATTATACGACGATTTACCACAGCCACAAAATTTCTCTCGAATTTGGCTGAAGCAGAAAAGTATAATAACTTTATTAAGCCCATATATAAATGATTAGTCTCACTGCGCTCGACTAGATACGGCCCTACCTAAAAGTAATAGCTCAGTGAATACGTCAACTTTTTATTGTAGTGTGTGTAAAACATCGTCTCTATTTATCAGTTTTTACACAGTTTCATTATATTTTTACACAATTTCACTACGCAAATTGGCATTTTATTATGCTCAAAATTTAATAAAACATTCGGCGCGTACACATCATAGACAATTTGCAGTGTGACTAGCTCGGGTACGCCGAATTCGGCGTAGTATTTTTTGCCGCATTTGTCAAGTACAACGGCTGTATCTAGTCGAGCGCAGCGAGACCAATCAAATATCTTTGATTAGGCCCTAGTCTCTTGATTAATTAGCCTTCCTGAAGGCTACAAGGCTCCTTCAAATAGTGACCTGTTTGAAGGAATTTTCACTATTGAAAATTATTCAAGACTAGCTGCTGCCCGCGACTTCGCCCGCGTAACTTTATAAATTATATACTAAAAACCTTCCCCGAGAACCACTCTATCCATTGGTTTTTGAGTTTATCGCGAACAGACAGACACACGCGGCGGAGGACTTTTTTATATAAGTAAGGATTGAACATTCGCTATATACTGTGTAGAACAGTCGAGCGAAGCCAGGGCGCCTCTTGCTTTGTCTAGTTAACGATAAATTCTGGTATCATTTTTCAAAAAATATTTTTCTTTACGGATTAAGGAAAAGGGAAGGAATAGGTAAATGAGCTTTGGCATCCCTAATTCACTCACCGAAACACAACAGCACATATGCTGTTATTTCCATATCCAGATCAGAGCCGACTTTGAAAAGTTCATTTCCAAAATTGACCCCCCCGGGAATCGAACCCGGGGCCCTTGAGTCGTTAGACTGACACCCTTAACACTCATGTGCTCATCAAAAATCAAGTACAAAATTCTTGTTATGAGGACATGGTGGTGGGGATAAGTGGTAAAAAGTGTGTATTATTAGGGTGTTACCACACCAATCGATCGATGGTAGAATCGATTAGTCGACGTCGATCGATAGTTTCTGCCAGACCAATAGATCAATAGTCGATCGACGACCAAATATAGCCGGGGTTAATAGATCAACGTCGACCGGTGCCATCGACCGGCAATCGATCGATTGGTTAGTCGACTGGTATCCGTCGATCAATTAAAGCTATCACACCAATCGATCAACGTCGACCAATGTCGATCGATGGTATCGATCGACGATACCTTGCCAGGGTTGAACCATTGCAAAGCGCTCATAAAAGCCTATAGTCTAAACGTGACAAACCAGGCTATGTCGCTTAGTAGGAGCAATTTGTGCATGCTAACTAGGGCTCTCACGGGGCACTGCCGCCTCAATAGGCACCTTAAAGTAATGGGTCTCACTAGTACAGGAGAGTGTCGCTTCTGCCATGAGGCAGAAGAAACACCAATGCATATCCTGTGCGAGTGTGGCCCCTTAATGCACAAGCGCAATCACATCCTAGGAAGCCATGTGAAGAATGCCTCTATCAAAAAAGTACTACAGTTTCTCAACGTAGTAGGTATAGGTAGAGAGCTTTAGTTTACGTGGCGATCACAATATTTCAGCAATAGACGAAGTGATACTAGTTCTCTAGCAGACAGAAATAGCCACTAGCAAATAATAATAATAGTGGTAACACCCTTGTGTACTTTTCTGACATTTTGAAAAAAAAAATTATTACTTTGCGTTTTCCTAAGTTCATTAGTGACTAGAACGTCGATCTGAGCCCACTGTGCGGCAATCAGATCTTCCGGGTTGAATACTCCAAAATCTACGGTCCCTTTGCCCATTCTTCGGAGACAGTCCAATCTGAAACCAAATTGTTTAATTTATGTACATAAAAATATTAGTCAATTTAATAAAAAATGTTATGTACACAATGTCAATACCAGGTTCAAAAGTGATTTAAATTTCCATAAAACGCGACTCCACAAGATAAATAATTCTTTTATGGGTCAAAGTGTACGGTTTTATAATAAACTACCTCAAATAATCAGAGCGTTATCTATAAATAAATTTAAATGTGTCATTAAAACTAAACTCTCGAAAGGCTATTATAAAATCACTGATTAGTTAAGCGACAAAGAAGCCTGGATTTAAGCGATTCGGAGCTCGTACTATGTTTAGTATTAAAAAATTATAATTGTATATATATATATATATATATATATATATATATATATATATATATATATATATATATATATATATATATATACCTACTTTGTGTTATTTTATATTTCAATGATGACAAAAAGAATAGAATCCTGAGTTTCTTTCGGGGTTTCGTCTCAGGATCGTCATCTTGGCTTTTTTCCGAAACCCTGGTAAATTTAAATTTACAATGACGATCATAAGAGTTTCTTGTAGAAACCTAATTGATAAATAAATATTTTGATTTTGATTTTGATTGCAGATTCAATGTGATGAAAATAACTTTAGTTATTAGTAGTAACAGTTAGTTTAGTATTAATTTAGTAATAACAGCATATGTGCAGAGCCCATTACCCCACCCCTCCCTTATCCCCTTATCCTTAATCTTTCTATGGTCGGCAGCGCACTTGTAGCACTTGTGGCGTTGCTTGTGTTATAGGCGACGGTAGCCACCTACCATCATGTGGACCGTCAGCCTGTCTGTCGACATTAACATTAAAAAAAAAAAAAAAAAAAAAAAAAAGATCTCAGAATACAGGACACACCAGAATCCTATTTATCAATACTATTAAATATCTCCTTTAGTATTCAGTTTATTACAAAAGCACATAAAACATTTAATGCTACTTAAAAATACGCTTCTAACGATGTATAATATGCATATATTTGGGTGGGTCTCAGACGGTCTAGAACGCAATTTGACTAGTTTGTAATGTTGCCTACAACGCAATATGCCTACCGCGTAATACGTCTAAAACTTAAAGATACTAAAACGCATAACACCCTAAACACAAAATGACAAAGACGCATTTTGCCTAGTTCTGTGTTTTGTTTTTGCATGTACAATTGGAAACAGAATCTAAACTCGACTCGTTGTCTCACATATTGACACAAAGATAGTTTACTTATAACCGAATAGGTACTTTATTATTCTGGCAATCAGAGTGAAATGGGGGATGGAATACAAGCATACATAATACATATATAATTTATTTTATGTATTATTAATTTTTGATAAATAATTATACTGAATGTCTACAGTAAACCAAAGCCCATTAAAATTGATAGTGGCACAAGTCGGAAGTTTCTTCCGTTTCGTGCCATCGGTGGCAGTTCACCATTTGGATGTTGAAGATTGGACTGCTGTCGTTATTCCAACTCAGCCATAACGGATTTCAATGAATTGCACACAACTGATATTATTTAATTACTAGCTGGCGCCCGCGACTTCGTCCGCGTTGAAAAAAGTAGCCTATCCTGTGTCCTGTACGTCTAAATGTTTATCTACCAACTTTCATGAAAATCAGAGTTATGGAGGAACATACATAGATACCTACATACAATACCTGCACTTACAGATTTATTATTAGTATTGAGTATTGATGATGATTGATAATAGGAAACAATAGGATACTCTGCATTTTTGCAATACTAAACTTTTGCAGTTACCTGTCCGGACATTTTGCGTTTAAGTCGTTATACTATTTAGGAAATATACTAACTAGTCGTTTTGCGTTTTTGTCAATTTAAGAATTAGGTATTTTACATAGTAGCCGTATTGCGTTGTAGGCAAAACTACAACTAGTCAAATTGCGTTCTAGACCGTTTGAGACCCTGATATACATATATATGTGTCGTTCATTGTAAAAGTGAACTATCTCCTTGTAACCGAATTTTAGAATAACTAGCTTTTTGCGAATTATAATGTAGGAAAAAAAATAATAATATAAGCATTCATTCATTGTTTTCATCTATGGGATTTTAATGCAACTATTGGAGTCACTTCACTTTTATATTGAAAGTTATGACTAAATGTGATACCATTAGGCAAGAAAAGATGGTTTTAAAAATAGGAAGTTACACCACTTTTACAATGAACGACACATATATATTTAATAAGAAAAAAATAGACAATTTTTTTTTTTTCGATTAGCTCTCCTGTAAAAAGTGTAATTTTGATTTGTGGCCCTTTAGTTTTTAAGCAGCGAATTATTATTATGGAGTATTAATAAAATTCACCTGTCTGTGCCCAGAACACATTCTATGCCGACTTTAGCCTCGTCTAAGACCGGACAAAATTTCGCTGCACGCTTATACTGTCCTCTGCTTTCGACGACGCACAGTCGAACTGGAATTTAAAAACATTTTTTTAATCAAATATTCCTTCAGGAGTAATAAGAGTTACTTCCTACTACTTATACCAGCCCACGACATCGTTCGCGTTGAATCAATACTAATAATAAATCTGTAAGGGTCGGTCATAGAGTAAGTTACTTTGTTTTCAGAGATATCGTGTTTATAGGCTCTATACATGATACTGAAACTAAATTGACGATTTTTAGAATTTTTTTCTGTATGTATGTATGTACCTCCATAACTCTTAAACGAATTATCTGAAACTTTTCATGAAACTTGGTAGATAAACAATTAGACGTACAGGACACAGGATAGGCTACTTTTTTCTTTTTCAACGCGGACGAAGTCGCTGTTGCCAACTAGTAAAATAATAAATATCTTCACACATTCCACACAGCACCATCTAGTTCCACAGTAAACAACTATAGGCATTACTTTTTTTTGTAAATACATACATATTATAAATACAAAATATCCAAGACTCAGGTACAAAGGTAAAATGTTGACACATAAACATTTGCCCCTAGCGGGATTCGAACCCGCGACCGTTTGGTTGACAGCTAGGGTTATTACTAGACCAAATGCGTCGTCAAATATAGTCCTTATAGTGGGAATTGTAGTTCTGATTAGTGATGTGCCGGATCGTTAAAAATGTAGATCCGCGGATACGGATACAAATACGGATCTTAACTTTGTTAGTGAATCGGTGTCGGTGCACGTGAACTTGAAACGATAGTTGACGCCCGCCACTTAACACTTGCATTATAAAGGTGCCAAATGTTTGATGTTGTTAACCAAACAGCTAGGGTTACAAGCCACTAGACCAAAAGTTTGTGTAAATGTATGTATATACAAAGAATGACGGTCCACTTGATGATTGGTGGAACAAGACAAAGCGACAGTAAATAAAGCGTACCAGTAAATAAACAGTAATTGGCATTTCGCACGTTTCGTACGAAATAAAATCGTGCGAGATGACAACTAAACCGATCAGTCGGATGTAGCAGTCGGACCACGCGGTCTCAGGGATATCTTGATACACTAACTTTCAAATTATTTTTGAAAATCATGTCTACTTTCCCATTATATAAACATAAGCATTTTTTTAAATGCTTATTGTTGGACTTATGTGAAAAACAATTAATGTCAAGATCATAATATAATTTCGAAATATTGCAAAACAATACAAATCTAATATTGGATAGGTAGGCGTAAGTATTGTGCGTTTGTGCAATAAAATATCATGGGCGTTTCTTTTTATTGTCAAAACAATGGGATTTCTTAACGGATCAGCTTTTAACTACTTATAAGCAAGTTTGTGTCATAACTAATGTTAGTTTATTTGTGTATTACTTAGTAGCAAAGATTTAAATCGAAAGATGCGGCGTAATCTCCTCGCGCCATACTAAAAACCCACCGAAAATTCTTAACAATGGGTTGGGCGCAGGCGCTCAACCCAACTACAGTTGCACGCAAGCTACAGTGAGTGACGGTCGCTTGTTGAGAGCGTCGCTATCGCCACAATCACGTTTGAAGTAAGGAATGTGTTGTCTGTGTTTAAAAGTGTGTTTAGACAAAGGTATATGTATTTTATACTTTTGTCTTTAGTATAATGTATGTTGTATTTTGTAACACACTTTCGCTAGTAATGCCACATCTCTCGATTTAAATCTTTGCTTAGTAGTGATGTGTCGGATCGTTAAAAACGTAGACCTGCGGATACGGATACGGATACGGATTTTAACTTTCTTACTCAATTGGTGTTGACGCTTGGATTATAAAGGTGCCAAATGTATAATTTTAAGAAATAAAATATAATCTGAATTGAATTTAATAGTCTTTCATTGCTACCTAAATCACCTAGATGTAGAATTTCAGATATGAATTAAAAATTAACAAGGTAAAAGATCCGTAAAAGGATCCGCCAAAAAGTAATGGATACGGATACGGAGATTTCTTCTCGGATATCTGCGGATACGGATATTACTAGTACTTATCATGGACGTAGCCAGGATTGTATATAAGGAGGACAGACAAAGAAAAGCCTAGATTACTTATATTGTTTTCATCATTGTTTTTAATAGTATTTAAAAACAAGATTTTTTATTTAGGTTAGATTTTTTAAAGCTATATAGGGTAAGATTTTTTTAAGCTTAGTTTCATATTTTTGAAAAAAAAAATCTGTCATTCTATTGTTTAGTCAATTATGATTTTAAAAAATGCGATTTTCGCTATAAATTATAGTTTTTTATCATCAAAAATCTGAATGGCTTTTTCGTTTTTGTTTTTTGTTAATAATAATTGCAATTTTTATTGGCAGAAAAAATCCTGAAAGCGCCTATCTCATAATTGCATTCCGCGTCATATTGTTCGAATATTTCTATTTTTCGCAGAAAACCCACTTCTTGCCTAGACTTGGAGATCACATCCCGTATTTTTGGATTTCACAAGCCAGCCTTCAAGCCTGTTACAAGTTTCTTTTTTTAGGTCTTATAAGAAGCTTCGCAAGCTATGAAATGAAGCTCGTAAAAATTATAGTTTAAGGTGGCGCTGGACGAGCGTGGGAACTCAGTAATAGGTATTTGGGAGAATTTGTTGTCTCAACTTACTATAATGCTAATAACCTAAGACAGAATGCGAAGCAACACATTCGCGCACTTATTCAACTAGCGAAACATACGCCAGCAATTCCAATATTTTAGAAAAACCTTTATAGATAGTAACTATTGACATCCCAATTTTTAATGTACACTATAGCTAGGATGTTTTCATTGGAAAACATTATTGGCTTTCAGTCAAAAATTACGAGTTCTCAACCAGAGAAAATGTGACAAATTCTGCACATTTTAGAAATTAATTATACTAGATATAAAATAAATTTCAGTTTTTTGTTTCGATGTAAACCTTCATATTATGTCTCAGAAAAGTCATATTTTTTCATGTATTACTACGACCAATACCTAATGAGTAATCATGGAGTTACGTAGTATGGAATTGGTATGCCGCTCGAGTTGGAAAGTGGCCTCTTAACAGAACAACCGCTCTTCTAGGGGGCAGCTGCCCCCCCTTGCCCGTACCTCGCTACGCCCATGGTACTTATTGCGTTTCGTAGTCATTTGGGCAGTAACCATCCCTTACGGATGACCACCGTGGAATAACATTTGCTGTTTGGTGCTGTTGGGGCTACCAAGGTTCTGTAGTGCTTCGGGGATGTTCGCAGAATTCATATAATAGGTGATTCATATAATAGCATCTCTGGTACGTGTAGTGTATGAGGGGCACTGGCTCGATACGAGTAATTAATACTACTTAATAATAGTAATAAATCTGTAAGGGTTGGTGATGGAGTAAGTTACTTTGTTTTCAGAGATATCGTGTTTATAGGCTCTATACATGATACTCAAACTAAATTGACGATTTTTAGAATTTTTTTCTGTATGTATGTATGGATGTTCCTCCATAACTCTTAAACGAATTAACTGATTTACATGAAACTTGGTACGTAAACATTTAGACGTACGGGACACAAGATAGGCTACTTTTTCTTTTTCAACGCGGACGAAGTCGCGGGCACCAACTAGTCAATACTATAATAATAAAATTGTAAGGGTTGATGATGGAGTAAGTTACTTTGTTTTCAGAGATATCGTGTTTATAGGCTCTATACATGATACTCAAACTAAATTGACCATTTTTAGAATTTTTTTCTGTATGTATGTATGTACCTCCATAACTCTTAAACGAATCAACTGATTCTCATGAAACTTGGTACATAAACATTTAGACGTACGGGACACAGGATAGGCTACTTTTTTCTTTCTCAACGCTGACGAAGTCGCAGGCATCAGCTAGTAAATAAATAAATAAAATAGGTATTATTAAGCCGAACGTCTGTGACCAGACACTAGACTATAGTTGGGCGTGCCAATTCAAATTGCCATTGTATTAAACGAAATAAGTTATAAAAGAAACTTGAGGATGTGACTAGTAATTCCGGTTGGGCGACCTTGGTCAGCGGCTAAGTTTACTTGACCATTATGTGCGCATGCGCAACCATGTAACATTGACCAAATCGTTTTTATAGCATTCGTTTGCATTGCACTTTCAACATCAACTGAATATATTAATAATTAAATTTAGAATACATTTCATTAATGTTTATTTTTATACTAGCTGGCGCCCGCGACTTCGTCCGAGTTGAAAAAGAAAAAAGTAGCCTATCCTGTATCCTGTACGTCTAAATGTTTATTTATTTATTTATTTTATTTATTTATTTATTTATTTACAATAACATATTATATTTAATTTAATTGGCCATGAAAGCACACACTAGGCTTGCAAGCCTGTATCGTGTGCTTCATGAATTGATTAAAATTTATTTTTTGATACTTAAAATAAATATCAAAAAATAAAATAAAAATAAAAATATTAATTTTAATATTAACAAATTATAAATTACTAAATATACACTAAATTAATAATAAATAGGTACATATAAAAGTAAATGACACAATAAATTTAGAATATAAAATTTTATAATCTACCAAGTTTCATGAAAATCATTTAAGAGTTATGGAGAAACATACAATATCTACAAGATTTATTATTAGTATTGATGATTGATTGATTTTTATGAAAAATATATAAAAATAGGTAGTTAGGTATGTACAAAATGAATTTTGTTTGTACGTTTTATGCTATCACGCCTTATCTAGTCATATGATCATCGTGAAATTTTTCTTACACGTTGTCAGCAATATAGAAAAAATATAAAAATCCAAAAATATCTAAAAAGAACAAAAAAAATTGAAAAAAAAATTTTTTTTACCCCGGCGGGAATCGAACTAGGGCCCTCTAGGTTAGAGCGTTATTAAGGCAAGATTAAGATTACTCGTCGTTGAAGGAAAATGCTCGGGGGTTTCCCCGCGAGGCAAAATCTGTACGGGGAAATCCTTAAGACTTCAAGAGGGTGCCTTCTATTAGGAGTTCTATCGCGCTGCTTCTTTGGTCGCTTTTATACGACACAGCAAGGAACGGTAATACCGTCAAAGATTTAAATCGAGAGATGCGGCATTACTAGCGAAAGTGTGTTACAAAATACAACATACATTATACTAAAGACAAAAGTATAAAATACAAATACCTTTGTCTAAACACACTTTTAAACACAGACAACACATTCCTTACTACAAACGGGACAGTGACGATAGCGACGCTCTCAACAAGCGACCGTTAACTGTAGTTGGCGTGCAACTGTAGTTGGGTTAAGCGCCTGCGCCCAACCCATTGTTAAGAATTTTCGGTGTGTTTTTAATATGGCGCGAGGAGATTACGCCGCATCTTTCGATTTAAATCTTTGAATACCGTAGACGTCTCAGGTATTTTTGTGGCCATCGACGGCATGCCGTGCCGCCGTAAAATGATTATACGCTTTGCAAAACTAGCGCCGCCCCGCGCCCGCTCTGACCGACTACGCACGCACACAACAACAAATTCCTTGTACGTACACACTACACTCTCAACGCTGCCGCGACGATTTGATGTGGAGCGCAGTGTGCTACGGCGACGGCACGATAAACCGTTGTCGTTCACGGCATGCCGTTGCCGTGGACGATAAATTAAAAGCGTCTGCATACATTTTGCTTTCCTATTTTACCGTGACGGTAAAAACGTGCCGTGCTACTGCAAATTATAAAAGCGACCTTTTTAATAGGCGATCTACGACGAAAATCAAGGGTTAGAGGGGTTTTTAGGTCTAGAAATCGATCTGTCAAGGTCTTATCTTTGAGAAAATTCGTTTTAGGTAGTTTTTTAATAGAACGGTTGGAAAAGTAATACGCTTACTCGTTTTATAATATTTTGAATTATTAATTCAAGTATTCACGATTTTTTTTTTCTATAATGTTTCATAGACTTTCTTTCTTACACGTAAAAAACTTTTAAACCTTTCATTGGCCCGAGCGAAGCTCGGTCATGTCTCTAATCTCTAATCTAATCTGTCTGTCTGTTCGCGATATACTCAAAAACTAATGCACTGATTTTCATGCTGTTTTCACCAATCGATAGAGTGGTTCTCGAGGAAGGTTTAGTATATAATTTACAAAGTTACGCAGGCGAAGTCGCGGGCAGCAGCTAGTACTATACATATAGGTATTATAACAATGCGATATGTCTCTAGAGCACAGTTTCCACATTACAAAAATGCATAGGAAAATTATTTATAAGTAATTAATTGAATTGTTAACATAGTAGTATTATGTAAATAACTTCCTGAAGATGCAAATAGTAGAACAGGAAAATGAGATTACATTTTAATAGCCTAGATACATACTTAATGACATTCATTATTATTATTATGAGGTTTTCCTATTATAGTCATCAAGTTGTTAGTCATATTATTGTGTAATAAATAACTAACACTTGTCAATACTTGAATGTTTTTTTTTTACTTTTGCCCGCGACTTCGTCCGCTTTGAAAAAGAAAATATAATTATTGAGTATATAATAACGCCTGACATCGTTATCGCTCTCGCTGTGACGACGGTGGCGCCGCCACGCGACAGTGACGCCCAATTCTTTATATTTTTAAGGTCGATTTACATCAAACGAACACCTCAGCTAGAGCTAGAACAAGAGCATTCTTTCGTGATCTTTTAGTGTAAACGAAAACTCGTATTCAGCAACGAACAAAGAGCTAGAGCTCAAGAGCATTCTTTCGTGATCTTTTAGTGTAAACGAAAACTCGTATTCAGCAACGAACAAAGAGCTAGAGCTCAAGAGCATTCTTTCGTGATCTTTTAGTGTAAACGAAAACTCGTATTCAGCAACGAACAAAGAGCTAGAGCTCAAGAGCATTCTTTCGTGATCTTTTAGTGTAAACGAAAACTCGTATTCAGCAACGAACAAAGAGCTAGAGCTCAAGAGCATTCTTTCGTGATCTTTTAGTGTAAACGAAAACTCGTATTCAGCAACGAACAAAGAGCTAGAGCTCAAGAGCATTCTTTCGTGATCTTTTAGTGTAAACGAAAACTCGTATTCAGCAACGAACAAAGAGCTAGAGCTCAAGAGCATTCTTTCGTGATCTTTTAGTGTAAACGAAAACTCGTATTCAGCAACGAACAAAGAGCTAGAGCTCAAGAGCATTCTTTCGTGATCTTTTAGTGTAAACGAAAACTCGTATTCAGCAACGAACAAAGAGCTAGAGCTCAAGAGCATTCTTTCGTGATCTTTTAGTGTAAACGAAAACTCGTATTCAGCAACGAACAAAGAGCTAGAGCTCAAGAGCATTCTTTCGTGATCTTTTAGTGTAAACGAAAACTCGTATTCAGCAACGAACAAAGAGCTAGAGCTCAAGAGCATTCTTTCGTGATCTTTTAGTGTAAACGAAAACTCGTATTCAGCAACGAACAAAGAGCTAGAGCTCAAGAGCATTCTTTCGTGATCTTTTAGTGTAAACGAAAACTCGTATTCAGCAACGAACAAAGAGCTAGAGCTCAAGAGCATTCTTTCGTGATCTTTTAGTGTAAACGAAAACTCGTATTCAGCAACGAACAAAGAGCTAGAGCTCAAGAGCATTCTTTCGTGATCTTTTAGTGTAAACGAAAACTCGTATTCAGCAACGAACAAAGAGCTAGAGCTCAAGAGCATTCTTTTGTAATCTTTTAGTGTAAACGGCTAGATCATCTGAACGAATGTTCTTTGCTAACTAGAATGCAAGAACACTTTGAAGATATACCATACGTAAAGTTAAGGTTAAGATTAAAAAATGGTTGTTCAGTCTTAAATACGACTATGTTAAAAAACTATTTAAATCAATTTAAAAATATAATATATCGATAGCCTCATTTTATATTCTAAATTTATTGTATCATTTACTTTTATATGTACCTATTTATTATTAATTTAGTAATTTATAATTTGTTATTATTAAAATTAATATTTTTATTTTATTTTTTGATATTTATTTTAAATATCATAAAATAAATTATAACTAATTCATGAAGCACACGATACAGGCTTGCATGCCTAGTGCTTTTCATAGCCAATTAACTAAAATATATATGTTATTGTAAATAAATAAATCAATACTAATAATAAATCTGTAAGGGTTGGTGATGGAGTAAGTTACTTTGTTTTCAGAGATATCGTGTTTATAGGCTCTTAGATACATGATACTGAAACTAAATTTACCATTTTTAGAATTTTTTTCTATATGTATGTTCCTCCATAACTCTTAAACGAATCAACTAATTTTCATAAAATTTGGTAGATAAACATTTAGACGTACGGGACACAGGATAGGCTACTTTTTTTTTCAACGCGGACGAAGTCGCGGGCGCCAGCTAGTTGTAAATAAAGTTGGTGAAAAAGGCCCTAAGTATGGATGAGTAAATAGTGTACCCTGCGGTTTGAAACTGACGTTATGGGACTAAACCGCCTAATGTCTACCTGTTGACGTTTTGATGATGAAAATGACCCCTATTCCATGCCTATTCCTCATGTTTCGTTTCGTACCTATTTCATACTCTGCTTCAACTATAACGGGTTGCGTAACGATGTCAATAAAGGTATATAAATAACAAACGCTAACAATATTAAGGAAAACCTTGCAGGCGTATAGCGTAATATATGTAGGCTAATTGTTCAATAAAGTAGCCTCTTGGAAATACCATGTGTCAAAGATTGCAACAGGACACTGTAGAGACTGACTCATTTTGCAAACTGCAGCATGGATTTAGTTCAAAATTTACCTGTTCGTGAAGAAATGTACGTTACTTACTCGTATTTTGTTTGTTTATACTAATATTATAAAGAGGAAAGATTTGATTGTTTGTTTGTTTGTTTGTATTGAATAGGCTCCGAAACTAGTGGACCGATTTGAAAAATTCTTTTACCATTAGAAGCCGACATTATCCTTGATGAACATAGGCTACTTTTTACCGCGGGAAAATGCTTCATTCCTACGGAAAAACGGGTAATAGGACAACGGGTAGTAAGAATTATCCTTCCGTACTTACCGATTGGGTTGAAATTTTATATGAGTATTTCGATGGTTTTCTGGATGATTTAAAAATACAATTGGACCCGGTAGGTGGCGCTGCTGTCGGTATGTCAACTACTAAACGACTTGACCGATTGGGTTGAAATGTTATATGGGTATTTCGATGGTTTTCTGGATGATTTAAAAATACAATTGGACCCGGTAGGTGGCGCTGCTGTCGGTATGTCAACTACTAAACGACTTGACCGATTGGGTTGAAATGTTATATGGGTATTTCGATGGTTTCTCATATGATTTAAAAATACAATTAGACCCGGTAGGTGGCGCTGCTGTCGGTATGTCAACTACTAAACGGCTTGACCGATTGGGTTGAAATTTTATATGGGTATTTCGTTGGTTTTCTGGATGATTTAAAAATACAATTGGACCCGGTAGGTGGCGCTGCTGTCGGTATGTCAACTACTAAACGACTTGACCGATTGGGTTGAAATGTTATATGGGTATTTCGATGGTTTCTCATATGATTTAAAAATACAATTAGACCCGGTAGGTGGCGCTGCTGTCGGTATGTCAACTACTAAACGGCTTGACCGATTGGGTTGAAATTTTATATGGGTATTTCGATGGTTTCACAGACACGAATGTATTCTATTTTATAAACGCGGACGAAGTCGCGTGACGAAGACAACAGCTAGTTAATAATAAAAATCATTATGTAAAAAAGGTAGAAAGTCAGGTTTTGACATTTTTGCGACCGTTCGCAGTGAAAAAAAAAATTAAAAAAAAATTACAACTAAAGTATACAAAAATTGTAGATGATCCCTCGGGAACAGTACTTTTTTACTGGATAAAAGGTAGGCTCCATGTACTACTGTATCTCTGATAACTTGTATGCAAAATTTCATGATGTTCGGTTGAGTACCTAGTTAAGGCGTGAAAAAGTATCACACAGACAGAGTTACTTTCACATGTATAATATTATAATTATAACGTGACGACACGTTAGGTCTAGTGGCTAGTAACCCTAGCTGTTAACCGAACGGTCGTGGGTTCGAGGCTCGCTAGGGGCAAACGTTTTTATTACTTGTGTCATGTTTGTATTTATAATATGTATGTATTTACAAAAAAGTAATCTATGTATTATATCAACTGTCTAGTATCCATAATACAAGCATTATTTGCTGACTTTAGAAATAGATAGTGCGGTGTGGAATGAAATGTGTGTGAAGATATGATTGCAAAATATATTTTAAAATAAAAATAAAAACAATAATATCAAAGAAATAGTACCTAACAACTTCATGATACAATGTTAAAATGTAGGTATATATAGACATTTTCATTAAGACAAAATGTATCAGTAGTGTGAGTAGGTACAGTCGGGGTACAAAAACCTTTATCAATCGTAGACTCTTAATACTTTTTGAGACAAGACTTTTGAAGCAGACAAGTGACGGACGTTTGAAATGAAATTTTGGCATGACTTTATAATTGCCCTGGTTAAGAGACTTAAGATGACTTTAAGATGACAAACCTTTTCTTACCCCGACTTTACCTATAACATTAATATACTCGTCTGCCCAAACGCATTTTGCATAACCAAATTCGACGTTCTCACATTATTATAAACTGGTTATACTTTAAAATATTTTTACGTAAGAACCAGTTATAAAATTGCACAACAAACCATGTATTGACACTTTGTAGGTCTTTTACTGCAATTTTCCTCGTCTATTAGGGTTTTAGGGAAAATTTACTAAACAGGGAAGTGTCTCGCCAGGTTTTCCTTGATTTTTGCTGTGTGGAAATATCACGAGCGAATAACTAGATCCACTAGTCGCTAATTGGCTGTGATGTAGTTGCTCTAGTACCATTGCGTCCCCTTACTGCAAAAACCAATTAAGTGCAAAATGATAGTTTTGAGAAAAATGAGTTTGAAGTTTTACATGCCTAAAAACCTACTAAAAACAGGTTGTATATTTGAAATCTTTATATTTTTATTAACTCATATTATAAATATGTTTGATACTACATTTTAAATATACAAGAAGAAGATGGATTTATCATGCAGTCATTCGCTTTTGGCTGTTCTTAGTGATATTAAATGACTGTTAAGTTGCTTTATGATACGAAGTCGGGGGCGGGTCGCTAGTTTTATATTTGTTATTTAGTCATCCCTCTAATATACTACTAACTAGATAGATGAGTAATTTTTATAGGTGGACCACAGGCAATAACCGTTAGATAGATAGATGATACTCGTAGATTGCCCATCTAACTATAGCGAACATGTAAATACATGTATACGAGTATTTCGTCCTTCACCTTAAACGCTAAAAAGTTGTTTTAGCGATAAAATTGGCAAAACAAATATCGAGTTATTTGCGTTCATAAGGATCTATGATCTATTCTTTTTCTATTGATCAAAAACGTAAACAAATATAGCGTCGCCATGGTCACTGGACTCTTTTTAAAGATGGAATTTGTACATTAGGCATTATCAAAGAGAGTTGACTCAGTGATTAACTCATTTAGAATTTGTTCGTATTGTTCGTTTAGTTCTATATCGTGAATTGATTGTTTACCTTTTTGATCAATGAAAAAAGAATACATATTATATGAGTATATTTTCAACAAGGTAGGTAAACAAGTCGCAGTTCTATCCCTATCCAAGGCCCTGATTCTGTATGACAAATACACAACTACTCTTGTCTTACTGTTTTCAAACCACGTCAATGTCTTGTCTTGTCGTGTCTAGTTCAGTTAAATTGTGTTTTTACTAGGACTAAAGTTTTGGGGTAGTTCTGATTTCTTTCATTCTATATGTATTTTGGGGTGCTGAATATGAGGTTTGCGGACAAAATTTCGGTGAAACTAGGTGAAATTCACTGAAAGCCTTTCAATAAAAAACTAAAAAGTAAGTTTTGCAGACCGCTGAAAATTGCCAATTTTCAACTCGCATTTGAGACCGAACGGTTGGTCTGAAAAAAAACTGAATAATGATATTTATAGAGAATTTTAAGTACTTTAATTTCTGTAAACAAACCATTTACTAAAATTTAATAATTTTCGGGTTTTAGGGAAAAAACCAGAAAAATGCAGATATTTTTTTCTTTTTTTGCAATTTATTCAATGTTGCGTCACGAAATTTTGTCCGCAAACCTCAGATTCAGATTCAGCACCCCAAAATACATATAGAATGAAAGAAATCAGAACTACCCCAAAATTTTCCCACCAGCGGCCCTTTAGAGTACAAATTGACTGAATTATCACGGAATTCTTATCTCCTTTACCCCAAGACAAATTATCTATGGCACAGTACCACAGTATACTATTGTATTTATTTGACAATTTTGAAGTAAGGAATCGCGAAATGGCGTTACAGAATCAGGGCCCTGGTGTCTATTACTTACCTACTCTTTTTTCAAAAAACTACTAAACGAATTTTGGTGAAACTTTTTTTTTTATTATAGGTTCAGCCGCGTGCGTAACCGGAGTTTCGTAACCAGTTACGATAGAAAACTATTTTGTTCTTATACGATACAAGTTGCGATCGAAGACTCTTAGTCCGTGTATAAACTCTTGGCCAGCATCCAACCGCGTAGCGAAAATGTGGCCTATGATGGAGCGAACCTCATTCTGTCTCATCATACCTATTCACTCCAACTTTTAAAAGATTTGGAAACATAGACAGACAGACGGCAGGAAGTTTGCGCCACAAAGAAATTTGAAGTGAATAACTCTTTTTAACAAAAAAACCGACTTCAAACCGTTTTCTCATAGATTTATTATGGCCATTTTATTATACAAATGTTTACTAAGCTGTAGACGAAAAATCAGCTGGTTAGTAGTAATTTTTATGACCTCATTATTTTAATATATTGGGGAGTGGTTTTTTGGGAGGAATGGGATTACTAACCAGCTGATTTTTGTGCTAACTTCAAACCGTTTTCTCATGAATGCCATTGTCAGAACTGGACCAAATTGTAATGGGACCACACGGAAAGCACTAGCTTTCAAATAAAAAAAGAATCATCAAAACCAGTTCACCCAGTCGAAAGTTATGAGTTAACAAACATAAAAAAAATACAGTCCAATTGAGAACCTCTTCCTTTTTCAACCGACTTCCAAAAAAGGAGGAGGTTGTCAATTCGACTGTATTTTTTTATGTTTGTTACCTCAGAACTTTCGACTGGGTGCTTCCCGTGTGGTCCCATTTCAATTTGGTCCAGTTCTGACAAAGGCATCCATGAGAAAAGACCATGAGACGGTTTGAAGTTGGTTTTTTTTTTGTTAAAAAGAGTTATTGGAGGTTGGTTGAAAAGCGGACAGAACTTTATTTTATACTAGCTGACGCCCGCGACTTCGTCCGCGTTGAAAAAGAAAAAAGTAGCCTATCCTGTGTCCTGTACGTCTAAATGTTTATCTACCAAGTTTCATGAAAATCAGTTCATTCGTTTAAGAGTTATGGAGGAACATACATACAGAAAAAAAATCTAAAAAGGGTCAATTTAGTTTGAGTATCATGTATAGAGCCTATAAACACGATATCTCTGAAAACAAAGTAACTTACTCCATGACCAACCCTTACACATTTATTATTAGTATTGATGTAGGTAAGTAAGATATAATTATGTAAGTACTAAGTCTCACAGTACTCATAGATGTAATTTTTTTTTTTGAAAATTATGTTCACAAACCTTCCACCTTTATTGCTCTTTCCATTAGTGAAAACGTATTTGAACGTTTGGTAATTTATAAGAAGATTGCGGAGAAACAGATTATTTTTTAATGTAGTTTTTAATGGTTTTTTTTTTGGGATAGTTTTTATTTTGAACCCGGGCGAAGCCGAGAGCGTGTAGCTAGTATAATAAATATTTTTAATATACCTAAAGTTAATGGGTTTTTTTTTGGAAAAATAGTAGTGAACATTACAAAAACTCTTCCTACTTGAAAAAATAATGTTCACATAATTCTAAATATTCTAAGAATTCAAAACAATACTCACGATTGCCATTAGTTCCTGATCCGACGCCTTGAGAAAAAACCGAATTCACACACAAAAACAAAACTAAAAACTTATATAAATTTAACATTTTGATAAATGTAATAATAAAATAATTGATTTTATTTATAAAAAAAAAAAAACTTAAAAATCACACAGTCAAGATTATTACTACATTAAAAAAAGTTCTGAAATGTTACCGCCTAATTAAATGTCAATGTCAAATGTTTTTTTTTAATCGAGCTTCGCACGAGGCAAGGAAACTATGCTATACAGCCTTACGTCTAACGAGGCGGTGTTACTGGCTCGAACTGAGCTCAATCATATTCAAGGTAATTTTGTAGGTTGTGTTGTGTGTGAGTTGTCGATCAAAACCCGACCCATTTTAAAAACCGGCACCTTAGTCATGTAATGAGTTATTTTCGCGGGACTTTTTTTTGCCGCATAGAGGTCATTGTATGTAATGATAGCAAAGCAAAAACTTTGCAGGCTTTTAAAACTCATCGTCGAGCGATATACAAGTATATGTACTTACATACTATTTTTATTGTTGAGTAATACTTAGAATCAAAGATTTAAATCGAAAGATGTGGCGTAATCTCCTCGCGCCATACTAAAAACACACCGAAATTTCTTAACAATGGGTTGGACGCAGGCGCTCAACCCAACTACAGTTGCACGCCAGCTACAGTGAGTGACGGTCGCTTGTTGAGAGCGTCGCTATCGTCACAGTCACGTTTGAAGTAAGGAATGTGTTGTCTTTGTTTAAGTGTGTTTAGACAAAGATATATGTTTTTTATACTTTTGTCTTTAGTATAATGTATGTTGTATTTTGTAACACACTTTCGCTAGTAATACTAGTTATTTGGAAGTCGGTTGAAAAGGAAAAAAATATGAATAAACAATTTACCATACACTTTTTAATTTAGAACAAAATCAGACAAATTCAAAGCAAAAATACATTAAACCAGCCAACAAAAAACAAACCAAGTAAGTCACACCATCGGTTCTTGGTTCATGGATCCGACGCTGCGATACGAGGTAACAGATGACTTATCGGAGCCAGGGGTCCCAATAAATAACGATTTGGAACTACTTTTTGAATCCACCGAGTTCCTATCACTATCTCTGGATCCTCTGCTGTAGATCTCGCGTAGATCTTTCTTGTTTCCATCGTTAGTGGGGTCTTCATTGCACAAGGCCCTCCTTAAAACTTGCTTGCAAGCGCAACAAGAGTTTCCAATGAGCTGGCTAATCGAATTCAAACGGCGTCTTTTAATTTTTTTCTCTAAATCCAATGCGCAAACGCAATAACCTCTTCGTTTACAAGAAGCACCTGCAGCTCGCGATTTTTTCTGCCCATTTTTTCTTACACCGTTCTCCCTACGCTTATGACATTCGCTAAACATTTTGACTGGTTCATCATTTTGACGGTTCACCTTCATTCTTGTAATTTTCTTAGAGGTGCTACACCTCTGCCTATTATTGTCTTCTCTATGCTTCCTTTTACGGCTGCAGTTCACCTAGACAGAAAAAAGGACATAATTTATTTTGCTGTTGATAAAACTTAGATGAACTAGATAGATAACTTATTTATTTATTTAATAAAGTACACAGACAGAATACAATTGTTTACATGAATTCAAAAGATATGTGTATATGGTAATTTACTAAATTGTAGTCCTAAATAGTGTACATAGCATGATTAACTTAATTTTAACTAAACATTAATAATCTTAACTAAAAATATTATTAAAACAATAAAACACTAACGCTACTTAAATATTAGCCTCAATCTACTTTTAAATAAAGAAAACCTATTGTCAAATATATCAATATCCACCTCAGATCCGATCACCACGTCATTAAAAGTTCGACACATCCTAACCAAGGGATTATAGTAGGATGTGTTGTTCCTATACGCTTGGATGGAAAAGGGACAAAGGGGACTTACAGCAGATATTTCTTTCACTGTTGGGAAGCTACGTTGTCAATATACGACTAATCAATCAATATACTACTAATAATAAATCTGTAAGGGCTAAGGGTTGGTCATGGAGTGAGTTATTTTGTTTTTAGAGATATCGTGTTTATATGCTTTATACATGATGCTGAAACTAAATTGACAATTTTTAGATATTATTTCTCCATAACTTTAAAACGAATTAACTGATTTTTATGAAACACATTTTTATACAGGACACAGGATGGGCTACTTTTTCGTTTTCATTTTCAAAGCGGACGAAGTCGGGGGCACCAGCTAGTTCTATATATATATATTGTTATAATAAAAACTTGTTTTGATAATAGTTTTACCTGTGCAATAGACCGACGCTTATCTAATTCTACATTCAGTTTTGGGTAATTCTTGTTGTGCTCTTCGACTTGTCGGATCCCGTGGACGCTCGTTTTAGCGCGGGCTTCATATTCATTCTGATAATCGGCGAACTGGTCGGCGGCCGTTGGCCTTTTCTACAACAATAATCAAAATTTTAACAAATAACTCTTTTTAACAAAAAATAAACCGACTTCAAACCGTTTTCTCATGGATGCCATTGTCAGAACTAGAGCAAATTGGAATGGGACCACACGGGAAGCACCAGATTTCAAATAAAAAAAGAATGAACAAAACCGGTTCACCCAGTCGAAAGTTATGAGGTAACAAACATAAAAAAAAATGCAGTCAAATTGAGAACCTCCTTTTTTGGAATTGGTTGAAAAAAAACCGACTTCAAACCGTCTCATGGTCTTTTCTCATCGATGTCATTGTCAGAAGTGGACCAAATTGAAATGGGACCACACGGGAAGCACCAGATTTCAAATAAAAAAAGAATGAACAAAACCGGTTCACCCAGTCAAAAGTTATGAGATAACAAACATAAAAAATAAAAAATAAAAAAATACAGTCGAATTGAGAACCTCCTTCTTTTTTGGAAGTGGTTGAAAAAAAACCGACTTCAAACCGTCTCATGGTCTTTTCTCATCGATGTCATTGTCAGAACTGGACCAAATTGAAATGGGACCACACGGGAAGCACCAGCTTTAAAAAAAAAAAGAATGAACAAAACCGGTTCACCCTGTCGAAAGTTATGAGGTAACAAACATAATTAAAAAAAATACAGTACTTCGTCCACGTTCTTTATGGCCTATAGCTTTCCTCGATAAATGGACACAACACAAAAAGATTTTTTCAATTCGAACTACTAGTTCTTTAGATTAGCGCGTACAATCAAACAAACAAACAAACTCTTCAGCTTTATACAGCTTTATCCGTGACATTTATACCTTTTTGGAAAGCTGATTAAATGTAGATATTTTTCTAATACTTTGTACACTTAGCGTAGTAGATTTTTTTTTAGATAGACGTCATCTTTTGAAACATAAAATGTAAACTTTAAAAAAATTGTTAGTATGGCTTATAATTTCAAATTGCGACGTAATTTGAGACTTTTTTTAACTGTAATAACTAGATTGAAGCATCAGTTGTAAAAGTAAATCTAAATAAAACCCATTGTTCGAGCGATTTTTTTAAATTTTTGATTTAAATGACAAATTCTGGGTGATTGGCAAAAAATTATTAAAACTGAAAAAACTCGAAAACTACTGAATTTCGGCCATACATATGGGGGGTCAAAAACATTGCATTTTAGCTCCCCTTTCACGTCCTGGCCGGAATACTCCGCTTTACCAGTAACCCTGTATATTAATACCTATAGATATAGATTCTATTTGGAATAACTTGTGAATTGCAGTTATGTTTATCTACCTGCAAAGAAACTACGTCAACCGTGTAATTTACATTCACTCAGATAGTCAGGCTGCACTTCAAGCACTGGAATCGGACTCTATTGTCTCAAAGCTGGTGCGAAATTGTGTAGACTACTATATATTAAATATTTTAGGGCGCAAGAATAAAGTGGTCCTAAGATGGGTACCTGGCCATATGGGGATCGAAGGCAATGAACTTGCCGACGAACTGGCTCGAGCAGGCGCAAAAGGTGGGCTAATAGATCCTGAACCTATTTGCGGACTACCAAACAGCCTAGCTCACTGGACCATATGGAACCAGTGCTTTATTAAATCTTACAAACGCTGGACTAACTTGCCAGGGTTGAACTATTCCAAAGCGCTCATAAAAGCCTATAGTCGAAACGTGACAAACCAGGCTATGTCGCTTAGTAGGAGCAATTTGTGCATGCTAACTAGGGCTCTCACGGGGCACTGCCGCCTCAATAGGCACCTTAAACTAATGGGTCTCACTAGTACAGGAGAGTGTCGCTTTTGCCATGAGACAGAAGAAACACCAATGCATATCCTGTGCGAGTGTGGCCCCTTAATGCACAAGCGCAGTCACATCCTAGGAAGCCACACAATGGCTTGTGAAGATGTGAAGAATGCCTCTATCAAAAAAGTACTACAGTTTCTCAACGTGGTAGGTATAGGTAGAGAGCTTTATTTTACGTGGCGATCACAATATTTCAGCAATGGACGAAGTGATACTGGTTCTCTAGCAGACAGGTATAGCCACTAGCGAATAATAATAATAATAATAATAGTAGGAGCAATTTGTGCATGCTAACTAGGGCTCTCACGGGACACTGCCGCCTCAATAGGCATCTTAAAGTAATGGGTCTCACTAGTACAAGAGAGTGTCGCTTCTGCCATGAGGCAGAAGAAACACCAATGCATATCCTGTGCGAGTGTGGCCCGTTAATGCACAAGCGCAGTCACATCCTAGGAAGCCACACACCAATGCCTATCCTGTGCCAGTGTGGCCCGTTGATGCACAAGCGCAGTCACATCCTAGGAAGCCACACAATGGCTTGTGAAGATGTGAAGAATGTCTCTATCAAAAAAGTACTACAGTTTCTCAACGTGGTAGGTATAGGTAGAGAGCTTTATTTTACGTGGCGATCACAATATTTCAGCAATGGACGAAGTGATACTGGTTCTCTAGCAGACAGGTATAGCCACTAGCGAATAATAATAATAATAATAATAATAATAATAGTAGGAGCAATTTGTGCATGCTAACTAGGGCTCTCACGGGACACTGCCGCCTCAATAGGCATCTTAAAGTAATGGGTCTCACTAGTACAAGAGAGTGTCGCTTCTGCCATGAGGCAGAAGAAACACCAATGCATATCCTGTGCGAGTGTGGCCCGTTGATGCACAAGCGCAGTCACATCCTAGGAAGCCACACACCAATGCCTATCCTGTGCCAGTGTGGCCCGTTGATGCACAAGCGCAGTCACATCCTAGGAAGCCACACAATGGCTTGTGAAGATGTGAAGAATGCCTCTATCAAAAAAGTACTACAGTTTCTCAACGTGGTAGGTATAGGTAGAGAGCTTTAGTTTACGTGCCGATCACAATATTTCAGCAATGGACGAAGTGATACTGGTTCTCTAGCAGACAGAAATAGCCACTAGCCAATAATAATAATAATAATATGTTTATCTAAGTATATCTATATACAAATATTATAAAGAGGAAAGATTTGATTGTTTGTTTGCATTGAATAGGCTGCGAAACGGGTGCACTATTGATACGAGGTCCAAACTTTTTGGGTATTTATAGACTTAATCAGTTATGAATGAATGTTAGTTTTATAAAAATATAGTTTTTATGAAACGGAAATTCATTCACAATTAATTTTATAAAGATTTTAAAACATAACCTTAATTTATTTACAATACAAATAAAGTATTTACACCAGGTTTGTTTGAACTATCAGCATCAGTATCACTTAAAAACATCACTACAACGCACGTTTTCAGTACAACACAATAATTTTTCACTGTTTAGAACTGTTTTTTAATTTTATCGAATATTTTTACGTACATGTTTACAGTTTAATCTTCAACCACACAACCAATGAAATGAACCACAGAGCCAATGAAACGAACCACAGAGCCAATGAAACAAATCACAAAGTCAACATTACGAATCTTAACCTATTTATATCAATCGTTCTACTATAACCAGTATTCCGGGCTGGAAATACTGGAAAGGCAAATAAGTCTTGTAACACATTTTGTAATAAACGCACAATTATTCTGCTACAACCAGTATTCCAGTACCCAATCTAACCTATTTTCTGCAATGCAAAGTATTGTAACACATTTTGTAATCGGGTGAGCTCGCTCCGCTCGCATTTTCATAACATTCCGGAACCTAACCTAACCTATTTGTTTCCAGTGCAAATAAGTCTTGTAACACATTTTGTAATAAGCGCACAATCGTTCTACTACAACAAAGTATATAGTAATATTAATCGAATGAAGACTATATAAATATATTAAAAGTAGTCTATGTCAAAGAAACAGAACTGAATGATTATACAGAGTACTAATATTAAATGAATAAACACTATTTTTTACTCTATGTCTGATATATTATAAATAATAATAAACAATTTCAGGAATCGTTTTAAAATTTTTATAAAATTAATTGTGAATGAATTTCCGCACCATAAAAACTATATTTTTTAAAACTAACATCTATTGCTAAATAATCTCGCTGCCAAACACTTTATAAGTCTTCTATACTACTGGTATGTACATATTCATTTGTATTGTAAACAAATTAAGGTTATATTTTAATTTTTTTATAAAATTAATTATGAATGAATTTCCGTTTCATAAAAACTATATTTTTATAAAACTAACATCCATTCCTAACTGATTAAGCCTATAAATGCCCAAAAAGTTTGGACCCCGTATGAATAGCCAACCCTCTAGGTTTGAAATCTGAATAATTACCGATCCAACTGTAGGCTCAGGCTCGCCGTTATTGTCCATTGATATTCATTTGAAACTCATCCGAATTTTTTTTATATATATATATAAGTATACAAACAGCAGTGCATATATATTTTAGAAATTTAAAATTATAAATCCATAAAAAGATCGAATGTCTTCGGTTTCATGCCTTCGATTTTGTCACTATTTTCTATGTAAGCGTAAAAAAAGTGAATAAATATAGAAATTAATATTAAAACTATTGTTAATTTTCAAAAAAAAAATCATTATAAATTGATTGACAATTCAAACATCTTTCATTATTCTTCTTCTTTTCATCAATGTAGTCAAATATTGCGAATTATTTTACCCATCGAGTTCTGCCAGTGTAAAAAAGTTGGTATATTTTTCAAATAAATTTTAAAGTAGGTATGTACTTTAAATATCGTAGATAGGATATTTTGCTGAAAGAAGACTTTATGTTATTTTTAAAAGTTAGTAATACTGCATTCAAATATTTTCTAAAAATTACTTGCTTCGTCTGGGAATCGAACCGACTTAAATGTGAGAAAAAAATCACTCGTATTTTTATGATGTCAATCGAAAAAATGGACAAAAAATAATAAACATAGTATCTTAAAAGAAAGGAATAACGTAAAATGTTTGATTAAAATTTCAAGAATAGGATGTGTCATAGCAACAAGGCGTCAAACGTTATATTTATTATAACGTTTAACGTATAAGCATATAACGTTATATAAACGTTATATGCTTTTATATTTTTAATTTATCATCGCGTAAGAAGTCGCGGGCGCTAATCAATCAATACTAATAATAAATGTGTAAGGGTTGGTGATGGAGTAAGTTACTTTGTTTTCAGAGATATCGTGTTTATAGGCTCTATACGTGATACTGAAACTAAATTGACCATTTTTACAATTTTTTTCTGTATGTATGTGTGTTCGTCCATAACTCTTGGGGCCTCTTTCACGAACTACAAGTACAGTCTTGATTACTTACATTTAGAAATAATTTTATGTTTTATTAAATTATGCACTCGGTTTACTGCATCATTCGATAGCCGATTTTTTTTATTATTTTCTATTTAATGTTTGGGACGTTTACCGTACAAATAAGAGGTATATCAGCTAAATTATTCCCGGTTACCGGTGACTTTAAATGACAGTTTGGCCTAATTGACGTTTGTGAAATAGGCGCTTAAACGAATTAACTGATTTTCATGAAATTTGGTAGATAAACATAGACGTACAGGACACAGGATAGGCTACTTTTTACACAGAATAGGGAGAGGGGGGAGGGAGAAGTTGGATTTTATCAATTTTTCTTAAATATTTCGAAAACTATGCGGTTTAGCGCAAAAGTACTCAGGAGAAAAATAATCTACATTTGCGAACAAAAATGGTAAATAGCATAATCTTGCTAAAGTGAACGGTTCCAGAGTTACGGAGGGTGTAAAGTAGCAGTTATTCGGGGGTTTTGTTAGAATTTTGGAATCTAAAAAATTCTACAAAATAAATTACACATTTAAAAAGTGTAGAAAATGAAAGTTTTCCCGTACCGGGAATCGAACCCGAGCCTCCTGGGTGAAAGCCAGGTATCCTAGCCACTAGACCATACGGGATATATTAAGTATAATGAATTTATCGATCTGATTATAAATGATTTTTTTTAACATCAAAAATAATTTATTTGTCACATTTAAATCTATAATACAAATCAAAAATAAGCTTATTTAAAATAAAATCTAATTCTAAGTAATAACAAAATAAAATAATAAATTGATTACATACATATGTACACTAAACTAATACTCAATATAAAAATGGACCCTGCGGCATTGTACCAAGGACGCTGGTAGCATTTCCTCGTTGAATGGTCAAACTAATTCGTTGGCCGAGGAATTACTTTTATTTTTTCAATAATTTTAGGTATCTTTATTTCATGTAAGCGCCACCTATAGTTCTTAGTAGGTACTAATGCATTTCGATTAGCATCATATTGCTGAAAGTACATATTATCCTTACATTTATTAAAAAACAACCTCCGCCGCGTCTGTCTCTGTCTGTCTGTTCGCGATAAACTCAAAAACTACTGCACCGATTTCCATGGTGTTTTTACCAATGGATAGATAGAGTGGTTCTCAAATAAGGTTTTAGTATATTTTACAAAGTTAGGCGGGCAAAGTCGCGGGCAGCATCTAGTACAATTATAAGACAACAATTCAACAAATAAAAATTATTAAATTAAAAGAAAACAATACCTATTCAAAGTAAAAATAAAGATTAATTTAACCAACGATTTTTGTGAATTCTCATTTCTTTTTTTTCCAATGCTTAGATACAATAAATAGCGCCATCTGTCAAAATCGATTTGTAATAGTTCTATATAAACCTCGCTTGCGCTGTTAAAGGTAACGTTTCGGATGTCATCAACAGAGGGCGCCACAAATCTTAAATCTAGGTTTTCATTTTTATAATTTCTCTGGGTGGGTCTCAGATGGTCTAGAACGCAATTTGACTAGTTGTAGTTTTGCCTACATCGCAATATGGCTACTATGTAAAATACCTAGTTCTTATACTGACAAAAACGCAAAACGACTAGTTAGTATATTTCCTAAATAGTATAACGACTTAAACGCAAAATGCCCGGGCAGGTAACAGCGACCTGGGGCCTTAGACAAAGTGCATTCGATTCGATTCGCTAAATAAAAATGTATGGGATTGACATATGCCTTCGCTAAATCACGCGAAGGCATATGTCAATCCCATACATTTTTATTTAGCGAATCGAATCGAATGCGAATCGAATGCACTTTGTCTAGGGCCCCTGCTCCCTGATTCGCCCGGAAGATCCGTATCCGTTACTTTTTGGCGGATCTTTTTACGGATCTTTTACCTTATTAAGAGTGGCGGGCGTCAACTATCATTTCAAAGTCACGCACACCGACACCGATAGGGCGGTTTTCCATTAGCCACGGCACGCCGGGGTTTCGTTTTTCCACTGAGCCGGTGTTGATTCGCACTCGCACTCACACACGCACATGGCTACAATTCATATACAACACACATGCAGTTACGACGGCCCCGGCGGGAGTCAAATGCCAAGCCGTGCCGGGCCGTGCCGTGCCGTCGCTAATGGAAAAACGCCCATTGACTAAGAAAGTTAAGATCCGTATCCGTATCCGCAGATCTACATTTGTAAATACCCGGCACATCACTAAAATATATACTAGCTGTTCTACATTCGCGATTGTATACATCCGCGTAACTATAAAAAATAACCTACGCTGATAATGTAGCTTCCCAACAATGAAATAATTGTCCTCAATCCCACTTGGGCATTTGGGCCATCTCACCTGTGCCTGTGACGCTTGTGTTTACAGGTAAACAAAAAGTGAAATAGAAAGTATGTTCAGGCAGATAATACGAGCTGTACATAAATAGATAAATGAGAAATGGATTTCGCTAAATGAGCGCGTCCATCTGTAGCAAGTGCCGTCTCTGCACAACACAGAACATTATTGCTGCACAATCTCTGCACTGTTCCGAAAAAGGTGAAAAAACTTGTCTATGCCTTGCATAATTACTTTCTCATTGGTAAAAACTTTTTTCTACACTCCGTCACTTCTATCAGACTAGAATAAATATAAAGTCATTTTCGGTGTTGAAATTGTGAAATGTTTTGGTAAAATATTTAAATACTAAGCGTAGCTAAATTTAAAGTGAAGAAATGTAGATACAAAATTTATAGTGAATTCTAATGTCTGGAGAAGGGGGTGTAGACGAATATGCGATTATACTCTTCTGGTTGAGGATTTGCTCGGCATATACAACTCTGTTAGCAGTTACCGCACTCAGTGTGATATTGTTTCTGTAAGTAGCTGTATATTATCTAGTATAGCTGTCACTAGGTACGAGTACATGTATAAAATAAGTCGCTTCCCGCTGTCTGTCTGTCCCTATGTATGCTTAGATCTTTAAAACTACGCAACAGATTTTGATGAGGTTTGTTTTAGATAAATAGAGTGATTAAAGAGGAAGGTGTTACTATATAATTTTAGACGCGGGTAAAGTCGCGGGCACCAGATATCTACTAAAAATAAAGATACAACCCCTGAAAATTTTATAACAGCAAAGATGTCGGGCGTTATATTGCTTTACACGTTTAGTTAGGCGCTACACATTCCTTACTTTTAACGCGGGCGAAGTCGCAGGCACCAGCTAGTAAAATACAGTCTATGTCGCTGACAATATCGCTGATAATGTAGCTTTCTATACATGTGTCGATCATTGTAAAAGTGAACTATCTCCTTGTAACTGAATTTTAGAATAACGAGCTTTTTGCGAATTATAGTGTAGGAAAAAAAATATAAGTATTCATTCATTGTTTTCATCTATGGGATTTTAATGCAACTATTGGAGTTACTTCACTTTTATATTGAAAGTTATGACTAAATGTGATACAATTAGGCAAGAAAAGATGGTTTTAAAAATAGGGAGTTACACCACTGTCACAATGAACGACACACATAGGTGAAAGATTTTTTTTAAATCGGTCCAGTAGTTTATGAATTTAATCATTAGGTACAAATAAACAAACATACAAATCTTCTCTCTTTATAATGTTAGTATAGACAAGGACAACGACTGCTGTGACTGCACACATTTGCAATCACATCAATAAAGAGAGGCATTTATATCTACGGATTAGGTAACGGTTGGGGGGCGCATTTAAAACCATTATGCACATTTGTGATAACAATGTCTATGATGGCTTTTACTAGTTTTAATTACTCTGTGGCTTTACTCTATCTATAAGATGTAATTTAGTCTATGGCCGATGGCTTGCTTGCTTGACTTGACTGACACACACACAAACAATTTGAATAAACGTCAAACTTTTATGAACGTTATTGCTGTTGGTAGGTTTGTTTACAAAATATTTCCTATTTATATGGAAAATATTAGTGTAGCTAATTAGGAATTAGGTGTTTTATTTAATGAAGTTGATTTACAATAACGTATAGACATTTGGGAATGGTCTATGTTATTTTTATGAGAAATGGAAGACAACCAATCGAGTCGGCTGTCGAGTGCGGTTTCTAGCGGTGCTGCGTAAGTCAAATTTCTTTTCTTTTGTACAATAAATAACGCTTGCAATCTTGTGTACTTTAATTAATAAATTCAACGCAATCATTCTCGATTGGTAAAGGGCCTTGACGATGTATCCACAAAGGAACAAAACAAATCAAATATTTTTTTTTTATCTCTATGCGACATAGCTTAGCTTTAGCTTTATAATACGTCGACAATTGTAATTGAATTACTAGTAACATAAATAATTATTTGACATCTTACTATTCGAAATGTTATAATCATGTTGTTGATGTTATACTCTCTAAATAAATTTTTGAATGTCTTTGATAAAATGGTGAAACATGGAGTTCCTTTTGTAACATCTAAAGCTGGGTACCCACTATATTCGCTCATCAATTGTACTCCACGCATCTGCAACTGCTCAAGTGGAGATGGTACGCGCATCACAACTGGTGAATCACACTGCTCCGCTCCACAGTTTTTGGACGAACATTGAGCGAACATGTCCTCCTCGGAATTAGTAGCTAGCGCTAAGCTTCGATCGTGATGCACGACACGTTCACACTATCTAGTTGCTTTGCTGTGTTTGCATTGGTGCGTGAACATATCCACTACTGGAGCAGTTGCAGATGCGTGGTGCACGAACATTGTGGATACTCAGCTTTACCTGCTACCATGTTTTAGGCAAATAAATTAGTAAGAACTGGTTTTATACAATAAGAAAATGGAGCAGGGTCTGGAGGAGCACTGACAACACGACAAGCATACACACAACACAATACTCAGTCAATCGACTGATCGCATGAGAATAAAAAAACAAATTGGTTTTCAGAAAAAAGCGCAGGTCGTCCATATTGAAGAGTCATAGATTGACGCGTACACCGTTTTCGGAATTAGAATTCAAGGTAGCAACGCCTACTGACTCGCAGAAGAGCCGTCGTGTCAGCTTCTCTAAGAGAAAAGATGTCGCGTAAGTGATTTTTTTTTTAAGATTTTTTTTCTCTTTCCAATTAGGAAACTGTAGTTTTCTGTATCTTTCAATTTCATCAAAAATTTTATTTATTTTTTATTTTATTTATTTATTTAATGGCTAACCTAACAGCATTCAATATTTTACAAATACATATAATAGATTAATTAAATTTTTATATAGCCTATTACAAGGTTAGGCATCTTAAAGTTTATATGTACAAATAAAGTGCTAGTACCTAATTAAAAAATTAAAAAATGATAACAATATAGGAGTACATACCTACATGTATCTATAAATTATATAAACATATTATACATTATATACGAATGTGTGTGTGTGTGTGTGCGGGTAAAATAGTGGGAATGTTTTGTTAATAATGGATTTAATCATTCTTAGAAATCCATAAAGCATGAGTTACGTTACGCAAGATACAGTTTTGAGCTCGCTGTACTACAAGTTGAATGCTTACATACATAATTATACATCCAAATACAAAATTTAAAAAAATTACAAAAAAAGGTGTGGGGGTACTCCTATTAAGTATAAAAATACTTCTATGAGGAGACCCCGCTCCTCCAACACTGCACTTAGATCTTAGACTAATTTAGAATAGAAAAACTATCTGTAGATGCTGTAGTAGAATGAAATAAAATGTGTGTATTGTATATGTATATGTGAGTAAATAGTCTGGCCACTCACTTGCTGGTTAATACAAACAGAATAGAGACAGCAAGTAATTTATGACGGAGAAGAGTAAGTGCTGGTCCATTGCCTCTCTGAAAAAGATTGCCAATCTCCCTCAACAGAACTGCTCATTGTCCTATGACAATGATTCAAGTCGCCATTGACTGATTGCAGATACTAAATGAATCAAAAAATTTGTGTGTGTCAGCTCCGACACACAACTGGAGTTTACTCCTTACCAACAATTGTGTCGTTCATTGTAAAAGTGGTGTAACTCTTTTAACCTATTTTTAAAACCATCTTTTCTTGCCTAATGGTATCACATTTAGTCATAACTTTCAATATAAAAGTGAAGTAACTCCAATAGTTGCATTAAAATCCCATAGATGAAAACAATGAATGAATGCTTATATTTTTTTCTACACTATAATTCGCAAAAGGCTCGTTATTCTAAAATTCAGTTACAAGGAGATAGTTCACTTTTACAATGAACGACACAATTTCAAGTTGTCATAAAATCAAATCTGTTACCGAATACCTTCCGACTCTCAGCTTATATTTGAACTGTATTCGTGATGTTATTCGTGACTATTCTTACAATAGTAATTTCACTAAGCGCCTCTTTCACAAACGTCAAGTGGGCCAAACTGTCATTTAAAGTCACCGGTAATCGGGGATAATGAAGCTGATATACCTTTGTTTGTATGGTAAACGTCCCAAACATTAAATAGAAAATAATAAAAAAAAATCGGCTATCAAATGATGCAGTAAACCGAGTGCATAATTCAATAAAACAGAAAATTATTTTTAAAAGTAACTAATCAACACATTGCTCGTAGTTTGTGAAAGAGACCCTAATATTAATAACTATTTTTAAACTATCCCATGATTTGATTGATGTAGTTTATATTGATTGATGTTTTTAATATTGGTTGATACTTTATTGTTTTTTTAATTTTTCTCCATAACTTATAACTACTATTTATTCGTAGGTACTTAGTTACTTCGTTTAATGTTAGATACCATTGTACAAATAATTGTTTGTTGTCCTCAATGAATTAAAACAGAAAAATTACTATTTTTCAGAGAATTTATCACAAACGAAGCGACGACTACATGGAAAAATTTCTATGAAGAACACAACAAGTCATTAGATCACTCTGGCAATGATTCCGGCAGACCTGTCCTCCAAGCTCCGGGTCATATAGGTCAAAGATTCTTTGAGGACCAATTTCAAGTTTCAGAAATCGATTTAGAAAGTAACCACAATACTACAACTCAAGGAAATCTCACAGAACAATTACTGGACATAGAAAGTAATAATGGTAGAAATAAAAGCTTGCTAATGAGACAAAAAAATTTCGAACTAAGTTGTGCAACGGACCATCAAACAAAACTATTTGGCGATGATGTCACTAATCCTATAGTCGGAGAAGTGTCCGGTGAAATTGAAACAAATTTTTCAGCCGTACAACCGATTGTCGGTTGGAACAATGGTCCGGATAATATGCTATTGAAATGCGATGAAATTTCCTGTGGCCCTTTTAAAACTGAAGATATTTCGTGTTTCAGTATGGGTCTAAACGTGACAGATTCACCAAAAGAACAAGAGTCTGATATGTCAATAACAGATATTATACATAATGCAAAAGTGCAGATTGTTGCTGAAAATAAGAAAAAAGATTGGGCTGCCGATAAAGAGAACGTAGTCGTCAACCCTTACATAGTTTCGCCTAAAGAGAAACGATACGCACTCAACGAAGAACCTGATAAAGTTCTAGTGTTTGATGGAAAAAAATTGATTCTGCAATCAAATAAGGAATTGGAGAGAACGTTCAAACAAGATAAAGATCTTAAAGAAATAGCTCAACAAAGAAAAAGTTTAGCGCTTAATGTTATTGATAATACATCTGAAGTGCCCAATTCCCAACCATTACTGGGACATAACGTGGACTTGTCCAACACTGGACCAGTTTTGGTAGAAGCACCATTGGAAAGAAGACGAACAGTTGTCTTTGATAATAGTGATGGCAACATTTCTTTGACTCAAGCATTGTCTACCAACGTTGTCCTTCCAAAATCAGATACATCTTCAGCAAAGATTAAAACTGTTGTATATGAAGATGATGATTGCAATTTGTCTATGACAAATGCTCTGCCTTCAAAAATGTTATTCACCGACAACAAAGATGAAAATGTCTACAGTAATAGCAACGTTTCACTAACTCGAGCTTTGCCAGCCAACATTGTTGACCATAAATCTGATACATCTTCAGTAAAGACAAAAACTGTTGTATATGATGACGATGATGATGATGGTAATTTGTCTATGACAAATGCACTTCCCGCCAAAATGTTAACCACTGACACAAAACATCAAAATAATGCAAAAAGGAGAACCGTAGTTTTCGATAACGACGAAAATGATATATCTACCACTCAGGCTTTACCATTAAATATTTTACCCACAAACCCACAAAGAAGACAAACTATTGTCTATGATAATAACGATGGTGAGGTGTCTATAACTGAAGCTATACCACAAGTAATTTTATCTGATATTGCATCTAAAACAGAAAAGAGGAGAACAATAGTGTACGAAGCTGACAATGATGTATCTATGACGCAGGCACTACCGACGAATATAGTCTTAAATCAACTTAAAAGAAAATCTATTGTCTATGGTGATGATTTAGATAATATATCTATGACACAAGCTATTCCCAACCAAGTATTGTTTGAAAATAAAACAAATAAAACGATTTTTGATGAAGATTGCGGAAATGTTTCAATGACTCAAGGGATTCCCCTGAACATAGTTCAATCTGAGGAATCTCAGACATATATCGAAAAGGGGGCTTCACCTAAAAATAAAATTATTGAAAATAGAAGGACTACAATGATATTTGATGATGATTGTGGAAATATTTCTATGACTCAAGCGCTCCCACCGAACATAGTGCAATCTGAGAAATCAGTGACGAATGTCGAAAAACGAAGGACCATAGTTTTTGAAAATGATATGGGTGACATATCTATGACACAAGCGTTGCCTGAAAATATTTTATTACACGATGTTGCTGAAGAAAGAAAAACTAAAGATTACATAGATGACACTGGAAATGTATCTATACCACAGAACATTCCTTCAAATGTCACATTAACTGAAACTCCTGATGATACAAATTCTAATATTCACGAGAGCGATCAAAGATATGTTTCTTCCTCAAAAAATCATAATTCAGAAGTGAAAAGACAAACAATTGTCTATGAAAACAGCATGGCTGATATTTCCATGACTGAACATTTACCAACGAATATGATTCTTAAAAGTCTAGTGAAACCTACTGAGAAAGAACGCGTTGAAAACGCTGACATGTCGATAACACAAAACATGGTACCAGAAATCATAGGAGGCATCCAAGAAAAAACTAATAGAAAATCTGCGATCATTGATAAAAGTGTTTCGTTAATCGATCCAAAATCATTTCACGATTTCAAAAATGAAGCAAACAAATCAAAAAATCTTAAATTCTCACCAACAAAATCATCAGCGCATCAAGATGTAATCGTATATCAAACTAGCACAAATCAAAATCCCACAAAGCATCAAATTACAGCAAGTTTGGAGCAAATTGATTCTAGAATTGAAGAAACTATTAGCAAGGATGCCAAAGAGAAAATTGTTGATCAAGAGGAATGTTTAAAACAGAATTTCAATTACTTTGAAAATAAATCGGAAAACATTGAAATAGAAATGATGACAGAACCTCAAAAACAAGATATAAGTGAAGAAGAAATACATAAATCGATTATTGAAAGTGTTCCCAATAATACTAAGCCAATGAATTCTTTAATAAACAACCTCTTAGACATGTCAAACGCTTCGCTTGTTAACAAGATTGACGAAACAGCAAAAGGTGACTTTAAATCTTCTATTGTACATGAATCTGAAGAAAATATAACAAAATCTACAGAATTGATTACTTCAGAGTCTATAGAATCTGAGTCGAATGAAAAATCACCAACTAATAATGAAATACAAAATGTAGAAGATGTTGACAAATTGGAACCAAACATTTCCAGTGAGAGTATGTTCTGTATCATAAAAGACAGTGAGCCTTCGAGCCCTGACCCAAGAGTGGAGTCTTTAAAACACGAGGAACTAGAAACTCCCAAAGAAAGTGAAAAGAATATAAATCTTTCTCATTATAAAGAAAAAAGGTCGCCACAGTCACAAAACTTGGTTGAAGAACTAAAAAATAAACTTGAAATAATAAAATCCGTAGTTGAAGACATTCCCATAACTAATTTAAATAACAGGCATTACGAGAAAATTGTATGTTCCGATGAAACATTGATTAATACTGAAATAAAAAATTCAGAAAGTGACTCGAAGAAAATTTTAGAGTTTTTAACAAAGCAAACCGATGAAAAAGACGAATCGATAGCGCCCATAGCGTTCAAAGGTCACATTGCAATTGAAAATAAAAATCAAATGATATCACTCCCGTCCAGACAATCTTTCATAACAAGGGAGGAACTATTAAACAATATATCTATGGCTCAAGCTATGCTGAAGTCTAGATGCGAGAATTCAAGTCTAGACGATACATCGAACGATGTGACCGCAGACGATACATCTCAGAGATTCAGCACAAGCATAAAGAGAACTTTGAATTTCGGTGACGAATCTTTAAACGACGTTGAATCTACGCCACTCAAAAAAACCGCTTTTGGCGAAACGTCTTACATGAAAGAGCCCAAAGGGAATGTGATACCGTCATACTTGCAAGACGCCACCGAAGAGATCAAAGAATTGATGCACGATCTGGTTAAACCCAATGATGACTTTCTACCCTTTGAGGGCGGTTTAAACCACAGTATAAAGAAAACAGTATCAACATGTAGCAATCAAATTCAAGTTAATCTAACCACATCGAGTCAAATAGATTTGGATGTTGACACGGATTACAGTGAGAGATTTGCGTCTTCAGACAGGAGTGGTTTTGGCAAAGGAGCTTCTTTACCATATCCAAAACCAATAATGGACATACCATCAAAAGAATCAAGTTACGCCACATATGAAGAGGATCAAGTTTTTGTAGAAGAACCAATCAAATTTCGACCAAGACGCCAACCAATAATAGACAAGGAATCACCGATACCAGAGAGAGTTTTGGTGTTCGATCAATTCAATCCTCTGAACAATGTTCTATTGCAACCTATAGACTTTTCTGAAGTGCACTCTTACAATCCAGTCAAACATGTCAAAATAGATACGGAAAGAAACATTTGTACTAGAGGAACAGATGTGGAAGTTGTCAGAGTATCAGCTAAATATAATTTGGATACAAATCTATCACATTCAAGAGACGATTGTTTAGAAACAGCTGAAAGTGGAACAAATAGCTTGAGCAAATCTAGTACAAGTAGCTCAAGCAAGCCCACGTCAATAGATCAATCGATAAACGTCCGTGTAAGCGAATTGAGAGACATTGAAGTCAATACGATGATAGCAATGAAAGAGAACAAAGTATTATTGCAAGCAAGCTCTTCGCTAACGTTAGTCGATGATGCCATACCTCATATGGACGTTGATTCGGATGTTAACGACAAAATGGCGGACATAAATAACGACGATTACCTAACCACCGATTCGGAGATGACCGTGAAAGCTAAAAAGCGAAATAGAAGCCCAAAAAAAGACTGTCACAAGAAGTTTCATTCGGAAATAGCTTTGAAACCGGTGCATAAAATGAAGAAAATATCTTTCAGTCCAAAAAATCGAAAGTCCGGTAAAGGCGAGGCTATGTCCTCATTGAAAAAGTGTGACAGATCATCCGGACAGAACATGGACACGACTGTCAATCAATTGCTCACCCAATTCCATATGCATTCTGAAATCGATCACAAAAAGATTGATAATGAAATATTGGATGCACTATCGAAATCATCAAGCGCAACAATGGACATTAGTATTGAAGAGCTTTCGTTTAGAAGCAGCAAGAATCAGATAGCGATGGCGCGAAGGAATAGTGTGACGTCACAGTCGAGCGAACAGACGGACAAAAGTGACTGGTCCGGTGTGGTGAATTCGGATAGTTCAAAGAATTTTATGACAGAATGCGAACCGAGCGTGAATGTTGTTGCGAAAATCAATATGCAGCCGTTTATGGGGTGAGTTTTTTAAAGTTTTTTTTATAGCTCTAACCCCCAATTTTTTTAACGCGCGACGCAAAAACAAGGTGTTGTATAAGTCGCAGATAGTATATTAACCCCTCGTGTGCCGAACGCCAGCGAGCTGAATTACCGTTGTGTGCCGAACGCCAGCGAGCTGAATTACCGTTGTATGCCGGAGTGTAAAGTCAATCTCAAGTTTCTTTCATTCAACTGCCATAATTTTCAACCGAAATTACATCTTATTATTAAGGACATATTATAGAAATAACGTAAAATATCACGCGAACTAGGCGCAACGCGATCCGCGTTCCGGCACACGAGTGGTGCAAAATTATTAACGCGGATCCACGTTCCGGCATATGAAGGGTTAATATCACTGATCTCTAATATACCTCTGGATGGGCTGCTGTCAAATTATTTTTATGTCTATATGAAAATCGCCATTTTGGCGCTGTAGGCTATGGAGTGTAAGTGGAACTAAAACTAATTATGTCGGCATGATAGGGACATTTACAGAGTACACATTTCTTCATGTTTCAAAACTCAAGCGGACACAAATAAACTTAAACAAATAACATCAACAAATAGAATAAAACAGACACTATTATACTTATCTATGGATTAAAAATACGCAAACGTCAAAATTAGTTCCCGTACTTTCGTACGGCGGCGCTTCAAAATGGTACACGAAAGTATCTGTAATTTGTATGGACTAACCCTTCCGGCGCTTTATTAGAGATCAGTGACGCGGATCCACGTTCCGGCATATGAAGGGTTAATATGTTACCCGTGTGTCTTGTTTGCACCTAGACGCGATTGCGAGTGGGAGGAGAGCGGAAACGACGCGTGGTCGTTCCGTTTGCTGCGCAGGCGCATCCGAGTGTTGGCGCAGTTGTCACACCGGCCCGAGCAGGCGGCGAGGACGCACGTGCGCGCCGACACGCCTCTCGTGCTCCTCAAGGCCGAGGGCGTTTCCACGGGTGATTGCTTTTTCATTATTATAGGTCAGGAAAAGCGAACGTTATGGATGAATGTTACATTTTTTTTAAAGACAGATACCTACATGAATTGGTAATTATTGGAAAAATAATCAAACTAAATACCCATCGACTCCAAATTATTTATTTACTACAATATACAGGGCGTCCCAAGACTATGCGACATGAAGCAAAAGTACCTTAAATATCGTAGATAGGATATTTTGCTGAAAGAAGACTTTATTAAAAGTTAATAATACTGCATTCAAAGTTTTTCTAAAAATTACGTCGTTGTCGGCAATAAATATAATATTCTTGAAATTTGAATCAAACATTTTACGTTATTCCTGTGTTTTAAGGTAATATGTTACTTAAGAAGAAATATTATTTTTTGTCCATTCTTTCGATTGGCATCATAAAAACACGGTGATTTATTTTTTTCACATTTAAGTTTGTTCGATTCCCAGACGAAGCAAGTAATTTTTAGAAAATCTTTGAATGCAGTATTACTAACTTTTAAAAATAACAAATCTTCTTTCAACATAAAAAATATCCTATCTACGATATTTAAAGTACTTTCCCTTCATGTCGCATAGTCTTGGGACGCCCTGTACATATTTTGAAAAATCTGTCAAAAAAACTAATTCCCCGAATTTGCAGATATTTGTTTTTTTGGTTACTACACTTGGTAGCGAGTATGGAGGGTAGAGATAAGGAGTACCGACTCATATTTTATGACAATCAAACTGAAAAAATGGTCCTCTCTAACAATAAAATGAGGGTTTTAAAAGTGGCCACAATGGCGCTATACTGCCTTCTTTTTTCATTGATCAAAAAGGTAACCAAACAATTCACGATATAGAACTAAACAAACAATACGAACAAATTCTAAATGAGTCAATCACTGAGTCAACTCTCTTTGATAATGCCTAATGTACAAATTCCATCTTTAAAACAGTCCAGTGACCATGGCGACGCTATATTTGTTTACGTTTTTGATCAATAGAAAAAGAATAGATCATAGTGTAACATGTCTTTTATCTATCTATCTTTGTCTAATTTACTTGACAATACTCCACTAGCGCCATCTTAATTGAATGGTATTCTGGGATCACTTTTTAATACATTGAGTACCCTCCATACTCATTAAGGCGAGGACTTAGCTAAAAAGAGTTATTTTCGTCGCCTAGTTTGACTTCTTAGAGTAAAATCACAAGTTAGATAAAAATACAATGCATAATAGACTATATGGAAAAAAGTTTGAATCGGGCAGATTTATAAAAAAAAAAAACTATTTTCTGAGAAAAAAAATTAGTAAAATACTGCTAAAAAAAACTTACTGTTCACAGTACTAAAAATTTTCCGTGACAACTATTTTTGTGTTTAAGCTTATTAATTAACTTACGTTCTTCACTAAAGTTTTAATCGGCTACTTTTATTTCTTTGTTCATATTTTACACAATATTTAAGAAAAACCTTCAAATTTTAAATCTATTCGGTTATCACTGGAGAGCTACAAAAATTTGTTGCTCAATAATAATGCACCTTAATTCATGGGATATTAGGTTGCGGTCGTTTTGGTAAAAAAATGTGTTCGGTCTGAGGTCTTAGTCCTTGCCTTAAACAACAACAAAAAATTTAATTGCCCCCGTTCTGTATACACAATAGAGAAGAAGAAGCCAATAGTCGATCTGTGCGTGCAATATGCGCTTGAAGCGATGCAGTTGATTCTCGCTAAAGTGGAGAGTCCGCGCGCTGCCTCGCTTCCCTCGCTATTGAGGCGGTGCGCAGCGCTCTCTCGCTTGGCCGAGCAGTGGGCGCGAGCGATGCACGACGCGAGCGTCAGACTAGTCTACCGCCTAACGCACGACGGAAGTATATCGCTCAAGGTGAGATATTATATGCGATTGGTCTTCTAGAGTGACTAACTTGGCTAGCAACCCTAGCTGTTAACCAAACGGTCGCGGGTTCGAATCCCGCTAGCGGCAAATGTTTATGTGTCAACATTTTTACCTTTTGTACCTGAATCGTGGATGTTTTGTATTTATAATATGTATGTATGTATATACAAAAAAAAAGTAAATATGTAGTATATTAACTGCCCATAATTCAAATTCATTTATTTACAGGCAACTAGACCCATATTTTTTAAAAAAAAAATTAATATAATTATAATATATACAGTATTATATATAATTATTATCTATAACTAACAGTAATAAGTATAGTATAGTACACTATATATAGAAAAGAAAATAATAATAATAAGAAAGTGCCTAAAAACTAGTATATAAGCATTAGTTGCTTACTATGGAACTAGATGGTGCTGTGTAGAATGTGTGAAGATATTTATTATTAACTAGCTGGCGCCCGCGACTTCGTCCGCGTTGAAAAAGAAAAAAGTAGCCTATCCTGTGTCCCGTACGTCTATATGTTTATCTACCAAGTTTCATGAAAATCAGTTGATTCGTTTAAGAGTTATGGAGAAACATACATACATACAGAAAAAAATTGTAAAAATGGTCAATTTAGTTTCAGTATCATGTATAGAGCCTATAAACACGAAATCTCTGAAAACAAAGTAACTTACTCCATGACCAACCCTTACACATTTATTATTAGTATTGATTAAAGTTCGTTGAATTAATTAATTAATTAAATGACACATGCAAATGTCAAGTTTGCATAATATAATGATACCATGAAATGTATGTAATGCATGTCAAATGTAATGTAATTTTTGTCTCTGAGATTAAAAAATACACTTTAATGTTTATGTAATGTTGAGGGGTTGTTTAATGTTTAAAAAGAAAGATAATTTATTGATTTGCTTCTTTTTTTTTAGAATAATAAGAAATTTTATTTCAGAATAACAACTTTAGTTATAGTTAGTACTTTATAATAAATAATTTATATGCCAACTGAAATATAATTTCAGGTGGCAAATATCGGTCTCCGTTCCGTTTGGGAGATCCGTATGAAGATTGAAATGGCCACGGAAGTAGTAACACCATATCCGAGAGCCACCAATGTTCAGGTATACATATTTTTAAAGTGAAATCTCAGGGTCAACGCCGACGGACGTTAGTGGCAGCGAAGAGACTAATTTAGTAACAATTTAAATTCAACCTAAAGTGCTCCCGAATACGACTGTATTTGGTACGATGAAATAAAATGACGGCGAGCGACTCAAAGCGCGGTCGAGAGGTGCGCGGCGAATCGACTCCAAGAGCCGGCGAGAGCAGTTTCGCGGTGACGCGCGCTCAGTGGACTTTGCGACCTGTAACTGCTCTTCGCCGCCACTCCATCCGTCGAGTGGCAGCGAAGAGACTAATTTAGTAACAATTTAAATTCAACCTAAAGTGCTCCCGAACACGACTGTATTTGGTACGATGAAATAAATTGACGGCGAGCGACTCAAAGCGCGGTCGAGAGGTGCGCGGCGAATCGACTCCAAGAGCCGGCGAGAGCAGTTTCGCGGTGACGCGCGCTCAGTGGACTTTGCGACCTGTAACTGCTCTTCGCCGCCACTCCATCCGTCGAGTGGCCGCGAAGAGACTAATTTAGTAACAATTTAAATTCAACCTAAAGTGCTCCCGAATACGACTGTATTTGGTACGATGAAATAAAATGACGGCGAGCGACCCGAAGCGCGGTCGAGAGGCGCGCGGCGACCAAATAAAATACAGTCGTATTCAGGAGCACTTTAGGTTGAATTTAAATTGTTACTAAATTAGTCTCTTCGTCGCCAGTCCGTCCGTTGGCGCTGACCCTTAAGGATAGGTTACAAAGTGACAAAGTACAAGCAGCTGATGTGACAGTAGACAATGCGGTTACACGGTACGAATAGCTAGCTACACCTCAGTAACTGACTTGGTCGGCTCGCACCGTTTTATTTTCCAAAAATGTCTTAAATCAATTAACTATCTTAAGTTATGTAATCATTTATAAGGACATATTACCTTCATCAACGCAAAAGAAACGAAAAAACTCAAAATGTGACATATCACCTTCATCCACTCACGTCTTCATTTATTTATTTATTTATTAAGAATAATAAAAGTTAAAAAAAAAAACTTTGTGAAGCATAAGTTTGATGGGTTTTTTTTAAATTATTTATTTATTTAAGGTGGTCCCTGTGGTGGTGAGTGAACGTTACAGTGAGTCGGAACTGAAACGTTTGATTGGTGAAGTGCCTTGCGATTGGGGACATGTGCCCAAGACGATATGGTGAGCATGATTTTTTTTTAAAAGCGAAAATTTGTTTGGGCACTTTTTAGTATGGGAGGTAAAAAAAATAACAAACTCTATAAAATACAAAACCTCGTTTAATATTAATATTAATTTATAAATTTCTTTTTCAGGAGAGTGTTCAAACATTTGAAGAATCTGAACAAAATCGACGACGATGACATATTTTTGAAATTGTAAAATGTAAGAGCATGTGAAGTGAAGTGAAAAGATTTAAAATTAATAAAAAAATAAAAAATATTTTTTTTTAATAAAAATGGAAAATTGAACAACTGGTCCAGTATGAAATAAAAAATAACAATAAAGTAGTTTTAATATGTTTTCTTTGAAATTTTGAACTGCTCCAAAAATTTTGATTTCAGAAAAAAAAAATAACATTAAAGTTGTTTTAAGTCAATTTTGATTACACATTGTGTCTATGTAACGTTTTAAAACTAACGAAAAAATACAAAGACTTTAAAGGAATATTTAATACTTTACTTAGATTTTCTAGATTTTTTTTTGAGACAAAAATCTAAAAAGCGTTTTTCTATTGAAATTTGTGGGTAGTTCTAAATAACCAAAATACAGAGAGCTCCCACTGAGTAAAATACCCTATCCTATCCTGATCCCATTTCCCTTATCCTACTATGGTCGCCAGCGCACTGGCAACACTTGTGGTGACGGTAGCCAACTACCATCAAGTGGACCGTCAGCCTGTCTGTCCAGTTTAACATTTAAAAATACACGTCTTTGGTAATTGTGTGCTGATTAAAAATTATCCTATCCTAACCCTTTATATTTCCTTGAAATTTCAACAAAAGACTGATATGAAGCTTAAGACGACATATAAAAGTTTATTTTCCTTCGAAGCACTCTCAAATACTGCATTTTTGTAGACTATTAACCCTTTAACCTTATTATTAACTTTAACTTCACTTTATTAACTTTATTTCCTTGAAATTTAAACAAAAGACTGAATTTCCATGAAATTTCAACACAAGACTGATATGAACCTTAAGATGAAATACAAAAAGTTTATTTTCCTTTGAAGCACTCTCAAATACTGCATTCTTGTAGACTACTATTAACCCTTTAACTGCCAGTCGGATTTATCCGACAAATGCCTATGTTTTATACATTGTATCTGACTGTACGTTTGAGATGCCAAAGTGACGTTGACATGCTGACGAAACGAAAATCTGTCCAAATGGTAATAACTCCTGTTTTTCGTGTCCATTTCGCCAGAGCCGGATATATACGACAAATTTCCCTACTTGTATAGTGTTTATTTTTAAATAATTGAGTAGCTTGCTCTTAAAAAATATTTAAAAAAAAAGGGCCAGGCGTTACAAAATCAAGCGGTTAAAGGGTTAATAATGATAATTTACTTTTAATTTAACTTATTAAGGGCTTCTTTAACCATCTGTCAAGTAGGCTAACCGTCATTTAAAGTCACTGGGGATAATGGAGCTGATATACCTTTGTTTGTAAGTCCCAAATATTAAAAAGAAAATAATAAAAAAATCGCCTATCGAAGGATAAAACAAAATTATTTCTAAAAGTAACTAATCAGCACTTGTAGTTGGGTAAAATAGTCCAACTCTTGTCTATGAATGTTAAGGTGAACTTTAGTCAGTCTATGATTTCTGACACCTGTCATATCATATGTATAATAAGCATTATGATTTTTTAAAATATGTCGGCGACAATACATTTTTTTTAATAGTACCTAAGCAAGCTAAATTAAGTTGTATTTTCAGTTTTATGTGCAGATAATTGTGATTTAAATGAATTAAAGATTTTTTGAACACAATTGTTGCATTATTATTTACTAACGGAACAGTAGTAGTATATAATATACTAATATGACGAAGAGTAGCGTCCGGTCCATTACAACCAAATCCCAAATTATCTGATTCCCATTTCGCCTGAAATGCAAATTACCTTTCACATTACAACCAAATCCCAAATTACCTGATTCCCATTTCGCCTGAAATGCAAATCACCTTTCACATTACAACCAAATCCCAAATTACCTGATTATTGTTTATCAGTGCCAACTTTGTTAATTGCAAAGTTACAATTGCAATTGACTCTTTTCTTTTTTTTTGCGCGGGAAAATTTGTGAACCAGATCCCCACCGATCATGTAACCCTTGCTGACGTCTCAGCAGCACCATTTTTTTATACACATTTTTTCATTATAATATATGTACTAGCTGCCTGCCTTGATTTTATAAAAAAAAAAATGCGCCGCCGTGTATTGAACAACAACGAAAAAAGCTGTGTGAAAGGGGGTTCAATGTTTCCGCCCGGGATCGAACCGGGGGCCTTCTGCGTGTTAGGCAGATGTGATAACCGCTACACCACGGAAACCTGTAGGTGAGCTACCGAATTATACATTATGCTATAATGACCGACTTTTTTTATGAAATTTTTGTGTATTCAAATGATATTCAACAATAATATTCAGTAGGTCTGAGAATAGGTTGTAAACTATTTTTATCATATATTATAGACCAAATATACGATCAAGCGTTTGGCGTGACGACAAAATGACGTGAAGCAACGGCGCGAATTTTACATACAGTTTTTGACATCAAACCATCAGTTTTTACCATTCACGATCAAATTTTGGCTTCACGCCAGTTAGTTTGACGCGATGGACTGACCGTGTATTTGGTCCATTACGGTTAAGGTTACCATGTCATGGAAATACCATCGAAGTAACAATATACAAAATATAACTTCAATCAATCTTATATGTGGAAGTTAGTGAAATCCCTTTGTTAGTTAGGTCTTCAAACACCTGAACAGATCTTCATAAATTATAGATAGATCCCAATCACATCAACTTGCAAACAAAAAATACTGATCAAAATCAGTCCATCCATTCATTTGTGAGCTATGATTCCACAGTTCAAGTGTAAGTTTTTTATTACATCACTAGCTGCTGCTCGTGTAACTTTGTAAATTATATACTAAAAACCTTCCTCGAGAACCACTCATTGGTGAAATCGGTGCATTAGTTTTTGAGTTTATCGCGAACAGACAGACATGCGTGGCAGAGGACTTGTTTTATAATATGTAGTGGGGAGAAAGGATCTAACATCTTAACCTACCCTACTGTCAACCTCACCTGCACGGATTAGCGTGTTACTTCTCTGTGGTGCTCCCTGCTAGACAACAGACGAGGCTCTGGCGACCGAGTAAATGGCGGGATATTATTATTATTATTCGCTAGTGGCTATTTCTGTCTGCTAGAGAACTAGTATCACTTTGTCCATTGCTGAAATATTGTGATCGGCACGTAAACTAAAGCTCTCTACCTATACCTACCACGTTGAGGAACTGTAGTACTTTTTTGATAGAGGCATTCTTCACATCTTCACAAGCCATTGTATGGCTTACTAGGATGTGACTGCGCTTGTGCATTAAGGGGCCACACTCGCACAGGATATGCATTGCCTCATGACAGAAGCGACACTCTCCTTTACTAGTGAGACCCATTACTTTAAGGTGCCTATTGAGGCGGCAGTGCCCCGGGATAACCATTCACCTGGCTGGGTAACCGGTTGGAAGAGGCTGTAACTGCCTTGGGGCTTAAATCACCCCTAAAAAGCTTAAATGCAGAAGGCAAGGGGAAACCACTGCATATCTTTTTTCCCATGAGAGTCATCATGAGGGTTCAATTGGCGGCGTGTTGTGAAGCTTGCCACCAACACCTAAAATGATGACCACGACCACTCTGTCAAGAGTGAAACCGACTAAGAAGAATGTAGTGATAGACTTTGCACGTGTTTATTTTTATCAATTTATTTTCAAATTTTTCTTTCTCATTAAGTGCAATAGGTCTAGTACATTGGATGTTGCTTAGAGCTTTTACTGGTGCAGGTTGTGTCTCCTATAATTGTAATGGCATCCGCCAAGTGGCTACATAACTTAAACCTTGACTATGTCTGCCTCATATAATAAAAAAATGGCTTGCACTCCAGCTGAAGCCGGATCAGCTGGTCATTGGTAATTTACAAAAGATGCTGTTATACCATTGTCAAATAACAGCATGTGTGCTTTTGTGTTTCCGTGAGTGAGTAAGTCACATTTTCCTTATCCTGCTATATTTGACAGTGTTCCATACCTGTGGCGTTGCTTGTATTATAGTCACCTACTATAACACGTGGGCTAACAGCCTACTATATCAAGTGGGCTGACAGCCTGTCAAACTTAAATTGAAAAAAAAAAATTGTGTGTGTCAACTCCGACACAAGATTGAAGTTCACTCCTTACGAGCGATTATAAAATTTATATTTACACAATTCGAACACGCCGAAAGAACAAAACATTGTTCTTATTTTAAACTAGCTGGTGCCTGTGACTTCGTCCGCATTGAAAATGAAACAGTAGCCTATCCTGTGTCCCGTACGTCTAAATGTTTATCTGCGTTTAAGTTTTGGAGGAACATACATACATATACCTACACTTACACATTTATTATTAGTATTGATAATATTGTGTAGATGGCGCAATTTCTATGAAACTTCAGATATTCTAAAATATTAAAAAAAAACTGTAGAGCAAAATTATAATGCATACCATAACACATTCTTGTGACAATTCTGATTTTACTCCCATTAATTTTCATACCACAGACATTTATACCAATATAAAGGCTGAAGAATTTGTTTGGTTGTACACACTAACTACTGGTTTGAATTGAAAAATTCTTTTTGTGTTGGATAGTCCATTTATCGAGGAAGGCTATAGGCTATAGAAAAGTCGCAGGCACCAGCTAGTATAAATACATCGTCTTCTCGCATTAAAACTGTAAAATCTCAAAACCTACTAATTTTACAGTAGAGCCTTTTAAAGATTCAACATGTAATAGTTTTAATATAATGAGCTCTTCAATGTTTATTTTTAATTTTTAGCTGGTGATACGTTTCCGCACATTAACTCAATTTCGAATGTTTTTGGAAATTGTACACTTTTAATGCGAAAGGGTGATATATGCAAATCGATTCTTAAGGAGTAAACTCCGAAATAAAAAAGAAATGTTTCCAGAGTCCAATCTATTTCACCACTTATACAATACAGTTTTAAATGTAAAACCATCACAAAAAAACAGTATCCACTTTACACTTTCCGACACGGAATGTTAGTTTCCATGAGACACTATGAAAGAACACTAAAATAAAACAGCATCTCGCTTTAATAATAAACTTATAATTAAAAATGAACCTTAGATTACATGTAAAAAGGTTTTTTTTTGGAAATTTATCGTCGCCCGCGTCCTCGGCCGCCTCGGCCTCCTCTCGGGCCTCCGCGACCGCCACGGCCTCTACCACGGCCGCCGCGACTTCCACCACCACCTCTCGGGAATCCTTCGCGTTTACCACGACCTTTAGGCGCGTCATCAATAAGCAGAGTCTCCAACGGCAAGCTGTCGGGCAACAAATAATACCTTATGTTGTTGCCGCGTATGCTCAAAGTCTCCAGACTGATTTCCTCCTTGTTTTTGAGCGTAACTTTGACGGCCTTAAGATGCGTGTTCATGGCGACATCCACACCGGTTATCGTGCCGTGCACTATACTGCCGTTCTTCAGCTCAATAGTGACGGTCTCGTGACTGAGCTTCATTAGGAATCTGACGAGCTTCATTTTGTTTAGGTTTTTAGATTAGTTTAGGTGTAAAAAATACGAAATTTCACCGGCGGCGTCGTTAGTTTGTTAACCTCAAAGTCAAGCAAACCACAGACACAAACAGTCAATCAAATACACAAAATAAATGTCAAACAAAACAAAATACAAATGGCGATTCTGTCCAGTGTCCACAGAACACTTTATACTTGTTATGTCTGGATGTCTGTCCATAGACACTATCATATTATAGTGTCTGTCCCTGTTCTGTTTTTCACGGACTACATGTAACTGTCCATAAACTAAATATTATATTATGTAAAAGTTCGTTCGTTGATTATAATACATACATACATAACAAGGTTTTCCTTCAAACGGCAATAAGCACCTCTTAATAAAAATAACGTAGTGTTCTTTTTGTACGTGAGGTAATAATTCTTAATCAAGTTTTTCCCTCGAGTATCAGAAATATTTAGTGTTTTGCTAAAAGGACACTTGCGTCTATCTATCGCCTTTTATCATAATACAAATCACCATCATTTTAGAGAATAGAAAGAAATAAGTAATGAAACATCATAAAAGAGTATTTATTTTAGCTCCTTGGCAACCAAATAACAGATCAATAGATTTTGCTGTTCTGTCTTTGCCTCTTGGTTTGCTATTTTAATAAAGTGATTTATCAAGTCTACTCTATAATGAATCCTTCAGATAATCTTCACGCCATAGTGGAAGAAGAAGAGAAAACAGAAGAAAAGGAGATAGCCATCTGTGCAAGATTGGTATTCACTCAGGAACAGGTAGAATAATTACAAAAGTAGCAAGGTTTCCGATAGATAAATGTGAGGTTGCAAGTGTTAACTCAAATTTTTGTGAGGTAGCGCTCGCTATACAAATACTAATAATAATAAGTACAAGACAACAACTTAGAATGTAATTATTGTGGTAAACGCTGTCGGTTGCAATGCAATTTTTATGACGATCTTAAGTCCAGCGAGTGAAACTCGGTCGTCCAGGTACATCGAGGGTAGGAATCATACTTAAGACAAGGGTGAAGATAAGGTGAACCCCCTATATATTTCAATTTGCACAATACTTTGGTGGGGTCAAGTATTGATACTTTTGTCCTTTTATACCAATATGCCCCGGTACTTTATTCAAAGCTCGCCGCTACGTGCACGCACAGTGTACGCACTATTAACAATGAATTTTGAATATTCCATATTCAAAAAAATTTTCTGTGCCGCTCACAATTCCTGAGGCGCGGCCTTATAGATCATTTAAAACTAAAATGGACGGCATAAATATATCCATTACAACAGCGCAGCTAACCGAATTAGATGTTAGACATTCTCTTAAAGTGGAATGCGAGGAAGATTACAAAACCGGTGATGTTACAGCTAGATTCAATTTCACTCGTGCGCAGGTAACGCTTTGTGACGTCATTTCATGTATCTATTCCTGCTGAAAGCTACCACTTGAGCTTTCTTTTCGAACTTAGTCTAATGGTTTTCAATTCTGAAAATCTTAAAGCTGCGTTTTCACTAGGGGACATTTGACCCGCGACCTCGTCGTTCGGCACGAAATACGCGTTTGGTACACCTCGTCCTCGTACGCGATGCTGCCTCACGTCGCTTGCGACATCTACGTGTCGCATGCCGTGATTTATGCCCTCCGATAATCTTGTAATAGTAAGGATGCATGCATGTCGCTTTGTGTTCCGCAAATGTTCCTCCTCTGGCTACTTATTAATCACTGCTGGGTAGATACTAGGTAGTACGAGGCCAGTCTTCCGACAATCTTTGAATAGTAAGGATGCATGTCGCTTTGTGTTCCGCGAATTGTCCTCCTCTGGCTACTATTAATGACTACCAACTGAGTAGGTAGTACGAGGCAAATGTTGAGCGATATTGTCCCACGAATTCGCAGAGATACTACGTAGATATGTCTGCGACATGTCCCTTAGTGAAAACGCGGCCTACGTAGATAAGAGCGACACTGAAATGTGGGACAGGTGAGGTACTTAACACTTGCAAACAGAGACTTTGCATTTAACTTACTAACTTAATCTAAGCTACTCAAATTAGATACCGCTTGTAACGTCGGTGAATTAAACCACTGGTGGCAGAAAGGGTACTCGAATGAGGAGGTTGCTAAGGGACACAGTGAATATCTAGGCCATGTCGCATGGGCGTCAACGATAATTTGAAATGGAAATGGAACTGAAATTGATTAATGTGTTTTAGGAAGATGACTTACGCGAAGCATTTAATTTGCTTGATCGTAATGGGGAAGGAAGAATAAAAGCCGAAGATTTCAGAGTGGCGATTAAGGCTCTAGGTATGTATGACTAAAACTCTGTCGATTGATCCTCGATTGGGATAAATTACCTTACTATTGATTCACAATAAGATCGAGTGTAAATTCGAAATAGAGGTAGCGAATTATTTTAGGGCGTTTTGTGTTGAGTATTGAGCTCTAGAAACGAATTGCAAATGCTCTGTTGGCAGCGGACAGCTTGCAAAAGTTACCATTGATGACAGCAAGGATTTTATGTTGAAATATCGAATAAATCTGATTAAAAACAAAAACTTTTTAAAGTAAAGTATAGAGGGTATATTATATTATGATATAGAGAGTTAAGTAACTATTGTTGTGTGCGTTTTTAGAGATGACATAAAAGAGAAATTATACTTAAAATAATGAGCACATTTGGTACGTGGCACTCCAGTGCTCTAATAAATAATTTTATTCAGGATACACACCAACCATAGAGGAATTGCAACAAATGATAACAGCTGTGGACAAAGGCGCAACGGGAAAACTGAGTTTTGAGAATTTTGAAACGGCAATAATGAGAAAAATTATGGCTTTGGACAGCGACGTTGACATAATGAAGAGTTTCCGACTGTTTGATATGGACGATTGTGGTAAAAAAATATTTTGTTCACCAAAATAGCATTTAACGATATACTTTACTTAACATTAATAAGTATAGTGGCAGGGCATACTGCGTTCTGCAGTCATTTGGGCACCCCGTCTGTTGGCAGTAACCACCCCCTTACAAAATGCCATCGTAAAATAACAAGCACGTGTGCTATTGTGTTTCGGAGTGTGTAAGTATACCCACTTAAATCGGACACAATAAAATAAAAGTAATACTTGTTTTCAGGTTTCATCAGTTTCGATAACGTTAAAAAGGTAACACAAATTCTTGGTATTTATCTAACCGATGAGGAAATAGAGGAAATGATGGACGATGCTGATAAGGATATAGACGGATTGGTTAGTACTTGTTATTTTTATCGCTAGGTACTAATCGCTAGGTCCGAGAACCGCGGCTGACGGGTATCTGAATAATACAAATCAAGGAACCTATATACTCTCTAGCGAGAGGTACAAGTACACTAAGCTGTGCAAACTATCGGACGTAAGTGGCGGACGTGACTTTGAACCGTCCTTGAGCGTTCGGACGTCCGATAGAAATCTGGATCACTGAATGTGAACGACCGTGCACATATGTTAGCCGCGTCCGTAGTCCGATAGTTTGTTTTCACCTGACGCGGACCGTTGGTTCCATTGATTGATAGATAATGCTTAGAAAATATTGGAGCATTTAACTCACTTTGTCCCTTATAAAAAATCCTATTGTATCTTTTCAGATTAGTGTACAGGAGTTCATGAAAATGATTAAGAATTGTGTGCACATCGTAACACTTTAATTTGATATTATTTCTCTGGTAATTTATTTAAAATAAATTATATTGTATTTTGTAATATATAATCCAATAAAATTTTTCAACAATATTTTATTATTATTTGCAAACTACCCACATTTAAAATAAGAAAAATAATTTTTTGACTATATACAGGCCATAGATAATGATGTACAATTAAAGACTGAATAAATTTCATACAAAATTTATTAATACGTATTCAATTATTAACAAAGAAATAATTATGTAGATCATTAACAGCTTAATATTAGGCACCAACTTTTGTGAACAATAATACGATACCAATGTAATAATCGACTTCTTTACATCTATTTAGTCTGTGCTTCTCGTTTGTTTTTTACTGTTATTTTGTTTGGAGTATAATCACAGACTATATTGTAATTTTTGACAAAACCATAGAATAATAACTAAAGCTTATTGTTCTATACACAAATTAACTTTGTGACATTGACATTTTCAACAATGAATTTGAATTTGAAACGTAAACGATTATATTCAACAATTTCAATCAAATCAAATACAAAACAAAATATTTAGTTTGTGTTTAGGTAAAATACGAAATATTATTAAAAAAAAACACCAATAAAATCTAAAAAGCTTGATTTGACATACTTAACATGGGTAAGTTGAGGTAATTGTGATTATGTGTCTTTTTCTTAAACTTTAAGTTACAAACTTACTAGCCGTGCCCACGTAGTTCGTTTTTTTTTTTAAATCCTGCTGGAACCTAACATTTTTCCAGGATAAAAAGTACCATATATGTTAGTCCATGTAATATACTGTATGCTTGCCAAATTTTATCCAAAAACGTTTTTGCTTAATTTAGTTACAAACGTCCAAACTTCGTGTACTTAGTTTATTGTTAAAAGAAACACTGTATACAATCCAATAGAACTAAGGTTTATTATTTACACTATAATTATTTTATAAAAACTAAAGAAACATTCTATGAGTAATTTTAGGCCGAAAATAATCCCTTTTCACCTCGGTGACACTCGTCTTCTTAAAAACCCGCGCGCCAAAGACTTTATAAGTATATTTGGGAGTATAGACACGGCGTAGCCCGTAAATAATGGTAGTAGTACAATTCGTCCACACGAGAGAGAAAGAGAGAGAAGTGGACGAATTCGCACTGTCGCTCGCTAGTGCGAGTATGATTTTAATACTACCAAAGATTTCGGGGCTTTCTGCTTGCTACGCCGCATCTATAGTTCAGATCAATGCCGCGCGCAAGTTTTTTACGTTCGCTACATTCGTATTTATAATATTAATAAAATTTATATTTCAGAAGAGGAGATTACTCTGGAAGAAAAATGCGAGAATTTAATGCTCGCCGTTGTCGAAACGCGTAAAAAGTTCGGTCCTATATGTGTAGAGTACGAGAAGAAGATAAGCAATGTTGAAAACAAGCAACTCAACCTTCAGCTAGATACGATTTCCAATCACCAATTCAAGCCTAAAATCAAACTACCGGACATTGATATGGAGAAAATCCGCACAGATTTTGAAGACCGCAATCTAGAAGTCTTGGAGAGAGAAAAGAAAATCGAAAATCTAATGAAAAGATTGAAAGACACTCAAACTATTGTTCAACAAATGAAAAAGGATAAATTGAGTGAAAAAATGCGGATGTCACTAAACGCTTCGTCAGTGTTGGCAAGAGCAAGAAAATCTAATAGAAATTAATAATATTTTATTTACTAACTGACCTGGCAAAAGTCGTTTTGCCAAAAAATAAAAAATAACTTTTGTGGTGGGTCACCCAAAGTAATTTAGGGGAATAAAAAATAGTTTACGACCTACTCGTATTCTCAGAACTACCGAATATACACAAGAAATTTCATAAAAAAACGGTCAAGCCGTTTCGGAGAAGTTTGTTTACAAACACTGTGACACTAGAATTTTATATATTAATAGCTGCTGCCCGCGACTTTGCCCGCATAACTTTGTAAATTATATACTAAAACCTTCCTCGAGAACCACTCTATCCATTGATGGAAAGAGCATGAAAATCGGCGCAGTAATTTTTGAGTTTATCGCGAACAGACAGACAGATGCGGCGGAGGACTTTGTTTTATAATACGAGTATGTAGTGATTAGAAATGTGATAGCCTAAAGCCGAGACCAGTCAAGAGTGTATCAGGGATGACATTATTATCCCTTTACATAAGACCACCGTGAAATAACAGCATGCGTGCTGTTGTGTTTCAATGAGTGAGTAAAGCTTTGGTTTCCTAGGATAGCGGTGCCGTCATATAGCGGCCGTAATACAGCGGTGAATGACGTCACTAGAACGTTGTCTATGTAAACAAAATGGCACGGTTTCCTAGAGAGCGGTAATTGACACCGTAACGTCAAAAAGCGGTGCCGCCATTTGCATGACGGCCGTCTTGTCAGTTCTGAACGTTTTTATTGATAGCGGTGAAGCTGTTTTTAATATATTGTATACAGATACGAAAAGATGACAGATGGTGTGATAACGGCACCGCTATCCTAGAAAACCGACATGTCGGCACCGTAAAGACGGCCGTCTTTTTGCGTTCTAATATTACGGCCGCTATATGACGGCACCGTTATCCTAGGTAACCAAAGCTTTAGGGATGCCAAAGCCCATTTCCATATGCCTCATCCTAATATTATAGTCGGCAGCACCTGTGGTGTGTTTTAGGCGACGGTAGCCACCTACCATCAATTCTGTCGACCGTCAGTCTGTCTCTTCATAATATTAGTAAGTATAGATTAGTCGGACATCATTAAATTAAATGTAAGATGTATATAAGGAAGTATTTTAATATGTATATAAATTTTATAAATGATTGTCAAAATAAAAATCTCTTAAATCATCCCATTGATTTTTGTTTCATTATTAAATAATTATTAATAGTTTTTGGCGTAGTTAGTACCTTGGGTGAAACAATGGAAAAAATTAAAAAAAAGTGGAATATTTTTTGTAATTAGTTTAATTGGTTGAATTTTGAGCTAAATTTTCTTGAATAGGTCAAGTCCAATCTGTCATACTTGTCGCACTTGCATAACCTGTGGCGTTGCTTCTGTTATTGGCGACGGACGCCACTTACCATCAAGTGGTCCGCCTCCTCCTGTCTGCTGACCTTAACAAAACTTCTATTGTTAGAGATATAGTTAATAATAGAATAAAAACCCAATAATAATTTTCAAAATATATATTTCAGGATTAGATTATAACATATTTGATAACTTTAACACATTTGGATATTTTTTATACATTATAATATACTTTTAATTATACTATATAATATTTAGTATTTTATTAACAATAGCTAAATTTTTCATCCAATGAACTGCCCAATTTATACATTAAAACAGTCATAAAGCTTAAATATTTACCATTTTTCGGTCAATTTCAACAATTTCTTAATCATTTTCAACATTTTACTTTGGAAAATGTTGAAATTGCTCAGGAAAATGTAGAAAATACTTGAGAAAATTTTGAAATTGCTCAGGAAAATGTTGACTTGGGAAAATGTTGAAATTGCTCAGGAAAATGTTGAAAAATACTCGGAAAAATGTTAAAATTGCTCAGGAAAATGTAGAAAATACTTGAGAAAATTTTGAAATTGCTCAGGAAAATGTTGAAATTGACCGAAAATGGTATATAGGTACTTCAGAATATATACCCACCCTAGAATAGGTATCTACATCTACGTCTCCGCCCCTTCAATAAACAATTTATCTATACGTTAGTATCAGTTAGTATGCTCGTACACAGTGTCCCCTTAACAGATAAATTTAAATACCTTTAACGAAAAAAACATTTGATCAATATGTAATCCATTTATATTATACTATGTAGCTGGTGTCCGCGACTTCGTCCGCGTTCTCTATAGCCTTCCTCGATAAATGGACTATCCAACACAAAAAGAATTTTTCAATTCGTACCAGTAGTTCCTGAGATTAGCGCGTACAACCAAACAAACAAACAACTCTTCAGCTTTATATGTGTCATTCATTGTAAAAGTGGTGTAACTCCCTATTTTTAAAACCATCTTTTCTTGCCTAATGGTATCACATTTAGTCATAACTTTCAATATAAAAGTGAAGTAACTCCAATAGTTGCATTAAAATCCCATATAGATGAAAACAATGAATGAATGCTTATATTTTTTTTTCTACACTATAATTCGCAAAAAGCTCGTTATTCTAAAATTCAGTTACAAGGAGATAGTTCACTTTTACAATGAACGACACATATATTGGTATAGATTTTTTTTGTCAAATTTTTTCGCCTACTCATAAACGAAGAGTAGGCTTAAGAAAGTACCCATTTAACGAAACTAAGCGCTTTAAGTGCACACCATATAATTATAAAAAAAGGCAATAAATAATTTCACAATCAGAATTTTAAATAAAAATTCACCCATACCTATTTTAAGGCCTTAAATATTTCAAAGACTACAAACATTTTTAAATGTCATGTTTAGCATTAAAAAATAATTATATAATCCCTCAAATTTTAAGTAAAGCTGCAAATAAATAAACTATATTTCAACCATTCATTTATTTTACTTTTATAACGCTATGAAATACAAACATACAGACACAGTTTATTATTATTTAATATATACAAAAATAAATAATAGCGAAGTCATTGGAATGTCTCAGACCAAATAAGAAATATAGACAGAATTTTGCGTACAAAATAGTGAAGCCAGTTTTATAAACATGTGTGCGTAAGCCGTTTACTGTATTGACATTTTGTGTCCCAACCTATAACCTCAATTTTTGAATAATATTATTGAAAATATTGATTTTCAGATTTATTAACGTGCGGAAATGAGATTCTATTCTGTTTTTTTTATTTTTTGAAACTTAATTTTTACACACTTTCACTACGCGTTTCGACATTATAAATGTCTTGATCCTTACTAATATTATAAATGCGAAAATTATTATGGATGTTTGTTACTCTTTCACGCAAAAATCACTAAATGGATTTCAATGAAACTTACAATAATATAGCTTGTACATCAAAATAAGACAAGACATAAAACGCGGGCGCCAACCAGTATTATAAATGTCAAAGTAAATCTGTCTGTCTGTTACCTTTTCACGCCTCAACCGATCATTATGAAATTTTGCATACACGTTGTCAGGGATACAAGAAAGGGCATAGGGTATCTAGAATATTTCATCTAGAAAAAAAGTACCATTTTCAAAGGGTATGGGTATTGGTTATTGTAACGGCCACATAAAATTTTGACCAATCACTGGGCTTTATTTCTATCGTTTCGTAAATACGCAACGCTCCCGTTTGCATTGGTTTGCTCTTGGCTAGGGCCTCTGAACACTCAACTTACTTACTTATTACTCACTTACTGAAGCTTATTACGATCGTTTGTACGTGAAGTTTATTTTGTTCTCTAGTCGTGACAACGACTTATGGCGCGTTGAGTGTTCAGTTGTTTTGCACTTTTGAATGTGTTAATCGAACACTGAACACGGCGAAGGCGTAGTTTTACTGTCCTCACTCTGCCGTCCACGTGGCTCTATCTTTAGTACTTATTTCATCTGAGATGTTTTTCTATATACATTTTAGGATTTTATTAAGACATCCGACTTCACCAATACACATCATAATTTAATGCTATGCTAGTTATACATATAATATGCTCAACGAACCTCTTAAAAAAAAACAACTATATTAAAATTTACATTTTGGAATTAAACATGCTTATATAACGATTATTTATTATTTACATACTCGTACATAAATTTATTTTCCGTTGGGACTTTTCTCTCCTTTTTTTAATCTTGCTATCTCTTCTCCGAGAGTGTCGATGTTTTCCTTCAAAAGAAAAATCAAAACATTTCTATACATGGTCGAAAAGGAAGTTTTTTTTTTATGCAGAGGTCGCCTAGATAGGCTAAAAAAAGGTTTCAGGGACGCCTCTGTCTGTAACTTTTAATTTATTTTAATAGAGATGTGTTTGCACCTGGTAATCACGGTAAAAAAAATCACTGTACAATTAAATGCCAATAGAAATACCCACCTTGAGAGTGATGTTTTTAAGTAGAGTGTCCTCTAGCAGCGCTTGCAATTTCGTGTTCATCTCTATGGACAGTTCCGGAGTTATTCCGGACGGATCCCCTCCCCATATTGCGGCCATAGCTCCTCCACCGAATCTAGCTATCTCCTTCTGTCAATAATCGTACATCAAACGGTATGAGTACCTAGGGGGCGTTCAAGTATTACGTAAAGCAATATTTTAAGATTTTTGACAACCCCCCCTCTTACCACATGTATAGGTCGCGCAATATATTAAGGTCAGAAGACGAAACTAGTGGGGGCAGGCAATCGGCGCATCTGTACAATTGCGCACTAAATTGCTAAAGGAAATGATTTTTTTTTTCTTATTTCCTATTTTTTGGCACCTTACTAACTTAACATTACAGGCAGTGTTGATATTGCTTCCATTAAATCATCGTGCGATGTCGAAGAAGAAGGTTTTTTTAGGCATTTTTCAGTATGACGTAAGAACTAATACGATAAAACAATCTGTACGCAACAGTACCCAAGAGACACGAGACGCGCGAACGAAGTGGAGTGATTATTGGAGTTTACCAATAACGTGTCGGCACACCGACGCGCACCCGCCCCTCACGCTCCCCTGCCCCCTCAAAGACCTTAAAATTGAATTCTGCGCATGCCCCTTCTACATTTGCTAAAAAGTCTTAATCCGCCGCGCGACCTATAACGCACCGTAACGGTTTTCTGCGCCCTCCCTAAAGGTACACTTTCGATCCGAGCGTCAGTGACGCTGCCGCAAAGCGACTCTGAGGGAAGTTCAAATCTATTTGTTTTTATGATAACATTTACCTTGGTCAACTTCCTTTTGGGCTGCATTGGGAGACAATTTTCGATTAGTTATCAAATCAAATAATGAAGTTATTTTTAGCTCAAATAAATATCATCTAACTTTTAAAAGAGTGAAAAGTTTCAAAGTAACTTGTGTTGCTTGCTTTAAGTAACTAAGTTAAACGAGTTCACTTTCGGACACAAAACAAGACAGATAGACAGACGCACATTTTGCCACATCCGCGCAACATATAAATAAAGATGGAGTAGTCTATTTCACTTGAGTACCATTTTCAATAAGGATACCAATTTTAATTGGGAACATAAAAATAAAGATGGAATGATCTATTTCACTTGAGTACAATTTTTGATGAGGGTGACAATTTTACTTGGGAACATATAAATAAAGATGGAATGATCTATTTTACTTGAGTACAATTTTTGTAGAGGGTGACAATTTTACTTGGGAACATACAAATAAAGATGGAATAATCTATTTTAATTGAGTACCATTCTCGATAAGGATACCAATTTTACTTGGGAACATATAAATAAAGATGGAATGATATATTTCACTTGAGTACAATTTTTGATGAGGGTGACAATTTTACTTGGGAACATATAAATAAAGATGGAATGGTCTATTTTAGTTGGGTATCATTTTTGATTATTATGGCTTCATCTCCTAAACAAAATCGATTTATCTCTTTTTGACAGCAATGTAGAAGGGTAGAGATAAGGGGGTCTCTATGTATTAAAAAGTGGTCCAAGAACACCATTAAATTAAGATGGCGCTAGCGTAGCGTTGTCGAGTAAATTAGACAAAGATAGAAGACATGCTACACTAGCTTCATTGTGACCACTCTTAGAACCCTTATATAGTCCTTTCCAACAAGTTTGATTGTCACGTAAGTCGGTACTCCATACGGCAATGTTTAACCCTTCATATGCCGAAACGTGGATCCGCGTTAACAATTTTGCACCACTCGTGTGCCGGAACGCGATCCACGTTGCGCCTACTTCACGCTATATTTTACGTAAGTCCTTAATTATAAGATGTAATTTCGGTTGAAAATTATAGCAGTTGAATGAAAGACACTTGAGATTATGACTTTACGCTCGCCCATACAACGGTAATTCGGCCCCTTCGGCCGCGTACGTAACCTGAGCTTCGTAACCAGTTACGATCGACTACCTTTTCGGCCTTGTACGAAACCAGTTGCGATCGAAAACTATTTTGTTCTTATACGAAACAAGTTACGATCGAAGTCCTTGTATGAAACCTCTCGACTATATTATAAAACCAACAAAAACTCTTTGTATTAGCTGGTGCCGCGCGAATTTTTAGAAATTTTTACATTTTTAGAAATTTTTTCTGTATGTGTATGTATGTTCCTCCATAACTCTTAAATGAATTAACTGATTTTCATGAAACTTGGTAGATAAACATTTAAACGTACAGGACACAGGAAAGGACGAAGTCGCGGGCACCAGCTAGTACAACAATAAAAGAGTTTTTGTTGGTTTTATAATATAGTCGAGAGGTTTCATACAAGGACTAAAAGTCTTCTATCGTAACTTGTTTCGTATATGAACAAAATAGTTTTCGATTGCAACTGATTTCGTACAATGCCGAAAAAGTAGTCTATCGTAACTGGTTACGAAGCTCAAGTTACGTACGCGGCCGAAGGGGATTCGGCTCGCTGGCGTTCTTCGGCACACAAGGAGTTAACAACTCCTTATTTGTTGCATTTCTAGATTATTTATTTGGCATTATGTTTGTTCAATTTTAAACCCTATTTATATACCCACAATATTTAAAATCGAGTGAAACGACAGACTGTCACTTGACGCAGATCTGCGCTGCATACCAGACGAGAGATTAATGATGGTATTTGTTTACCTTGTTGCGGTCGAGTCCCGCCGAAGCTAGTGCGCCGGCTGGCAACTCGGCCAACAGATGGCGCAGCAGTCGAGTCTTGCGACCCAACTCGGCCGTCAGTTGGCGCGAGTGTTCCTCAAGGAACTCGCATCGTTCCATTCGTCTCGCGCCTGCCCTCTGCAGCGAAACTATGCGCTCGATTAGAGCTTGCTTGTCCGGCTCTCGAACCTGAGAACGCACAACCATCGCTCGTCACTTTTATCTATAGACTAATAGCTCCGTTATGGCGAACCAATGGCCATTGGTTCGTGCAACAGCCAGTGCCTAAAAAGACGTGAGTGGATGAAGGTGGTATCTCGCATTTTTGGGTTTTTTTCTTTTTTTGCGTTGATGAAGGTAATATGTCCATATAAATGATTACAGACCTTAAGATCGTCTATTTAAAGACATTTTTGGAAAATAGAAAGTTGAAAAGTGTTATTTTAAAAATCAAAAACTGCAGAAAAGTTTACTTTTGTTAATGGAATAAGGAGCTATGTTCACTATTTTTTATAAAATTAAATAATACAAGTGTTTAATTGCTATCATACAATCAGTGCCGTAAATAGCCTTTTCTGCGCCCTGTGCGAGCTTCTATAACTGCGCCCTTGTTTTTTTTAGATTTTATAGGTAGGGTACCGAGCAATGCTATGTATAGGCCTACTTTATTTCATTCAGGGTGATAAAATAAATCACAAAGGAACTTGGTGTTGGTGGACCAATTAATTATCTAATATTTTGGAAGAAAAATCTATTTAAAGAACTGCTGTGGGCGTGGGCAAACAAGCAGACGAGCTATCTGATGTTAAGTGGACCCTTCGCCTATTATACCACCCACTGTGTCTCACTCACTAAAACTCAAACGTAAGTTCACTAGTGCAAATGCGTTGCCCACCCTGATGCTTAAGATTTGGAATCGAGCACTAGGGGCGCAGCGGGAACTTATCAGGAGCAAACCGAAAAAATAATAGGCCTGCCAGGTCTGGCCATTCTTGCGCCCCCCAGAGTCTACGCCCTGTGCCTGGGCACCGGTGGCACCGCCCTATTTACGGCACTGCATACAATTAATATTTTAGGTTGTTTACACAACTTTGCATCATAATTATTTAGTACAAAAATCAGTTCCGTGGCGACTTACTTATCTCAAAAATTAAAAGTAAAACTTTAAACCTCGATTTATTCAAAATTGGAATTATGCGACGTATCAACTTCATCCACTCACGTCTTCAATTATTCTTATACTTACTAAATTTTATTTATGGTTTTAAGATAATAAGATTTTATGCGTTTTAATTATTAACTTTACAGTGAACTAATATTACTTAAATACATTCTATATTTAAAAAAAAATACATTGTACAATAATTTATATTTTAAATACCCTAAATACCTAGAATACTTCTAATACTAATAAAAATCTCTTTAGATAAATAAATAATTTACTATGGCAACAGTTGAGAAACTAAAAATTTTCTTCTGTCTAACCTTTGAGAAGATTTTATCAAAAATACCGCAAATTTTTATCTGAAAACAAAAACATTCTCAGTACATACCGTTGTTGCTAATTTCGACGTATCCTTTGATTGCACAAACAATAAATAATATTATTTCATATTACAGAACGGTGATAGTGATATGTGACAGACTGTTTATTTTTTTTTTATGATAAGGACGACAGACAGGCTGACGGTCCACTTACATATAGATATATAACATCATACATATAGATGTATAACACAAGCAACGCCACAGGTGGTTCATATAAGGCCTTGTATGCAGACCATATAAGGCTTAAGGGATAAGGAAGAGATGGGCTTTGGCATCCGGGACCGGGGCGATGGTACTTGGGGGAGACTGCCGCCCGCTCGTAAGGTCCCCCGAGTAGGCCGGCGTACCTCCACTTTCGGGTACGCCGTGGAGCACAGGCCTCCCCGCGTTGGATAGCCGTGGCGTGGCGCCGAAGTCGTGTAACAACGTCCCCAAGACCCCGCCCATCAGAGCGGACGCGACAGATAGGGTCCCCCGATTGGGCCGGCGTACCTCCACTTTCGGGTACGCCGTGGTTCCGACTGGGAGCACAGGCCTCCCCGCGTTGGATAGCCGTGGCGGGGCGCCGAAGTCGTGTAACAACGTCCCCAAGACCCCGCCCATCAGAGCGGACGCGACAGATAGGGTCCCCCGATTAGGCCGGCGTACCTCCACTTTCGGGTACGCCGTGGTTCCGACTGGGAGCACAGGCCTCCCCGCGTTGGATAGCCGTGGCGGGGCGCCGAAGTCGTGTAACAACGTCCCCAAGACCCCGCCCATCAGAGCGGACGCGACAGATAGGGTCCCCCGATTAGGCCGGCGTACCTCCACTTTCGGGTACGCCGTGGTTCCGACTGGGAGCACAGGCCTCCCCGCGTTGGATAGCCGTGGCGGGGCGCCGAAGTCGTGTAACAACGTCCCCAAGACCCCGCCCATCAGAGCGGACGCGACAGATAGGGTCCCCCGATTAGGCCGGCGTACCTCCACTTTCGGGTACGCCGTGGTTCCGACTGGGAGCACAGGCCTCCCCGCGTTGGATAGCCGTGGCGGGGCGCCGAAGTCGTGTAACAACGTCCCCAAGACCCCGCCCATCAGAGCGGACGCGACAGATAGGGTCCACCGAGTAGGCCGGCGTACCTCCACTTTCGGGTACGCCGTGGTTCCGACTGGGAGCACAGGCCTCCCCGCGTCGGATAGCCGTGGCGGGGCGCCGAAGTCGTGTAACAACGTCCCCAAGACCCCGCCCATCAGAGCGGACGCGACAGATAGGGTCCACCGAGTAGGCCGGCGTACCTCCACTTTCGGGTACGCCGTGGTTCCGACTGGGAGCACAGGCCTCCCCGCGTCGGATAGCCGTGGCGGGGCGCCGAAGTCGTGTAACAACGTCCCCAAGACCCCGCCCATCAGAGCGGACGCGACAGATAGGGTCCCCCGAGTAGGCCGGCGTACCTCCACTTTCGGGTACGCCGTGGTTCTGACTGGGAGCACAGGCCTCCCCGCGTCGAATAGCCGTGGCGGGGCGCCGAAGTCGTGTAACAACGTCCCCAAGACCCCGCCCGTCAGAGCGGACGCGACAGATACAAAGTCGTCGGGTTTTAGCCGTAAGGAATCCGCCATAACCCCGCAGTGTCCCCTTCACTGCCGGGTATCCAAGAGGACTTCCCAAACGTTAAAAAAAAAAGGGGCTTTGGCATCCCTTAATTACTCAACTAGACACATAATATTAACCCATATTTTGTATCATTCACTTTATGATGAATAACGCAACCGTTATTCATCATAAAGTGAATCATAAACCTTTAAAATTAAATATCTCAATTGTGAAATTTCATTTTCAAAGTTAATATGTCTATATAACGGTTGCGTTAAGTATTCATAAAGTGAATGATACAAAATAAGGGTGATAATGATATCTTTTTTTTTTCCTACGAAACTAGTTACGTACGACCGCCTACGAAACCAGTTTCTGACACATCTTTACATTTGTGGGAAAGGGAGAAAACACATTTTGGTATTTCGTTAACACAGGCATTGCTATTGGCTATTTCTTAGAAAGAAAAAAAAATTCTTTGTACGTAACTGGTTTCGTAGCAAGAAAAACAATTCTTGTCGCGTAACTGGTTATGTAGCGTGTGTTTTAGTAGGCGGCCGAATGGGTTATTTCACGATGGTCTTTCCTTAAAAGGGGCCACCCCCTTTATGGTTACTGCCACCAGGTACTGCACTAGGTACAGTCGGGGTAAGAAAAGCCTTAAAGTCGACATTTGCTTGTACCAGGACAATGCGAAAAAAAATCATTTCAAACGTCTATCACTTGTCTGGCTTAGTGCTTTAGTTTCAAAAGGTACTAATAAGAGTCTAACATTTTGACGGAGGTATATGAATTTGAAAACTGAGGAAAGTTTTCATACACCTTTAAGACCTTATACCTTATAAAAGAAGGAATACAATAAAACTATTATATATTTTTTATATAAAAAAAAATTACCTGTATATCGGGGAGCGAGTCTGTGTGTCCGTTTTGCTTGTCCTCTTGTTGCACAATCTCTCCGCTGCTCAGCGATGAAATTGAACCTTGAATATTTAACAAAAAATTCTAAATTACATTTTAATGTGTAAAGCCGCGTCCTCACTAGGGCCCCGCACGGCCACATCAGGCCGGCCGCTCGGCCAGGCGTTGTATAGTGTGTACGCGTGTTGTGTGTACAAGGCCTCGCCGAGCGACCGGCCTTATGTCGCCGTGCGGCCCTAGTGAGGACGCGGCTTAATAATGGGCCTCGTATAATCGGCGCAAATCCTAATTGGCTCTGGCTATGTCACGTGTCAACCGATTTTGGTACTGTTTGTGAGGTATTGCGATGCGGGGATGAGGGAGCCAGGGAATGAGCGAGACGCAATCATAACATTTTGTACGAGAGAAAGCAGGTGCGCCGTATTGTTCGCAACTCTACATGCGCAAACGAAATATACCCGCTCAAGGTCAGAGCTCATCAAGTTTTGCGATGTCAGGGTCAGCGCCGACCGACGGAGTGGCGGCGAAGAGACTAATGAGCTATCAATTGAAAATCGACTTTAGTTTCTTTAGCTGAAGGTTCATCGCGCGCCGCTCGCTCGCGCTTGCCGACGCGAGAGTTTTTATTTTTTATTATACCACTTTCAATCACATACTGAAGTAAATTAAGTCGATTTTCATATGATAGCTCATTAGTCTCTTCGCCGCCACTCCGTCGGTCGCCGCTGACCCTATATAACAATAAAGCTCAAGGTCGCTCAACGAGCTTTGGAGAGGGCTATGTGCTCGGGGGTTACAACGAGAGATCGAATCCGTGATCGGACGAAAGTTACCCACATAACCGCGATTGTGGGTAACTTTCGATAAGGGTCACAACGGTCCACTGAACCTGCGGTTTAGATAATGATGACACTAAATATAAGAGACTGTATTTTAAAAATCCTCGTAAAAAATATACCTTAACATATTACTGCTTAAAAACTAAAGGGCCATAAAACAAAAAATCCGAAAATGTTTTTATTGCAAAAATACAATCACAATCCTTCATATTGTATGTTGCAAAAAGACTTATGGTTGTTTTATTTCATATTTAGTATATTATGATCATTTTTTATATATATTCAAAAGTAACTTATGTGCTTATATCTCTTCTAATATTCAGTTTATTTTAAAAGTACTTAAAACATTTAATGCTACTTAAAAATACGCTTCTAACTACGTATAATATGCATATATTTGATATACATATATAATAAGAAAAAAAACTGACAAAAAATAATTTCATTTTTTTCGATTAGCTCTCCTGTAAAAAGTGTAATTTTGATTTGTGGCCCTTTAGTTTTTCTAAGGAGCGATATTATAAAACAGTCTCTTCTCTTGGTATGTACGCTTAAGATCTTTTAAACTATGTAACGGATTTTAATGCTCTTTTCACTTAGCACCCGTGCGAAGCCGGGATCGGTTCGCTAGTTGTTCATAAGAAAAGAAAAGAAAAATCTTTACCTGTTCTGTTCGACTGTGCGTCGGGCTGTGGTATTTTCGCTTCGAGTTGTTCGCAACGTTTCAGTGCTCGCGTTAGTTCGCGGTTCAATTCCTGTAAAAAAATCATATCGATTATAAACTTACGAGTGTCTACAGTGCCGGGACCTACGAGTATACTGGTATACAAGTGTATGGGTATAAAAGTATATTGGTATATAGTGAGTTTATTGGTATACAAATATATTGGTATACGAGTATATTGATGTACAAATATATTGGTATACGAGTATATTAGTATACATATTGGTATATATTCCGGCATATTGGAATATATTGGTATACGAATATATTGATATCCGAATATATCGCTGCTTAAAAACTAAAGAGCCACAAATCAAAATTACACTTTTTACAGGAGAGCTAATCGAAAAAAAAATTAAATTATTTTTGTCAATTTTTTTTTCTTATTAGATATAATATCAAATATATGCATATTATACATCGTTAGAAGCGTATTTTTAAGTAGCATTAAAGGTTTTAAGTACTTTTATAATAAACTGAATACTAGAAGAGATATAAAAGCATATAAGTTACTTTTGAATAAATAAAAAATGATCAAAGTATGCTAAATATGGAATAAAACAACCATAAGTCTTTTTGCAATATATAATTTGAAGGACTGTGATTGTATTTTAGCAATAAAAATATTTTTGGATTTTTTTGTGTTATGGCCCTTTAGTTTTTAAGCAGCGATATGGGTATACAAGTATATTGGTATACGAGTATTTAGGTATACGAATATATAGGTATACAAGTATATTGGTATACGAGTATTTAGGTATACGAATATATAGGTATACAAGTATATTGGTATACGAGTATATTAGTATAGGAGTATATTGGTACACGAATATATTGGTACACAAAAAACCTTCCAATTTTAACTCTCGGTTCGGTTATGTCCGAAGAGTTACAAAAATTTGTCGCGCAATATTGCACCTTAATTCATAGGACATTAGGTTGCGGTCATTTCGATAAAAATTGTGTTCGGTCTGAGGTTACTTAGACTTAGTCCCTTGTCTTAATAATACCTTTATAGCGTTGGCGTGTTTCTTCTTGAGAACACAATTCTCTCCCTTCTCCCAATCCAACTTCTTGTTGCATTCCGATATTTCTTCAGTCAATTCTGCCACCTGTGTTCACGATAACATATAATTATTATAGACTAGCTGTTACACGCGACTTCGTCCGCGTAGTTTTATAAAATACTAGCTGGCGCCCGCGACTTCGTCCGCGTTGAAAAAGAAAAAGTAGCCTATCCTGTGTCCCGTACGTCTAAACGTTTATCTACCAAATTTCATGAAAATCAGTTGATTCGTTTAAGAGTTATGGAGGAACATACATACACACACACACACGCACACACACACACACACACACACACACACACACACACACACACACACACACACACACACACACACACACACACACACACACACACACACACACACACACATACATACATACATACATACATACATACATACATACACACACACATACACACATACATACACACACACACACACACACACACACACACACACACATACACATACACACATACATACATACATACATACATACATCCATACATACATACAGAAAAAAAATGTAAAAATGGTCAATTTAGTTTCAGTATCATGTATAGAGCCTATAAATAAACACGATATCTCTGAAAACAAAGTAACTTTACTCCATGAACACCAACCCTTACAGATTTATTATTAGTATTGATAATCTATCTATTTAGCTTGGAAATATACAAGAAATTATTTCTCACCTTTCTAGCGAGAGTTTTGTTCTCTCTCGTCCGTCTTTCGGTCTCATCTTGTAGTGCAGCCCGTAGTCTTTCCACTTCATTGGTCTTCTCTTCTAAACGCTCCCGTAAACTCTCCTTGTCTGTTGCCAAGGCTTGAGCCTGATGAAAACACAAAAAATAATTGTGTTAAAATATGGTGGTTAGGCGAGATGACCGTCCACTTGATGGTAAGTGGTACAACCAATTGGAGAGATTCAAGTACGTTGCCTATACTACGAGTATACAAGTATGTAAATTGATAATCATGATGTTTTTAATATTATATTTAACGTAATGGAATTAAAATATAGATAAAAATTTATAAATCACTGTTTTTTTTTTTTTTATTATAATAATTACACATTCCACAGAGCACCAACTAGTTCGATATTAAGCAACTAATGCTTGTATTATGGATACCAGACAGTTGATATACTACATACATTACTTTTATTTTGTAAATATATACATATTATTAAGACAAAACACATGTTAACATATAAAAATAATTGCCCCTAGCGAGATTTGAACCCGCGACCGTTTGGTTAACAGCTAGGAATACTAGCCACTAGACCAACCAAATTATTTTTCTTGCTACGAAACTAGTTACGTACAAAGAGGTTTTTTCTTCCTACGAAACTAGTTACATACGACCGCCTACGAAATATTACGAAACCAGTTTCTGACACATCTTTGCATTTGTGGGAAAGGGTCAAAACACATTTTTGTATTTCGTTAACACAGGCATCGCTATTGGCTATTTCGTAGAAAGAAAGAAAAATCTTTGTACGTAACTGGTTACGTAGCGTTGGTTTCGTAGGCGGCCGGGGACCTACGAAACACACACATCCCTAGACTCGGCCTCTAGAGGCTCTAGAAGTCAGAAGCAGCCTCTAGACTCTAGATTAGTCTAGATCCAATTTGTTTACTTAGGTTAGAAAGGCATATGGGGGGGGGGCTTGTCACCTTGGCATGTAGGTCGCCAGCTGTGGCTGCGGCCGCCACGTGCTGTGCGGTGAGCCTGGCCGCGTGCTCCAAGGCCGAGGCCTCGCGGCGCGAACACGTCTCCGCCCTGGCTCGCTCGCGGTCGGCCTGCGCCTGCGCATGAGCGCACAACGATCGCTCCCTGTCGACACGGATGGACCATCGACTTTTTTATTATTTTCTACTAGCCGTTGCACGTAACTATGTATACAGGGCGTCCCAAAACTATGCAACATGAAGGTATAGCATAGTACCTTAAATATCGTAGATAGAATATTTTGTTCAAAGAAGACTAATTAAGTTATTTTTAATAGTTAGTAATACTGCATTCAAAGATTTTCTAAAAATTACTTACTTCGTCTGGGAATAGAACCGAATTAAATGTGAAAAAAAAAAATAATCACCCGTATTTTTATGATATCAATCGAAAGAATGGCCAAAATATCGATATCGATATCGATGAAGGGAAAGTACCTTAAATATCGTACATAGGTTATTTTGTTGAATGGACAAAATATCGATATCGATGAAGGGAAAGTACCTTAAATATCGTAGATAGGATATTTTGCTCAAAGAAGACTTTATGTTATTTTTAAAAGTTAGTAATACTGCATTCAAAGATTTTCTAAAAATTACTTGCTTCGTCTGGGAATAGAACCGAATTATATGTGAAAAAAAAAAACACCCGTATTTTTATGATACCCATCGAAGGAATGGACAAAATATCGATACCGACAATTACGATATTTAAGGTTATAAAGGTTATTTTATATACAGCCTGTATAAAATATAGCTCACGTTTCTCGCTAATAATATACCTTTCTATGGGTGAAATATTTTTTTAAATCGACCTAGTAGTTTTTGAGTTTATTCATTACAAACATACAAAAAATACAATTCTTCTCTCTCTCTATAATATTAGTATAGATTGAGAATAGACTAGTTTTTTTTTATTAAAAAATAATAAAAAAAACATAAGCAATATAACGCTTGACCTCTTTTTGCTTTATAACATTTTTTTGTTGCTTGTTTTTCTAAAGTGTTTATAGACTTTGGTTTTCTTATTAATTTAATATGATCCCTCGGGAACACTTCTTTTTTTTCTGGATAAAAGTTATATACCCTATGTTCTTTCCTGTATCCCTGACAACGTGTATGCAAAATTTCACGATGAACAGTTGAGTAGTTAAGGCGTGAAAAGGTAACAGACAGACAAAGTAAGGATTGGACTGGAACAAATTTTTTTGTCAAATAAAAAAAAAATTTTTTTTTTTTTCAATATAATAAATAAAAAATAAAATAAAAAAAAATATAAGTGTACGCTAAAGTTGGCGACCAAAAGGTCGAAAGCGCCATTGAAAGTATGGCTCTTACGCGTTCTTCGCTGAACTCGAGTCATTTTTTTTGGAAGATGTATCAAAAATTTACTTCGGTGGCGATTTTTCATGGTGTAAGTAAAACAATGTGAATCGTCAGTCTGTATGTCACACATTAACACAAATACAAACGTAAAATCCACATCAACATTTCTCACCTCTCCAACTGAGAACTGAGTGTGTCCGCTAAAGCAGCCTGGGCCCTCAGTGCAGCCAATTCTGCCGCCTCCTCCTCCAGGCGAAGATTGTTAACTTTCAATTCTTCAACCTGGAACGTGTTGTTAGGGGTTCATTACAAAGATTTCTAAGATTAGCATATGCTACATATGCTAGCCATAGCCACATAGCCCATCCAATAGTGAAATATCTCACAGACTCGTAAGCACAAGTAACAGCTACTCGCTTACATCACTGTTTCGGCCGAGAAACATTTTACTGTCTCGCCCATTTGCTCGGTACGTGTGCTCAAGGCATCACTTGCGAGCCGAGTACCAATTTGATATCTCGCCACTCTACTCGGCACGTGTGATCAAGGCATCACACATGCCAAAGTGGCACATTAAAAGTATGCCTCTCAAAATGTGTGTAAACATCTACTCGCCCACCCAACTCGAGTGAGTTGAGTGGGCGAGTAGATGTTTACGGCGAGTACTTGCGAGCCGAGTACCAATTTGATATCTCGCCACTCTACTCGGCACGTGTGATCAAGGCATCACACATGCCAAAGTGGCACATTAAAAGTATACCTCTCAAAATGTGTGTGTAAACATCTACTCGCCCACCCAACTCGAGTGAGTTGAGTGGGCGAGTAGATGTTTAAGGCGAGTACTTGCGAGCCGAGTACCAATTTGCTATCTTCGCCACTCTACTCGGCACGTGTGATCAAGGCATAAGTTATGGCTAGTTTACACAGTGCGAGCTAGCATAATGCGAGTGAGCCTGCCGAGTAGCTCCACTGCAGTAACTCGTACTGTTTGGACTTAACTTACGAGTAACTCGTACTGTTTGGACTTAACTTACGAGTAACTCGTACTGTTTGGACTTAACTTACGAGTAACTCGTACTGTTTGGACTTAACTTACGAGTAACTCGTACTGTTTGGACTTAACTTACGAGTAACTCGTACATGCGAGTTGGACAGTAGCTCGCATCCGAATTACTTCTTTTTTTTTGAAGTTTTTTATAGGCATTTTCCAATTCTTAACATAATATTGTTGTCAATATAGACCTTATCACCGTTCTTTTAATTAAAACACATTCAACCGATATAGCGACAACTCGCAATACTGGGCAACGGCTACTTGTGTCGTGTAGACAGCTAAGGCGAGCCGAACTACTGGAGTACGAGTAGACAAACCGAGTGGCTGTCTACTGGCTATATAGGCAGCAGCTCGCACTGTGTAAACGAGGCATTAGAGTGAACAATCCCATACACTACGACGTGCACAAACGCACTTATGGCTAGATGATGATGATGATATAATAATGATGACAGTGGCAGCGGCTACTTGTGTCATGTAGACAGTTAAGGCGAACCGAACTACTGGAGTACGAGTAGACAAACGAGTAGCTGTCTACTGGCTAGGTAGCAGCTCGCACTGTGTAAACGAGGCATTAGAGTGAACAATCCCATACACTACGACGTGCACAAACGCACTTATGGCTAGATGATGATGATGATATAATAATGATGACAGTGGCAGCGGCTACTTGTGTCGTGTAGACAGCTAAGGCGAACCGAACTACTGGAGTACGAGTAGACAAACCGAGTAGCTGTCTACTGGCTATATAGGCAGCAGCTCGCACTGTGTAAACGAGGCATTAGAGTGAACAATCGCATACACTACGGCGTGCACAAACGCACTTATGGCTAGATGATGATGATGATGATGACACTTAGGCGTACCTGAGCGTTGGTGCGAGCGAGAGAGGCGACCGCATCGTCTCTCTCTTTCGTACACGTGGCTAACTGTTGGCTTGTGTTCGACAACTTCTTCTCAAACTCATTCTTTTCGTGACGGCACATTATCAACGACGCTTGGATCTCTTTTAACTCTATTTCTGAAATACACATTTCACAGTGTGAATTAAAGAATAAATCAATACTAACAATAAATCTGTAAGGGTCGGTGATGGAGTAAGTTACTTTGTTTTCAGAGATATCGTGTTTAAGCTCTATACATAATACTGAAACTAAATTGACCATTTTTACAATTTTTTTCTGTATGTATGTATGTCTTAAACGAATCAACTGATTTTCATGAAACTTGGTAGATAAACATTTAGACGTACGGGTCACAGAATAGGCTACTTTTTTCTTTTTCAACGCGGACGAAGTCGCGGGCGCCAGCTAGTAATAGATAACTTTAGTTTTAGCATAGCATTTCTGTCCCCCACACCTAAACTCCGCCTGTACTATGTGGGAAGTGAACTATTGTGTTACATTTTTAGATACTATTTTATTTACATTAATAACAAAAAATAATTTTATGTACAAAACAAACAAACAAACTATAAGGAATAAAGACTTAGATTAATAGGGAAAAATATATAAATTTAAACCTAATATTATAACACTAGATGAAGCCTATAGCCTTCCTAAATAAATGGATTATTCAACACAATTTTTTCAATTAGAACAAGTAGTTACTGAGATTAGCGCGTACAACCAAACAAACAAACTCTTCAGCTTTATACATATATTAGTAAGTATAGATTACTGGACAAGTGTCATTCGTACTAATATTAAGAATTTGGGTTATGAATTTTTCACAGTAATTCCGAGTGTAGGTTTATGTCGCTCATTAAAAATTAAAGGGCTACAAATTAAAATTACACTTTTTACAGGAGAGCTAATCGAAAAAAAAATTAAATTTTTATTTATTTATTTTTTTCTTATTAGATATTTATATCAAATATATGCATATTATACATCGTTAGAAGCGTATGTTTAATTAGCATTAAATATTTTATGTACTTTTATAATAAACTGAATACTAGAAGAGATATAAGCATATAAGATACTTTTTTAATATATAAAAAAAAATGATCAAAATATACTAAATATGGAATAAAAAAACCATAGGTGTCTTTTTTCAACATACAATATGAAGGATTGTGATTGTATTTTTTGCAATAAAAACATTTTTGGATTTTTTTTTGTTTTATGCCCCTTTAGTTTTGAAGCAGCGATGTCACCTAGAACAAGTTAAATCTTGTTACAGACACAACTAAACATACCCAATTGCTTCGCTCTAATGGAGTCAACGGCGTTTGTTAATGCCATCTCTTTGGCTGCCTCCAATTCTGTCACTTGTTGTGACAATTTCTCAACACGTTCAGCGCTGTCCTGCATGTTTACAATTAAAAAAAAACCATGTCAGTCGTATACATCTATTTTCTTTAATAACTTTGTATTAGCGTCTGCTATTTATGTCGGCTGAAGTTAATTAATTAAGGCAGAAATTATAGTATAAACTACTCTTTCACGTTATAATATATATAATACTAGCTGGTGCCCGCGACTTCGTCCGCGTTGAACGATGAAAGGTACCCTATGTCCTTTCTGGTGTCCCAGACAACGTGTATGCAAAATTTCATTGTGATCGGTTCAGTAGTTTTTGTTTGAAAGCGTAACAAACAAACTCACATTCATATCCTTACATATTATAAAACATTTTTGAGTTTAGACAGACAGTCCTCCGCCGCGTCTGTCTGTCTAAACTCAAAAACTACTGCACCGATTTTCATGCCATTTTCACCAATGGATTTAGAGTGGTTCTCGAGGAAGGTTTTAGTATATAATTTACAAAGTTACGCGGGCGAAGTCGCGGGCAGCAGCTAGTATATAATATTAGTAAGTAAGTAAGGATGCTCTGTGGCATAGATATAAAAAAGGTAATCTGACAGTTTAATCTGACGAACGCGTCCGTGAGGGGAGGTCGTTGTCGTGTGTAAACGCATCTTATATGTAGTTGGATTTGTATTTTAAAAGTATTTGACATTAAAAGTATTGGGTTGGGACTGAACATAAAATGGTTTTAATTAATGTACCCGAAGTATTGACATTTTTGATAATGGTACCAATTTTATATATATATATATATATATATATATATATATATATATATATATATATATATATATATATATATATATATATATATATATATATATATGTTCCTAACTAAAATTGGTACCATTATCAAAAATGTTAACCATTCCATCTTTATTTATATGTTATTTATAGTCCGGGAGGTGGCAACGTCGGGAAAAAAAGCATTTTAGGTCAGCTGATTTTTTGATATGTCGTCTCTCTTGCCCTTTCGGTTAGGATCTGGGCAGTCTGGCTAGCGGTAGCGGTTGCGTTTACCTGTGCGCATCCTATTTGTGCAGGTAATATACTGACTTTTAAAATCATTTTATGAAGGTTCAATTTGCATATTCTAGCTTAAGATAAGTTTAACAAACATCAATCTCTTATTGCCAGACATTTTTATCGTTGCTAATAATGAGCCAGACGCGAATTTAGATTTCATTTTTATTAAAAAATTAAGTTATTTCAGAATGTCTGTCATTTTAATATTATGTTGTTTAAGTATGAACAGACCTAAAAATAATTTGCCAGACATTAATTCAGTTGCTAAACCATGAATCAGAACGATTAAAGTCCTGAAAACTCTTACAGTATGATTCTACTCTTACAGTATGAATTGGACTTATGTAAACTGTATATCTATATATACATACAATAGATATACAATTGCGTAAGTTCAATATTTTTTAAATTAGGGATATTATTTTTTATTAGCATTTAGCAAATTTTAACATAAAAAAAAATTGAAATGAGATAGAATTAGATAGCAGGAAATCAAACAACATTATTGAAAATTTAAAAGTTTTTTTTTTATTTGAAATACTCTTGTCGCTATGATACACTGAGAAAATTTTACTTTAACATTTTGGCTCGTTTAAAGGCAGATTATTTAAAATTAACTAAAACTCGTTTAAGAATATATAAGCGCAGTTGGTTATAATCTAACACGTCAACATTGTTATGGATACTTGGTTATTTTTAACATTGCACTTAATAATTTTTAAACAAAATTGTTAGCATTCTGAACCAATTCAGACTTGTTTAAATTTTAATACTTAATATTGTTAAATCTAACCAAGTTATGTATGTAATTTTAAATATGTTTAAAAAGGGTTAAAATTACCACCTACAACGTAATCGGTTACAAATAGCCATTGATATTTTGTTGTTATTAAATAAGTGCGATTGTAAATTTTACCATGACACATTTGCTAATCTTTACAAACAGCTTACTAAATATTAACCAAGTAAAAATACTTAGCAAAGCAAAATGGGTTACCTATAAGTGAAAACGAATCATTCATTTCGTCCAAATCTTTCTAGCGTGATAGTCATTGCGTCTCGTATTTAATAAACTCGTATTGCCTAAAAAAATTTTATAATTTACAAATATTCCTAATGGATGACGATGTCAACAACCTTTTAATTGCATGGAAATTAGAAGAATACATAGAAGTATGTAAAGATGAGTGAAAAACCTACATTTTTATCTACCTAGATATAGTTACAACTAAGTTAACTCTACACCATATTATTATAATTTACTAGTTATGTTATTATTGCAGTGAATTTTGCGTTTATCTTAATTTAAAATTCTTAATTTTCTCACAAGAAAAGATTATTAACCAAATAAGAAATACCTATAATATAAAAAAAAAAACAAAAGAATTATGTTACATGTCACCTGTTTGACATCATATAAGTAATTACTAAATTCTTATTTTAGATATTTTTTGACTTTATTAATTATATTGTAAAAATTAATAGTCAATTTATTAAAATTAAAATTAAAAATAAATTAAAATTAAATTATAAATTGTTAAAAGCCAATTTTATACTCACATGCCGAGACCGCCCGTCGGCGGCATAGCAGAGGTTACAAACCTTATAGTAAATTAACGGATATTAGAATAACAACTATTTCACATAGTACTACTATGATAACTTTGATAAACAAGACAACTAGATAGAAGGTCTCTAAGTAAACACGGAACATTTTTTATTGCTTTTGTTCAAACATTAAAACTAAAACAGAAATGAGTCATACGGATACAAGAGATTTTTTTTCATCAAAACAATTATCATTTATGGATGATACCTACAAGTAGATACAAAAGATTGCCGACGCACCTGCATTTTGTTTTGTTGAATTTTTATATATACTAATATTATAAAGAGGAAAGATTTGTTTGTTTGTATTGAATAGGCTCCGAAACTACTGGACCGATTTGAAAAATTCTTTCACTGGTGGGAAGCTATATTATCAGCGAGTGTTATAGGCTATATTTTATAAAGTTACGCGGACGAAGTCGCGTGCAACAGCTAGTGTTCTATTAAAAAACTATAATTAGGAAATATAAAAAGGTATTAATTTTCATTTATAAAATATCAATATCGACGTCGATATATCGAGGAAAAATGTCAATATATCTAATTAAAAATATCGATACTTTTTCAACAAACCTACGGCCTCGTAGATCGTGGCCAACGCGATGCCTAGCCCGACAGCCTGAGATTAGCACGTACAACCAAACAAACAAACTCTTCAGCTTTACATATTAGTATAGATAATTTAAACATTGTACTTAACAATTTTATATAATAATAATTATCATCACGCGTTAATCCTTCATTTAATGAATGAATCGTGGTAATGAACGATAGCCATAGCTCATTAAGTTTTCGTAGTAATACTGAGTATAAAGTAAAAAAAAAAAGTACTTAACTAGTTTTTACTGAGTATTTACTCTGGCTTGAGTAATACTACAGTGCTTACCCATCTATAGCTGAGAGCACTCAACTGTCTCTCTCTGACCAGTAGAATCATACTGTAAGAGTTTTCAGGACTTTAATCGTTCTGATTCATGGTTTAGCAACTGAATTAATGTCTGGCAAATTATTTTTAGGTCTGTTCATACTTAAACAACATAATATTAAAATGACAGACATTCTGAAATAACTTAATTTTTTAATAAAAATGAAATCAAAATTCGCGTCTGGCTCATTATTAGCAACCATAAAAATGTCTGGCAATAAGAGATTGATGTTTGTTAAACTTATCTTAAGCTAAAATATGCAAATTGAACCTTCATAAAATGATTTTAAAAGTCAGTATATTACCTGCACAAATAGGATGCGCACAGGTAAACGCAACCGCTACCGCTAGCCAGACTGCCCAGATCCTAACCGAAAGGGCAAGAGAGACGACATATCAAAAAACCAGCTGACCTGAAATTCTCTTTCGAAAACGTTGCCACCTCTTATACTATTATTTATTTATTTATTTATTTTGAACATAAACCCAACAGCAAAACAAAATAACATACAATAGACACATTATTACTACTTACATTGCCAATTAGAGGGTTTCATTGTGTAGAAATTAAAAATTATGTATAAATTGAATACTAATTGTTCATTCTAAACAATGGGGAAGGGATCTGGGGTAGGGTATGATCAATTTGTGTGTGTGTGTGCGTGTGTGCATGCGTGTGTGTGCGTGCGTTTGTATGTTCCCAAGTATGTTCCCAAGTAAAATAGGTACTTTTATTAAGAAAGGTACCCAAGTAAAATGGACCAATCAAATCAAAATCAAATCAAATCAAAAACATTTATTTTAATCTTTATTTATATGTTCCCAAGTAAAATTGGTACTTTTATTAAGAAAGGTACCCAAGTAAAATGGACCAATCAAATCAAAATCAAATCAAATCAAAAACATTTATTTTAATCTTTATTTATATGTTCCCAAGTAAAATTGGTACTTTTATTAAGAAAGGTACCCAAGTAAAATGGACCAATCAAATCAAAATCAAATCAAATCAAAAACATTTATTTTAATCTTTATTTATATGTTCCCAAGTAAAATTGGTACTTTTATTAAGAAAGGTACCCAAGTAAAATGGACCAATCAAATCAAAATCAAATCAAATCAAAAACATTTATTTTAATCTTTATTTATATGTTCCCAAGTAATATTGGTACTTTTATTAAGAAAGGTACCCAAGTAAAATAGTACCAATCAAATCAAAAACATTTATTTTAATCTTTATTTATATGTTCCCATGTAAAATCTCTATGTAAAACTTTTATCAAATACGGTACGCAAGTAAAATAGGCCATTCCATCTTTATGTCTGCCAAAAAATAGGAAAAATACCTTGTAAGCGTCCATTTCCATTCGCAGTTTACTCTGAGTCCACTTCAATCTGCCCTCCATTTCGCGAATCTCCTCACGCAATTTGGTGCATTCACGTTCGCTGTTTGATAATTCGTGACACTGAAAAATATTACCATTTTTTTTTTTAGTTTTCATCCTGGGAATGTCTAAATACATGCGGAAGTTCCGCATTTGCTAATGCGGATGAGAACATCCGCAAGAAACCTGAAAAAATGTGTGATCTTACCTTATCATCGTACATCTGACATATCCTGTTTTTTTCACTGTGGGCCGATTTGAGTTTATTATTAAGTAGTTCCACTTCTGCTGCGGCTGCCTTCTCGGTCTTGGCTGACAATTCAGCAGCTTTACGCGCTTCAATGGCTGCACACTCGACACTCGCGTACCGCATAACGGCGGCGTCTTTTTCGCGGCGCGCTTGCTCGAAGCGTTTGTTCAACTGAAAGATAGAATTTGAGAAGAATTAGCGCTGTATTTACACGCTAATTTCTACAGGACACGGTAAACCTGTCCTTAATCCCGTCATGGTCAACAGCATACTTGCATTGCTGTTTTATAGGCGACGGTAGCCAAGGCAATACCACCGAAGTAACAGTATACCAAGTAATAGGCACACAATATTTCAGTCAATTGGGCAGCCCATCTTCAGCAGAGTAATCATCTTCTTACAGAAATAATAATATAAGCTGTTGTGTTTCAGTGAGAAAGAGCTTTGCCAGAGCCCATTCCCCTATAGCCATTCCAGATCCCATTCCGGGTTATAGCGCACTTGTAGAATTTCTTTAAATACAAAATTGCACCTTACCATTTCTACTTTAGGTTCTAATTCCTTTAAATAATTCTCTCTCTCGATTGCTTTCTCCGCGTTAGCCTTTAGTTTTTCTTGAAGTTGAAAATTCAGTTGCCTCTGTTCCCTTAGATTTCTCTCTAACAACTCTCTCTCTAACTTCAATATTTCTACTTGTGGATCGACATTTTCATTCTTCATCGCTTTGTCTAAAACACCAAGAATTTTCCACACATTTTCCATTTGATATAGAGGCAACACAGATTGGTTACTTTCAACCGTACTTGAATCTTTATCTGCTTTGTCTAAATTGTTTAAATCATTACTTAGATCACTGAGTACTGCTTCAAGTTTATCATTAACTACAGGCTCAGAATTGCCTTCTATTTTCCTTGTGACGTTTTGTGTTTCACTAGAAACGGTGCAGTCATTTTGATCTTCAAATATTTCATTCATGACACGACCATTCAAATTAGGTGTTATTGGTGCTACATCACATTTAGTTAACGGTTTTTGTAAATAGACCCTAGCATTGTAAGCGTTTTTTAGGCTGCCGCTGACAGAAGAAAATATGCCATGTACATTTTTAACTATACTGCCCAAGTCTTGAGACACTATATCTTTAGGCAATCGTAAATACTTAGCATCATTTGTTTGGTCCAAACTAATCTTATGTGTACTGTTAAGTCTAGCTTTCTGCACATTGAAATCTGTGATAACTTTGTCAGTGTTCAGCTCGGTTGAATTTGAATTTACTAAGGGTTGTGGTAATTCAGAGTTTGATATGTCTTCGGCACTTTTACTTTTAGTGGCTGTGAAAAGTTTAGTATCTAGAGGTTTTTGATCAAGACTCATAGTGGAAGATGTCAAGTTTGATTTCTCGAGTCCTTTTCGTACATAATCGCTCATTTCATTAGTTGGGTCATCGCCCTCTTGAGTTTCGACTGCATCATCGGTACAATTGTTTATATTATGAACATCTATTTGCATTTCTGCACTAAAATTGTCATTTTTGTAGGAAACTTGATCATCGATAATATCAGTAAGACAATCGGGCATAGAAACCTCTGCAGCATTGTTGCAGTCGGGTGAAATTGACTCGGGGCTTTCAAGAGTAGAACAATTTTCTGAAGTCAAACTTTTAAACATTTCTACATTACTTTGGCACTGGATAGGATTTCTTTCAGAAGAATGTAAAGGTGAACATGAAGTAGTGTTTGAATCAATATCATTTATACTAGGATTACGAGACAATTTAATTTCTTTCGATGAAGAATGGACATCTAATTTTTCAATATGGGTCAAGTTTTCATCGGTTCGCGTAGACATAACTAGTGTAAACACTTTTTATTTCTCAGGCAATACTTATTTGGAAGTGTCGGTAGCCATTTGCCATTAAAAATTCAACCAATAATTTGTTTATTACTTAAAAAATAAACACTGAACCAACCAACCAATAAATAATTGTTTTATTAAAAATTGTTTTTAGTTTTCGTGACAGTGACACTGACATACTTTTATTTGTCACTTACATATTGACTTGACAAATGACAAATATAGACCATAGATGATAATAATACAAGCCACAGGACACAAAGAGGTTCAGCGTGGTTCAGCGACAGTCAGCTTTTGAGTGAAACTTTTCATTTCTAACGCCCAAAATTGTGAAAAGAGGTAGTTACTCCATTTATGTGTTAAATTTTATACACTATTACGTTTGATCGTTTTGATAGAAGTTCATAGTAATGACCACAGACGAATTTATTACATAAAGCACATTTTGTATGACAAACTGGATGACAAACTCAGTTATTATTGTAGGAGGAGGTAAAATAATCTGAATAAATTTCTCTTTTGTACCTGTTAAAACAAAAGTGGATTCATACTGAAACTACAATATCTACTTGCTAGGTATATTGTAGAAGACTTGGATATTGTATATGATTTTTAATAATCATGATTTTCAAAAAAAAATTAACATTTTTTTTTTTTTTTTTTTTTTTTTATTTATCTATTTATTAATACAGTAATGTTTACATTTTAAATTAACATTGGTGTAAACATAAACTCTTTAGAGTTTCACCGCACACCATGTTCAGTTTACATAATCATTAATATCAAATAATTTATATCAATATATACATACATATAGATAATATTAAAATAATATATACATTTATACAGACATTTATTATAATTCATTCCGATTACCCATGATTAAACCTTTTGTTGACGCTCACGAACACTTTCTATTCTTTAGAATTACCCACTTTAGCATTTTAGAATTCCAATTGATTATTACCTTTTTTTTTATTTATGAATAATGTACATTTATTGTTGTTAAAAATTATATTTATCTGCAGTTAATTGTAAAAAGTATTGTTTTAGCTTATATGTCATGTTTTTGGGTGTTATTTCGCTTTTTAATGTTTTAGGTAGTTGGTTAATTAGATTCGGGATTACATAAGCCAGACGTCTTTTTCCGTGAAGGTTGTTATAGTCGGGTAAATTAAATTTTGATTCATCAAATAATCTTTTTGAAAAGGTTATTTTTTGAGTTTTTAAATTTTCATTAAAATATTGTTCTTTTAATAATATAAGTTTTATTTTTTCTTCTATAGGTAGAATTTTACACAGTACGAATAATTTGCGATAATCTTTTTCACAGTTTTCTTTTAAGTTTTTAGGAAATATTTCTTTTAAAATACGCAATTGAAGTGAGAAAATTTTGTCCAAGTGGCTTTTAAAAGTTCTTCCGTAACTAGATAGCCCATAACATATTATTGGTTCTGCTAAAGTTTTGTAAAGCAATAACAGTAGTTTGTAAGGTGTTTTGTTTTTTATTACAGAGAATTTACTTAGTATTGCTCTCAGTTTATCACATACGTGATTAATGTGTTCTAACCAGTTAAGTCTATTATCTATGACTAGTCCAAGATACGTATGTTTATTTACAACCTCAATAGTCTTGCATTCACATGATGTTAGATTTTTTTTGCTGTTTAAATGTATACATTGGTGGTTGTGAGCTATAAGTTTAGGTTCAAACATAGATCTATTTTGGCTAGTGCTAATATACATAACTTTCGTTTTATTAGCATTTAGTACCAATCCCATGTCATGCGACCATTATAGTTATCTTACATTGAACGTTAGTCTATGGTTCTTCTACAGTTTTGAAAAATTTATTAGCTATTCATTTGTTTTTATGTGCTCTATGGTTGACTTGACATGACCTGTCACTTGTTCACCCACCAAGCATGCTTTTGCTCGCTTCTGCCATTTGCCTCGGAAAATGGATGGAAATGGGGACTCCGAAGAAGTAGGTCGCCAGTATTGATTTTTCTGCAATTTTCGTCGGGGGGACGCCTCGAGCCGTTTTACTATAAAATTCGTTCTCACTCCACATTTTTGTGAAGAACCACCGCGAAAATGCCCGTAAGTGATCACTTTTTGTTCCGTCATAACTTATGCGATTTTCGGACAACGTTTTTACAATTTCCTAACGAAAATTGTTAAAATTCAAATCTGAATCATTTAAAAACGCGACGCTTTGTTCAAATTTTTGCTGTTTCAATGCTTTTTTCTTATTGTGTGTGGAAATAATTAGCTTCTAATACATACTTGTGCATTTTTATAACCTTTTTAATTTTGTGTATGAGTCATTTCACGGTCATATTCTGCCTAATACGACATCATTCTGTGGCAACTGCTGACTGAGTTTTACTACGCAATCATTCTATAACAATGGATGTTGTGTTTCTTACGAATTGCACTGTTATAAAATTACGAAATATTGCGAGGTAAGTTACTTACTTATCTACATTTCGAAATGGTTAATTCCACTCTTCTAAGTTTCTAACTGTTCAAAATTGTTACTCAAATGTCTAATCCGCCATTAATTTTAGTTTTTATTGGCAATTTTTTTTATGAGGAACCGTTTATCGCATATAATTTTAAAATTGCTACATTGTGATGTTATAAATTTTTCTTGGTTTTGATTTTTTCCTGAGGCTACAAATAAACTTGCTAATACATTTGATTTTTAATCTACCTGCGACTTCGCCTGCGTAACTTTGTAAATTATATACTAAAACCTTCCTCGAGAACCACTTTATCCACTGGTGAAAACAGTATGCAAATCTGTGCAGTAGTTTTTGAGTTTATCGCGAACAGACAGACAGACGCGGCGGAGGACTTTGTTTTATAATATGAGAGGGTAGTTATTTCTAAAAGTTTTTTTTTTCTAAATTGTGTAATAGATCATTTCTTAGTATTTTTATGTTAAGGTCGTCGAGACAGGCTGACAGTCCGTCCACCGACTCAATGGTAGGTGGCTGCCCTTGTCTATAACACAAGCAACGCCACAGGTGCTGCTAGTAAGCTGCCGACTACAATAGGATTAAGGACGGGAGCCTTTGTTACTCGCTGATAATATAGCTTCGCAACAGTGAAAGAAATTTTCAAATCGGTCCAATAGTTTCGGAGGCTACATATTCAATTCAAACAAACAAAACAATCAAATCTTTCCTCTTTATAATATTAGTATAGATTTGACAGCACTTTATAAATGTTATTGGATTAATTCTCTCAACATTTTCTTGTGTTTGGAGTCCCGGGTTCGATTCCTGACAGGGTCAACTTTGGAAATGAACTTTTAAAGTTGGCTCTGGTCTGGATTTGGAATGTAATGGCAGTGATGACGATGGCCTGTCTGGTCGCAGTAAACATTGCCAGAGCACAGACCACCGTGAAATAACATGTGCCGTTGCATTTTGGTGAATGAGTAAACGATGCCAGAACTAACCTGTAATGTTCTATTTGATGATAGGATGCAGAGTTGGCTGCTTCGACTGTGGAAAATGTACGCGTGGTGGTCAGAGTTCGTCCGATGGACCAACGCGAGAAGTTGGAGGCTTCGTACAATTGTGTCTCCGTCGACGCTGTGAACAACACCATTGCGGTGACCAGGAACAATGTCACTCCGCCCGAACCGCCAAGAATCTACGCTTACGATGCAGTGTTTGACAGCAACACTACGCAGGTAGGATTTTTCATTTCTTTGATTTCAGGTGTAATTCATATGTATATGTTTTTTAAGGTCAACAGATGATGGTATTAACACCTATAACACGAGCACTTGGTTTCCTAGGAGCAGCGTTTGTCAAAAGGAAAACCAAATATTATTTATTTATCAATTAGGTTTCTCCAAGAAACTCTTTGATTGTCATGATAAATTTAAATTTACAAGGTTTTTAGAAAAAAAGGCCAAGACGATGACGATCCTGATAAGAAACTCAGAATACCATTGTCTTTGTCATCTTTAAAATAAGTTTTTTAATCAATTCTAATGAGGTGACATCTCTATTTTTGTATGGTCAAAAACCTGCAACCCAGTAAATGTCAAATTACTCATCCTTCGAATTAAGAAACGCAGTATAGGGACGTTAAAAATGCTGCATCCCCGCAACAACCCTGAAATGCATTGTTTAATAGGTTGGAGCGCTATTTGAGCAGCAGTGTTGCTACGGTAGTTTCGTAACTAGTACAATTTTATACAGTTTGAATTGCCCTACATTTTTGTGACCTAGATAAGGTTGATATCACGAAAATAGGTCAATTTGAGGCAAACCCCCCCTCCCCCTCTTCCTCCTATACACCTCTCAAACGCGCCTCTGTCACGAGTTGCAACGGTGTGGTCATAGTGTTGTGTTGTGTGTCTAGTAGAAAGACTATTACTATATATATGACAAATATTTTGATTTGTGATGTGTTTTATAATTCTTTTTAAATAACTAAATTTGTGACACTTGGTCTGGTTTAAATAAAATACAGTTATATTGGTTTTAAAATTGTACTAGAAATGTGAGGATTAAAAATTTATATCCACAGATAAAGATTAATTTTGTTAAAAGTTTTATTATTTGAATTAATGCATAGTTTTTTTTTTGTTAAAAATAAAAAAAATTAAACACAATATTCTATTATTTTTTCCGAAATAAATGAATCTAATTTTAACAATGAAGTGTTTTTTGACAGTTTTTATAAGCTCAAAAATGTATATAAAATGGACCATCATTTTTATAATAATAATAATTCTTCATTCAGGTTAATATCAATTTTTATGGTTAGATGTGTAGCTTTACATATTATTAGTAAAACCTTACATCATAATTTGGTTGTCAGCTTACACGAATCATGTACTGACTCAAGGCCTTGAGGATGTATGTGGCCTGAGTGATGTATAAAATCAATTTTAAGAATTAATTACTATCTATAGATAATGGTGTACTGTAGCTCTGAGATTTTATTATTTTATTTTAGTGTTTTCCTTGTAACAAAGAGTTGAGATATAATATCTAGGTACACACTAAGATATCATTTTTTGGTGGTCAGTATATGAATCAATTGTACTCTCAAAGCCTTGAGGATGTATGTGGCCTGAGTGATGTATAAAATCAATTTTAAGAATTAATTACTAACTATAGATAAATAATGGTGCTTTGTAGCTCTGGGATCTTATTATTTTATTTTAGTGTTTTCCTTGTAACAAAGAGTTAAGATATAATATCTAGGTACACACTAAGATAGATTTGGTGGTCAGTACATGAATCATGTACTGACTCCAAGGCCTTGAGGATGTATGTGGCCTGAGTGATGTATAAAATCAATTTGAAGAATTAATTACTACAGATAGATAATGGTGTTCTTTAGCTCTGAGATTTTATTATTTTATTTTAGTGCTTTCCTTGTAACAAAGAGTTGAGATATGATTCTAGGTACACACTAAGATATCATTTTTTGGTGGTCAGTACATGAATCAGTTGTACTGACTCAATGCCTTGAGAACATATGTGGCTGAGTGATGTATAAAATCAATTTGAAGAATTAATTACTAACTATAAATAAATAATGGTGTTTTGTAGCTCTGGGATCTTATTATTTTATTTTAGTGTTTTCCTTGTGTACCATGATATTATATCTAACAAAGAGTTGAGATATAATATCTAGGTACACACTAAGATATCACGATTTGGTTGTCAGTACATGAATCATGTACTGACTCAACGTCTTGAGGATGTATGTGGCCTGAGTGATGTATAAAATCAATTTGAAGAATTAATTACTAACTAGATAGATAATGGTGTTCTGTAGCTCTGGGATCTTATTATTTTATTTTAGTGTTTTCCTTGTAACAAAGATTTAAGATATAATATCTAGGTACACACTAAGATATCACGATTTGGTTGTCAGTACATGAATCATGTACTGACTCAACGTCTTGAGGATGTATGTGGCCTGAGTGATGTATAAAATCAATTTGAAGAATTAATTACTAACTATAGATAGATAATGGTGTTCTGTAGCTCTGAGATTTTATTATTTTATTTTAGTGCTTTCCTTGTAACAAAGATTTAAGATATATAATATCTTTTTTTTATATCTTCACACATTCCACACATCACCATAGACCACTAGACCATCACCATAGACACGTGATATAATATCTAGGTTGAAACTATACTTGACCGAAGAGAACGGGAAGAAGAATAAGAAGATTAAACCCATGTCTTATCCGCTGTTCCATGAGACTAGATGTGATTCAGTTCATCAGTCTTGTCGAATGGTGGGTCAGCTGTGGGTAACCAGAAAGAAGATATTTATTTTGTAATTTTATTTAGTTTTTATTGAAGGTAGTTATGATATCTGGATTTTCAGGGTATATGTTTAAAATAGAGTTGACGAGAGTCGAAGTTGGTTCATCCATGACAAAGTTTGGTTTAATTTTGATGATCCCTCTGAATTAGTACTTTCTTTATGGATAAAAGGTATCCTATTTCCTTTTCTGTATCCCTGTGTATACAAAATTTCATGATCGGTTGAGTAGTTAAAGCGTGAAAAGGTGAGACAGACAGACATAGTATACAATTTATGATTATAAATTAAATGTATATTTTGTTTGTATTTATATTAGCATTGTAAAACGATAAATAAATGAATACCATTCATTAATCGGCTCCTAAGTCCGTAAATGGTTTAAGCCTTCAACCATTTACGTACTAAAACGTGCCATCGTCGCCTTAATGAGTGTAAATGAGTCATGTCATCGATTCAATTCGTGTCCTCAGAATATAGAAAAAATTCGTGTCATGTTTCTCAACCAACTTGGACTCTTTCAGAAACAATGTAAAGGCTATCATATTAAGTAATAATTAGCTGGCGTCCGCGACTTCGTTCGCGTTGAAAAAGAAAAAAGTAGCCTATGGTAGGGGAGCCCAAGAGGGGATTTTTGGATTTACTCGAGCGCGTCAGATATTGCCAATGTATATTCCCCACGTGTCTCCGATAACGAATATGTATTAATCTGACGGTTTGGTTGACAGGGGTGGGGCTAAAATTTTAAATACAACTCGAGCGCGTCCGATTTTCAGAGGGGATGTTAAGTGAACCTAAACTAAGCTCCCATTTAAAATTCAGACGATTCGGATGTAACGCAAGCTCGTTGGTAGCTTTTTGAAAATGCAAAAAATATTTTTGACGATTCTCATTTTGTAATACTCGAGCGCGTCAGATTTTCATACGGACGGTTCAACCTAAATTCCTGATCGTGCTGATTCTTAATCTGACGATTATATGGAGGATTTTTTAAAATACAGCGCCTACAACATTTTGAACGCCTGTAGACGCCCACCCCACCGCTTAAATGAAAAACTTCATATAACCTTTTTTTCTTCTTACCATCCAATCTTCAAAGTCCAATAGGTCCCCACGACGCTCGAGTGACTACACTTATTACTTTGGCAATATCTGACGCGCTCGAGTAATTCCAAAAATCCCCTCTCGGGCTCCCCTACCATTAGTAGGTGTAGATTGAATAGAGCATAGTTTATTATTATATAGATAGGTAGGTATAAATAATGTGGGTAGGTACATAGTTGGCGGTTGGCGGCCTCGTTCGTCCGACTCGCGTGTGTGTGAGAGTGAGACAGACGTATGCGTTGGAGTGGTGCGAAGCTACAAGCGTTGACGCGCTATCAAGGCCTAATGTTTGTATTGCACAATTAGTTAACAAGGTCGCGGAATATTGAAGTACTTTGCTTTTCAAATGGTTAAAAAAATATGTACTTATAGTATTTGATGTTTGAAAGTTAATATTACTACACTAGCTAATATACTTGCGAGCAAAAGTATGGAATCAATTACTTGAAATTTGTTCCGCGCGTTCTTGAGTACTGAATAATTTGTTAATAATAATAATAATAATAAAAACGGCACCATTTTAAATTAATTTAAAGTTATCATGTTTAACCTTTAAAATGGTGCCATTTTTATTATTATTAATAAATTATTCTGTATTCAAGAACGCGCGGAACCAATTTCAAGTAAGTGATTTTATACTTTTGCTCGCGAGTATATTTTATAAAGAGAAGATATCTAATTTTTTTGTATGTTTGGTTTGCTTGTCTATTATTAATATTAAAAGAGAAAAGTATCGATATTTAAAATGTTAAACTAGTCTAAAAATGTATAAATTATAAATGTTACTTGTTAATTGTCATGCATGTACAGTCGGGGTACGAAAACGTTAGTCAGTTTTCAAATTCATTCCTATATCAAAATCAGACGTATGAGATGAAATTTTGGAATGTCTGACTGGAGCAAGCAAATGTCGATTTCTTACCCCGACTGTATCGAGGCGATTCAGTATAGGGTGGGTCGCCTCGTAGACATTTCTCGAACGGAAACGTCAAGAAAGAAAAATCTGGAGCCAAGAAAAAGTATATTTGACGTAACATTCTGTATGCATCTTGCTGCGCGATGGATTGTCGACTTGTGTCGAACTCCAACGAATCGACGCAAGACGGTATATGGTGGTATAAAGCTTTGCTTTATGCATCGAGAATGTTACGGCTGACGTCATCGCACCGACCGACGAAGGATAATAAATTATACTATGGAAGATTTTGTTAGCTATAAGACTGATGTGTGTGTGATTTTGCCCAGAGCTGCAAAACTAAATCTTGTATTAAAATGTACTTAAATTTTCATGTTACTTGTCGCTGAAATGACAGCACAATATATAAATTTGTCTACACTTGTTATATTTACTCAATGATTACTCCTACCACAGAGTAAATAGTACTTAACCAGCAAAGTACCCACTTTACCCTTTGCTCCTACCCTCTATAGAGTTACTGGAGATAGGAATAAATGCTGTTGTATACTAGGTACCAGGGTTATTGCGGATGGATGCAAGGTTTTCAACATACGCAGATGCGAATACGGATTTGAAGTATGTACATGTTTTTTTAAATATATTTAATTTTTAATGCAGAAATAAATGTTTGAAAATGATGATTTTAATAAAATTGTATCAAACTTTTAGCGGAAAATTTAAACAGTTAAAATAAAAACTAAAACAATTAAATATTATGTCATCCTGGGGAAATTTGAATTGCGGAAGTTCCGCATTTGCGGATGCGAATATTCGCGGCAACCCTACTAGGGCAATACCAGAAGGAATTTTAAATTCAATAAAAATTGTATCTCGTGTTGAAAACAGTGGTTTTCTAAAACATGATTTATGTCATTTGTTGTGATTACATACTAATTCTAAATGATGTCGTATAAAGCGAGGCCTTGGAGACAACGCAAAGAATATAAACATAACTTTCAGGGCTACATAACATTTTTTTAATAAAACAAATATATGGCCTGACAAAATGTATGAGCAATACAACGCCAGAAATCTTCATTGCTTTTGACAGCTTCGCCTTGGATTTTTATTTTTAGATGGTCCCTCGGGAACAGTATTTATTTATGGATTGAAGGTAGCGGAGGTTCATTAGGCCAGTCACCAGACAAAAAAATCGCGTTAGGTCGCAAAAAATTGCCCTGTTTTGATTTTTTGGGATGTTGTTAGGATAGATGCCAATAGTGTAAAACCAAATTTGCAGTTTAGAAAGACCTTTACTAACTGCACGGTGCTCGAAGAAGCTCGAAAATTCAGACCTTTTTCTTGTTTGTAGCTTATAACTTCTGAAAAGTGCATTTTGTGGAAAAATCATTTAAAGAAGACAAAATTAGCTACAATTGAGCTCAATCGCATTTTGTCTTCTTTACGAATGTGATGACTTTCCCTTCTTTTAGAATGCACTTTCCAGAAGTTATAAGTCAAACGCTGAAAAATGTCTGAAATTTTCGAGCGTTTTCGAGCACCAGGGTTAAGGCTTGAGACAGACATACAGAGTTATTTACATTTATAATATTGGTATGGATGCTCAGATGTTGTCAAGATGTTTTTGTCTGTATATTTTTGTTTTACAGTCGAAATATAATGTTTTGTAATGATTTCGATTTTGTCGATTTTGTTTTGTAAGGAAGTCGGAGGCGGATCGGTCCCTAATTTGTCTATATCCAAAGTCTGTTTTTTAATCTCAGAGACAAAAATGACACATGCAATTGTCAAGTTTGCATATAATGATACCATGAAATGTATGTAATGCATGTCAAATGTAATGTCATTTTTGTCTCTGAGATTAAAAACACTATATTTAAATAATGATGAATCTCTAAAATTCGAGAACGGCTTGGCCAATTTGACAATTGTTTTCTTCTAAAATGGTAGTAACATTTTGATTCTAACATTCTAAAAATCCAGCAACATTTTGATACTAGTCATTCTGAGATTTTGATCAAAATGATAGACTGGTCATTTTGGAACAATGGACACTCTGAACCTGAGCCATAACTGACTTTACAGTCTAGAAAAATGAAATTTAGAACATAGATTTACTTTATAACGTAAACTTTATACGCTAAAGAAGTGGATTTTTGAAAAATCCAACTCTAGTTGCAAATAAAAATGTTTTTTTTTTGTCGTTTTTAATTCGCCACTGAAGACAATGGAATTAACATTGTAAATATGGTCTATTGATTGGTGGCCGTTTCACGCCTGCGCGGAGGGGTAAATGGGGGTAAGAGGGGGAGGATTTACGCTTTGTGATATGTATAATATATTATACATATATATAACATGTTTGTTGATTCGAGTATCCCAAATGAACAATACAAGACACAAGTAGTTTTTTATTTTATTTTGCAATTTTAAAAATTGAAGAGAAAGGTTCTTAAACAATGGTTTTAAGAACCTTTCTCTTCGTTCCACTTTATTCTTGAGGAAGCCACTTAATCTACTAGATGGTGCCGGTGACTTCGTCCGCGTTGAAAAATGAAAAAAATACTCATATATAAGCAACATAGTACTAGTTTGGCCAGGCGTTAGTTTTTTTTTTAATTTTTTTTTATTTAGATGATCCCAAGGAAACAGTACTTTTTTTAGGATAAAAGGTACCCCACCTGCTTTCCTGTATTCCTGACAACGTGTATGAAAAATTTCATATTGATCGGCTGAGTAGCTAAGGCGTGAATAGGTAACAGACAGACAGAAAGATTGTAATATTAGTAAGGACTAGCCGCTGCCCGCAACTTCGTCCGCGTTGAAAATAAAAAATATTATCATATCAATATCAAAGGTATGTATGTTCCTCTATAACTCTTAAACGAATTAACTAATTTTCATGAAACTTCGTAGATAAACATTTATTTAGACGTACAGGACACAGGATAGGCTATTTTTTTCTTTTTCACGCGGACGAAGTCGCGGGCGTCAGCTAGTATAAGCAATATATCTTAGAGAGTTACTTTCACATTTATATTATTAGTATGATTTTTTTTTCATTTTATTTTAGGGTCGACAGACAGGTCGGACCACTTGATGGTAAGTGGCTACCGTCGCTTACTATAAAATAAGCAACGCCACAGGTGCTGTTTTGAAACTCTGACTTTATGGAACCAAACCCGGCAAGTGATACTGGCTATGGAAAGGGCTATGCTCGGGGTTACACTACGAGAACGAATCAGAAATGAGGAGATCCGTAGACGTACGAAAGTTACCGACATAAGCCGACGGATCAGTAAGTTGAAGTGGCAATGGGCAGGGCCATATAGTACGGAGAATCGACGGCCGCTGGGGCCGGAAGGTTCTCGAGTGGAGGCCACGGACCAGCAAGCGCAGCGTAGGACGTCCACCCACAAGGTGGACAGACGACCTAATAAGGGTCAGCGCCAACCGACGGAGTGGCGGCGAAGACACTAATGAGCTATCATTTGAAAATCGACTTTAGTTACTTCAATATGTGATTGAAAGTGGTATAATAAAAAAAATACTCTCGCGTCGGCAAGCGCGGGCGAGCGGCGCGCGGTGAACCTTCGGCGCTTTAGTCTCTTCGGCGCCACTCCGTCGGTCGGCGCTGACCCTAAAGGCCGCGGGTCAACGGTGGTTCCAGGCAGCTTCTGACCGGTCCTATTGGGAAATTATGGGGAGGCCTATGTCCAGCAGTGGACGTCCTGCGGCTGAGATGATGATGATGATGATGAGGAGGGATATTGGCAACGCACCGAATCATCAACTGCCGAAGGCGGGTTTCCAAATTGACTGCGAAATGCAGTGTGCCTATTACTTGGTATACTGTTACTTCGGAAACCCTTGACTTGAGGCTGCAGCATATAGTAGTCTGCTGGACATCCAACTCCTCAACAAATTACAGCAGATATAGCGTGTTTAGGCTCAATAGAACTGGGGTGGGGGGTGGTTATCTATCACTACATATTTTAAAAAAAAAGTCCGCCGCCGCCCTTGTCTGTCTGTTCGCGATAAACTCAAAAACTAGTCATTTTTCATGGTGTTTTCACCAATGGATAGAGTGGTTCTCGAGGAAGGTTTAACTAGCTGGTGCCCGCAACTTCTTCCGCGTTGAAAAGGAAAAAAGTAGTCTATCCTCTGTCCCGTACATGAAAATCAGTTGATTATTTTAAGAGATATGGAGGGACATACATACATACAGAAAAAAATTCTAAAAAATGGTCAATTTAGTTTCAGTATCATGTATAAGAGCCTATAAACACGATATCTCTGAAAACAAAGTAACTTACTCCATCACCAACCCTTACAGATTTATTATTAGTATTTTGTGTTGGTTAGTCAATTTATCGAGGAAGAGATAGGCTATAGAGAACGCGGACGAAGTCGCGGGCACCATCTAGTAGTTTATAATTTGTTTAGTGAACTAGTAGGTGTCGGAAATTGTAAAAAAAATTTAGGTTTGATATCAGTGTTGAAAGAAAGACGTCACTAGCTAGATAATAAAATGTATTGCAACGATAATAGGGCGATCTTATCAACATTGATGATAAAGTTTGATAATTAAGCAGGCCGCAATGGTATGATGATTGATTTGAATATATATTTATTTATTTACTAGCTGGTGCCCGCGACTTTGTCCGCGTTAAAAAAGAAAAAAGTAGCCTATCCTGTGTCCCGTACGTCTCAATATTTATCTACTGAGTTTCATGAAAATCAGTTGATTCGTTTAAGAGTTATGGAGAAATATACATACATACAGAACAGAATTGTAAAAATGGTCAATTTAGTTTCAGTATAATGTATAGAGCCTATAAACACGATATCTCTGAAAACAAAGTAACTTACTCCATCACCAACCTTTACAGATTTATTATTAGTATTGATTTGAAAAGGCTTACCAACTAAAGACATACTGAATCACTGAAAGGAACATTACAAGTATGAATTTAAATTATATGAAAGCACAACATTACATATTTGAAATTAATTAAATTATATTGAATTATAAATGAACCAACAATGTCAATGAAATTAAAAATATTTACAACAAGTTACATATAATAAAACATATATATTAATGAACATATCAATGAACAAAAACGCTGCTTAAAAACTAAAGGGCCACAAATCAAAATTACACTTTTTACAGGAGAGTCAATCGAAAAAAAAAATATTTTTGTCAATTTTATTTCTTATTAGATATATATGTATATCAAATATATACATATTATACATCGTTAGAAGCGTATTTTTAAGTAGCATTAAATGTTTCAAGTACATTTATAATAAACTGAATATTAGAGGAGATATAAGCATATAAGTTACTATTGAATATATAAAAAATTATGAAAATATGCTAAATATGGAATAAAACAAACATAAATCTTTTTGCAACATACAATATGAAGGCTTGCGATTGTATTTTTGCAATAAAAACATTTTTGGATATTTTTTTGTTTTATGGCCCTTTAGTTTTTAAGCAGCGAAAAGAGAGAAAAAATTCAATAATGTTAAAATAAGAAAAAAACATATTCATGCATTACTATGGTACACTGTAAATGGTCTGATTCTATTTGAAAAAATATCAATTTAAAAAACTGTCTATTCTTTATATTATGTAATTAAGTATATAAAGAATAGTCAGTTGCTTAAAAAAATTAAAAGCCTTATTTTCTATATGGAATTTTGTAACACAAACAAATTTGGTTGAACGCTCTTTCGTTTTTTTATTTTCGTTGAACAAAAATAAAAATCTTCCTCTTTATACTTACCTAGTATAGCTCTTGCAGGTGACTTCGTCCGCGTTACTTTATAAAATATAGTTTATGTTACTCGTTGAAAATGTAGCTTTCTATATGTGTGTCGTTCATTGTAAAAGTGAACTATCTCCTTGTAACTGAATTTTAGGATAACGAGTTTTTTGCGAATTATAGTGTAGGAAAAAAAATATAAGCATTCATTCATTGTTTTCATCTATATGGGATTTTAATGCAACTATTGGAGTTACTACACTTTTATATTGAAAGTTATGACTAAATGTGATACCATTAGGCAAGAAAATATGATTTTAAAAATAGGGAGTTACACCACTTTTACAATGAACGACACATGTATGATCTATTCTTTTTCTATTGATCAAAAACGTAAACAAATATGGCGTCGCCATGGTCACTGGACTCTTTTAAAGATGGAATTTGTACATTAGGCATTATCTAAGAGAGTTGACTCAGTGATTTAACTCATTTAGAATTTGTTCGTATTGTTTGTTTAGTTCTATATCTTGAATTGTTTGTTTACCTTTTTGATCAATGAAAAAAATAATACATATTATGTGAAAGTATTTTCAAAATCGGTCCACTAGTTTATGAGTTTATTCATTACAAACAAAAATACAATTTTTTTTATATAAAATTAGTATAGATAGATAATATAAATGCCGTTTTTAATAACTCGTTTAAAAACAAGCCCCATCTAATGTAATCTACCTACATTTGACCTACATTGAAACTTAACATGCTGACATGCTTGCCGAGTATGAATTTTTGTTCCACGAAATGCCAATTGCCAACAATAATGTTTGCATTGAATTGTGAAATATACTCGTACAATTTCGTTTATTCATCATATTGTTATGATCTTATTATGTACAAGCTGGCGCCCGCGATTTCGTCCGCGTTGAAAAAGAAAAAAGTAGCCTATCCTGTGTCCTGTACGTCTACCAAGTTTCATGAAAATCAGTTAATTCGTTTAAGAGTTATGGACGAACATACATACATACAGAAAAAAATCCTAAAAATGGTCAATTTAGTTTCAGTATCACGTATAGAGCCTATAAACATGATATCTCTGAAAACAAAGTAACTTACTCCATGACCAACCTTTACAGATTTATTATTAGTATTGATTGATAATTTGTTTAGATTGCGAAAAAATTTTGTACTATGTTTGTGTCTGTGTTGCATGAATAAAATTCTTTCTTTCTTTAAAATTTATATAGACATGGAACGAACGGGGCGGTACAAAGTTCGCCGGGTAAGCTACTCGTAGTTATGTATATAAAAATTGAAAATAATTCCTCGTTTAACTCTCTTTCCACTAGTGAAAACCACATTAAAATCCGAACAGACACGGCGTTATAATACTCGTATGTGAGGATAAATAAAATCTTAGCTAAAATTTAAATAAGGTGACTCAAGTCGCCATCATTCTGGCTGGCGAGTTGCCCATTTTATTTATCTCATTGCTCATTCATCTATTAAATTTTATTTAATTTAATGAAATTACAATATTTCGCTCCCACTATATTTGAACACACGTTTGTAATCTATTACTTAATCCCAAAGGTATTAATATTCTATATCCGTCGCTTCTCGTATCGAGGGCAAGTGATATTTGACCCAAATCCGTATTGTAGGAATCGTGCCACGCGCGGCACACTCCACCGCTCCGTGCTCTTACGAAAATTCTAAAATTAAACCATTGCATTGCCTCGAAATTGAAAATGTAGCTGTTTCGCGTTATACAAACGCAATTTCTACTGGAATTAGGTATTTCTTTTTGGGAATTTTTTTCAAGTGAAATCTTTAGGCGAGCTTGTATGGAGAATTTGGTTGGGGGATATAACATTTGGATTTGGACCGAGATGCGACACGCTCACATGGAAATTGTATATGAAAATGTAGTTCACTGTGAGGAACGAAACGATAGCGCGTTATACATAATATGTCGTCAGAAAAATAAACTATTTAAACCTTTTTTTTGTTGCTAAGTTTTCACTTATGACGTACAGTCCAACGAGTGACCCAAAAAAAGTCTCTACCCTCCATTTGGGCTTCAACACGGTCAGTTAGAAGGGCCCGTTGGCAAAACAGGTAAACATAGGACAAGCTACAATACTGGGTAAAATCCTAATCAAGATTCCAACTTTGGGTCGTCAATCCACTCGATGGTAGACGGCTACAGTCGCCTATAACGCAATAAATGCCATAAATGCTGCATTTGTGGCAAAAATTAGTCGCTGCCAAGCATAGTGAGATTGAGGATAACGGATGGGGACAGATTCTGGCAACCTTCACTCATTCACTGAAATATAATAGCACACATGCTGTTATTATCATGTTGTATAATAAATACTAAGAAGTAAAGCTCAGATAGAGTCTTTGTTGATACTATTAAGAGATTTAAAGTTTCGTCAACAGACAGGCTGAGGGTCCACCTGATGGTAGGCGGCCACAGGTGCTGCGAGTGTGCTGAGAACAAGAGTCGAGGAAGGAATTGGAAAACACAACAGCACACATGCAGTTATTATAATGTATATTGAAAAAAACTAAGAAAAAGTCAGCAAAGGTCAGATAGAGTTTGTTGATACTACTCGTCCAACCCTTTAACCGCTTGGTTTTTTAAGAGTGCGTATAAAGCAAACAAAAATTTGTAATTTCACCGGCGTTGCCCCTTGGACATGACAGTGACACAAAATACGTAGAACTACCCACAACATACGACGGAAGATAGCGCATCTCGCTCAATAAAAATGTTATAAGTGCCAAAAGTATTAAATATTAATTATTCGTAAACTACAATGTCAAATGATAAATTGATACACAGAGCATTAGATAATCTGTGAAGTGAGATTACTGATACACTTTTAGCTTTGTAATGTGTGTCATTTTGAAAATAAAACTAAAATCGTCGGAAATGAGAGTTCACTTGGTGATTTTTTTCTATCGAGAAAATTTCATTATATTATGTTTTCTGTCCGAATCTTCACTTTCATTTATAATGTATTTATCTATTTTGAAAAAGTTTTTAAATTGGACTTTGTTTACTTAGATAAAATTCAAATTTAGGATTGGCTATTTCTCTTTATACGCGCCCTAAAGAGTTGTCGTGCCCCTACTAGCGCCTGACTCGTAATTTTTTTAATTAATTTTTTAAGAGAAATTAACTCAATGATTTAAAAATAATCATTCTACAAGTAGAGAAATTTGTCGTATATATCTGGATCTGGCGAAATGGACGCGAAAATAAAATTCTAAATAATAAATGTTACTACAACTCAAATGAATATTTTTTAGATGACATTATCATTTAAATATTAATAATATAAATGTAAATATAATTTATTTTTAATTTTAATTTAAATAAAATAAAATTCTTATATATATTTATATAAATAAATAATTATATACTTATACGCTTATATATACGCTTCCTCTCTCCTAGTCCCTAAGTTGCATACCCAACAGGGTCCATAACATTGGTCTTTATTTTTATAACATCTTTGTACATTATGGTTTCGCAATAAATAATTGAATTGAATTGAATTGAATTGAATAATTGTCGGATATATCCGACTCTGGCGGCAAAGGGTTAAAAGTATAGTAGGTCGATTGGAAGTTATGAAGGCAAGGTCTGATCCTGCACCTCGGTGACGATCGATTGTCTGCAATGCGCACGATGCCCGCGCTGCTCGGTGGCCCCCTGACCTCATTTCAGGAGGCACGCCCAGTGCATAATGTTACAGGGGGGGTCGTAAATATATTTTCTTTCATTACTTGAAACCCAGCCAGAGTAGCTTCGATTGTTTATGATTTTATCCACTCCCATATATACTACTACTAGCAAGATAAGTCACAAGGCAAGAACTAGTGTTATATATATGTTATATATGTCATATATTCAATACAAAAAGAATTTTTCAATTCGAACATGATTCGAACCTAAAGTTCCTGAGATTAGCGCGTACAACCAACCAAACAAACAAACTCTTCAGCTATATATGTGTCGTTCATTGTCAAAGTGAACTATCTCCTTGTAACTGAATTTTAGAATAACGAGCTTTTTGCGAATATAATAGTATAGAATATAATAGTGTAGGAAAAAAAATATAAACATTCATTCATTGTCTTCATCTATGGGATTTTAATGCAACTATTGGAGTTACTTCACTTTTATATTGAAAGTTATGACTAAATGTGATATCATTAGGTAAGAAAAGATGGTTTTAAAAATAGGGAGTTACACCACTTTTACAATGAACGACACATATACTACTAGCAAGATAAGTCACAAGGCAAGAACTAGTGTTATACATATATATATATATATATATATATATATATATATATATATATATATATATATATATATATATATATATTGGTATAATAAATGAATTTCTTACGAACGATTATAAAATACATAATTATGAAACTTCAGAGATATTCTAAAATATGTACCTATTAGATACTACTTAGAACGTAACGCATTCCGTGTGACAATTTTGATTTTACTCCCACAAATTTTGGTCTTGATTCTTGCAAATCAAATGTATTCCAAAAAAAAAGTATGTTCCACAAGAAATGTCAAGATTGGGACATTTTTGGGTATTGCAATAATTATACATATTGTAACTGTGTTTCATTTAATTCGCTGACGAACACATCCTGTTATTGATAATATTAATTGTTCAAGCAAAAGAAACGAATAAATCCATCAAACTACAACAACATGGAACACGCGTGCCATACAAAACACTACGAATTTTATGGAACATTTAAAAGTGACATATGCGTAGAGCATGAACTGTCATTTAAAACAAAACAAACATAATATTAAAGTACGTAATTTAAAGAAAATTAATTATATTAATATTAATATAGGTAAAGGTAAATTCTAATTTTAGTAGTTTTCCATTTCCAACACTGATACCTAACTGATTTGAACCAATTGTTGACAATCTTTGTGAATAATTGCATTTATACAACGTCCCTGTTATATGAAAGTCAAATTTTTCGAACTGACCTTGCGAACATTTAAACGTTGGGAAAAGTACTGGAGGTGTTTATGAAAATATAAATTAGTCGCTCTACTTCGTTAGGTAATGCCAGCGTGTATATATTTATCTCTCCCGAGTGAAACTCGGCTACCTGATTTATAAATAAACATAAATTTCCCGTTTCTGCAATACAAAAACATGCGTTGCCCAATAGTGAGGAGACGTGCGTGCTTACGTCATCACATCACATCATAGTTTGAAAATAACCAGCACACGCAAACACACGCCTGTAAAATCCATCGCTTTTGAAATTATTATATTAATCTATTGTTCAACACAAAAGACACAAGCCCAATACAAATGCACCTATGTGTTTTGTAGACATCTCTTTCAGACTTGGTACAGTCAAGTTAACCCGAATATGGACAATCAGGGGAAATAATTCGTGTAGTTTTTAAAATTGATACAATTATATATTTATTTATTTTTCAAAAGGTACACCAACAGCACAAACAAAAAAACCTATAATAGGTATAGGTAACACAAGGCAATTTTAAGGTATACACACACAGATAAATTACAAAATAGAAATTGTGACGAATGACAACATATTATGCATATGTATAACAATTAATATAACATAAACTTAACTTAAATAAAATAAAATAATGTGAAAAAGAGAACAAAATGAAATAATGAAATTTTATGGAACATTTAAAAGTGACATATGCGTAGAGCATGAACTGTCATTTAAAACAAAACAAACATAATAATAAGTACGTAATTAAAGAAAATGTGACTTTACATCAACCCATTAGAGTTTAAAATGAAATAGTAGAAGTTGATCGTTACTACCTTTTACCATTGACGCGTGAAGGCAAGAGTCCGCCATGATTCTGTCAAAGGCGTTCTTTTTATGTGCCACTTTGGCATTTGTGATGCAAATTCCATTGTAGTATTTCGATGTAGCCGATAAATTCTTCAGTGGCCTACTATAACACTCTTATTATCGTGGTTATAAGACTAGTTTGCAATCTATGTGGATTTTTTTTATTAGGTTAAGCGCCTCTTTCACCAACGTCAAGTAGGCTAAACCGTCACTTAAAGTCACCTGTCACGGGGAATAATTTAGCTGATATACCTTTGTTTGTACGGTAAACGTCCCAAACATTAAATAGAAAATAATTTAAAAAAAAAACGGCTATCGAATGATGCAGTAAACCGAGTGCATAATTCAATAAAACAGAAAATTATTTCTAAAAGTAACTAATCAACACTTTACTTGTAGTTGGTGAAAGAGACGCTTAAGTTATTTATTCAAACTGTTATTATGTAATTATATCTGTAAGGTTCCCTAAAATAAAATAAATAAATATATATCTGTATACGAATAGCATTATGATTACTTCTGACAAAAGTTTCTGTAGAAAATTTTCTACTTTGCATACATATTTATTTTTAATCAAAAGCTTACTAAGACCAAATGTGTCGTCGATTGTTTTTCCAAGACATTTTAACAAAAAAGGCTGAAACTCTCTCAACTATATAGCCACTAGACCAAACGTGTCGTCGATTCTTTTGCAAGACATTTTGACAAAAAAGGCTCAAACTCTCTCAACTATGTAGCCACTAGACCAAACGTGTCGTCGATTTTTTTGCAAGACATTTTAACAAAAAAGGCTCAAACTCTCTCAACTATATAGCCACTAGACCAAACGTGTCGTCGATTTTTTTGCAAGACATTTTAACAAAAAAGGCTGAAACTCTCTCAACTATATAGCCACTAGACCAAACGTGTCGTCGATTTTTTTGCAAGACATTTTAACAAAAAAGGCTGAAACTCTCTCAACTATATAGCCACTAGACCAAACGTGTCGTCGATTTTTTTGCAAGACATTTTAACAAAAAAGGCTCAAACTCTCTCAACTATATAGCCACTAGACCAAACGTGTCGTCGATTTTTTTGCAAGACATTTTAACAAAAAAGGCTGAAACTCTCTCAACTATATAGCCACTAGACCAAACGTGTCGTCGATTTTTTTGCAAGACATTTTAACAAAAAAGGCTCAAACTCTCTCAACTATATAGCCACTAGACCAAACGTGTCGTCGATTTTTTTGCAAGACATTTTAACAAAAAAGGCTGAAACTCTCTCAACTATATAGCCACTAGACCAAATGTGTCGTCGATTTTTTTGCAAGACATTTTAACAAAAAAGGCTCAAACTCTCTCCTTCCAGATGGACATATATGTGCAAACAGCCAGTCCCATTGTCCACGAGGTGCTGAAGGGGTACAACGGTACTATATTCGCGTACGGTCAGACGGGTACTGGGAAGACGTACACGATGGCGGGTAGCAACTCAGCGCCGGAGTTGAGAGGCATAATACCGAACTCCTTCGCGCACATTTTCAGCCACATCGCTAAAGCCAAGGACGATGAGAAGTATGTGTCTTTCTTGAGCTGTGCACTATTTGCATACCTAATAAAATAACTCTTTTTAACAAAAAAAAAACCGACTCCAAACCGTTTTCTCATAGATGCCATTGCCATTATATACGAGTGTTCTGAAAGCTAGGGGAGGCTACAAATTGGGCCTTATTTTCAATCGACTTCAAAATAACTTTTTAACAAAAAAAAACCGACTTCAAACCTGTCAGAGTTTCTCTTGTAACTGTCAGAACTGGACCAAATTGAAATGGGACCACACGGGAAGCATCAGCTTTCAAATAAAAAAAGAATCATCAAAATTGATTCACCCAGTCGAAAGTTCTGAGGTAACAAACATAAAAAAAATACAGTCGAACTGTGAACCTCCTCCATTTTTGGCATATTATAAAACAAAGTCCTCCGCCGTGTCTGTCTGTATGTCTGTCTATTCGCAATAAACTCAAAAACTACTGCACCGATTTGCATACTGTTTTCACCAATGGATAGAGTGGTTCTCGAGGAAGGTTTTAGTATATAATTTACAGTTACGCGGGCGAAGTCGCGGGCAGCAACTAGTATTACCTATATATAAAAATTAGGTAAGTGTCACGTTGTTTGGGGTCTAAAATGGACTCCTAAACTATACTGAACTGGATTTTGATAAAACTTCGTAACTACGTGTAATTTGGTCCAACTTAAAAGATAGGATGGTTTTTATTTTGAACACGGGCAAAGCCGGGACAGAAGACGATGTAAAATACAAGCATATATGCTGTTCTGTTTCCAGAACCCATTGATCCCTTTCTTGTCCCTTATCCTTAATACTATTATGATTGGCAGCGCACATCAAAATCAAAAAATCAAAATATTTATTTTTAAATTAGGTTTCCACAAAAAACTCTTATGAGAATTTACCAGGGTTTCAGAAAAAAAGCCAAGATGACGATCCTAAAAAGAAACTCAGGAACTCAGAACTCCTTTTGTCATCTTTAAAATATAAAATTGCAAAAATTACACCACATTTTAACAAAACATGCAACACCTGTGACGTTACTTGTGTCACATGCGACGGTAGCCACCTACCATCCTGTGGACCGTCAGCCTGTCTGTCGACCTTAACATCACAAAAAAAATTAAAAGCCAATGTCAAAACTAATAATGTAAATTGTGGTACATTTTCAGGTTTCTAGTTTGCGTGACCTATCTGGAAATCTATAACGAAGAGGTGCGTGACCTTCTCGGCAACAATCCGCACCAGAGTCTCGAAGTAAAGGAGAGACCCGACATTGGAGTGTTCGTTAAAGACTTGACAGGTAGGTATTTATTTTTAATTTGCTCAGTAAACGAACGGTTTATTTGTCTATTTTTTTTTTTTGCCAAGCACGGCGGACAGACTGGCCGTCCACTTGATGGTAGGTGGCTACCGTCGCCCACAACACGAGCAAAGGCACAGGTGCTGCAAATGCAAGGCACCTGTGATGCATTTAAAATTTGTTAAATTATTTTAAAATTTGACATTAGGACCTGTCAAATTACTCCTTCGAATAATTTATGGGACACACTTTATGGCAGCTGTACACTCTCCCGCGAGTGCTCTCGCCATGTCTCGCCGAGAGTACTCGCGCGAGAAACCGAGTGACAGGTGCGTCACTGTACACTCTGGCGCTACGTTAACCCTTCATATGCCGGAACGTGGATCCGCGTTAGAAATTTTCCACCACTCGTGTGCCGGAACGCGGTGGATCTGCGTTGCGCCTACTTCAAGCGATATTTTACGTTTTTTCTATATAAGTCCTTAATTGTAAGATGTAATTTCGGTTGAATATTATAGCAGTTGAATGAATGGCTTAAGTCACACGAGGGCTTAAGTTTAGAATAAGCTTTCTATAGCGTTTAGCTTTAAAGTTAAGAGTTAAAGTAACCATTACAGACTATTTTACTTCCAGCTTTAGTGTCTGTGCTTACCGTGTCCTATTTCGATGCATAATGCATATCCTCTCCGTTTACGCCAATTTAAAAAAAAATTGTTTGTATGGTGTATGCGCACGTAATTATAATAACTAATAAGGCAACAAACAGCTGCCGTAACTTGTAACGCGTCCATCCTCTCGTCGTTTGCAACCGACTGAATAAACGAGAGTGTACAAGGTCGCACTCGTCACTCGGCTTCTCGCGCGAGTCCTCTCGGTGAGACATGGTGAGAGCACTCGCGGAAGTGTATATCCCCCATACATTGACGCACTCGTCTCGCCTCACGAGAAAAGCGAGACCCTTTGACTCACGCATAAAAACCAATACGGAACGGAGAGCACGCGAGGCGAGGCGAGACACAACGAGATGAAGCGAGTGTAGCATGTACACTCTCGCCCTCGTCGTGCCTCGCGGTGCCTCACAGTGAGTATGTCGCTGCTTAAAAACTAAAGGGCCATGAAACAAAAAAATCCAAAAATGTTTTTATTGCAAAAATACAATCACACTCCTTCATATTGTATGTTGCAAAAAGACTTATTGGTTGTTTTTTTCAATATTTAGTATATTTTGATATTTTTTTAATATTCAAAAGTAACCCATATGCTTATATCTTCTCTAGTATTCAGTTTATTATAAAAGTACTTAAAACATTTAATGCTACTTAAAAATACGCTTCTAATGATGTATATATTTGATATATTATATCTAATAAGATAAAAATAGACAAAATATAATCAATTTTTTTTCGATTAGCTCTCCTGTGAATTGTGTAATGTTGATTTGTGGCACTTTTTATTTTAAGCAGCGATGTGTTAGTGTGTCACATACATACTATACTAACTCACACAGTCGCAGTTAGTATGTGAAGTATTATTATGTTATGTAGTATATGAGGATCTAAATCATCCGCAGGCTATGTGGTCCACAACGCGGATGAATTGGAGAAAATAATGGCGGTGGGTAACAAAAATCGCCACATAGGAGCGACCGCCATGAATACTGAGAGTTCAAGATCTCACGCAATATTCTCCATAACCGTGGAGAGCAGTAAGAGGGGGGTAGATGGAAAAACTCACGTGAAAATGGGAAAGTTGCATCTAGTAGATTTGGCGGTGAGTATACATTATGAGTATTATAAGGAAAGAAAGATTTGTATTTTGGTTTGTAATGAATTAACTCAAAAACTAGTGGATCGATTTTAAAAATTCTTTCACCTAAAGAAAGCTACATTATCAACGAGTAACATAGATAATATTGTTAAGTCGCTTTCCGTCATTTTAATGCGGTTTTTCACTAATTTTGAGAGCGTCAAACGCCGAAGGTTTCCATGTATAATTCAACGCGGACCAAGTCGCGTGCAGCAACTAAACTAGGGCCACTGAGAAGCGATAACAAATGTAAACAAAGTTTTACCGCAAGGTCATTTTTTTATGCAGGGCTTTAGCGCGGCGATGTCCGGTGTCGTCCTTGAACATTATTATCAAACGCAAGCTCGTATACTACATTGTCTCTTTCTATTTTGTGTCAAATAGATACAACATAGAAAGAGATAATAGATCGTGGGGTGAATAAACTTTTGTATCGCCTCTCGATGGCCCTACCGTAGTTAGATACAAAACTATACCTGTTCCAGTCGTTTATTTAACTTTTGACAGCTCGTGTACTAATCAAATAGTGATACCCTTAATGCGTTAACTGATTCGATTTCTTTTAACAATCGATTTTATTCATGAAGAAGTTTTAATCGATTTAACACATTCATATTTTATTTTTGCTCAACATTTTGCATTGTTTTATAAAAATTCACAGGTGTTTAAGTTACTTTATCTTACTTAGGTAAAAAAAATCACTTATGTTAAGTTTAGATATAAATAGATATTTTTATCATCTATCCAAGAATTGGTAATCTATCCAAGTTACTGAGAACTCGAGTGATAATGATTCCAGGTCATACGGAGAAGAAACAAATGAAAAAATAGTATTACAGTGTCTATTTTAGTTGTTTTATTTTAATCGATTTATTTCAAAACGGTTTTTATAGTCTGTGGTCATTCATTACGAATCGCACATCACTAAGTGGGCGGTGCCCGTCCATGAAGTACGGTATTCTCTGTAGTACATTGTACCGAAAATTATTGTAAAACTTCACACGTGTGATCTGTCAAAAGTTAAATAAACGACTGGAAGAAGTATAAAATGGTTTATAGGGTTCGGAACGCCAAAGCAAGACACAAGCGAGCGGAACGAGACTGAAGGAGGCGACGAAAATAAACCAATCGCTGTCCGTCCTAGGCAACGTTATATCGGCGCTGGTGGACGGCAAGTCCACCCACATACCGTACAGGAATTCGAAACTCACCAGACTGTTGCAAGACTCGCTTGGAGGAAACTCCAAGACCGTGATGGTATGTCATGAGTTTAGTTTTTATCCATAAAATTTTTTTCTTAATTATTAGAGATAGATGGGTTTGCTATCGGGCCTCTTGGCCAGCATCCAGTCGTGTGGCGAATACGAAGCTTACGATGGAGCGAGCTCACTCAGAAGATGCATTTTTCACGCCAACTTTGTAAAACCTGCACTGATCTTCGGCGAAACCTTCGGCTTCGTTCGGCTTTTGAGCCAAAACTGGAGGAAACTGGAGGTTTAACCGAAGGTGGCCGAAGCTCGGTCGGACACTAAAAGAAAAACTTGTAACACCCCGTTTTTCCGTCGGACCTCGGGGTTCATATAGTAAAATATACATTATATAGGCATATAATTATATATATAGTGCTTTATAATGAGTCTGATAAAGACATGAATGTTTTAGATAGCGACAGTGGGTCCGGCCGAGTCGAACTACGTGGAGACTATTAGCACTCTGCGCTACGCGAACCGAGCGAAGAACATTGAGAACAAGACGCACGTCAACAGCGAACCGGGAGACGCTCTTCTCACCAGGTATTCCTCAGAGCGTGTCCAGATGAGGCGTTTTACGTGCGAGGGCATACGCGCGTACACACTCGCGCGTACCCGTGATACTGGAGCTACATATATCTCGTCCAGATGCTGACGCGCGTTTCCTCATTCGCGCGTAAAACGCGTGCAATGAGCGGGACTCGGCGACTCGCATGTTTTAGGCTTTGTTCAGGTGAGGCGAATTACGCGCGAGGGTGGGTATACGCGCGAGACTTTTCTTGATTGCGTTCACAAAACGCGAAACACGCGCAAGTGACGCGCGAATGACTTCTAATAAAATAATGTAATCTGGACGTGTACTCGCCCTTGCGTTCGCGCGATTACTGAACGCAACAAGGAGCTCAGAGTAGCTCGACTCGCGCGCACTACGCGCGAGCAACGCGCGAGTCGAGATTCCGGCGAATGACATGCGTATCACGCGCAAAGAATTTCCCTCGCGCGTATCATGTGAACGCGATAATTGTTCGCCGTGTATCTCGCTTACGCGCGAGTTAATACGCGCGTAATTCGTCTCATTTGAACGTCATTGTTGCTACGCGCGTGTCGGTGGCGAGTGGACGTATTTGGTGGATAAAATGGGGCGTGATAATTAATAACTAGCGGGGAATCTCGAATCCCTCCCGTAGATACGCGCGTATAACGCCTCAACTGGACAGGCTGTCAGGCTCACACAGTACACTCGGTGGCTACCGTCGCCACAGTGCACTTGGACTGCCAGGATAAGGGACTAGGAGGTGAACTCTGGCGTTACTCACTCACTCACCGAAACACAAAAGCACATGTGCTGTTATTTTACGGTGAGTTTTTTTATGTTAAAGACAATACAGACCGACAGTCCACTCGATGGTAAGTGGCTACCGTTGCCACCACAGCAGGTTTAAGGATGAGGGACATAAAAATGGGCTAGAGCATCCCACACTCACTCACCGAAACACAACAGCACATGTGCTGTTATTTTACTGTGGTCTTTTTTTATGTCAAGGAGATACAGGTTGACAGTCCACTCGATGGTAAGTGGCTACCGTCGCCACCACAGCAGGTTTAAGGATGAGGAAAATGGAAATGGGCTGTCGCATCTCACAACAGCACATGTGCTGTTATTTCACGGTGGTCTTATGTATGTTACGGGCCGCCCAAATGACTGCGAAACGCAGTGTGCCCTTCAACTATGTACTTTAAATTTATATTATAGTTTTTTTTTATTTCAGGTTCCAACAAGAAATCGATCAACTCAAAAAGCAGCTCGAAGAGACTACTAACGGTTGGTATTGCTAATTAGTTTTTTATTTTATTTTAAATGATCCCTCAGGAACAGTACTTTTTTTTCTGGATGAAAGGTAGGTACCCTATGTCCTTTCCTGTATCCCTAAAAACGTGTATGCAAAATTTCACGATGATCGGTTGAGTAGTTGAGGCGTGAAAAGGTAACAGACAGACAAGAGACAGCTTACAGAAGATCAGTGAATTGCAGGACTCGACAATTACTGGTCTTCTGCAAGCTGTCAATTCTTCCCTTGCCTAATGTTTTTCCTTCACCATTAAAGCGATATTAGACGGTTCATCAAAAGTGATTAATTTTTGCAATTAATGGTGAATGATGAATAGTGAACTGAGTTGTTTGTATAGACGCATCACTTTTGATGAAAGCTATTATTTCATTCCTTGTGGAATTCCCGCGTGAACGTTTCGAGTGATTTAAAGAATAAATGAATGAAGTCGCTGTTTATACGTTTCACTGATCGTTCATTGCCGATGAATCATCATTCATCGGCAATGAACGATTGGTCATCACCAATACTAGTGAAAACACTCCGATGAACGTCATTTTAGACATTTCATTTTCGGTCTTTCATCGATGAAACATCGAAAATGAAAGCAAAAATGAACCGTCTAATATGGGCACATAAATAATGTGTCCACTAATTTACTAATGAGTTACTCGTACTAAGTTTAGTGCGTTTCAAATGAAAGGCGACACGAATTTCAGAATTGGAGGAGGAGGAGGAGGAGTTTTCGGAGGAGGGTGAGCTCTCGGAGGAGATTTCAGACACGGAACTCGACTCCCTCGATCCCGAGGAGAGAAAGATTAGAAGGAAACTTCGCAGGGAGGAGAAGGTCAGTTTCTATTTATATTACTACATCTTTTGACACACGTATGGTTTAGTTCTAGTGGCTAGTAACCCTAGCTGTTAACCAAACGGTCGCCGGTTCGAATCCCGCTAGGGGAAAATGTTTGTGTGTTAACATTTCACCTTTGTACTTGAGTCTAGGATGTTTTGTATTTATAATTACATATGTATGTATTTACAAAAAAAAAGTAATATATGTAGTATATCAACTCCCGGTATTCACAATACAAGCACTAGTTGCTTACTGTGGAACTAGATGGTGCTGTGTGGAATGTGTCAAGATATTTATTTATTTATTCTTATGGTTTACTTAAGTGGGTAAGTGATTGAGGCAAATTTCGAGCGAAATTTGCCCACTTGAGTCATTTGACCCATTTGAGTCATTTGACCAATTTGAGTCGCAGAGACATACCACTCGACACTAAAGTGTGAAAACGCAGCTTTAACACTTTAGCCGCGAGTCCATCAAACTACTACAACATGGAACCCGCGTGCCATACAAAACACTACATTGATGTGATGGAACATTTAAAAGTGACATATGCGTAGACCATGAACTGTGATTTATAACAAAACAAACATAATAATAAGTACGTAATTTAAAGAAAATGTGACTCTACGTCAACCCATTAGAGTTTAAAATGAAATAGTAGAAGTTGATCGTTACTACCTTTTACCATTGACCCGTGAAGGCAAGAGTCCGCCATGATTCTGTCAATGACGTTCTTTTTATGTGCCGCTTTTGCATTTGTGACGCAAATTCCATTGTAGTATTTCGATGCAGGAGAGCTAATCGAAAAAAATTAAATTATTTTTGTCTATTTGTTTTCTTATTAGATATATATCAAATATATGCATATTATACATCGTTAGAAGCGTATTTTTAAGTAGCATTAATAATGTTTTAAGTACTTTTATAATAAACTGAATATTAGAAGAAATATACCTAAGCATATAAGTTACTTTTGAATATATAAAACATGATCAAAATATACTAAATATGGAATAAAACAACCATAAGTCTTTTTGCAACATAAAATATGATGGATTGTGATTGTATTTTTGCTATAAAAACATTTTTGGATTTTTTTGTTTTATGGCCCTTTAGTTTTTAAGCAGCGATATATAAAAGACGATGTGTGTATGTATGTATGTTTTTATTGCAAAAATACAATCACAGTCCTTCATATTGTATGTTGCAAAAAAACTTATACTATTCAAAAGTAACATAATTATATGCTTATATCTCTTCCAATATTCAGTTTAAAAGTACATAAAACATTTAATGCTACTTAAAAATACGCTTCTAACGATGTATAATATGCATATATTTGATATAATATCTAATAAGATTTAAAAATAGAAAAAATATTATTTTTTTTTTTTTTCAATTAGCTAGCTCTCCTGTAAAAAGTGTAATTTTGATTTATGGCACTTTTGATTTTAAGCAGCGATATGTATTGCAGATAGATTAAAGTAAAATGAAAATTATTGTATTTTTCAGGAGAAACTGAAAAGGGAGAAGGCTTACCAGGCGAGAAAGGTTCTGGAAGAGAAGAAGGCTGAATTGCAGAGGACCAAGTGAGTATTTATTTATTCTTAATATGACTGTCCACTCGATGGTAGGTGGCTACCGTCGCCACAGGTGGTGCAAGTGCCTTACTCACTCACCGAAACACGTGCTGTTACACACACACACTCTACACTCTCCCGTCCGGATTCAAAATAAAATATATCCTATCTTGGTGCAAACTAAACATAGTTACGAAGTTTTATCAAAATCGGTTCAGTAGAGTAGTTTATGAGTTCATTGGCCTCAAACAATGTGACAGACACGTAATTTTAAATAAATATAGAAGTTAAAAAGAAGTATGTTATGTTTGTAATGAATAAACTCAAAAACTAGTGGACAATACAATAAATAATAAATGTTGCCGCACAGGAAACAGCAGGAAGAGTTGAAGGACAAGCTGCAAAGGCTGGAATCGAAGGTGCTGGTGGGTGGGGAGAACCTGCTGGACAAGGCCGACGCCCAGAGGATGCTGCTGGAACAGGCCGCCAGGGAGCTGGACCAGAGGACCCTCAACGAGCTCCGGCTGAAGGAGGATTTGCAGAAGAAGGAGGTATAACCGAATGTGATATTTTAACAGCGTCGCCAATTTGTGGGGAGTTGCCAAAATTGCGGGGAATCTGAACTCTATTGGGGATTGCAATTGTGCGGGGAAAATGTTATTGATTTTTATTGGGTATTGCCATTATGCGGGGGGGAAATGTGGTCATTTTATTGGGGATTACCATTATGCGGGGAAAATGTGGAGATTACCATTATGCGATTCAAATGTGGTGATTTTTATTGGAGATTACCATTATGCGGAGAAAATGTGGTGATTTTATTGGGTATTGCCATTATGCGGGGGGGGGGAAATGTGGTCATTTTATTGGGGATTACCATTATGCGGGGAAAATGTGGAGATTACCATTATGCGATTCAAATGTGGTGATTTTTATTGGAGATTACCATTATGCGGAGAAAATGTGGTGATTTTATTGGGTATTGCCATTATGCGGGGGGGGAAATGTGGTCATTTTATTGGGGATTACCATTATGCGGGGAAAATGTGGAGATTACCATTATGCGATTCAAATGTGGTGATTTTTATTGGAGATTACCATTATGCGGAGAAAATGTGGTGATTTTATTGGGTATTGCCATTATGCGGGGGGGGAAATGTGGTCATTTTATTGGGGATTACCATTATGCGGGGAAAATGTGGAGATTACCATTATGCGATTCAAATGTGGTGATTTTTATTGGAGATTACCATTATGCGGAGAAAATGTGGTGATTTTATTGGGTATTGCCATTATGCGGGGGGGAAATGTGGTCATTTTATTGGGGATTACCATTATGCGGGGAAAATTTTTATTGGGATTACAGTTATGCGAGGAAAAGTGGTGATTTTTTTATTGGAGATTAGATTACAATTATGCGTTGAAAAGTTGTGATTTTTATTGGAGATTACTATATTATGCGGGGATAATGTGATTTTTATGGGGGATTACCATTATGCTGGGAAAATGTGGGGAATATAACATTTACTATTTTATTAATTTATCGATAATTAGCTGTTAAATCAAAGATTTAATTGTTAGTGATTAAGACATCAATTTAAATGATTTGCAATTCTTAAAATTGTGTATGCAACATAGGCCTATAATTTCAAATAATAATCAAAATGAACTTGAAAGATACTCGCGTTAATTATAATAGACGTCAGATTTTTGTCCTGACCAACGCCACTTCATTTTTAAGGCTTCTGGGAGCCTTAAAACTTAACTGAGAAAGCCTTAAGCCTCAAGAGAGCCTGAAAAATTCACCACTTCACAGGCGGAACGTCTAGACCTGGAGGAGCGTTACTCCAGTCTCCAGGAGGAGAACGCAGCAAAGAGTCGGAAGCTGAAGAGGGCCGTCCAACTCCTCAACTCTGCGAAGGCGGAGCTGGCAGACCAGCAGAGGGAGCAGCAGCGCGAGATGGAGGGCATCCTGGACAGCGTGAGGGCCCTCAAGAGGGAGATACAGCTCGCCGATCTCGTCTTGGACTCTTACATTCCCAAGGAGTATCAGGTGAGCGAAAAACACCACAACCAATAAGTAACGCCGTCTTCATAAGTAAGTATGTAGTAAGTTCATTATGATCTATTGATATTAGTTAAGGCGTGTAAACATCGAACTACTACAACGTGGAACTCGCGTGCCATACAAAACACTACGAATTTTATGGAACATTTAAAAGTGACATATGCGTAGAGCATTAACTGTCATTTATAACAAAACAAACATAATATTAAAGTACGTAATTTAAACAAAAATGTGACTTTACGTCAACCTATTAGAGTTTAAAGTGAAATAGTAGAAGTTGATCGTTACTACCTTTTACCATTGACGCGTGAAGGCAAGAGTCCGCCATGATTCTGTCAAAGGCGTTCTTTTTATGTGCCGCTTTGGCATTTGTGATGCAAATTCCACTGTAGTATTTCGATGCGTGTAAAGGTAACAAACCCCCCGCATGTATTGGATACAAATCCCCCACGATTGCTCCATGATCTATCTATCTAGTTGTGAATAAAACGAATGATTGTCTGTCTGTCTCCGCAGTCTCTGATTGAGAAGTACGTCCACTGGAACGAGCAGTTGGGCGAGTGGCAAGTCAAGTGCGTAGCTTACACAGGAAACAATATGGCGCCGGCCCGCGCAGTGCGACAGCCGAAGCAGCACGTGAGTATTTCACAGTTTACACAAGAGGTCTGTCAACCCGATCAGAAATCAGAGAATCTTTTTTTAGTTGCCCGGGCGGTGGTCTTGGGGGAGACTGCCGCCCGTTGTGAGGTCCCCCGAGGTGACTGGCGTACCTCCACTTCCGATCCCACGAGGTGACTGGCGTACCTCCACTTCCGGTCCCACGAAATGGCTGTCGTACCTTCACTTTCGGATGGCGTACCTCCACTTCCGGTCACACGGTGTGGCTTGCGTACCTTCACTTCCGGTCCCACGAAATGGCCGGAGATGTCCGGCGTACCTCCACTTTAGGGTACGCGGAGGTGGCTGCCGTGCCTCTAATTATGATCCCCGAGGTGGCTTGCGTTCCTCCACTTTCGGTCTTTCGGTACTTTCGGATACGCCAAGGTTTCCTCCCCGCGCTGGATAGCCGTGGCGGTGCGCCGTTGTCGTGTAGTGCCCATCTACGGCCGCGCTAGTGGAAGTCATTGGGTTTTCAAATACATTGAAATCCTCGTTCAATCCACAGATGGAGCCACCGGACTTGTCCGACAGGTACAAGTCGTACGCGACTGTGAATAGTCGCGCCGGCACGCGATTGTCGCGGCCTCACACGTCTGCGGTGCCGCGGCCTCACACGGCCCACAGACAACGACAGTAGACTAGACATCACAGACCACAGACGAAGACGAAGCTTCACAATAATCAATTTATTTATACGCATTTAACAATTAAATTGTAGTTATTGTAAATTTTAAGTCCGCTCAACGGTCACTTGAGATGTTGCTGCAGCCGTAGCCCGTAATACACGTACAGATATAATTGCGCAAGTGTATATATGCGCAATTATTTACAACCAGAATTGTATGAAATTGCGCAATGATGTTCCCACACTTGTTCACTGTATACATGTGCAAATCTATACTTGCTCAACTGTATTGTTATACTTGCGCAAGTGTTACATAAGGGCAAGCGCAAATTGGAGGTCGGCATTTAAATTTTTGTCAGTACTATTTTGCACCTTAAGTACTTTTAATACAATTCAAATTTGCGCAATTTTCTGTAAGTATACTTTTTACTGTATACTTGCGCAAGTATATCGTTACGTGTGTATGGCTACCATTGCACACTTGACACACTGACTCACCCTGAGTCACTTGAGATATTGCAAAAGAAAAATAATATTGGTTGGTTCCATTCGCAACTCTATTTGAATAATTTAAGATTGATATTTGATTGTAATGAATTTTTAGACCAATTTTTTTCTTGTACCTTAAAAAAACACTTGAAAAATTATTGTTTGTAGGCAATTTTTTAATTTTTTTTTTAATAATTACGAATGAATTATTATTGACAATTATTTTCTAGGTATTTTTTTTATGAAATGCCCAAAAAAAGAAAAAATCTTTAAATTTTTCCAAAGCTTTTGTTATTTATTTTAAGTAGTGAATTGTAATTACTTAATTTTTAAATAACGGCTCTCTTTATTTATTTCTTTATTAATATTGTTAGTTCTAATTTTAAAATGTATTGTTTACTAGTCGCATTCCAGTGATATTTAAATTTTTGGCTGTTTTTGTTGCCAGTATTATCGTGTTTTGTTTAATTAAATATTATTTATTTGCACTTGACCATTTAGCGGTGTTTTAAATAGTTAATGTGCTGTTATTATTTTTAACGCAATAATATTTTTTTTATAATTAATATAATAAACTATTTTATATGTGGATTGCAGGTGTTTTATTTTTTTCGATCCTTTTCACCTTAAAACACTGAATATCTATATAAACAAAAATCAGAACGATATTAGTATCATGTGCAAGTCTCGAATGCTCATATCTTGCAATAGGAAAGTCGCAAATGTGCACATGTTGTAATGGGCAAGTCACCAATGTGCACATGTTTTAGTGTGCAAGTCGCAAATGTACATATCTTGTAATGGGCAAGCCGCAAATATGCATTTCTTGTAATGTGCAAATATGCAGATCTTGTAATGTGCAAGTCGCAAATGTGCATATCTTGCAATGGGCAAGTCGCAAATGTGCATTTCTTGTAATGTGCAAATATGCAGATCTTGTAATGTGCAAGGCGCAAATGTGCATATCTTGCAATAGGCAAGTCGCAAATGTGCATTTCTTCTAATTTGCAAATATGCAGATCTTGTAATGTGCAAGTCGCAAATTGCATATCTTGTAATGTGCATATCTCGTAATAGGCAAGTCGCAAATGTGCATTTCTTCTAATGTACAAATATGCAGATTTTGTAATGTGCATATCTCGTAATGTGCAAGTTGCGAATGTGCAAGTCGCAAATGTGCAGATTAACCCATGTGCAAGTTGCAAAATAGTTCTTTAGCAACTTTTTTTGAATGTTCTTTTGAGTTTTCTTTACTTCGATTGCTAACAATGACATAAAAACATTTCTAAAAACCATGACCGTATAGATTAGTTAACCAAGAACTTCGTTGCAAAATTTTTAAGTTATAATTTTATATTTAATTTATTTTTTTTAAAAAACAATGACTTTATTAGGAGCTATTTTGAGAAGAGTACAATCTACTGAGTCTACCAACAAGTGCAGGTCGCCACCTCCAGAATTTAACGATATTCGCAATGTTAAGAGGAAAAGAAAAATACATAAAGTAAATACCTATATAAATATTATAATGATAACTAATAGTAAATATATCTATACTTACTAATATTATAAAGCTGAAGAGTTTGTTTATAATATTTGTATGGATTTCAGTATAAATACGGCAAAGTTTTGGCTAAAGTCGACGTCAAACCTTACAAGTACGACCCTTACCGTCAGTACAGAAACTTTGCTTCGTGGAGTCGAAATGCTTTGACAATTTATCAAGAAAACTTGCAAATGGTGAACAATATTAAAAGGATATACAATATGGGGGTAAGAGTATATTTGCGATTTGCTTGTAACCTGCAATTTTTCGAAGGGAAATTTCTTTGCGCGCGATGAGAAATTCCAAGGTCGCTTTTGGTAGGGGAGCCCAAGAGGGGATTTTTGGATTTACTCGAGTGCGTCAGATATTGCCAATGTATATACCCAACGTGTCTCCGATAACGGATATGTATTAATCTGACGGTTTGGTTGGCGGGGGTGGGGGTAAAATTTTAAATACAACTCGAGCGCGTCAGATTTTCAGAGGGGATGTTAAGTGAACCTAAACTAAGGTCCCATTTAAAATTCAGACGATTCGGATGTTAACGCGAGCTCGTGGCAGCTTTTTGAAAATGCAAAAAATATTTTTGACAATTCTCATTTTGTAATATTCGAGCGCGTCAGATTTTCATACAGACGGTTCAGCCTAAATTCCTGATCGTGCTGATTCTTAATCTGACGATTATATGGAGGATTTTTTAAAATACAGCGCCTACAAAATTTTGAACGCCTGTAGACGCTCACCCCACCGCTGAAATGAAAAACTTCATATAACCTTTTTTTCTTCTTACCATCCAATCTTCAAAGTCCAATAGGTCCCCACGACGCTCGAGTGACTACACATTTAGCATCGTGGGCTCCCTAACCATTTTGACCGGTCCTTTTGGACAATTTGCGGACGTCCTACGACTGAAATGGTGATTTATTAGAGATGGGTTTACTCTTGGCCAACATCCAGCTGTGAATCGAAGATGAGGCCTATGATGGAGCGAGCTCACCCGGAAGTTGCATATTCACGAGAACTTTAAAAAGATTTGCGTTATATTGAGTTTGGAAACACAAACGCCGGCAGGGAGTTCCAAACCTTGGCAGTTCTTCGGTGATATGTTAAGTACTAGATGGAACACTCAAGACGCGATGAGTGTTCCAAGTGATTGGAGTTCCGACGTCCTACCCGTTGACTGTCATACGCGCTCGCAGAGATTAGGCGCGTTATTATTTTCAAAACCAGTAAAAATGCCGTCTTGTGTGATGAGATATTGCAAAAATACAACAAAAAATATTGGTAAAACTGCTGGTGTGACGTTCCATAGGTAAGTTTTATTAATATTGAAACATTTAATAGGTTAATATTCAATTTGTTAAAACCGACGTGCTTATCGGGTGGGCCATATTAATATTCAGTTGTCTACGACTTGACGTATTGACCTTGACACTACTGCCGCGCCGTCCCCTGCCAACCCCCGCGCACCTTCCGCGTTGGAACATGAATTTAGCAAGAAATCGTAGGGAGTGCTCAATCTACTACTTACTTAACATATCACTGCAGTTCTTATACAACTTCTGTATTCACTTGCAGGGAAAAGTAGACAGCCATTGGCGTGTACCACCATTTCCCATCATGACGTATTATCAGAACAGGGTCATGTTCTACAAGCGACTGGAGAAGGAAAATCAGATATTGTACAAGTTTATTAAAGAAACTGTTAGTATGCCTCCACCTGTTGTGTACTTTCTGCGTTTAGTAGCCACAAACTGTTCTCATAGGGGTAAGGAGGTCTGGGGCCCTAGACAAAGTGCCATTTTAAAAACGATAACGAAGTTCGATAGAATAAATGTATGGGTAGTATCACGTGATTTAGCGAAAGCATATGTCAATCCCATACATTTTTATTTAGCGAATCGAATCGAATGCACTTTGTCTAGGGCCCCTGGGGCCCTAGCCAAGAGCAACCAGTGCAAACGGGAGCGTTGTGTATTTACGAAACGATAGAAAATAAAGCCCAGTGATTGGTCAAAATTTTATGTGGGCGTTAGAACAACCAATCACCGGGCTTTATTTTCTATCGTTACGTAAATACACAACGCTCCCGTTTGCACTGGTTGCTCTTGGCTAGGGCCCCTGGTCACCTATTTAAAAAGCGGTCCCAGAATATTAGTAAAATAAAATGGCGCTAGTGTAGCATTGACGAGTTATTAGACAAAGATAGATAGAAGATATGCTACACTAGCGCCATTGAGGCCACATTTACAATCTATTCTTTTTCTATTAATCAAAAATGTAAACAAATATAGCGTCGCCATGGTCACGATTTAAGATGGGATTTGTAAACTCGACAAATAAAGTGCTTTATCACCCTAAGATTGAACATTCTTTGTATGTTGTAGAATGATAAGGTCTGTTTTCCTTTGAAAATTCAAAGTGACAATTATATCAACCAGTAATCAATACCTATTTCAAATCTAAACCTTAGCGAATTTTGAAATGAATGGAATTTGTTATCGAAACTGATAAAGCACTTTTCTGGTCGGCTATACATTAGGCATTTTCAAAGAGTTAACTCAGTGATTGAGGTACAAAGGTACAAAGGTTAACATTTTACCTTTGTATATGAGTCATGGATGTTTTGTATTTATAATATGTATGTATTTACAAAAAAGTAGTAATCTATGTAGTAGGTATATCAATTGTCTGGTATTCATAATACAGACATTAATTGGCTTAGTGTGGAACTAGATGGTGTTATGTGGAATGTGTCAAGATATTTATTTATTTATTTATTTATCCTTACTACTCATCCGATGGGTCGTCAAATCTTATATCTATAGAGACCAAAAATAGTACCAACCGCAACACTTAATGAGGATTGGAAAAGGAATCGTCGAGAGATAGTGAATAGAGCACAATTCAAATTTGTGTTATTTCCACCGATACCTGAAGAAATTATTGAAGATAGAGCTTTCGATGCGCCTTCAGACGTTAAAAGACCTCGGTTAGTCAATACTAATAATAAATGTGTAAGGGTTGGTGATGGAGTAAGTTACTTTGTTTTCAGAGATATCGTGTTTAGAGGCTCTATACATGATACTCAAACTAAATTGACCATTTTTACAATTTTTTTCTGTATGTATGTATGTTCCTCCATAACTCTTAAACGAATTAACTGATTTTCATGAAACTTGGTAGATAAACATTTAGGGCCTCTTTCACCAACTACAAGTAAAGTGTTGGTTAGTTACTTTTAGAAATAATTTTTTGTTTTATTGAATTATGCACTCGGTTTACTGCATCCTTCGATAGGCGAATTTTTTTAATTATTTTCTTTTTAATGTTTGGGACTTTTACCGAAAAAGCAAAGGTATATCAGCTCCAAAGGTAACTCAGCGGCAAAAATGCATTTATTAATGTAATAGGCCAAAAACCGCCCCGTCTATATTGTCCGCTTTATCATCTTTAGGATTTCGTTGGAACTCCCCCCAAACCTGCACACAATGGATGCATTCCTTTTTCGCATGATGGCATAGAAATCTTCTACACCAACATTGCAGATGCACTACAGAAGCGTGGGAGTTTCAATAGAATCCTGAAGGTATTATTATATTAGACCCTTTAGTCATTGTAAGCGCTATGTTTAAAATTAGTCCATGAACCCTTTCAAAGCTTAAGTTAAAAGGGCGCGGACGAAATCCCGCACAAAAGCCCGTGTTTCATAACTTCGTCCCTAACGTTTTGCAGTGCCCAAATAACTGTTGGTATCCGCGAAGGTGCTGTACTCGGCACGATAACTGTGGAACTGTTCACCGATGTGTGTCCATTGACATGCAAGCTTTTCTTGGAGTTGTTGGACGGCGATGGTTTAGGGCATGGATACGTGGGCACCAGATTCTTTAGGTACGTACAAAAAGAAAGACAAAAAGAAAATAAATAAAGATTTTTATTTCCTATATACAAAGTTGTAGTGGTGCGTCCGCAAAACGTCCCTGACTCAGCATAATGCCCAACGATAAGTCATTTTACCCCTTTTGCATACTTGATCAATACTAATAATAACTCTGTAAGGCTCTATACGTGATACTGAAACTAAATTGTCGATTTTTAGAACTTTTTTCTGTATGTATGTATGTATGTATGTATGTATGTATGTATGTATGTATGTATGTATGTATGTATGTATGTATGTATGTATGTATGTTCCTCCATAACTCTTAAACGAATTAACTGATTTTCATGAAACTTGACAGATAAACGTCTAGACTTACAGGACACAGGATAGGTTACTTTTTCTTTTTCAACGCGGACGAAGTCGCGGAAACCAGCTAATATTTTATATAATTTTGAAGACATAACGGCCTGCTAACATTACATTTAAAAAATATATAAGAAGTTCATTCAGAAACAGACACAGTGATATTAGAACTCATTGGATCATCCTCTTAAAATCCCTTTAAATTATATAATAGTAGGTAATAGGAAAAAACCCTAAATATACAAACTTTTTATTAGATTAAACATCATTCATAATTTAAAATAAACGTCAAAACTCAAAATGTCAAACAATTGTGGTAAAACTGATTTGATATTTTGCGTTTTTCTTCAACAGTCTCTTTCTGTTTTTATTTATTACTTATAAACCTGCAATTAATTAAAATTACACAAATTCTTGAATAGGTACATTTACAAAATTGAGAAACATGTTATTGTCAGACAACGGTTTGAGTGGCAATGAAATATTCATAAGAGTCGTGAGTCCTGATGGTTTGATTTTTACTTCATACTTCACCGAAGATACACTTGTTGAGGAGGTTAAAAATCGGGCCATAGAATACTTTTATCCGAGCGGAGAATCGAGTTCGAGTCGTTACAAAATCGTCAGAGTCAGCGATACAACAACTTTACATGATTTTTTGACTTTGGGCGAGGAGCAAGTGTTGACTCAGGAAGAATTGCTTCTGATCGAACGAAGAACGCCCGAACCTGGAACTCTTTGGGATTTGGGAGCTGTGCGCGCACCGCAGAACAGTTCTATAGCCGCTGCAACGGCTTCTTTGCCTGCCCCACAGAACACTGTCAGACAACCGAACCTTCAAGCTTTGCTTTCCACAAACGAGCTATCGTTTGAACTACGAAAGATCTTGATATCCTTAATAGAAGCCGGTGCTAGGTTGGCAGCTGCTGGCAGAAATTACGAAATGGCTCTAGCTCAGTTGACAGCTGCTTTAGACGAGCGAAAACCCCGCAGGCCAATTGCACAAGTGCTAACGCCAGAAGACATAGCCAACAGATTAAATGATGTCGAAGAATCTGCGGAGATTTCCACTGCTACCGACCACGACGATACATTCCGTAGGGCTGAACATTTGCAGAGGTTTTTGGAGAAATTTCGAGCGTGGCGAATCAAAATTGCCGAACCACCGAACAGTGAGACTGTTGCTGCACTTAGCGATCTTGGATTCACAGAAGAAGATGCAGACAAGGCTTTAAGAGAAACTGGATGTAATGTCCCAGCGGCTGCATCTTACTTGATTGGTGAAAGGGGATCGAGTGTGTTTGAATTAATAGACGGTTTACCAGACCGTCTCATTCTGCAGACACTGTTGAAGCAACCGCAGATTCAACGCGGTCTTTTAAACACGCGAATGCTGATTGCATTCATAGCAATGGTCGGACAGACGGGAAATGCGTCTTTATGGTTGAATTCACCCCACGGCAGTCCACTGTTATCACAAATATCGAGGACGTATCATTCTGAAAAATATTGTCTCGCTGTGAATCAATTTTCGCAAGCAATCAGAGACACAACCTCAGCGCCGTCAACGTCCCGGCAGAGAAATAATAATTAATTTTGTATGATATGTATTAAATATTAAATAAATTGCATGTTTTTCTTGTGTGTGGCTTTTTGAGATTCTCATAACCAAATCCTAATATTATTTTATATTGATCCTGCGAGCATTTGCAGTTCCTGTGGCGTTGCTTGTATTCATAGGTGACGGTAGTAGAAGTAGGTAGGTACTACTAGTAGTGACCTAGATGAAAAAGAGGATTCCGTGTTATGTACTTTATGTAATTTACGATTAATTTTGATTTTTAGAAAAGTACCACATCTCTATTGGTCTGGCGGTGACGTGATTCTGGACAACGGATTCGGCTGTTACATGCAACGCGGACGAAGAGCACCGATACCGGCCGAAAACTTTCATTTCTCACACTCTATGCCCGGTAACATTACTGATTAATTACAATGGTTAGGGAGCCCACGATGCTAAATGTGTAGTCACTCGAGCGTCGTGGGGACCTATTGGACTTTGAAGATTGGATGGTAAGAAGAAAAAAAGGTTATATGAAGTTTTTCATTTCAGCGGTGGGGTGAGCGTCTACAGGCGTTTAAAAGTTTAAAAATCCTCCATATAATCGTCAGATTAAGAATCAGCACGATCAGGACTTTAGGCTGAACCGTCTGTATAAAAATCTGACGCGCTCGAGTATTACAAAATGAGAATCGTCAAAAATATTTTTTGCATTTCCAAAAAGCTGCCACGAGCTTGCGTTACATCCGAATCGTCTGAATTTTAAATGGGAGCTTAGTTTAGGTTCACTTAACATCCCCTCTGAAAAATCTGACGCGTTCGAGTTGTATTTAAAATTTTACCCCCACCCCCGCCAACCCCACAAACCAAACCGTCAGATTTATACATCCGTTATCGGAGACACATGGGGTATATACATTGGCAATATCTGACGCGCTCGAGTAAATCCAAAAATCCCCTCTTGGGCTCCCCTACCACAATCTATATAAGCTCATAATATAATAGGTAGCGACCCGCAACCGACTTCGCATGGATGCAATTTTTTTTCTCACAAACCCGTCGCTCTTTTCATCAGAGAAAACTGTATCTACTTACGCTATATCAGCTGTCTAGTATCTAGTATACGCATATCTAGTACACAGAAGTCATTGGAACGAGTCTCACGACATTAACCACATTCTCAACTCAGGTATACCTAGAGTTAGCATGGCTATGCCTCTGGTAAAGATTTTTTTTCTGAATTCAACCCTATACAGATTTCTATACAGAATCTATGTATTTCTTATATCTATTAGCAGGTATTTTATCAATGAGGGTAACAGCTGATGACGAAGTGTGTGCAATTTTTAATATAACCTTCAAACCGATGCCGCAGTTCGACTTGAGCAACGTCGTTTTTGGAAGAGTAAGTAGACCTACTAAGTATTAAACTAATTGGAAAAAAATATTTCAAATTTTAGGCCCTCCCTCCACTTGGCTCCCACGTCTTGGATCCTATGGCATCCTAGGTTTTTTTGCTTTTGGCTCCTGTGCTCATAGGATCTACTTTTATTGTTTGACCCAATCTTAGTTTTAAATAATAAATAAATAAATATCTTCACACATTCCACACAGCACCATCTAGTTCCAAAGTAAGCAAGTAATGCTTGTATTATGGATACCAGACAGTTGATATAATACATAGATTACTTTTTTTTTTGTAAATACATACATATTATACATAAAAAACATCCATGACTCAGGTACAAAGGTAAAATGTTAACACATAAAACATTTGCCCCTAGCGGGATTCGAACCCGCGACCGTTTGGTTAACAGCTAGGGTTACTAGCCACTAGACCAAACGTGTCGTCAAAATCATCAAAGATAACAATAACAATAAGCTCTTCGCCATACCGCGCGCAAGAACTGATTTGCTTGGACCTAAATAAAATGTCAAAATTAATTGACCTGTTCCATTGCACACTGAATGAATTCAATAGGGTGGGACTATTTTTATGATATCTTATAGTTATGTAGGTAATATAGGTTTATTTTAATTTCTTGTTTCTTGTGCATGTTTTTGTAAATTTTGTATTTTTTTATAATTTATGTAGGAAATTGATTTGTGTAATATAAGTAATGTACTTATATTATAGATGCGGCGTAGCAAGCAGAAAGCCCCGAAATCTTTGGTAGTATTAAAATCATACTAGCACTAGCGAGCGACAGTGCGAATTCGTCCACTTCTCTCTCTTTCTCTCTCGTGTGGACAATCTCGAGTGGACGAATTGTACTACTACCATTATTTAGGGGCTACGCCGTGTCTATACTCCCAAATATACTTATAAAGTCTTTGGTTGCAGGTAATTCGGCCGTCAAGCACTTACGATGCCATGCAATGCCTCGGTTCGCCACTAAACGTTCGCCCAATAGTAGAAATATGCTCGTCGAAGAGGCGTTTATGTGGCAAATGGGTTCGAGGAAGACCAAATAGTGTTATAAAAAAATAAATGCTCTCACACGAGTTTAATTTATAACCAATGGATATTTTATTACCCACTTTTATCTCCTTTGTTTATCTTGGTACCATTTGAAGACTTCTGACGAAACGAAAATCTGTCCAAATGCTAATAACTCGTTTGGTTTAGTGGCTAGTAACCCTAGCTGTTAACCAAACGTTTGTCGGTTCGAATCCCGCTAGGGACAAATGTTTATGTGAACATTTTACCTTTGTACCTGAGTCATGGATGTTTTGTATTTATAACATGCATGTATTTACAAAAAAAAGTAATGTATGTAGTATATCAACTGTCTGGTGTCAATACTAATAATAAATCTGTAAGGGTTGGTGATGGAGTAAGTTACTTTGTTTTCAGAGATATCGTGTTTATAGGCTCTACATGATACTAAACTAAATTGACCATTTTAAGAATTTTTTTCTGTATGTATGTAAGTATGTATTTCCTCCATAACTCTTAAACGAATTAAGTGATTTTCATGAAACTTGGTAAACATTTTGACGTACGGGACACAGGATAGGCTACTTTTTTCTTTTTCAACGCGGACGAAGTCGCGGGCGCCAGCTAGTCCATAATAGAAGTATTAATAGTTGCTTACTGTGGAACTAGATGGTGCTGTGTGGAATGTGTGAAGATATTTATTTATTTTACATAGGCGCTGCGACTACAATAGGGTTAATGATAATAAGGGATAGGGAAATGGGCTCTGGCATCTCACCGAACCGAAACCCAACAGCACACGTGCTGTTATTTTACGATATTAATACCACAGTTAATACCTTCCCACATTAAATCCCAAAATAACTGAAGTCTTCTTGGACACCTTTACGGTGAAAAATTTTGAAAAAAATACAAAACACACAATAACTAGAAATTTATTTTTTGTTCTTCATTTACAAGCAAATAAACAAAATAAGATATCAAATTTACTTAAAAAAATAACGACACAAACATTAAACGTAATTAATGAAAGGAGAAATACCAAAATTTCTCTTCTCTCAATTTATAACCAATTTTACGATTTTCTTTCAAACTACTTTTGTTATACTTTTATGTTTATTTTTACAAACAAAATTTATTTTTATACATTTTAAATAACATAGAATTTATTATTCTTGGTCCATATTATGTCAATAGTTAGAACACCAACTATTCAGTTAACTAACTAACTAACTAGTTAGTTAGAATAGTTAGTTAGGACACTGGCAATAAGACTGGCAGGTACTGATTGTCGATACCGAAGACGTGGATGGTTTGGGATTTGGTTTTCTGAAGCAAAGATTAAATAATTAATAACTAAGCTGTAGTTAAAATTACAAACTAACCCCCGACATTGTGTTGAGTTGAACCCAAGTTGAAACACGTTAGGCTGGTTTTACAGTGACGCTTTCGCCAGCGCGGTTGATAAGCGTCGCGGGCCAGGGGCCCTAAATCACGCGAAGGCATATGTCAATCCCATACATTTTTATTTAGCGAATCGAATCGAATGCGAATCGAATGCACTTTGTCTAGAGCCCCAGGAGCTTTGCGTCTCTTGGATCGTTACATAGTTTAACCTGACGGATGGCCCGCGCTGACGGATGGCCCGTGCTGACGGAAGGCCCGCGCTGACGGATAGCCCGCGCTGACGACTGTACGAGGCAGCAAACCGCGCGACTCTAAGGCTCTCTGTTGTGTGACGCGGGTAGCATCGGTCACCGGTGCGCGGTTCACCGGTTCGCCAACATCGGTTTGAAGCTAGTGACCCTGGCAGTGTCACACGTGTACGGATATCAATCATCTGGAATTTATGTGCTCAGCTATACACGTTCCAACCGGTTACACGCGTGTCAGCATTGCCCTATTGAAACTAAACAACGAACGCGCGCGGGTGAATCGTCACCCGCGCCGCTGGCGAAACACCGGTCGCGGGTGCACGCTTCACATAGCGCTCTATGAACATAATCGTGTTTCAAATCACCCGCGCACCGGTGACCGATGCTACCCGCGTCACACAACAGAGGGCCTAAACTCGTCGAGCGGGTCATCCGCGCGCTTACGAGCCGCGCTTACCACCCGCGCGGACGGTAAGCGTCACTGTAAGGCTGGTTTTACAGTGACGCTTTCGCCAGCGCGGTTGGTAAGCGTCGCGGACCAGAAGCTTTGCGTCTCTTGGATCGTTATGGCTCGTGTGAATTGTGAAAACTAAATGGAGGACCCGATACATTTAATGTACCGGGTCCTCCATTTAGTTTTCACAATTCTTTTTTCGTTCACATTAAGTAAATGCTTATAGGAGCTAAGTAAAAATATTGCCGCAGCCGCGATCACTTCGATATCAATCTTCGATAGACGTCTTATCTTAACAGTAGACAGTCAGTAAATGAATAGACACGATTGTGTGGAGAGCTGCCTGATCATGGCGGCGATTATAGACGATCATTTGATGGGCCATCACGGCCCATTGTGAAGAGGAGCCGCATAGTTTAACCAACACGCGTGGATGGCCCGCGCTGACAACTGTACGAGGTAGCAAACCGCGCGCGTCTAAACTCGTCGAGCGCTTATGGGCCGCACTTACCACCCGCGCTGGCGGTAAGTGTAACTGTAAAACCACACTAAAACCAGCCTTTATGCTGTAGCATCAGGTCAAGACATGGTAACCTGTCCATGACATGGTCCATGACAGGTTACCATGTCATGGAAATACCATACCGGAGTAACAGTAGGTATACCAAATTTCACATCAATAGAATATGTGGAATTTAGTGAAATCTCTTCGTCAACTAGGAAATGAACTGAAGGTCTTCAAAATTATAACTGGGAACAACCCCCATTTTTGTCAGCTTTTAAACAACAACAAAAAAACGGATCATAATCGGCCCATCCGTTTAGGTGCTACGATGCCACATACAGTTACACAAGTACACAGGCACACACGTCAGACTTATAACACCCCGTTTTGGCGTCGGCGTCGAGGGTTAAATCTATTAACTTTAGCGCGGTACGGTCTCTTATCGTATCGCGCTATAACCATGGATCGTAGAGGAGGACCGAATGTATAATGTATACTTTTTCATTGATCAAAAAGGTAAACAAACAAATCACGATATAGAACTGAACAAACAATACGAATAAATCGCCGTTAACTCTCTTTGATAATGCCTAATGTACAAATTCCATCTTTATAACAGTCCAGTGACCATGGCGACGCTATATTTGTTTACGTTTTTGATCAATAGAAAAAGAAGAGACCATACATGAAAAAGTGTCCGTCGATTACGCTCAATTAGGCGGCGCTGTTATTTACGGTTATTTCATGAACTACGCAACCAAACCAATCACATCAAACACCAATGCTACACAATTTATGATCCACTATTTAATGCTTTTAGCTTGCCACTTATGTAAGTCAGTCCTCCTTTACCTCTACCCTCCATAGTGGGGGACTAAGGAGGGTAGAGATACGGAGCGCAATCTTACATGGGTGTTAAACTGAAAAAGTGGCAACTAAAAGCGATAAATTGAGATGGCGCTAGTGTGTACAGAGAGAGTTTGAGAGTATGGAGAGTATGGAATGAACGTAGCAGTAGTTGACGGAATGAAGTGCGCCGTTAAATTTTGGTTGAATTGTTTACTGTCACTAGCCTCACTAGCGCCATCAATTTATCGTCTTTCGACGGACACTTTTGATACTCAGAGATTGCCCTCCTTATCTCTATCCTCCTTGGTGGGGACTTTGGAAGTCACCGGACGTCAAAAGTTTAAACTCACTTGTCGGATTTTTTTGGTGGTTGTTTAGACTTAACTTCCGCACGTTTTTTCCTCTGTCTGCGTGTTTTTTTACGATTTACATTTTCATTTGAGTGACAACTGTCGCGTTCATCGTTCGATACAGATTTTGATCCATCTTTCTTCTGACGTTCTCTGTATACTTCACACGAATCCTTGATTGCAAGTTTCCATCCGTTTTTATATTTTTCTCTTTCCGATTTCTGAAAACGAGACATCAATGTTCCATTTTAGATTAATCTATCTGTAAGAATCTGTGAACCTAAATCATTTTGATCTAGGTTCTTCTTTTTTATTATTTAAACTAAAAAATAAAGAAAATATATCTTTTTTTTATTAGAGATAGGTTTGCTCTTGGCCAACAACCAGCTGTGTAGCAAGGATGAGGCCTAAGATGGAGCGAGCTCACCCAGATGAGGCCTAAGATGGAGCGAGCTCACCCAGAAGATGCCTATACACTCGAAATTTGAAAAGTTTCTTTCGAATTGAGCTCGGAAATACAGACGTCGGCAGGAAGTTCCAAACCTTGGCAGTGCGCATTATAAAGAATGTTTCAAAGCGCTTGGTCCGAAAAGGAGGGATTTCGACAAGATGAGGATGGTAACCATTTGTACGTCTGTATGTCCGATGAAAGAAAGGGGAAAGTGGTATGAGCTCATGCATCTCCTGAGCACACTCTCCGAAGTACATCTTATAAAAGACACATATACTGGCAATTTAGCGTCTATGTTGTGCCAGGCTCTGCATCTTAGAAAAAAAAAAAAAAAAACTGCATCTTAGATTTTTTAAAAGAGCCTATGAGTCTCCTAGCTCTGCGTTCCACCGAGTCGAGTGCGGCAAGTTGGTATTAGGCTGAGCCATCCCAAAGGTGGGAGAAAACGGACTTGCGCCTTATACAAAGATAGGAGCTGTCCGGGCGTAAAGTATCGCTTCACCCTATTTAGGATGCCCAGCTTTTTGGCTGCTGTTTGGGCTTTGAACTCAATAGATGTGCCGAAGTTGAAATTAGAGCTCTTGGCGACAGGTTAAGATGCACCTCGGAGGGTTGGAGCCAAGTCAAAAGGGCTCCTTTTTGCTCAAAACAAACACGCATGTTGGTGGCGTTGAAACTAACGAGTGATCCTATAGGTATAAAAATCAAAAATCTTGTATTCTGATCTTGAGCAATTGGCAACGACACTACAAGTAGTGCCGCTGGTAGTGTTGCCAATGAACGGAATCGTATTAGTACGGAAAGGTACATAACACTTACGCTCTTTCGAAGTCTTTCATGTAATCTCATTAAATCTGATTTCGATACATTTTTAATTTCCGATTTAGTACTCTTCTTTATAGTTGGGTTAATTTTGGATTTGGATGACTCTTTTCGTGCACGAATGTTTTGATCATAAAACCGCATTTTTATTTAATTTATATTCAATATATTAAGTGGAAAAAATTCAAAAATTTTTTGTCATTATTTATTTTTATTTGATTTATTACTATAAAACGTCACTCTTATAAATGAGTGGAAACTTTTTTTAAGAACTGTATTGAAATGAAAATAATAATTTATGAGTACATAACATTATAAATTGAAAATCATTTTTTATTATTATTTTCGAGTGTAATTTTCTATTCATTTTTTTATAACTTTTGAATGTAAATAAAAAAATTTCAAATCTACAATAAAATGTATTTTTTATAAAAGTAAACGGAACGGAATGTTGCGTGAAACGGAACGGAATGTTGCGTGAAACGGAACGGAATGTTGCGTGAAACGGAACGGAATGTTGCGTGAAACGGAACGGAATGTTGCGTGAAACGGAAAATTCAGTTATCATATGACTTTAACACAGTTGTGCCAACTTGAAAAACAAACCACCATTTTGTGCAGGTGACGTTTGTTGACCCAACTTGATATTTTTGTGAAATTTATTGATATTTACCAAATTATACATTAAAATGGGTGCTTCGTTTATTCCCATCACGGTATTTACCGTCCTGTGGGGCGTAGTTGGCATCGTTTGCCCAATTTTCGCACCAAAAGGGCCAAATAGAGGGTGAGTTCTGTAACATTCTTTACCAATTTTCACTTGCAAAAATTTGTTCTTAGCGTTGCTTTATTTATTGTAAATCTCCAATTTTCAGGATCATTCAAGTGGTGTTAATGCTCACAGCCGCTACCTGCTGGTTATTGTAAGTTTAACACTTATTTTTATGAATTTTTTTGTTACTCCTATAGTTTGTTTTTCTTTTACGTTGAAGTCGACAGTCAGCTGACGGTCCACATGATACATCGTCTATATTCTATAACACAAGCGACCGACCTTTGTGTTAAATATTAGCTGTTTCACGCGAGTTCGTCCGCATAACTTTATAAAATATGGCCTACTAGCCACGACTTCGTCCGTGTCAAACGATGAAAGGTACCCTATGTCCTTTCTGGTGTCCCAGACAACGTGTATGCAAAATTTCATGGTGATCAGATCAGTAGTTTTTGCGTGAAAGAGTAACAAACATACAAACTTTCGCATTTATAATATTACTAGCTGGTGCCCGCGAATTCGTCCGCGTCGAACGATGAAAGGTACCCTATGTCCTTTCTGGTTTCCCAGACAATGTGTATGTAAAATTTCACGATAATCGGTTCAGTAGTTTTTGCGTGAAAGCGTAACAAACAAATCTTTCCTTTTTATAATAAAGTGGACCCCCGGTAATCCGGCCCCTGTCTAATCCGTCATGTCTGTACATATTATTGTTGAATAATTTTTGTCACAAGCCCAGAAGCGAAAGCACAAAACACTGACAATTAAAGAAAAATATGATATTTTGGACCGCTTAAATCGTAATGAATCTTTCACTAGTTTAACAAGTGAGTACGGCATAGGCCGATCTACAATTTATGACATTAAAAAGGGGGGTCTTAGGCAGTAAGTACTCTATAATCTGACAAATTTGATAGTTCGACATTGCCCTACAAAACATTTGTTGGATTACCGGGGGTCCACTATATAAGTAAGTATAGATAAAGCAATCAATAGGGCAATAACACCGAAACATAAGGCCTATCGCCCACTAGGCAGCCTGGCTGCGGCAGCCAATTGAACATATGACGGTGTATGGGAGCCCGCACACTTAGCGGCCACAAACCCAGCGTGCCTAATTGCATGGCAGCCAGAGCGAGTAGTTTATCGACTAGGCGAATGTATATGGCTGTCGTCAGTCTCCGCTCACTGCCAGGCTATCTTGTGGGCGCTCAGCCAAACACCACACAATATGGTTGTTTCACTGTGGTCTGTAAGGTGGTGGCTACTGCTGCCAGACGGACTGCACAAATGACTGTGAAATGCACTACTAACTTTTTAGTGAAGTTACCACCCTTAAGCTATTTAGTTAATCCTAAATGGTACACAATATGCTTTTCACATTTGCAAATGTTGAATTTGCTTGGGAAAATGTTGAAATTGACCGAAAAATTGTATATTATTAGTATTAATAAAGATAGATATACAAAATAGAAGAAAGTTAATTTGTGCTAATTGATTTTCTCTCGCGTGTTACAGCTGGCTTTGCGCGTACATGGCACAGATGAACCCCCTCATCGGGCCCAGACTTAGCAACGAAACTCTCATCTGGATTGCTCGCTCATGGGTAAATAATTAAATATTGTACTATTAGTACTTGTATTATTTTTTTTTAAGAGTTAAGTTGACAGACAGGCTGACGGTTCACTCGATGGTAGGTGGCTACCGTCGCCTATAACATAAGATACGCCATAGTTGCTGCAAGTGCGCTGCAGACCATAGAAGGCATCCCTTACTCACTCATCGAAACACAACAGCACACATGCTAGGACGACACGTTTGTTCTAGTGGCTAGTAGTGACCCTAGCTGTTAACCAAAAGGTTGCGGGTTCGAATCCCGCTAGGGGCAACTGTTTATGTGTTAACATTCACCTTTACACCTTTGTACTATGGATGTTTTGTATTTATAATATGTATGTATGTATTTACAAAAAAAAAAAGTAATGTATGTAGTATATCAACTGTCTGGTATCCGTAATACAAGCGTATAGTTGTTCAATGTGAAACTAGATGGTGATGTGTGAGATATGTGAAGATTAAAAAAAAAATCTAAATCAGTGCAGTAGTTTTTTGCTAAAAAGGGTTAGCAATTAGGACAATATGTAAAATGTCAGATATTTTGAATAATTGTTGGTAATGTACTAGCAGTTACCAGCAACTTCGTCTGCGATGAAAAAGCCTCAAGCCTTGGTACTGTAATAGGCCTTGAGCATATTACCCCATCCCCTTCCTTTTAATATATTCCTTACTAGCTGATGCCCGCGACTTCGCCCGCGTTAAAATTATGGGATGTATTTTTATAGCGCCTGACTAAATGTCTAAAGCAATATAACGCCTGATATCATTGCTGTTATAAAATTTTCAGGGGTTGTATCTTTATTTTTTTTTTTAGTATATAGCTGCTGCCTTTGTAAATTATATACTAAAACCTCCCTATTGAATCACTCTATCTATTAAAAAAAAAAACCAAAAATCAAAATGTGTTGCATAGTTTTAAAGATCTAAGCATACATAGGAACAGACAGACAGCGGGAAGCGACTTTGTTTTATACTATGTAGTGATATTTAATCCTTCTATGGTCGGTAAGGGTGTTCTAAACTGTTCTACGATTTGGACAGTTTGGACAAAAAATATCCAACTAACAAAAAAAAAACTAGAATAATTTTAATGAAACATGTCCAAACTGTTCTACTATTTTTATAATAGAACAAAATAAAAAAAATAATTGGAATGAGTTCTACTTGTGTGAGTATGCGATGTTATCCTTACTAATATTATAAATATGAATGTTTGTTTGTTTGTTACGCTTTCACGCAAAAACTACTGATCCGATCACCATGAAATTTTGCATACACGTTGTATGCGCCACCAGAAAGGACATAGGGTACATTTAATCCAGAAAAAAAAGGACTATTCCCGAGGGATCATCTAAAAACATAAATAATTGGGCGCCACTGTCGCATGGCGGCGCCACCGTCGTCACAGCGATAAGACATGAGGTGTCGCTCATGTCTTAGTAATTAGTTAAGCGCCTATTTCACAAACGTCAATTAGGCCAAACTGTCATTTAAAGTCACCAGTAACACGGAATAATGCAGCTGATATACCTTTGTACATTTGTACGGTAAACGTCCCAAACATTAAATAGAAAATAATTTAAAAAAAAAAACGGCTATCGAACATCAAACTACTACAACATGGAACCCGCGTGCCATACAAAAAACTACGAATTTTATGAAACATTTAAATGTGACATGTGCGTAGAGCATGAACTGTCATTTAAAACAAAACAAACATAATAATAAGTACGTAATTTAAAGAAAATGTGACTTCACATCAAACCCATTAGAGTTTAAAATGAAATTGTAGAAGTTGATCGTTAGAGTCCGCCTTGATTCTGTCAAAGGCGTTCTTGTTTTGTGCCGCTTTGGCATTTGTGATGCAAATTCCATTGTAGTATTTCGATGCTATCGAATGATGCAGTAAACCGTGTGTATAATTCAATATACACTTTAAATGTAGTTTGTGAAAGAGGCCCTAAGGATAATATCGCATACTCACCAGTAGAACTAATTCCAAGTATTTATTTTTATTTTGTTCTATTATAAAAATAGTTGGAAAACAGTTTGGACACTTTCATATATTATGATTCTTTGCAAAAAACAAACAAAATATATAAATATTTTTTTATATTTCATCGCCATCCAACTTTCAATGAGGCGTCAGCTGATTCCTTCGTTACGAGAATTCTAACAATGACCTACCTATTTATAAATAGTTTGAAGTTACAACCTATAATAAATTAACTTGACTACAAACTGTATATTTTCTACATTCAAAATACAGATACAGTTCTGTATGAGTTTGTAACTTTTTTTTTTTTAATGATATTGTTCGACAGACAGGCTGACGGACCACTTGTCCTTGTTATAGGCGACGGTAACCACCTACCTTCGAGTTGACCGTCAGCCTGTCTGTCTACCTTAACATATTATAAAAGAAAATAGAATTTTTGTATAATGGTTTTTTTTTTGTATACGCTCAAAGCGCGGGAAGAGCAGTCGAGTGAAAAATCACGCGCGGGAAAAAATCAAAAACAGACCCTTGGGCGTATACTCTTTTTGACAAAACCACTGCATATATCTATTTCGTGTAAAATTATTTGAACTCTTGAATAACTAATCAATGTTTGTAGGCAAAGTATTTTAGAGTTTTTGTACACTAGAATGACCTATTCACCCTCAAAGTTGCATTAAAACTTGTGTTATTTATATGGATTTTTTGTATGGCATTGAGCCTAGTTAACGATAAGATAAATCGATATCATGCTTAATTTTGTAAATCAATCAATACTAATAATAAATGTGTAAGGGTTGGTGATGGAGTAAGTTACTTTGTTTTCAGAGATATCGTGTTTATAGGCTCTATACATGATACTGAAGCTAAATTGACGATTTTTAGAATTTTTTTCTGTATGTATGTATGTATGTATGTTCCCCCATAACTCTTAAACGAATCAACTGATTTTCATAAAACTTTGTAGATAAACATTTAGACGTACGGGACACAGGATAGGCTACTTTTTTTTTCAACGCGGACGAAGTCGCGGGGGCCAGCTAGTTAAACGTAAAACAGCGGAGTAATAATCATTCTACGTTTGCATTGAGGAAAGCTGACTTGTATTACCTTAAGAATAGATTTCATATATAAGCCTGAGGTATGAAAATTTATAGGAGTAAAATCAAATGTCACATGTCACACGTTACGCGTTACAGGCTTACAATATGCTTTAATACATCTTTATATATATATATTTCTTCTGTGCGTGTGTATGTCACTGAACTCCTCCTAAACGGCTGGACCGATTTTGATGAAATTTTTTGTGTGTGTTCAAGGGGATTCGAGAATGGTTTGTATTAAAAAAAAAAAATTGGTCGCTGACGAAGTCGCGGGCACCCACTAGTATTAGTATAATATAATACATATAATAATATATTATATATGTTAATATGTTTTAATTATATTAATTAAATTATTTATTTATCGTTCGTAAAAGGAAGTAAACTCCAGTCGTGCGTCGGAGCTAACACACACACACACACTTTTTGTTTTAAACACATTCTATTATTGTGAAGTGTTAAATTTAAATTGCTTCTTAGAGTTATTTATTTTCGTCGCCTATTTTGAATTCTCCCCCTTAAAAAAAAATATTTATATTCAGTTCGTCCTTGGATAAATATAATACAATTCAAGGACGCGCAGCCTCTAAACCCGTCCTCGCCCAACAGACGTTCGCGCATTGAACGGACGGTCGTTCTAAATAAAGCGGTCACATGCGCGTGCGCAGGCGGCCGTTAATATTCGTCGCGTGACGTCACATTTCAATGGCACCAAGTGCAAACCTATTAAGTTTGCCTCTAGTTGCACTATATTTATTTATTTACAATAACATATTATATTTCATTTAATTGGCCATGAAAACACACACTAGCCTTGCAAGCCTGTATCGTGTGCTTCATGAATTGATTAAAATTTATTTTTTGATATTTAAAATAAATATCAAAAAATAAAATAAAAATATTAATTTTAATTATAACAAATTATAAATTACTAAATATACACTAAATTAATAATAAATAGGTACATATAAAATACATACATATTGAATCTATTAGTAGGTATATATACATCGTACCACGGTCTACCACGGTTGGCAGAGTACTTGATGCACCTATGGCGTTGCTTGTGTTATAGTTTTCGATTCAATCCAGTAGTTTTTTGAAGTGAAACTTCTATTATAGACGGGGGGGGGTATTAGGACTTTTTCTGTCACGAAAAAGTGTTACGGCCGCGTGGAAGGGTAGACGATATATCGCATGATAAGTGTAGGGGGCAGCCGCGCCAGTTTCTACTCTACTTTGTCTAAACACACTTTTAAACACAGACAACACATTCCTTACTACAAACGTGACTGTGACGATAGCGACGCTCTCAACAAGCGACCGTCACTCACTGTAGCTGGCGTGCAACTGTAGTTGGGTTGAGCGCCTGCGCCCAACCCATTGTTAAGAATTTTCGGTGTGTTTTTAGTATGGCGCGAGGAGATTACGCCGCATCTTTCGATTTAAATCTGGTCCCAGCACACATTTCTTTTTTATTTATTTACTAGCTGATGCCCGCAAACTTCGTCCGCGTCGAAAAGCAAAATATATGAGTAATAACGCCTGACATCGTTTAACGCTGTGACGACGGTGGCGCATTTTTAGACGATCACTCAGGAACAGTACTTTTTTTCTGAATGAAAGGTACCCTATGTCCTTTCTCGTGTCCCAGACAACGTTTATACAAAATTACATGGTGATCGGTTCGGTAGTTTTGGCGTGAAAGCGCGACAGACAAGACAGACAGACAAACTTTCGCATTTGTAATATTAGTAAGGATAAGGATTATAGTTTACTAATACTAAACATAGTATGAGCTCCGAATCGCTTCAATCCAGGCTTCATTGTCGCTTAAGAGCGGGCATAAAGAGAAATAGCCAATCCTAGATTTGAATTTTATCTAAGTAAACAAAGTCTAATTTAATTAATTTTTTTAAATAGATAAATACATTATAAATGAAAGTGACGTCTGTAACAGAAAATATAATATAATGAAATTTTCTCGATAGAAAAAAATCACCAAGTGAGCTCTCATTTCCATCGATTTTAGTTTTATTTTCAAAATGACACACATTACAAAGCTAAAAGTGTATCAGTAATCTCACTTCACAGATTATCTAATTATCTATGTATCAATTTTTCATTAGACATTGTAGTTTAGGAATAATTAATATTTAATACTTTTGGCACATAACATTTTTATTGAGCGAGATGCGCTATCTTCCGTCGCATGTTGTGCCTAGTTCTACGTATTTTGTGTCACTGTCATGTCCAAGGGGCCACGCGGGTGAAATTACTAATTTTGTTTGCTTTATACCCATTCTTAAATAATCATTTTATTTAAGTCGCTTTTCATTTGTATACGCTTTCCCGTATACAAATAATAAAAATAAAAAATTATTATAAAAAAAAATTGAGATCGAACAACCCGGGGGTAGACAGTCACCCCAGACCAAGTCTGGGGGTGCGATTGCGATCAATAGAACGCGTCGGGTGGCGGTGAATCGCCCACTTATATAAATAGCCGTCAACTAGAATGGGGGTCGGCGGGAATAGTTGCACTTTTTTAATTTTGAGTTTCTACATACAGTCAAAACCGGATATAACGACATTGAAGGGACCAATATAACTTCGGACGTTATATCCGATAGTTGTTATAAGCAATATACACAAGTAGTCATATTAATAGTCATATATATGTATGTTTAGAATTATTAATAAAAAAAATTATTCTGAAAACCTTGCAGTAGTACCAACAGTAGCTTATAGACTACAATCGGTTTTTAAAGTAATCTGTCATTTTTTTCTGTTTTTTTTTTTCGTCAAGAAAAAAATCGGAGAAAGAAAGTGAAAGTCAAAACATTCCTTCATAGATTAGAATAAGTTTGAAAATTGTTTGTATTGTTTTATTTTGCTGGTACAAGCACAACGGTTAGCCGTTATAGCCGATGAATATCGATAAAGTTTCGTCGTTCTAAGCGATATGTCGCTGTATCCGATGTTGTTATAGGCGGTATGTTTACTTAACTGTTTATTAGGGTATCGGCCGGGACCTTGCCATTCGGTCGTAATAACCGATCCGTCGTTATAAACGATGTCATTATATTCGGTTTCGACTTTACTAGCTTTTGACCGCAAATTAGGTGTTAAGAGCGCTTATTAAAAGTTTAACGCTGCGCGCATAACGACCGTAGCAGTATTTGCCCCAAACATTAGTGCATTTTAAAAGAAAAAATCATATAAAATAGACCTTAAAGTTTGTTTTTTATACTCAGAGACAAAAATGTCATTACATGTGACATGCATTACATACATTACATGGTATCATTATATTAAGTGTCGTTCATTGTAAAAAGTGGTGTAACTCCCTATTTTTAAAACCATCTTTTCTTGCCTAATGGTAACACATTTAGTCATAATTTTCAATATAAAAGTGAAGTAACTCCAATAGTTGCATTAAAATCCCATATAGATAAAAACAATGAATGAATGTTTATATTTTTTTTCCTACAACTATAATTCGCAAAGAGCTCGTTATTCTAAAATTCAGTTACAAGGAGATAGTTCACTTTTACAATGAACGACACATATGCAAACTTGACATTTGCATGTGTCATTTTTGTCTCTGAGATTAAAAAACAGACTTTAGTGTTGTATATGTGTTTTTTCCTTCGACGATACGTTCGATCTAGTGGCTAGTAACCCTAGCTGTTAGCCAAACGGTCGCGGGTTCGAATCCCGCTAGGGGCAAATGTTTATAATATGTATGTTAATATTTTGCCTTTGTACCTGAGTCATTGAAGTTTGTATTTATAATATGTATGTATGTATAATAATACTAGGATGGCCTCGCAAACGTTGTATTGCAAAAAAAAATATTTTGCGGTATAAAAAATAGTTTACAACCTATTCTCAGACCTACTGAATGAATATACACAAAAAAATTCATAAAAATCCATCAAGCCGTTGGACGAGAATTTTATATATGTGTTATTATAAGATATTTCTTACATTATTAAGTATTGAAATTTCATGTAGGTACACATATTGGTTTTTTCAACGAACTGTCTGAATTTTTTAGAAGTAACTCAAAATGCAACATTACGTTATTTTTTTAACGTTTTTTTAGATTATTAAACTTATAAAAATCAATTGCAACAAATAAAAGTAGAGAATACTTTTGTAATTGCGATATTTTTTTAAACAAATTAGCAGTTATTATAGGTAATATTTAATCGGTAAACAGTTGGGAATTTCGGGGGATCTTCCTATAAATTTAATAATTACATACATATTAAAGTCTAGACAAGAACTAAGATACAATAAAATGTTGCTGCCAAAAATGGCTCATGCCAAAAGTGTTGGCAGCTCAAAACCTAGAGTTTCATTGTTGTATAATATATTTGATTTGTTCAATCTTACATAACATACGCGTTTTCACGAACGTCTTTGCTCGCATGACGCTTGACAATTTGATATCTCACGATTTGACATGTAAAGGTCAGTTCATGCATACATTTAAAAAAAAAAAAACAGCTGTTTAAAAAACGCACACCTACTTTTATTTACGCCGATGTGAAAGCGCCTTAACCCAATTCCGGCACAGATTATAGTGTAGTCAATTTGGCCAATTGGATTTTGGCCAACAGTTCTTGTTATAAGTTAAAGTTTACGAGGACCGTTGTTTTTAAAGGTTTTCATGCGTTTTCTCACTAACGCCCGATAAAAACGGGGTGCTATAAGTGCTATATAAGATATTGTTAGTGTTTTCTATTTATGTCGACAGAAGTATAGTATGAAGTACTCTGTTACGTTACAATATAAAGTACTCTGTGGCATGATATTAAAAGGTAATCGGACAGTTTAACACATTCATTGCCGCATCAAAAATTTCAAGTCTCACATGAATGGCCAGCGGTATAATATGTTCAACTCGTGTGGTGAGTCGTTGGCCGTACGAATGAGGAGAATAGACTCGTGACGCGAGTCCACGGTTTTTGAATTGCATATCTCCACATTTCAAGGTGATTTTTGAAGAAAAACCGATAAATAGTTTGGACTCACGTAGAGAGCACGCGATTTTAGTAAACTCGCCATGCGAGTCCTTGGCAACGAACGCATCCGTGAAGGGAGGTCGTTGTCGTATGTCCGCGCTCCTTATAGTATAGTTGGAATTGTAATTCTGATATATCGGTAGGACATTAAAAGTATTGGGACTAAACATAAAGTGGTTTTAATTAATGTACTCGAAGTATAGAGTGATAATATTATACTTCCTACTGTGGTCGGCAACGCACTCGCAGCTCCTGTCGGGTTGCTTGTGTTTATAGGCGACGGTAGCCACCTATACAATGAAGTGTACCGTCGGCCTGTCCGTCGACTATAACATGAAAAAAAAAAACGCCTAAAGTGAAACTAATTTTACTTTTCTTTGTTGCAGGGGAACGGTTACAACAAGACGGGTTAAGATGAATTTTGATGACATTCAACTCTTGAGTAGGCGGTGAATGCACCAGTAAGGCCAAGCAGTGTTTATCGTATTTTTCGCAAAAATTAATACAAATTTACCGCCTCTGTAAAAAAAAAAAATACCTAATGAAAACACAGCCTAAGACATAGTACCTAATATGTCACTCAAGTTTTTCCTCAATGTGTTAAATTTCAAATGAATAAAATAAACTGTTTCTATTTAGAAGTTCTGATGTAATGTGTAATTCTTAATTGTCTCTAAATGTCCTTTTAGGATATCGTTAAGGTATTTTAGTAACAGACGCCCCTTTTGGCAAAGTTCACATAAAACGCGCGTTTTAAAAACGCTATCTATGTATATGGCGCTTTAATGAATAATTATGTTCCTTATTTGTTGCCTTTCTAGATTGCGTATTCATTTGGCATTATGTTTGTTCAATTTTAAACCCTATTTATATACCCATAATATAAAAAATCGAGTGAAACGACAGACTGTCACTTGACGCAGATCTGCGTCAATAACAGACGAGAAAATCAATGTATGTACTACAACTATAGATTTCGCAACATTATGGAACATTTAAAAGTGACATATGCGTAGAGCATCAACTGTCATCTGTCATTGAAAACCAACCAAACGTCTGTCGTTTAAAGAAAATGTGACTTTACGTCAACGCATTGGAGTTTAAAATGAATAGCAGAAGTTGGTCGTTACTACCTTAAATGGTAAACCATTGACTCCGCCATGATTCCGTTTCAGGCGTACTTTTTATGTGCCGCTTTGGCACTTGTCACGCAAATTACATAGTTGTAGTACTTCGATTGTTTTAAAGTATGTTTTACTTACTGTATGCGAAATAAGAGATGTCGAATGTTATAAATGCTTTTATTTATACCTGTTTCAAAGTAATTATATTTATTTATATCATTCCAAACAATTTGTAAATAATAATAAAATATTTATATAAACTAATAATGTGTAAAAATTGTGTAGATATTTAATTTCAATAAATTTAGCTAAAATGTCTAGTTTGTGTTTTATTTTGTGTGATTGAACTGTTTGACAAATATCTATACTAATATCTCGATCTCTACATATTATGAATTGCTGGAGTCGCTGGCCGCGTCTGTCCGTTTGTAAACCCCGACGCCCACCGCAAATACGGGGTGTTATAAGTTTACAGTGTGTGTTGTGGTATCTGTGGCATCGTAGCTCCCAAATGGATGGAACGTTTTTTATGGCTAATAAGTATAGCTTGTCTTTTACTCTTATACTAGTAATACTTATAATACTGGGCCCGTATTCTCTATGTGTGGTTTTGCTGTGGTTATCGACTCGATGCTGTTATAGACTTGACAATAATTGTCTACTTTGGTATTCACTAAGAACATGTCAAAATGTCTACGACGTTTTTTCCGAAGTTATGTACTATCGCGGTCAATAGAGAAGACTCACTTTTCATACAAATTTGTCTAACGTGAATTATATTTGTTTTATTTTACCTCTCTATACTCCTAATATCATGGAGCTAAGAACTAAGAGTTCAGCACGTATTCTTAGCTTCATGCCTAATATCACCTAATATGTATAAGACGAGGTTGTCATAGTAACGTAAATGTTATAATACGAGTAGGTATTTGAAGTAGGAACAAAGATAAATACAAAATGTGCACACGAAATTGTTCCTTACGGTGGGACTGCTCCCTTGACCGCGATAGTACATGTCGATGAAGTTATTGGCGCGTTATTGTGTGGTTTTTAGTTTGACAAAGTATTTTTTCCAATTTTGTCGACATTGAAGTGGATACGTTTTAAAAACCACAAATAGAGAATAGGCCCGCTGGTTTGAAAAAGTCAGAATTTGACTCTGCTTCTTATCTATCCATAATATCTATGTGTATTATCAATACTAATAATAAATGTGTAAGGGTTGGTGATGGAGTAAGTTACTTTGTTTTCAGAGATATCGTGTTTATAGGCTCTATACATGATACTGAAACAAATTGACCATTTTTACAATTTTTTTCTGTAAGTATGTATGTTCCTCCATAACTCTTAAACGAATCAACTGATTTTCATGAAACTTGGTAGATAAACCATTAGACGTACAGGACACAAGATAGGCTACTTTGTTTTTCTTTTTTAACGCGGACGAAGTGGCGGGCGCCAGCTAGTCATTCATATATCGCTGCTTAAAAACTAAAGGGCCATAAAACAAAAATATCCAAAGATATTTTTATTGCAAAAATACAATCACAATCCTTCACATTGTATGTTGCAAAAAGACTTATGGTTGTTTTATTCAATATTTAGTCTATTTTTTATATTCAAAAGTAACTTATATGCTTATATCTCCTCTATTATTCAGTTTATTATAAAAGTACTTTACAACAATTAATGCTATTTAAAAATACGCTTCTAACGATGAATAATATAAAATATTTAATGTTACTTAAAAAAAACGATGTATAATATGCATATATTTGATTTATATCTAATACGAAAAAAATATACAAAAAATAATTTCATTTTTTTTAAATTAGCTCTCCTGTAAAAAGTGTAATTTTGATTTGTGTCCCTTTAGTTTTTAAGCAGCGATATTTTATATCGTAATGTGTTTACTCGTGATAAGCATGCGTATTTCAATGTTAAATATCCAAAGATCTATCTTCTTCCGGTTTTTGTTCGATGTCAAGTACAAATAGCGATCGAAATAGTAGCATAGGTTATTTAAAGTTACATAAGAAAGGACAGAATCAAAATGCTGTCCCATATTAGAGGAGCGCATGCGTGAGTGTTGGCTTCCCGCCAAAAATTCTACGTTCGAACCCAGAGATCTTAAGTAGTGCAAGGTTGGCCAACATAACAATTCAAATTGGAATATAGATATTTTAAAAATAAAAGGAGGTTATGTAATTTACGGGTGTGTTGTAAACTTTTTTCTAATCGTCAAAGACAAAGGTCGATAGACGTAAGAAGTGTAATTTTCTTTTGTAGAATCGATTTCATATACATATAAGCTTGGGAAAATTACATATACATATAAGAAAATTTATGGGAGTAAAATCAAATGTCACACGTTATACATATACAATAATCTAAAATCTTTGTAAGCTTCAATACATCGCTGCTTAAATTCAAAAGTTACCACAAATCAAAATTATACCTTTGTCAATTTTTTTCTTATTAGATATATATCAAATGTATTCATATTATTATACATCTTTAGAAGCGTATTTTTAAGTAGAATTAAATGTTTTAAGTAATTTTATAATAAAATGAATACTAGAGGAGATATAAGCATATACTTAAGTACTTTTGAAGATAAAATATTTCAAAATATACTAAATATGGAATAATACAAGGATAATGAAGGATTGTGATTGTATTTTAAATTTGGATTTTGAATTTAAGCAGCGAAATAAGTAATATATTGTATGTATTTATTAAATTATTTATTTATCGTTCGTAAGGAGTAATATCAATTTCTATATTCTAGCTAGACGTCGATCTATCGGATATCGATAGCAGAAATCTATCGACGTGCTATGGCGTTGCTTGTGTTATAGGCGACGGTAGCCACCTACCATCAAGTGGACCGTCAGCCTGTCTGTCGACCTTTAACATAAAAAAAACGAACACAAATTTTTCGGCGATTCCTACTTAGGAATTTACGCAGTAGATAATGCCACGTCTCTAAAACGTGGTTCGCTGTTATCACTTAAATGATTCAACTATAATACTTTACAGATAACCCAAACACATATCAAAAATTAATTAAAAATATCCCTTGACATCCGAAATATATCTAGAAAAATAATGTCTAAAATAGATTAACTAGCGACCGTCCCCTGGCTTTGCACAAATGCAATTTTTTCTGCAAATTAAACACATAAACATTCCACGTTGAAACCTCTTTCTATTATTAAAAACTGTATTAAAATCTGTTGGGTAGTTTAAAAGAAATTAGCGGAGAAACAGAGAGACGCGGATAGCGACTTCGCTTTGTACCCCGGCTTCGCATGGATGCATTTTTTTCTGCAAATTAAATACACAAACGGTATTTTTATCGCTCTCTTTCTATTAGTAAAAACCGTATTAAAATCTGTTGGGTAGTTTAGAAGGAAGTTAGTGAAGAAACAGCCAGAAGCGACAGTGCATAGATGTATGTTAAAAATCACATAGATAATGCGAAAACGACGTCGGTGGCAGACTGGCTGAGAGATAATGTCGCGATAAAATAGTTTTCAATAATAATTATTATCACTGCGAGATAATAAATGCCTTTTATTGTGTTACATTAACCTAAATAATAAAATTTTATTTTCCGCATTGCACCATTTTCGCAGGTATACGTAACTGCTCTGTGGTTTGAGCGCCTTTTTTGACAGTTTACGTAAAAAACAATCTCTTCTCTGACGTAATGAATACGGGACTCGGATTCGAGAGATTGCAACAGACCATAAAATTCCAAAAAAATAATTGGGAGATTGCGAAATAACTATAATTTTTTAAAAGTTCACATAACTTTTGTTTTATGTTAAGGTCGCCACACAGGCTAACGGTCCACTTGATGGTAGATGGCAACAGTCGCCTATATAACTACTACTAATTACATACTTATATTATATAGTCTTTATATATAACAAGAAACGCCACAAGTTTAGCAAGTGTGCTGTGCTGCTGACTATAGTAGCGTTAAGGATAAGGGATGATAAGAAAGGAATAGGGAAATGGGCTCTGGCATCCCTTACTCACTCACCGAAAGTATGCTGTTATTTCAGTGGTCTTCTGTAAGGGGTGGTTACTGTCACAACACTGTCCAAATGATTGTGAAACACAATGTGCTCTGCCCATCGATGTACTCTGCCACTACTTGAACTACTTACTGATAGATAGATTATTATATTTTATACTTATTTTATAATATTGAATTTTGCTGATGTTTAAAACGTATGGGGACTGCGACCGCGTTATAAAGTTGTTTTACTCGTAGTTACATGGAACACTACACCTCATCAGGGATGTTATTACTCTGATAAAACTCTTATAAAATTTATGTAAGTAGGTACCAACATGGTTATCAGGAAAGTGCATATTTCTTATTAAAGTAGGTGACGGGGACAAATCGAGTAGGAAGTACAGTCGGGGTAAGAAAAGGTTCGTCACTTTAAAGTCCATTTGTTTGCACCGGGGCAATTATCAATCAATGTCTGCTTAGTGCATTATGTAATTTCAAAAGGTACTAAGAGTATACGACTTGAAAGGAATAAATTTGAAAACTGACGAACCCCGACTGTACATTGACAAGACTTTGAAGCCTGTCTGTCGACCTTAACTTTAAGATAAAAGTACCAGGTTTGAAGACTAGTAGGTATTGGATACTAAGCCCTCGAAAAGTCTGAAGCAAGATCTGTCTTTCATCGCCCTCAACTTCATGTCAAATTGTACCTCGGTTCTACTTTAGATACAATGCTCCTCACAAAATAAGATAGGTATTAAATCAGTTTTTCTACATCCTTACATATTATAAGTACTCCGCCGCATCTGTCTGTCTGTTCGCGATAAACTCAAAAACTACTGCACCAATTTTCACGCTTTTTTCACCAATGGATAGAGTGGTTCTCGAGGAATTTTTTAGTATATAATTTACAAAGTTACGCGGGCGAAGTCGCGGGCAGCAGCTAGTGGGATAATTTTAAATGACAATATGTTTAAATGGGGCACAGACAAATGGGATTACAGTATATTCTCATTCAATCGATACATTGCACACCGAAGGTCACGACCTAACACGCGAATAATAGGTATATATCTATACCTACTTTTCTCATACTAAGTACCTACCGACATAAAATGGGTTTGAATCAAAATGCTATTTTCATCGTGACTCACGCTATTACACTTTCATTATAGGTTTTTGAAGTGTAACATTAGGCGAGTTGGGCATTTTGAGGTGGGTAAAAACTATTGAACTCGCGATTTGTTACTGTAACCGTGTAACCGATTAATTTAAAAAAATTACAATTTTTGAGATGGAAAAAACCATTGAACTCGCGACTGTTACCGTGTAACCGACTAAGTAATCTGTATATTTTCAGATTGTAATATAGTTATGTTTAAAATATTTCCTGACGATTCAAAAAATAAACATATGTAATTGTTGAAGTTTTAACTTCTGTCGGCACTCTCGAAGTGCTTCTTTTTTTAGTGGTAGCAGGGTATAATCAATGCCAGGTACAAAGCAGTTTTAAATTGGGCAGCCTGTCCTGTCAATTTAAGTTATAGTCGGCAGCACTTGTGGCGTTGCTTGTCTTATTTTTGGTCGCTAAATTAATGTAAATCATGTAATTAATTAATTAGTTAATTATTATCTAAATACTTTAAAATGTAAATAGTTTAATTTATGTTATTTTTTAATGTTTTATTTTGTATGGACTAATTTGTCTGAAATAAAAATTATTATTATTATTATTATTATAGGAGACGGTAACCACCTACCATCAAGTGGTCCGTCAGCCTGTCTATCGAACATTTCATTAAAAAAAAGTTACAAACTCATGCAGAACTATCTGTATTTTGAATGTAGAAAATACATTATTATGGGTTGTCCCTTCAAACTATTTATAAATAGGTAGGTCATTGTTAGAATTCTCGTAACGAAGGAATCAGCTGACGCCTCATTGAAAGTTCTGGCGATGAAATATAAAAATTATTTTTATATTTTGTTGTTTGTTGCAAAGAATCATAATATATGAAGTGTACACTGCCAGCAGGTAAAATAACTTCTTGCTGCGAAAAGATACACAATAGGTTTTTTTTTTTTTTTCAAAAGCAGGTAATTTTTTTTGTCGCTCTCACAAATATCTAATAATATCTATGCTCAAGGCTGACTCGAGCAAAATGCAAGTTCAATGTCAAGGATAATAATATCCTCGACATCGGAGAAAGGTATGTTTTATTTATTAACTAGCTGGCGCCCGCGACGAAAAAGAAAAAGTAGCCACAGGATAGGCTAATCTTTTCTTTTTCAACGCGGAAGAAGTCGCGGGCGCCAGCTAGTTTTATAATAATACTAGCGTTTAAGAGTTATGGTGGAACATACATACTTACATACATACAGAAAAAAATTGTAAAAATGGTCAATTTAGTACCATGTATAGAGCCTATAAACACGATATCTCTGAAAACAAAGTAACTTACTCCATGACCAACCAACCCTTACAGATTTATTATTAGTATTGATTAGATAAAGGTTTGGATTATACATCGATGTATGCACCCACCTACTTTGGTGCTGCTCATTCAAAACTCAGACCTATTATGGTTTACCATGTAACCATTCATATATAAAGCAGTAGGCAATCTGTACTACGTTTTGCAATTTTCACAGTAGCTGTTGCCCGCGACTTCGCCCGCGTAACTTTATGAAATATGAAGGCTAAAACCTTTCTCGATAAATGGACCATCCAACACAAAAATAATTTTTAAATTCGAACCACTAGTTCGCGTTCAACCAAACTCTTCAGATTTATAATATTAGTATAGAGTTAGTGTGCTTCATTGGTATATTTTTTAATATTATAGATTTAACAAGACGAAAGCTAGACGTATTAATCCATGTTTTTTTTATGTAAATATCATCGGACAGGCAGACGGTCTTCTTGATGGTAAGTGGCTACTACAGGTGCTGCAAACGAGCCGCCGAGTGAGATTGTATGTAGTTTTAGACATTCAAAAAGAGAAATTTTATGTTCCAATTTTGAAATAAAATATTTTGAATTTAGGATAATTTATTAGAGTTTTCCCCTATTCAGCTCCTGTCACTCGAAAAATTCATATATCCTCTTAATTAGTTAATCAATGATTAGCTTGTTATATCACTGCTCTATTTTTTACTGTGTTCTTAAGCCAATCGTCTCTGGTTCGCGCCAGTTATGCATTCAGTGACTCGTATTTCGTAATAAAGCAATTTGTTATTTGATGCATTTAGGTACTTTATATACTGAGCTGAGTACGACACTTACTGGTATTTCAAACAATATAAATTTACTTTAGCAGTACCTACCTAATTTAGTTATCACTACATATTATAAAACAAAGTTCTCCGCCCTTCCTCCGCCGCTGTCTGTCTGTTCCCGATAAACTCAAAAACTACTAAACCTATTTTAATGCTGTTTTCACAAATGGATAGAGTGGTTCTCGAGGAAGGTTTTAGTATATAATTTAAAAAGTTACACAGGCGAAGTCGCGGGCAGCAGCTAGATTGGTTATAATTACTGAAAATTAAATAAGAAGGGAAGTGTGTAGGTATACAGTCGGCGTAAGAAAAGGTTCAACTTCATGTCAACTTTAGCTAAGTCGACATTTGCTTGCACACAATAATTGTCAGTCATGCCAAAATTTCATTTCAAACATATATGTCATTTGTCTGCTTAGTACTTTAGTTTCAAAATGACCATCGATCGACCTACCATCGATGATACCTACTTAAAAGTCTGACCTACGATTTGATAAAAGGAATGAACTTGAAAACTGACGAAGGTTTTCGTACCCTGACTTTACTTTACCTAGGTACCAATAAGTTGCTGCCAAAAGTAACATGGGTTATAGAAACAAAGAAATCAATCAATGAATTATCTTTTTTATCCTCAATTCATTTCTAACCTTTAAATTTTATTCGTCGTCTTGTTACTAGGCAGGCAAAGGTAGAAGAATCGATAGTAACGCCCTGACGACTGACGAGGATTATTACATAAGGCAAGGCTATTAAAGTACCTCTACCGGCGTATTATGAACTCTACATTTTTGTCGGCATATTACAATTTATTGAAGTTAGGTACTTACAGGTTATGACATAGGCAATGACGTCATCGGTCATAACCGTGACGTGTAAGTTGTAATGTCACCACTTTGGTTATAATAATATATTACCTACTATTATATTTTTAGTTTAGGTTAACCTCAGGTTAACCTAAATATATTTTCTATCCTTATAATTCATCGAATTAATGTTATAATTGTATAAGGATTACATGTTTGCCACCTATGAACTCCTAAACTACTCTACTGAACCGAAATTTGATAAAACTTCGTAACTATGTTTAATTTGGTCCAACTTAAAGGGTGGGATAGTTTTTATTTTGAACCCGGGCGAAGCCGGAAGCGTTAAGCTAGTATTTATATATAGGTACTTTTAGGTTATTAATCATTCAATAATAGTATCTATTCAATTTGCTACAGCATAGGTACTTTACAATTTCTATAGGTACTTTAAAATGTGAGATTGATTTTGTACAAATAAGATAATGTCAGAGATAATTACTTTTTAATTGTACTTTTATGTATTAGGTATATATTATTATACTAACGATTAATTTAGTGTTGATTTCATTTAATCAAATGTCTTGATGGTTCAAAGTAATTGAAAATATTGAAATTTTTCTGGGAAATACATATGTACTTACATTTTTAATTTATTTTTCCTGTTCATTAGGTTTTTAATAGAATTAGTTAGGTACATATTTTTTATGAAACTTAATATGTATTACTTATTATTCTTTCTATCAATAGTTTTAGAAATCATGGATGATAGAAGAACATTTTTTTTCTCTATATACCTAGACTAGAGATGCAAGTAGAGTTTTACTAACTTACTAAAAACTTTCGTTTCTTATAGAAATTTCAAAAAATTAAGATGTCCTATGTGTCTGCTCAGAATCCAGATCATTTATACTGTAAATAATTTTTTTTTAGAAAATATAGATGGCTGGCTACTTCTGACCGGACCTATTAGAAAATTATGGCGGAGGCCTATATCCAGTAGCGGACTTCCTGCGGCTGATCAACGTTCCTTTTGTTATGTTATCTATGGTACCCACCATCCCCTGTAATAACTTGAATCACTATCCATAGAGTACTGTATACCTGATAGGATAAAGAACATAGAAGGATAGGGTTCCTAATATATCAACAATGTTTTTAAAACCAAAATAGTGTGAATTCATGTCTAATCATGTGGATTACCAATTGCTGTTGTAACAAATAAATTTAAAATTAGATAATAAATGATTAAAAAAGAAACAAGCGATTTTTTATTTTATTTAACATTTTTATTGGCTCGATTCCGGTGAAGTTTTCATAGTGGAAAACTCACTTCCGAGGTACATTCTTGTTAACAAGGCAGGCTTAGCATACACATGCAGTCTAAGTTAACAATTCTTAAATAGTAGGATTCAATAAGGTTTGAATTTAACACAAGGTACTACTTTTCACTAAAAGGTAGGTCACCAAGCACACAGGAAACAACCACATTGTTACATAACAGCTTTCATAATCACATGATTGTAGTAAATTCACAGCTATTTTGATGTGAGCATTATTACATAAGACAGATGAAACACGGTACAAGGTCCACACCTTTTTTTTTTTTTTCATTTTCTTTACTAAATTAATTATAGTATAGAAGTACATTATCTTTGGGTGTACTCTACACAACCTTAGCCTCAATATTCAAGTGACATGTTGCATAATACTGGCTTGAAATAAAATTTACACAGAACAGAAATTATGGGATTTTATAATTGGAACACAATTATAAAATTATTGCTCCATTACTGACTTGAATATGGCAGACTAAAAAATATTCAATTAAAAATGGAATATTTAATAATTTTCAATATAAGACACAGGCTAAACATTTTAGATTGTCATTTGAACAAAAAGAACCACACTACACTTTCCTGTTAGTTAAAATATAGAGCTAAATTCAAAGTAGCGTGATTATGTAATATTTTTTCTTTATAACCTTAATAAAACAAATTTATAGGGAGATTGATTGACAACTCTTTATTTAACTAATAATAAGTTACTAGGGTCATTCCCACCTCTAATAATACATGATTTCAGCCCAACCGCTATGTGTGGTGATTAGATCACAATTTAAAGTATGGTAATCATTCTTACATAACACTTAGAGGAGCTTCTTGATTTCATCGTATAACACAAGCACGAAAGCACCACCCGTGCCTCTGAGTACGTTGGAGAAAGCACCCTTGAAGAAGGCAGTCGGGCCCTCCGTTTTAGCGATGGTGGCCCAGCAGTGGATTGTGTTCTTGTATAAGATATCAGCCTTGGCACGGCCGGACTGCATCATCATGCGTCTACGGACTGTGTCGAATGGATAGGACATGATACCGGCGATTGTGGTCACGGTTTGAGCGATGGCCCAGCTGATGACGAGCGGTGTGTTCTTGGGGTCGGGCAACATGCCGCGAGCCGTGTCGTAGAATCCGAAGTATGAGGCACGGTAGATGATGATGCCCTGGACTGATACACCGAATCCTCTGTAGAGACCGATCAGGCCATCTGACTTGAAGGTCTTGCTGAGGCAGTGTCCTAGACCGCTGAATTCGCGCTGGCCATCACCTTTGCCTACGTCTGCGGCAAGACGGGTACGAGCGAAATCTAGGGGGTACACGAAGCATAGGGAGGTAGCGCCGGCGGCACCACCGGAAGCCAAGTTACCAGCAAAGTAACGCCAGAATTGGGTGTTCTTGTCCACACCACTCAAGAACATCTGCTTGTATTTGTCCTTGAAAGCGAAGTTGAGCGCCTGGGTTGGGAAGTACCTGATGACATTGGCGAGGTTACCGCGCCAGAATGAAAGCATACCCTGCTCCTTAGGAATGCGGATGAAAGCATCTATGATACCTTTGTAGCGCTGGTCCGCCGCGATTTGCTTGCTTACGTGTTGTACTTGAAGCAGCAACTTGACACGTTCGATGGGCGCTACCACTGTCTTGGAGACAGCGGCGGACACGCCGCCAGCGATGAAGTCCTTAGCGAACGCGACCGGATCGGTGAGGTTCGACATTTTGTTCTATGGTGGGCTCTTCACGGGAACGGGCGACGAGGTGGTTTTAGGGCACACACGGAATGGAAAACCACGAAATACGAACTCCCGAATTTATATTCAGGAGATTTGGAGTAATTTCGTGATCACGGGAGCACAGGGATAAGTGTGTGCCTTTTTAGAAATTCGATCGATCACGTTCTGTCGTAGTTCTGTACAGAGGCGCGGCGCAAAAGAAGGAGGAAGGGGCCAATTGCTGCCAACCTAACGGTAAATTACCACGAGGTCAGTGTTCCCACAACAAAAATCAAATTTACGCTACTTTTATACTATTACTAGTCAAGTATAAAATTTAAAACATTAGAAATATTTAAGCTCTTCCTCTCTATTTTCTTACACATTCAAGTATTGATTACATCATATAAAAATAAAGGTCTTACATTGACAAATTTCTTACATTGCAATGGAAAAAATATAACAACAGTAGTAATTCAAAGAAATATACTTATAACTATTTCGGTATAATATATGTATGTAGATTACTAGTTTTAATTTACATTACATACTGAATTTTAATTCAAAGAAATCGAAACTTTTTCCTAAAACACGGTTTATTTTTTTAGCAACAGCAACACCGGCGTGACGCACGCTTTAACGTTTTGTTTTTCCATGGTTTTAACATTAGCACATATTAATAATTTTAATATTTATAGAAACGTAGTTTTTATAAGCATATTAAATTTGTTATATTATTAAATTATAATGCGTAAGCAAAATAATTTATATTAACAATGGATAAATTACATAAGAAAGTTAAAACAATCAATAGCATTCTATCACTTATTATAGATACTTATATCATAGACTCCATCTTATAGACTCAAATAAGACCTCCACCAAACTTTTCAAAGACCCTATCTTTTCATTGCCCTTGCGCCTTGACCACAAACTAAATAGTAGATACTAATGTAGCCTTTAATGCCAATTATTTTTCTGAGAATGAAATATTCTCAGAAAAATAATTGGCATTCATTACATAGAAAGAACAGTGCATTGCATGTAGTAATAATTTATCTGAGATATCGTTTTAATTTATTGCCATTTATTGATAACAGAAAACCCATCTTTATAGTTTATGATCATATGAATGATCATCAGAAATATGCATTTGTTTTCAGGCAACTTAAGGAATAGGCGAAGACAAGACATAATACATAATCATTGCGAATACTAGCTAGAGCAATATAGACAAATGGTGTCGAAGCGAGCGAAGAAGAGCATAAAGTAGATATAGATTATAAAAGCCTCGCCAACATCTCTAGAGTACTCTCTAGAATAGTTATATATTATTATTATGTGTAATTATTTTTAGTTATAGTAATTATGTCAATCTGTTAACGTGCATTTTCTCTTTTTGGTCGAGGGACGCCGGACAAAGAGTATATACAACTAACACATAGTGTACACAAACTAAATCTTATCTTTATCTTATCCTGTTGCTCTGTGGTATTATTAAATTGATTGACGACTGACGTTGACGTAACTGTCTCAGCTCAGGAGAAATCTCACGAATCTTGCAATTTGCTTGCAATTATTGGAATATTGGAAACTTGTAATTTTCTTTTTTCGTGTTTTTCACTCTCTACAGTGACTATTTGCTAAGTGGTTCTTTTCTTTAATATTATTATATTATTCATTTAATCTGTGCTGATTTTCTTAGACTTACATTATATTTATTTTTCTAAATAAAACAGTTATTAATTTGAATGGAATACAAATTCAATACAATGCAGATGGGCAGAATGAGTTCGCCATCTGTAAATGTGGAGGACGAAGGTGGTGCTGGACATGTGTTGAGCGATTTTCTTTTGCAACTTGAGAATTACTCCCCATCAGTACCCGATTCTGTGGTTGCACATTATTTAAATATGGCCGGTTTCGAGTCACAAGATCCAAGGTAATTTCATATTTGTTTTTATGTTTTGTAATGTTAACCCATTCATTGTCAAGGACTCGCCTGGCGAGTTCACTAAAATCGCATACTGGGGGCTTTGAACTCGCTACGTGAGTCCAAAATATTCTTCAAAAATACTAGGAATTAATGTAAAACACAACTTATTCATTCAGAAACCACCTTGAAATGTGGAGATATGCAATTCAAAAGTCGCGTCGCGAGTTTATTCTCCTCATTCGTATGGCCGACGACTCATTATACGAGTTCAATATATTATACCACTGGCCATTCATATGAGACTTGAAATTTTTGTTGCGGCAATGAATGTATTAAGGTCGACAGAAAGTCATCGCCATCGCCAATAAGGGAAATTAAGGTTGAGGAATTAGGAAGTAGATTGTCATAGGTTTGTTTGATTATACTAGCTGGTGCCCGTGACTTCGCCCGCATTGAATTATGATATGGAAACCTTTCTCATTTAACGCTTCACTTGCTCCTTGAAACACAAAAGCAGAAATGCTGTTATTTTGCAGAGGTCTTCGGTGAGGGGGTGATTGCTGCCCTCATTCGTAGAAAAATCCAGAATTTTGAATGGATGGTTCTATACTACATATAAGACTAACACAGAAAAACATTTTTGTCTCATGAATTATATAAATCTTATTATTTTTTGTTTATTGAAAACTCCCACTGCTCTTTCAGGCTCATCAGACTCATAGCGCTCGCATCGCAGAAGTTCCTCTCTGATATTGCAAATGATGCGTTGCAACATTGCAAGATGCGAACGTCAACTCAAATAACTCAAAACTCGAAGAACCAAAAAGGCTCCAAAGAGAAAAAGTATGTGATGACAATGGAAGATTTAGTTCCCGCTCTGCAGGAGTATGGTATCACGGCTAGAAAACCTCATTATTTTGTATAATATCACTCTGTTTTTTAATATGTAGAGGAAAATATTATATTAAAACATATTTTCTGCTTAAAATATTAGTTGGCCTAGTGGAGCTAATATAAATCTAAATGTAAGGTATACATTAATAAATAATTTTATTTATTAAAAGATCTAAAGTAAGGGCACAGAGACAATGCAAACAATAGCATACTGAGTTTTACAATGTCAAGTGATTACATATCTCTGTCATTTTTGCTCTCACGTAAAAATGTGAGAAGCTTCTGGTGCTATCCGTTTCAAGGTACACGAAAACTATCTTGACAACTATTATATAAATTTTTGGAATCCTTTTTGGAATAATCAATACTAATAATAAATCTGTAAGGGTCAGTCATGGAGTAATTTACTTTGTTTTCAGAGATATCGTGTTTATAGGCTCTATACATGATACTGAAACTAAATTGACCATTTTTACAATTTTTCTCTGTATGTATGTATGTACTATCGCGGTCAATGGAGCAGACCCATACAAATTGGTCTAACGTTGAATTGAGGTTGTCATAGTTATAATGTTATAATACGAAATACGAGTAGGTATTTGAAGTAGGAACAAAGATAAATACAAAATGTGCACACGAAATTGTTCCTTACGGTGGGACTGCTCCCTTGACCGCGATAGTATGTAAGTATGTATGTTCCTCCATAACTCTTAAACGAATCAACTGATTTTCATGAAACTTGGTAGATAAACATTTAGACATACGGGACACAAGATAGGCTACTTTTTCTTTTTCAACGCGGACGAAGTCGCGGGCGCCAGCTAGTTATTTATAAATTTACCACTTGATGGTAGGGTGGCTATCGTCGCCTATAACACAAACAACGTCACAGCTAAGGGGGGCCTTCAAGTATTACGTAACGCAATATGGGGGAGGGGGGGGGGGAGTCTTGTAAAACGTTACGATGCGTTACAGGGGCGGGAGAGGAATCCCTCTAGTGCTGGGATGGCAAACCAGTGGCACGCGACACAATACTTTGAACTCGCCACGGATCTAAACAGTTGCATTTTAATTAAAAATAACAAACTTCATTCTTTCAAATATCATGCAAAGTCAAAATTATTTGATGGCACTGCACGTTTAAGACCTCATTGAACATTTTTTTAGAAAAGGCACATTAATTCATAAAGGTTCGCCACCCTTGCTCTAGTATGTCATTTTTATTTTGTTCTCCCAAGTTGACAACCCTTATCGTTGGAAAAAATGGTCACTTGGTAAACTTGGCCCTAAACGTAACGTAGGGAGCGTACAGAAAAACGTTCGGCGCGTTACAGGGGGGGGGGGGGTGTCAAAAATCTTCAAAAATTACATTACGTAATACTTAAACGCCCACTAATATGGATGTAATATCTAAATTAAATGATTATTATTACTATTACGAATGGCACTAGATAAAATATGTGCTAATAATAAATGTACTACATACTAGAGTACACTAGCCGGTGCCAGCAACTTCATCCTCATTGAAAAATAAAAAATATAATGGCTCACAAAATGTATGAGCATTATAAATTTAGCAGGACGATATTAGCCACTGAAAGTTTGTTTAAATTCTTTGCAATGTCTCTGTGGCCTTACTTTAGTAGCTAATCGACCTTTTGTATAATTGTCATTTAACTAACTGTGAATATGAATTAATATAAGATGTCATTTTATATTAACTTTTTTTTCATTGTAAACTAAAAATATGTGATTTTGACTGATGTTTAAGCGGGGTTGACACGGTACTACTTGGATTTCTACTCGTAGTGTGTAAACGAGGGATCCGAGTTCACTCGGATGACAGCGTCCGATCAGAGTGGACTCGGACCGTGCTCTATTTGTACGAGCTGACTCGGATCAAATATTAAGAACAAAATGGCGTAAAATGAAATTTTAGATGCGTTTGAAGTGAAAAAAAAGTGGAAAGAGCGCGATATGCTCAGATTTGTGGAATTATATGAAGTTTTGTAGAACATACGGCTGCAAAACTATAAAAATAAATCATAAATTAGCATATGTGCCACTATTTCTATACCTCGCAGCAGCAGATCAGTCGTCATTTTGCAAATCTAGACCAACTTAACTAAAGACAAACGTTGAACTCGTATGGTGGGAACTCCTATACGAGTACACTATAGGAGTACACTCCTATACGAGCTGACTCGTACGAGTGCGCTCGTACCGTGTCAACCCCGCTTTAGTGAGAGAACTTCATCGTCATTAGGTTTCTCCGAAGGTGCTCACCACCAAACATAGTCTTTTGTCCTTAACAAATGGATTAAAGTCTGTAAGCCTGTTACTAAAGTCCAAAATTGTTCATTAAAGATAATGTTTTTCTAAGAAATGCTAATATTTGTAGACATAAAAAATATATAATTGTGATTATTGATCACAAATATTATTCACAGGATATCACCTGTGAAAAAACAGTTTTTGTTTCACTCGATATAATAAGTAACCTCTAACGCAGGATTTCAAACAAATTTTGCTCTTATTTTTTTGTATGAAACTTTACAAAAAAAAATTACTAGCTTGAGTTTTGAGTTGTACTATAAATATTTTATAATTATAAATAAATCAATAAAATAAGCCTATGAGTTTGAATGAGAACGGTGTGAAGAGGGAACGGCTTTAGCTAATTGAAAAAAAAAAAATGGATTTGGCTGTTTCAAAATAGATACAGTTGACAGTTTTTTCAGCATAAAAGTTCAATAATATATAGATTATATATACATACTTTATAGATAGTCAACTCTGTATGTAAATAAAAATGATCTGATGAATAATTACTTTTTGACTTGTCCACAAATCTTTTATCTTAAATGGTGTAATGTGTTATATTGTAAAGTTTCATCAATATCTGTGTAGGTTTTTTCTCAAAAACTTTTCATTGTAGCAAAAATTGTAGGCAGACAGGCTGACGGTCCACTTAAAGCCACCTACCGTCGCCACACAAGCAAACCCACAGGTGCCGCAAACTTTAGTATGATAGGGCAATAGGCTTTGGTATCCCTTACTTACTGAAATATAACAGCACATATGCTGTTATTTCACAGTGGTCTTTTGTAATGGAGTGGCTTTGCTACCTTGGACTAGTACCTTGGAAAAGTGTGTCATCATTTAAAAAATTTCATTTTTCTTTATACACACAGAACTCTAATGAAAATATATTTTATGGATTCGTATGCGCAGCGACGATATGGCTGCTTAAAAACTAAAGGGCCATAAAACAAAAAAATCCAAAAATGTTTTTATTGCAAAAACAAAATCACAATCCTTCATATTGTATGTTGCAAAAAATAAATAAATAAAAAGACTTATGGTTGTTTTATTCCATATTTAGTATATTTTGATCATTTTATATATATTCAAAAGTAACTTATATGCTTATATCTCTTCTAGTATTCAGTTTATTATAAAAGTACTTAAAACATTTAATGCTATTTAAAAATACGCTTCTAACGATGTATAATATGGATATATTGGATATACATATATCTAATAAGAAAAAAATAGACAAAAAATAATTTAATTTTTTTCGATTAGCTCTCCTGTAAAAAGTGTAATTTTGATTTGTGGCTCTTTAGTTTTTAAGCAGCGATATAATATGTCAAACTTATAACAAATCATTTTCACGTCGGATGTCAGGAGTTAAAAATAGAAAATTAATAATAAAAAAAATTATGTTTAGTTATAGTTTATTGATGCAGCTCTTATTATAAGAAGTTCATAAATTCACTTCATAAAATTTTACCTACAGATAAAATAGTAAGTACCTACTTACTGGTTAAGTACTATTTTATCTATGCTGGTGTTCCCTATACAGGGTGTCCCAAGATTATGCGACATGGAGGGAAAGTACCTTAAATATCGTAGATAGGATATTTTGGATGAAAGAAGACTATGTTATTTTTAAAAGTTAGTAATACCTACTGCATTCAAAGATTTTGTAAAAATTACGTTGTCAGTGGAAATAAATAATATTCTTGAAATTTGAATCCAACATTTTACGTTATTACTTTCTTTTAAGATACCATGTTACTTAAGAAGAATGATAATTTTTTTGTCCACTCTTTTAATTGGCATCATAAAAATACTGGTGATTTTTTTTTCACATTTAAGTCGGCTCGATTCCCAGACGAAGCAAGTAATTTTTAGAAAATCTTTGAATGCAGTTTAACTTTTTAAATTAACATAATATAGTCTTCTTTCAGCAAAATTACAAGTGAGTCTACGATATTTAAGGTACTTTCCTTTCATGTCGCATAGTCTTGGGACGCCTTGTATAGATAGATAAGTTATTACAATAGAAATGCCTATGCCCACCATAGGGAACTAAACTTCTTTTTTATAAACTGCCCTCAAATGCTCTGTCAAAGGTGTGTCCTCGGTTTCCATAAAGCTGGTAACTTCTATGGTGTCTGTTGTAAGAAGTTTGATGACTTTCATGGTGTTGGTCACAGCTGGTGGCTTCGCAAACGATATTCTGGATATGGAAGTACTTTTCAAGGTTATTTCTTTTTTTTCCACGTCAACACTGCCTTCTTCAATGGTGTTCACACCAAAATTGTGACTCATTATCAATGCGAGATGATTGGTACCGGGTTTAATTCTTAAAAACCCTCTCTCTTGATGCATAGGTATTTGTTTTTCGGGATGAACCGAAGTAGTGGTCACATTAAACATAGGTTGGCCTGAAAAACAACAATCCCACTAACTAATATAAATGCTAATTTTAAAAAAATGGAGATTTGGTTTACAGGTTCGCAAAAAAAATGTTAACTTTAATACAACGTAAAAATAAAAATAGTCATGAAACCAAAATATTGAAAAAAAAATTCCTGACAATTTTTATACTTATGAAGGTTTTTTTAAAAAAAAAGTATTTTATCTGAAACTTAGTGTTGTTAATGTAAACTTTAATTTGCCCTGTTACCACCAATATAATTGACTAGCTGGTGCACGCGACTTTCTCCACGAAAGTTTATAAAATATAGTGTATGTTACTCGGTGTAGCTTTCTATAGGTGAAAAGTATAGGATTTGAAAAGTAGTGGCAGGGCACACTGCGTTTCGCAGTCATTTGGGCAGCCCGGTAGGGGCAAATGTTTACCTTTGTACCTGAGTCATGGATATTTTGTATTTATAATATGTATGTATTTACAAAAAGTACTCTATGTATTATATCATTTGTCTGGTATCTATAATACAAGCATTAGTTGCTTACTGTGGAACTAGATGGTGCTGTGTAGAATCTGGGAAGATATTTACTTATAACAAAAAAGTTTGACTGACAGCCTGATTGATCTGCTGTTAGTTGGATCCTACTAATAGGAAACCAAGAACACGCCAAGAACAAAAAAAGTTCTGAGAATCCTTAACCCCTGCGGTCAACGTGATTAAAGATGATGATGGACGATACTTAATCAGTTAGACAATATCATGGCCTCTTTCATAACTATAAAAATATTACCGATGCATATAAATTCTAGAGTGTCGTTATAATTAAAATCTTTCATAGTTGGATATTTTCCATTCCCCTGTTTCGTGGTCCAGCGGCCTGCGAGCCACGATATAGGTTTTAGAGCTTCATGAACAATATCTTCCATTACTAATATAGTAATATTAGTAATAATATCGCAAGTAAGTAAATATGATGGCAATTAAATTATTATTATAGTATTTTAATTTGAATCATACATACAATAAACTGACAGTCATGCATGACACCCCGATACTGTCAATGTCAAACTATCACTTCCAAAGTCAGGCCACAGGTCAAAAAGACAATTCTATTATATAATTTGTCTACTATACAGTCCACAGATTATTATGTTAAATACAGTGTGTCAAAAATGTGTAGAAATTAAAAAGTGGCAATACTGTAGTGTCCCGTTCTAACAATGCAGTTGATAAGAAGAGACACAATTTTAGAAAAAGTAAAGTAAGTAAGAAAAAGTAAATCGATAGTTGATTATAGCCACAAAAAATTATAAAATAAAACTTTTTAACAAAAAATTAAAGAGTCGAAAAAACTGAAAAGCAAAAAATAATTTTATTTAACCTTATAATAACTAAGTTCTTAAACTAATGTAAGTATACCTACGTAATTTTGAGTCGGCGCCAAACAAGCAAATTAATTAATTCCTACTTAAAGAGTGATGCACGGTGGCGACTCAAAATTACTTATACTTACATTAGTTTAAGAACTTAGTTATTATAAGGTTAGATAAAATTATTTTTTTCTTTTCAGTTTTTATAATATAACAACTGCAGTTTTGGAAATGCTCTTTGGTCTCACGTGTTTATTTTATAAATGAATACCGCCTGATGGATATAAAATATAAAAAAATATAGGAGTACATATAAAATGGTAATCTGTTTTATTAAAACGATTAAATTTTTTTTGAATTCTGCCGCGATGGTTTAAATTACCACAGAAATTAAGGGCTTGTAAATTTAGACATTCGTAAAGAAATTATTTCTTCAGTTATTTCCAAACGACCATTATATTAACAAGTTTTAATCTGGTTTTAAAAATTTTAATTATCTTTATTTAATTTGCATATGGCAAATATTGTTAAAAATGTCAAAGTTCTATGTTAAAAAACCATAGAATAATAACTAAATATGTTAAAAACAAACGTTTAGGTTTAAAAATTACAAAATGAATAATAACAATTTAAAGAGTCACTTAAAACATACAAATACACAAAAGAACCATGTGCACGCGTCTATGTCTACCAAAACTAGAAATTTTCTACAAAAGTTGTGTTACAGGGAGACTGCATCTGTTGATATGACAAAATATGGATTTATAAAAGATAGTAAAATAAATCCCGTCACATTGGTGAAGTCATTACGAGAACGATCAGAAAAAATGTGCGGTAAGGATAAACGAAAACGTAGTGTCAATATACCGAATTACCTATCTATACTATTTTATAAAGCTGAAGAATTTGTTTTTTTCTTGAACGCGTTAATCTCAGGAACTACTGGTTCGAATTGAAAATTTCTTCTAAAGGTAAACTACACAAAAACTGTGTATATCAAAGAACACTCTCCAGCGAGAGGTGTAGATAGATTATACGAGCTCTCGGTATGCTCTCGGTATCTTTGGTATCGAGGCTTTAAATACCCAACACCAACCTCAGTTTGTTTAGGTGCGAACTGCGATAAGTAAGTACTTACTAAAGCTGTAGCAAACCGTATGTATTCGGTACTGAGTAACGGGTGCGCCATCTAGTACCGAGTAACGAAACGTTACCCACGAATGCATTTCGTTACTCGCATTTTTCGTATTACCTATACTGTTTCATTCACGCAAGCTCAAGTACCGTTGATGCGTGAATTGAAACGTTTTCTTGCTGATCGTATGTATGTTTTACGCATGCGCGCGCTTATTCGGTGAATTTAAAAACGTACGTTACTAAGAACGATGTTTGTTTATTAAGTAAAGTATATTTTGGAAATTCGTCGTCCAAGTTTTTTACGGTTTATTTAAGGTACTGTGTGTGTGTAGACAAGACAAAGTTTGAGATTGGAACTGAAACAAGGTAAGAAAGTATTTTTTTACAAATTAGAAATATGTTTTTGTTTAAGTAACATTAAGTATCGTGTATTTTCACGTTTTTTTGTTCTTATCGTAAAAGAGATATTCAGCCAAATTCCATATCATTTACTTTATGAATAATGCAACCGTTATAGACATATTCTACAAATTACGTATGTTGCGATGCCGCGATGTCATACACTTCATACAGTGTACGGCATACGACTCGATTCGTTGCTCTAATATAGCATGTTATGATGAGGTATCAGAAGTAACGAGTAACGTAACGATACGATAGTAACGAGTACTAATTGTCATAGTAACGAATACATACGGGTACGCTTTTTTTCGTTACTTTTACACCACTGGTACTTACTAGAACTATTATTATATTTTTTTTATTTAGTAGAAGACATAAATTTTTGGAATAGATTATTCTACTATTTTAAATTTTGCATTTTACCATCTATAGAGTATTATAAGCCTGCATATTATAAATTTAAATATTTATGATTCCCACTCTCTATCTAGGCTATGCTATAAATATAGAATTTAGGGTTTAGTTGATCAATTTCGTATTTTTTTTATTTTTAGCAGGTGAAGCGAAAAAACCCCGCAACAAGAAAAAAACCGCAATGGAAATAAGTAGTTTAAAAAGTAAACCCCAAGAGCAATATAAAAAACTCGTGTCCAATAATCAATTAAACAAAATGTGAGAAAAATTATGTATTGAATTTACAAGAAACATTGTCTTAATGGATTCTTTATATAAAATACAATTATTGTTGCCGGACCCGAAGAAATTTACATTACTTAGCTGGGACCCTATATTTATTTATGGCGAAGAAACTTATATTCATTTATAATTATGGTGTAATCCCGGGCAAAAATGGTGGGAGGAAATGCAATTTATAAAAAAGCAATAAACAGAAACGGCCATATCCTTTTTTTATTATTATATGAACTATTATTATTAATGCCATCTTAACCAATTATAAATATATTAAATTAAAATTTTAAATTCTTGAACGCATCCAAACGTCGCATTTACGTCAAAATGTTTCACGTGATTACGTAACTTCCGGCAATGGCGCTTGTTTCGCCTCTGCATTTCCTTCACTGTGCGTCAGGCGCGGTGCGGTGTGTCGAATTTACGATCGGATTTAGAACATGTGAGTTATCTTTTTAAATGTTAATATTTATTTAAATAATTTTGGTTGTTATTTAGTGATTATTTTTAGAAGTAGTTTTTAGTTAACTTCAGAGATTCCACGTTTGAACTTCAACTTCAAAATTTTCCTTACGTAACGTAACAAAATTATGTTTGCACGTGACCTTGTCCCATTTTTAATAATTTCAGGGATAATTATTTTTAATTAATTACTAAACAATTAGCCATTTATTTAGGACTCCTATGTGACATTGTCAATTTAATTTAAATCAAGTTGGCTTACACGATCTTTAGTTAGGGCGGTTACTTTATATCGATTGAGGATGAAGACATTTGGAATACATAGTTTTTAATACTTAAACCCTAATTTTACTTAAAGTTTGAGTTAATGTATTAATATTTATTGAAGTACTGTAGATATTCATTAAGTGAAGTAGTTATAAAGTAATAATTTAAAGGAAAATAAGCGAACAACAGCTGTTTCATTGACAGATTAGTTTCTTGGTGAAGTAACTATGTAACATTTTTTTCAACATAAAGTACCTACTTAGTTACGTGGATATTTGAAGCTATGTAACTAAAAGCAATTATTATTTTAACTAATCGTTAACAAATAGTTGGTTTTGTTTTGTATCCATTAAATTTGAATTACATTAAAATTTAGATAGTTTTTTTTTTATTTCTTATGTTAAGGCTCGACAGACAGACTGATCTTGCACTTGATGGTAGGTGGCTACCGTCGCCTATAAAACGAGCAACGCCACAATTGCTGCAATTGCGCTGTCGACCATAGAAGGATAAGGGATAGGGAAACGGGCTCTGGCATTCCTTACTCACTTACAGAAACACAACAGCACACATGCTATTATTTCACATTGCGGTATTCTGTAAGGGCGTGGTAACTACCGTCAGGTGTGCTGCCACAAATACTGTGTCCCCTGCCACTACAGTTTTCATTTAAATTTGATTGTGAAAGAAAGAAAAAATAGTTTATTTGGTACATTGTAAAGTAATGGTATTTTATAATTTATAAAAAAGAAAAGTGTACCAAACTGGTCCCCGCTCTTGATGATCTTGATCATCATGACGCTGATCTTCCTTTTCTTTTTTGTTTCATTTTGAGTGCCTTTTCTTTGGTTTTCTAACTTTATGATGATTTATATAAGAGTTGCCTTCATCGGTTTGTTTAAATAATCATTTAAATATTTCCAATATTTATGTTCTTGCTTTTTTTTTGGAATTTTATGGCCTGGTAACTAGACCATTAAGCAAAATTTTCTATAGTCCTCATGGACTATAGAAAATTTTGACTGTGTGGACTATAGACTGTGTGGACCTTGATGTCAAGGAAAAATAAGAAACTAAATTTTACGACGCTTATTTACAGAGCAAACGTCATTTGTCTTGTATATGACGTTAATTAAGATAACATTAACTAAACGATTAAACTCTTTTGTCAAATTTCTTTTTAAAAATAAATATCACAATAAATGTTTAGAATTTAATGGAAATACCCAATTATTTAATGTCTTTGCCCGCTTCATACAATCTCAAATTGGGCACAAACACCCTCTTCTACTATTGCACCGAAAAAACAGCTCTCCTGCTTTTTATTTTATTAGACATTTTAATGTTTGTAATATTGCATTCACAGAAAAATGTTTTCATCCTTGCTGGACACAGCGCGGAATTCCCCGTTCAAGGGGCCTCTGTCGCCTGTACAATGCGAGGCAAGCCAGACACAGTCACATGTAAGTGTTATCTATCTCTATATCTTATACTAGCTGTTGCACACGACGTCGTCCGCGTAACTTTATAAAATAGAGCCTACGTAATTAAGTACTCGCTGATAATGTAGCTTTTTATAAGTGAAAAAATTTTCAAATCGGTCCAGTAGTTTCGGATTGGAGTAAATTCAAACAAACAAACAATCAAATCTTTCCTCTTTATAATATTAGTATAGGAAACATTGGCTAAGAAAGGTTTTTTTTTGAAAATTTCAACTGTGAAAAGTCAGGAGCGGGTCGTTAGTCGATAATTATACTAATATTATATATCGATAATTAGAGTTATACTAATATTATAAAGAGAAAAGATTTGTATTTTTGTTTATAATGAATATACTCAAAAACTACTGGAGTGATTTTAAAAATTATTTCTCCCATACAACGCTACATTATCAGTGAGTAACGTGGGCTATATTTTATAATGTTACTCGAACGAAGTCGCGTGCAAAATCTAGTATTCTAGTAAATATGTAATAAGCCTCTAAACTCAGAAGCTAGATTGCCTTATTCATATATATATATATATATTGAAAAATTCAATGTCAATGAAGTGTGCCTAGATGGTTCTGTCCAAACTAGACAGGCTACCGTCGCGACGACACCCAGTTCGTATCCCGGCGATTCTGTTTCTTGAGAATATAGGTTTTTTCCATTGCCCAGTGATGAGAACTCGTAACGGAGGGGAGGGTTGTTCAATCTTTGAGGTTACAGTGCCTTCACTGTGTGCTTTGCATGGTGTGTATTGAACAGCAGTTGCCCTGATGATCAATAGATTATGAGAGCTGAGGGCGCCTTTTTAACCCGACGTCATGGGGGTGGAAAATTACTACACGGACGTGGGGGTTTGTGGGGTCATCATGACCCACAATTTCAAACTCGGATATTTCTATATATAAAAAAAAAAATCAATTAATATTTTTATGAGGATAGCTTTATTATGTAAAGGTTTAGGAGACATAAGGGTGGTTATTGTATTACTAAACTTCAGTTCTCAATCTCCAGCTACTGAGAAGGGTGGCAACTGCTGAGAACACTGTCTAAATAAAATGTGTCGGGTAATTTTGACCCAACCCCCATGACGCCGGGTTAATTCTTTTACTCGATAGCCTTCCTCGATAAATGGACTAATCGATACAAAAATAATTTTTCAATTCGAACTAGTAGTTCATGAGATTAGCGCGTACAAACAAACAAACTTCAGCTTTATATATTGGTATAGATAAGTGTGACGTCATTTGAAAACAACTGAAGTTTTCTATGATGGCCCGTGATACTTGATCAATATTTGTTTTGATGTCCACAAGGGTGGTATGGCCGCTGCGGTGGCCGAGGGTGACTCCTGCGAGTTCGGTTCCTCCAAATACTTCGCCTTGTGCGGACTTGGCGGTATCCTGTCTTGCGGTGAGTGACTAATATAAATGTTAAGGGTCTACACTACACTCCTACTACAGCAAGGCCAAGGAGACAGTGCAAAAAAATATATGTGAACACGAACTATCAGTTCATAACATTACAATGATAAGTTTAGTACACTTGGACATTTTCTACAACCTCCAAAAAAATACCTTTCAAGCGCAGTGTCGTGAATAAACTGAAGAAGAAATAAATAGAAACACACACACACACACCACACACAAACATTGCCCATACCCTACCCCAGATGTTTAAAATGAATAATCAATCAATACTAATAATAAATGTGTAAGGGTTGGTGATGGAGTAAGTTACTTTGTTTTCAGAGATATCGTGTTTATAGGCTCTATACGTGATACTGAAACTAAATTTACCATTTTTATACTTTTTTCTGTATGTATGTATGATCTATTCTTTTTCTATTGATCAAAAACGTAAACAAATATAGCGTCGCCATGGTCCCTGGACTGTTTTAAATATGGAATTTGTACATTAGGCATTATCAAAGAGAGTTGACTCAGTGATTAACTCATTTAGAATTTGTTCGTATTGTTTGTTTAGTTCTATATCGTGAATTGTTTGTTTACCTTTTTGATCAATGAAAAAAGAATACAATATAAGTATGTATGTTCCTCTATAACTCTTAAACGAATTAACTGATTTTCATGAAACTTGGTACATAAACATTTGGACGTACAGGACACAGGATAGGCGACTTTTTTCTTTTTCAACACGGACGAAGTCGCGGGCGTCAGCTAGTAAATAAATAAATTTCACACATTCCACACAGCACCATCTAGCTCCACAGTAAGCAACTAATTCTTGTATTTTGGATACCAGACAGTTGATATAATGCATAGATTACTTTTTTTTTGTAAATACATATCATAAATACAAACATGCATGCTGTTGCGGTCATTTCGGTAAAAATTGTGTTCGGTGAGGTTTAGTCCTTGCCTTAAAGATTAATAATATTATATTTGAATAATTTTTTCCCTTCTATTTCTCCTCAGTATTAACCTTATTTAATATAGATAAAACAGTTATGTAATAAAGTAGTTATATGTCTTCAATAATCCTCTGAAGAGATATTATGACATTGGCACACATAAATAAATTATGTCAATAATGTTCTAGTTAACATACTAAGGTTTTATTTGGAAATGGTCCAAGGGAGTATTTTGGAAAGTTTTTTTTTTTATATATAAAGGCCCCCAGACAGGGCACTACTACAAATTATACTTATTTGTTAATTATAGTATAATTAAAGACGTGAGTGGATGAAGGTGGTATGTCGCATAATTCCATTTTGGAATAAATCGAGGTAATAAAATTTTACATTTAATTTTTGAGATTTAAGTCGCCACTGAACTTATTTTTGTACTAAATTATGATGCAAAGTTGTGTAAACAACCTAAAATATTAATGGTATGATAGCAATCATATACTTGTATTATTAAACTAGCTGGCGCCCGCGACTTCGTCCGCGTTAAAAAGGAAAAAAGTAGCCTATCCTGTGTCCCGTACGTCTAAATGTATATCTACCAAGTTTCATGAGAATCAGTTGATTCGTTTAAGAGTTATGGAGGAATATACATACATACAGAAAAATATTGTAAAAATGGTCAATTTAGTTTCAGTATCGTGTATAGAGCCTATAAACACGATATCTCAGAAAACAAAGTAACTCACTCCATGACCAACCTTTACAGATTTATTATTAGTATTGATTTAAAAAAAGCGACCATAGCTCCCTCTTCCATTAATAAAAGTAAACTTTTCTGCACTTTTTGCTTTTTAAAGTTAATTGTAAACTCGACAAATAAAGTGCTTTATCACCCTAAGATTGAATATTCTTTGTATTCTGTACAATGATAAGGTCTGCTTTCCTTTGAAAATTCAAGGTGACAATTATGTCAATCAGTAATCAATATACCACCTATTTCAAATCTAAACCTTAGCGAATTTTGAAATGAATGGATTTTTCTTTTCTAGTCGGCCATACATTACACCTTTTTCAACTTTTCCAAAAATGTCTTAAATCGACGATCCTAAGGTCTGTAATCATTCATGTTTACATATTACCTTCATCTTCAGCAAAAAAAAAAAAAAAACGAAAAAACCCAAAAATGCATGCGACATACCACCTTCATCCACTCACGTCTTCAATTATTGTTTCTTACGATATTTGTTATATTTAGGGGTTAATAAAGATTTTTCTCCCACTACTCAACGCAGTGTCCACAGTTGAACCTATGTAATTGTGGTCACCCTAACAAAGTGGGTACATTAAGATTAAGAGGCCAAATAAAACACACGCCATTTTCATATAAAATTGTGTGCACCTAAGTACTGCTACAGTTTATTCACGATTGAACAAAAAATATAAATAAAACACTCTCCATACACGATCCACACTAATATTATAAATGTGAAAGTAACTCTGTCTGCCTGTTATCTTTTCACGCTCAAAAACTTAACCAATGATTATGAAATTTTGCATATACGTTGTCAGGGATACCGAAAAGGACATAGGGTACTTTTTATCCAAAAAAAGTACTGTTCCCAAAGGTCATCAATACTAATAATAAATGTGTAAGGGTTGGTCATGGAGTAAGTTACTTTGTTTTTATAGATATCGTGTTTATAGCTCTATACATGATACTGAAACTAAATTGACGATTTTTATAATTTTTTTCTATATGTATGTATGTTCCTCCATAACTCTTAAACGAATTAATTAACTGATTTTCATAAAACTTGGCAGATAAACATTTAAAAGTACGCGACACAAGATAGGCTACTTTTTCTTTTTCAACGCGGACGAAGTCGCGGGCACCAGCTAGTAATTCATTAACCGCCGATACTTGGCTTCGTCCTGTAGCTAGGTTTTCGGGATTTAAAATAGTATAATATTTGGCCCCATGTCCTTCTCGAGTAATGTACCTTATGGACGAAATACACGGTCAGTCCATCGCGTCAAATTGACTGACGTGAAGCAAAAATTTGATCGTGGATGGTAAAAACTGATGGCTTGATGTCAAACACTGTAATGGACGAAATACACGATCAAGCCTTTGGCGTGACGAAACTGATGGCTTGATGTCAAACACTGTAATGGACGAAATACACGATAAAGCCTTTGGCGTGACGAAACTGATGGCTTGATGTCAAACACTGTAATGGACGAAATACACGATAAAGCCTTTGGCGTGACGAAACTGATGGCTTGATGTCAAACACTGTAATGGACGAAATACACGATCAAGCGTTTGGCGTGACGACAAAATGACGTGAGGCAACCGCGCCGATTTTACATACAGTTTTTGACATCAAGCCATCTGTTTTTACCGTTCACGATCAAATTTTGGCATCACGCCAGTTAATTTGAAGCGATGGACTGATCGTGTGTGTCCACTATATTGAATAATCGCGCCGTTGCGTCACGTCAGTTTGTCGTCACGTCACGCCAAATGATTGATCGTGTATTTCATCCATACAGTGATATTTTTAAAAAAATATGTTAGCCTTTACTTTAAGCATTCAACGTCAATAGTAAAAAATAATAATGAATAATTTGTTGTATTACATAAAAGTCTTTATAATATATTAAAACTGTTACAAATGACACTTATCTTGTATCTATGTATGTATATATAAAAAACAAATATTTTTTATCTAAATTCTTGATACTACATTTGATTGAAGACTTCCAAAATCCAAGATAACGACGACGTCTTTAGGGTGTGATTGTATATTTGGGGGCCATTAATTTATGACTTATTTTTTTTTACATCGAGGTGGCAGGGAGTTGATAGTTCTTACGTAAGTTCAAATAAATGCGCAAAATTAAGATTATACTGGGGGAAAAAATAAGATCAACTTCCCGAGTGGGTTTAAGCCACTGGGCTAATCAAAATATTAGGGAAGTTGAATGATAAAGAAAAAACTTTAAAATAAAACCGGTTGATTATTTCCAAAAAAATAAAAAATATTAGTACCTTTGTAAGTAAATACAAACAGTCCTAAAAAACGGTTTGCACACAAACATTTTACTCATTTTCGCCTGTTTGGCGCAAAAGCAGAATATACTCTGTTAGCTGGTAAAGCTAAACTCGTCTCATGTCCATACAAATCTATGAATGTAGGCAGAATAAAGGTAATTCAGCTAAGAATTCCTCAAAGAACTGTTCATATAAAGTAATTTTATTAGTTCACTAGCTGGTGCCCGCGATTTCGTCCGAGTTGAAAAAGAAAAAAAAAATAGCCTATCCTGTGTCCTGTACGTCTAAATGTTTATCTAACAAGTTTCATGAAAATCAGTTGATTCGTTTAAGAGTTATAGAGGAACATACATACTTACATACATACATACATAAAAAAATTCTAAAAATCGTCAATTTAGTTTCAGTATCACGTATAGAACAGAGCCTATAAACACGAAATCTCTGAAAACAAAGTGACTTACTCCATCACCAACCCTTACAGATTTATTATTAGTACTAGCTGGCGCCCGCGACTTCGTCCGCGTTAAAAAGGAAAAAAGTAGCCTATCCTTTGTCCCGTACGTCTAAATGTATATCTACCAAGTTTCATGAAAATCAGTTGATTCGTTTAAGGGTTATGGAGAAACATACATACATACAGAAAAAATTCTAAAAATGGTCAATTTAGTTTCAGTATCACGTATAGTACAGAGCCTATAAACACGATATCTCTGAAAACAAAGTAACTTACTCCATGACCAACCCTTACAGGTTTATAATTAGTATTGATAAGACTGACTAAAATATGTTTGCATAGAAACGGTACATTGCCCCCTTAATTGAATCCGGAATTGTCTCGACTGCGCGCTTGCAGGCTAGAATTGGTTTCGGCTAGATTCATCCGCCGAAATCAGCCACAAATCCGTTGCCAGTTGCTACCTTGAAAATGATATATCACCATTGGAGTTGGACTTTGTACGGTTACGCAGAGAAGTCTCCTCGCGTAACGCCCCGGTCACACATTGTAAACAGTGTGCTTACGTAACGTGTCGTTCGTTTGATGGTGATGATGGTAACATTGAAATTTTTTGGACTAGAGCCCAGTGTCGTAGATGTTACATTCAGATGGACGCACTTGAATAACTGCTATCAATGGGTTTATTTTCGGTTAGTGCCTGTGAGCAGTGGATAGATAATATTAAACTAGCATTCTACTGGCGATAGGTTCGAATCCTTAAAGGAAATAATGTCACACCAAGAGTGAGTGGTGGTCTATTTACTCCATACCATAGGTCTCTGTGTCTTAAGGACCAAAGGTTTTTATGTCAACATAACTAAAGATTTCTTGGAATTCTTGACACTTTAGACATTCTGAACCTGAGCCCTTGTAAGCAGTATAGCCCAGATTATACGCACATTCACTACTATCAAGTGGACCGTCAGTCTCAACATTAAAAAAATCAACTGCCAAAGTTTCTAATTCCAATTCTTACTAATATTTAGAGTTGGTTTGTTTGGTTGAACGCGTTAATCTCAGGAATTACTGGTTCGAATTGAAAAATTCTTTTTGTGTTGGATAGTTCATTTATCAAAAAAAGGCTTTAGGCGATATAACATTTTGATTTGAACGCGGACGAAGTCGCGGGCAACAGCTAGACTTCCATAGAAAGAGTGTTGAAGTTTCATGGAATGACAAGATTCAAAACCCAATCTTCTTGTTTTTGTTTTTTCATTTCTTTTGCGAATAACTTCGCACAAAGATCTTTAAGGTTTGGTCAAAGAAACCTTGCGATGCATGAATTTCGCGTATTTCGCTTGGAACTCATGCTGAAATTGTACTGAATTTGCAAACTAGAAAATTCTAGATCGCTCGTAGTCGTTACATAGAAGTCTTCTGAGATGTCGAGATCAGATCAGAGAGAATTATTACTTCGATCCGCATTGTCACAGATAAAAAAAATATATAACTGCTTTTCGCAGTCATTTGGGCAGCCCGTGTGGCGGTAGTAACCGTGTGTGTGTGTGTGTGTTATTAAGGGTTAATGCCTTAATAACAATAGCATGTGTGCTGTTGTGTTTCGGTACATTTTAGGAATAGTAAACTAAATATACATTGAAAGTAGCAAAATGTCTGCAATGACAATAAAAGTGGGACATTGTGGGAACAATAAAAAATAACTTATTGGACTCAGTTTTCTTACTTATGGTATCTTTTTTCTGTTTTTTTCGCCTAAAAATAATAAAAAAATCTCTTTTCTTCAGGTATCACTCACACCGCCGTCGTACCCCTCGACCTGGTCAAGTGTCGTCTCCAGGTGGACCCTGACAAGTACAAGAACGTGGTGAACGGATTCAAAGTGTCCGTTAGGGAGGAAGGCGTGAGAGGTTTGGCCAAGGGATGGGCGCCCACATTCATCGGTTACTCTCTCCAGGTGAGGATAATACCCTAAATAAACAGTCGGCCATTTTTGTAGATATTATGTACTTCATGTTTAATAGTATACTCTTCATTACTTACAGAAAAGTTCGCTAGGTTATAATATTCGACAAGATGAGGCTGGTTGCCGTCCTCATCTTGACATAATCCCTCTTTTCAGACGAGGGAAGTGTTGAAATTAAAATATCCTTTATTTAGCGCACTGCCAAGGTTTGGAACTCCCTGCTGTCTGTGTTTTCCAGCTCATAATATGTTTCAAATTTCGAGTGAATAGACTCTTTGGGTTGAGATTTGAGATTCGCTCCATCATAGGCCTCGTCTTCACTACACGACTGGACGCTGGCCAAGAGCAAACCCATCTTTACTAATATTATAATACAAAGAGAGAAAATTTCAAATGTTTGTAACGAATGAACTCAAAAACTACTGGAGCGATTTTGAAAATTCTTTCATTCATATAACAGCGAGTAACGTGGGCTATCAATACAAATAATAAATCTGTAAGGGTTGGTCATGGAGTAAGTTACTTTGTTTTCAGAGATATCGTGTTTATAGGCTCTATACATGATATTGAAACTAAATTGATCATTTTTAGGATTTTTTTCAGTATGTATGTATGTATGTATGTTCTTCCATAACTCTTAAACGAATCAACTGATTTTCATGAAACTTGGTATATAAACATTTAGACGTACTGGACACAGGATAGGCTACTTTTTCTTTTTCAACGCGGACGAAGTCGCGGGCGCCAGCTAGTATTTTATAAAAAAAAAAAAAGTTACGTGCGATCAACTTGAAAATGTCAAAACCAATGATTATAAATATATCCAATTGTTCCTACCGAGAAACAATGAAGACATCCAATTATTTTATGAGAACTAAAAACAGAGGCTACAATATTATCTGCTGTTGTCCCTAAACTCTTAAGTCTTAAATATGTGCCTTCCAAACTCCAGGGTCTTTGCAAGTTCGGTCTCTACGAAGTGTTCAAAGTGGGTTACAATGGTCTCTTGGACGAGGAGACGGCGTACACTTATCGTACTTTCGTCTACTTGGCTGCGTCAGCGTCGGCCGAGTTCTTTGCCGACATCGCTCTGTCGCCGCTAGAGGCCGCTAAGGTAAGAAAGAAAGAAAAAAAAGTATTGGTATTTTATAATTTATAAAAAAGTGTACTAAAATGGTCTCCGCTCAGCATGTATAGTCATGATGATCTTGATCATCATGACATATTTAATAGTTTTTATGATCTTAATCATTATCACATGTTTGTATAGTCTTGATGATCTTGATCATCATGACATATTTTATAGTTTTGATGATCTTGATCATCCTGACATGTATATAGTCTTATTGATGATCTTGACCATCGTGTCCTGTATGTATAGTCTTGATGATCTTGATCATCATGTCATATTTAATAGTCTTGATGATCTTGATCATAATGCCATGTATGTATAGTCTGATGATCTTGACCATCTTGTCCTGTATGTATAGTCTTGATGATCTTGATCATAATGCCCTGTATGTATAGTCTTGATATTACCTGTATCTTGATCATTATGACATATTTTATAGTCTTATCTTAAAATTATCATCAATCAATACTAATAATAAATCTGTAAGTGTAGGTATTGTATCTATGTATGTATGTTCCTCCATAACTCTTAAACGAATCAACTGATTTTCATGAAACTTGGTAGATAAACATTTGGACATACAGGACACAGGATATAGGCTACTTTTTTTCTTTTTCAAACGCGGACGAAGTCGCGGGCGCCGGCTAGTCAATACTAATAATAAATCTGTAAGGGTTGGTCATGGAGTAAGTTACTTTGTTTTCAGAGATATAGTGTTTATAGGCTCTATACATGACACTGAAACTAAATTGACCATTTTTACAATTTTTTTCCTTATGTATATTCCTTCATAACTCTTAAACGAATCGACTGATTTTCATGAAACTTGCTACATAAACATTTGGACGTACAGGACACAGGATATAGGCTACTTTTTTTCTTTTTCAAACGCAGACGAAGTCTCGGACGCCGGCTAGTAAAAAATAATAATAATATTAATTTGTGATTGGCTGGCAGGTCAGAATCCAGACCATGCCTGGCTTCGCGAGCACCCTCCGCGAGGCGTGGCCCAAAATGGTGACCCACGAGGGCTACGGCACATTCTACAAGGGCCTGGTGCCCCTATGGGGACGTCAGATCCCCTACACCATGATGAAGTTCGCCTGCTTCGAGAAGACCGTCGAACTCTTGTACAAGGTTAGTTGGTAGACCGTTTGACCCTCGAAAACTATTTCGATCAATCATTTGACAAAAGTGAATAAACTTGTGTGCGGCCCCCGATGGGAGTGTAGGGGACGTCTCACGACTCGGAGTCTCGTGACATAAAAATTTTTTTATTTCGTGTCCCGGGACTTTAAAAATTTTCTAAAGGTCCGGAACATATTAAAAAAAAATTGTTATTTCTTGTCCCGGGAACTTTGAAAATTTTGTTATTTCTTGTCCCGGGAACTTTGAAAATTTTGTTATTTCTTGTCCCGGGAACTTTGAAAATTTTGTTATTTCTTGTCCCGGGAACTTTGAAAATTTTGTTATTTCTTGTCCCGGGAACTTTGAAAATTTTGTTATTTCTTGTCCCGGGAACTTTGAAAATTTTGTTATTTCTTGTCCCGGGAACTTTGAAAATTTTGTTATTTCTTGTCCCGGGAACTTTGAAAATTTTGTTATTTCTTGTCCCGGGAACTTTGAAAATTTTGTTATTTCTTGTCCTGGGAACTTTGAAAATTTTGTTATTTCTTGTCCCGGGAACTTTGAAAATTTTGTTATTTCTTGTCCCGGGAACTTTCAAAATTTTGTTATTTCGAGTACCGTGACCGAAAATTTGGATGTTTCAAGTTTCCAGACTTTAAAAATTTTACTTTTTTGACTCCCGAAACTCTTGGAAATTTTGTTATATCGAGTTCCGGGACTGAAATTTTTTATAAAGGTCTGAGACATTTTAAAAGATTTTGTTGCTTCCCGAGAGTTTTTTGAAAATTTTGGCTCTCGTCTCGTCTTGCTTGAGTCTCGCAAGATGAGACACGGTGGTTATAAATTATACATACACAATAAAACTTTATTTGCTTTCCGCACTGTGTCACTGAAGTTTTTTTAAAGTCTATTTTAATCAGCACACAGCATAATTTTCATATGATAAAATCCGGCAGACAGGTGATTTAATTTATACCGTACGTGTATAATAATTGTCCATTTTTCCCCCACTTCCCAACGCAGTGTCCACAGTTGAATCGATATAATTGTGGTCACCCTAACCAGTGGGCATATTGAAAAGCTAGCTAAAACACACGCAGTTTTTTCATAATAAAACTGTGTGCACCTAAGTATTGCAACAATTTAATTTAATTTTATAATAAAGGGCCGCACTTTAGTTGTTCTTTAAAGTGAAAACTTCTTTAGGCACGTTGGGCACTTTGATGTGCACAACAGGGTTTCTTAAGATACTAATTAACGGGCCCTTGAGCACGAAGGCTGCGACGGCGACCTCGTAAAGAAATCAAAAGCGAATTGTTCAATATAATTATTTCAAATTCAAATTTTTCTAAACTTTTTAATCATGCAATAAATGAAACAGTATCAAGATAAATAAATAAGTGATACATTTAAAACATTTTACAAGTTATTTTACAAGTACGAGTTATTCAATTTATGGTGGCCCCCGGGTATGTGCCCGAAGTGCCCTTATGTAAATCCGCCACTGATACTGAAACCAAACTGAACCAACCCATTTTTTAGGGTTATTCGATTTGTAATGGCCCCCGGGCATGTGCTCAAAGTGCCCTTATGTAAATCCGTCACTGATACTGAAACCAAACTGAACCAACCCATTTTTTAGGGTTATTCGATTTGTGATGGCCCCCTGGCATGTGCCCAAAGTGCCCCTTATGTAAATCCGCCACTGATACTGAAACCAAACTCAACCAACCCATTTTTAAGGTTAGGTATTCGATTTGTTAGGGCCCCCGGTCACGTGCCCAACCAAACTGAACCAACCCATTTTTTAGGGTTATACGATTTGTGGGAACCCCTGGCATGTGCCGAAACTGCCCTTATGTAAATTCGCCACTGATACTGAAACCAAACTGAACCAACCCATTTTTTAGGGTTATTCGATATGTGATGGCCCCCGGGCATGTGCCCAAAGTGCCCTTATGTGATGAAACCAAACGCAACTAACCCATTTTTTAGGGTTATTCGATATGTGATGGCCCCCGGGCATGTGCCCACAGTGCCCTTATGTGATGAAACCAAACGCAACTAACCCATTTTTATGGTTATTCTATTTGTGATGGCCCCCGGGTGTGTGCCCAAAGTGCTCTTATGTAAATGTATAAAGTGCCCAAAGACCGACAAGTTTTTTTTTTAAGTTGCATTGTCTGTACGATATTGCAATATTACCAGGGTATAGTACTGATTGCCTTTTTTTTTTTTCTCTAGTACGTAGTGCCCAAGCCCCGCGACCAATGCTCCAAGGGTGAACAGCTCGTGGTGACATTCGCAGCCGGTTACATTGCAGGCGTTTTCTGCGCGATCGTCTCCCACCCAGCGGACACTGTCGTCTCCAAGTTGAACCAGGTATTTACTTGTTTAATTTACTACAGTTTTTTTTTTATATTATTACTAGCTGACGTTGTTTTACCAAAAAATTAAAAAAAAAATTTTTTTTTAGAGCCACCCTTTACTTGGGGGTGTAAAAAATAGTTTACTACCCACTCTCAGACAAAAAAATCATAATAAAAAGGGTGAAGCCGTTTTGGTTACAATTTTATAAATAATTGATTTTTTTTTATATTTAAAAAAGAAATTATTTGGGCCATGTCTATATTTTTTAGTCACATTTAACTTAGTCTATGTTAGTACAAATGTTTTAAGTTGACTTACTGCTGTTTTTTTTTTTTCAATTAGTCAGTAACTTAACCATACAACAACGGTTCAGGTACGAGCCTCAATATTTGTTTAATAATATTTTTCATTGTATGATCAAGTCGACAGACAGACAGACAGTGGCTAATGTCGCCTAAAACTAATCCTAGGATAAATGGTAGGATAAAGGATAAGGGAGGGATAGGGAAATGGGCTCTGGCATCCCTTAGGGTCAGCGCCGACGGGCGGAGTGGCAGCGAAGAGACTAATTTAGTAACCATTTAAATTCAACCTAAAGTGCTCCCGAATACGACTGTATTTGGTACAATGAAATGAAATGACGGCGAGCGACTCAAAGCGCGGTCGAGAGGCGCGGGCGAATCGACTCTTAAGACCTGGCGAGAGCAGTTTCGCGGTGACGCGCGCTCAGTGGACTTTGCGACCTGTAACTGCTCTTCGCCGCCACTCCATCCGTCGAGTGGCAGCGAAGAGATTAATTTAGTAACAATTTAAATTCAACCTAAAGTGCTCCTGAATACGACTGTATTGGTACAATGAAATAAAATGAGGGCGAGCGACTCAAAGCGCGGTCTAGAGGCGCGCGGCGAATCGACTCCAAGAGCCGGCGAGAGCAGTTTCGCGGTGACGCGCGCTCAGTGGACTTTGCGACCTGTAACTGCTCTTCCCCGCCACTCCATCCATCGAGTGGCAGGGAAGAGACTAATTTAGTAACAATTTAAATTCAATCTAAAGTGCTCCTGAATACGACTGTATTTGGTACAATGAAATAAAATGACGGCGAGCGACTCAAAGCGCGGTCGAGAGGCGCGCGGCGACCAAATACAGTCGTATTCGGGAGCACTTTAGGTTGAATTTAAATTGTTACTAAATTAGTCTCTTCGCTGCCACTCCGCCCGTCGGCGCTGACTCTTACTCACACACCGAAACACAACAGCACACGTGCTGTTATTTCACTGTGGTCGCTGCCCAAATGACAGCGAAACTCAGTGTGCCCTGCATATACAGTAATACACCGGACTTACGCGATAGGTGGGACCATGAGATAGCCGTGTAAGTCGAATTCGCGTAAGTCGGGGTTCAACTTTGCATATATAAATACGCATATATAAAATTTGTGTAATCGGGATTAAAGAAAACAATAATTAGAAGAAACATGTTTAATAAAATGTAAGATAATAATGAAAACAATTTACATTACTATGAATAAAACAACGTAAACCAAAGTATATTCTAAAGCGGTGATCAAAAAGAAAAACCGCGTATCTCAAAATTCGCGTAAAACGGGGTAGTGTAAGTCGGGGTATTACTGTACAACAAATTATACTTGTTTGTCGTTAAATTTAAATGTTTCTTTATGTGTTAATAAAGATTTTTCTCCCACTACCCAACGCAGTGTCCACAGTTGAACCTATGTAATTGTGGTCACCCTAACAAAGTGGGTACATTAAGATTAAGAGGCCAACTAAAACACACGCCATTTTCATATAAAATTGTGTGCACCTAAGTATTGCTACAGTTTATTCAATGGATAAGAATAAAATTATAGTGGATGAGGTTCCGGAGATTCTCCACTACATACTTAAACCCCTTTAACCACTTGGATTTGTAGGAGTTTGAGTATATTTACGAGCCAGGCGCTAGGCCTGACTCGTAAAAGTAACTTATATGCTTATATCTCTTCTAGTATTCAGTTTATTATAAAAGTACTTAAAACATTTAATGCTACTTAAAAATACGCTTCTAACGATGTATAATATGCATATATTTGATATAATATATCTAATAAGAAAAAAATAGACAAAAAATTATTTAATTCTATTCGATTAACTCTCCTGTAAAAAGTGTAATTTTGACTTGTGGCCCTTTAGCTCTTAAGCAGCGATATATGTGTCGTTCATTGTAAAAGTGGTGTAACTCCCTATTCTTAAAAACATCTTTTCTTGCCTAATAGTATAACATTTAGTCATATCTTTCAATATAAAGGTGAAGTAACTCCAATAGTTGCATTAAAATCCCATATAGATGAAAACAATGAATGAATGCTTATTTTTTTTTTCCTACACTATAATTCGCAAAAAGCTCGTTATTCTAAAATTCAGTTACAAGGAGATAGTTCACTTTTACAATGAACGACACATATCTAAGTAGAAAAAAATTGACAAAGTATAATTTAGTTTTTTTCGATTAACTCTCCTGTAAAAAGTGTAATTTTGACTTGTGGCCCTTTAGTTCTTAAGCAGCGATATCACCTTCATCCACTCGCGTCTTCATTTATGTATTGTTTGTGACAGGACAAGACCGCGACCGTAGGATCAATAGTGACCAAGCTCGGCTGGGGTGGAATCTGGAAGGGGCTCGGACCCAGGATCGTCATGATTGGTACCCTCACCGCTCTTCAATGGTTCATCTATGACGCTGTCAAGGTATACTTTTCTTTTTTTTTTTTTTAAATCGCTGATCGTGTACATGGGTTTATGAATGTTTTTATAAGATGTGTGCGGACAAAGTCTCAGGCAAACGCTTGTATGTTAATCAATACTAATAATAAATGTATAAGGGTTGGTGATGGAGTAAGTTACTTTGTTTTCAGAGATATCGTGTTTATAGGCTCTATACATGATACTGAAACTAAATTGATCATTTTAAAAAAAAAAAATCTGTATGTATGTATGTTCCTCCATAAAACTTAAACGAATCGACTGATTTTCATGAAACTTGTCCCAAAACTTCTCTAAGTTTAGTATTGAAAATTTCAATGATTATTCCAAACACCAATTGTTCCTACCGATGTATTGAAAATGTGTGTGGACAAAAAATTCTTATGAGACTTATTCACACTGCGAATAGAAACTTCCTAAATTGTACCAAAACTTCTCTAATATCTCTTAACTATTTCTCGCAGATGTGTTCGTAGGCTTGCATTAAAAAATATGAGTTTAGTATTGAAAATTTCAATGATTATTCTAAACACCAATTGTTCCTACCGATGTATTGAAAATGTGTGTGGACAAAGAATTCTTATGAGACAACTTCACACTGCGAATAAAAACTTCCTAAACTGTCCCAAAACTTCTCTAATATCTCTTAACTATTTCTCGCAGATGTGTTCGTAGGCTTGCATTAAAAAATATGAGTTTAGTATTGAAAATTTCAATGATTATTCTAAACACCAATTGTTCCTACCGATGTATTGAAAATGTGTGTGGACAAAGAATTCTTATGAGACTTATTCACACTGCGAATAGAAACTTCCTAAATAGTCCCAAAACTTCTCTAATATCTCTTAACTTTTTTCGCAGATGTGTTCGTAGGCTTGCATTAAAAAATATGAGTTTAGTATTGAAAATTTCAATGATTATTCCAAACACCAATTGTTCCTACCGATGTAACGAATGTGTGTGGACAAAGAATTCTTATGAGACAACTTCACACTGCGAATAAAAACTTCCTAAACTGTCCCAAAACTTCTCTAATATCTCTAAATGTTATTCCCGCAGGTTTGGTTGAGAATGCCCCGACCACCTCCGGCCGAGATGCCCGAATCCATGCGCAAGAGATTAGAAGCAGAGGAAGCCTCCAAAGCGAAGTGAAGACAGCAAACACCGCCTATAGTTAAATATTATCACACAATTAAATTATTGCAACTCATAAAAATGGCAACATTAAAAAAAGGTGATAACCGGAGCTTGTGATAAAAGTGACTTCCGTTGTAGTCAATACACCAATTGTACTATCGACGCGTGACGCAAGGCTTTGACACTTGTCATCTGTCAGTGACTTCCGGTGTGAAGATTCAAATTAGGAAGTCAATACACTATAAGGTCAATTTGTACTATAAGGTATGCGTGACGCAAGAGCCGTAGACTGACAGCTGTCAAAGTGATCAACTGTCAAATTCATCGTAGAATACAATGGAGCCATAACAACAAAAAATTGAAATTAGGAAGTCAATACACCAATTATAATTGTACTTGACGCGTGACGTAAGAATCGTAGGCTTTGACACTTGACAGCTGTCATAGTGACATCCCGTGTGAAGTCACACCGACGCGGCAGCCGTACGTAATGACAGCTGTCAAAGTGACATCCGGTGTGAAGTCACACTGATGCGCCAACCGTACGTTTTGACAGCTGTCAAAGTGACATCCGTGAAGTCAAACTGACGTGCCAACCGTACGTAATGACAGCTGTCAAAGTGATATCCGGTGTGAAGTCACACTGACGTGCCAACCGTACGTAATGACAGCTGTCAAAGTGACATCCGGTGTGAAGTCACACTGATGCGCCAACCGTACGTAATGACAGATGTCAGTCACATCCTGTGTGAAGTTACACTGACGTGCCAACCGTACGTAATGACAGCTGTCAAAGTGACATCCGGTGTGGTCAAACTTACGTGCCAACCGTCGCAATGACAGCTGTCAAAGCGACATCCGGTGTGAAGTCACACTGACGCGCCAACCGTACGTAATGACAGCTGCCAGACATCCTGTGTGAAGTCACACTGACGTGCCAGCCGTACGTAATGACAGATGTCAGTCGCATCCTGTGTGAAGTCACACTGACGCGCCAACCGTACGTAATGACAGCTGTCAAAGTGACATCCGGTATGTAGGTTAAATTAGGAAGTCGACACCAATTATTATTGTACTATTGACGTACCTATTATTATTAACTAACGTATATATTATTATATTTTTTGAGTTGCAATAAAATAAGAACGCATTAGAAAATGTTCAATACGCCGCAAGAAATGTGTTACTCGATATTAAGATAGTACCTACCCATTTTATGATTACCATGTTTCTGATTTAAGATAAAAATCATGTTAATTTATTTTGAAAAATAAAATGTTTATTTTTATTTTCTTTTCGTTTTTTTTTTATTTAATTTTTTTTAACCTGAATAGCGTGTATTGAGCGGTTGCACTGCAAAGATTTTTAAAAATTCTTTGCAATGCATGTTTTGGAAGGTTGAGTCTTGAGTAGTTAGTAGTTTCTATTTAAAAATAAATAAATAATTAAAACAATGATTTCCCCTAGTTTTATTGAGAAAGTATGCCTCATTAAAGGACCACTACAAATAAATTAGTCTGTTTTTTAATCTCAGACAAAAATGACACATGCAAATGTCAAGTTTGCATATAATGATACCATGTAATGTATGTAATGCATGTCACATGTAATGTCATTTTTGTCTGAGATTAAAAAACAAACTTTATAAAGGATTAGCGTCAGCACGCACCGACGGAGTGGCGGCGAAGAGACTAATGAACTATCATTTGAAAATCGACTTTAGTTTCTTTAGCTGAAGGTTCACCGAGCGCCGCTCGAGCGCGCTTGCCGACGCGAGAGTATGTTTTTTTTATTATACCACTTTCAATCACATACTGAAGTAACTAAAGTCGATTTTCAAATAACTCATTAGTCTCTTCGCCGCTACTCCGTCAGTCCGCGCTGACCCTTATAGATAAATAGGTTCTGTAATTTTATGAACATTAATTCAAGATTAATTACTATACCTAATAAACTTAACTAAAATAGAAGTGAAAACTTCTAATTTTAATAATTAAGTTTATATACAATCACAAATGTGGCATTTAAAACTCCCTAGTGCCGGATTATTACAACGTTCGGATTACAGAATCGTACAGAAAAACACACACGACTCGTTTGGTCTAGTGGCTAGTGACCCTAGCTGTTAACCAAACGGTCGCGGGTTCGAATCCCGCTAGGGGCAAATGTTTATGTGTTAACATTTTACCTTTGTACCTGAGTCATGGATGTTTCGTATTTATAATATGTATGTATTTACAAAAAAAAGTAACCTATGTAGTATATCCCCTTCTTACGCATGGTACTACCGGTGTTACTACCGATAGTACCAAGGGGATTATTTGTTGCCCGTAGTACCACGGGAGATTTATTTTTACCTCTGGTACTACTTATGAATTTAACATATAAATATTACAAATGTATCAAGATATGCAATTGTGCCATTATATTAAGGTTGCGCTAATTGTCCAGTAATATCTAGTCCAGGACTTTTTTCTGATTCAACCGTCTGGTATCCATAATACAAGCATTATTTGCTTACTTTGGAACTAGATGGTGCTGTGTGGAATGTGTGAAGATATTTTATATTTAAAACTGGATTGTAATTTAAGTAATGGCCACCCGTCTGGCGGGAGTAACCAGAACACCACATTGAGGTAACAGCATGTGTGCTGTTGTGTTTCGGTAAGTAAGGGATGCCAGAGCTCAATCCTATACTATGGTCGGCAGCGCACCTGTGGCGTTGCTTGTGTTATAGGCGACGGTAGTCACCTACCATCAAGTGGACCGTCAGCCTGTCTGTCTGCGTTAACATAAAAAAGGGATTTGCGTACCTCATAACTTCTACACTAGTCATACAGTAAAGACAAGCTGCAACTATTTTTTATAAGCATGGTTATATTATTATTTCATTGTACTTATTGGCAAAACGTTGGGAAAAACGGAACGCAAAAAAAAATTATGTGACAAGTGACAATGCTGATCAAGGAACATATTGAGGGTATTCTGGCAAAAGGATTAGTACACAAAATGTCAAAATGAGAAAAGAGCATTTAAAATTAAAAGTTTGACGGCTCATAGTAGAACGAAATAATAAACCACAAAAGGTAAAATTCATACTGTTTTGCTAGATAAAAAGAGCAGAAAAAATATGTATGCCTAATAGTCGTTAAATTTAGCACTTATTCGGTTCTGCCAGAATACCCTCGATATATACTTTCTAGCGAGAGATGATGCTGATCTTTCAACGCTAAATATAGCGCTATTTCAACTTTTAGTATTTTAACTAATACTTTTGAGCTATTGTGAGACTGAACTTCTGAGATTTTGAGCTATCTCTATAATTTCAAGATTAAATAGATTAACTGACAATTATATACCAGTTTTGTAGCCTTGGAAACAGAGGCTAGGTTCACAATTTTTTTTAAATGTAGGTATACAATAAGAAAAGGAAATTTAACAGAAATATTTATTACCAGTGACCCGTTTACCTATATCCTATCTTTTAAGTTGGACCAAATTACACATAGTTACGAAATTTTATCAAAATCGGTTCAGTAGTTTAGGAGTTCATCGCGAACAAACATATTGTGACGTAATTTTATATTATATATATTTTTAATTTATTTTAATAAGTAAAAATATTTTTAAAATGCTTAAGATAGCTACCCAATTGTTTTAATTACTCAAGGAAAAAACATGTCTTTTTCACTTTAACTACTGTTTTCTACTGTTTTTTTTATTGGTGATCTGCTGTTTTATGTTTTCGCCGCGTTGGCAACACTGACTGACACCATCTCGATTCGAAAAAGGGCGAGATCGAATCGAAATAAATGTAGGAATTGGGACCACATCACCCACTAAATAGAAAAAAGCGGCGTCAAGTCAGTATCAAATCAAGTGAAGTATCCCAAATATTAGTTAAAATAACCGTTGTGTTAACTATGTGGTGAATAACTCTTCGTATTGGATACGATAATAACTACAGTACATTGTAGACCACCGACTGTCATGAGACTTTGGCTTATGTAACATTTCTATCATCAGCTAACAAATTAATAACAAAAATCACACCGATAACAAACAATTACTTCATCTTAAAGGTAAGGCTTGTGGTTTTATTTACGCTTCTTGCCAAAATTGTTCCTCTAATAAACGTAGACTAACCTTGAAATTTTTTTTCCTCATGTAATTGATTGAACCGGCCTAATTTATAATATTTTTTCATACGTAAAGCTCCTAAATAACACATTTCCTCATTAACTTGTTTATTTTTATTATTTAAATTAAGTGCGAGCTTGTTTGCCAGTTTTTTCATTGATTATTTTTCACCTTTCACTAGAATTCGATTTTTTATACTCTGCTAGAAATGTCAAAGAACTTTCGAATTTAGAGTTTTTTTCTTCGCGTATTAAAAAGTAAACGTGTTAAAATTAGTTCCAATTTCAAATATTTTTTAATATTAATTTCTATTTACATTTATTAAAAACACATCTTCCAATAAGATTCCGTTACGAAAATTATAATTCGCTAAGCGCCTCTTTCACAAACGTCAAGTAGGCCAAACTGTCATTTAAAGTCACCGGTGATCGGGGATAATGGAGCTGATATACCTTTGTTTGCACGGTAAACATCCCAAACATTAAATAATTGAAAAAATTCACCTATCGAATGATACAGTAAACCGAGTGCATAATTCAATAAAACTATAGTTTGTGAAATAAATTCAATAGTTTGTGAAAGAGGCCCTAAAACGACTTAAATATTGTTTAAATTATCTTAAGCTGTATTAAGATAATTTAAACAATATTTAAGTAGCTTTAGTGAATTCACAAGTGATCCTTTGATATGAAAAAAATATTACAATAAAAATATCATTTAATTCAATCTATAATCCCCGTAGCTGTAGGTATACATATAGATAATACTAGCTAGTGCCCTCGACAGTGTCTGCGTAATGTTATAGTACGAAAAGCCTTCCTCGATAAATGTACTATCTAACACAAAAAGAATTTTTCAATTCGATCCAGTAGTTCTATAGTTGAGGCGTGAAAATGTAAAAGACAGACAGAGATACTTTCTTATTTTATATTAGTATGGATTGCACAATAAATTTATTGATGTTGAAAGGTGTGTTTTGACGTCTTTAGTGGCAAACAGGATACCTCCAATGCCGGTATCAGCTGTTAGATAAGGACTGAAAACATTTAGAAAAATATGTTTGGTCAACATTGGAGATAACATATACTATCTATGAATAACATAGTATGTTTGTAATGAATAAACTCAAAAACTACTTTACCAATTTTGAAAATTCTTTCACCTATAGAAATATATATAAAAAATGATATATAGAAAGCTACATTATCAGCGAGTAACATAGACTTTCAATATTACTAATAATAAATGTGTAAGGGTTGGTGATGGAGTAAGTTACTTTGTTTTCAGAGATATCGTGTTTAGAGGCTCTATACATGATACTCAAACTAAATTGACCATTTTTACAATTTTTTTCTGTATGTATGTATGTTCCTCCATAACTCTTAAACGAATTAACTGATTTTCATGAAACTTGGTTGATAAACATTTAGACGTACAGGACACAGGATAGGCTACTTTTTCTTTTTCAACACGGACGAAGTCGCGGATGCCAGCTAGTTCTATCTATACTAATATTATACAGAGAGAAGATTTGTATGTTTGCAATGAATAGACTCAACAACTACTGGACTAATTTTGAAAATTCTTACACCTATAGCTACATTATCAGCGAGTAACTTAGACTATATTTTATAAAATTACTCGGGCGAGGTTGTGTACAACAACTAGTAGCTACATTGTTATATAGAATTCTTTTATTTTATAACCAGGCAAAGTATTTTATAGGAAAGACCAAAATTTAGACTAGAACTGTACATTTATAATGTACTAGCTGGTGCCCACGACTTCGTCCGCGTTGAAAAAGAAAAAAATAGCCTATCCTGTGTCCCGCACGTCTAAATGTTTATCTACCAAGTTTCATGAAAATCAGTTGATTCGTTTAAGAGTTATGGAGGAACATACATATATACAGAAAAAAATTGTAAAAATGGTCAATTTAGTTTGAGTATCATGTATAGAGCCTATAAACACGATATCTCTGAAAACAAAGTAACTTACTCCGTGACCAACCCTTACACATTTATTATTAGTATTGATGTATGTATGTATCCATTATATGTATGTATATGTATTGTATGGTTTACAATAATTTACAAGAACTATGACCAAATTGTATTATTAAAATCAAACAATCCACAAGTTTGAATCACCAAATAAATAAAAAATTGTATCTAAAATATACAGTAGATATATTTTAGATACAATTGTACTGTATCTAAAATATACTGTAGTAGGAACTTTGCGTCCAAACTACAATTACAAAATATACTTGTTATTTATTTATTCTATTTAGGGCCTCTTTCACAAACTACATGTGAAGTGTTGATTAGTTACTTTTAGAAATCATTTTCTGTTATATTGAATTATGCACTCGGTTTACTGCATCATTAGATAGCCGATTTTTTATTATTATTTTTGATTTAACGTTTGGGATGTTTACACGTACAAATAAGAGGTATATCAGCTAAATTATTCCCAGTTACCGGTGACTTTGAATGACAGTTTGGCCTAAATGACGTTTGTGAAATAGGCGCTAAGAATCATTATTTGGAATTTGTATTTGAAAGAAACTTGGTCATGAATTATTTAACAGAAATTTAATTTTATTCGTGCCGTCTATTCATTGAAAGACAATGCTGAGAATCTTGGTTACTACTAGGGATGTAACTATACATAATTTTGCCAATACAATACCCATTTTTGTACCATGTAAATAATCGGCAATACCGTTATCAATGGCTTATCAATTAATAATTAATAATGTCCATACATATCGCTGCTTAAAAACTAAAGGGCCATAAAACAAAAAATACAAAAATGTTCTTATTGCAAAAATACAATCACAGTCCTTCATATTGTATGTTGCAAAAAGACATGGTTGTTTTATTCTATATTTAGTATATTTTGATCATTTTTTATATATTCAAAAGTAACTTATATGCTTATATCTCTTCTAGTGTTCAGTTTATTATAAAATAACTTAAAACATTTAATGATACTTAAAAAATACGCTTCTAACAATGTATAATATGTATATATTTGATATATAATAAATAAAATGAAATGAAAAAAAAATAGACATTTTTTTTTCGATTAGCTCTCCTGTAAAAAGAGTAATTTTGATTTGTGGCCCTTTAGTTTTTAAGCAGCGATATATTACACACAATGAAGTTAAAAATATTTAAAAATAAATCGAAAAAAAAAAAAAACTCGTTTGATACAAATAGCAAATATTGACCCATGTCTGTCTGTTACCTTTTTTGCATACACGTTGCATGCAAAATTTCATGATGATTCGGTTGATTAGGAAGGCATAGGGCATTCCTTACTCACTCACCAAAACAACAGCACATGTTATTTATGTGTTATTTCATGGTGGTCTGTACTCTGGCGATGGTTACTGCAACCAGACAGGCCATTCAAACATCTACATTACTGCCATCATTTTCAATATCCAGACCAGAGCCAATTTTGTAGTCCATTTCCAAAATTGGCCCTGTTGGTAATCAAACTTTGTACCTCTGAAGCACAGCGTTAAGGCAAGCACACTAACCACTCATCCAATAGGTCGTCAAGTTAGAGCAATGGCCATCCTGGTGTTGCACAGGCTTATAGGCCAATTTATCATTTAATTATCTCTATGGAGGGCAGAGTTACAGAGTACCGACTCATATGACAATCAAACCTAAAAGAGAATGGTCCTCTCTCTCTCCAACAATAAAATAAGGGTTCTAAAAATGGCCACAATGGCGCTAGTGTAGCATATCTTCCAACTATCTATCTTTGTCTAATTTATTCCTCTTAGCTACACTAGTGCAATCTTAATTTACTGGTATTCTGGGACCACTTTTTAATACATAGTTGGTCCTCCTTACCTCTACCCTCCATAATTATCTCATTAAATCCTGCTTTGGCTGTCTGTTTACCATTAAAAACTGTAATAAAAAATTATAAAAAATCAATATCTCCTCTTTGCAGGGTAAAGAAGCCAGAAAACCAAAATGTTACGACGCTGCTCGAAACATCTACAAACGCTATACCGGAGGCAAGGACAAAGCCTTCGGTTGCGTTCTACTGAAGTCCCGAAATTCTGCCTCTTACCTAGATCTGTCGCGCGACCAGTCCACGCGAGAATCGTCTCATCCAACCAAGTCGCGTCCATACACTTCACGAACCCTTTGTACGACGAGCAAGACGTCCTCACTCCTAGCTTTCCCGATTCAGTCTCCGAAGGCGACGTTAAATTGGACAAGAAAGTTGGTGACGCCGTCGCCGCAGACGATGTGGTCCTCGAGATTGAGACGGACAAAACGGCAATTCCAGTTATGGCTCCAGCCCATGGAATCATAAAGGAGTTTTACGTGAAAGACGGAGACACCGTTAAGGCTGGAACGAAACTGTTCAGATTGGAGTTGACCGGGGATGCGCCTAAGAAAACTGCCTCCGCGCCTGCACCCGAAGCACCTAAAGCCGCTGCCCCGACTCCTCCACCCGCATCACCTCCACCTGTGACTCCTCCGCCCATGTCCCCTCCACCCGTGACCCCTCCTCCACCCGCCGCTGCTCCTCCCAAGCCCGCCCCACCTCCTCCATCCGCCCCGATTTCCTCCATTCCAGTCGCGGCTATCCGCCACGCACAAGCGATCGAAACTGCCACCGTAAAAGTACCCCCAGCTGACTACAGCAAAGAAATAGCCGGCACCCGTACAGAGCAACGGGTCAAAATGAATAGAATGCGCTTGCGCATAGCTCAACGTCTCAAAGACGCGCAAAACACGAACGCAATGTTAACAACATTCAACGAGGTAGATATGTCTCACATTATGGCCTTCAGGAAGAAAAATCTCGACGCATTCACAAAGAAACATGGCGTCAAATTGGGTCTTATGTCTCCATTTATAAAGGCGGCTGCCAACTCGTTGATGGATCAGCCGGTAGTCAACGCTGTTATAGAAGAAAATGAGATAATATATCGCGATTACGTTGACATATCTGTGGCCGTCGCTACACCCAAAGGCCTGGTTGTGCCCGTTATAAGAAACGTTCAGACTATGACGTATGCAGATATAGAGTTGTACGTAGCTGGTTTGGCGGAAAAAGCCAGAAACGGTAAACTAACTATAGAAGAAATGGACGGAGGCACGTTCACTATAAGCAATGGGGGTGTATTCGGGTCTTTAATGGGCACGCCCATCATAAATCCCCCACAGTCGGCCATTTTGGGCATGCACGGCATATTCGAGCGTCCAATCGCTTTGAACGGCCAAGTCGTTATCAGACCTATGATGTATATAGCCCTAACGTACGATCACAGACTAATCGATGGACGCGAAGCTGTAATGTTCTTGAGAAAAATCAAGGAAGGAGTTGAGGAGCCAGCGTCGATAGTGGCTGGATTGTAGGTAGACAAAAAAAACCTTCCAGCCGCTTAAAGTTACCATAGACAATTCGTTTTGAATTCGCATTCGAAATACTGGAAGTGAAAGTTAAATAAAAAATCAGTAGCGCCGCAGACACCGCGAGGTGCGGACGTGTCCGCGTTTGTATTTATTTATTTTTTCGCGTATGCACACGTTGTATTTGTAAATTGTATTATTTATAATTCTTTTTAAGCAATAAAATCAGTACATTGTTAATTTACGTAACAAACGAGGAGGGTTGTTTTATTATTATTTTTTTTTTGAAGAGTATTTTTTTTTTGTTTTAAAAACTCGAAACTTCACTACTAGTTGCTAATAAATACTTAAAAGACGAAATTGTTTTTTTTTTCTTCATGAAATTAAAGCGGGGTTGACACGGTACGAGCGCACTCGTATTACTACTCGGATGCTACTCGTAGCGTGTAAACGAGGGATCCGAGTTCACTCGGATGACAGCGTCCGATCAGAGTGTACTCGGACCGTGCTCTATTTGTACGAGCTGGCTCGGATCAAATATTAAAAACAAAATGGCGTGAAATGAAATTTTAGATGCGTTTGGAGTGAAAAAAAAGTGGAATGAGCGCGATACGCTTAGATTTGTGGAATTATATGAATCAGAAGAAGTTTTGTAGAACATACGGCTGTAAAACTATAAAAATAAATCGTAAATTAGCATATCTGCCACTATTTCTATACCTCGAAACAGCAGATCAGTCGTTATTTTGCAAATCTAGACCAACTAAACTAACGACAAACGCTACTCGGACACTGTTGAACTCGTATGGTGGGAACTGTAATCCGAGTACACTCTTATACGAGCTGACTCGTACGAGTACACTCTTATACGAGCTGACTCGTACGAGTACACTCTTATACGAGCTGACTCGTACGAGTACACTCTTATACGAGCTGACTCGTACGACTACACTCTTATACGAGCTGACTCGTACGAGTACACTCTTATACGAGCTGACTCGTACGAGTACACTCCTATACGAGCTGACTCGTACGAGTGCGCTCGTACCGTGTCAACCCCGCTTAACCAAAGGACCGAAAAAATACAAGCCTTCAGCCATGTTATAGTTATTTAGCAATTGACCCAAGTACCTACTCCACATTTTGGTCAAAAGTTTATTTTTCGACCATTTTTCTTTGTTTTGAAAATGCACATCAATTTGCAATATCGATGAGTGAAAGAATTTTTTGATTCAATCCTGTAGAAGGGCGGAAAATTTAAAACAAATTTTTTTTTTTTACAAAATACAAAATCCACAAAAAACTTACCCTATAGAAAGGGTGAAAAATTTAAAATAGGTGTTTTTGTTACATTATAAAATCCAAAAAAAAAACTTTAGTTGGAATAAATATTTTTTTTTTTCTAATTATTTATTAAATTCCCTTTTATTTTTTTGAAAAAAACCTGTTTCTGATGTAAAAACAGAATTTATCCTGTAAAAGGCTCAAATCAAAAAATCCACTTTTAATAGACGAGTAAAACACTGCATTAAATTCATATTATTGCATTTATTAAAAATAAAAATAAATGACACACACACACACACATGCGCATAGACAACATCAAGTTATATAATAATTTAACCATCATATAAAATAAACCTATTACATTTTGTACACATCATTAAAATACAAATAAATATAACAAATACCTTTTCTATTTATTTTTTTGGTAAAATAATACTTTATGGAAATCAAAATTAACTACTACAATACTCAGACCAAATAAGAACCATAGACAGAATTTTGCGAACATAGTGAAGCTGGTTTTATAAATATACACGTGTGTGTAAGGCCGTTTACTCTTGACAGTTTGTTTTTCAAGCTATAACCTCAATTTTTGTTAATAGTTATGGATGAACATACATACATACAACACATACAGAAAAAAATTCTAAAAAATGGTCAATTTAGGTTCAGTATCATGTATAGAGCCTATAAACACGATATCTCTGAAAACAAAGTAACTTACTCCATGTACACCAACCCTTACACATATGTGTCGTTCATTGTAAAAGTGAACTATCTCCTTGTAACTGAATTTTAGAACAACGAGCTTTTTGCGAATTACAGTGAAAATCGGTTATAGCGACCTTCAAGGCAACACAAAAATTGGTCATAATAAACGGATAGTCATTATAAGCAATATTAAATCTTTATAGGCATTCAACAGGGACCTTGCCATTTGGTCGCTGTAACCGATATGTCGTTATAACCGAAGTCGTTATATCCGGTTTCTACTGTATAGTGTAGGAAAAAAAAAAATATAAGCATTCATTCATTGTTTACATCTATATGGGATTTTAATGCAACTATTGGAGTTACTTCACTTTTATATTGAAAGTTATGACTAAATGTGATACCATTATAGGCAAGAAAATATGGTTTTAAAAAATAGGGAGTTACACCACTTTTACAATGAACGACACATTTATTATTAGTATACAGTAGAAACCGGATATAACGACTTCGGTTATAACGACGATATATCGGTTACAGCGACCAAATGGCAAGGTCCCTGTTGAATGCCTATAAAGATTTAATATTGCTTATAATGACTATCCGTTTATTACGACCAATTTTATGTGTTGCCTTGAAGGTCGCTATAACCGATTTTCACTGTATATGTATAATAAATAAAGGCGTAGTTTTACCGACTTCACTTTCTTGTCCACGGGGCTCTATCTTTAGTTTACATTTTATCTGAGCTTCAATATATATATATATAAAAAAAAAAAAATGTATATCTAATATAAATTTCATAAACATCCTCTACTTAGACCAGATAATTTGCAAATGGAACACTTTTAAGACATAATTATAATTCTCATAATATGAAGACGTGAGTGGATGAAGGTGATATGTCGCATTTTTGAGTTTTTTCGTTTTTTTTGCATTGATGAAGGTAATATGTCCATATGAATGATTACAGACCTTAAGATAGTCGATTTAAGACATTTTTGTAAAATAAAAAGTTGAGAAAGGTGTTATGTATGTACAGTTAATTTTAAAAAGCAAAAAAGTGCAAAAAAGTTTACTTTTATCAATGGAAGAGGGAGCTATGTTCACTTTTTTTTTAATTATATAATAGAAGTGTTTAATTTGCTATCATACCATTAATATTTTAGGTTGTTTACACAACTTTTCATCATAATTTAGTACAAAAATCAGTTCCGTGGCTACTTACTTATCTCAAAAAAATTAAAAGTAAAACTTTTAACCTCGATTTATTCAAAATTGGAATTATACGACATATCACCTTCATCCACTCGCGTCTTCATATATGTATTTTTTTAAAATCTACCGCTAGATTTTCAATATTTATCACTAGGTGGCGTTCGTCAAAAATTGTCAAAACAAAACATTTCATTGTCGCAATTCAATGATAATAATTTTAAATCATTGAAATTAAAATTCAATCATACCTATAAATTAACCTAACCAGCGTAAAATAATTCTAGTCTATTTATTTTTTTGGTATAATCTGCGGTACAGTCGGGGTAAGAAAACCTTCGTCTGGTTTTCGAATTCATTCATTTCAAGTCGAGTCGAATCGTACGTCTCATACTATTAAGTGTAACTTTTAAATTGTCCACGTGTTAAACCGATAAACATTTTCTTACCTCGACTGTACATTAAAGTACTTGTACACAAATTAAATTTATGTAATAATAATCTATTATTACCATCAATGTACTACAATTGTGGATTTTGCAAGCAATACAAAAACAATACAAAACTCTATGGTACATTTAAAAGTGACATAATATGATAAGCGTAGAGCATCAACTCTTGTCATGTGTCATTTAAAACCAACCAAACGTCTGTCGTTTAAAGGAAATGCGACTTTAAGTCAACACATTGGAGTTCAAAACGAAAAGTACGCCTAAAACGGAATCATGACTGAGTCAATGGTGAAAGGCATAGTAACGACCAACTTCTACAATTCATTTTCCCTTCGGCCGCGTACGTAACCTGAACTACGTGACCAGTTACGATTGACTACTTTTTCGGTCTTGTACGAAACCAGTTGCGATCGAAAACTATTTTGTTCTTATACGAAACAAGTTACGATCGAAGACTCTTAGTCCTTGTATGAAACCTATTTCTGATTTTTATTAACTGATTTTTATAAAATTTGGTAGATAAACATTTAGACGTACAGGACACAGGAAAGGACGAAGTCGCGGGCACCAGCTAGTACAACAATAAAAGAGTTTTTGTTGGTTTTATAATATAGTCGAGTGGTTTCATACAAGGACTAAGAGTCTTCTATCGTAACTGGTTTCGTACAAGGCCGAAAAAGTAGTCGATCGTAACTGGTTACGTAGTTAAGGTTACGTACGCGGCCGAAGGGAAAATGAATTGTAGAAGTTGGTCGTTACCACAGAACACAGTAAAGAGGTTAGAATGGAGTTGTAGGCGGGGCAGGCGCGCCACGGATATGAGCAAACGCTCATATTATTCTCAAATACGCGATCGCGCCGGTCAGTCACTCGCGATCTCCAACGGAGGAATTACTGCGATCTGCTGCGCAAAAATTGAGTGAAAATGCCTTCATGTGCGGTAATAACTTGCATAACAAGAAGCCAAGTGCTTTGTATTGACAAAGGAGGCTTTTCTTTTCAATGATAAGTAAAAAAACTTCTAATAAATACGATATTTAAGGCAAAATCTTCATTCAAATAATTCTTGTCACAAAAAATATACATTGCGGGCTGCGTGCGCTCGTTATTTTACCACGTCAGTTCGAACGCGTAATGTACTGCGCTGCGACGCGGTATTAGCTCTAGTGCTGGGGCGTAGTAAAATACGGTATCGATAGATTCTTTCGAAGTTATAATGAAAGCAACGTTCTTAAGTAATATGAATGGGGCCTGAAAAATTTAATATGTTATGCATGAAATAAAAGAACATTGAAATATTTTACATGTCGTTGGTACATATACTATATGTATATGAACGTTCCGTTTATATGAACGTACTTTTTTGGCGACTCCGTTACTAAAAGCTAAATTAGAGATAAATCTTTTTTGTAGGCGTTCTATTCTGAGGGAATGAGTTCTCCATACAACACTGCAGTACTCTAAGATGTTTCTAACATACGTGTTGTATAGTAGGATTTTACAATGGTTGCTTTTAAATACCATTGTGTTCGTCATTTAATTTTATATTACGAGTATGTACTACCTTACTTTTGTATGCAACTGTATAATTCATAATTCAATATCGATAACAGTTTATCGATAGCCGTGTCCCTAGTTGAGTTCACACGGTCACTCACACATAAACTATAAAAATCTGCATGGGTATGCGTGCATGCGCGTGATTCGTTCCATTTGAGATGACGTGATCCCACGGCGCCACGATAGGCTAGATTTAAAATTGTAAATATGTGCGTAAGCTTCATATTTATTAAGTACAAATGTAGTGGCCGGTGAAAGGTGGGGCGGAATCGGCGACACCGGTTTCCGTACAAACGGCGGAAAATCGCCATTCTAACCTCTTTACTGTGTTCTGTGGTCGTTACTCACTTTTACCATTGATTCCGCCATGATGTCGTTTTAGGCGTACTTTTTATGTGTCGCTTTGGCATTTATCACGCAAAATCCACACTTCTAGTACTTAGATGAATTATGACTAATAATAATAATAATAATAAAAAAGTGAAGAGTACATTCGACTTTGTAAATCAATACTACACAACCAGTACGGATTAGAACGACGCGCGGCTTTTTTTAGGTGACCGTGGCCTAGATTAAAGAAAAAAGCCAACAAGGAAAATAAAGGTGATTTCACACTCACAACAAAATCCTCTTCACACCTCTTTCATACAATCAATGCTTCTATTTTCAGTAGTGCGCAGTTTCTCATCGATCTAAGAGGGAGAAAACAATCTTGTAATTATAACTGAACCAAACTTTTGTTTACTTTGCGCATGACATTAATTTTTATGCCAAATAAAAGAAGAATGCTCAAATTTAATATGAAAGAACCCAACTTTTACTTTGCGCATGATTAATTTTGTTAAATAAATGCGCAAATATAATACAAAAGAACCCAACTTTTACTTTGCGCATGACATTAATTTTTATGCTAAATAAAAGAAGAATGCTCAAATTTAATATGAAAGAACCCAACTTTTACTTTGCGCATGACATTAATTTTCATGCTAAATAAAGGAGACTGCGCAAAATTTCATACAAAAGAACCCAACTTTTACTTTGCGCATAATTTTTATGCTATATAAAGGAGAATGCGCAAATTTTAAATTTTATACAAAAGAACCCAACTTTTACTTTGCGCATGACATTAATTTTCATGCTAAATAAAGGAGAATGCTCAAATTTAATACAAAAGAACCCAACTTTTACTTTGCGCACGACATTAATTTTTATGGTTAATAAAGGAGAATGCGCAAATTTTAAATTTTATACAAAAGAACCCAACTTTTACTTTGCGCACGACATTAATTTTTATGCTAAATAAAGGAGAATGCTCAAATTTAATACAAAATTACCGCCAGGCCCGACGCAAAAGGATCTGAACTCTGATTTTTGTTGATTTTGCGTATATTAAAAATAAATATATATGTGTTTTTCCCTTTCAGTTACACAAAAGAAAAAAAAATCGCTCCTTATTTTTCTCTAGAGAGAAGAGTATAGTGAATGGCCAATGGCGCAAATTGCTTTCTTTGTGTTCCCTATTGCTCTGTCCCATTTATTATATTATACATTTCTATTATTATTATTATTATTTATTTGTCCTATTTATTATTTATTTATTATGCATCCAAATTTCTGTGCAGAAAATTTTACTTCGTATAATTAATTCACATAAAACAAAACAAGTTCTAATTTTATTCACATTTAAATTTTCAGTTTTTTTTTTTTCACATTAATAATTTTCATTTCCAGTGACATTTTTATGTGAAATTATAGTTTTTCGTCTATTTATAAACTATTTTATTTGTTTTAATATCTATTTTTGTCCAGAACTTCGTTCGGGCTCAAGTAATTTGTCCACCATTGGGCCCGCATTGTCATAATCACTCTCTGTGTTGCTTTCTTTATCTTTTCTCTGTAAATAAATGTCGGCCATTGTAAAAAAGAAAGAAATATTTTCAAATGGGATATTTTACAAACACAATTTAGTGGGGTAGGCAAACATTTTTCACAAAATTAATTTAATATACTATTGGGTTATTTTATTTTACATTAGTACCATTAATTTTACTATTGGGTTTTTCCTCATTTGTACCATTAATTGTACTATTAGGTTTTTTTTTTAATTCTCATTAGTACCATTAATTTTATTATTGGGTTTTTCCCTCATTAGTACTATTAATTATTGTACTATTATTTTTTTATTCTCATTACTACCATTAATTGTACTATTGGGTTTTTTAACTCTCATTTGTATTAATGATTAATTGTATTATACTATTATATAGGTTTTATTCTCATTAGTAAGTACCATTAATTGCAATATACTATTGGGTTTTTCCTCATTTGTACCATTAATTGTACTATTGGGTTTTTTAACTCTCATTAGTACCATTAATTGTACTTTTGTGTATTTTAATTCTCATTAGTACCATTAATTGTATTATACTATTATATAGGTTTTATTCTCATTAGTAAGTACCATTAATTGTACTATTTGGGTTTTATTCTCATTAGTACCATTAATTATTGAACTATTGGGTTTTTATTCTCATTGGTACCATTAATTTTACTATTGAGTTTTTCCTCATCGTTACCATTAATTGTATAATATATGTAGAATTATATAAATTAGCAACTAAAAATTTTTGTTACACAATATCATAAAATATATAATAATTAATAGCGACTCACAACAATGTCTGGCTCCCCCAGAAGAGTGTTGGCGAGATAGGGGGCTCGAAGGACCCCTCGCCAGTAAAGTTTCTCTAGGGGTCTATTGACCGACCACCCCACGCAACGGACCCCCAAGCCGCGCCAATACGACACTTCGCTCCTGCGCAACAGACAAACAAACATCAGCTCAAAATCAACAATGACAATAACGTTTGTGTCCAATCGGTTTTCTCTTCATTACTAAACTCACTAATTAATTTTATCGGATTAGTAATGTTAGCTTCTGCTATTTACGTCGACTGAAGTTAGTTAATTAAGGCAGATAAGTATAGTATACAATAAGTACTCTGTGGCATGACTTTTGAAGTTTTTGTGTTCGTGGACAGGACACATATTATTAGGACGTCCATCAACAAGGTGACAGACGACCCATCAATAAGGGCCAAGGGTCGACTGGCCCTATTGGGAAATTATGGACAGGTGACCTGATAAGGGCCAATTGTCGACTGATCCTATTGGAAAATTATGGACAGAGCTAGTAAACAAAATTTTAATAAACAAGAAAAAAAAGAAAGAAAATTTGTTTAAATAGAATTAAATTGTGCTCGTACTTATAACAAGTATATGATGTTGTGTTCGCGCGCGTGCGTTGATTGCGTGTGTGAGTTCGTGTACGCGTGTGAGTGCGTGTACGCGTGCGTGCGTGTGCGCGCGCTGGCTTGTGCGTGTGCATGCATGTGTGTGCGCGTGCGTGAATGCGTGTTCGTGTATACTATCAGTAGGTCTACCACTTCATCAATAGTGAATAGTTTAGCTTTTTTTTTTCTATGGAAACATTTGAATATGCTTACGGACTGACGATGTCCTTGTGAAGTAGCACAGCGCTGACAGAACACCAACGGGCCGACCATCGCCACAGGGCCGCGTGCAATGCGTCCGCGGCGCGCAAAGCCGCGTGCAAAGCCAAGTTGTTGCCAAACCTGAAAATTATTAAGAGTATATTTAAGCTACATACACAGAGCTTCTTCTTTATGTCTTCTTTGCTAAAGGTCGTCGTGCCCGCTCTGAAATGCCTTAACTTAAGTTGTAAGAGCCACAACTTCAACGACCAGGAGAACGCACACACACACACACACACACAAAGAGAGAGAGAGAGAGAGAGAGAGAGAGAGAGAGAGAGAGAGAGAGAGAGAGAGAGAGAGAGAGAGAGAGACGAAAACAATATAATATGTGTTTATTTACGTATAATATGTCTACATTAATTTTTATATGTCTAATCTTGTAATTAGGCTATAAATATTATTTTTTTAAATGTATTTATTTTCGTTTTATATAAATCTTATTAAAGTAGGTAGATATAATAAGTAAATTAAGATTTTTACACGCCAGACGTGGCAATGAATGGAGGTAGCATATTCGAACTAATGAGCTTTACATTAGGACCATAGCTGTCGCATATAGGCCTGCTGGAATATTGCATAGTAAAAAAATTAAAATAGCCACAGATCGAAAACCATGCATCGGACAGTGCCTGATTTTTGCACACTATAAAGCTTATATTGATTGTTCGAGATTTTGAGTGAAAGCCTGTCCAAATGAGATAAATAAAACACCGCACATACACTCAATGTTATATTCTTTCACCCGATATACAAATTGTTTACGATAACATACTTTAGACAGTTGATTTGAATTAAAATATAAACAAGCCGTTTGACGTGCGGCAAAACACACCGATAGCAAATAGACAACCAATGACATCTAGTGTCCCTTTTGACAACTACTTATCTACATGACATTTAAATGATAAAACGCCTAAACATTGATAACTAATACTGGCCGGAATGTCTACGCTACAAGTAAAAAAATTATCGAGTTATGAAGTTTTGAAAAAACTGCAATTTGGCCGGTTTAACTAACTAAAAAAAAACGCCACATAAACTATAATAAAATAGTTTACACTATAATAAATTATTATATTAAAATGTACGTACTTACCTACAACCCTACACTTTTATTTTGTATAAACTATTCTAGCTATTAAGTTGTGAATTATTTATTACTTAAGATAATAGACATTTTGGTTCCTGATATAATCATAAAATGAAAAATATATTATTAGTTAATATACGTTAAACGTTAGTTGAACGAAATACAAAGCTTAAAATAACAATAATACGAATTAAAATTAAAAAATGCAGTATAATAACAGTGAGAGATCTACGAACAGACTAAAAAGTACATGTACTTTATTGTACTGTGTACACTCACATTGTCTGTTATCTCCACCAATCACAGCCGAACGCTTTATCTCTAAGTACTAATGGCAAAAAAAACCCAATAGTAAAATTAATGGTACTAATGAGAATTAAAAACCCAATAGTAAAATTAATGGTACTAATGAGAATTAAAACCCAATAGTAAAATTAATGGTACTAATGAGAATTAAAAACCCAATAGTAAAATTAATGGTACTAATGAGATTTAAAAACCCAATAGTAAAATTAATGGTACTAATGAGAATTAAAAACCCAATAGTAAAATTAATGGTACTAATGAGAATTAAAAACCCAATAGTACAATTAATGGTACTAATGAGAATTAAAACCCAATAGTAAAATTAATGGTACTAATGAGAATTAAAAACCCAATAGTACAATTAATGGTACTAGTGAGAATTAAAAACCCAATAGTAAAATTAATGGTACTAATGAGAATTAAAAACCCAATAGTAAAATTAATGGTACTAATGAGAATTAAAAACCCAATAGTACAATTAATGGTACTAATGAGAATTAAAAACCCAATAGTAAAATTAATGGTACTAATGAGAATTAAAAACCCAATAGTACAATTAATGGTACTAATGAGAATTAAAACCCAATAGTAAAATTAATGGTACTAATGAGAATTAAAAATCCAATAGTACAATTAATGGTACTTACTATAGAGAATAGTATGTTTCAGTGAATGAGGATTAGATAAATAAATTTAATACCTAGGATTGTTAGGTCCATTCTCAGCGTCGTAATCCTGTGCACTGAAACAGTACGGCCTATAGCTGAGTGCGCCAACTATTTGTGGATCGCTTTTGCGAATCTGAAATGTTTTACAATAACCTTACATCTAAAGTTTGTTTTTTAATCAGAGAGACAAAAATGACATTACATGTGACATGCATTCATCGAAATACTACAATGGAATTTGCGTGACAAATGCCAAAGCGGCACACAAAAAATACGCCTTTGACAGAATCATGGCGGACTCTTGCCTTCGCGCGTCAATGGCGTCAAAGGTAGTAACGACCATGTTCTACTATTCATTTTAAACTCCACTGTGTTGACGTAACGTCACATTTTCTTTAAACGACACACGTTTGGTTAGTTTTAATGACAGATGACAATTGATGCTCTACGCAAATTATGTCACTTTTAAATGTTCCATAAAGTTCGTTTCGTAGTGTTTTGTATGGCATGCGGCTTCCATGTTGTAGCCATGATTCCTTTGACAGAGAATCATGGCGGACTCTTGCCTTCACGCGTCAATGGTAAAAGGTAGTAACGATCAACTTCTACTATTTCATTTTAAACTCTAATGGGTTGATGTAACGTCACGTTTTCTTTAAATTGCGTACTTATTATTATGTTTGTTTTGTTATAAATGACAGTTCATGCTCTACGCATATGTCACTTTTAAATGTTCCATAAAATTCGTAGTGTTTTGTATGGCACGCGTGTTCCATGTTGTAGTAGTTTGATGGTATAATATCACAACTTTTTTATTTCTACAGATACAATTTTTATAATTTATTCCCTATAATATATATTGTATAGGGAAATTTCTTCATTGCTCGACAATCTCTCAACGATATACAATAATACACACCTGATATAGAACAAATGGGTTGAAACACGTCACCGCCGCAAACTTGTACATCTGTGGTCGCGACGAATAAGCCTTTAGTATTCCGTTTATAACCTGTAAAATATTAAATATGAAAACCTTATGCCGCATTTACACGCCTGCCGAGGCTTGGCGAAACGTCCCACAAGCTCCAAAACTGGACAAACGCTTGGATGACATTTACACGCTTGCGAATGCGAATGCGTTAGTGTGTTCCGGACAGGCAAACATGGTGGACGTTGATGTTGTATCGGCTATTGCGTTTGGCTTGACATAATTATCTTTATTCAAAATATAAACTACACTGGCGGACTCATAAACTGCATCAAAGTAATAGACGACTTTGAAATAAATATTTTAACCAAGTATGCAAACTTTATATACAGATTTAAATTGAAACCTCTAGATTGGTTCGTGAACTTTAAAACAGCGTATCCTTAAGTTTAAGTTTGTGTACTGGAAAGGACCTTAAGACTTTTTTGAAGAAAAAACAGAAATTTAAGGAAAATTGGTTTTATAAAAAAATTGGTTTTAACAATAGACACAAACTTTATGCAAGGGTTTATTTATGTTTTAATAGGGTGTATTACCCCCACGTGCCCTTATTACGGATTCTAATCGGTTCCGCATAGATTTTATTAGGGTTATTAAAAGATCTTGCGGAATATTGTCCCATTCTTCTGAAAGTGCTGTTCTTAGTGCTGCCACTGTCGTGGGCACAGGATTTCTCGCATATACAGCTCTTTTTAAATTGTCCCAAACATGCTCAATGGGATTAAGATCCGGGCTGCGTGCTGGCCAATTCATTGTACGTATCCCAATATTGTCGCAATATTGTCGAACTTGTGCAGCAGCGTGCGGCCGGGCATTATCCTGCATTAAAGTAAAATTTTCGCCTATGAATCCCATGTAAGGCACCACGTGATCTAAGATCTCTGTTAAGTAGCGATGTGCAGTCAAACCCCCTCTATTACCGTTTTGACGGACCATGTCTATGAACACAAGTTCTGTTCGCCCGTTCATCGATATGCCACCCCAGACCATACACGAACCACCTCCAAAAGGAACACGCTCCTCAATGCAACTTTGAGCATATCGCTCCCCACGTCGACGATAGACTCTTCTGCGACCATCTGCACCATATAATCATATCCTACACTCGTCCGTGAACAATACGGAGGCCCATTGCTCTTCTGTCCAATTTAGGTGATCACGCGCAAATCTTAAGCGAGCTTGTCTGTGAGCTACAGACAAATTTGGACCATTTGCTGGTCTAAAAGGGATGTTATCCGCTTCCTTTAACCTTCTTCTTATTGTTCGTGCACTCACATTTACTCCACGCACTTCATTAAGCTCCTTTTTTGATGTTAATTGACGTGAGGAAACGATTTCGCAGGGAAGTTGTAACAATAAATCGGTCATCACGACCGGTGGTTGTTCGAGTCCTGCCTGTACCACGTCTCCTTCTGTAAGAACCTGTCTCCACAAACCTTCTGTATATTCTAGAAACCGTAGACTGGTTTAAATTTAAATTTCTACCAATCGTTCGTTGATCCAAGCCCTCCCGCACCAGTGCTACAATTTGAGCCGCTTGTTCGGACGAAGAATCCATATTATGGTTCAAAAACTCTCGATGAGTTAAAAAACTAACCCTACAATTCTGCTGGTAACAATAATTCAATAAAAAATCAATGCGAATCAATTTAAAACTTTGCTTTAAATAACACGCAAATCTGATACTACGAGTAAATTTTCTTTTCCCGGCTATATTCATTTGTTTTACTGCAGTTCTATTTTTAAATTTTGCTTTTTTTTAAGATTAAGAGCCAGTCTCTCCATATTTATATAATTTAATCTAAAAAGTTTGCATACTTATTAAAAAAAATCATTTCAAAGTAATCCTGAACTTTGATGCAGTTTATGAGTCCGTCAGTTTAGTTTCCTCGCCTTGACCAACTACTCATGGGGCAAAGTCGCATCAGCGAGGCCCCTTTTGTTTCGTGCCCAAGATCTACCCAGTAAAACTATCTTACCAAACATGCCTTGACACGACACACCTACTTATGATAGTGAAAAAAATATAAATGCACGGTGGGAGAATATTGAAAAGCATATAAATTTCAAAAAAAAGTTTTATTTTGTAACTTGAATAATTTCATTTTTACAAAAATAATGTTTTTCGACTTTTCAACTTACAGAAGTCCTCTAGTAAAGATTTGTAATTGATTTTTGCAGCTAAATCTGCTTCTATTGACAGTAGAAGCAGATTCAGCTGGTGGTGGCATCGCATTTAAAGAGGCCACGCGAGGCCCCTTTAAGTGCGAGGCCGTGGACGTGGGCCCACTTCGCCCACGCCTAGCTACGCCACTGGTTACGCAGTTGTATATATCGCAGCGTAACAAACGCCTTTTCGGCGCGAGCTCGTGAGCGACACTAAACACGCGCCAACCGAAGACTATATAAGTATATATTTGGTAGTAGATCAATGACGCCAACGCGTAAATGCGTCGCAAGCGCTTGCCGTTCTTTTGATCTGTGTTCAAAAACCGACACTAGCCCGGATCGGGACAAGCTCTAGCAAGCCAAGCTAAACACCCCGTTCACACGCATGTGTTTGTGGACACTTGTCGAGACTTGGCAAGCATGTCGAGACTTGGTAGCGGGTTGAGCTAAAAGCCTCGGCCATACTAATACTATAGATGTGAATTTAACTCTGTCTTTGTGTTAGCTTTTCACGTTTTAACTAACTACTCAACCGATCTAAAAAAAAAACATTTAAAAAAAAATTCATAGGCAATTAAAGAATAATTTATAATTTGTTATTATTAAAATTAATATTTTTATTTTTATTTTATTTTTTGATATTTATTTTAAATATATAAAAAAAAAATTTTTTTTTAACTAATTCATGAAACACACGATACAGGCTTGCATGCCTAGTGTGTGTTTTCATAGCCAATTAACTGAAATATAATATATGTTATTGTAAATAAAAAAAAACATGATAACGTAACTTGCCTGTTTGTCTTCGCCTTTCACATCAATAATCATCTTGACTTTTTTCTCCAGCAAATAATCGAGAGCTTCATCCAGCAAACACAAATGTACTTCCTTGAATTGACGCCTGAAAATCAAAACAATATAATCAATAATCATCAATACTAATAATAAATGTGTCTGAAGTGTAATTCAGAGATATCGTGTTTATAGGCTCTATACATGATACTCAAACTAAATTGACCATTTTTACAATTTTTTTGTGTATGTATGTATGTATGTATGTTCCTCTATAACTCTTAAACGAATCAACTGATTTTCATGAAACTTGGTATATAAACATTTAGACGTACAGGACACAGGATAGGCTACTTTTTTATTTTTCAACACGGAAGAAGTCGCGGGCGCCAGCTAGTAATAATAATAAATTTGTAAGTGTAGGTATTCTATGTATTTATGTATGTATGTATATGCATGTTCCTCCGTAATTCTTAAATGAATTAACTGATTTTTCATGAAACTTGGTAGATAAACATTTAGACGTATGGGATACAGGATAGGCTACTTTTTTCTCTTTCGATGCGGACGAAGTCGCGGGCACCAGCTTGTTTTCAATACAACGACAGCTCAATAGGGCAAACACTCGGTTGTCACCAGGATATACACATGTTTGCACCCCAAACAAATGTGCTTGAAAGGTACAATTTTATTCTTTGTTTATTTCTAACGAATCCATACCAATATCATAATAATGCGAAAGTAAATCAGTCTGTCTGCTACCTTTTCACGCCTTAACCACTCAAGCAATCATCATGAAATTTGCATACACGTTGTCACAGGGATACAAGAAAGGACATAGGGTACCTTTCGTCCAGAAAAAAGTACTGTTCCCGAGTGATCGTCTATAAAAATATAAAGTATAAAAAACTATATAAAAAACTAGTATATGACCGCGACTTCGTCCGCGTTCGATCGCTGCCACTTTCTATTGAGCTCAAACACGCTATATATCTACTGTGAGTTGCTTACGAGTTGGGAGCATCAGTGCAGGGTCTACCATGATTTTATAATGACCACACTCATTAAAAACTCACGGTAGACCCACTGGTCAATGTTACCATGTCATGGAAATACCACAGAACTAACAGTAGTTATATAAAATTTAACATCAATCAAACATGTGAAATTTAATGAAATTCCTTCATCAACTAGGAAATGGGGTGATGGTCTTCAAACGCATGAACCCGTCTTCATAAATTATAGCTAAGAACCGTCCCAAACATGTAAGCTTTAAAACAAAAAAATTGTATCATTTGGGAGTTAAGATTCCACAAACAGACACAAAGACTTATGACATCCCGTTTTTCCTTTGGACAAAATATGGACAACCTTTGGACAAACCTGTTAGGATGTGTAGATCCTACGTCGAGATCCTTAATCTTATCCCAGTCCATGACGTGCACGTTGGCGATACCGGTTCCCGTGAGCCTCTCCAGACCCTCATCGTGGAGTAAAACAAGTTGTCCATCCTTCGAAGTCCTAACATCTAGCTCCACAAAATAACACTCCTTCTCCACACACTGGAATTATTATTACAAATAATTATTTATTTTGAAGACTCGATTTCTTTATGAGTTAATTAACTGTTGCATGAGACTTCGTTAATGTTAACTGTTTCTATTGCAACCATCAAACTACTACAACACGGAACCCGCGTGCCATACAAAACACTACGAATTTTATGGAACATTTAAAAGTGACATATAATATGTGTAGAGCATGAACTGTCATTTAAAACAAAACAAACATAATAATAAGTACGTCATTTAAACAAAATGTGACTTTACGTCAACCCATTAAAGTTTAAAATGAAATAGTAGAAGTTGATCGTTACTACCTTTTACCATTGACGCGTGAAGGCAAGAGTCCGCCATGATTCTGTCAAAGGCGTTCTTTTTATGTGCCGCTTTTGCATTTGTGACGCAAATTCCATTGTAGTATTTCGATGATTGCAACAGCTAAAGTCTGTTTTTTTATCTCAGACAAAAATGACACATGCAAATGTCAAGTTTGCATATAAGGATACCATGAAATGTATGTATTGCATGTCAAATGTAATGTCATTTTTGTCTCAGAGATTAAAAAACAATCTTTAGTAACTGGTAAATAAAACGGTTTGTGTACTCACATATTTGAACGCCTCCAATGTATTCTCTGGCGCGTCCAAGCCAGCGCCCCTATGTGCTATGCATGTGACAACTTTCTCCGGAAAAACTTCACTCTCCTTAGTGCCAGGCTCGGGCCCGAATATATTGACTATATTATTCGCATCCGGCCTCTTCAATCTCGTCACGAAATAGGCGGCAACGCCTAGCAATCCGAAATCTAGTCCGAACGGCAACACTAGATGCACAAAGGAAATTCCATTGTAAAACAAGGTTAATGTGTTTAAAAAGCCATTGTAAATCAGAGAGAGGGCCGTTAGTAACATTTTCAATTGATCGTTTCGTTCGTTAGCGTTTAGCTTTTGTTAGTTTTTTCAAAAAGTTATTCTAATAATTAATTTTGATTACATTATGAATGTACTCGAGATGTTATTTATTGTTTCAAGGGGGAGGGGTACCGGCAGGGAAGAGCGAATGACTTTGACACTTGACTGACATGACAGATGTCAATGTCAATGAATTGTAATAATCCGATGGGGCCATAAAATCGAGATAGAGACGTTTTGTTAGTTTAAAAACATTTACAACATTTTTTGCGTCACATCCGTTGGCTTGTAGGTAGATCTCGTTAGTTTTGCTATTATTAAGAAAATCTGTGTTTATCATAACTACCTACTTCATTAGTGGTTCATTTTCATTTAGTGCTCAGGGTTTTACCTACTCGATCAAACGCATCGAACGCGTATAAGTACACTCTAAAAACATTTACCTATTCTTTTTTGAAAATGAAACACATTCAAAATTTCTATAAATCTGTCTATTTACTTAGAAACTACATAAAACATTTTAGTAACTACATACGTAAACATAAAAGAAAATTAACACATGGAACCTATTCCTATTTAACTTCTGAACCCGCGAGGCTACAATATATTCACAGTTTTTAACATATATAATTCATTTATATAATATGAACGATTAGACAAGCGGTAGGATCATGGACTACTTAATTGGTCAGTCATGTCAATCTAAGTAATTTCAAATACTATTTAACTCTAATTATGTTTAAGATGTGAACTAAACTCGTATTTTAGCAACAAATCCAACTGTAAAAGTCTAAACACTAATTGTCATTTAATATGAAACAATGAAACAAGTCAAAGTTTAAATTCAAATATTTTTGGATCTCTTTTATTCTTCATAAATATAAGGTCAACCAGAATTCTGACGACGAAGAGAAATGACTCAATGACCGTAAGAACGCTGGCACCAACGAATAAAGCTGTTGTTCCACCCAAAGAAGCTGCAAAAATAATTTTCATTTTATGAAAATCTTAAAAAAAAACAGAACACAAAAATATCACAAGACAAAAAAAAAACCGTAACTTACCGAATAAATCCTCAAGGGTGAAGATGACGTCTCTGTGCAGCCTAACTTTTGGCGGCATCAAATTAATTCTCATACTGGCCATTTCACTGTCTTCGGCATTCGAGTCGCTCCCATTCCAGTAAGCATTAATAAAATATAAATATTTCAACTCTCACAAAAATATAAGATATTAGACAAAGAGACAGACAAACAGACGGAATTTTTTGGTGCAAACTTAATTTATATTTATATTATGACTATTTTATAAGCACACTTCGCTTCTTTTAAAGTCGCTAATTTTATACCAAACCCCGCACCTCTCGCCACAGAGTAGTTATATTTTTCGCCCTGCACAATGCTACACAGGCGCCACTTTATTTAAAGGTTGGCTTGCCAGTTTTAATTATTATTGGTTGTCTCGCTAGAGAGTCCCTGTCCCTGTCCTTGTCCTTACCTACAAGACAGGATGCGCCCTTACCATACTACTAGTCCTCTAATATGCACATCTAGTTACTAAAAATAATTTGTTTTCATTGCCATCTTAATAGGTACGTATTTTTATTTCTTATTGGCGTGTATTCTGGTATTGTAAAGTGTTCTCATTGGTTGGTTGGACATATCACCGGTAAGTAGGCATTTTCGTATCTTTCTACGCACAGAATGAACACCCGTCAGTGGTGCCAATTTTCCGATTTTGACACCGGCGCGTCGGTGCCACGTACTATGAGCGTTAGCCTTGTCCTTACGAAGTAATATAGAACACTATTCTTCGTGGCCCAGATTATTATGTAGATTACAAGCTATAATTAATATTATAAAGTAACCCCGACTCCCGACTTTGTTTTGAGCCCAAACTCGCTATATCTGCAGCAAGTCGCTGACAAGGTGGGTGTTCCGCAGTCTACTTGATGCTGCAGCATCACATCAAGGGTTCCTTGGTCATGGAAATACCACCGAATTAACTGTATAACTTATTTCACAACAATCCAACATTTGCAAGTTAGTGAAAACCCTTCGTTAATTAGGAAATGAACTGATGGTCTTCAAATGCCTGAACAGATATTCATAAATTATAGCTTAGAACAATCCCCATCACGTCAGCTTTCAAGCAAAAAAAGTACGTTGATCCGTTTGAGAGCTACAACGCCATATACAGGTACGCAGCCACATACGTCAAACTTATAACACCCCGTTTTTGCGTCGGAGTTTAAAAACACGATATGTTGGCAAATTATGTCGATTTGCCAACATATCGTGTTTTTATACGTGTTTTATTGCCACGATATGTCATCTCTTTCTTATAGATGAAATGGTAAACGGGAGAATCTTAGATTAATGATTGGTCTCGCTGAGCTCGACTAGGTACCGCGCTATCTAAAAACAATAGCTCCATGAATGCGGTAACTCATTATTGTAGTGACTGTAAGACATCGTCACTTTTTATCATTATTTATAGTTTCATTATTTTTTTACACAGTTTCACTACGCAATTTACTTCGTCACTGGCATTTTACTTTGGATTATGCCCAAAATTTAATAAAACATTCGGCACGTACACGTCACAGACAGCTTGCAGTATGACTGGCTCGGGTACGCCGACTTTAGCGTAGTATTTGTTGCCACATTTGACAAGTACGCCGGCGGTATCTAGTCGAGCGCAGCGAGACCAATTCTCAGGGGAGAATACTACAGTGCTGCCACTTTTTAAAATTCCCAACTATTTTGGCAAGCTGTAAAGATATAAAGATTCATACCGAACAACGATCTTCTTTGTGTGAGAATAGTAATTGAGTTCCGCGCATTGGGGCTGGCAAGAACATTTCGCGAGGTTCTTTGGCAGATTGATGAGAATTTCCACGTTGCGCCCGATGCACGCCATCCCGTGAGCGTCGCACATGACGCCATCTTGTTTTTATATCGTTCAAACAGACACCAAATTTTATTTATATATTGATTATTAAATTTTTATTTAATGTGTGTTTTTATTGTTATAATAAAGTAAAAATTACATTCTGAGTGCGTTACATCAGTACGACTTATACTGTCATCATATTCTTTTGACATTTTATTTTTTATTTTATTTTTCGGCCAGTATTAATTTTATTAATACACATTACATACCTCCTTTGACATAGAAATAAGGCCGACAACCGCAAAACATGATCGCCATTTTAGTTCGACAGTGCATTTGACACAACCCGAAGCTGTAGGCCTAAAATAAACAAGCTATAATTAAAAATTATAAACTAACCCCCGATATTATCTTGAGACCATTTTTCATGAGGTAGCGCAGCACCTGTCCGACCTTAACTTGAAAAAACATACTCATAGGTGTGTGTGCGTGTGTGTGTGTGTGTGAGAGTAAGTGAGTGAGTGAGTGAGTGAGCGAGTGAGTGAGTGAGTGAGTGAGCGAGTGAGTAATTGAGTGAGTGAGTGAGTAAATAAAAAACAACATTGGATAGGATCGAGAAAAGATTGAAAGACACACTTTACCTTTAAATTTTCGCTCAGCCATTCGTCGGTGAATCTGCAACGTCTTTGCTCCGTCCTCAAATGCTTGACTCTCGGCGACGCTTGTATTTCTATAGTCTTAATAAACAATAATAAAAATGCTATAATTAAAAATTATAAAATAACTCCCGACTTTCTATTGAGCTATATCTGTTAAGTTATGCTAAGCTAAGCTATAACTTAAGTTGCTGTTCAACCTAATTACGAATATGTCTAACCTTGAAATCCATAATGAGTTCTTCTCCAGGCGCGATGTCTCCAGTCGGATTTGATATTGGACTTGATATCTCGTATGGGGAATGAATGAAATACTGCAATACAATATTCTGTTATTAAATAATAATAATAATAATAGCTGTTGCACGCGACTTCGTCCGCGTTGAAAAAGAAAAAAGTAGCCAATCCTGTGTCCTGTATGTCTAAATGTTTAACTACCAAGTTTCTGACAATCTTAACATGAAAAAAAATCTTTACCTTAATAGAATTGCTCAACGAGTCTATTCTAACAAAACACTGACTACTGTGGTAGTGGCATTTGAGGACCTGAGCGACGTTGGTCACGAAGTCTTGGAGGAGCACTTGGTATTTCGCGTACTCCGAATTGAATGTCATACACATACCAATTTCCGTCATTACCGGAATCCACTGCACCTATAAACATAATAATTACCTATCACATAGTTTTGCTCGCGACTTCTTCCGCGACCCTTTTTCAAGAATAGGAATAAGAATGGGAATTAGAATGGAATTGGGAATAAGAATAAATATAGATTCTAAACTACAATGGGGACTTCACATTAATAAACTAGCCCTTAAATTAAGTTCGGCTGCTTACGCTGTTAAAAGAATTCGCGAGCTTACTGACGTAAATACCGCGAGGATAGTATATTTTAGCTATTTCCATAGTGTAATGACGTACGGTATTTTACTTTGGGGTAATGCTGCGGATATAAACACTATATTTGTGTTACAGAAAAGGGCTATTCCTGCCATCTACAAGCTCGGTCCCAGGGTCTCGCTAAAAGATAAGTTTAAGGAAATAAATGTACTTACTGTAGCCTCACAATACATTTTTGAAAATCTTTTGTTTGCTCACAAAAATATTAGCACTTTCAGTAGAAATAGTGATGTTCATAGTTTGAATACTAGAAACAAGCATAGGCTTCAACTGAATAAAACTCGTCTCCACAGGGTTAGCAACTCTTTTATGGGACAATGTGTACGCTTCTACAACAGACTTCCTGCTAATATACAACAATTATATCTGAATAAATTTAAAGTTTATATTAAGAAAACCCTGTGCAAAAAGGGTTATTATAGGATATTAGATTATATAAATGATGAACGTCCTTGGAGTTGAATATAGTTGAATATTGTGTTATTAGATTGATATATATGTATTGTTACGTGTTACATGTTGTAAATTGATTTATGAAAAGAGCAACTAGGGGGTTTCTTGCCGAGTTCTTCCCCCTAGAAACAGCTTTCCGAACCGGTGGTAGTTTGTAATTTTTGACGAAGATAAATGTTTTGTAAAAACTTACATCTAATAAATGATTTGAATTTGAATTTGAATAAGAATGGGAATAGGGATAGGAATAAGAATAAGAAGATATTGTTCCAGCACTTACTAAAGTTACCTTTTTAAGCAACAGTACCTACAAATCTACTATGGCGCTCCATTACTAGCTGCGTCGAGGATCTACGAGAATTTCTCATAGAGATAAGAAGGCTCCTTATATTTTACGACGCCAAACATATGGCACGCCAAATGAAGTCATTTAAACGTGCGTCTTCTGGCAGTAGCCATCTCCTTACAGAAGACCACCGTCACGTCAAATAACAGCATGTGTGCTTTTGTGTTTTGGGGAACGAATAAGGGTTACTAGAGTACATTTTCCTATCTTCCCAATCAGTTGAAAATAAACAGAGGCGGTCTTGCACCAACGCGACGCGATGACGAGACTCGCTTGATGATCGCTCCACTTTTTGATAACGTAGCAAATAAAGACATTACACCTCAATATCACTGTCGGACATAACAACTTGGAGCGGAAATATTGGATGAACATCGAAAGCTAGTTGTAACAGATCGATTCCCTTCACGCTATCGTCTGTTTGGTATTTCCAAAAGTTCTGAAGGTTCGTTCTGAAACTGACATCCGAAACCAGCTCTATGAAGTCGTAATAGTATTGGTACTTCTCGGCGTCGCTTTCTTCCGTTACATTCCATAACCTGTGAATATATAAAATACAATTTATAATTAAAATTATAAACTAAACCCCGACTTTTTATTGAGCACAAAAACGGTATATCTGCTTTAAGTGTCTAAGGCGCGACGCCCACACAAGAGTCGTGTCGAGGCGTGGCGCGTCGCGGCGCAGGAGAGGCGTGAAGAAGCGCGGCGGAGGCGGCTATGATTTCTTTACACAGCCAACTTCATTGAAAATGTCGTCGTCCGAGGATGAAGACGTGCTTGCACTCGTACAAGTAATAAATTTAAATAAAAGAAGATTTTGGGTTCACCCATATTTGAGGAATTGCGCCAAAAGGGGTTTATTCAAAGCTACACGTGACTTAAGAAACTATCCTGATAAGTTTAGTGAGTTTTATAGAATGTCTCAAGAAACATTCTATTTGCTACTCGTTTCTCATTTGAAACGCATAGTACACGAAGACGTCTAAACACAGCCGCAAACAAAATGTAAGGACAAAATAGCGCCCCTTCGGCGACGCTTCGCGCCTCCGCCGCGCCTCGCCGCCGCCTCTCCAGTATGTGGGCGCACAGCCATTGATTTCTATAGGAAAGCTAGAGGCGGCGCGCCGCTTTTGCGCCCGTTCCTCGACGCGACGTGACGCGACTCTTGTGAAGGCTTCGCGCCTAAGGGAGTTGAGTGGCTAAATGCCGTCGCGACTTTTGGTATAATTTTCTGCCAACCTCTTTACAATCTTGTAGTGTTGCTTTGTGTTTATACCTATAGTCTGTAGTGCATTGTCCTGCCAGCCTAGAAAAGTAGGTACCCACTTTTCAATGATATCCTGAGCTTTTTCAGGATGAACACGGTCCAGGAAGCAAGCTGTGACAGCTGGAAATGTGGTCCACCAACTTCTGTAGTCCTTCTGGAGAGATACCACCATCGGTTCTGAGTTGTAACGCGTCAGTTGCAAAAGAGCACAGTACAATGCTCCAACGAACGCACACATGGTTAACGCAAACCACAATATCCTGGAATTGAAAGATATTTTTTTCAATTGTTATTTGAGCCAGTATTTCTAGAATGATTTTTAGATTTTAGATTAGAAATATAACTATAACTATGATCTATTCTTTTTCTATTGATCAAAAACGTAAACAAATATAGCGTCGCCAGATGGAATTTGTACATTAGGCATTATCAAAGAGAGTTGACTCAGTGATTAACTCATTTAGAATTTGTTCGTATTGTTTGTTTAGTTCTATATCGTGAATTGTTTGTTTACCTTTTTGATCAATGAAAAAAGAATACAATATATCTATAGCAATATATAAAGCTGAAGTTTGTTTGTTTGGTTGTACGCGCTAATCACAGGAACTACTGGTTCGAAATGAAAAATTATTTTTGTGTTGGATAGTCCATTTATCTAGGAAGGCTATTTAGTATGACCTAAAAGGCTAAAAAAATAAAAATATATATCCTTATTTAAATTAACGCCATCTATCGTTCAGTGGCAGAACTATTAAGACAAACAGCTTTGACTCAACAATTCGGCTACTCACCGCGAAAGGACGCGATAAGTGTTGGATAGTCCATTTATCGAGGAAGGCTTTAGCACAGCTTTAAAATCCATACAGTTGGGCAACGCCTTTGATGTCGGGCTACGCCGCCACTCGTGTAATGTACTTCGCTGTCACGCGCTAGGGTTGTCACAAAATGGAAAATCCGCCACCGCTCACTCAACTCAAAAACATATTGTACGCGCCAGCCTTGAAAGTTGGAATTGCCGCCCGCTTCCCCGCGCCAGCCCCTACCGTTGCTCTGGGCAAGTACATTCGTTGCCCAACTGTATGGATTATAAAGCTGTGGCTTTAGGCTAGATAACATTTTGAACGCGGACGAAGTCGCGGGCACCAGTTAGTCTTCTTATAAAAAGGCGACTGTGTACTGTGTATGTATGTCCGCGTATGAGAAGAAAGAAGAAGGAAAGAAGAAGAAGATTAGGTAACAGAAACGTTCGACCATGAAATTACTTTCAAAGAAGTTTCACTTACTAAAATTTTTGAATTACGTACTAGCCGGCTAGAAAGTTCACAAACAGAACGACAAAATCTTCTGCAACAAGTCACACTTCACTTTTTAAATTGTCAAAAAGACTCAAAAAAAAATTTCTAGTGATATTTTTTAATATACTTGATAAAATTCAAAATTTCCAGCAACTCACCTCTCACACCAGTGCAAATTCGTAGCTACAGTATGTTTTAAGCCGTGCAAAGTAGTTTCCTGGCAAAATTGTTGGTAGATTTTGGAAACGAGACTTATAGACATGGATCTGAATGTGGACCAAGTCTTGGATTTCTTTCGCGAGAGGCAATTGAATTTTGCGGTTAGTGTTACACGATTTTCATTGTTTTTTGGTTTTTTCGAAGCCATTTTTGCAAGGATTTTGGCAAAAATTAAAAAAAAAAAATTGTTGAGACCACAGATAAAATAAAAAGTACAGATGGAGCCGTGTCGACGGCACAGTGATGCAGGCAAAACTACGCCTCGCCTGTGTACATACATGGTTTCACGCACACAAATGCAATCAAACTACGCTTCGCATTATTAAAAGATTTACTAGTACTCTCGAGAACCACTTTATCCATTGGTGAAAACAGCATGAAAATTGGTGCAGTAGTTTTTGAGTTAAGCGCGACAGAAAGCAGACGCGGCGGAGGACTTTTTTTTAAATAATATGTAAGCATAAGGATTTAAAAAAAAGAACACACGATACAAAATACTTCACTGCTTCACAAATAAGAATTACGAATATTTTCATTTGGTTAACCATAATTATATGACATTAATACTAGAATATTTAGTTAATAACTGAATTCCAAAACGATTAAGTTAATTGTTACTTTTAACCTTAGTTAACCATTACCTAACCTATAGTTTAGTGGCAAACATAATTTGTTAGTAGCTATTGTGTTGCTGTTATTATTCTTTTAGTAAAATTGCTCTAAGCTCTTAATAATTGTTCTGATAGATAACGAATTTTTCAGGGCTTAGTGGGTCGTAAGCCGAAATTGTTTATTTTTCTCAGCTTTACCTACATAATGCAATGTTACTATAAATACATTTTTTCTTTCATTTTCTTTCTTTCTTTCCGACCTATAAATTGAAGTAGTTTTCCGCGTCTGTCTGTGTATGTATACCCGCTATCTTCGTTGGTGAAAACTGGTATTTTAATGCGGTTTTCACTAATACAATGTACTTACCAAATAAAACTTTTTCTTTTTTTCTTTCTGACCTATAAATAGAAGTAGTTTTCTGCGTCTGTCTGTGTATGTATACCCGCTATCTTTGCTGGTGAAAACCGGTATTTTAATGCGGTTTTCACTAATACAATGTACTTACCAAATAAAACTTTTTCTTTCTTTCTTTCTGACCTATAAATAGAAGTAGTTTTCTGCGTCTGTCTGTGTATGTATACCCGCTATCTGTCTGTGTATGTATACCCGCTATCTTTTTGTTTTATGGCCTTTAGTTTTTAAGCAGCGAATTGTTAAATTTCAGGTCGCGACTGTTTTGGCCATACTATATCTGATTTTCCAATATCGTCGGGGTAAACTCTTGGGAAGCTATGACGAAGACGATGATTATGATGAGAAAGATTGCGGACTTCGGGAATCTAGATCCCGATCTAGGTAATGTTGGAACACTAAAAATGCAGCATTATATTTTTTCTCTTTAGTAGTCTATGTAAGTAGTAGATGTGAGCATATGGCGTTAAGCGTAGGAGGACATGGGTTGTCCTAAAAGTACTTACGGTCTGTTTTTTAATCTTAGACAAAAATGACACATGCAAATGTCAAGTTTGCATATAATAATACCATGAAATGTATGTAATGAATGTCAAATGTAATATCATTTTTGTCTGAGATTAAAAAACAAACTATAGTTGCGGTATCCATTTATGAACCACGGACCACCGCAGTTGGTTTGCGGGGTAATATTAGAAAACTAGCGACCACCCGCTTCCGGTTTCGCCCGCGTCCAATCGCTACCAAACTTGACAGGATTACCCGTTGGACTAATCTGAAGATTGTCTGAAAGTTTCATCAAAATCGATTCAGCGGTTTTGGAGTCCATAGGGGGAATATACACACACACACACACACACACACACACACACACACACACACACATCGCCTTTTATATTTCACTAGCTGCTGCCCGCGACTTCGCCCGCTTAACTTTGTAAATAATATATTAAAATCTTCCTCGAGAACCACTCTATCCATTGGTGAAAACAGCGTGAAAATCGGTGCATTACTTTTTGAGCTTATCGCGAACAGACAGACAGAGACAGACTGCGGAGAACTTTGTTTTATAATATGTAGTGAAGATTTCAAAGCAGAGCGTTGAGCCAATGCCTTGACCACTTATCCAATTTTATTGGCTCGTCTAAATGGTTTTTTTTTGTTTAGGTCTAGACAAAGGCATGACGATGGCAAAATACGCGGAGAATCGAAGCACAGAAAAGGCAGGAAGTCTTACCGCCGCTGCTCCCAATGCGCTGATTGCAATGACGACCACTGAAAAAGTCTACTGTTATTGTTGAGAATAAATATTGTACTTGTTTTTTTTTTAATATTTTTTTGTATTTTAAATTAAAATAAATTGGTAACTGTCTAATAAACTAAGGCCCGTTTTATTGAATTTCTGTGGCATAGGGACCTGGGGCCCTAGACAAAGTGCCATTTTAAAAACGATAACGAAGTTCGATAGAATAAATGTATGGGAAGTATCACGTAATTTAGCGATGGCATATGTCAATCCCATACATTTTATTTTTAGCGAATCGAATCGAATGCGAATCGAATGCCATTTGTCTAGGGCCCCTGTGGCCTTAGTCAAAGTAACATTGTAAAAACGATAACGAAGTTCGAAAGAATAAATGTATGGGAAGTATCACGTGATTTAGCGACGGTATTATGTCAATCCCATACATTTTATTGTTTTCAAACTTCGTTATCGTTTTCAATTGTTACTTTGACTAGGGCCTGACCTCTGTTCATGTGGTTTGGTCCCATGTCACGACTTTAAAATCGATTGGCTCCCAGAATGGAGGTCCCGTCTTATTTTAAATAAAAATAATAATTACTTATTATTAAAATGTGGCCATGCTTATAGTAACTATAAGCTTAGTTTATAGTGATTTTTTCAAGTTAATTTTTCTCAAAATCTAGCAACCCTAGTTATTTTCTTCACTAAGCGGCAACACTGTTCAGAATGATAATGACATTTTGTTGATGGTGACAGTGACAGCTGCTGTCTGTAGCGCCCTCCAGTCTCCACTCCATCATTCAACTGTCAACACACCGGCATTTGAATTTTTTTATTTTCTCTGTTTGTTTATTTCAAGTTTATTTACTTTCTTCTAAGGTTTATTAGTCTACTTTTATCTTAATTATATTTAATAATAAACCGTGAATGCCTTCAATAAAAGGATGTCTTCGTTAAATTCAAGAAACAGCACCACAGTTCAAGGGGGCAGTCACAATAGAAAATTAAGATACCGGGCTTTGTTAGAAGATCTATCAACAGTTGGTATGTATTGCGAATTTACTTGTAAATTATATTTTCTTTAGAATACATTATGTATGTATAATGTAGAGGCTCATTGTCGGCAGTACGTTTTTAAAAAGTAAGATACAGAGCATGGCACTTCACTTAGTCCTATGTGTCTTTTATAAGAGTGTGCTCCGGAGCAGTATGAGCTCATACCGCCTTACGTCTGTGTTTCCGAGCTGATATAACCTTTTCAAAGTTTCGAGTGAATAGTTTTGCCTTCTCACAATCAGATGATAAATTAAAAGTCAATTCTCCTTCACTTATAGAACAAATTCTACAATCATTCACTTATACTGAAATTATATAAACTTTTTTTTTTAATGTTAAGGTCGATAGACAGGCTGACGGTCCACTTGATGGTAAACTTAACACCTATCCACCATTTACCACTACTGTCTCACTCGCTGTTCGTCATCTGAATGCTCGGGTGTGTTGCCCTCCTCTCCCTCCTTACCGCGTTACATATGGCTTTATGCGTAGGGCCTCATGTCTCATTACATTAAGGCTAACAATAGGCATCTTTTGGGTGAGCTCGCTCCGTCATAGGCCTCACTGTCCCTACACATCTGGATGCTGGCCAAGACTAAACCCATCTCAAAAAAAAAAAATCTTCAAAATGTTTTATTTCTGTTTTAGATGATGAAAATCTGAACAGCGAAGATTGCATGACGAAGACGGCAAATGCTGTCCGCGAAGCGCAGTCTTTGTTGGTCGAAGGCGGAGTGGAAGAGAGAGTGAAACATCCTGGTAATCTTGTCTCTTTCTCAATGATAAATGCATGCTTTATTTTAAGATTCACACCTCATTATAGTACAATTAGTGTTTGGAATTTGGGATGTCTTGTGTCTCAAAGTCCTGTAATAATAATCATAATAATGATCATCCTACTGTAATCCCTTGGTTTGGATGTGTTGAACTTATAACGTCAAATAACAAACACACAAACATTTGGCAGCAGAACGCAAGGTGTTTACCGACACTATGGACGTGTTTCAACTTGCTTGCATTTTAGCACTGTTTCATTGTCCCAATTCATTTTCAAGAATAATTATTTTCTTGCTAACAGCCATCAAAATACTACAATGGAATTTGCGTCACAAATGTCAAAGCGGCACATAAAAAGAACGTCTTTGACAGAATCATGGCGGACTCTTGCCTTCACGCGTCAATGGTAAAAAGTAGTAACGATCAACTATTTCATCTACTATCTCATTTTAAACTCTAATGGGTTGACGTAAAGTCACATTTTCTGAATATGGCCATTGTCTGGACGGTTTATTTGCATATTTGCCTATTTGACCCCTTTGATGTGTCTCGAAAAACCGACAAGTGCACGGATCTGCGTATTTGGTATTGTCCTTATTTGTCAAATAGGCAAATAAGGGCAACACTTTGTCAAATAAACTGGCCACACGTGGTAATTGTTTGCCATATATGCCAAATACACAAATACAAATAGCCATGCAAATACAATAGCCACCGTTAAATATTCTTGACGCCATGCTGCTAATTTCTAAATGACAATGTCAGGTCAAAAGGGTTTTTACAAAACCATAATAAAACCTATTTGGACTTACGGTATCCAGCTGTGGGGCTCCGCCTGTGACTCAAGCTTGAGTATCATCCAAAGACTTCAGAATTGTATACTGAAAAGTCTCTGCAATTCACCCTGGTTCATCAGAAATGATGAAGTCCATAGTATACTAAGGGTGAACACAGTTAAAGAAGTAATCACAGCTTTGGCCGCTTCTCACAGAGACAGGCTTAAAAATCATCCTAACCAGCTGGCTACAAGGCTAATAACACCGGACTATTCAATACGTCTAAAAAGACGGCATTTCCTTACCCTATAATATAAACTGAGGGTATTTATGAATATAGGGAATCTTCATGGTAGACTTTCCCTCCTTGACATGACGAGAAAAAAAAAAAAAGGTCAAAAGGGCATCTCTACAAAAAAATTTGAACACAAAATATACAAAAGAAAAATTCCATTATACAGGTGAGGGGTATTTAGATTCAAGAGTACTCCGGGCCACGAGCGACCTGACAATCAGGTGCTCGGAGGCAATCAGTGGAAATACCAATGTTTATGATAAACACGAACTGGCCCTGCACATTGTAAGTACGTTTGTAGATTTAAAAGTAGAATAAATAACTAAACATGTTTAAAAAAGTATAAATATATATATATATTTTTTCTCTTTATTCAGGAAACGAAACGGTCATTATACATAATTTTTTATAATACAATCAACTGTCTGGTTCATACTTATTTATAACTTTATAATATATCATCAATCAATACTTACTAATATAATAAATCTGTAAGTGTATGTATGTATGTATGTATGTATCGATACCTTAATTCGCAAATCAAATAACTCCTCTGAGGCAAACTTTACAGGGGTGACTAAAAACGTTATAAATTTTTTTTTTGTATGATACGAGAAAAGAAAAAAAGACAAAATTTCACATTGGAAATTATGGCTCGTATTAACCGATACTTAGGCATTTTAAAAATTAAATTCTAATTGTCATTAAGTTTCTCCCGTATCAAAAAGTCATTTTCAACCAAAAGTGGAGTTATTCGTTTTGCGAATTAAGGTATCGTTATGTTCCTCAATAACTCTTAAACGAGTTGACTGATTTTCATGAAACTTGTTAGAAAAACATTTAGACGTACGGGACACAGGATAGGCTACTTTTTTCTTTTTCAACGCAGACTAAGTCGCAGGCACCAGCTAGTCATCAATACTAATAATAAATGTGTAAGGGTTGGTGATGGAGTAAGTTACTTTGTTTTCAGAGATATCGTGTTTATAGGCTCTATACATGATACTGAAACTAAATTGACCATTTTTAGAAATTTTTTCTGTATGTATGTATGTTCCTCCATAACTCTTAAACGAATCAACTGATTTTCATGAAACTTGTTAGGTAAACATTTAGACGTACGGGACACAGGATGGGCTACTTTTTTCTTTTTCAACGCATATGAAGTCGCAGGCACAAGCTAGTCCATAATAAAACCATTAGTTGCTTTTTGTGGAACTAGATGGTGCTATGTGGAACTTGTGAAGAGTTCCACACTTCTATTATTTATTTATTTACTAGTCGACAGCACGCGACTTCGTTCGCGTAAATTATATATTAAAACCTTCCTCGAGAACCACTATCCATTGGTGAAAACTGTTACATATATGTGTCGTTCATTGTAAAAGTGAACTATCTCCTTGTAACTAAATTTTAGAATAACGAGCTTTTTGCGAATTATAGTGTAGGAAAAAATATATAAGCATTCATTCATTGTTTTCATCTATATGGGATTTTTAATGCAAATATTGGAGTTACTTCACTTTTATATTGAAAGTTATGACTAAATGTGATACCATTAGGCAAGAAAAGATGGTTTTAAAAATAGGGAGTTACACCACTTTTACAATGAACGACACATATGTATTTTATGTTTATCTTTTTAGAATTAAAGATAATTTATAATACTAAGCGCCTCTTTTATGGAAAATAACAAAAAACCTGAATCACTCACAGCAGTTTGCTCACCCTATAAAGACGGGTTCCACATGGGCTCAAACAGACGCCCATAAATCGGAAGTGTTTGCTGCCCATTTATCAACTGTCTTCCAACCCAACGACCTAATTGGCGAGGAAGACCCAGAAATTGACAAAATTTTAAATCAGGATTTCCAATTGTGCTTCCCCTTACCAACTACGACTCCTCGTGAGATTTTTGAGGAGATTAAAAAAATGGACTCTAAAAAAGCCCCGGGATATGATCTCATTACCCCACGGGTCCTTAAGCAGTTACCAAAAAAATGTCTTGTGTTCCTGACAAATCTATTTAATGCCACCTTTAGGCTTAATCACTTTCCGGACTTGTGGAAAATCTCTCAGATTATAATGATTCATAAACCGGGGAAGCCCCCCAGCGAAGCATCTTCCTACAGACCCATTAGTCTTACACCTGTGCTCTCTAAGCTTTGGGAGCGAATACTCTTAAAAAGACTTGGCAGGCTCCTGGATGAAGCAGATGTTATTCCTCATCACCAGTTTGGCTTTCGTAAACATCACTCTACGACCGAGCAGATGCATAGAGTGTATTCAACAATTCGTCAGGGTTTTGAGAATGGGCAATATTGTTCTGCGGCCTTCTTGGACGTGCAGCAGGCCTTTGACAGGGTGTGGCACAAGGGCTTATTGTGCAAAATAAAATCATATCTTCCCCACTCAATTTTCCCTTTGGTAAAGTCCTATCTAACTGACAGATTCTTCCAGGTGAAACAGGGGAACGATAGATCATCTCTTTACAAGTGCCTGGCTGGAGTGCCGCAGGGCTCTGTGCTTGGTCCCGTCCTGTACAATATATTTACATGTGACCTCCCAGAACTATCCTCAACAGTATCCATTGCCACCTTCGCTGACGACACTGCATTCCTCTCTTGCAGCGACGATCCCCACGAAGCAAGTAGACGACTGCAAAAGCAGCTGGATTGCACATATCTATGGATGAAGAAGTGGCGAATAAAAGCAAGCGCATCCAAATCTAGCCACATAACGTTTGCTCTGAGAAAAGGTACATGCCCAACGGTCAAACTAGGCGAAGACCAACTTCCCCAATCCAGTTGCATTAAATACTTGGGTTTCCACTTGGACCAGCGACTTACGTGGAGTGTCCACATAAACAAGAAGAGAGACGAAATCAACATGAAATTTAGAAGTTTGTTGTGGCTTTTGGGGAGGAGGTCTGTACTTTCCTTGCACAATAAGCTACTGATTTATAGCGCTATTCTGAAACCAATATGGACTTACGGAATCCAAATGTGGTCCACTGCTAGCAAAACAAATATCGAACGCCTACAGAAAGTACAAAATAACATCTTAAGAGTAATTGCTGGGGCGCCTTGGTATGCTCGGAACAGTGAGATCCACTCATATCTCGAGATTTCAACCATTGCCGAGGTAATAGTAAGCTATAGAAAAGATTACAAGGACCGTCTTAACTCCCACCCGAATCCGCTGGTCAAAGAGTTGCTGCAGACTGGAAAAGTCCGAAGACTAAAAAGGGCAGATGTTCTGCTATAACTTAGTATAGAACAGGGCACTGGCCTTATTCTATACAAACGCCAATTTACTTTCAGCACATTTGATTATGGTCTACCGACCGATGGCAAATCTAAATCAACAAAACAAAAAAAAAAAAAAAAAAAAAAAAAAAAAAAAAAAATTTATTTACTAGCTGACAGCACGCGACTTCGCTCGCGTAAATTATATATTAAAACCTTCCTCGAGAACCACTCTATCCATTGGTGAAAACAGTTACATATATGTGTCGTTCATTGTAAAAGTGAACTATCTCCTTGTAACTGAATTTTAGAATAACGAGCTTTTTGCGAATTATAGTGTAGGAAAAAAAAAATATAAGCATTCATTCATTGTTTTCATCTATATGGGATTTTAATGCAAATATTGGAGTTACTTCACTTTTTTATTGAAAGATATGACTAAATGTGACACCATTAGGCAAGAGAAGATGGTTTTAAAAATAGGGAGTTACACCACTTTTACAATGAACGACACATATGTATTTTATGTTTATCTTTTTAGAATTAAAGATAATTTATAATACTAAGCGCCTCTTTCACCAACGTCAAGTAGGCTAAACCGCCACTTAAAGTCACCTTTCACCGGGAATAATTTAGCTAATATACCTTTGTTTGTACGGTAAACGTCCCAAACATTAAATAGATAATAGTAAAAAAATTCGCCTATCGAATGATGCTGTAAACCGAGTGCATAATTCAATAAAAATAAAATGATATAATAAAATAAAATAAAATGATTTCTAAAAGTAACTTGATTAGTTACATATAGTTTGTGAAAGAGGCGCTTAATCTTTATTATAATCGAGATGGTTTTACATGGTAAATTCTTATTACATGGTTCGTGTCACTACGTGACCACAGACTGTATCTACATAGACTTTTGACATAACGAAAGCAGCATGAAAATCGGTGCACTAGTTTTTGAGTTTATCGCGAACAGACAGACAGACGCGGCGGAGGACTTAATATGTAGTGATCATTTTGTATATCTTATTACTGTTAGTTATAGATTATATATATATTATAATTATATATTATAATTAAATGTATAAATAAAAATGTAAAAATATGGGTCTAGTTGCCTGTAAATAAATGAATTTGAATTTTAATTAATATTCATTTCAGTAATTAATGTTTATTTCCAGCGCGACAACCCCGAGTTTTGGGAGTTTTCTTTCCCCCTCGAACTGCCTCAGATCGTGAGCATTTTTGGCACTTTCGCTCCAACGCCAGTGGAGCAGAGGGCGCGGGCGCCTCGCAGGAGAGCCGCGAGGCAAAAGGACGCGGCACTCAAAGAGCCAGAAAGCGTTGACAGGTTACTTTCATTATTATAAGGTTTCAATAAAGCGGGGTTGACACGGTACGAGCGCACTCGTACGAGTCAGCTCGTATAAGAGTTTACTCGTACGAGTTAGCTCGTATAAGAGTGTACTCGTACGAGTCAGCTCGTATAAGAGTGTACTCGTACGAGTCAGCTCGTATAAGAGTGTACTAGTACGAGTCAGCTCGTATAAGAGTGTACTAGTACGAGTCAGCTCGTATAAGAGTGTAGTCGTACGTGTCAGGAGTTTACTCGTACGAGTCAGCTCGTATAAGAGTGTACTCGTACGAGTCAGCTCGTATAAGAGTGTATTAGTACGAGTCAGCTCGTATAAGAGTGTACTCGTACGAGTCAGCTCGTATAAGAGTGTACTCGTACGAGTCAGCTCGTATAAGAGTGTACTCGTACGAGTCAGCTCGTATAAGAGTGTATTAGTACGAGTCAGCTCGTATAAGAGTGCACTCGTACGAGTCAGCTCGTACAAGAGTGTAGTCGTACGAGTCAGCTCGTATAAGAGTGTACTCGTACGAGTCAGCTCGTATAATAGTGTACTCGTACGAGTCAGCTCGTACAAGAGTGTAGTCGTACGAGTCAGCTCGTATAAGAGTGTACTCGTATAAGAGTGTACTCGTACGAGTCAGCTCGTATAAGAGTGTACTCGTACGAGTCAGCTCGTATAGGAGTGTAGTCGTACGAGTCAGCTCGTATAAGAGTGTACTAGTACGAGTCAGCTCGTATAAGAGTGTACTCGTACGAGTCAGCTCGTATAGGAGTGTAGTCGTACGAGTCAGCTCGTATAAGAGTGTACTCGTACGAGTCAGCTCGTATAAGAGTGTACTCGTACGAGACAGCTCGTATAAGAGTGTACTAGTACGAGTCAGCTCGTATAAGAGTGTACTCATACGAGTCAGCTCGTATAAGAGTGTACTCATACGAGTCAGCTCGTATAAGAGTGTACTCATACGAGTCAGCTCGTATAAGAGTGTACTCATACGAGTCAGCTCGTATAAGAGTGTACTCGGATTACAGTTCCCACCATACGAATTCAACAGTGTCCGAGTAGCGTTTGTCGTTAGTTGAGTTGGTCTAAATTTGCAAAATAACGATTGATCTGCTGTTGCGAGGTATAGAAATAGTGGCAGATATGCTAATTTATTATTTATTTTTATAGTTTTACAGAAGAAGTATGTTGCACAAAACTTCTTCTGATTCATATAATTCCACAAATCTAAGCGTATCGCGCGCTCATTCCACTTTTTTTCACTCCAAACGCATCTAAAGTTTCATTTGACGCCATTTTGTTTTTAATATTTGTACCGAGTCAGCTCGTACAAATAGAGCACGGTCCGAGTACACTCTGATCGGACGCTGTCATCCGAGTGAACTCGGATCCCTCGTTTACACGCTACGAGTAGTAATCCGAGTAGTAATCCGAGCGCGCGCTCGTATCGTGTCAACCCCGCTTAAGGAGGGTAGAGATAAGGAGCGCCATCTTACATGGGTGTTAAACTGAAAAAGTGGCAACTAAATGCGATAAATAGAGATGGCGCTAGTGTGTACAGAGAGAGTTTGAGAGTATGGAGAGTAATGGAATGAACGTAGCAGTAGTTGACGGAGTGAAGTGCGCCGAGTTGAATTTTGGTTGAATTGTTTACTCTCACTAGCTACACTAGCGCCATCAATTTATCGTCTTTCGATGAACTAATGAGCTTATCATTTGAAAATCGACCTTAGTTAGTTTAGTACGTCTAATTGTTTATCTACCAAGTTTCATGAAAATAAGTCAATTCGTTTAAGAGTTATGGAGGAACATACATACATACATACAATACCTACACTTATAGATTTATTATTAGTATTGACGATTAACACTACTCATGCCCCCCCGTCAGATTGGACAAGATCGAGGAAGGCTCCGAGATGGTGACTCGGGTGAATCAACACCTCACCAAGTTGTACAAGAACGGGGGCGAGAAGCCCCTGAGCTACTTCCACGTGGTCTTGGACCCTAACAGCTTCAGCACCACGGTCGAGAACATATATTACATTTCTTTTCTGGCCAGAGACGGAATGGTCTCCGTCCAAGTTGGTAAGTATTATCCGTACTAAAAGCTGTACATAAAGCTGAAGAGTTTGTTTGTTTGATTGTACGCGCTAATCTCAGGAACTACTGGTTCGAATTGAAAAATTCTTTTTGTGTTGAATAGTCAGATTTATCGAGGAAGACTATAAGCTATAGAGAACGCAGAAGAAGTCGCGGGCACTAGCTAGTATTTTTTAAAGTTACGCGGGCGAAGTACTTTATGTGAACTCACTTACTTATGTTATTTATTTACTTATGTTACTTACTTACTTTTGTTTACTTACTTACTTTATTTATTTACTTATGTTATTTATTTACTTATGTTACTTACTTACTTATGTTATTTATTTACTTATGTCACTTACTTTTGTTATTTATTTACTTATGTTACTTACTTACTTATTTACTTATGTTATTTATTTCCTTATGTTACTTATTTACTTATGTTACTTACTTATTTATGTTACTTACTTACTTATGTTATTTATTTACTTATGTTACTTACTTACTTATGTTACTTATTTACTTATGTTACTTACTTACTTATGTTACTTATTTACTTATGTTATTTATTTCCTTATGTTACTTATTTACTTATGTTATTTATTTACTGATGTTACTTACTTATTTATGTTATTTATTTACTTATGTTACTTACTTAGATATGTTATTTATTTACTTATGTAATTTATTTACATACTTATGTTACTTACTTATTAATAAAGTACATAATACTTATTGTGAAACTTGTTGTTTTAACAGATGAGAATTACGGTCTACCCTTCATAACACCGATGAGACCATCGCAGAACTCTCAACAGGATATCTCCGATGAGAATCAGTTTATTGTCTCGATAGATATGGATTTGTGGAAGGTATAGTTATTGTGGGGTTTTTTTGTCACTCCATTTCATGTGGCCGTTCAGTTGACGGTAAGTGGTCACCGTCGCCCAATGACACAAGCAACGCCACAAGTGCAGCAAAAGTGATTAAGGATAAGTGATAGGGAATATGGGTTCACTCACCGAAACACAAAAGCACAAGTGCTTGTATTTCATTGTGGTCTTTTAATAATTCTTTCACATTTTTGTTTAATCTTATATAAATTTTTATAACTCACTCACCTAAACACAAAAGCACAAGTGCTTGTATTTCACGGTGGTCTTATTTTAATAATTCTTTCACATTTTTGTTTAATTTTATATAATTTTTTATAACTCACCGAAACACAAAAGCACAAGTGCTTGTAGTTCACTGTGGTCTTCTTTTAATAATTCTTTCACATTTTGGTTCAATTTTATGTGTATAAATTTTTATAACTCACTCACCGAAACACAAAAGCACAAGTGCTTGTATTTCCTGGTGGTCTTCTTTTAATAATTCTTTCACATTGTGGTTCAATTTTATATGTATAAATTTTTATAACTCACTCACCGAAACACAAAAGCACAAGTGCTTGTATTTCACTGTGGTCTTCTTTTAATAATTCTTTCACATTTTTGTTTAATTTTATATAATTGATTCATAAAAAAAATTAAAATGGCAACTTCTTCATTGTCACATCGCTGCTTAAAAACTAAAGGGCCATAAAACAAAAAAATCCAAAAAAAAATTATTGCAAAAATACAATCACAATCCTTCATATTGTATGTTGCAAAAAGACTTATGGTTGTTTTATTCCATATTTAGTATATTTTGATCATTTTATATATATTCAAAAGTAACTTATATGCTTATATCTCTTCTAGTTTTCAGTTTATTATAAAAGTACATAAAACATTTAATGCTACTTAAAAATACGCTTCTAACGATGTATAATATGCATATATATTTGATATATATCTAATAAGAAAAAAAAATAGACAAAAAATAATTTTTTTTTTTTCGATTTGCTCTCCTGTAAAAAGTGTAATTTTGATTTGTGGCCCTTTAGTTTTTAAGCAGCAAACCAAGGTTTTGAATTTATTCAAAAGCTTTACTCAAATTCACTCAAAAAAATTCATTTTTATTTTCAGGAACTGATAAAAGAATTTAATATAAGGAAACCGTTGCTGGTGATAAAAAGGCATTAAGTTATTGTGTGTGTTAATTTAAAAAAAAATTCGAATAGGTGTGGAAATAATGTAAATATCATTATTATACGTTTCAGTAATAAATATTATAAATGTAAAAGTAACTGTGTTTGTCTGTTACCTCATCACGCCCTAACTATTCGATTAATAATCATGAAATTTTTCATAAACGTTGTCAGGGATACAAAAAAGGACATAGGGTACCTTTCATCCCGAAAAAAAGTACTGTTCCCAAAAGGAATCACCCAAAAGTAGTTTTGGCTGAATATTATATGCGAATATCAATATAATAATATATCAATACTAATAATAAATCTGTAAGGGTTGGTGATGGAGTAAGTTACTTTGTTTTCAGAGATATCCTGTTTAAAGGCTCTATACATGATATACTGAAACTAAATTGACCATTTTTACAATTTTTTTCTGTATGTATGTATGTTCCTCCATAACTCTTAAACCAATCAACTGATTTTCATGAAACTTGGTAGATAAACATTTAGACGTACGGGACACAAGATAGGCTACTTTTTCTTTTTCAACGCGGACGAAGTCGCGGGCGCCAGTTAGTATAATCCTTACATATTATAAAACAAAGTCCTCCGCTGCGTCTGTCTGTTTGCGATAAACTCAAAAACTAGTGCACCGATTTTCATGCTGTTTTCACCAATGGATAGAGTGGTTCTCGAGGAAGGTTTTAGTATGTAATTTATAAAGTTACGCGGGCGAAGTCGCGGGCACCAGCTAGTATAATACAAAATAAAACTAAGAAATCGATTCAAAAAAATACTTTATTTACAAAAATGCTCGATACAAAATTACATCATTAAAAATAGCATTCGTCCATTTTTATATTTTATATATATACAGTCAAGAACTTCATTACATATTTTATTATTACCACATTTTTTTCCTAGTCTAATTCATTACATAGTCATTTAAATAGTCCGACACGACGACCCGTCTTGTTAGAAAATATAAAATAGGCCCACATTCCCAGTAGTACGTACCACTGAGCCAGTACGATTGATGGTTCTACTTGGCTTTTTATTCTCATTAGTATCATTAATTGTACTATCGGGCTTTTATCTCATCAGTACTATTAGGTTTTTTTATTCTCATTAGTACTATTAATTGCACTATTGGGCTGTTATTCTCATTAGTACCATTAATTGTACTATCGAGCTTTTAATCTCATTAGTGCTATTGGGTTTTTTATTCTCATTAGTACCATTAATTGCACTATTGGGATTTTAATCTCATTAGTACCATTAGTGGTACCATTGGGGTTTTTATTCTCATTAGTACCATTAATTGTACTATTTGGGATTTTAATCTCATTATTACCATTAATTGTACTATTTGGGATTTTAATCTCATTAGTACCATTAGTGGTACCATTGGGGTTTTTATTCTCATTAGTATCATTAATTGTACTATTTGGGATTTTAATCTCATTAGTACCATTAATTGTACTATTGTGTTTTTTATTCTCATTAGTGCCATTAATTGCACTATTGGGCTTTTAATCTCATTAGTACCATTAATTGCACTATTGGGGTTTTTGTTCCCATTAGTACCACTAATTATTGTACTATTGGGTTTTTATTCCCATTAGTACAATTAATTGTAATTAATGCATTAATATATAATTAATATATACTTACTATGCTAATATTATAAAAATTACTGGACCGATTTAGAAAATTATTTCACATATAGAAAGCTACATTATCAGCGAGTACGCGGGCGAAGTCGCGTGCAACAGCTAGTATCCAATACAATACTTAGTTAAAAAATGCGTTGCTTCTAACATTTAATAATTATTACGCTTAACCTGATGATTTTGGATGGATTTTGGTGGAAAATGGGATTTTCAAAAAACGAACTACGACGCGTACAAAGTCGCAGGCACATTTTAGTCTTAGAATATTTTTAAAGGCAAATACAAGGCCTCTGATCATTGTGCCACATTTTATTAAGATTGCACATAAAATAGGTATAAAAAAAATACTTGGGCATAAAATTAAAAAAAGTTATTTCATTAATAACTTGTCCTAAAAAAAATCGAGTTTCTCAAAAAAAAAAAAACGAAAAATGTAAAGTTCGTTTGATACAAATACGTAAAGTATATTAATGAAAATTTTTGAAAATACGACTTGTTTATCACTAAAATTATCTTTTGAATTAAATATTTCCAAAATTGTGGACGGGTCTAAAATACTGTTTTATATTTATTATATTTTCAAGTGATTTTCCTCAATAATTTCAGTCAAAATGTTATCTATACTTTACTAATATTATAAAGCTGAAGAGTTTGTTAGTTTGTACGCGCTAATCTCAGGAACTACTGGTTCGAATTGAAAAAATATTTTTGTGTTGGACAGTCCATTTATCGAGAAAGGCTTTAGTTAAGTTATATAACATTTTGAACGCGGACGAAGTCGCGGGCAACAGCTAGTACAACTATATGCGCTCTGAAAGAGGTTTGTACTATAAGCAAACCTTAATCTAGGTAGACTATTATCATCTTGACACTAGACATCATTTGATTTTCTTCTCAAGGAGGATAGAGATAAGGAGGGTAATTTGAGTATTAAAATTGTCCTTCGAAAGCAATGACTTCTATATTACTTCGTTAGGACTAGGCTAACTCTCCTAGTACGTGGCACCGACGCGCCGGTGTCAAAATCGGAAATTAGCACCAATAACGGGTGTTCATTCTGTGCGTAGAAATATACGAAAATGCCTACTTACCAGTGATATGTCCAACCAACCAATGAGAACACTTTACAATAACAGAATACGCCATTAAGAAATAAAAATAAGTATTAAGATGGCAATGAAAACAAATTATTTTTAGTAACTAGATGTGCAAATTGGAGGACCATTTTTTTGTCACTAGTAGTATGGTAAGGGCGCATCCTGTCTTGTTTAACATATCACTGGTCGAAAGACGATAAATTGATGGCGCTAGTGTAGCTAGTGAGAGTTAACAATTCAACTCGGCGCACTTCACTCCGTCAACTACCGCTACATTCATTCCATACTCTCTATACTCTCAAACTCTCTCTGTACACACTAGCGCCATCTCTATTTATCACATTTAGTTGCCACTTTTTCAGTTTAACACCCATGTAAGATGGCGCTTCTTATCTCTACCCTCCTTATTTCTACTAATCTGTAATATTATGTCAGTGCTGATTTTTCTTTTTTTAAACCCAAAAACTACTTAAACGATTTTAAAAATTGTTTCACCCAAAGAACAGCTACCTTATCAGCGAGTGCTGTGTTTATTTTAAAAAATTAAGAGATCCCTATTAAGATTACAACAATATGACACAAGGTATCAAAATTTATTATAAAACTATTATAATCTTTTTAAATTTGATAAAATACGGGGACGAAGTCACGTGCAGCAGCTAGTTTTATATAAAATATGCCTCTTTTTATAGTCACTTTAATGAAATCTAAAAATTCTTTATTTAATAAATAAAAAAATGATTTTATATAAATGAATCAATGACAAATGAATTCTGCAATTTAAATCCCTTCTATACCAATATTATAAACAGAGAAAATTTGTATTTTTGTTTGTAATGAATAAACTCAAAAACTAGTGGACCGATTTTCAAAATTCTTTCACCTATAGAAAGCTATGTTATTAGCGAGTAACATAGACTATATTTTATAAAGTTACGCGGGCGATGTCGCGTGCAACAGCTAGTAAAGAATAAATTGATCAAAAGTGTAGGGTAGTATGCAAACCCAAGTGTGATGTATTGTGATGACTTTACGTAAGTAATTGTCAAAATTATTTAAAAAGATTCACTAGGTAAGTAAATAATAATAAATAAAATAAGATTTAAAAAAGAACTACAAAATACCGTCATTAAACGCTAAATATTTACAAATTAAAAACTAATATCTCACAACTACCCGCATTTCGGAAAATCATTTTGTACTTTACTCCAAAGAATCTAAAGTTGAGAGTACATTTTTCATATATACTAATATTATAAAGAGAAAATATTTGTTAATTTTTAGTATTTTTGTTTGTAATGAATTAACTCAAAAACTAGTGGACCAATTTTAAAAATTCCTTCACCTATAGAAAGCTACATTATCAGCGAGTAACATATGCTATATATGTTATAAAGTTACGCGGACGATGTCGCGTGCAACGGCTAGTTTAAAATAAACTTTTAAGGCTAAAGGTTAAAAGTAATACTGCGTCATTTGGTTCCTAAAGTGAGAATTGGGTTCTACAACTAACTAATATAATACATAAATAATAAATTAATCTAAAATTAATAAATGCAAAAGTAAGCGAAGTTTTTAAACTATATTAATTCGAATCTCAGATGAAATAATAACTAAAGATAGAGTTCTGTGGACGACAAAATAAATAAATATCTTCACACATTCCACACAGCACCATCTAGTTCCACACTAAGCAACTAATATGGCCCACGGGGATGGTGTAACCCCCGGGGGGAAACAAAAAAAAAAAAAGCGCTTTTCTGAAGCGCTGTTACAAAACGCGCGCGCGTGAATCGTCACCCGCGCCGCTGGCGAAACACCGGTCGCGGGCGCACGCTTCATATAGCGCTCTATGAACATAAGGCCCTCTGTTGTGTGACGCGGGTAGCATCGGTCACCGGTGCGCGGGTGATTTGAAACACGATTATGTTCATAGAGCGCTATGTGAAGCGTACGCCCGCGACCGGTGTTTCGCCAGCGGCGCGGGTGACGATTCACGCGCGCGTTCGTTGTTTAGTTTCAATAGGGCAACGCTGACTCACGCGTGTAATCGGTTGGAACGTGTATAAGCTGAGCACATAAACTCCAGATGATTGATATCCGTACACGTGTCACACTGCGGTCACTAGCTTCAAACTGACGCTGGCGAACCGCGTCACACAACGGAAAGCCTAAGAGGGTTTCATTGCACGTATCAACCGCAGTTTGTAAGCAATGAAATAAATATAAACCGTGCGGTTTTTTTTTTGCCAAATACAAACACAAAGGTGTTGCCAAATATTTTCAATTGAGGTTATACTCATAGCTTGGAACAAAAAAATCTCAGTGCAGTGAACGGCCTGCACACACGCATATTTCTGTTCTAACTCCCTAATATCATATGTATGATCTATTCTTTTTCTATTGATCAAAAACGTAAACAAATATAGCGTCGCCATGGTCACTGGATTGTTTTAAAGATGGAATTTGTACATTAGGCATTATCAAAGAGAGTTGACTCAGTGATTGACTCATTTAGAATTTGTTCGTATTGTTTGTTTAGTTCTATATCTTGAATTGTTTGTTTACCTTTTTGATCAATGAAAAAAGAATACATCATAATCTAATATATAAAATTCTCGTGTCACAGTGTTAGTTGAATGAATGAAATTTTATATGTACACTTGGTAGGTCTGAAAATAGGTTTTTATCTATTTTTTTATACACCTAAATGATAAAGGTGGCCCACCTCAATTTTTTTTTTGGCAAAACGTTTGCCGGGTCTGCTAGTATTAATATATATTCTGTGGATACGCTTGTGGAATATGTGTTAATTTTTTTTTTGTTTTTATATTTTATGTTTGCGTCTCAAAAATTAATAAAATTAATTAAAAAATCGACCACAAAATTGTTGTCCGCATAATTCTGTCTATAGTTCTTATTTGATCTGAGAGTCGAATAATATGATTACAGGAAATCTAATTTAAAATCACTTTGTGAAATTGTAATCATTATAAAAAAAAAAAATTTTTTTCATACATATAAATGTATCTATATTTTTTATTGTATCTATTTCTCTTGATAACCCTTTAACCGCTTGGTTTTGTAGGAGTTTTTGTGACTTGACTCGTAATTTTTTTTTTTTAGAGAAAGCAACTCAATTTAAAAAAAAAAACATTATACAAGTAGAGGAATTTGTCGCACATATACGGCTCTGGCGAAATGGACACGAAAATAATTGTCGGATAAATCCGACTCTGGCGGCTAAAGGGTCTTTAGAATAACGTTCAGTACTAGAATAGTTAAAATTATTATATTGACAATGACCACAAATTCATTCTTTACAATCGATTTTTAAGCAATTATTTCAATATTTTGTATTTATATATTACAAAAAAACTGACGAAATAAGGTAGAAAATCTTATAAAAATATTATTATTATTTTCTATTTTGCGTATTCCATTAAACATGAAATAAGTATAATAAATACTGGCCAGTAACTTAAATACTAAGGGTGGGTTGCACCATCTAACTTTAACGGTAACCATATCCAAACCAACCGTTAAATCTTCGTTTAAGCATAATATGCGTTGCACCATTTTTACAACGGTGAAAATGACGTCATAACTTAACGATAACATTAACCGCTTGATATTGGCCGGTTATTGTTAAATCAACTGTGACAGTTTCGTGACAGGTGACTTTGAATGTTGCCATATTAAAAAAATATTACTACGACAATCTAGGAAAATTACATTATTTTATAATGGCAACCCCTTTAACTTTGACAGTGACGAACAATATTATGGTGCAACATGCGATTGTTAATTTCGACTGTCACCGTTAAAGTTACAGCTAAAGTTATCGGCTAACTTTAACGGTGACAGTCGAAATTAAGGTAGCGCTGGACGAGCGTGGGAACTAATAGGTATTTGGGAGAATTTGTTGTCTCAACTTACTACTATAATGCTATAATGCTAATAACCTAAGACAGAATGCAAAGCAACACATTCGCCCACTTATTCGACTCACGAAACATACGCGAGCAATTACAATATTTTAGAAAAACCTTTATAAATGGTAACTATTGACATCCCAATTTTTAATCCTATAGCCAGGATTTTTTCATTGGAAAACATTATTGGCTTTCAGTCAATAATTACGAGATCTCAACCAGCGAAAATGTGACAAATTCTGCACATTTTAGAAATTAATTAAGTATACTAGATATAAAATAAATTTCAGTTGTTTTTTTTTCGATGCAAACCTTCATATTATGTCTCAGAAAAGTCATATTTTTTCACGTATTAAGTACTACAACCAATAATTAAAGTAATCATGGAATTACGTAGCCTCTTGGCCTCTTAACAATCGCATGTTGCACCATGATATTGTTCGTCACTGTCAAAGTTAAAGGGGTTGCCATTATAAAATAATGTAATTTTCCTAGATTGTCGTAGTAATATTTTTTTAATATGGCAACATTCAAAGTCAACTGTCACGAAACTGTCACAGTTGATTTAACAAGTTGATTTAACAATAACCGGCCAATATCGAGCGGTTAAGGTTATCGTTAAGTTATGACGTCATTTTAACCGTTGTAAAAAATGGTGCAACGCATATTATGCTTAAGTGAAGATTTAACGGCTGGTTTGGATTTGGTTACCGTTAAAGTTAGATGGTGCAAACCAACCTTAAGTTAGATATTGTTTCAATAATAATAACTTACATATTATAAGCGTATGAATTTGATCAGTTTTTGACGTAAATATTAACTTTTTTTTTTCTTAATTTCATTGATTTATGAAACAAAATGGCTGCCATTCGCTTATATACAAAAAAATACATCTAAAAAAACTTATATACATACAAATACATCATTGTAACTTAAAAATAATGTCGAGTTTTTTCTTTTTAAAAAAAAACATTGTGATCGATATTTTTACTCGTAACTTAACTTTATCAATGAAAAAGTTAAAAAAAAAATGGTAAAAAATTTCTTATGGCTTTGTTTTTGTGATGAAAACATGTGCATGTAATTTTTAATTTTCATTATTATTTATTTATATATTATACAATTATATGTTTTTTAAATCAGTTTTCCCAAAGGGGTAAGACAGTTTTTCATACATCATTTTAATTAATAAACAATTTTTATTTTCCCGAGCTTTCGGGAAAATAAAATGGAATTATTTTTTATTTTTAATATTTTTTTATATATTTTTTTATTTTTGAAAAATCTAGAAAAAATATATTTATTATTTTATTTATACGCAATTCATTCATAGTCACAAAATGATTTTTGAAATAAATTTCTGCCTACCGATAGCCCCCTTTGAGACATTTCTTAGCAAAATAGTTAAGAAATTAAAAAGAGGCAGTTAAAAAATAATTAATATTAATAAAATTAATTAATATTAATATATTTAATTAATATTAATATATTTAATTAATATTAATAACTTAATTAATGTTAATACAATCAAGTAATATAAGCAACATTAATTAGTATTAATAAAAATAATTAATATTAATAAAATTAATTAATATTAATAGAATAATATTAATCATTAATATTAATAAAATTAAATAATATTAATAGAATTAATATTAAGTAATAAAATTAATTACCATAATTAATTAATACTAATCATTAATTAATTATTTAATCATAACTTAATTAACGTTCATGCAATCAAGTAATATAAACAACATTAATTAGTATTAATAAAAATAATTAATATTTTTGTTGGAGGATTAAAGCCTCTCTACTTCTGACATGTTTATGTCAGTCTCCGTTTGGAGACTTTGTTGTTTTGCTTTTAATAAAAAGTTTTTAAATTAATATTAACAAAATTAATTAATTAAAGTGTCGTCTCGTCCCTTTCTCTTCAACGAGACGGTTTTAACCGCACAGTGTAACCACTTTTTAATTTCTCAACTATTTCTCCGAGCTGTGTGTAAATTTTGTCCAGTGTTGCCAACTTAAAATATCTCTTTCAATGTCATAAGTGAATAGAGCATGAACTAATGTAACTTTGTTGCTATTTGTTCCTTACTTCTATGCTTTAGTTAATATTCTATGGTTTTAACCGCACAGTGTTGCCACTTTTTACTTTCTCAACTATTCCGCCAAGGTGTGAGTAAATTTTGTCCAGTGTTGCCAACTTAAAACATCTCTTACAATGTCATAAGTGAATAGAGTATGAACTAATGTAACTTTGTTGCTATTTTTTTCCTTACTTCTATGCTTTAGTTAATATTCTATGGTTTTAACCGCACAGTGTTGCCAATTTTTTACTTTCTCAACTATTTCGCCAAGGTGTGAGTACATTTTGTTCAGTGTTGCCAACATCTCTTTCAATGTCATAAGTGAATATAGTTTGTTTTTTAATCTCAGAGACAAAAATGACATTACATTTGACATGTATTACATACATTACATGGTATCATTATATGCAAACTTGACATTTGCATGTGTCATTTTTGTCTCTGAGATTAAAAAACAGACTTTAGAGTATGAACTTATGTAACTTTGTTGCTATTTTTTCCTTATTTCTATGCTTTAGTTACTATTCTATGGTTTTAACCGCACAGTGTTGCCACTTTTAAATTTCTAACTATTTCTCCGAGCTGTGTGTACATTTTGTCCAGTATTGCCAACTTAAAACATCTCTTTCAGTGAATAGAGCATGAACTAATGTAACTTTGTTGCTATTTTTTCCTTACTTCTATGCTTTAGTTACTATTCTATGGTTTTGACCGCTCAGTGTTGCCACTTTTTAATTTCTTAACTATTTCTCCGAGCTGCGTGTACATTTTGTCCAGTGTTGCCAACTTAAAATTAATTATAAATTAATACCTGACCGCACAGTGTTGCCACTTTTTAATTTCTCAACTATTTCTCCGAGCTGCGTGTACATTTTGTCCAGTGTTGCCAACTTAAAACTAATTATAAAGTAATACCTGAGGATTGATTAGCTGTTGGGCATATTGTCGCCCCACGTGCAGTACCAGTTGACATTGAACATGGCTGAGTAAGGGTGTTTTCTCTTTTTGTGTAAACGGAGGGACTCCTCCGATGCGTACCAATATTGAGGGTATTTGTCGAACGGATATTTGTCGGATTCCTTCAAGTAGGGCTCGTCTGATTTCACTGAAACACAAATGGGATAAGATTTCTCTCAAGAGTCTCGACTCCTGTTTCCCGGGATAGATGAACTGCTGTCTGTTTGCATAAATTAATTAAGTTGGTACGGAACTTTCGGAGTGCTCTTCCTATTCGACCTAAGTAATTTACAATTCTTTCGCCCTCATAGTTCTTAACATAGAATATTTTATGCATTTCTTAAACAAACAAATTTGAAATTAATTATACTAAAGCTATATCAGCTTAGTTCTTCAAAAGATGTTAAATACATCGAAATACTACAATGGAATTTGCGTCACAAGTGCCAAAGCGGCACATAATAAGAACGCCTTCGGGGCCGTTCAAGTATTACGTAAGCACTATTTTTTTGCTTTGCTTATTTTGTATGACATGGGGGGTAGGGGAGTCTAGATGATGAATACGTCATCGGTAGTTATATTAGATTTTACTGATACGAATACCGTATCAGTAAAATCTAATCACTATCCTAAATCTATTTTCTTATTTTTAGAATTATAATATTATAATTATAATATTAAAAAAACCAATACATTAATTGAAAAATGTTTACGTAAGCATGGGGGGAGGGGGTAAGAGCTTTGCTTACTTTTGCTGACAAGGGGGATGGGGGGGTAAATAATTGTAATAAATCTGCTTACGTAATACTTGAACGGCCCCTTTGACAGAATCATGGCGGACTCTTGCCTTCACGCGTCAATGGTAAAAGGTAGTAACGATCAAGTTCTACTATTTCATTTTAAACTCTAATGGGTTGACGTAAAGTCACATTTTCTTTAAATTACGTACTTATTATTATGTTTGTTTTCTTTTAAATGACAATTCATGCTCTACGGTCTGTTTTTTAATCTCAGAGACAAAAATGACACATGCAAATGTCAAGTTTGCATATAGTGATACCATGAAATGACATGAAATGTATGTAATGCATGTCAAATGTAATGTCATTTTTGTCCCTGAGATTAAAAAACAAACTATACGCATATGTCACTTTTAAATGTTCCATAAAATTCGTAGTGTTTTGTATGGCACGCGGGTTCCATGTTGTAGTAGTTTGATGCAAAAATTCTCTCTTATTAAATATTAATAAAATATTGGTATAGATTTAAATTGCGAAATTCATATGTCATTGATTCGTTTATTTAAAATCATTTTTTAAATTTAATAAAAATAAAAAAAATTGAGATTTCACTAAAGTGACTATAAAAAGAGGTATACTTTATATAAAACTAGCTGGTGGCCGCGAGTTCGCCCGCGTAACTTTGTAAATCATATACAAAAACCTTCCTCGATAACTAATCTATCCATTGGTGAAAACAGCATGAAAATCGGTGCACTAGTTTTTGAGTTTATCGCGAACAGACAGAAACAGACAGACAGACAGCGAGTAACATAAGCTATAGTTTATTCCTTTCATTACAAGCACAAATACAAACCGTTTTATAATATTAGTATAGATTTTTACTATTATGCTTAATTAATTAACATAAATTATGATTGATTAATTAATAATTAGCATTATTCTGCTTAATTAATTAGCGTAAATTATGCTTAATTAATTAACATGAATTTATGATTGATTAATTAATTAGCATTTATTAGGCATAATTAATTAACATAAATTATGATTATATAATTAGCATTTATTATGCTTAATTAATTAACATAAATTATGATTAATTAAATAGCATTTATTATGCTTAATTAATTAACATGAATTTATGATTGATTAATATGCTTTGATTATGATGATTAATATAATAATAGCATTTAATATGCTTAATTAATTATCATTTATTATGCTTAATTAATTATCATTTATTAGGCTTAATTAATTAGCATTGTTAGGCTTAATTAATTAAGCATAGATAGATAATTAAGCATAGATTATAAATTAGGCTTAATTACTTATCATAAATTATGTATTCGTTGATTATACTCACAGGGTGGTATGCAGTACGGACAGAAGATCCTTTGCCTCCGAGACTGATGGGTCTCGAGATGTTTCTTGTGGTGTTTCCGTCTGGCCGACACGTGGGGGCAGCACGGGCAAGGCAGAGTCAACTCTCTTGGTGCACAACCGTGCCTTTGCTCCGAATGGGTCAACAGAGTCGACACCACTCGGTAGCCCTGAGTCATATGTTTCAATATTATACACCACCGTCTGAACAAAGTGGCTAAATATATGGCCAAAGTGGTAAAATGTATGGCCAAAGTGGTAAAATGTTCGGCCAAAGTAGTAAAATGTATGGCCAAAGTGGTAAAATGTTTGGCCAGTGGCAAAATTTATGGCCAAAGTGGTAAAATGTTTGGCCAAAGTGACCAAATGTATGAACAGTGCAAAATATATGGTTAAGGAGGCCAAAGAAACAAAATGTATGACCAAAGTGGTATATTGTTTGACCAAAGTGGCAAAATATATGGTCAAAGAGGCCAAAGTGCCAAAATGTATGACCAAAGTGGCAAAATATATGGTCAAAGAGGCCAAAGTGCCAAAATGTATGACCAAAGTGGCAAAATATATGGTCAAAGAGGCCAAAGTGCCAAAATGTATGACCAAAGTGGCAAAATGTATGGTCAAAGAGGCCAAAGAGGCAAAATGTATGGCCAAAGTAGTAAAATGTTTGGCAGTGGCAAAATGTATGGCCAAAGTGGAAAAATATATGGTCAGAGGCCAAAAAGGCAAAATGTATGGCCAAAGTGGCCAAATGTATGGGCAAAGTGGCCACCCGCCGCAAAACATGTTTCACAGAAAATGCTGTAATAATTACCTTAAAACAATGCTCGCATCTGAAAGGAAACTCCTTCCATTTGGGATTTTTCTTTCGACTGAACACCATCTTGTAAGGTTCAGCTGGAAACCAGTCTTCAGGGTCCAGGTCCAATTCGACTACTTCAACACCTGGAAATCAATAGTATGATATTTGAACAAATTCCACACTTAAGGCGCTTAACGCTGACCCTTAAGACGACGCTGTCAGGGTCATTACTGTTGGCCGACAACGTGGTACTGATCATTCAATATTCAACCTTATTCGTATCCTAATAAGGTCGAATATCGAATGATCCGTATGACCGTATTCTTGCACAGAACTAAATGAAGGTAAATCAAATCTTTCTTTCTTTTTTTCTATTTTTCTTCTATGAGTATTTATTTTGCGAACAACTACATTTGTTTCTGAGTAAAACGAAAATAAAAGGTCTCATTTTTAAAAGAATAAGAAACCAAAGAAATTCTATCACCGTCGAACTTGCTTTGAATGAAATGAAAAAATAAATAAAACACAAACCTACCTTCAGGCACTTTGATTTGTGGTATGATAGTACTCTGTAATAAACTGGCAGGTGGAGCAGTGACAGCTGTCAGCGTTGTGTTAGTAGCTGCTAAGAGACTTGTCAAAATTGTATTCTGTGCCTGAAAAACATCATTGTAGACTTGTAAGATGATTTTTAATCCAAATAAATATATAAATAAATATCTTGACACATTCCACAGAGCACAATCTAGTTCCACATTGGTTCCACATAGGTAATTGTTAACACATAAAATTGTTAATCAGGGTTGTCGACGATCCTGAAAAGAAGCCTCGAAAGAAAATCAGGGTTGTCGACGATCCTGAAAAGAAGCCTCAAAAGAAATAAGGGTTGTCGACGATCCTGAAAAGAAGCCTCGAAAGAAAATCAGGGTTGTCGAAGATCCTGAAAAGAAGCCTCGAAAGAAAATCAGGGTTGTCGAAGATCCTGAAAAGAAGCCTTGAAAGAAAATCAGGGTTGTCGACGATCCTGAAAGGAAGCCTCGAAAGAAAATCAGGGTTGTCGAAGATCCTGAAAAGAAGCCTCGAAAGAAAATCAGGGTTGTCGAAGATCCTGAAAAGAAGCCTCGAAAGAAAATCAGGGTTGTCGAAGATCCTGAAAAGAAGCCTCGAAAGAAAATCAGGGTTGTCGACAATCCTGAAAAGAATGCTCAAAAGAAAATCAGGGTTGTCGAAGATCCTGAAAAGAAGCCTCGAAAGAAAATCAGGGTTGTCGACAATCCTGAAAAGAATGCTCAAAAGAAAATCAGGGTTGTCGAAGATCCTGAAAAGAAGCCTCAAAAGAAACTCAGGGTTGTCGACGATCCTGAAAGGAAGCCTCGAAAGAAAATCAGGGTTGTCGAAGATCCTGAAAAGAAGCCTCGAATGAAAATCAGGGTTGTCGAAGATCCTGAAAAGAAGCCTCGAATGAAAATCAGGGTTGTCGAATTTAACATATAAAAATATAGGTTTACCTGTAATAAGGCAGCATTGCTCCAACTTTGCGATAGATTAACCTTAGGTTTCCTCTTGTAACCCTTAGGTGGACCTCTTTTTTTAGCTATTTCTCCATTTTTCTTATATCTGACTACTGTACCAGCATCACATGTTACAGGTTTATTTTGAATTGGTGTTATTGTTAATTTTGCAGGCAGTGAATATCTGCGGGTAGATAAATTCTTCTAAATAATATAATTCTAATAAATAGACATATAAATAATAAATATCTTCACATATTCCACACAGCATCTAGTTCCACACTAAGCTTGTATTGTATTGGGAAATTAGTACAAACAAATTTGTGTAGATGGCGCTTATTTCTTACAATTAAATGTCACTGAGGGTGTCGCTCGTAGGTTAACCTTACCACAACATAATTCTACTATAGTTGACATTACTCTTACGGCACCTATGGTCTCGCTTGTGCCACCCCCTTACAGAAGACCACTGTGAAATAACAGCACGTGTGCTTTTGTGTTTCGGTGAGTGAGTAAGGTGTGCCAGAGCTCATTTCCCTATCACTTATCCTTAACCATACTGTAGTCGGCAGCACACTTGCGCACCTGTGGCGTTGCTTGTGTTATAAACAACAGTAGCCACCAAACCATCAAGTGGACCTGTCTATCAACCTAATCTTTGATGACACTTTTGGTCCAGTGGCTAGTAACGCTAGCTGTTAACCAAACGGTCGCTGGTTTGAATCCCGCTAGGGGCAAATGTTTACATTTTACCTTTGTACCTGAGTCATGGATGTTTTGTATTTATAATATGTATGTATTTACGAAAAAAAAGCTTAGTGTGGAACTAGATGGTGCTGTGTGGAATGTGTGAAGATATTTATTATTATTATTATAATAATCTTTAAATAAAACATGATATGCTTACCTATTTTGAAGATTTTTGACAACATTATTTGTGTGCACACTGGTTAGGGCTAAAGGGTTGGCTAAATTGAGGGGATTATTGACGAATTTGGGTAAGCTCGGTGAGGTCGGCGAGGGATATATTGATAAAGATTTTGGTGTGTTATATGCAGGTATTTGATAGACTTTGAGGTTTAAGGAAGGACTTGAGTATGACGGTTTCATCCTTTTCGCGTTAGGCTCCTCATCGCTGGACTCCGAGTGGGGAGGTGCACTTAGAGGATCCTTCTCGGAGCTGTTGAAAGGTTGAGGAATGTGATCTTTCTCTTGTATGCAGAACATCTGGAATTGATTTAAAACAAGGGTTTTAATAATTATAATCTTTATCAATACTAATAATAAATCTGTAAGAGTTGGTCATGGAGTAAGTTACTTTGTTTTCAGAGATATCCTGTTTATAGGCTCTATACGTGATACTGAAACTAAATTGAATATTTTTAGAATTTTTTTTTGTATGTATGTTCCTCCATAACTCTTAAACGAATTAACTGATTTTCATGAAACTTGGTATCTACCAATATTTACCAATACAAATTGGTATGTTTATCTAAACATTTAGACGTACAGGACACAGGATAGACCACTTTTTTTTTCAACGCAGACGAAGTTGCGGGCGCCAGCTAGTATAATCCTTACATATTATAAAACAAAGTTCTCCACCGCGTCTGTCTGTCTGTTTGCAATAAGTCAAAAACTACTGCACCAATTGTCATGCTGTTTTCACCAATGGATAGAGTGGTTCTCGAGGAAGGTTTTAGTATATCATTTACAAAGTTACGTGGGCAAAGCCGCGTGCAATAGCACGACGTAGAAGCGCCTACAAATATACAATAATAAATTAGACCATAAATTATCTAAAGTTTGTTTTTTAATCTCAGACAAAAATGACATTACATACTTTAGATGGTATCATTGTATGCAAACTTGACATTTGCATGTGTCATTTTTGTCTGAGATTAAAAAACAGACTTTAGGGTCTAGTAATAGATCCTAGATAGTTTGGATATATAATATTTACATGAATGAATTTGTACTGACATTTGAAAAGTACAAGTAGATAAGGTCTAATACCATAACAAAGCATAAAAGTCCAGTAAATGGCTAAATGGTCAAATTTAGTTTAGTACACAGGTCACAGATTAATTATTAATCAATTATCTGATACGCTTACATTGCAACGATGAATCACGATTTTGCTGAGTAAGCTTAGAAATTAGTCATTTAAGAGATATTTAATTAACAAAAATTAACTTTTTTTTATTACTTATTTGGAATTTTCATAAAAAGGAAATAAGTAACTAAGTGGGTTCGTTTTTTAAAATCTACTACTGGCTGCATTATACTATAGTATATACACTCAGTATCAAAATATCAAATGAGCTTTGCGGATATTTGAAAAAAGAACTACTTACGATTCGAATTTTAAACAGAAGACGGCACCATTCAATTTTAAAAAGATTCCTTGCACACGCGTAACTTTTATTATAACTTGAACGAAACAAAATGGCGTTTAATTTTTAAAATGTACGAAACAATAGAAACGATCTCATGAAATAACTGCACATGCCACTAAAAAGTAACGCGTAAGTACATAACTTTGATCTAATTATGTAGGATTGATTTGATTTTTATTAACAGAACGTTAAGGTTTTCTCAATGTGTTCACTTTGGTCAAGTCGATTTGATGTCAAAAAATGATTCAATGCTGTAATGTGTGATGTATTTAATAGTTTATTTAATAAAACTAAAAGTGAAACACAATAAAAGGTTAGGACTTTTAATAATAACAAGCGAGGGGAGCGGAGCGGGTGTACATGAGTCGGGGGGGCTTCGGCTGTCCATTCAAATCTTGTACTACAGCAAAATAGAAATTAAGAAATTTGAATTCTATTTACTATGCAGCAAAGTTGCTTATCAAACACAAAATATTGATTAAAAACCTGATTGCTAATGACGCTACCAACATAAATGTTACTTCATATTTGAATTTGACGTTTGTTTTGAGACAGACCACAGAGTATGCACAAGATAACTGGGGCCCTAGACAAAGTGCCATTTTAAAAACGATAACGAAGTTCGATAGAATAAATGTATGGGAAGTATCACGTGACTTAGCGAAGGCATATGTCAATCCCATACATTTTATTTAGCGAATCGAATCGAATGCACTTTGTCTTAGGGCCCCTGTGCGTGTCCAAATCGGATAATCGTGTGTTAAGGGCCCTATAGACATCACAATTTGTTGGCCAACCAACAGCCGACGCCGATAAATTGCCTTGTCTATAGACATGTTGACCAACATAATTATTATTATCTCCAACATTTTCGGTTGGTTGGGACGAACATCCAACTACACCCGACAGCCAACTTATTGTATAGCGTAGTTGGACAACCGAACCGAACCATAGCGTGGTTTTATATGTTTGTTTTGTTCATTCGTGACTTTGGTCTGTGGTTTAATATTTTATTTGAATATAAATATTCTGTTTGTTCGGTTGGATCACTTTCATCATTTTGTATCACTCAAATTTTTAGTATTTTTATTTTTATAAAGACATAAAATAAGTATTTTATATTTAACTGGTGTTCGCTGTAGGTAGGAACTGGCAGTTGGAGAATTTTGTTGGTGTGTCTAATGTCTATTAGCGAGCGCCGATTGGTTGTAACAACCTGTTGGTCCCGACAGATTGTGATGTCTATAGGGCCCTTAATGGCTCGAGTAGTTTCATAGAATAATAACTAAAGCATAGAAGTAAGGCTAAAATAAAAGCCAATATTTATAGTGTGTTGCTTCTTACACCATTGCATTAAAGCCATAAATTAAAGAGAGACAAATATACTGTCACTAGATATTCGTCTGGCTGTTCCGTACCAGGGTGACCTATACAAATTATCTATAGATATATATTTCACTAGTGTAGCGAACAAATCGTCATTTTAAATTATTAATTGTCGATAAAATTGTATAATACAACATGTCTTATTTCGTAAACAATCTTTTCATTATAGTTTTTTTAGATTACCTAAGTACTTATTTAAAAATATAAATATACTAGTCCCTTAAATATAAATAGATTAATAGTAATTCATAAAGCATTTTTATTATTTCAAAAGACAATTTACATAAGAAGGCGTGCCAAGATTGTTTACTATAGATATGTAATATATTCATACTTAATACTTTACTTACCTAATAATATTATAAATGTGAAAGTAACTCTGTCTGTTACCTTTTCACGCTTTAAAAAAGAATTTTAATACAATTTATATTTTATTTCTTGTATTATTACATATAATTTTCATTAACAAAAATCCATACGACTATACATATATGAGATTATACAAATGTAGAAACGTTAACGATTATCAATAAAAATGTCGATAAGACGATATTCGGCACAACACTAACAAAACCTGTAAATACTGTTTTTACAGATAAGTAAAGTAAAGTTGACACATTGCGCAAATGATTTGTTAACGTTCAGCCAGCCTCTTTAAATCGGTATCATAAAACGGCACCAAAGTACGTAAAGGAACCAAGTTTGACGTTTGTACTAGGTACGCCGATCAAAAATAAGCACAAAGTTTGTATGTTGATCTCTTTTTGACTTATTGTCTTAATGCAAAAGCATGAGGAACAACACAATATAAATATTGATTTTTATTTTAGACTGGCTTCTATGCTTTAGTTATTATTCTATGAGTAGTTTGTAATGCCCGCATTGCACGCACTCGAACGTAAACCCGCATCTACACTACTCGCGAAGTTGGCAGGGGCGAGGCGAATACGAGAGTGTGGACGGGCACCTCGCCTTACCCTCGAACGAGTGTTTAGCGACGCACTTCATCGACGAACTTCGCGAGTAGTGTGGTGGCGCAGTAAAATATTTGTACGAAAAAAAATATGTAAATTATCAATGTCAAATTGACAAATTCTCATATAAAAATTTTACACTTGCTAGCAAGTAATGAGGATAGAGACACTAGCAAGTGCGAGTATTTAAACTCACAGTGCACTTGACCCACAGGTGTCAAGTTATGGACTCTAATATAGAGTACTTTTATTCTTTGTTATGGACTTACTATAATATCTAGGTTTTTGAAGCCATGTGTGTTATATATCTCCATAGTATGTATGTTGAAATATAAATTATACATATAAGACAAGTCAATAGCGCTTTCCATTCTAATCCAGCGTGGCTGTTTATTCAATACTATGTAGCAAAGATTTAAAATACTATGTAGTACACGCACGGCTTACATAGGTTTTGTGTTCTAAGACAATATCGACATGCATTTTTTAAAAGTACAAAATTGCATTTGATTACTTAGGTACTTTTGATATTATTTATTTATTATTTTATATATTTTCATTATTTCAAACCACAGCACATGCGCCTTGTGTTGTGCTCAACGCAGTATGTAAACTTTTGTAATGTGCAGTCAACGAAAGAATGCGACCCTGACATCTGTCAGTTGGTCATGACTAGTGATGATTTATTATTTATTTAACATTAAATTTAGCGTAAAACTATAACATTTATTTTTAGTTGACATAATGATATATTTCTGAAGATAATCTCCGTTAGTATGGCAAATAAACAAAATAATAACGTTAAATAAATAAGAAATCATCACTAGTCATACCAACAGACAGACGTCAGGATCGCATTCTTTCGTTGACTGCACTGCAGTAGGTATATTTACTTGTCTGGATCACCTTTACAAGTTCTGTCAAACTGACATAAATCAAAGGGAAATAAAAAAAAATCAAAATTCATAATCATAACCATTTTAATTTTAAAACTTAAATCTAAAATTACAACGTTCTCAAGTTTTTTGTTTCTTATTTTTTTTTCTTTTCCACAAAAATCATAAATTACTAACGACTAGATGTCAACGAAGATTTACAAAGGCCGATATAGAAAACGCCAACAAACAGAACTTATGCGTAAAAAATATTATCACAAACTCTTTTTCATGTTGATACAATGTTACTTTGAAAATAAAATTTATAATAATTTAAATTAAACTGTATGGGAGAATATATTAATTATTATTACCTATTTAACCGCTAATTTCCGTACCTATCGATTCGCACTGTATCAACATTAAAAGAAGATAGTATATTATAATATCAACTAACTATATAATATGTACATCACTAAAAATACTTATTTACGATTTGGCTTCAAACATAGTCAAACGTTTTTTTTCTTTCACTATTAAAAATTATTTTTTCAACTGGTCACACTGTTTTGGTATAAAAATGGGTCATGTAACTGTAAACACTAAATAAATAGGTACCATTCAAAATTAGTGACATTTTAATCAAACACTATTGACATTTTTAATAAATTTAAAGACGTATTTGCGCTGCGCTGCGCAACGGGAAAAATATACTTATATTATAAAAAGAGAAGATTTGTATGTTTGTAATGAATAAAATCAAAAACTGGTGGACCGATTTTAAAAGTTCTTTCACCTATAGAAAGTTACATTATCAGCGAGTAACATAATGTTTGTTTTTTAATCTCAGACAAAAATGACATTACATGTGACATGCATTACATACATTACATGGTATCATTATATGCAAACTTGACATTTGCATGTGTCGGGTTGATCAAGCCAATTGGACGGTGTATGAGTGTCATTTTGCATGACAAGTATGGCTGTCATGCAATATGACACTCGTTATCGTTACATATTGACATTTCGCTGTCATACATTATTGACATTTTTGTAGCGCAGCGCAAATGCGTTTTTACCTTAAATAAAAAAAAGACAATTTTAAGGAATCTTTTGTATGTATGATTGATTATTTTGAAACATAGTAAACAAGGAAAACTTGGCATTAAAAATTTTAAAATATTTCAATACTACACGGAAAAGTGTTCAAAGGAAAATGTCAACACACCCCATAAATTTTGAGAGCTAAAAATAAATTAAATAATAATAAAAAAAAAACTATAGTAAGTATAAAACAACTGGCTGCAAAGTTTTGGCCTCATACAAATTATATATTATTGGTAAATTGCTTAAAAATACACTAAGGAATGAATTCTTAACAGTAACATACATATTTACAAAAAAACTCCAAACATTTTTACAAGATATGTCTACGGACTGAGCCGACATCTAGAATGTTCCAAAAATTAAAACAGACCATAAATTTTGGACGTTCGACAGTATCATTAAAAATTTTAAAAGAGTAGGCATATAAAAGAAATATTCAATTTTAAACAAGATAAATCTGTTTTGTTTGAAGGGCCATAAGTTTATTTTTTCGTTATAATGGTTGAAACTTGTCTTATTAGGTGAGAACTGAGAAGAAATTATAGATTGTATTGGGAACATATCGTGGAATTTGAGGATTTCATAGATATTTATTTAAGGTTGAAAGTATCATTTTCATATTTATTTATGAAATCTGTGAAATTTATAATGTGAATTATAATATTCGCAGGAAATTACTGAAAGTAGCAAAGACTTTCATTAGCAAATTCTCCAGTTTAAGTAAAAAAACACCTGGTTTTGAATTATGCCCTTTCCAATAGCAGTTTATGAAACAGAAATATTTGAATAAAATATAAATAACATATTGTATTAGTTATAAGAAGAAAATATGCATTGAATCTTTTAGTTAGCCATAAAAAAATTTTTTTAGAACATTCTAGAGTGCAGTTCATATAATATGATATGCAATGTTGCCACACGAAAAAAGTTGAGCAATAAAGGAATGATAACCCTATACAGCTTGAACCGATACAGCTTCTACTTTTTTTAATTTAAAGCTTGCTTGCAACAATCTATTGTCTTTTGAATTTCGCCACATAAAATTTGGAATATTTTGCAATGGCAACACTGGAATAGCTTTTATTGCAATGTATCCGTCGCCATTTTATTTAATATCCAATTTTTAATATGCGAAACCAGGAACTTTCTTTCGTGGTTTTTATAACTTTTATAATAAATTTAATTTGTTTTTATTTAACTTTATTAAATGCATGTCAACTATAACTATTTAGTGTCATCATTTTTGCATATTATTATGTACCAGTAAAATTACACACCATAATTATTATGTCAAATAATCAAAAAACACATATATGTATTTCTTTTACCATCCTCCTGGGATGCAGTGTATATTAATATTTAAATAAATATATACAGTGTGTTCGGTCATTAACTGTATATATTATGTCATCAGCGAGGGTAGTTGTTCACATAAGACTTTTTAGTATCTACCCACACATTTAGACGGCAGTTTTATATTTAGAAAAAACTAGGTCTCTAATATTCCTATTACTTATGTAGGACTGCAGCGAAATCAAAAAGAAAATTTATTAAATAAAAACTCGGTACAAATAACGAGTAAAAGTAAAAAATATTTTGACATTGAATTTTTTCAAACAAAAACTGGCAACGCAGACATTAAAAATGTGCAATTTTTTTTTTATCTCATATTGACATTTTATTCGATACATTTAACTTATATTGACATTTCATTCAATACATTCGACTCATATTGACATTTTTTTTCAAAAGATATGTACTTAAATATTGTCTAAACAGTTGTCAAACTTTTAAATTATTGAATATTGAATTTAAGTTTATCATAATATATTATTTATTCAATATTATTATTATTAATAAATAAATACGAATGAATCGAATAAAAAAAATTATAATGTTAAGTATTATTATGAATAAGCCTATACAATATACAAATCAATGTAATAGTACTATAATATGTCAGCCCTCTGTGAACTCCTAAAATGCTCAACCGATTTTGATTCGGTTCTCACTTACGGAAAGAGGGATGAACGGGCAAGGTTTGTATACTATTATGCAAAAAATTGCATCCCGGGCGAAGTCGGGAGCGGGTCACTAGTTTAGTAAAAAAATTAATTGTCAATGCTGCAGTCACATTAATTGAAAAAAAAAAAAATAATCCTAAGTTATTAAAATTTCTTTTAGGAACCTCCCTAACTTAATCTAGCAACACTAAACGAATGCACTGTACAAGCGTCGTCTACTTCCTAATATATATTAAATAATTTAATTTAAATTAAAAATCAATTAAAACGACAGTCTTTATTTACTGTTTTATTTGAATTTCGCGTTTGGTGATGTGGGTCATTTAACTATTTAAAAAAATATTTTTCAAATAAAGTCAAGACTGTAAAGTAGATGGAAGCAAAAAGAAAGATACAATTATTTATAATCGACAAATGGGCCTGATAATAAAACCGTATATTTGTAAAACAAAATTTGTTAAAAAAAAGCGTTTTATACATACAAAAATAAAGATAATTTAGCAGATAAAAATGTATTTTGAAGCTCTGTCTGTATTATATTATAACATAACGCCATTTTGTTTCCGAAACTTTAGTGGTTTTTAATTTTGACTTCCAAAAAGTGATCATTTTGTCTGATATTTGAGAAATAAATCATTTGATTTAATATACCTAAATTCTCATCCCATATTATTTTTAAAGTATCAGGTTTATGCAAAACTCGAGTGATACTGAGTTCATTGGACTCAGTATACGAGATCTCAATCTGCGCGGATAACGAGTCCCTAATCTGTCTTTTTTGCTTCCATCTACGGTTTGTGAATTAATTAAAAAGTTCATAGGTAATTTTTAAAAACTACTAAACGTCTGGACGAAGTCAACAATTTTACATCACCGCACATAAAAAAAGGTCCTCAAAAATGAAAAAAAAAAATCTACCAACTCTTCTCTATTCCCTTAACATACGAGTTTATAGGTAAACAAACAACCCTAAAGGTTACACGGACGCGGACAATATTTAGAGGCGAGAACACCTGTGGTTAAGAAAATCAGCGCGTTTGAAAAACGCTCTCATTCAGTCTCAGTTACACGGACGCGGACTGTATTTAGAGGTCTATCAAACTGTGCTATAAAACTCCGCGTGTCTAAAAAGACGCATTAAATGCTTTAAAACGCGCATTAAGTCCCATTTACACGTTCGCGAACTGTATTTACAGGCGAGAAAACCTGCTTTAAGAAAAACGCTCTCATTAAGTCGCAGTTACACGGACGGGGACTCTATTTAGAGGTCTAACAACCTGTGCTAAAAACCCCTCGCGTTTTTGAAAACACGTTCTCATTAAGTCACACGGACGCGGACTGTATTTAGTGACGAGACCACCTGTATTAAAAAAATCGCTCTCATAAGTCTCAGTTACACGGACGCAGACTGTATTAGAGGTCAACAACCTGTGCTAAAAAAATTCCGCACGTTTAAAAATACGCTTTCATTAAGTCCCAGTTACACGGACGCGGCCTAACCACCTGTGCTAAAAAAGTCCCCGCGCGTTTAAAAAGACGCTCACATTATATGCCAGTTATACGAGCGCTGACAGTATTTAGTGACGAAACCACCTTTGCTAAAAAATCTTCTCTAAGTCTCAGTTACACGGACGCGGACTTTATTTAGAGGCCTAACAACCTGTGCTAAAAAACGCGTTTAAAAAACGCTCTCATTAAATACTAGTCGCGGACTTCCTAACAACCTGTGCTAAAAAAAATGTACGTTTAAAAAACGCTCTCATTAAATACCAGTTATTTTGTATTTTGACTGTATCTGAGCATTTTAAAACTGTCTATTTAATATTCACAGTTACTATTACACGCACGGGCAGCATTTGAAGTCGAGACTTGTACTTTAAAAAAAATTATATCGCGCGTTTAAAAAAACGCCCTCATCAATAACCCCATCGCACCAACCAATCAGGACTTGTACGTCCTTATCACGTCTTTAATGGGCGCCCTGCACAGTGGACACTGTCCACCTCCCTTACCTCTCCACTGCTGTACGGCACACCGATAACACATGCACATATGTCCACACATGTAAAGCACACTGTCTATTGCGTTCTCGTAACATATTGTGCATTCTGTTCCCGTGAGTGTACCTTCCGGTATGACAGAGTATACGTTCTGGCGGCTCGTCGACGGTCCGTTTGTGGCCAGCCTTAGGGGAGGTTCGTGATGTCCGTTCGTCATCGGCATTTGGGCTTCGTTCGTGTTGTTTTGCGTTGTGGACGCACAGTGTGACTCTAGACGTCTCTGATGCTGATATGTGGATTGTTGTAAGGGTTGTATGGGGCCGCAGGTTTGTTGCTGTTGTTGTATAGGTTGGATTCCGGCCAGGCAGAGTTGCGAGGACGCTTGTATGGGCTGGAAAAAAAAAACGGAAAAATCGCAATTTATAAAGGGAAACAAGCTATACTAGGAAATACTAATCAATACTAATAATAAATCTGTAAGGGTCGGTCATGGAGTAATTTACTTTGTTTTCAGAAATATCGTGTTTATAGGGTTCTATACATCATACTGAAACTAAATTGACGATTTTTAGAATTTTTTTCTGTATGTATGTATGTTCCTCTATAACTCTTAAACGAATCAACTAATTTTCATGAAACTTGGTAGATAAACATTTAGACGTACAGGACACAGGATAGGCTACTTTTTTCTTTTTCAACGCGGACGAAGTCGCGATCACCAGCCAGCTAGTATAATCCTTACATATTATAAAACAAAGTCCTCTACCGCGTCCGTCTGTCTGTCTGTCTGTTCTGTTCGCGATAAACTCAAAAACTATTGCACCGATTTTGATGTTGTTTTCACCAATGGATAGAGTGGTTCTCGAGGAAGGTTTCAGTGTATAATTTACTAAGTTATGCGGGCTAAGTCGCGGGCAGCAACTAGTATATTTATATATTTGTAAATAAATAAACAAGAACCATCAACATACCTCTATATAATGTGCACTGGCCAGTGTCAACGCTTGTTGATGATTTTGCACGCCTTGCCCACCGTTCTGCGGTGGCAGACTGACCACGAGCACTGTGCCGCCGTTGCTTGTTGCTATGGGAGCCGCCGAACCAGTTATCACCCTCAACTGTTGCGGAGGCGTCTGCGACGGTGGCATGGGGTTACTAAACATTCGTACCCTTTGCGTCGCCCCATATATGTCCACGAAAGCCCACAGTCTCAACGTGTGATCCACGTGCATAACTGTCGCCGGATTGGAACCGTTTCTGCTCACGCGCACCTCCCCGTCCATAGTCAATGTTACGGCCAACTCGTCGCCTCTCAGGAGACCGTTCGCCGCGTCTTTACGCACCACCCAATATTCGGGTCGATCCAATAGTTGATCCTCGTCGTCGGGCAAATCGCAAGGGCGCAATGTTGCCGGATCGCAAGACGTCAACCCAATGGCAAGACTTCCCGAATAATCCAAGTCTGTTGCCAGAATTTGCACAACAATCGTCTGTCCCGGTCGCATTGGACGCGCCGTGAACACGTAACCTTGGCAGAACTCCGCCTGTATCCTTGCGGCCACACCTCTATCGGTCACCAATTGGACGTTTCTACCTCTGGTCCTGTGAAGACTTAGAGGCACCATAGGTTGGTTTTGATATCTGGGCGGCGCCAACGGCTCGTCTACGGCAAGATTTCTCATGCTTCCAACTAATCTATCCTCCTCTATTGGACTCTGTACTGGCCTCCTCTGCACTTGATTTGGTAATCTAGGATCTGCGAATTGGATGGCCGTACAATTGCCGTACACATCTATCAGCGCCCAGAGTGGATTTCGCGTGTCAACGCCCGAGAAAAACAGCCCCTTGTCCTCTCCGTTCACACCGAAATGTACGTCACCCGCCGAGTTCACATAGTAGTACAGTATGTTGTCTTTTTCACAGAATCTTTCGCCCAAAGCCTTCGCCCAATTGCCTGGTTTGTTTGTGAGGTCCGGACACGCGTATTTGGGCAACGCGTGAGCCAGTGTGGCCGGCTCGTGTGATGTGAATCCGAAACGAATAACACCGCTCCAACTGTTCGAAATCTCCACGAAACGTACGCACACCTGAAATCAATTAAACAATAGAGAATTAGAACAATTTCATCCCAAGATGACCGAGAAGAGACTCAATAACCCCCGGCTAGTAGTGGCAGGGCACACTACGTTTCGCAGTCATTTGGGCAACCCGTCTAAGGCAGTAACCACCCCCTCACAGAAGACCACTGTGAAACGACAGCATATTATGTGCTATGACGTTGCTTGTTTTATATGCGAGTGGAACGTCAAACTGTCTATCGAGCTAAACTTAAAAGTATAATGGAGGCTTAGAGCCTATAGCTTATATTTTCGTCTTACCTTCTCGTTAACTCTAACGGGGCGAGCACTGAACGCGACACCCTTGCAGAAAGACTCGACGCGACGAGCCACGGATCCATCTCTCGATATCCTGATATTCTCTCCGTGCACGTTGTGAAAACTGAGCGGCGGTAGATTGTTCGGTGTACCGCCGGAACAAGACGTGCGGGGCGCTGTAACAATGACAATAGACAATATAAATCAAGGACGCTGTAGCAAGGACGGTTTCTTTGCACTGCTCAATTTCAGCCGATTGGGTCAAGAAGCAAGGACGGTTTCTTTGCACTGCTCAACTTCAGCCGATTGGGTCAAGAAGCAAGGACGGTTTCTTTGCACTGCTCAATTTCAGCCGATTGGGTCAAGAAGCAAGGACGGTTTCTTTGCACTGCTCAACTTCAGCCAATTGGGTCAAGAAGCAAGGACGGTTTCTTTGCACTGCTCAACTTCAGCCGATTGGGTCAAGAAGCAAGGACGGTTTCTTTGCACTGCTCAACTTCAGCCGATTGGTTCAAGAAATTTCTGGGTCATTATTGACCATTCAGCTCGAGGCGATGCTGACAAATAGTAAGCGAAAAATAAATTATTAAAGTTTTGACACCTCTCCTACAAGACAAAGAATTTATAGAAATCTTTGTACTGCGAGAAACTTTTAACAGTGAAACGCAATTATTTAGAACTACAATTTAGTAAATTACCATATACACATATTTTTTTGAATTCATGTAAATAATTGTATTCTGTATGTGTACTTTATTAAATAAATAAATAAATAAATAAATCCACACAGCCATCCCAATGCTAACTTAAATATTATAAATACGAATATGAATTTATTTGGTACCACCTAGTGAACAATAATGATTTAATAAATTATTGCTCATAATATATTTTGTCAAGCGTTTAATTAATTATTTATTTTTTCGACTGAACCTTCACTATTTGAATGTTAATAAAAAAAGTAGAACGCGAACTTTATTTTCGCGATATTATGATCTTCAGGCTAAGAGGCGACGACGAAAAGGTGACGCTTCGTAACCGCATTATAGACAACAAACAAAGGCTGTTAACATTTTAAAATTTCTCTTCTCATTACATTTGACATTAAGAGCGGGCCTAGATAAAGAGAAATAGCCAATCCTAGATTTGAATTTTATCTAAGTAAACAAAGTCTAATTTAATTAATTTTTTTATATAGATAAATACATCATAAATGAAAGTGATGTCTGTAATAGAAAACATAATATAATGAAATTTTCTCGATAGAAAAAAATCACCAAGTGAGCTCTCACTTCCATCGATTTTAGTTTTATTTTCAAAATGACACACATTACAAAGCTAAAAGTGTATCAGTAATCTCACTTAACATATTATCTAAGGCTGTATGTAACAATTTTTCATTTGACATTGTAGTTTACGAATAATTAATATTTAATACTTTTGGCACTTATAACATTTCTATTGAGCGAGATGCGCTATATCTTCCGTCGCATGTTGTGCGTAGTTGTACGTATTTTGTGTCACTGTCATGTCCAAGGGGCCACGCGGGTGAAATTACAAATTTTGTTTGCTTTATACCCATTCTTAAAGATAAAATCATTATTGTAACATTTAGAGAGACTGTTGTGTGGAGACTTTATAGTTCGTTCGACTTTATTGGTGACGCGGACGCAACGCAAGCTGCGCGCGCGCGCATCTGTCCGGCAGGTGGCGTCCATCTTGGGGCTGGCTTTCTAAATAGGGGAGAAATACAATGGGGCCGTGTCTTGGGGGGATAGGTTCGGCTTTAAAACTTATATTTTAGGGGATATATTTTCGCTTTGCGTCGCTCGAAAGCTACGAAATTCAAGACAAGGATTTACTAACGTCAGACCGAATACAATTTTAATCAAAGTGAACGCAACCTAATAAAAATAAACGTTTGAATTAAGGTTGCAATATTGCACCACAAATTGAATTTTTTTTTCTTATATATTGTGTAAAATATGAAAAAATAAATAAAAATAGCCGTTTAAAACTTTAGTACAGAACAATAATTATAAGTTTAAAAACAAAAGATGGCTATCGTTGAAAATTTTTATTAACTACTGTGAAAGGAAAGGGTTTTTTTGGGGCAGTAATTTACTATTTTCTTTCTCAGAAAATAGAACTTTTTGTATAAATCTGCCCGATTCAAACTTAGTAGTACATTATGCACTATTATTTTATCTAAGTTTAAATTTTTCTCTAAGAAGTCGAATTGGGCGTTGAAAATAATTGCTCTTCTACAAAGTGTTGGTAAAATTACATTGAACTGTGCCCCTTCCGTTGTTATAATGAAAAATTATATTGCGTTGTGATTTACATATATAAAATAAATCAATTTAATAGTTAAATAAGTTAACGACACTACGAACGTACAATAAAACTTCCTACAGTTCACGCTTTGAGAGCAAACGGAAGCGTACAACACCCCTATAATGTATTCAACAACGATCTCTCCATACACTTGTCAGGAAACGTGACGGTGAACTTGTGCGGTGTTGTGTACCTACCGCACGTGTGCTGCACAAAGAGGGGTTGTTCCTCATGATCAGTAGAGGGTGACGTTTAGAGCAGAGTAAAAGGCCGCCATTCACGAGCACTCCATTTGGCAGCGCTCCACATATCGGCGGACGACATCCAAATTCTTATCACACACAATTCGATACCTAAACCAACCACTTTTGGTTGAAAATGACTATTTGATACGGGAGAAACTTAATGACAATTAGAATTTAATTTTTAAAAGGTCTATTCGGTTAATACGAGTCATAATTTCCAATGTAAAATTGTCTTTTTTCTTTTCTCGTATTATAAAAAAAAAATTATAACCTTTTTAATCTCCCCTGTAAAGTTTGGCTCAGAGGAGTTATTTGGTTTGCGAATTAAGGTAACGAATTCACGTGGTTTTTTTTACATTCACGATGAGACAATGCATGAATTTTGGAGTGATGGAGTGGAGGGCTGCCAAATGGAGTGCCCGTGAATGGGTAGCCTTAATGTGGATAACTTATTTTTTGTTACCATTTCCTCTAAATATTGCTTTAGATGCACTTAGTATTGCTTGTATGTTAAACCATAAAGTTCAATGAGTTAAACCGAGTAATCGTTAATAATCTCAGACAAATATCGCTGCTTCAAAACTAAAGGGCCATAATACAAAAAAATCCAAAAATGTTTTTATTGCAAAAATACAATCACAATCCTTCATATTGTATGTTGCGAAAAGATTTATGGTTTTTTTATTCCATATTTAGTATATTTTGATCATTTTTTTTATATTTTCAAAAGTAATTTATATGCTTATATCTCTTCTAGTATTCAGTTTATTATAAAGTACATAAAACATTTAATGCTACTTAAAAATACGCTTCTAACGACGTATAATATACATATATTTGATATATATATCTAATAAGAAAAAAATAAACAAAAAAAAAATTTAATTTTTTTCGATTAGCTCTCCTGTAAAAAGTGTAATTTTGATTTGTGGCCCTTTAGTTTTTAATGAGCGATATCTATGATATATTATATGATAATAATATACTATGCCTATAATGCTAACAGATAGAAGACCAGCACAGGTTTTTTAAACATGCTATATGCTAGTCTGTGGCATTTGACGTTTCTGTTTGTCTTTTTTATTATCTAATTATATATGTTTTTATAGTTCTTTGTTGCAAATAAAATATATTCTTATTCTGATAATTAATTTTGGACGAATAATATAGTCTTAAAATTAAATATAGCCATTCTATATCTATCTAATATTATAAAGAGAAAATATTACTTTAGGTAATAACATAATTATAATGGTTTCAAGCCAGGTGGTCCAGTGAAATCGGAGAAAAAAAAACACGAGGGCGGACGCCATGTTGAATTTTGAGACAGGGGATCCCCAGTTCCGGCGGAAGTGATCAAAACGTAGGGGGACTTTTTCTTTAAGTATCAATATAAGTAGTTTTTATTTTATTTTATTTTATTTTATTAATCCGATCGACGAATCAATAATTTTTTATTCGCATAAAAAACAAATTTAAATCACAACTCTAAAAGCCTATAACAGTATTTAAATAAACATCAAATACACTGGACCGCAAAGAAAAAGGGTCGGTAAGAAAAATCTTCAATATCATCAAAAGCATCTGACCTAGCTTTATGAAATAAAGAATATTTTAATGTGATTAAATAAAAACAAGTGCTTTAGCTTTAATTTAGTCTTTATTTCACAAAAGCTAGGTCAGGTACTTTTGAAGACATTGAAGATTTTCTAACCGACCCTTTATTTTTGCGGTCCAGTGTATAAATATAATTTATTTAAATAAGACGTCCTGGATTTTCCACTAATTTTGATTCTTTTATTCTTTTTGAAGTACCAAAAAGCGATTTTTAAATAATTGTATTAAAATCCATGGTAATTAATTGTGTTAAGGTATAATTGTGTTTTTTTTTATTAAGGTATAATTGTTTTTTTTTAATTTTTTTTTGTATGAAAAATTGTATGTGACTGTTTAAAAATATTCAATAACTAGCTGGCGCCCGCGACTTCGTCCGCGTTGATAAAGAAAAAAGTAGCCTATCCTGTGTCCTGTACGTGTAAATGTTTACCTACCATATTTCATGAAAATTAGTTAATTCGTTTAAGGCCTCTTTCACAAACTACATGTAAAGTGTTGATTAGTTACTTTTAGAAATCATTTTCTGTTATATTGAATTACGAGTATGCACTCGGTTTATTGCATCATTCGATAGCCGATTTTTTTATTATTTTCTATTTAATGTTTGGGACGTTTACCGTACAAACAAAGGTATATCTCCATTATCCCCGGTTACCGGTGACTTTAAATGACAGTTTGGCCTACTTGACGTTTGTGAAAGAGGCGCTTAGAGTTATGGAGGAACATACATACATACATACAGAAAAAAATTGTAAAAATGGTCAATTTAGTTTCAGTGTCATGTATAGAGTCTATACACACTATATCTCTGAAAACAAAGTACCTAACTTACTCCATGACCAACCCTTACACATTTATTATTAGTATTGATTAGGTCTATAAAGAAACAGTATTCTAGTAATTAATAATAAAAATAATTTCATTCAAAAACATCACATTAAAGTATAATAACTATACGGTAAGAGTAACTAATTACTCACCCCAGACCAGAAGACACCCTCCTAATTTCGCGAACAAATACGAGACACGTGTTGGTCTTTATTTAGAAAATGTAGCGTCAAAAATAAACGACTGTTGCTTGACTATTAATTATTTATTGTACTTCCTGTTACGAGTATACTTCCTAACTGGGAAATGTTTCCGTAATCCTGACATATTATAAATTCAAAAACACTACTGCACCGATTTGCATGCTGTTTTCACCAATGGATAGAGTGGTTATCGAAGAAGGTTTTAGTATATGTATAATTTACAGTTACGCGGGCGAAATCGCGGGCAGCAGCTAGTTATTAATATACTATTCCGTGAAGGACCAAAAAAGGGCTCAGGTTCAGAATGTCCAAAGTGTCTCAGAATGTCCATTGTTCCAAAATAACCAGTCTATCAGAATGTCCAGTATCTCAGAATGTCTTTATCGCGATATAGACATTTTGTCCATTTGTATTTGATTGTCTATTTGTATTTGAATGTATGTATGTATGTATTTGTATATGTATTTGTATTGAATGTCTATTTGTATTTGTATTTGAATGTATGTATGTATGTATGTATTTATTTATTTGTATATGTATTTGTATTGAATGTCTATTTGTATTTGAATGTCTATTTGTATTTGAATGTCTATTTGTATTGTATTGACATTTTGTCTACGTGTATTTGATTTGGCTTGTCTATATCGCGAACGAAATGTCCAAAGTATAAGATCAGTAATAATATCGTATGGAGAACATATAATCACATTTTTTAATTAATTTCGTTGAACTTAAGGTTGAACCATTAAAGGTGAGAAGAAATCATAGATAGAATCATAGTAGAAATACTGAGAAAATCTATACTTAACTATCATCGAAATTTACTAATATTAATCTTTATTAATTTTTTAAGAGAAGCCGCGGTGTTTTGTTTCGATATTTACTGAGCGATTTCAGCACCAATTCTTTTGCCCCCAAAGTCCTCCCAGCACTTTATACAGCAATTATAAAGGACATAGTGTGTTCTAAACTATTCTAACATTTGCAATTGGTGTTCAGGTGTGGCCAAAATGACATTTAAGACGATCTTTGAGGAAAATTAACAGGATATTAAAGAGAATTGTCTTGTAAGAAATTAAAGAAATAGTAAAGAGAAGAGAGAACTTGTCAAGATAAGTCAAGAACGTTGGATGCTACCACAAAGATTGCTTAACAACTTAGTTTCGACAATACTTCTATTACTAGATCTAGATTCTAGATCGGTATTGACGTCACACGGTCTAATGTTGGCCCACCAGGAAGCCTCTGACGTCAACGCTGACATTTTGGATGCGCGCGCGCTTCTCAGAAAGCTTGGGCAATGGTGGACGTTTTGTTTCGGTCCTACAGGTCGTAACGGAACGTGGTAACATTTTTTATTTATTTCTGTTACATTTGTTTAACCTAATCGGTTAAGTAGTTTCAATAACATATCACAAATAATGTGGTCTTTTTAACTCCACTCAAAGTACAATAAAAAAAATATAATATTTTGAGCCCATTGTCATATTCCTTACCAATCCTTATCCTTAATCCTACCATCAAGAGGACCGTCAGCCTGTCTGCCGATCTTGACATAAATAAATTTAAAAAAAAATGATAAAAAAAAAAGATGATAAATTGATAAAGATTTTTTGAAACAATACTTCTCGTAGACGCCCCATCGAACCTGGGGCCCTAGACAAAGTGCATTCGATTCGATTCGCTAAATAAAAATGTATGGGATTGACATATGCCTTCGCTAAATCACGTGATACTTCCCATACATTTATTCTATCGAACTTCGTTATCGTTTTTAAAATGGCACTTTGTCTAGGGCCCCAGGTCTGTGATTTTTTAAATAAGTCCCGATTTATTTAAAAAATCACAGGAAACACTAAACGCATCCCGAATCTGAATCGTGTTTGTAACCAAACCACACCAACCTTCCTGCAATTAAAACTATTAAAGTTTTCATAAAAGGAACGCGATGCGTCTGCACAGCGGTGCGTATCTCCGCCATCTCCTTATTGGTTGAAACAGACCAATCAGAGTGCGGGCTTTGCCTTTTGTGATGCGTTACTGAACTGCACTTCCTTTGTTTAAAAATGGAACACCGCTACAATACCGCTCACGAATCTATCTATTATTATCATCAAACTACTACAACATGGAACCCGCGTGCCATACAAAACACTACGAATTTTATGGAACATTTAAAAGTGACATATGCGTAGAGCATGAACTGTCATTTATAACAAAACAAACATAATAATAAGTACGTAATTTAAAGAAAATGTGAATTTACGTCAACCCATTAGAGTTTGAAATGAAATAGTAGAAGTTGATCCGTTACTACCTTTTACTATTGACGCGTGAAGGCAAGAGTCCGCCATGATTCTGTCAAAGGCGTTCTTTTTATGTGCCGCTTTGGCATTTGTGACGCAAATTCCATTGTAGTATTTCGATTATTATTATAGATACTAATTTTTTAAATATTTACTTCTTGCGTCTGGACAATGTTACCTACCCAACAGATTTCAAGTGTGTATCAATAAATTAGATACAATACAAATTTATATTCTGTGACCTACATATAATTGTAGTTATATAATCTTATTTCTCCATTAATCCCAGTCCGTGGTGGCCAAGTTAATTTTATCACGGAGGGGTTCGATTCGCCCGCGCCCCTTCCCTTGAGGGTGGATTACATTTACTTTTAATAAGATACGCAGATGGCCATCTTAAATATAGAACAAGTTTACGCATCGTTTGTTATTTAGGTTATTTTTACGAGAGCCCTCTTTGCGTAGGGCTAATTTAGTATAGCGAGTGTATGTTACTTATTAAAACATTGGTACAGTACAGACACACATTGGCAATATTTTTAAACGAAATCTATTGGACCTATTTCGAAGAAATTATAGGCAAACTTTGGAAAAGAACATGTTCAATGTTGTCTTACAAGTTACATAGTAGCAGCGTACACCTTTAACTGCCAAAACGGCTGTTAAACGCATTTAACTGCCATTTTGGCAGCAATAACCACATCCTATGTGTGCAGCTGTGGGGTATACATACATGTGAGACATAAAGCTCATTGCAGAAAGCAGTGACTTCCTACCACAAAATTTACCATGGTGAAGAAAGTTTTTTTTTTTCTGCTTTAAGTCTGCAATCAGTCCCCAGGACTATAAGCGGATCTGTTGGGGGAGATGGATAGATTTTTCTTTTTAGAGAGTGAGCCAACCATCAAACTACTACAACATGGAACCCGCGTGCCATACAAAACACTACGAACTTTAATGGAACATTTAAAAGTGACATATGCGTAGAGCACGAACTGCCATTTATAACAAAACAAACATAATAATAAGTACGTAATTTAAAGAAAATGTGACTTTACGTCAACCCATTAGAGTTTAAAATGAAATAGTAGATTAAATAGTTGATCGTTACTACTTTTTACCATTGACGCGTGAGGGCAAGAGTCCGCCATGATTCTGTCAAAGGCGTTCTTTTTATGTGCCGCTTTCTATATCTTACAAGTTCATCTGAGACAGTAGGAATGTTCAGGTAGGTATTGATGGTGAAGGAAGTGATGAATATTTCCAAGTCACTTAATAACTCTGCCTAGAATAGCAATTCTATTATTAAGATCGGGCATTTATGGAGTACTTAGTTAAGGGCGCATCCCTCAAAATAGAATCACCCTCTGGATTACCTTACACATGCGTTAATGCGACATATTCTCAAGGGGATGAAGTGTAATGAAATGTCTATTGTCGTAATGCGGGGGTGGTAAAACCTATACGAATATACTCTGACATTTTGCCCCTATAAAATAGATCGAACGGTAAAGTAAAGGGAGTAGCTTGAAATTATAATACATCCCCTAAGGTACAAAGTCTGAGGATTTATGATCTCGTTTTAAAGGTCTATTGGTAATCGTATTTCTACGGAGCATTTGGGTTTCAATATAGCTCATTGTAGGTTCATAGCTCCTACCAAGACGAATTTTATAACAGAGGAACAATCTTATATCCTTTTTTTTTCCAAAATTCCAATGGAAACCGTTATTTTTATATAAAAAAAAAACAGAATTTTCATACGTTGACCGTTGTTATGGCAACCGTAGAACATTGCTAACTGAGTCACAGCGAAGCATGGCCGGGTTTATATAATATAGTTTGATAAAACAAACATGACGTATGAAGGCATTACCGCTTAAGCATTAATGCGGATTAAATTCCTTTGTCCACAATGGAGTACTTATATTAAATGAAACTGCACTTGTCTCTATGGTCGAGGGGACCGACTCGCACTTGACTTTGAAAAGTGTTTTTAAATTTCGAACGCATCCATTATTATAATCGAGGGTAATTTTAATTGTATTTTAAGATCGAAAAACACTTTTTACTAAATGTATAGCAAAGTATATATATACGGTCATCAAACTACTACAACATGGAACCCGCGTGCCATACAAAACACTACGAATTTTGTGGAACATTTAAAAGTGACATATGACAAAACAAACATAATAATAAGTACGTAATTTAAAGAAAATGTGACTTTGTGTCAACCCATTAGAGTTTACAATGAAATAGTAGAAGTTGATCGTTACTACCTTTTACCATTGACGCGTGAAGGCAAGAGTCCGCCATGATTCTGTCATAGGCGTTCTTTTTATGTGCCGCTTTGGCATTTGTGACGCAAATTCCATTGTAGTATTTCGATGTATACGGTAGGTAAAAATTGTCTCTTTGTTCCTGTATCTTCGAAACGGCTGGACCGATTTTGACTTGAATAAAGTCGATGTAACAAGGAGAAACTTACGCTACTTTTATTAGGTATAGAAAAATAATTATTATATTATCATCAACACTAATAATAAAACTGTAAGGGTTTCAGAGATATCGTGTTTATAGGCTATATATACATGACACTGTAATTAAATTGTAGATTTATAGAATTTTTTCTGTATGTATGTATGTTCCTACATAACTCTTAAACGAATTAACAGATTTTCATGAAACTTGGTAGTTAAACATTTAGACGTACGGGACACAGGATAGGCTACTTTTTCTTTTTCAACGCGGACGAAGTCGCGGGCACCAGCTACTATTATATAACCAGTATCCAGTACTGCGCGCATCACCCTACGGTCACGACGCAGCGAAGCTTGACCGCTTGACAGTTTCAAATAAAATTCTAAACCAAAACACATTCAACGTAAACTTCTGTCTATTCCATCATATGATCGGAGTTTTTTTTTTTTAATATTCATGGTACACCTAGTCTATGGGTGTGCACTAGACCAAGCATTCTTCTGTAGTTCAATTACCATCGACACACAAGTGAATTACGACTCTAAACATTCTAGATAGATTTCAAAATCAAATGTATCTCGTTCAACACTTTGTGCAAGTTGTCGGCGATGTGTGACGAACTGGAAAACAACGGTGCGTGACAAGCAACGCTCGTGGCAACACACTTTTTCTTTCTACTTTATAAAACACAACACTTTGCAATTGGTATCTAATGATTAAAACACGAAACGCTTCATAGTGTAGGTGACTAAACTGGCTACCGTCGCCTAGAAGTACGTACAACCAACGCGGTCTCACCAAGGCAAGAGACAAGGCACCTCTCTCTACACGTGTGAGTTGCTACGATCGCCTAAAAGCACAACCAACACCAACAAATGTATGGGATTGACAATTATACCGTCGTCGCTAAATCACGTGATACATCCCATACATTTTATTCTTTCGAATTTCTTTATCGTTTTTAAAATTTTAATTTGACTAAGGCTCCTTGTCTCATCAGGGCAAGAAACAAGGAACCTCACTACACATATGAGTCGCCTAAAAGCACAAGCAACATTTGGTCTCACCAAGGCAAGAGGTAAGGCAGCTCACTACACGACCGTGTGGGGGTGGCTACGGTCGCCTAAACGAAAAGCAACACCACGTCTCGGTAAGCCAAGAGACAAAGTACTTCACTACACATATGAGTTGCTACCATCGCCTAAAAGCACAAGCAACATTTGGTCTCACCAAGGCAAGAGGTAAGGCAGCTCACTACACGACCGTGTGGGGGTGGCTACGGTCGCCTAAACGAAAAGCAACACCACGTCTCATCAAGCCAAGAGACAAAGTACTTCAATACACATATGAGTTGCTACCATCGCCTAAAAGCACAAGCAACATTTGGTCTCACCAAGGCAAGAGGCAAGGCAGCTCACTACACGACCGTGTGGGGGTGGCTACGGTCGCCTAAACGAAAAGCAACACCACGTCTCACCAAGCCAAGAGACAAAATACTTCACTACACATATGAGTTGCTACCATCGCCTAAAAGCACAAGGCAACATTTGGTCTCACCAAAGCACGAGACAAGGTATCTCATTACACGTGTGGGTGGCTACTAAAAACAGAAGAATCATCAGGTCTCACCAAGGCAAGAGACAATACACTACACGTGTCTGCACAAAAAAATTTCAATTCCGTGCAAAGCCGGGGTAGGTATGGTATACTTAGCTTTCTTTACTTTCGACTGTACCTACCTAACCTACATTCAGTCTCAACCGTAAATCAGCGGGGGAGTAGTTTGAAACAACTGTCACACAGATGGCGCGAACCCACAGGGATTATTGTGGTGGGGGCGATCTTATTTTTACTCGGTGCATTTGTTATAGAAATACAAATTCAATATTTTTTAAACATTAATTAACCACATTGACTTGATGAGCCAATAAAATTGGCAGAGTGGTTAAGGTGCTTTCCTTGAAGCTCTTTCTCGGAGGGTCCGGAGTTCGAATTCTGGCCAAACATGATAACCCCGGTTCGAGCGAGTATAGTCTATAGTAACTCAGCAGGGTCAACTTTGGATATGAAGATTTCAAACTTGGTACTTGGCAGGTGCGCCCTGTGCTTCTGAAAACTGTCCAAGTAGGTAATAATTATGTCTATCTGTATGCAACGTGAACCGCTCACTGCTTTCTACAAGCGACTCACTCTTCACAACCCAACAACGACGATGACACATTTTCGATTTGTCGTAAATCTTTGATTCAATCTCTTCCTGCGAAGCCCTCTAGGACGTTTGTCCGTGTGATGCAAATTTTAAACATTAATTAAACACGTTATCAAGAGAAGTATTGGCTACTAAAATACGACTATACAACGATAGTATGAAACCACAAACGGACGTGCGTCCGGGGACCGCGATTGCGCGTTGGATATCAAAAGTGGTCGAGTCGAGTAATTAACTTTGTATGGCAGGATGAGAAGAAATTTACACTTCACTTTCTATTGTACGTACCTACTATATATATATAGATCTATACCTATAAAATTGTTTGTGCTGACTGAATTTTTTTTAATGTTAAGGTCGACAGACAACGCCATAGGTGAAACCTTAAGCTGTGCGCTTAAGGCGTTGGTTGGAGGTATGTAGTGTTAATCATAAAATAATAACCATTTGGGAAAATCTTTTAGGGCATTAATTAAAAAGAGTATACGTTCAAACCCGGGGGTCCATGGATTACTCGCCCGCCCGCCCGATTTATTTTTATTATTTTACCTTACCATTTTGATAGTTTAATTAAACTAACTAACATAATCAAATAGCTTCTTTTTCTTATCGTAAATATAATATATCAAATATCGGATATTTTGATATTTATTATTATAAATATCACATTTTTGCGAACCCTAAATACGATATTCTATTTTTGTTAATTATTGCAAATGTTATTGATTTCTAATACACTAATTTAAACTAACAACTTGTTTAAATTTTTATGTTCAACTGTACAGAAACATCGTCGCGGGCGAGTACCTAGTCTATAAAAATAATAAATAAAATAAAACTTGACAAGTCGCCCGGCACCCGGGCGAGATAAATTCGGGCGATTTGTCTATGCACTCAAACCCGGCACAGAGTTTATCATCAATCATCAACCAATCAATACTAATAATAAATTTCTAAGTGTAGGTAATGTATGTATGTTCCTCCATAACTCTTAAACGAATTAACGTGATTTTCATGAAACTTGGTAGATAAACATATCTAATAGACGTACGGGACACAGGATAGGCTACTTTTTTCTTTTTCAACGCGGACGAAGTCGCGGACGACAACTAGTAAGTATTTTCAATAAAAATAAATAAAAATTGAGCCTATTTATACTGCTTACTCACACAATACATATCGCTGCTTAAAAACTAAAGGGCCACAAATCAAAATTACACTTTTTACAGGAGAGCTAATCGAAAAAAAATTTTTTTTTTTTTTTGTCATTTTTTTTCTTATTAGATATATATCAAATATATGCATATTATACATCGTTAGAAGCGTATTTTTAAGTAGCATTAAATGTTTTATGTACTTTTATAATAAACTGAATACTAGAAGAGATATAAGCATATAAGTTAAATTTGAATATATAAAAAACGATCAAAATATACTAAATATGGAACAAAACAACCATAACTCTTTTTGCAACATACAATATGAAGGATTGTTATCGTATTTATGCAATAAAAACAGTTTTGGATTTTTTTGTTTTATGTCCCTTTAGTTTTTAAGCAGCGATATGTTTATAAAAACCTTCACTATAATGTCTGCCTACAAAATTCTACCTACAGGTTCTTATTAATTTGGTCTGATCGACCGGCCAGTCTGTCGCCGCTAACACGTAACACGAGTATTATTAAGGGCGCGTATAAAGAGAAATAGCCAATCCTAGATTTGAATTTTATCTAAGTACATAAAAACAAAAGTCCAATTTAAAAACTTTTTCAAAATAGATAAACACATTATGAATGAAATTGAAGACTCGGACAGAAAACATAATATAATGAAATTTTCTCGATAGAAAAAAATCACCAAGTGAGCTCTCATTTCCATCGATTTTAGTTTTATAATCAAAATGACACACATTACAAAGCTAAAAGTGTATCAGTAATCTCACTTCACAGATTATCTAATGCTCCATGTATAAATTTTTCATTTGAAATTGTAGTCATTAGGAATAATTAATATTTAGTACTTTTGGCATTTATAACATTTTTATTGAGCGAGATGCGCTGTCTTCCATTTTTTGTCACTGTCATGTGTCCAAGGGGCCACGCGGGTGTAATTTTACAAATTTTGTTTGCTTTATACGCACTCTTAAGTGAATGAAAATCTAGTTTTTAAGGGAACAAAAAATATATATAAACAAAATCGACGGATGCGAAACGGATAGAGCCAGCAGTTAACATAACGGACCGCATCCCGCTTCCCACGTACAAGTAAGTAATTGTCACTTTTTTTAATCTTTTTATTAACGGCGAGGACGCGACGCCATATTTTTTTTTTTGCTTTTATTTAGTGTGCGCGGGCGCAGTGTGCGCCACAGAACTTGTCTATGATAATACACTAGCTGGCGCCCGCGACTTCGTCCGCGTTGAAAAAGAAAAAAAGTAGCCTATCCTGTGTCCTGTAAGTCTAAATATTTTTCTACCAAGTTTCATGAAAATCAGTTATAATTCGTTTAAGAGTTATGGAGGAACATACATATACATACATACATATATACAGAAAAAAATTGTAAAAATGGTCAATTTAGTTTCAGTATCATGTATAGAGTCTATAAACACGATATCTCTGAAAACAAAGTAACTTACTCCATGACCAACCCTTACACATTTATTATTAGTATTGATAACTGTAATAGGGCGAGAGCATGTATGTATCCTGTGACAGGTTTTCATTCAGCGGCGGCGTGGGAGCTCTATAGTCCTGTGTCCGTCCTATTATGGCGTTCTATTTTTAAAATGAGTACCGTTAATACCTGTGGGCCAGTTTTTAAAATGGTAATTGATTCTCGTTTGCAAAAGGAGTTGTACCTACTGTTGTACCTACAGTAGTGTTGTACCTACTGTTATTGAAATAAATAAAAATTAGTGTGGGAACTCTTATACTAGGCGTGGTAGATATTGATACCAATCTAGTTTATAAAGATTAGATTGTGTCAAAAATTATATACCTACCTAAAAGCTACAGATATTTCTTTTTCAAATATTCCACACGAGTGTGGTGTTATTGTAAAGTTTGTTTTTTAATCTCAAGACAAAAATGACATTACATGTGACATGCATTACATACATTACATGGTATCATTATATGCAAACTTGACATTTGCATGTGTCATTTTTGTCTGAGATTAAAAAAACATTACATAAAAAATTATTAATTATTATTTTTTGTCATGTCCGAGGTGACCGAAATTTTGCCCAAATATTTTGGGTCCGAATCGTCACACTAACTAAATAGACGAAAGTTGTCACACATTTTGAAATAAAAAAAAAACAAAGATGAACAAAACCATGTATGTTTTTAAAATTACCCACGTGGTTGTCATTTTCGGAAATTGTCTATTTCCGAATAGACGTTTTAGAAACTTGTCGTTGTCACCCTGAGGGCTTTAAACCTTTATTTATAGTTAGACCTTGCTTAAATGTATACTTTAACTGAGACATAGACAAATAAGATTGTTATCGTGGCATAAGCCATAAGCTATCGAACATTACGCATATATATAAAACCATTCTATTGCGTTTTTTATTGCTAAATGCAATGTGTCTTAGCAATATAAAATAAAAATGTAATGACTCAATGCAATGAGTAATTTGGGGTAATTCATAGTAACAATTTCATAGAGGTCATTAAGAATCGCTTTCTAGCCGACCTAAATTCGAAATACAACTCTAAACCCATGGTGAAAAGTTTGAAAATTCACCGTCAACAAATTCGGATGTTCATCAAACAATATTAAACCCTATACACACGAAAAACATTACGAAATGTCCAAATTACTCGAAAACACAACACAAGCTGAAACAAACTCTAAAAACAACGCAACATGTACTAAAGTCAATTGAGCGGACGCATGTTCCAATTCGACGTACGCTCTGTCTCGCTCTAACGCAATGTCGTAATGAATGTTCCGTCTCTTTCGCACGCCAGTTCTCTCTCACACATTCTCACGGACCGTGGGAAGCTCACCTTTCGATCGATGTATCGACTTTTGTCATTCGATACTCCGGGTCGATATCGAACTCATTTTCAGTGTGTAAGTGTTGTTTTCCGAAAAAAAAAAAAAAAAAAAAAAAGAAAACACGTCAATCAATTTGCTATCAAAATCAATCAATCAATTGCGATTTTGTTTCTTTTTTATTTTTTATTATTAGAGATGGCTTTGCTCTTGCTCGTACGCTCTGCAAGTAGGTACGCTGCCGACTTGTAGGATGAATGTATCAATCAATACTAATGATAAATCTGTAAGGGTCGGTCATGGAGTAATTTACTTTATTTTCAGAGATATCGTGTTTATAGGCTCTATACATGATACTCAAACTAAATTGACCATTTTTACAATATTTTTCTGTATGTATGTATGTTCCTCAATAACTCTTAAACGAATCAATTGATTTTCATGAAACTTGATAGATAAACATATAGACGTACTGGACACAGGATAGGCTACTTTTTTCTTTTTCAACGCGGACGAAGTCGCGGGCGCCAGCTAGTATTATTATAAAATTTATTAAAAAATACAATTATTAAAAATAAAACACCCGGAAACGGGGGCCATCTTTAGTTGAGTTAACAATACCCGCTTATCATTCAACGCGTGTGCGCTGTGACAAATTTTTATTAGCCCACTGTGATGGAGCATTATAAATCTTATTACACACAGGATAGGGTTGAAACCGAAACAAAACATCCGCACATGACAATTGGTCATTTCGCACGAAACATTGCGTTCCCACGGGCGCGGCGGCCGTGGAAAGAAAGAAAGAGCCTTACAAAAATTTCAAAAAAAATTCAAAATCTTTCTCAGCATTCTTTTTTCAAAGTGTTGAAACATCTGGCCGCCAGATGAAAATCAAAAATGCAGAGTCCCTTTAAACGACAATAAATAATGGTATTAGAAAATTTAGAAAAAAATAATAATGTTTTTGTTGTAAAAGATATTTTTGTAACAATGACCAATAGTAAAGTAATATTACAGACGCTTTGTGTAAATATTTTGTCTATGGTGAATGGTGTAGTATAAAATTATAGGTACAAAGAATAAAAAAAAAACACACTAAATACAATTGTTTTTTTTTTGTCTAAACTGTAAGTAATAATTTAACTATAAAAATAATAATAAAGTACCTAAAAGAGTATAGAAAGGTAAGACCTAATTTTGTTAGCTAATACAAATTTTAAAATATATTCTCGTATGAGAAATTATACAAAACATAGCCCAAAATCTCAATATTTATTTATATTACTTACTAATATTATAAAGCTGAGAAGTTTGTTTGTTTGGTTGAACGCGTTAACGTAAAATGTTGGATTCAAATTTCAATAATATTATTTATTGCCGACAACGACGTAATTTTTGGAAAATCTTTGAATGCAGTATTACTAACTTTTAAAAATAACATAAAGTCTTCTTTCAGCAAAATATTCTATCTACGATATTTAAGGTACTTCCCCTGTATAATACTTTTGGGACGTCCTGTATAATACTCGTATACGGTTGTGGCGGAATGGACACGAAAATAACTGTCGGATAGATCCGACTTCGGCGGCTAGGGGATTGAACGTCGCATTATTATCATCTGTGTTAATGTAATATGTATTCTTTTTTCATTAATCAAAAAGGTAAACAAACAATTCAAGATATAGACCTAAACAAACAATACGAACAAATTCTAAATGAGTAAATCACTGAGTCAACTCTCTTTGATAATTAATGCCTAATGTACAAATCCCATCTTTAGGACAGTCCATTGACCGTGGCGACGCTATATTTGTTTACGTTTTTGATCAATAGAAAAAGAATAGATCATATCGCTCATTAAAAACTAAAGGGCCACAAAATCAAAATTACACTTTTTACAGGAGAGCTAATCGAAAAAATTTATTATTTTTTTGTTTATTTTTTTCTTATTAGATATATATATATCAAATATATGCATATTATACATCGTTAGAATCGTATTTTTAAGGAGCATTAAATTTTTTATGTACTTTATAATAAACTGAATAGGTACTAGAAAAGATATAAGCATATAAGATACTTTTCAATATATAAAAAATGATCAAAATATACTAAATATGGAATAAAACAACCACAAGTCTTTTTGCAACATACAATATGAAGGATTGTAATTGTATTTTTGCAATAAAAACATTTTTGAATTTTTTTAGGTTTTATGCCCCTCTAGTTTTGAAGCAGCGATTATAATGTCAGTTGAATTGTAATAACGCGTGAAAGGGACATTAAATACCGCTGAGATGATCGTCTTTGGCTCGTCGTGAGTTAACCAAAAGGTACTCCAACAAAACCTGTATCTCTCTCTAATAACAAACGATCCAACCAAACCTTCGTTCGAGTCTCCAACTCATTGGGTTACGCATTCCTTTCGATTCCCACGGTCATTAGACGTGTTCTAAAAGTAATTTCTGACAGCTGTGCAATGAAAATTTGTGGCATCTAATAAAGAATTTTATATCAAGTAATCTGACTAGCGTTTGAACGCGACTTCGTCCGCGTTGAAAAAGAAAAAAGTAGCATATCCTGTGTCCTGTACGTGTGAATGTTTATATACCAAGTTTCATTAAACTTGTATGTATCATCAATATTAATAATAAATGTGTATGGGGTCGGTCATGGAGTATATAATTTACTTTGTTTTCAGAAATATCGTGTATATAGGCTCTATACATGATACTGAAACTAAATTGACCATTTTTAGATTTTTTTCTGTATGTATGTATGTATGTATGTATGTGTGTGTGCGTGCGTGCGTGCGTGCGTGCGTGCGTGCGTGCGTGCGTGCGTGCGTGCGTGCGTGCGTGCGTGCGTGCGTGCGTGCGTGCGTGCGTGCGTGCGTGCGTGCGTGCGTGCGTGCGTGCGTGCGTGCGTGCGTGCGTGCGTGCGTGCGTGCATGCATGCATGCATGCATGCATGCATGCATGCATGCATGCATGCATGCATGCATGCATGCATGCATGTATGTATGTATGTATGTATGTATGTATGTATGTATGTATGTATGTATGTATGTATGTATGTATGTATGTATGTATGTATGTATGTATGTATGTATGTATGTATGTATGTATGTATGCCAACTAGTACTACATAATTATGTAGTTATTAGTACGGATTGCTTGGTCAAAAACTATTTAAATAGCATATTAATGTAATCACAAAATAATGAGGTACCTACCTACCTAAAGAATGTTACGTCACACAATGAGGCGAAGAGTTTAAGGGTCGTGAGGTCATGGGAAAGATTCACTCTTGCGCAACAGGTGTGCCTCACTATTGGAACATTTAAACTACATAGTAAAATAAATTAGTATCTCATAGCAAAAAAAAAGCACATACCTACAATTTCATACGATTAGTGACGCCATTGATTCGATTATTAAATTATCAAAACCGACCGTGATATGATTTAAAAAAAAAAATGACCAATCCGAGAAAAGCGTTTGGTCACAACTGAGATTTTTCCCACGTACAAAAAAGCAGGTACAGTAATTACATTACAATCTGTGACCAACAGAGTTAGAGAATCCGTTTATTTGAATCACAGTAACAACTCTTGTGGCAGTGTTAAAAGTGATTAATAAGTAAATTTGCTAGTAGTAATTTACTAGCAAATTCACTTACTGCTACTGTACCGATTTGAAAAATTCTTTCACTGTTGGAAAGCTATATTATCAGCGAGTAACATAGGTTATATTTTATAAGGTTACGCGGGCAAAGCCGCGTGCTACAGCTAGTATATTATAAGATGAAATCGCTGTCCGCTTCTATCTGTTTCTTCACCAATTTCTTCTAAACTAACTATCGGATTTTGATTTGATTTTGATACGGTTTTTCACTTATGGAAATATCGATAAACGAGAAAGATATGTATACGATTTGCGGAAAAGAAAAGAAAAAAAAAAAGAGTAGAAATCTTTTGGAAAATATGTTTATTTTATAACGTAGCATCTGCTAAGAAAATATTTTCGAAAAGTCTTACGTACCTAGTGAGTTATTATCAAAAATTAATAACTTATTCATAAGAGCGAGTTGTTTTCATAATAAATTATTTTCCAAAACCGTATAGTTACTACAAATATATTTTTGGCATTTTCACAAAACATTTATGCCCCCGAAGGGAGCGCTTCCTGTCGACGACTTTATTCAATATTATTATGACATGAAACGTGCGTCTGTGTGCGTGACAACGGTTTCACGTTTATCCACTGCTCGTGACTGTGACTGTGGAGTTACGACCCGATTTATTCCGATCACGAGCGGCGCGGGCGCAGGCGCAGCCCCATAACGATTCACGGGCGGAGATGATCTAAGTTATCTCGCCGAGTTTAATGATGATCTATCTGTGTGAGAAGCTGTTAATTTATTTATTAGTGTAGCCCCTCAATTATTATTAAAGGTGAAATCACACTGAACGAGAGATATACGTTCCGACTTCGTGGGTATCATCATCAATCAATACTAATAATAAATGTTTAAGGGTTGGTCATGGAGTAAGTTACTTTGTTTTCAGAGATATCGTGTTTATAGGCTCTATACATCATACTGAAACTAAATTGACCATTTTAAGAATTTTTTTCTGTATGTATGTATGTATGTATGTAAGTATTCCTCTATAACTCTTAAACGAATTAACAGATTTTCATGAAAATTGGTAGATACCCATTTAGACATACAGGACACAGGATAGGCTACTTTTTTCTTTTTCAACGCGGACGAAGTCGCGGGCGCCAACTAGTATTTAATAAAATGCCAAGGAAGGTATTACGTTTGTTCTATATTCTAAGATTACGCCGTAACTAATCTACTAATGATTGTGAAATTTTACATAGGGGCCATTCACTAATAACGTAAGGACATTTTTTTGTCATTTATGACCCCCTTCTACTATCATGTAAATAATATTTCTCGGCCTCCCCTTCCTCTTTCTTACGTAAGATATTATCTGGTTTTAGAAAAGGATCAATTGCACTAAAACTGATAATTTTATTTAAATCAAAGGTTTATTAAATATGTTTGAACAAATTTGTACATCAAATTGTAAAACCAATACAGCATCAACAAGTCTGAGGGATACCTAACTCCAGAAACTTACAGCAGACGTTTGGGCTCAATAGAAACTCGGAGGTTAGTTTATAATTTTTAATTAATAGCTTGTCATTTTATATTGAAAATATCACGAGATTCGTTCGAAATTATAACGTATAGTTTGTTTTTTAAATCTCAGAGACAAAAATGACATTACATGTGTGACATGCATTACATACATTACATGGTATCATTATATGCAAACTTGACATTTGCATGTGTCATTTTTGACTTTACATCTCCGAAATTCCTCGTGTCACAGTGCAAGTAAAATATAGCGTTTAAAATGAATTATCCGTACATGTATGTATACGTTTCTTTGCCTACTCAGAAAAACTAACCAAGAAATAGTACGAGTATTCTCCAATACAATTCCACGTTTGAAAAAAACGCATCAGCTGGCGTTGTCGGTGACACCTTTTGGCGATAAATATATATATCTGTCTCTTTCTGGCGTGACAATTTCCTATATCTTCCGTCTCGTTTCGGTATGTACAGCTGCTTTCAAGAAACTATCGATTTCAGTGATATTATGGAAGAGTAGTAATTTAAGGCAGATGTTTATGGGATCTATTGTTTTATTAATGAAAAAAAAAAAGGTATCTTCTTCATACTTATTATTTTGTGATTAATTAGATCCAAAAATTAAAAATCGCTTAAAAATTACCAATAAAGCATACCATTTAAAAAAAATCTACATTTAAATATTTTATCACATATTAATGGAAACGATAGTTTTTTTACTAAGTACATTTTTACTTCTACGCGGATTTTTATTAAGATATGTCTATAGATTGTAAAGAAAAACGTCTGTCTGTTTCTCTGTTAACTTCTTCTAAACTCCACACACCAGATTGTGTTAGGTACTATACCTATTTAAAACTCTATGTACCGAAAATGTAATTAAGAAAAAAAAATCCGAAAAGTTCAATGATATTACAAGGTATCCTTATCAGGGGGGGAAAACGGAACACATGTCCCCTATGTCTGTCTCTTTCTGTTGCGAGCGTGCGTCGTATGTGCGTCTCTATCGCTCGCATCTTCAAATGTCAGCTGTTTCACAACAACGGGATCTCAGTAGCGTACGCTTGCGCAAATGTCTTAAGGGTTGTCAAAAATATAAAAATACATTATATATTTTTTAAATGCTTTCAATTACTACCATCATTAATCGTTTTCACATACTAATTAGAAAATAAATGAATCTTTATTTGCAAAAAGACACGACAACTGTATTTTTTTTTTTAAAAACATTTTGTAGGTACTTATGGTTACTCAGGTCAAAAAAATAGTTTTTAGTCTTTTTGTCTGTGCACTCTAATCTCAGAGACAGCTAAACCGATTTGAATGCAGTTTTTACTGATGTAGCAAACTTACCGTAACATACAGTGTTTGTTTCGTTCCAATCGCTTTACAAACAAAAAAAAATAACAATTCACTTTACGAATATCGAAATACCAAACGTACGAAAAAACGCGCTTACGAAGTTGCGGGCACAGCTAATTATAATAGGTCAATAAGATTGTCCGACTTTTTTGTCGAATTGATCGGATATTCATACTAATCTTATAAATAAATGTGAAGTAACTCTGTCTGTCTGTAACCTTTTCACGCATTAACTACTCAACCGATCATCAAAAAATTGTGCATACACGTTGTAAGGGATACCATTAAAGGACATAGGGTACCTTTCATTCAGAAAAAAGTACTGTTCCCGTGGGATCATCTGGAAATAAAAAAAAAATCTAACGTCTGGCAAAAGTGTATATGTATATAACTATATAGCAATGTATATGTTAGGCGTTATATATTTTTTATTTTTCAACGCGGACAAAGTCGCCGTCACCATTTAATATTTTCTATCAACATATAATAAATATGCTGATACCAATGTTGACAAGTGACAACCCTATAATCTATCAGCTGCTCACACACCGTTCGAATTTTGAATACAGCTTTTAAATGCCTTTAGCCAGCTGCTGTCCTATTATTATATTTTATCTTTTTTTTTTTCATTCTTTGCAAATGTTGTTAAACGCGCGTGTCCTTCCTTTTATACATACTAGCTGGCGCCCGCGACTTCGTCCGCTTTGAAAAAGAAAAAAGTAGCCTATCCTGTCTCCTGTACGTCTAAATGTTTATCTAACTACCAAGTTTCATTAAAATTAGTTAATTCGTTTAAGAGTTATGGAGGACCATACATACATACATACAGAAAAATATTGTAAAAATGGTCAATTTAGTTTCAGTATCATGTATGGAGCCTATAAACACGATATCTCTGAAAACAAAGTAACTTACTCCATGACCAACCCTTACAGATTTATTATTAGTATTGATAAATGATATTATTTGTTTGTTTGTTACGATTTCACGCCTTAACAATTCAACCGATCTTCTAGAAATCTTGCATACTTAAGTACAGGTTGTTAGGTATACAGAATAAGAACACCACACTGAAATAACCAGTATTTTGTGTTTTTGTGAATGAGTAAGGGTTGCCAGAGCCCATTTTCCTAATCCTTAACATTTATCTATCTATCTATAACAATAAAATGTTATATTATAAATAACATTAAAAATAAATAAATATAAATAAATAAATATGTTCACACATTCCACACAGCACGATCTAGTTCCAAATTAAGCAACTATAGGCTTGTATTATGGATACCAGACAGTTGATATAATACATAGATTACTTTTTTTTTTTTGTAAATACATACATATTATAAATACAAACATCCATGACCCAGGTACAAAGGTAAATGTTCACATAAACATTTGTCCCTAGCGGGATTCGAACCCGCGACCGTTTGGTTAACAGCTAGGGTTACTAGCCACTAGACCAAACGTGTCGTCAGATGTTACATAAATGTTACATAACATTTATTTTTATCAACCTTTATCAAAATTAAATGTTTTTAAATATGTAGTTTGCAAGCTAATGGAGTTACTGTTACTACTTTTAATTTTCATCCTTGAATAATAATTAATATCACCAATAAGATAAGATCATATCATTATATATTACACTTAATGATAAAATTATTTCCTTACAAGATAAACTGTAAAGAGATAAAAATTCTTGTAATTAAAACAATTTTATTGGCCACAGGATAGTTAGGCTACTTTTTTCTTTTTCAACGCGGACGAAGTCGCGGCCGACAGCTAGTAATATTATATAGTAATAGGCGAGAAGTATGATCTACTGCAGTTTGTCATTGAGGGGAAAATACAAGGTAGACGCAAGCCGGACAGATGACGTAGGTCCTGATTTAAGACTATTATCATGGCACTAAGGGAAGTATAAGGATGGTATGTTATTGTTGTCATTATTATATTATAAAAAAAAGAAGCAGACTTTTTTATTCATAAAAAAAAGCTAAAAGCCAGTCAGCCAGTCAGTCATAAATGAAACTAGCCCAACAAAATTATACAAAGCACTACTATGTCAAAAAAATTGTCTGGTTCGAGAAAAAAAAAAAAAACAAAATGTCACAGTCTAAGAAATTTGTCCACCAACAAATGCCTTCAATTCAAAGACAAAGAACGCCTTGCGACCATAAACAATGCGCGCCAACATCTGGCAAAGATATTAACCATTATACAGCCTGTTCCGATTCACGCAAATACAATATTTTTAACGCATCTGGCACTATGAGCATGTTTCCTTTGCCCTAACACACTGGGACTTCCGCTCGCCATTATACACATTTCCCATTTGCCGCCGGAACATCTGGCGTGGGTAGGTACAGTTTAGGAACACGTAATTTCAAATTTCGCATTGTATGTACCCCGCGAGGCCTTTTTTTTCCACATTACCCTCCTTTGTTTTGTCGCAAGGCTAAAAATCATTGTTGAATTGTTTTCAATGTTTATAAATTGTAAAGTTTGCCTTTCGGGGAATTGAACCAGAGATCTTCGAGTCACGAGCATTAAGCGGTTATCACACTATTCAATTTGAAGGAAAACAATTTAGGAACATAAGTAGTGAACAAGTTGATCTCTAAAAATCTAAATTGATTTCTAAATCGAAGTTATAGAGTTGAAAATAGATAATGGAATCTAAAATCTAAATTGGATCCAATCTGTTCTAACTGCAATTACACCTTCCGATTTCCTAAATTGGTTTCCTTTACATTGAATAGTGTGATAGCGGTTTTAGCATTACCTTATATCTAAATAATGTTATAATTAGGTACCTATATATATACATGTTATAAAATTAGTTGTTTCTATAGCGATAATTTAGCTTTCTATAATTAGTTGAAAGAATTTTCAAAATCTGTCCATATCCCCAGAGATGGTAGACATTTCCGGGTAGGTATTTGAGGCAAACTAAAAACTTGTCCTATAACTGCCCTGACCCCTGTCCGCCTCTGTCTGTTTCAACACTAATTTCTTCTAAACCACCCAACCGATTTTTACACGCTTTTCACTGATGGAAAGAGCGATAAACATAAACGAGTTTTTGTAGGTACATATATTGATTTGAATAAAAAATAACATATGATCTATCCTTTTTCTATTGATCAAAAACGTAAACAAATATAGCGTCGCCATGGTCACTGGACTGTTCTAAAGATGGGATTTGTACATTAGGCATTATCAAAGAGAGTTGACTCAGTGATTGACTCATTTAGAATTTGTTCGTATTGTTTGTTTAGTTCTATATCGTGAATTGTTTGTTTACCTTTTTGATCAATGAAAAAAGAATACATTATTTATTTATATATTCTTGCTTAATCGGGAACGGGTGCTAGTTCAAAATAAATTTTAAAAAAGTAAACATCGAAGCGCGTAATGCGACAGCGCCAACAATTGGCGCTGTCAAGAGCAGATGTACCACGTAAAGGCATCACCTTTATGCTTTGTATTGTAATAGGTATAACTTTTAAATTATATCTTAAGTTCATTACATCAATATCAATACTATTAAAAAATTTGTAAGGGTTGGTCATGGAGTAAGTTACTTTGTTTTCAGAGATATCGTGTTTATAGGCTCTATACATGATACTGAAACTAAATTGACCATTTTTAGAATTTTTTTCTGTATGTATGTATGTATGTATATTCCTCCATAACTCTTAAACGAATCAACTGATTCTCATGAAACTTGGTAGATAAAAATTTAGACGTACGGGACACAGGATAGGCTACTTTTTTCTTTTTCAACGCGGACGAAGTCGCGGGCGCCAGCTAGTTTATTTTATTAAAACTAGCGACCCGCTCCCGTCTTCGCCCGCGTCCGATCGCTACCAAACTTCACAGGATTACCCGCTGGACTAATCTGTAGATTGTCTGAAAGTTTCACTTGAAGTTTGGAGTCCAGTTATTTAGTTTATTCATTGCAAACAAAAATACAAATCGATACCTTAATTCGCAAAACGAATAACTCCACTTTTGGTTGAAAATGATATGACTCTTTGATACGGGAGAAACTTAATGACAATTAGAATTTAATTTTTAAAAGGTCTATCGGTTAATACGAGCCATATAATTTCCAATATAAAATTGTCTTTCTTTTCTCGTATTATACAAAAAAACTTTATAACGTTTTTAGTCTCCCCTGTAAAGTTTGCCTCAGAGGAGTTATTTGATTTGCGAATTAAGGTATCAAAATCTTCTCTCTTTAGTTAATATGTATGTATATATTCGTATAGATAATAATCATAAAGGTATAATGCCAACAAGTAGGTAATAATATTCCAACGGCATCAATCGTAACTTAACTAATATCATAAATGCGAAAGTGAGATTTTCTGTTTTTTTCTGTCAACATAAAATTTTGCATACACTACACGTTGTCAGGGGTGCAGAAAAGGACATGGGGTAGAAAATATCCAATCCCGAGAAATTTTGGTGGACGAAGTCGGGGCCAAAAGTTAAGTAATACTTAATTCCATACCTGTGGCAGTTCGAATTCGAACATAATAATATAATATCATGTTTCAAACTTATATGAAGGAAAAAACAAGACGTTCGAAACATCTGCTAAAATATCGTCAGGCAGATGGCACGCGCCATTACAACCTCTGTGGTCATTAAACCTCCTTGGCAATTAAAAAAAAAACGGTCACCTGTATCTTAATTGGATATTCATTAAAAAATATTATTATCTCCTATACTTTTAAAATAATCACAGCTTTTTATATAATAAATGTTATATATTTTGTTTTGCAATTAATTAAAAAAAAAAAACAAATGGAGTAAGATTATAATCTTACTCCATTTGTTTGCTCTCATCTTACTCCATTACATTTTAGTGGGTAGATATGAAACAATTAACCTCTTTGTCATACGATTAATGTTAATAAAAACAAAAGATTCCGTTTAAATGTGAGGTAATTTAAAATTTTTATTGAAAATCCCATTTTTAAAACTCCAATAGTTAATTCTAAATTATTCCAAAACCACACATAGAAACACACTATTAAGCGGTTGGGGGTTTTTAATTTTAAATATAATCAATACTTTAAGGTAGGCAATAAAAATAATTACAATTGTAATTAGTAACTTTCTATTGAAATCAATTTATCACTGTATTAAATTAGGAATTTTCTTTCATTTAAGAAAGAAAGATAAGTATTGTAATATATTTACTTAAAAATTGAGTACAATTTGAGTTCTTAATTAAATAAATGTCCCATACAATACACACTTGTCATTAATAAGAACGTACAAATATTAATATAGTTTTATTTATTAAAATATTACATTATTTATTAAAATATTGTATGCAATAATACAAATAATAAAGCATATCGAAACTCACCCAGTCCAATTTTTTTCTTAATCTTCTTCAACACCTTCATTTTTGAGCCCTTCTTGTCCTTTACCGGAGTTGTTTCCGGTTCTAGAGCCATCGGCGGCAGCACCAGGGTCTGTTGGGGTGGCATTGGGGCAACATGATGACCCGAAGCCCGGGGGCACGCCGGACAGTGGCACGGACCCCTGGCCTGACGCACGCTCATACAACTGCTCACTCCCATCATCGAATACCGATTCGCGTTAAAATAATCCGTGGGGTATATATTATGTAGTAGAACTAACAACAGTTTATTTCATATCGAACGCACAGTCACGAGTATTTTTTAATCGATCACGAGTAGGAAATTTAATTTGTCACGATTGTTCGCACTTCGTTAGACAGACGCGGACGCGAAGTGAACGCGAGCGGTGAGACGTCCGCACCCGACGAAGCCTACTGGCGGAGTGATCGCGTATTACAAAATTCAAACGTACATTGCGTGCGCGCGCATCTCAGAGGCCTTAGCTCTGTCTCTCTCAAACGCATAGCGCTAGACAGGGACGCGAAATGTTATTGTTGCAAGTGGGAGAATGTCAACAAGGGTTAGTTTCTAGACAAAGGGATGCGATGGCTAATTTGAGCTACTAATTAAGTGCTGTTTGATGATCGTCAAACTTACAATGTAATATTACATTGTCGGCCAGCTAAGTATGTGCCTACAAGAAAAAGTAGGTAATTATGTTTTTCAGTTTTTCAGCGAGGTAAATAGAATTTTAACAAGAAGAGGAAAAATATTATTTTTTGTAGAAATACTTAGGTAATTTTTCAATTGGACCCTTCGAAGTTTTTGAAGCGTATTATATACAAACCAACTTAACATTTTTATACATAAAAAAATAGTTGGTGCTCGCGATGAAAAAATATCTGGTATCTTTATCGTTGTGACAGTAGGCGTCCATTTTTTTTAAATATTGTTAGTCAATCCCTCGGGAACCTAACCTCTTATATACCTACGGCTCCGAAAGCCACGGTCTAATATTTAAATTGACAATTGGTAACCAAATCAACAAATTGTTGTTATTATTATCAATAACTAGCTGGTGCCCGCGACTTTGTCCGCGTTCTCTATAGCCTTATAGCCTTCCTCGATAAATGGACTATCCAAGCCAACACAAAAATAATTTTTCCATTCGAACCAGTAGTTCCTGAAATTTGCGCGTACAACCAAACAAACAAATAAAGCTTTATATATTGGTATAGATAATTGCTGAACATAGTACCTATTACTAAAAGAAATGTTGCACCATACAGAACAAAATAATAGAAATATTGGAAGAAATGACAGCTGTATTAAGTGTCACGGCTGTGCTGTGGATTATTAACCTTCGTCCTCTTAATTGGTTAATTACAATTGTGATTATGATTAAAGACATCCGAGGCAGATGTGACTAATTTAAATCATGAAAAGAACTTGCTTTCTATTCAGAGCAAAGCATCTTTTATATATTACACTGTAGCTGTACCGTTCGTTTTTTGAAAATCCCACAGGTATATACTTAAAATTTTTCCGGAAAATTATCATATAGTTCTGTTTATTTCCAAAAAAAAAAATTACAGACACAGCTCGTTTACGAATATATTATGTATAGTAATATTTGTCAAATGTAGGCTCTAACGAAAAACGGATCTGACGAATGTCGTGAGACTCGTATAGATTAGGTACTGTTTCACTGCCGAATCAGGTTTTCCGCATATTTTAGGGTTATTTTTCACTCGAAATTTATTTTTTAAAAATATATAAAGTTCAACGAACCTTCTCATCAACGAAATAATAATAGCAATCATCTTAGCAGATGTAGACACATATTATACCTATTGGTAGACGGTAAAAACGGCGCAGACTCCGAGCAAGGTGCGCCCGCGCATCTGTCAGTTGCAATATGCCATACGCGGAGGTGAAATGTGCATTATACATATTTTTGGGCACGGTCAAAGTGAAGCCTGCGATGACATTCGTGATTTATTCGTGATGCTATGCGCCCTCGGAATCAACACTAATAATAAATCTGTAAGGGTTGGTAATGGAGTAAGTTACTTAGTTTTCAGAGATATCGTGTTTATAGGCTCTATACATGATACTGAAACTAAATTGACCATTTTTAGAATTTTTTTCTGTATGTATGTATGTATATTCCTCCATAACTCTTAAAAGAATCAACTGATTCTCATGAAACTTGGTAAATAAACATTTAGTTAGACGTTTGTTAGACGTACAGGACACGGGATAGGCTACTTTTTTCACTTATACATTCACTAAATAATAATTGTTTCTAAGAAAAAGATCTTTTGTGACGGTCAAACGGATGTAACCTACAAAGTAGTAATCCATCATCCTAATAAGGGTTATTCTTTTTCCCTTTTTAGATGCGTGCTGAACCATAAAAAAAAAAAACGGTGACCTTTCTTCGCGACAATGACTGGCTGGAGTCCTTTACGAATGACCTATACGATAGACAGGTGCCAACTAAATTGTCTCTCTGGTGAACTTTATCAAACGAGATCTCAATTAGCAGTGGGCCGATATAGTAATGTTCTTTTGTCTTAATACGAGTATTAAGGCGAGGACTTCTTTTTTTAATATTTTCTTTTTATTTTGTTCAAACATATTTTTAACATTTCATTTACATAAAATTATCAGTTTTAGTGCAATTGATCCTTTTCTAAAACCAGATAATATCTTACGTAAGAAAGGGGAAGGGGAGGCCGAGAAATATTATTTACATGGGAGTAGAGGGGGTCATAAATGACAAAAAATGTCCTTACGTTATTAGTGAATGGCCCCTATGTAAAATTTCACAATCATTAGTAGATTAGTTACGGCGTAATCTTAGAATATAGAACAAACGTAATACCTTCCTTGGCATTTTATTAAATACTAGGTGGCGCCCGCGACTTCGTCCGCGTTGAAAAAGAAAAAAATAGCCTATCCCGTGTCCCGTACGTCTAAATGTTTATCTAACAAGTTTCATGAAAATTAGTTATTTCGTTTAAGAGTTATTGAGGAACATACATACATACATAAAAAAAAATTTAAAATCGTCAATTTAGTTTCAGTATCATGTATAGAGCCTAAAAACACGATATATCTGAAAACAAAGTAACTTACTCCATCACCAACCCTTACAGATTTATTATTAGACGGTAGCCACCTACCATCAAAGTGAACCGTCAGCCTGTCCGTCGCGTCGACCTTAACATTGGTAAAAGTATAAATAATGTCAGGCGTTTTATTGATTTATTTTTCAACGCGAAGTCGCAGGCACCAGCAAGAACACATATAATACAATAAAAACTAAAACATCGTCCTCTTTTCTTCACTCTATATTTAGCGATCTTTGTTCCTTGCAATTTCATATGGCTTGGTTACGAGTTACGAGAAAGGTAGCTACGGCAACAAGGACTTTGAGACAACAGTTGAAAAAAAACGAACATCTGTGCTACGACGCGACAAGCGGCACGCGTGCGACGCGTGTCGTCTCGACCAATGGGAGCGCTCCAACGCGCATTCTCTATTCAAAATGCCAATGCAATTTTGGAACATATGCTGAGCTTGTTGGTCATTGTACTCGCAACTTTTTTTTTTTAATGAGCCCACTCCCAGTAATGTGGTAAAGGAATTTCACAAGTATGCAGCCTCAACCTCTTTATCATAGCAATTAGCGTTAAATTAAATTTTATCATAATATTACTCTGGGTAGCGTAGCGAGTTACAGAGTAAAAAAATATTAAGTGTTCATTAATAATTTTTTTGTATGAATAATTATCGATTGAAATTAAAAACAATTAAAATTACAATCCTACGAAATGTTTGCGAGATAATGAATAAAATTTCATGAGTCATTTTATTTAATAATGGTGCAACCGATATGCAACAAACACATCCCAATAATATAATATTCTTTGCTCATCCTAATCCTAAACTATAGTATTTTTATTTTGACTCATCACAATATTTTTCATTGATTTACTTCAGGACTCAACATAGCGTGAAAATACTAATGGCTGACGTAATTAATGTGATATTTTTTATGTTAAGGTAGACATACAGGCTGACTGTCCACTTGATGGTAGGTGGCTACCGTCGCCTATGACAGAAGCAACGCCACTTGTGCTGAAAGGACAATTCCTTAATCATTCACTTACCGAAACACAATAGCAAACATGGTTGTTATTTCACGGTGGTCTTCTGTGAGGGTGTGGTTACTGCAGCCAGCGAGGCAGCCAAAATGACTGCGAAATGCAGCGTGCCCTGCCACTATTTTCCAAATCCAGACCAGAGCCAACTTTAAAAAAAGTTGAAAACTTTGACAAGCGCCCTAACCTACCCTACCTATCATTCAACGGGCTCATTACAGGTCATAGGATGATATTACGAACTACCTACGTGTTTAGGTTTGTAAAAATACCAAGGTCCTTTATTCTGTAATCTTAGGTAGTATTAAAATTTAATTTGTCACCACTCCAAAGAAAAAGTTTTATAGATCCCTACTTAATAGAAAATAAGAAAAATACTAGGGTACCTTTAGTAAGACATATCTTTTCTATTTCTTTATACGATACATACTTTTTTACGTACCTCCTAAGTACGTTTAGAGTGAAAGAGACGGAACATTGGCCGTTTGGCTCCAACAGCAAATGCGTTCGCTTCTGTCAAAGATGATGAGTTTTAAAGTTAACCGCTTCAGTGATACCTACTTCAATACACCCTCTGAGAAGATGTACTATGTAATATATCACTAGTTATTGTTATACTAGCTTTTTCCCGCGACTTCGACTCACACCTTTATCTTAAGCATTGAAAAATAAAACGTATAAAAAAATCAACACATGAAAAAATATTTGAGCAATAATTAAGTGGGAATCAATTAATAACAATTAATTAATAATTGCTCGTTCTTATATTTTTCGATAATCGTCCGATGCCTACTGCCTATGTGTTTGTTTTTCTGTATCCATGATAATCAGTTGAGTAGTTAAGGCGTGAAAGCGTAATAAACAAACTCACTTTCGCATTTTATAACATTATCCTATTCCTAATACTGAGTAGGCTAAAGTTAAGTGATCAATACTAATAATAAATATGTAAGGGTTGGTCATGGAGTAAGTTACTTTGTTTTGAGAGATATCGTGTTTATAGGCTCTATATGTATAAATGTATATCATGTGATACTCAAACTAAATTGACCATTTTTAGAATTTTTTTCTGTATGTATGTATGTATGTATGTATGTATGTATGTATGTATGTATGTATGTATGTATGTATGTATGTATGTATGTATGTAAGTATGTATGTTCCTCCATAACTCTTAAACGAATAAACTGATTTTAATGAAACTTGGTAGATAAACATTTAGACGTACGGGACACAGGATAGGCTACTTTTTTTCTTTTTCAACGCGGACAAAGTCGCGGGCGCCAGCTAGTTTCTTAATAAATTGACAAGATTGAGTGACATCGTTTTATAGGTACTTGCATATAGTATATACATAACAATATGCATAACAAATAAAATATGTGAAGGCACTGGGATCGATCAGTAGGCGCAAGTGACGAGGTGAGGACGATTATATCAAAGCAAATCTAATTTAGGAGGTGATTGACGTTCCTAAGGACACGTGGTGACTTCCTCGACGGACCGCCCGTGCGTCCCAGTGTGCTTATGCTTAGTTATGTCAGAGCGACTTCGACATTGAAAGCCCGCTCTCAATCAACTGTCAGTTTATGGCAGCTTAGATTAGCATAGACTACTATTCTTTTCTCCTAGCGCCGTCATATGTGATTATATATCATAATATGTGGTTTCAAATAAATAATTAAATAAATAGACATGCAATCTATAATATTCTGAGGTGTAATACATCACAGACCGTAATACGAATCTCTCACAGACTTATCTCTCCTTGTCGCTTCTACATTGGCTAATCTATGACAACTAGAGATAAAAGGCACACGTGTTGTGCTTAACTGTAATGTAACGATTTAACCGTGGGAGAGAGGGCGGCCTTTATACCTTTCGAGTACTCGTAATGTACCTTTTTTATTATACTAGCGACACGACACGGATTTGCGCGCGAGACGATGTTAGCCCATTCGCGCGAGAGCTTTTTCGACGCTTTTAACGCTTTTTCGACGTGTTAAAAGCGTTGACGTCTGACGTTTCGAATAGACCATATGACTCTAGAAGTCATATGGTGTGTTCTTGGTGGGCGCTTTTTTACGTCGGGAGTTTTATTATCCGTCTATGCTCCATTTTAAACTCCGAGCTCCGAACGCTTCATAAAACTCCCGTGCGAACGAGGCTGAACCGATTTTGACGGGACTTTCACTGGCCGACAGCTGATGTTATAAGGAGTAACTTGGACTACTTTTATTTTAGAAAAATAAAAATAATATTATCACTACTAATAATAAATTTGTATGTGTAGGTGTTGTATGTATGTATGTATGTATTTATGTTCCTCCATAACTCTTATACGAATTAACTGATTTTCATGAAACATGGTAGATAAACATTTAGACGTACGGGACACAGGATAGGCTACTTTTTCTTTTTCAACGCGGACGAAGTCGCGGGCGCCAGCTAGTGTATAATAAAATAAGCAGTATCCAGTACATCGCGTGCCCCACACACACGAAGCGTGGAAGGGTTCAGCAAGTAACTACATGTTTTATTGACTTTTATTTTAATAAAACATTTTTTTTTTCAAGATTTGTATGTCTGTATTTTTGTTTGTAATGAAATGAATAAACTCATAATAACTATATTGATTTTAAAAATTCGTTCACCTATAGAAAGCTACATTATTAGCGAGTGACATAGGCTTTTATTTATCAATACTAGAATTTTATTTATCAATACTAATAATAAATCTGTAAGGGTTGGTGATGAAGTAAGTTACTTTGTTTTCAGAGATATCGTGTTTATAGGCTCTATACGTGACCATTTTTACAATTTTTTTCTGTATGTATGTATATTCCTCCATAACTCTTAAACGAATCAACTGATTTTCATGAAACTTGCTAGATAAACAATTAGACGTACGGGACACAGGATAGGCTACAATTTTCTTTTTCAACGCGGACGAAGTCGCGGGCGCCAGCTAGTATTTTATAAAGTTACGCGGACGAAATCGCATGCAAAATCATCTGTGATATCACAAAAAAGTATACCATACCTAGTTACTTTTTTTGCGTACAATCTATGACGTAGAAAAAGTTACGTATCGTTAGGACGTATCGCCCCAGCCATCCATTGTCAGCTGACGAACAGCTGTTTCGCGTAGTACCTATGCATGTACCTGTTTTCATTGAACGTGTGCAATTTCCAATTTGTGTCTTATTTCTTAGCGACGTAAAATCTAATATCGAATAGAAGTTTGCATATTAAGTACACCTACGCTATATATGTATATGCAAAGGAAGCTTTGTTTTTTTTTTTCTTGAAGTAAGTAGATATTAATTCATCTGTGCGATCGGTATATGTACCTATACTTTTGTTGGCTCGTAGAAATAGTTTTAAAATTTATTAGAAGCCGCAAAACCGAATAACTCCACTTTTGGTTGATAATGACTCTTTGATACGGGAGAAACTTAATGACAATTAGAATTTAATTTTTAAAATGTCTTATCGGTTAATACGAGCCATATAATTTCCAATGTAAAATTGTCTTTTTTCTTTTCTCGTATCATACAAAAAAAAAAATTATAACGTTTTTAGTCTCCCCTGTAAATTTTGCCTCAGAGTGGTTATTTGGTTTGCGAATTAAGGTATCGCTTTGTATATTTATATAGAACCTTGGCCTCTGTGCTGTGTTCTAGCAATCCATCGGATAAGGAAATATTCCACGAGCTAGATTTGTTCGATGGCGTTGGGACGACATATTATGATAACAGCTGCAGCTACTGTCAGAATTTGAGTTTGACAGCAGTATTTTTTAAGCGGTAAAATTAATTTATTATCAAAAAAACTCATCGCAATCTGAGCTTATCGCATTACTTACAGTTGATAAAAAAATTCGATTTTATGTTCTTGTGAAGTCTGTTGATATGAAGTTGAAATATAATGTAAATTTATAACGTATAATATGCGGTCTGATTCTAAGGTTGGTCTAGTTTTAGGGCACGTCAGTGTATTTTTGAGGATACAATATTTTGCTGTCTGGCGGCCGTTACAGAACCTACTGATACACAACAGCACAATTACCTACGAACGAACGCGAACGCGTAAAATTAAATGTTAATTTGTATGGGAATGAAGCAGCGCTACCTGGTGGCTAACGTGTTGCACTACTTCATTCCCATACAAATTGACGTTTACGCTTTCGACGCGTTTGGTAGAGTAATGGACCATACACACGGTCAGTCCATCGCGTCAAATTAACTGGCGTGAAGCCAAAATTTGACCGTGAATAGTAAAAACTGATGGCTTGATGTCACACTGGATTTCAAATCGCGCCGTTGCATCACGTCAGTTCATCGCGCCAACTGATCGTGAGTGTAGAAACCAAGGAGGATAGAATACATTTCTATCCTCCTTACTACGACGTGGTATCATGCCGCGCTTCCGAATCAGAGCTCATGTCAACGTCACTCGACTAGTTCAAACGCATAAATGACAGAAAATTGAACTGACCGTGTGTGGGCAAATTTTTTGACGTGGTTCCATTTGATTTAAATCGTTTGGAGCCACGTCAAACGCTTGACCATGTATTTGGTCCATAAAAGTCGCACTAGGCCCCCTGTTATTTCACGGTGATCTTCTGTAAGGGAGTGGTATACCATTTTCCCTATCTCTTCCCAATCCCATATCTTGAATCCTACTTATCTCTATGGCAGCGCACTTTGCAGCAACTGTGGCGTTGCTTGTGTTATTTATAGGCGAGACGGTAGCCATCTACCATCAAGTGGACCGTTAGCCTGTCTGTCTACCTTATTAATATGAAAAAAAAAAATATCGTGACTAGTTAATAGTCATTCAGAATATCAGAACGTTTTCAATATGTTTCCAATCTAACAATTTCTCCACTTTTGTTTAAAAAAAAAAAAAGTCTTTCTAAGAACGCAATCTACTGAAACGTTTTTATTCCTATTCCTTTGAATAAAAATCATATGATTCCTTCACAAGTGAAGTTATTTTTTTGTCCGAAGAGAGCTTTGTGCAACTTGTACCTGACGTTGCGTACATTTAAAATCAACCTTAAAGTATGTATGTATAAGGCTCAAATTAGACTGACGTGGTCTCGTACATTTCGCATGTAACCTGATCTATGGAATAATGCACGTGCGGTTTTTGGTCAAAAAAAAAATTGCATCACAGCCGCACAGCTGATCGTAAATTCGTCAGCTGTTCGGTTTTGATTTGTTTAGTTAATAGTTTTTTTTCTTTCTTTAATAGCTGCATCAGACTTTATGACAGAGCAATAAAGTCGGATTTTGTTTGCAGTTTGGATCTTTAAGAGCTCACTTGCCAACGGTAGTCGCTTACCGATGCCAGAGCCCATTTCCCTATGTTTAATTCTAGGTAGGTGGCTGCCGTTGCCTATAACACAAGCAACGCCATAGGTGCTGCAAGTGTACTGCTGACTATATTAGGATTAAGAGCGGGTATAAAGAGAAATAGCCAATCCTAGATTTGAATTTTATCTAAGTAAACAAAGTCTAATTTAATTAATTTTTTTTAAATAGATAAATACATTATAAATGAAAGTGACGACTGTAACAGAAAACATAATATAATGAAATTTTCTCGATAGAAAAAAATCACCAAGTGAGCTCTCATTTCCATCGATTTTAGTTTTATTTTCAAAATGACACACATTTGTTACAAAGCTAAAAGTGTATCTACTGATACACTTTTAGCTTTCACTTTTAGATTTCACTTCACATATTATCTAAGGCTGTATGTAACAATTTTTCATTTGACATTGTAGTTTACGAATAATTAATATTTAATACTTTTGGCACTTATAACATTTTTATTGAGCGAGATGCGCTGTCTTCCATTTTGTGTCACTGTCACGTCCAAGGGGCCACGCGGGTGAAATTACAAATTTTGATTGCTTTATACCCACTCTTAAGGATTAGGAATTGGAAAATGAGCTCTAAGAACATAACTACACGACAAACGGAGAAGCAAAACTGGAAACGTAAGCAAACAAATAAGTGAACAATATGTAGGTATATACATTTTATTACTTAAACCTAGCATTGTTTGCACTATTTGATAAAGTGAACCTAATCTAACCGAATTTACCCTAAATAAAATTAAATAATATTATGTTTTTATGTATGTACTTACTTAATATGCTAAGAAACTTTCTGATAATATATCGCACCTTTATTCCAACACCGTCACAAAACGAAATTCTTCAAAAATTTGTTTTTAATGCCATTTATTTTCTGAGCCCTAATTAAAATAGGGAAATTATTAATTGCACATCAAATAAAATAATCGCCTATCAATTTATTGTCATCATTTATATACTTTTTTACATCAAATAACTTATTTCACCACAAATAAACTAAATGTATAACAAAACTAGTACTGCAGATAATTCGAATTTATACATCAACACTACATTACTTTTTTCCTCTAATGCGAGACAAATAAATTCCTTTAGGTACAAAAATACTACAATCTTATCAGAAATACTGACTGCACAGCAAATTAGCTCATTCTCATAGCAAAATAACTATCCCGCCTTAATAATTCAATAAAAATTTTGAATTTAGTATTTTTGTATTTGATTTTATATTATACTCGTATTGCTGATCTCATTATGTTGTACTTAATAAATAATAAAATGATAATGTCAAATAAAATGCTGTTTTATTTAGATAAACTGCTGTAAGTTATATTAAAATAGAAGCTATATTTAAAAAAAAAAGAGTTCATAGGTATGATGTGCGTTAGTCATTATTAGCTGTGCATTAATAAAAAAGCGGTACATTAAGATAAATAGCGGTATGCCACGAATATAAATTGCAGTTCATTTAGTAATATTTTGAGTTGAGTATTTTGCTGTGCAATCAGTAATTTTGATGTGAATTGGGATTATTTTTGTATACAAAAAGTACTTTTTTTGATATGCGTTTAAATACTACCCATTAAAATATTGCTTCGATTCCTAAACTATAATTTCCAGTCATTGATCTAGAGGGCGCTGTTAACCTATCGACACCAAACGAAAATTCCACTCCCTCCGTTCCTAATACACTAAAATGCATAATTTGCTTATTTATGATAGTGACGGTATTGGAATAAAGGTGCGATATGTTGTATATCTGGACAATATTATCTGGTTTTAGAAAAGATTCAATTGCACTAAAACTGATAATTTTATGTAAATCAAAGTTTTAAAAAGATGATAATAAATCTGTAAGTGTAGGTATTGTATGTATGTATGTTCCTCCATAACTCTTAAACGAATCAACTGATTTTCATGAAACTTGGTAGATAAACATTTAGACGTACGGGACACAGGATAGGCTACTTTTTTCTTTTTCAACGCGGACGAAGTCGCGGGCGCCAACTAGTATATTATAAAACAAAGTCCTCCGCCGCGTCTATCTGTCTGTCTGTTCGCGATAAACTCAAATATTACTGCACTCTGATTTTTATGCTGTTTTCACCAATGGATAGATTGGTTCTCGAGGAAGGTTTTAGTATATAATTTACAAAGTTACGCGGGCGAAGTCGCGGGCAGCAGCTAGTTAATATATAAAAATAAAAATTTCATGTCACATGTTTGTTCCCGATGAACTCCTAAACTACTGAACCGATTTTGATAAAATTTCGTAATTATGTGTAACTTGGCCAAACTTGAATTTTGAATTTTCCTCCAACACCACACTTAAATCTTAGGCTAATTTAGAATAGAAAAACTATCCGTAGATGCTGTAGTAACATAAAATAAAATGTTAAGTGTAGTGTGTGTGAATGTATATATTATGTGAGTAAGCAGCATTATCTTTATTTTTTATATTAGGGAAATGAGTCTCGAACACAACAGAATACATTATATATCACCGTGGTTTTATGCACCGTGGTTGGTTTGATCCATCCACAGCTTACAATGCCTCATTCAAATATAGAAAATGAAGAGAATAAATGCCCAAAAGACTGACGAAACACATTTGGGTGCCCCGCCTCTTGGCAGACTCCCTTACAAAAACACAGGGGGGTACAAGTAACTAGTGTTTTTTTCGCGTACCCGCCTTTTTTTAATACCCGGGTATACCCGGGTACCCGGATATTTCCGAATTTAGCAGAAAAAGACAACATTTTTGACCAATTCGGAACAAAAATGACTTATTACTACAATAAATTTTGTTGTACAATAACAAAAATATGACTGAACAAAAATAACCGACATAAACTTTCAAACTAAAATAAACTAAAATGACAAACTTTCTTCTCTGAAACAGTTATTTAAAATAACATACAGTTAAACAATCTTTTGTTATCCTAAACATTTTAAGAAATTAAAATCACAAAAACTTTTTGGTATTACAAAATAAAAATTACAACTTAAAAATCTTTCTTCTCAGAATAAACTAACCTATAGCGTGATGACTAGCGGTGACATAACTAAACCTAACCTCAAAACTGCATTTTTGTTAAAAACTCAAGAACAACAACGCCTTCCTTAAAGCACGTTAATTTATTTGTAGTGCAAATTTGCTAATATTATTTTTAAGGCGCTACTTATTTTCTTAGTAATAAGTTTTCGAGAATTTTGATAATTTTTTTGTTTTAAGTAGGTACCCGGGTCTGACTGTGAAATAGTACCCGGGTAGTAAACATTTCATTTACCCGGGTATACCCGAATCCGGGTACCCGGGTAGAAAACACTAGGTACAAGAGACCACCATGATTTTTTTTTTAATTTTTTTTTATTAGAGATGGATTTGCTCTTGGTCAATAACCAGCTGGGTAGCAAGGATGAGGCCTAAGATGGAGCGAGCTCACCCAGAAGATGCCTATTCACTCGAACTTTAAAAAGATTAGGGTTATAATTATGAGCTCGGAAACATAACTGCACATGTGATGTTGTGTTTCAGTGAGTAAGAGTTTCCAGAGCCTATTTCCCTATCCGTTGCAGAACCTTTTGACGGCACATTTGGTCTAGTGGTTAGTAACCCTAGTTGTAGTAGTACCCTAGTAACCAAATGGTCGCGGGTTCAAATACCGCCTAGCGGCAAATGTTGATGTGTTAACATTTACCTTTGTATCTGAGTCATGGATGTTTTGTATTTATAATATGTCATGTATTTACAAAAACAAAAGTAATCATATCCATAATACAAGCCTATAGTTGCTTAGGTAGCCTATACCTTTCTATTTATTTTTTTACTTATTTATTTATTACTATGGGTGTACACTCTTGCAATATCTGTGGCATTGTTTATGTTTTAGGCGATGGTAGTCACTTAATATTGAACCTATTAAACGATGTTTTTAACTATTGTATTAAAAAGAATATAAGCACACTTCTCTTGAAAGGATCTACTTGAAAGGAGAGTCCAGACTCTTGTAATACTCTACTCGTGTTTAATAAAATATGTAATAATAAAAAAATGTCAAGTCAGCATGCTTATGGAAAGAAAAATGAAATATTAATATTATCTATTACAAGTATTAAATTATGTGATTAGTTTAAAATTATATCGATTAAACAGTTACCAATTGACATAATTACCCACGAAATCATTATCCCAATTAATTTATCAATAAAACATAAAATAAACAATTATCTTGTATTAATTTCGATAAGACTATTGTGAGAATTAGGATATTGAGTTTTCTTATTAGAATACTATTGGAATGTACTATGTACTATATTAGAATACAATTAGCGTTCACTTACCTGGCATTGCGCTGCCGGTTTGCCCCATTTCTCGAAGATTTGTTCACCAATTACCACTCGAATTAACACTGATATTGATGAGTTAAACAAATAGGTTGTATACGTTTCATTTACTCTGTAATTAACTATAACGCTGTTCTACTGCTAGTTCGATGTTTGAAACGCGTTTGTTTGAACTATGAACCCTTTAACTAATGTTTTTAAATTATTTCAATTATTGCATTAAAAAAAACACTAAAATAAATTATAAATCCTAGTACTTAAACCAAATAAAGGACCTATTACGAAAGTTTGACTTAGTAATAATTATTGCACGCGACATTTTCACATTATTGCTATAATTTTATAGAATTTTATTAAAGATAATATTATAATTAATGTAAAATATAAACTGACCGCACATACTTTGATTGACTTTATTTTCACTTCACTTCACGGTACTTAATTATGTGTCACTGTCAATGTCAAGTCAAGTTAATTGTCAACATTTATGACCAAGGATAGAGGAAATCCCGTAGAGGGAAATCCAAAGTTCCCGTCAAGGACAATTGAGTAAGGAGCGCCATCTTACATGGGTGTTAAACTGAAAAAGGTGGCAACTAAATCCGATAAATATAGATGGCGCTAGTGTGAACAGAGAGAGTTTGAGAGTATGGAGAGTATGGAATGAATATAGCAGTAGTTGACGGAGTGAATTGCGCCGAGTTGAATTTTGGTTGAACACTAGCCCTCACCAGCGCCACCAATTAATCGGTTTCGACGGACACTTTTAATACTCAGAGATTGTCCTCCTTACTCAATTCTCCTTGGTTCCCGTATAGTTCCCGTCATGGAGAATAGAGGTAAGAAATGGGTAAGAAGGCCCAACTCTATACATCAGAAAGTGTCCGTCGAATACGCTCAATTAGATGCGGCGCTGCAGTAGCATAGGTGTGTGATGCAGTAGTTCATGAATTACGCAAACCAATCATATTAAACACAAATGCTTCACTGGCGCCATTCTGGTCAAGGTATGAACCACTATTTAATGCTTGCCACTTTTTCAGTTTAACACCCGTTTAATGGTCCTCCTTTACCTCTACCTTTTATTTGTTTTTTTTTTTTTTAATTTGGTTCCATTGCTTCTTCTTAATGCTTTAATGTCAGGTGGATCCGTCTATAGATAATATACGGTGGATCTCATATCAATGTAGGCTTTGCTATTTATATTCAAAATGGACGTAAGCCGCAATTTTATTGTATTTTATCGTTGATTGCACAGACTAAAGAGATTTTACTAAAGTAATCTATATTCAATTGTCAGTGTCACATACTGCATTGACTTTACGACTTCACCTTCACTCTCAGAAGTCAGTCTCAGTCAGACTCTTCTCAGCAAGGAGAATTGAGATAAGGAGGACAATCTCTGAGTATTAAAAGTGTCCGTCGAAACCGATAAATTGGTGGCGCTGGTGAGGCTAGGGATAGTAAACAATTCAACCAAAATTCAACTCGGCGCACTTCACTCCGTCAACTACTGCTACATTCATTCCATACTCTCCATACTCTCTCAAATTCTCTCTGTTCACACTAGCGCCATCTATATTTATCGGATTTAATTGCCACTTTTTCAGTTTAACACCTATGTAAGATTGTCCTCCTTATCTCAATTCTCCTTGCTTCTCATCTCAGGCTCTTTTATTTTCCGTTGTTGAATTTTAAATTCGTATTATTGTTGTTTGTTTTGTTTATATTTTACAGTTTAAGTGAATTAAATAAATGAATTAAAATGCATAAACGTGTGGTAGAAGACAAGAAAAAAGCTTTAGAAGCTCGTAAAGAATTGCTATTATCGAAGTTGGCGTATTGGAACGAGAAAATTAAAAATATTCAAACCGATCAACCCCAATATATTGATTACGAGGATAATGAAAGGTTGGTGATTATATATTATGAATTTACGAACAAAAAAGTTTATCTTAATGTTTTCGGTAAGTAATTTTTGCTGGGCTGTTCTCAGTAGCTAGTTAAATTGATTAACTGAGATTATTTTATTTTATTCCTATAAATTAATTTAAAGATAGAACCTTTTATTGTAACAACATAATCACCTTTTATTTGTATCATTCTTAATGGTTTAATAACGGTTAAACTGCTATCACACTATTCAATTTGAACGAAACCAATTTAGGAAATCGGAAGGTATAATCGCAGTTACAGATTGCATCCAATTTAGATTTTAGATTTTGTTATCTATTTTCAACTCTATATCTTCGATTTGGAAATCAATTTAGTGTAGTGTGATCAACTAGTTCACTACTTATGTTCCTAAATTGGTTTCCTGCAAATTGAATAGTGTGTTAACTGCTTTATAGTTATTGCGTTATTCATAAAGTGAATGATACAAAATAAGGGTGAATATTTATTTATTTTATTTTTTATCTTTACAACCAATTATAGGCGAATACCACTTAAGGTGAAAACAATGTGAAAAAAAAAATACAGTTCCTTATTAAAAAAAATACTAGAAAATGTAAAAGAAAACAACAAAAAATGATTACAGTACAAACAACGAAAAACAGAATTAAAAAAGTTAGTTTATCTTATAACACTTAACAAGGAATTCTAGTATTCCATGACGAAAATCAAGGGTTAGGGGTTTTGTAAGTAAAAATCGAACTGTCAGGGTGTTACATGCGAGGAAATTCGTTTTAGGTAGTTTTTTAATGGAACGGTTACAAAAGTAATACCGCTCGCTTGTTTTATAATATTTTTAATTATTAATTCAAGTGTTCTTGAATTTTTTTTCTTTAATGTTTCATAGACTTTCTTTCTTACATGTAAAAAACTTTAAACCTTTCATTGGCCCGATCGAAGCTCGGTTGCCCAGTCTAGTAATTTTAATTAGAGCTTGTTGAAGCATGTCACCTACTGTTTTAAGTAATTGTATTACTTTTCAGTTCAGATTCAGACGTGAGCTTTCCTATTGACACAAAAAAGTTACAAGATGACAGTGAGAAGCTGAAATCCAAGCTACATATAAGCTGTCAGGCCACAAAAGAGCTCACTAAATTGCAGGTAAGATATTCCTTTATGTCAAAGTCGACAGACAGGTTGACGGTGTACTCGATGGTAGGTGGTTACCATCACTTATAACACAAGCAACACTATAGGTGCTGCAGGTATGCTGCCAAAATAGTCAAATACAGTGAATAATTTACTTTTAATCTTAGATTTATAATAGATTAATAAGAAGTCGGCGTACCCGAGCCAGTCACACTGCAAGCTGTCTGTGACGTGTACGTGCCGAATGTTTTATAAAATTTTGGCCATAATAAAATGTCAGTTTGCATAGTGAAACTGTGTAAAAATATAATGAAACTGTGTAAAAAAGTGACGTTGTCTTACATCCACCACAATAATGAGTTGCCGCATTCACGGAGCTATTTTTTTTTAGATAGTGCCGTATCTAGACGAGCGCAGTGAGAACAATAATAAAATTAATCTAAGCTTTTAATTTATTCCCCAGATCATAGAAATTAAAGATGACATCCTCACCAGCGAGCCTGTCGCTGAGGGAATAGACAGGTGTGTATATCTTACAATTTTTAGGGGTTGTCCCGATTTAACCCCACCACTCTCCAGCCAGGTCTGCAGTTCTGTGTTAGGGTATTATGGAAGAGTTATAGGAGAAGTGTTCAGCTCGTCTCAAATACCTACCCGGAGATGTCAACCATTTCTCGGGCTATAAGTTGATAATTGATAACTAATTGATATCCATACGCAACTAATTGATCTCCATAGAAAACTAATTGATCTCCATACGCAACTTATTGATCTCCATACGCAACTAATTGATCTCCATAGAAAACTAATTGATCTCCATATGCAACTAATTGATCTCCATATGCAACTAATTGATCTCCATACGAAACTAATTGATCTCCATACGAAACTAATTGATCTCCATACGAAACTAACTGATCTCCATACGAAACTAATTGATCTCCATACGAAACTAACTGATCTCCATACGAAACTTATTGATCTCCATACGAAACTAATTGATCTCCATATGCAACTAATTGATCTCCATATGCAACTAATTGATCTCCATACGAAACCAATTGATCTCCATACGCAACTAATTGATCTCCATACGAAACTTATTGATCTCCATACGAAACTAATTGATCTCCATATGCAACTAATTGATCTCCATACGAAACTAATTGAACTCCATACGAAACTAATTGATCTCCATACGAAACTAACTGATCTCCATACGAAACTAATTGATCTCCATACGAAACTAACTGATCTCCATACGAAACTTATTGATCTCCATACGAAACTAATTGATCTCCATATGCAACTAATTGATCTCCATATGCAACTAATTGATCTCCATATGAAACCAATTGATCTCCATACGCAACTAATTGATCTCCATATGCAACTAATTGATCTCCATACGCAACTAATTGATCTCCATATGCAACTAATTGATCTCCATATGCAACTAATTGGTCTACTTTCTTTGCATTGTGCAGCGAAGAGTTCAAAAATGATCCGGGACTGTGGCGCGAAATAACCGCCGAATGCAGATTCGATCTTGTCCATTTTACGATAAATTTCTACGTTTATTGTCCGGTGAGTGTATTTTATTGTTACTGGCTGGTGCCCGCGACTTCGTTCGCGTTGAAAAATATTTTTATTTTATTTTAAATGATCCGGAAACAGTGCTCCTTTCCGGATAAAAGGTACCCTATGTCCTTTCCTGTACCCCTGACAACGTGTATGCAAAATTTCATGATGACAGGTTGAGTGATTGACGCGTGAAAAGGTAACAGACGGACAGACAGACAGAAAATGAAACATCTGTCAAAGAAAATGTTACTTTACGTCAACACATTGGAGTTTAAATAGAATACATAGTAGAAGTTGGTCGTTACTACCTTTTACCATTGACTCCGCCACGATTCCGTTTTAGGCGTACTTTTCATGTGCCGCTTTGGCATTTGTGACGCAAAATCTATAGTTGTAGTTGATTGATGATTTTAAATAACCACCAAACACAAACAAAGTCTCCGATTATGTCGGACGATCTATGACTATTTATAATGTCTCAAAAAATAATAAAAAAAAGAATCAGAGGCAGTCACGAGGACTGCCGACAGAAGTGAATGAAGCGAATGAATGAATGAATGTACGTAGGCATTAACTGTGAGCATTAGCATGTTGCTGACGCGAACCCATACATTTTTCCCTACCCAAAGTCGCATAACGCGGCTATAGAAGTTTTCACTTCAAAAAACATTTCGCACGAAACTTTCATTTCAGTATCGCAAATTCGCCGCAAGGAAATACAGAAATCTCAAAGTGTGCCTCCTCAAGAAGACATATGAAGCTGAACTGGCCAACTCCGGTCTTCACTCTGTCCAAACACCGGCAGACTGTTTACAGGTCAGTGCATGGGTTCCGTAGAAAGTCAATAATTCAAAAAGTTCATGGGTTCCGTAGAGAGTCAATAATTCAAAAAGTTCATGGGTTCCGTAGAAAGTAATTCAAAAAGTTCATGGGTTCCGTAGAGAGTCAATAATTCAATAAGTTCATGGGTTCCGTAGAGAGTCAATAATTCAATAAGTTCATGGGTTCCATAGAGAGTCAATAATTCAAAAAGTTCATGGGTTCCATAGAGAGTCAATTTAAAAAGTTCATGGGTTCCGTAGAGAGTCAATAATTCAAAAAGTTCATGGGTTCCGTAGAGAGTCAATAATTCAAAAATTTCATGGGTTCCATAAGAGTCAATTTAAAAAGTTCATGGGTTCCGTAGAGAGTCAATAATTCAAAATGTTCATGGGTTCCGTAGAGAGTCAATTCAAAAAGTTCATGGGTTCCGTAGAGAGTCAATTCAAAAAGTTCATGGGTTCCGTAGAGAGTCAATAATTCAAAAAGTTCATGGGTTCCGTAGAGAGTCAATTCAAAAAGTTCATGGGTTCCGTAGAGAGTCAATTCAAAAAGTTTATAGGTTCCGTAGAGAGTCAATTCAAAAAGTTCATGGGTTCCGTAGACATTTAATTCAAAATGTTAATGGGTTCCATAGAGAGTCAATTCAAACAGTTCATGGGTTCCGTAGAGAGTCAATTCAAAAAGTTCATGGGTTCCGTAGAGAGTCAATTCAAAAAGTTCATGGGTTCCGTAGAGAGCCAATTCAAAAAGTTCATGGGTTCCGTAGAAAGTAATTCAAAAAGTTTATAGGTTCCGTAGTGAGTCAATTCAAAAAGTTCATGGGTTCCGTAGAGTCAATAATTCAAAAAGTTCATGGGTTCCGTAGACATTTAATTCAAAATGTTAATGGGTTCCATAGAGAGTCAATTCAAACAGTTCATGGGTTCCGTAGAGAGTCAATTCAAAAAGTTCATGGGTTCCGTAGAGAGTCAATTCAAAAAGTTCATGGGTTCCGTAGAGAGTCAATTCAAAAAGTTTACGGGTTCTGTAGAGGTAAGGAAAAAAGTTCGAATACTCGTGAATCTGGCTCGAAGGACCAATTTTTTTGCAAATTTATCGTTCTGATTAGTAATAATCATATCTGACAAAAACATATCTGATTAGTAATAATCTGATAGAAACCCTTTTCTGTTAATATATTATTATTATTTTTAAAATGTTTATTATAACAGATATTGCTCGACTATTCTAAAGAGTGTCGATCGCGCCGATCGAGTCTGGCGAAACTCGCTGACAAATTCGGCGACAAACTTCACATGGAAAATGGCGTAAGTTATATTATTTATACTAGCTGGCGCCCGCGACTTCGTCCCCGTTGAAAAAGAAAAAAGTAGCCTATCCTGTGTCCTGTACGTGTGAATGTTTATCTACCAAGTTTCATGAAAATCAGTTGATTCGTTTAAGAGTTACGGACGAACATACATACAGAAAAAAATTCTAAAAATGGTCAATTTACTTTGAGTATATCATGTATAGAGCCTATAAACTCGATATCTTTGAAAACAAAGTAACTTACTCCATCACCAACCCTTACAGATTTATTATTAGTATTGATTGATTATTTTTTAAATTGAAACTTTTCTTTAAAAGAATATGGTCGAATTTTGTGTGACATTTCTGTGTAACGATCACATTCGTGACGTTTCTTTTAACGATTCTTGTAAAGTTTCTGCAAAAGTAAAATTACTTTTTTAAAATCATTTAAAATATTAATTTTATTTTAGTTCTGTTTCTCTCAATCTATCTATCTATCGTCAAAAATTTTTTTCAAAGACTTTTTTGATTGTCCCATGGCAGCGCAATTGCAGCGCCTGTGGCGTTACTTGTGTTATTTATAGGCTACGGTAGCCACTTACCATCAAGTTGACCGTCAGCCTGTCTGTCGACTTTAACAATAGAAAAAAAACCATTATTAAACTTTCAGCCCAACGGTGGTTACGTCGTGAAATGCAACGGTCGTATGACAATGTCGTGGATTATTCGTTACAAGGTTTCACCGTCGATGCCACTTCGTCACCAATTCAATTTCGATCTGGAGTATATAGGTGAGATAATTGTTTATTTTTTTTCTCCACCATTTACTCTATTTATATACGTAATAATAGGTTACACAAGATAGGTAAGTGATGAATTATACCCGAGTGTAAGTGACTGAGGGTCTAACTAATTGGTCACTTGCAGCCGAGTGTAAGTGACCGAGGGTATAATTGGTCACTTGCAGCCGAGTGTAAGTGACCGAGGGTATAATTGGTCACTTGCAGCCGAGTGTAAGTGACCAAGGGTCTAACTAATTGGTCACTCACAGCCGAGTGTAAGTGACAAGGGTATAATTGGTCACTCGCCGTCGAGTGTAAGTTACCAAGGGTCTAACTAATTGGTCACTCACAGCCGAGTGTAAGTGCCCGAGGGTATAATTGGTCACTCGTAGTCGAGTATAAGTGACAAAGGGTCTAATTGGTCACTTACAGCCGAGTGTAAGTGACGAGGGTATAATTGGTCACTCGCCGTCGAGTGTAAGTTACCAAGGGTCTAACTAATTGGTCACTCACAGCCGAGTGTAAGTGCCCGAGGGTATAATTGGTCACTCGTAGTCGAGTATAAGTGACAAAGGGTCTAATTGGTCACTTACAGCCGAGTTTAAGTGACCGAGGGTATAATTGGTCACTTGCAGCCGAGTGTAAGGGACTGAGGATCTAACTAATTGGTCACTCACAGCCGAGTGTAAATGACCCAGGGTCTAATTGGTCACTTGAAGTCGAGTGTAAGTGACCAAGGGCCTAATTGGTCACTCGCAGCCGAGTGTAAGTGACCAAGGACCTAATTGGTCACTTGCAGCCGAGTTTGTAAGTACTATAAGACTACTGTTTTTTTTTTTAACATTTCAGAACAAGAAAGATACGGAAAAATAAGGGCGACCTACAAACAGTTGAACGATGAAAAGTTGACCACAAACGAACGGACAGTTTTATTGGCAACAATTATTAACATCTGTTTTGAGGATCAAATGGAATCACAAGTAAGACCCACTCGAAATGTGCTCGAGTAGTTGAGGCTCGTTCAAACTTATAACACCCCGTTTTTGCGTCACGCGTGAGATTTTTAAAAAGAGGAAGCAATTTCTTAGAATTTACAATTTTGAATCTATTCAAATTAGTAGTTTTTTTTTTTTTTTGAATTTTTTCAGACCGCTCCGCACTAATAAGCTGGTCACCACTGTGGTGACAGTAACCAGTCTCACGGAAGTCCAACATGAAAAGAAAACAGCACTAGTGCTAGCGATCCTCTCCTTGTTGTGTGGACTGCCATCCTACTTAGTGTTTAATGGTCTCTCTAGGCAACGGTAACCATCAACCGTCACATCGCTGCTTAAAAACTAAAGGGCCATAAAACGAAAAAATCCAAAAATGTTTTTATTGCAAAAATACAATCACAATCCTTCATATTGTATGTTGCAAAAAGACTTTAAGGTTATTTTATTCCATATTTAGTATATTTTGATCATTTTTTTATATATTCAAAAGTAACTTATATGCTTATATCTACTCTAGTATACAGTTTATTATAAAAGTACTTAAAACATTGAATGCTACTTAAAAATACGCTTCTAACAATGTATAATATGCATATATTCGTTATATATCTAATAAGAAAAAAATAGACAAAAAGTATTTTTTTTTTCGATTAGCACTCCTGTAAAAAGTGTAATTTTGATTTGTGGCCCTTTTGTTTTTAAGCAGCGAGATATGTCACTATTATCGTCAATCTACTACAATTATGGATTTCGCACGCCATACAAAACACTACTAGGAACTTTGTGGAACATTTAAAAGTGACATAATATGCGCAGAGCACGAACTCTTGTCATAAATGTCATTTAACACGTTAGGGTCAGCGCCGACGGACGGAGTGGCAGCGAAGAGACTAATTTAGTGACAACTTAAATTCAACCTAAAGTGCTCCCGAATACGACTGCGTTTGGTACAATGAAATGAAATGACGGCGAGCGACTCAAAGCGCGGTCGAGAGGCGCGCGGCGAATAAGAGCCGGTGAGAGCAGTTTCGCGGTGACGCGCGCTCAGTGGACTTTGCGACCTGTAACTGCTCTTCCCCGCCACTCCATCCGTCGAGTGGCAGCTAAGAGACTAATTTAGTAACAATTTAAATTCAATCTAAAGTGCTCCTGAATACGACTGTATTTGGTACAATGAAATAAAATGACGGCGAGCGACTCAAAGCGCGGTCGAGAGGCGCGCGGCGAATCGACTCCAAGAGCCGGCGAGAGCAGTTTCGCGGTGACGCGCGCTCAGTGGACTTTGCGACCTGTAACTGCTCTTCGCCGCCACTCCATCGTCGCGACGTCGCGTTATGGGCAACATCACACAATAGACCACTTCACGCTACGTCGCGTTGTCGGCCACACCATACAATAGACCGCTTCACACGACGTCGCGTTATCGACCACATCATAAATAAACCTTCGCGTTATCGGCAACACCCTACAATGGGCCGCTTCACGCGACGTCGCGTTGTCGGCCACACCATACAATATACCGCTTCACGCGACGTCGCGTTATCGACCACATCATAAATAAACCTTCGCGTTATCGGCAACACCCTACAATGGGCCGCTTCACGCGACGTCGCGTTGTCGGCCACACCATACAATAGACAGCTTCACGCGACGTCGCGTTGTCGGCCACGCCATACAATAGACCGCTTCACGCGACGTCGCGTTATTGGCCACGCCATACAATAGGCAGCTCCAGGCGATGTCGCGTTATCGACCACATCACAAAATATAAGCCGCTTCACTCGACGTCGCGTCATGTGGCAATAAACGTGTTAAAACCAACCAAACGTCTGTCGCTTAAAGAAAAGTTGACCATTGGAGTTTAAAATGAATAGTAGAAGTTGGTCGTTACTACCTTTTACCATTGATTCCGCCATGATGTCGTTTTAGGCGTACTTCTTATGTGCCGCTTTGGCATTTGTCACGCAAAATCCATACTTGTAGTACTTAGATGACTGCTTCAAAAGCAGCGAAGTGTTAGGAATTAGGAATGTTATTTATATGATTAAAAATAATTGTAATAATAAAGATTAAAAGAGTTTTTTTTTATCCCAAATAACCTCTTATTGATGTCTAAACTAAACTAAACTTAGAGTTTGTCTAGTCTAAACTCTTTTTTAGGAAAGTTTAGTTCTAGTAAATATTTCTATACTTGAGTGGAAATTCACAGAAATTCGTAATTTTTTAAAAAATATTATAAAATAAAATAGAAATATAATATGAAAAGAAAAGATAGGTATAATAAAAATATTTTATTTTAAAAATCATATGAAATAAATTGATAAATATTAAACAGTGTTTTGTTAACTTATTATGACGTAAAAATAAAGATAAAATTGCAATAATTCTGAACCACATATTAACCCTCTAACCGCCAAAGTCGGATTTATCCGACAATTATTTTCGTGTCCATTTCGCCAGAGTCGTTTATATACATATACGACAAATTCCTTTACTTGTATAATAATGTTTATTTTTTAATCAGGGTGTTGCTTTCTTAAAAAAAAAAACTACAAAACCAAAAGGTTAGGGAATTCAAGCCAATAAAATAATGTTTCATTAACATTTTTTTTAAATATAGAAGTTTTGGTGATACGAAAAAAATTAGGAAATATTGTCTAAATTTCATAATTTATATAATATTTTTTCAAGCTTTCCAGTCTAGCCATTACGAAGAGTAGGCCTTAAGAGCGGGTATAAAGAGAAATAGCCAGTCCTAGATTTGAATTTTATCTAAGTAAAAACAAAGTCTAATTTAATTAATTTTTTAAAATAGATAAATACATTATAAATGAAAGTGACGACTGTAACAGAAAACCTAATATAATGAAATTTTCTCGATAGAAAAAAATCACCAAGTGAGCTCTCATTTCCATCGATTTTAGTTTTATTTTCAAAATGACACACATTACAAAGCTAAAAGTGTATCAGTAATTTCACTTCACATATTTATCTAAGGCTGTATGTAACAATTTTTCATTTGACATTGTAGTTTAGGAATAATTAATATTTAATACTTTTGGCACTTATAACATTTTAATTGAGCGAGATGCGCTGTCTTCAATTTTGTGTCACTGTCATGCCAAGGGGCCACGCGGGTGAAATTACTAATTTTGTTTGCTTTATTAACTCTTTATTACGCACTCTTAACGCGGGTGAAGTCGCGGGCTTAGAATAACAACGCCTAGAACGATAGTTTCATATCAAAAGACTGGCGAGTTTGAGGCACAAATTTAATAGATGTATGCGTAAGCCACACGTAATGAGTATACCCACTCTTAAGAAAGTACCCATTTGATGGCACTAAGCACATTTTATATTTTATTGATATAAATACATGTTTTACTTGAAACTTAAATAAATAAAAATAATTATTATATATTAGTATCAAAACGGTCTGTTGAACGGATAGTTCTTGTGTGTGCTGCCCATTCTGTAACATAAAATATGCATGACACTATAATTTAAACATTTTTTTTTTAATATAATAAAGATAGACAGGCTGACTGTCCACTCGGTGGTAGCATCAATCAATTCGGAAATAATCTCTCACGTGCAAAATTTTTTTTAATGAAAATATTACAAAAAAACTTGTCAAATTGCCGCACTCGTTAAAAACTATAGGGCCATAAAACAAAAAAAATCCAAAAATATTTTTATTGCAAAAAATACAATCACAATCCTTCATATTGTATGTTGCAAAAAGACATATAATATGGTTGTTTTATTCAATATTTACTATATTTTGATATTTTTTTTATATTCAAAATTAACTTATATGCTTATATCTCTTCTAGTATTCAGTTTATTATAAAAGTACTTAATTTATTATTACTTACACCCCAAAGGGTAGAATGTAGCGAGCCTTTATACATTATAAATAAAAAACATTGTAAATTACCTATATTCAGCAAATAAATTATTATTATTATTATTATTCACTTATTTATTTAATTTTCTTAATTTTAAATTTTTTACAATATACATTTATATAAATACAAAAAAAACAAAAAACAATATATATTATAAAAAACTTAAAACTAGACATCCGCTAGTAGCGGGGCTAGGCCCAAGCTACCGGTGGTTAGGGCTGCAGAGTGAGGAACCTCCTGACAATTCGTGCCGTGTTCAGAAGTACCGCCTTCTGTATCTGACCCTTGATCCAGCCATCTAGCGAGAGACTCTTAAGATGTTGGTCGAGACTCTTCGCTATAAGACCGTTCGCCGATACGACTATCGGGACGATGATTGTCGAATCGACATCCCACATGGCGGTCACCTCGTGAGCCAAGTCTATGTACTTGGTAAGTTTGTCTTTCTCGGCTTTCACGAGGTTTTCGTCATGTGGGACAGTAATGTCAACAAGCATCGTCCGGCGTTGGGATCGATCAATAACCACGATGTCAGGCTTATTGGCGACAATAGTCCTGTCCGTGATTATGGAGCGATCCCAATAGAGCGTGGCATGACCATTTTCGAGGACGGGCGCAGGCACATATTTGTAATACGGTACTTCAAATTCAACAAGGTGATATTGAAGAGCAAGTTGTTGGTGAATAATTCTGGCTACTTGGTTATGTCTGTGCAAATACTCGCCGTTAGCAAGATGAGCACAACCGGAAATAATATGTCTCAATGATTCTCCTGGACGGTGGCATGCTCGACAAATGTCGGCCGTACCGTCTTTGAGAATATATTTCCGGTAGTTTCTCGTCTTGATAACTTCATCTGCTATTGCACAGACAAAACCTTCGGTTTCCCCAAATAGGTCACCAAAACGTAGCCAGTTTATTGAAGCGAGCGGGTCTACATCGAGTCCGTTGAGGGCTCGATAGAACCGCCCGTGCAATTCCTTGCTCTTCCATACCTCCCTGCGATTCTCAGCACTCAATATTACTGGTTTGCGCCAGTTCTCGTGAGATAAGCATAGAGGAGTGAAGTGTTTGTCAACTGTCACAACATCATGATGTATCCCGCACTCGTTGTTAAGGAAATATTCCCTGAGACTGCATATTTCTCGGTTATGAAGATCCTTGGCATTCAGATAGCCTCGGCCCCCCAATTTCCGAGGAATATACAGTCTCATAACAGACGAGCGCGGGTGTAACATCCGGTGTGTGGTGAGCAGTTGACGAACCCTTCTGTCCAAGGCATCTAGTTCAGTCTGCGTCCATCTTAGTATGCCAAAGGAGTAGGTTAACACGGGCATAACCCAGCTGTTGAAGGCGCGCACCTTATTACCACCCGACAAAAGACTCTTAAGTACTTTTGTCAGGCGACAAAAGAAGCGCTCCTTCACCCTCTGTTTTATGTCCCTGTCAACGATACCCAATGACTGTGACATACCAAGATACTTGTAGGTTTCGATTTCAGAGAGAGATTTAAAGGTCACTTCAGTAAGTTGTAAATTAGAAGAATTTACAACCTTGCCCCGCTGTACATGCATGACCGCACACTTATCTACACCAAACTCCATCTTTATAGAGTTGCTAAAAGTTTCTGTTATTTTCAGCAACTCTAACAGATCTTGGCGTTTGGATGCGAATAGTTTGAGATCATCCATGTACAGTAGGTGAGAAATGACCTCTCCCCCTCTCCGTAATCGATAGCCTAGTGTTGAATCCTTCAGCAATGTGCTGAGAGGATTCAAGGCTAGGCAAAACCATAGTGGACTCAGGCTGTCGCCTTGAAAGATGCCTCGCTTTATGCTTATTTCGTCTTGCAGACCAGAGGCGCTCTGTAGACTGCTTGGTTGATGAAGGACAGTGGTCCATTGCTCCATGCATATGCTTAAGAAGGATCTTAGAGTTGAATCTTTATTATTATTATTATTATTATTACTTAAAAAAATTAATGCTACTTAAAAATACGCTTCTAACGATGTATAATAAGCATATATTTGATATAAATAAATATCTAATAAGAAAAAAAATGGACAAAAAAAAAAATTTAATTTTATTCGATTAGCTCTCCTGTTAAAAGTGTAATTTTGATTTGTGGCCCTTTAGTTTTTAAGCAGCGATATCTCTTTTAAGACTCATGTCTTCAATTACGAAGTCTCTTTAATGTCCCACATAGGAGACAGATCGCCGTATTACTAAGAAAAAAAAATCCGGTGCGTAGTTTTAAAGATCTAAGCATACATAGGGACAGACAGACAGCGGGAAGCTACTTTGTTTTATACTATGTAGTGATACATACCCTTTGAAATCGTAAGTTCTTTTATTCCGGTTCAAGGCATCCAACGCATCTATTTGTCTGCTGTCCAAAGACATTTTAAGAGTTTGAAGATTACTCCATAGATGTTCGGCTTTAGTCGCCTTCACAACTACAGTTCTTCTATTTTCTATTTGATATCTGAAAAAGGAATAATGTTAGCAACATTAACATTATATACGACTAGCTATTGCACGCGACATAGTCCGCGTAACTTTATAAAAGATAGCCTATGTTACTCGCCGATAAAGTAGCTTTCTATAGATGAAAGAATTTTTAAAATCTGTCCACTAGTTTTTGTGTTTATTCATTGCAAACAAACAAATCTCTCTTTATAATATTATAATGTATTCTTTTTTCATTGATCAAAAAGGTAAACAAACAGTTCACGATATGTGTTGTTCATTGTAAAAGTGAACTATCTCCTTGTAACTGAATTTTAGAATAACGAGCTTTTTGTGAATTATAGTGTAGGAAAAAAAAATATAAGCATTCATTCATTATTTTCATCTATGGGGTTTTTAATGCAACTATTGGAGTTACTTCACTTTTATATTGAAGACTAAATGTGATACCATTAGGCAAGAAAAGATGGTTTTAAAAATAGGGAGTTACACCACTTTTACAATGAACGACACATATAGAACTAAACAAACAATACGAACAAATTCTAAATTGAGTTAATCACTGAGTCAACTCTCTTTGATAATGCCTAATGTACAAATCCCATCTTTAAAACAGTCCAGTGACCATGGCGACGCTATATTTGTTTACGTTTTTGATCAATAGAAAATGAATAGATCATAGTATAGATGGTTTCGGTAAACATTCGTTCGACATACCTATTCTAGTCTAGAGGCAGGGCACACTGCATTTAACAATCATTTGGGCAGCCCGTCTTTCAGCAATAACCACCATTTTAAAGAAGACCACCCTTTTGTAAAGTATTATTAAAAGGATGTAAAATTTCGGAAATAAATGGCTATTATTATTATGTAGTTTGGTCTAGAATTATTATTTCTCCTGTTAGCGTCTGCTATTTATGTCGACTGAAGTGGCGGAAAGTATAGTAGTAGTTGAAAGTGCTCTGTGGCGTTTCAAAGAGAGTTGCCCATTCATTCAGATTTGACGACACGTTTGGTCTAGTGGCTAGTAACCCTATAGCTGTTAACAAAACGGTCGCGGGTTCGAATCCCGCTAGGGGCAAATGTTTTATGTGAACATTTTACTTTTGTACCTGAGTCATGGATGTTTTGTATTTATAATATGTATGTATTTACAAAAAAAAAAGTAATCTATGTATTATATCAACTGTCTGGTATCCATAATACAAGCATTACTTGCTTACTTTGGAACTAGACGGTGCTGTGTGGAATGTGTGAAGATATTTATTTATTCAGATTCATTCAGAATGACATTGAAAAGGTATCAGACAGTTGGGTTGTTATCGTATGTCCGCGCACCTTAGGCTCTGTTCACACGAACCACAACCACACCACATCGCAGCGACAAAAAGTGGCCAAGCAGTGGTTACGTGTGAATAGTGTCGCTGCAGCATTTTGCAGTTAAGTTGTGGTAACTACAAAATGTAGATATGTTTGCGTTGTCGCTAGTAGTTGCGATGTGGTTACGTTGTGGCTAGTGTTTGCAGGCAGACAGATCGTACCTCCTCAATAAATAAATCTGTATCAAAAGTCTCGCTGTCGGACATTTTTGGCTAGCACAACCGCACGACACCTCATTACAATACAGAATGAAGAATGAATGTGAGAGGGAGGGCGCAGGCGTACGGGCAGTGTGGTAGCGACGACGCAATGTTGTGTTTGCGAAGTGGCCGTCCGCTAGTTGCGTTGTGGTTGCGATTTTGTCGGTACCGACCACACGGTTGAATTTGACGGCAAAATATGGTCCGTGTGAATGCACCGTTTAATTTTCATACAAATTAGCGCCCGTCCACGTGTTGTGGTTGTGGTTCGTGTGAACAGAGCCTTATAGTTGGAATTGTAGTTTGTAGTTCTGACTTATCGGTCGGTCAATAAAAGTATTGTGACAACATAAATTTAATTAATGTACCCGAAGTAGAGGGTGCTAACACTCCGTTTACCTGATCAGCATCTGTGCCGGTGTGACATTCAATCCTGCAGCCATCACTTTGACTAACGGATCATCTATGACCGGCTGCAGCAATGTCTTCATATGGTCGGGAGTCCCTTTAGAACCGAGTGTCCCGAAACAGCTCAACATGACGTCCCGTGCGTTGCAGAAATCGTCCAAATTCCTTTGTGATAAATATGGATGACATTCCACCTATAAACATATTGCCTATGTCATCTGTTGAACAGGTATACTTATGGACGAAATACACGATCAGTCCATCGCGTCAAATTGACTGACGTGAAGCCAAAATTTGATCGTGAATGGTAAAAACTGATGGCTTGATGTCAAACACTGGATTTCAATTCGCCTTTGCGTCACATCAGTTCATCGCGCCCACTGATCGTGAGTGAAACCAAGGAGGATAGAATACTTGGTAGAAACGCTACGCCGTGGCAAACGCATAAATGACAGAAAATTGGACTGACCCTGTGTGGGCACAATTATTGGCGTGGCTCCATTTTATTTAAGTCGATTGATCGTATATTTCGTCCATTAAGGTTCAAATCAGTCATGCAACATTTACATTATACATCTTTTTATCAGAAATTAACGAGAGAAAGTGATAGCATGTATAAAAAAATACAGTAGACACTTTTTCGCAGTGATTTTATTTGAGACCCTTAATCTAGTGTATCCTTTATCAAAGCCGCTAAGGTATAATTGTACAACTACAAGAATTATTTCACCTGATTTTTCTAATTTGAGCTATAATGGACGAAATAGACGATCAAGCGTTTGGCGTGACGACAAAATGACGTGAGGCAACGGCGCCGATTTTACATACAGTTTTTGACATCAAGCCAACATATTATTTTACTATTCACGATCAAATTTTGGCTTCACGCCAGTTAATTTGACGCGATGGAGTGACCGTGTATTTGAGCTATAATGGAAGTTCCTCTTCCATTGTTGGTGTAGTGTGTGGGTGATGGTATGAATAACTCCACATTATTTACTGTACACGATTTTATATACAAGAACTTAATCTAAAATATTCAAATACCTTCCTGAAAGAAGGTCGCCACAAGTGTATACCTGATTGACGACCGGCTTTATTCGACTTTTTTCAACGACTCTTGCAATCTGAACGGAGTTGAAATTGCTCACTCCTATGCTCCTCACTAGACCTTCAACTACGAGGTCTTCCATGGCATACCAGGCGTCCATGTAGTCAAATGCTGAATATTGTATTACGTTGGCTATTTTTGGTATAGGATCTTTGCCTTCCTGAAAAAAAAAATCCAATTAAGAATAAGCTAGAAGTCGCTTTCAAAAGTATATAGCCTTCCTCGATAAATGGTCTATCCAACACAAAAAGAATTTTTCAATTCGAACCATTAGTTCCTGAGATTAGCGCATTCAAACAAACAAACAAACTCTTCAGCTTTATATAATAGTAAGTATATAGATATAGTTTACTGGCTAGTGCCCGCGAATTCGTACGCGATGTTGTTGGTTTTTTGAAAATCCCAAATTAACCTAATATTTTTTAGGATAAAATGTATCCTAAATGTTAATCCAGTTAATAAACTATCTCTGTGTCAAATTTCATTCGAATAAGTTGAGCCGTTTCTGAGATTAGCGTGCACAGACAAACCAACAAAAATTTCTAATATGTTGATATCATTACTAATATGAGTATTATAAATGTGAATGTGAGTTTGTTTGTTACGCTTTCACGCAGAAATTACTGAACCAATCACCATGAAATTTTGCATACACGTTGTCTGGGACACCGGAAAGGACATAGGGTACCTTTCACCCAGAACGCGGACGAAGTCGCGGGCACCAGCTAGCTATTAATATTTAAATGTCGATGGATGTATAGACGGATGTTTGTTACTCTTTCACGCAAAAACGGCTCAACAGATTTGGATGAAATTTGGCACACATATAGTTTATTACCTGGATTAAATTATAGGATACTTTTTAACCTGCAAAAGACGTTAGGTTACTATGGGATTTTCGAAAAACGAACTACAGCGCATACGGAATCGCGGGCACAGCTACTTAGTTACAAATATGAACCTTACCTTGAAAGACATAGGACTGTGTACTAAATACAGATCAAAATATTCTAGACCCATATTTTGCAGTGAGTTCCTGCAGGCTTTAGCAACCAAATCCGGCCTATGATAGGTGTTCCATAACTTAGACGTTATGAAAAGATCTTCACTGCGAAATAAAACATTTATTTATGTTTACCTACTGATAATGCAACCAATCAAAAAAAAAATTTGCAACTTAAAAACATACAATCCATACTAATATTGTAAACTAGCTGGCGCCCGCGACTTCGTCCGCGTTGAAAAAGAAAAAAGTAGCCTATCCTGTGTCCTGTATGTCTAAATGTTTATCTACCATGTTTCATGAAAATGTATGTACTATCGCGGTCAATGGAGCAGACCCACTTTTCATACAAATTTGTCTAACGTTGAATTGAGGTTGTCATAGTAACGTAAATGTTATAATACGAGTAGGTATTTGAAGTAGGAACAAAGATAAATACAAAATGTGCACACGAAATTGATCCTTACGGTGGGACTGCTCGCTTGACCGCGATAGTACATACATACACATACGTACATACATACATACATACAGAAAAAAATTCTTAAAATGGTCAATTTAGTTTCAGTATAATGTATAGAGCCTATAAACACGATATCTCTTAAAACAAAGTAACTTACTCAATCACCAACCCTTACAGATTTATTATTAGTATTGATAACCACTCAACCAATAATACCACTTACCGTTTAACGGTCCCGTCATTAATTTTAGCTTGAATACCTTCACCAATTTCTTTCTCGTTCCCATAAACGTAAGCCGTGTCTATGCCTCGGTACCCCAAGTCTATGGCAGCACCGATCACATGAGGTATCAACCTTTTGTCGAGCTGAAATAGATTTGTTCTTGACTAGCTGGTGCCCGCGACTTCACCCGCGTTAAGAGTGCGTATAAAGCAAACAAAATTAGTAATTTCACCCGCGTGGCCCCTTCGACATGACAGTGACACAAAATGGAAGACAGCGCACCTCGCTCAATAAAAATGTTAACCTTTTGTCGAGCTGAAATAGATTTGTTCTTGACTAGCTGGTGCCCGCGACTTCACCCGCGTTAAGAGTGCGTATAAAGCAAACAAAACTTATAATTTCACCCGCGTGGCCCCTTGGTCATGACAGTGACACAAAATGGAAGACAGCGCATCTCGCTCAATAAAAATGTTATAAGTGCCAAAAGTATTAAATATTAATTATTCCTAAACTAACTACAATGTCAAATGAAAAATTGTTACATACAGCCTTAGATAATATGTGAAGTGAAATTACTGATACACTTTTAGCTTTGTAATGTGTGTCATTTTGAAAATAAAACTAAAATCAATGGAAATGAGAGTTCACTTGGTGATTTTTTTCTATCGAGAAAATTTCATTATATTATGTTTTCTGTCCGAGTCTTCACTTTCATTTATAACGTATTTATCTATTTTGAAAATGTTTTTAAATTGGACTTTGTTTATTTAGATAAAATTCAAATCTAGGATTGGCTATTTCTCTTTATACGCGCCCTTAAAAGTAAGGGATGTGTAGCGCCTGACTAAATGTGTAAAGCAGTATAACGCCTGATATCTTTGCTGTTATAAAATATTCAGGGGTTATATCTTTATTTTTAGTAGATAGCTGCTGCCCGCGACTTCGCCCGTGTGTTGACTTGACTATTGTTAACACCCGAAGTGGAGGGTGTTAACAATAGTCAAAGATTTAAATCGAAAGATGCGGCGTAATCTCCTCGCGCCATACTAAAAACACACCGAAAATTCTTAACAATGGGTTGGGCGCAGGCGCTCAACCCAACTACAGTTGCACGCCAGCTACAGTGAGTGACGGTCGCTTGTTGAGAGCGTCGCTATCGTCACAGTCACGTTTGAAGTAAGGAATGTGTTGTCTGTGTTTAAAAGTGTGTTTAGACAAAGGTATATGTATTTTATACTTTTGTCTTTAGTATAATGTATGTTGTATTTTGTAACACGCTTTCGCTAGTAATGCCGCATCTCTCGATTTAAATCTTTGACAATAGTAATACTTCCTGTGACCTGTGGCTTCGCCCGCCTTGAAAGAAACTAACAGACAGTCATTGTAATAATTCTCGAGACATTAAAAACTTACACTTACCAACGCAGTGCCAACATTTAAAACTGGGATCGTATAACCGTTGTTGAAATCCAAATAAACCATTTCAGTAACTCTGCCATAGTTCAATTTAGCATTTTTCAAATCGTTAATTATTTTTTCACATTCATCTTCACTAATTCGCTTTTCTTCTTGGAAAATGTTTAGTGTTGATTTCGCGTGCGTTTCTCTGTTCTTCACTCCTTTTATTTCTATAGGTGTTAGTTTTTTCTGAAATAAATAAGGGTCTAAATAAGAGAGATACTTGACTAAGAGTGCGCGTCGTGCGATCAGTCGGATTTTTAAAATCAGTCCAGTAGTTTTTGAGTTATTATATTATAAACAAAACAAAAATAGAAATCTTTTCTTTTTATCAATACTAATAATAAATGTGTAAGGGTTGGTGATGGAGTAAGTTACTTTGTTTTCAGAGATATCGTGTTTATAGGCTCTATACATGATACTAAATTGACCATTTTTAGAATATTTTTCTGTATGTTTATTCTTTTTTCATTGATCAAAAAGGTAAACAAACAATTCAAGATATAGAACTAAACAAACAATACGAACAAATTCTAAATGAGTTAATCACTGAGTCAACTCTCTTTGATCATGCCTAATGTACAAATCCCGTCTTTAGAACAGTCCAGTGACCATGGCGATGCTATATTTGTTTACGTTTTTGATCAATAGAAAAAGAATAGATCATAATTATGTATGTATGTTCCTTCATAACTCTTAAACGAATTAACTGATTTTCATGAAACTTGGTAGATAAATATTTAGACGTATAGGACACAAGATAGGCTACTTTTTTCTTTTCAAACGCGGACAAAGTCGCGGGCACCAGCTAGTAAATAAATAAATATATCAACATATTCCACACAACGCCATCTAGCTCCACACTAAGCAACTAGTACTTGTATTATGGATACCAGACAGATGATATATAGATTACTGTTTTTTTTTAAATACATACATATTATAAACTATTGCCTTCCACGATAAATGGACTATTCAACACAAAAATATATTTTTAATTTGAACCAGTAGTTCCTGAGATTAGCGCGTACAACCAAACAAACAAACAAACTCTTCAGTTTTATATATTGGTATAGATAAAAACATCCATTACTCAGGTGCAAAGGTAAAATGTTAACACATAACATTTGCCCCTAGCGGGATTCGAACTGCGACCTTTTGGTTAACAGCTAGGGTTACTAGCGACTAGACTTCATATTAGTAGATATAGGTATAAAAGTAGAAACATTACCTCAAACAATTCGATTTTCTCAGAGACGGATTTCTTTCTAGGTCTCTCCTTGGCATTGATGATTTCCTTCTTCTCAACGTTGAGTAATTCTGTTGAATTCATTCGCACAATCATCTTGTGTACAATTCCCTTGACAGCATCGCCAAGATCTATTTCTGCCACTGATTTAGGTCTCTCGTCTCTCTTTTTAGGTTTTCTTTGGACTACATTAATAATTTCCACTTCTTTATCAGTTTTGTTATTATCAAAGACATCGTTAGTTAGAGATTCTTTATCTAAGTTGTCATTTTGTTGTTCAAGAATGTGTCCTTCTATTTCATTTGGTAATTTATTGGTTTCCAGTGTAGCAGGTTTTTCATCTATTTGCATAGTACTCTGAATAGGTGGGGTATTTGGTTTAAAATCTTTGTTTAATTTTTCGTCAGTCTTTTCTGGAATAAATATTTTAGGATCTTGTTTTCTTGGATTTTTTTCTACAGATTCAATACTCGGCAGTTTTTCTATTTTTTTGGGTGTATTTAATTCTTTGTTATCCTGTTTAAAATTATGCCGACTGGGATTTGTATTGAGGTCTTTTGATTTAAATATTGAAGTTATTTTCATTTTTTCTGTTTTTGGTATTGCTTCGGTTTTAATTGGTTTTACTTTATCTTTGGTTTCTTCATTAATGACTGAATGATTATCATACAACTCTGATACATTTTCTTTGATAATTATATCTGATTCATAGTTTTTATTGTCATAAATAGTACTGGTATGTTCACGAATATCTTCGATGATAAGTAATTGTTTTGGCTGTTCGAAATCATTTTGTATGGTATCACCTGTTTTTATTGCATTTGCATCTTGATGAATTTCCTGTTTCAAGATGGGTTCCCTTTGAATTGGTTTTAGAACTTCTCCCACTACGCTTGGTTTTTGCACTGGTTTATTTATATCAACAACTTCTATATGATAAATTGGAGTCTTCGTGTCTTTGTGTTGAGGAAGCGTTCTTTTTTGGACCGGTGCAGAAGAATCTTTATGCTGGAAGTAATAATTCAAAATGTTTGGCTATTACTGTTACTACCGAGTTACTACTAAGCTATTAAAAACTTTGCAATTAAAGATAAACCCAAGATAAATCTTGATAGTTATTACTTACTACTACTTACTGACATAAACCACACAATTTGTTTCAAAATTTCAAAAACATAAATTAATGTGTGATTAATTGCTATTCGAAGCAAGTAATATAATATTACCGATCCGCGCCATCTATTGTCATATTTACTTTTAATCTAAAGTAAATTGCATCCATTAAAGAATACATTTTCCAATGAGTATTGTTTCAAGATTGTTAAGTTGTGCTATTGAGTGTTAAAACAACGTTTATAAATGTAAAATTTGTATGTAAGTATGTATTTATAAGATTCAGTTCTAATAATGTGTATTGATTGATTGCACGACATTAAAAGAAAAATACTTACCTCAAACATAGCTATTTTAGATAAAATAGACCTTTTCTTAGGCTTTTCTTCAGGTTCTTCTTTCTTTATTTCAACATGAGCTAAATTATTAGAATGTATTTTGTTGATTATGTTACTGACTTTTCCCTTTAACAACGGCACTTCTTCATTATCTAATTGTTTATTTTCCTTAGTAAATTCTTCAAGTAAGTTTTCTTTTTTATTCAAAAATGACCCTTCATTTGATACTTCCTGTTCTTTGTCAGAATCTTCATTAATCTCTTTCTTATGAGGTATTGTTGAAATTTCTTTAGTTTCGTCTTGCTTTTCGCAAATATTTTCTTTTTTGACTTCTTTATTTATAATTTCATTATTTTCTTTTACCTTGTAGTCTATTTGTACAAATTGTTCTTTTTTAACTAATAGTGGCATTTGTTGAGGTTTTTCTGTTTTATTTAATATTAATGTTTCTTCTGGATGAATATATTCTATGCTGCCTGTTTCAGGCGTTTCACTTTCTTTATTTAATTCTTTAGGTACGTCATTTTCCTTTCTATTTTCTTCGTTGCCATGATTTATTTTTTTGTTTATATCCTGTGTTTTTTTGATTGTTTCATCATATTTGTTTGGTTCTTCAATATTATACGATTCATGTATATTTTTCAGCATTTCGGTTTTTAATATCGCCTCTGTTTTAGGTTTATCCTCTAGCTCGGGTAAATGTTTGGTATCTGGTAAATGTACTTTTGTTGTGTGAATCGCTAATTCTTCAACTTCATTCTCATGTGCTGAAAGTTTTTGTTGAAGTTCATCCACATTTGCAGGGTCAACATTTTGCTCTTTATCGTTCCTATTTTCAGGGGGGCTATCAAATTCTATCGTATTTGTATTTTTAACGGGCTTGAAACTGATATCAGTGTCAATGTCTTCGTTTTGAATATTTTTATCCTCGTCTTGAAAGTCATGAGGCTTTCCATCATTAACTTCAAGTTTTTCTACTGGTATTTGTTCAAATTTATCGTGTGATTTATCTTGGTTTACAGTTTCGATTTCTTTTCCGGGACGTTTTTGCCAATCTGCGTCTTCTACATTATGGTGTGATTTCAAGTGTTCTTTAACTGGTGCCTCATATTTTTCTACATTTCTTGTTTCTTCTTCTATTTTATTGTCAACTATGTCAGGTGCATTTTCACTTAGTGTCGGTTCTCTAAAGTCTCGTATGTGAATAGTTTCTTCGATAATATTTTTCGGTTTAGTGTGTAACTCTTTTATTTTTAATGATTCTTTTGGGTTATTTTTAATGTCTTTAGGTTCTGGTAGGTCGCCGTCTAATTGCTTTTCTTTTATATCTTCTCTTTTTGGTTCTTTAACTTTTCTTAGAAAAGGTAATCTTGATAAGATTTTTTCTTTTGGTGTTTCGCTTTCTTTCTTTATTGGTTTAGGTTTCAGAATCTCCTTCTTAGCTTCTGTTTGATTAATATTTCTTTTAAAGGGATTATGTACCTTACCTTTCTCTACTGATGGCGGATTTTTGAGTGAAGGTCTCCTTATTTGCACGGGAACAATTATTTCATGTTCGCTTCTTCGCTTTAGTTGTGGTATTTTAGATTTAATATAAACTTCCTCAGCTTCGAGTTGATCAGGATCATCATAAGCGTGAATAATATCTTCAAATTTATTTTCTACTTTTTCGGGGTCATCGATTTTATTGTTTAGTAAACTATTATCAAGGTTGACTTCTGCGGGATCTACAATTTCTTCATAGAGCTTCTCGAATTCATCTTCTACTTGTACTTTCTTAACATCGTCAGTCGCCAATATATTTTCCTTTAATTGATTATCAATATGCGTTTCAACTTGTTCTTCAGAAGGGTTGATTTTATTGTTCATATTGGATTCTGTTTCATTAGGTTTAATTATAGTCCCGTTGTCAATTTCTGTTTTATTAATTTTGTCTTTATGCTGAATATTTTCCGACATTGGAGGTTTATTAACTGTATTTGTCACTGGTTTGGATATAGCTGGGATCGTTAAAATTTTGTCATCTGTTTTATTACCAACTTCAGATTTTATATGTTTTTTACTAGTGTCAATTCTCTCGTTAAGAGTCTTTGGATTATTGACTTTGGGTGATATTTTATTTTTCTCTATGCTTAGACGTGGAGGCTTATTTGGAGCCCCAGTATGGTGAAGTTTTGGAATAGACGACTGTTGAACTCGCGACTCCTGAAATTTATTAGAAACTTTATATGAAAACAAATCCTACAAACAAAACGAAATAAGAAAATTTATTGGATAAATTGTTTATAATGTTGGATTGTTTAAAAATAATCAAATAATAACTGGTACATCTAACATCTACATCTAACAAAATATCTAATCTATTTGGATTCGGCTATTTTGATTTTCTTAAAATATTCGTTGAAGTCCTAGAAAAGTTTTTATAAAGAGAAGAATTCCCCGGAAAATGTAATCACTCAATTTTTCTTTTTCCATCCAAAGTTCCTAGCTGACATTTCAAACAAATTTGATAGAAGGACGTCTATGAATAATTCTTCAAAATAACAACATTTTCTGTCACAAGTAATATTCGTATATTAAAATAAATCTATTGATGTTATGAAAAAAATATTTAATATTATAAAAACAAAAATTTGGTTAATTACAATGACTTCTATATTACTTCGTAAGGAAGAGGCTAACGCTCCTAGTACGTGGCACCGACGCGCCGGTGTCAAAATCGGAAATTGGCACCAATGACGGGTGTTCATTCTGTGCGTAGAAAGATACGAAAATGCCTACTTACCAGTGATATGTCCAACCAACCAATGAGAAAGAACACTTTACAATAACAGAATACGCCAATAAGAAATAAAAATATGTATTAAGATGGCAATGAAACAAATTATTTTTAGTAACTAGATGTGCAAATTAGAGGACCAATTTTTTTGTCACTAGTAGTATGGTAAGGGCGCATCCTGTCTTGGTTAACATATCACTGGTTAATTAATAATACAAAATAAATATTAGATGCCACAGAACACACCTTACTCAACGGTTTTGATTCTGGAGTTTTCTCGTTTTTAATGGCACGTCTCTGTTCTGTGACACTTTCAGCTGCCTGCTTAAATTTGGATATTGGTATTCTAGTCTTAGGTTTCTTCTCTTCACCATGCATATCTAGAAAAAAATTAATAATTGCATATGAATAAAACAGTTCGAAATTCAAATTGTCATTATCTTTAACGGCCGAGTACATACTAAATTTATGACTACACGTTTGGTCTAACGGCTAATAACCCTAGCTGTTAACCAAACGGTCGCGTGTTCGAATCCCGCTAGGGGCAAACGTTTTGTGTTAACATATCGCTGCTTAAAAACTAAAGGGCCACAAAACAAAAAATCCAAAAATGATTTTATTGCAAAAATACAATCACAATCCTTTATATTGTATGTTGCAAAAAGACTTATGGTTGTTTTATTCCATATTTAGTATATTTTGATCATTTTTTATATATTCAAAAGTAACTTATATGCTTATATCTCTTCTAGTATTCAGTTTATTATAAAAGTACTTATAACATTTAATACTACTTAAAAATACGCTTCTAACGATGTATAGTATAATATGCATATATTTGATATATATATCTAATAAGAAAAAAAAAAGACAAAAAGTAATTTTTTTTTTCGATTAGCTCTCCTGTAAAAAGTGTAATTTTGATTTGTGGCCCTTTAGTTTTTAAGCAGCGATACATCGGTCGGACGATAAAAGTGGACTAAACTTAAATTACGTTTGTACCTGAATCATCGATGTTTTGTATTTATAATATGTATGTATTTACAAAAAAAGTAATCTATGTATTATATCAACTGTCTGGTATCCATAATACAAACATTAGTTGCTTAGTGTGGAACTAGATGGTGCTGTGTGGAATGTGTGAAGATATTTATTTATTACTAGCTGGCGTCCGCGACTTCGTCCGCGTTCAAAAAGAAAAAAGTAGCCTATCCTGTGTCCTGTACGTCTAAATTTTTATCTACCAAGTTTCATGAAAATCAGTTTATTCGTTTAAGAGTTATGGAGGAACATACATACAGAAAAAAATTCTAAAAATGGTCAATTTAGTTTGAGTATCATGTATAGAGCCTATAAACACGATATCTCTGAAAACAAAGTAACTTACTCCATCACCAACCCTTACACATTTATTATTAGTATTGATTTACTTTATGACATAATTATGGGATACTTTTTATCCTGGAAAATTGTTGTCATAAATATTCATAATTTCTATTCATAAATTTTCGAATAAATGATTTGAATACTTCATAAAAGTACCTACCTTCTTTCTTTTTGTCTAGAAGATCTTCATCTCTGTCCACTTCAATATCTTTTTTAATTACTTCTTCTCTTTCTTTCTTGTTGTCTTGATGATTTGGAGTCTTTGTTTCTTCGTCATCTCTCCTTTCTTTTTGTTTTTCATCTTCGTCGGTAACTTGTCTAATTGTATGAGGCCCCTTAACAAGTTCACCGTGAATGCAGGAGTACGTTGGATTTTCTACCTTAAAAACTCCGACGTTTTTCGGCTCTTTTTGGTTTTCTGTCTGAAAATATTGTCATAAATTTAAATTTAACATAGTTTATCCAAACGTTTTGTCGACATAACCGGCGATTCCAGGCTGGCTATTACCTACGGTCTGTTTTTTAATCTCAGAGACAAAAATGACACATGCAAATGTCAAGTTTGCATATGTCTCGTTCAATGTAAAAGTGGTGTAACTCCCTATTTTTAAAACCATCTTTTCTTACCTAATGGTATCACATTTAGTCATAACTTTCAATATAAAAGTGAAGTAACTCCAATAGTTGCACTAAAATCCCATAGATGAACACAATGAATGAATGCTTATATTTTTTTTTCCTACACTATAATTCGCAAAAAGCTCGTTATTCTAAAATTCAGTTACAAGGAGATAGTTCACTTTTACAATGAACGACACATATAATGATACCATGAAATGACATGAAATGTATGTAATGCATGTCAAATGTAATGTCATTTTTGTCTGAGATTAAAAAACAAACTATACTTTGGTCAATATTAACCTTGCCATACATCGAGGTATTGCAGCTTGACGTACCTATTATACTTGACCGAAACTTAATATTATAGACAATTTGTATTGTACACAAATGTTTGTATCTAGATTAGTTGTTAATCTATACTTACTATTATATAAAGCTGAAGAGTTTTTTTGTTTGTTCGATTGTACACGCTAATCTCAGGAACTACTTATTCGAATTTTAAAATTCTTTTTGTATTGAATAGTCCATTTATCGAGGCTATAGAGAACACGAACGAAGTCGCGGGCACCAGCTAGTTTATTATATAACTAGCTGGCGCCGCGACTTCGTCTGCGTTGAAAAAGAAAAAAGTAGCCTATCCTGTGTCCTGTACGTCTAAATGTTTATCTACCAAATTTCATGAAAATCAGAAAATTCGTTTAAGAGTTATGAAGGAACATACATACATACAGAAAAATATTGTAAAAATGGTCAATTTAGTTTCAGTATCATGTATAGAGCCTATAAACACGATATCTCTGAAAACAAAGTAACTTACTCCGTGACCAACCCTTACAGATTTATTATTAGTATTGATTATTTATGTTAAAACATAGTCTTGACATTCGTGTCACCTTTTAAACTTGTGACTTTGTGACCTTCTACTCTTCAGCTTCACGTCACCTATTAATGGTTTAATAGGTGTCACCAACATAAACTGGTTTAATTAATGTACCCGAAGTAGAGGGTGCTAACACAATGTTATATAACAATGTTATATAATGTAGACGTGTTATAAAACTAAGTTTAATTTGATAAGTTTAATTTGGTCTCATCATCATCAATCATGAATCAATATCAATACCAATAATAAATATGTAAGGGTTGGTCGTGGAGTAAGTTACTTTGTTTTCAGAGATATCGTGTTTATAGGCTCTATACGTGATACTGAAACTAAATTGAATATTTTTACAATTTTTTTCTGTATGTATGTATGTTCCTCCATAACTCTTAAACATTTAGATGTACAGGACACAGGATAGCCTACTTTTTTCTTTTTCAACGCTGAAGAAGTCGCGGGCACCAGCTAGTTTAATAAGAACTAACAGGCACTGCGCCTGTGAATAACAGTGTATTAGGAACAGTAACAGTGTATGTGTAAAAGTCTTCCTATCCCAAATCCCAAATATCTTTCTTATCCCTTATCCTTTATCCTAACAGCGCATTTAAAACCTCTGTGAAGTTGCTTGTATTTATAGACGACGAAAGTCACATACCGATACCTTAATTCGCAAACCAAATAACTCCTCTGAGGCAAACTTTACAGGGGAGACTAAAAACGTTATAATTTTTTTTTGTATGATACGAGAAAAAAAAAGACAATTTTACATTGCAAATTATGGCTCGTATTAACCGATAGACCTTTTAAAAATTAAATTCTAATTCTAATTAAGTTTCTCCCATATCAAAAAGTCATTTTCAACCAAAAGTGGAGTTATTCGTTTTGCGAATTAAGGTATCGATACCATCAATATTCGGATTGTCTGTAAACCTTAACACAAAATAAAATGTATATGACGGCTGTAGTTACAAGGCGTGGTAGGTATCTACAGTTGGCGTACAAGAACCTTCGTCAGTTTTCAAATTCATCATACTTTATCAAGTAGTACCTTTTGAAACTAAAGCACTAAGCAGGCAACTGACAGACGTTTGAAATGAAATTTTGGCATTGTCCAGTGGGCCTAGTGCGAGTCTTACTCGATCAAACGCGTCGAACGCGTAAAGTTCTACACGTTATCCACTAGGTGGCGCTGCTTCAATTGACGTTTACGCGTTCGACGCGTTTAAACGAGTAAAACTCGTACTAGGCCCCTCTTGTGCAATACAATAATAATGTATTGCACGAGAGTGACGATCTTTAATCTTTAAGGTGCAATCTTTAAGGTGACGAACCTTTTCTTACCCCGACTGTACATGATTCTGGTAGCCGCTTTGATGGCAAATGATAGAGCTCTTCTCCATATGCGAACTTCCCCACAGACCTATAGCTAGGTCTTGGATCAGAAATGGTTATCAAGAAAACCAACTTATTATGTTTTTTTAAAATAAAAATGTTTTAATTTTGCCTTTTTTAAATCCAAATTAACATTTGTTAAAATACAAAAATTGTAGAATTTGTAGAGTTGCAAATTCACATTTGTTAAATTAAAGTACATAAATGTTGCCAATTTATTACTTGTTGAGTAGCTTTTTAGTTAAAATACAAAAATTGTAGAATTTGTAGAGTAACAAATTCACATTTGTTAATTAAAATACAAAAATGTTGCCAATGTATTATTTGTTGAGTAGCTTTTTAGTTAAAATACAAAAATTGTAGAATTTGTAGAGTAACAAATTCACATTTGTTAAATGAAATACAAATATGTTGCCAATGTATTATTTGTAAGGTACCTTTCTTTTTTTTTCAATATTTGTAATCGAACCTCTGAACGCTCTTTTCTACTGTTTTTCCTGGTAACACTTGCTTTTTGAATAAATGTTGGAAGTTTACAGCGATATTATCTTTGACGGTAACCTTTTGAAGTTTTATATCGCCTTTTAAAAATGTAGTTACCTCTTTGGTCTGCGTGATCACCGGGACGTAAGAGTCCGTGTCGTATTCAACCGTTTCAGCTTCACTCAGTGAAGTTTCAGAGGGTTTGGCGATATCGTGTGTGGCCTCTCTAATCCTCTGCTGCTCTGGTACTTCGGATTCTATTGAAGTTGGATTGAGCACTTCGAAATCCATTTTGTGAATTGTCTTCGACATTTTTCTGTAAAATTTTGAAAAATAAATTTCTAGATGTCGATACTTTAATTCGCAAACCAAATAACTCTTCTGAGGCAAACTTTGCAGGGCAGACTAAAAACGTTATAATTTTTTTTTTGTATGATACGAGAAAAGAAAAAAGACAATTTTACATTGGAAATTATGGCTCGTATTAACCGATAGATCTTTTAAAAATTAAATTCTAATTGTCATTAAGTTTCTCCCGTATCAAAAAGTCATTTTCAACCAAAAGTGGAGTTATTCGTCTTGCGAATTAAGGTATCGATGTACAAATGTGAAGGCCACCATTCACGGGCACTCCATTTGGCAGAGCTCCACTCCATCGCTCCGTGAATGTAAAAAACCACGTGAACTGTGTACAGTGGACCCCCGGTAATCCGACAAACGTTTTGCAGGGTAGTGTCGAATTTGTCGGATTATAGAGTACTGCCTAAGACCCACTTTTTTAATGTCATAAATTGTAGATCGGCTATTGTATTCACTTGCTAAACTACTGAAAGATAAATTACGATTTAAGCGGTCCAAAATATCACATTTTTCTTTAATTGTCAGTGTTTTGTGCTTTCGCTTCTGGGCTTGTGACAACATTACTAAGTAACATTAGCGAATATTGTTAAAAAATATTCAATAATGATATGTCGGATTACAAGGGGCGCCGGATTAGACAGGGGCCGGATTACCGGGGGTCCACTGTATTATAAGAATTTGGATGTTGTCCACCGATGTCGTGATGGAGTGGAGCGCTGCCAAATGGAGTGCCCGTGAATGGTGGCCTTTAGAGCCGACGATGATGAGGTCACGCACTTACTAAACAAAACAACAAAAACAGAATACAAAAAAGCTCCAAAAGATTTAAAAAAACATAATTAAATCCTTAACCGGTAGCTCTTGGGCTACTTGCCGAATATATCTACTGGTTTAAAGTTTTTTTTTTTTTAGAAAAATCACTACATATTCTAAAACAAAGTTCTCCGCCGCTTCTGTCTGTCTGTTCGCGATAAACTCAAAAATTACTGCACCGATTTTCATGCTGTTTTCACCAATGGATAGAGGGGTTATCGAGGAAGGTTTTTAAAATATAATTTACAAAGTTACACGGGCGAAGTCGCGGGCACCAGCTAGTTTCAAATAAAATAATAATAAATAAATAAATAAAATAATAAATAAATATCTTCACACATTCTACACAGCACCATCTAGTTCCAAAGTAAGCAAGTAATGCTTGTATTATGGATACCAGACAGTTGATATAATACATAGATTACTTTTTTTTGTAAATACATACATATTATAAATACAAAACATCCATGACTCAGGTACAAAGGGAAAATGTTCACATACAACATTTGCCCCTAGCGGGATTCGAACCCGCGACCGTTTGGTTAACAGCTATAGGGTTACTAGCCACTAGACCAAACGTGTCGTCTAATTTCATACTTAATAATAATTTAATACTTACGGGTCCATTAAATACTTGAGCAGTCGACTATGTCCAATTTCCATGGAATTACTGAACAAATTATCATTACGATAATGATGTCAATGTGTGATATGCATTCGAGATATCAAATAATAATTTCAATATATCGCGTTTGTATTATTGATAAATAAAACGGATAACAAAACGAAATATCAAATGGGTATAGTCACCTTAATCTATACTAAAATCGCAATTTGTTTTTACAAAACACAACCTGTATATAAAAAATTAGTTCTTTGTCATATCGCTGCTTAAAAACTAAAGGGCCACAAATCAAAATTTCACTTTTTACAGGAGAGCTAATCGAAAAATAAAATCAATTATTTTTGTAAATTTTTTTTCTTATTAGATATATTTCAAATATATATGCATATTATACATCGTTAGAAGCGTATTTTTAAGTAGCATTAAATGTTATAAGTACTTTTATAATAAACTGAATACTAGAAGAGATATAAGCATATAAGTTACTTTTGAATATATAAAAAATGATCAAAATATACTAAATATGGAATAAAACAACCATAAGTCTTTTTGCAACATACAATATGAAGGATTGTGATTGTATTTTTGCAATAAAATCATTTTTGGATTTTTTGTTTTGTGGCCCTTTAGTTTTTAAGCAGCGATATTTTTCCAAAAATCTAAAAAAACGAACTATTGCTACTCTACACCCTCCGTAACTCTAGAACCGATCACTTTAGCAAGATTATGCTATAGACCATTTTTGTTTGCAATTCAATGTAGATTATTTTTCTCCGTGGCACTTTTGCGCTAAATCGCATAGTTTTCGAAATATTTAAGAAAAACTGATAATACCAACTTCTCCCATTCCCCCCAAACCCGAAGCTTAAAATTTTGTAACTTTTTACCAAACAATATGTGGACTGTCTAGAACAATTTGGAGCTGGAATAATACATTTTCTTTGGATGTTAGGGTCTGGGTCTAATTGCACCATATACAGGATAGAAGTCATTGGCTAGTATATGTATAAAGTGTCATTTCAAGTAAACTATATCTACCCTAAAAATCATTATGTAATTCAAATCTAATTAATATACGCAAGATAAGTACATTATTCAGTTCGCAATATACAGGGCGTCCCAAGACTATGCGACATGAAGGGAAAGTACCTTAAATATCGAAGATAGGAGATTTTGCTGAAAGAAGACTTTATGTTATTTTTAAAAGTTAGTAATACTGCATTTAAAGATTTTCTAAAAATTACGTCTTCGTTGGCAATAAATAATATTTTTAAAATTTGTATCAAACATTTTACGTTATTCCTTTCTTTTAAGATACTATGTTAATTAAGAAGTATTATTATTTTATGTCCATTCTATCGAATGGCATCATAAAAATACTGGTTATTTTTTTTTCACATTAAGTCGGTTCGATTCCCAGACGAAGCAATATTTTTTAGAAAATTTTTGAATGCAGTATTACTAACTTTTAAAAATAACATAAAGTTCTCTTTTAGAAAAATATCCTATCTACGATATTTAAGGTACTTTCCCTTCATGTCGCATAGTTTTGGGTAGCGGTCACAGCTTGTATTTTTAAAATTTGAACGACTATCGTATGTAGATATAAAGTGCCGCCGGTTAGATTAGGCGCCATACCTATCTAAATAAAATTCCCAAGTTAATCCAATTAATCCCAGCTTAATCTTGTTTTTCAACCGGCTTCCAAATAAGTAACTCTTTTTAACAAAAAATAAACCGACTTCAAACCGTCTCATGGTCTTTTCTCATGGATGTCATTGTCAGCGCGGACATTTTGTCTATCTTAAAATAACTCTTTTTGACAAAAAAAAACCGATTTCAAACCGTCTCATGGTCATTTCTCATGGATGCTATTGTTAGAACTGGACCAAATTGAAATGGGACCACACGGGAAGCACCAGCTTTCAAATAAAAAATGAATCATCAAAATCGCTTAACCCAGTCGAAAGTTATGAGGTAACAAACATTAAAAAAAACAGTCTAATTGAGAACCTCCTCCTTTTTTGGAAGTCGATTGAAAAGGAGGAGGTTCACAATTCGACTGTATTTTTTTATGTTTGTTACCTTATAACTTTCGACTGGGTGAAGCGATTTTGATGATTCATTTTTTATTCGAAAGCTGGTGCTTCCCGTGTGGTCCCATTTCAATTTGGTCCAGTTCTGACAATAGCATCCATGAGAAAAGACCATGAGACAGTTTGTCAAAAAGAGTTATTTTAAGATAGACAAAATGTCCGCGCGATATTAAAGCTTAAATATATTTATTCTTAATTATCCTTATAAACTTTTAATCCTTACTAATATTATAAATGCGAAAGTTTGTATGGATGGATGTTTTGTTACTCTTCCACGCAAGAACTACTGACTGGATTTCAATGAAACTTTACTTTACTGAATGGATTACTAGCTGGTGCTCGCGACTTCGTCCGCGTTGAAAAAGAAAAAAGTAGCCTATCCTGTGTCCTGTACGTCTAAATGTTTATCAACCAAGTTTCATGAAAATCAGTTAATTCGTTTAAGAGTTATGGAGGAATATACATACATACATTACCTACACTTACAGATTTATTATTAGTATTGATGATTGATGTGAAAGTAACTCTGTCTTTTACCTTTTCAATCCTTAACTACTCAAACAATCATCCTGTAATTTTGCATAAACGTTGTCAGGGATACAGGAAAGGAAATAGGGTTTAATCTTTAATCTTTAATAAAAAAAAAATACTGTTCCCAAGTGATCATCAATACTAATAATAAATGTGTAAGGGTTGGTGATGGAGTAAGTTACTTTGTTTTCAGAGATATCGTGTTTATAGGCTCTATACATGATACTCAAACTAAATTGACCATTTTTACAATTTTTTCTGTATGTATTGTTACGTGCGGGGTGAGTTAAAATGCCGTTTAGGGTTGTAAGAACACGATTTATTACGCAGACCAAGATGACTTCCAAAATATCAGAGCTTTTCCAATTAAACCGTAAAACTTGCCAAAAGTCGTAAATAATTCACTCTATGTGTCAACAATGCACTGTCGCAAATATCTTCGCAAAAGCTCCCAAGAGTTGTTTTCGTATCGCTTGTTGTCGCAGAACTGTCCCACTCGAGCGATGGTACCCGTATTTATACACGCGCAGTCAGCCGCGATGTTTTTGGAAAACACTAGAAACTTTAAGGTAAACAAGCTCGTACACAAGTAAACAAGTCATAAAAAACAAACATCGTAAACAACTTTCTGGCTTAAGGGAATGTGAACCTTATGTCGCGAACATAAGGAACAGTTTTCTCTGAGACAGGAGGGCTTCCTTCTACGTATGGAAATTTCCATACGCCCAGGTCTCATGATAAACAACAACACGCTGTTTGTTTATGATAAACAAACGCTTCGAGAATGTTCGGTCGTAACATTACCCCCCTCTTAGTTATGATCGTCCCGATCATAATTCGTGCCGTGATACTTTGTCAAACGGTCAATGTGTACGACCTTCGGTTTTCCTCTTTGCCCCTTTTTGATTCGATAGGTGACGTCGTTGATTTTTGTAACCACATTGTAAGGTCCTTCCCATCGTGCTTGCAACTTTGGGCTTTTGCCCTTTTTCCTGAAGGGATTATGAAGCCATACGAGAGTTCCCTCTTCAAAACCGTTGATGTTTGATCTCCTATCATAACGGGTTTTCATTTTTTCACCGGTCTTGAGACTGCACTCGCGAACTAGCTTATGCACTTCATCCAGCTGTTCTCGAAGATCGCTGACATAATCCGTCACAAGTCTTGGGCTATTCGGCGGAGACCCTGTTATTGCATCGACTGGTAGTCTTATTTCTCGTCCAAAATTCACTCTGGCAGGGGTAAAACTAGTACTATCATGTACAGCGGAGCGATAAGACAGCAAGAAAAGAGGAATGTACTGGTCCCAGTCTCTCTGATGTGAGTCGACTACTTTAGCCAAATTATTTTCCAATGTTTGGTTAAACCTTTCGACCATTCCATCAGACTGAGGATGAGCTGGTGTCGTACGGGTCTTATGTATACCGAGAAGGTTGCACATTTCTTGAAATAGGGCTGATTCGAAATTTCTCCCCTGATCGGAGTGTATTTCCAGAGGTACGCCATACCGACAGATTACATCCTGAACTAGCTTCTTGGCAACAGTTTTAGCTTCTTGGTTAGGGGTCGCAAACACTTCCGGCCATTTGCTGAAATAGTCTTGCACTACAACGATGTATTTGTTCCCATCCTCAGTTTCAGGAAATGGTCCGGCCACGTCTATAGCGATACGTTCCCATGGTGCTCCTACATTGTAGAGCTTCAGTTTTCCCCTACTTCTTGTCTGTGGTCCCTTGACTGAAGCGCATGCGTTGCATTTACGACACCAATCTTCTACGTCTTCCCGGCAATGGACCCAGTAGAACCGCTGTCGCACTTTCAAAAGGGTTTTCTTCACTCCAAGATGACCACCAGACACCCCATCATGGATATGACGTAGTAGAGGAGATACCTTACTTCGAGGGACTACAACCTGTACAGTCACCTGATGTCCGGTATTAGACTCCCATTTCCTGCACAAGATTCCGCCTTCCAGGGTCAAACTATCCCATTGAGCCCAATAGCTTTTTGTAACAGGACTGGAAGCTGATACATCCGCCCACTCAGGTTTCACTCCCTTTTTTATCCAATCTAAGATCAATCGCAGGTCGTCATCTTCCTCTTGCGCCTTCCTCATATTTTCTCCAGACCAGTCATCGTCTAATCCTTGGGTACGGATAATTTTTACTGATTCCTGAGACTCTTGTTTCCTGCAGTGTTTACAGATTTCAGGACATGGTCTTCTCGATAGAGCGTCAGCATTACCATGACCTTTACCACTTCGATGTTCTGTTGCAAAATGGAATTCCTGCAATTGCTCAATCCACCGTGCTACCTGTCCTTCAGGACTTTTAAACTGAAGAAGCCATTTAAGTGCAGCATGGTCCGTCCTTAAGGTGAACTCACGTCCAATGAGATACTTGTGAAAGTGCTGCAAGGTCTTCACTACCGCTAACAACTCTCGACGTGTAACACAGTAGTTTCTCTCTGGCCTGGAAAGCGTTTTGCTGTAGTACGCAATCACAACTTGTTTGTCTCCCTGCACTTGTGACAACACTCCACCAATACCCGTGTTGCTGGCATCCGTATCCACAATGAATTTTCCATTCCGTGTCGGATAGCCCAATATCGGGGACTCACATAAACGCTGTTTCAGTTCTTTGAAAGCGTTGTCACAATTTGCGTCCCAAGCAAACACCTGTTTATCTTCAGTCAGGCGATGGAGGGGTTTGGCTATTGTTGAGAAATTTTTGACAAAGCGCCTGTAATATGCGCATAAGCCAAGGAAGGATCTGACTTCGGTTTTATTCTTTGGTGTAGGCCAATCTTTTACAGCTTTGATCTTTTCTGGATCTGTTTGAACTCCTTCCTTAGTGATTATGTGCCCCAGATAGCTAACTGCGTTGCTGAAGAAGGTACACTTTTTAGGACTTAGTTTTAAGTTTGCCTCGCGTAGACGGTTGAACACCTTTTCAAGGTTCTGGAGATGTTCCTCGAAGTCACGACCCATGATGATTACGTCGTCCAGATACACCAGGCAAACATCTCCCAGAAGACCCACCATAACTCTGTCCATAAGGCGCTCAAACGTTGCGGGAGCATTACACAAACCAAACGGCATGACATTGAATTGCCAAAGTCCATTTCCGATGCCCGTAGAGAATGCTGTTTTCTCCTTATCCTCTGGACTTATTTCCACCTGCCAGTACCCACTTTTAAGATCAACGGTAGAAAACCATTCCATTCCACTGAGCATATCTAAAGTGTCATCAATACGCGGTAGAGGATAGCTGTCTTTCTTGGTAACGTCGTTCAGCCTTCGGTAGTCTACACAAAACCTGGTTGTGCCATCTTTCTTTTTCACCAGTACCACAGGTGACGACCAAGGGCTTGTAGATGGTTCGATGACTTTGTTTGCCGCCATATCCCTTATCATATCCGCAACTTCAGCTTCTTTTGCCCACGGGATTCGACGAGGTCTTTGTCGTATAGGTCTTGAATCGCCGGTGTCTATTCTGTGCTTCACAAGTCCTGTTCTACCGCAATCATTTCCAACGGCAAATATGTCTTTGAACCGCATTAAAAGATCCTGAGCTTGCCTCAACTGAACTGACGACAAATTTCCTTTCAGCGAATCCAATAACTGCGATACCTGGTAGTCTGTGCTATTTACTGCGTTTGTTGTACTGCTTATACGTCTTAAATACTTCACTTCCTGACACTTTCCAACTACGCTGTTTCTTCTGAGCTGTACCTCTTCATTGCTGAGATTTAAAATTCTTACTCTGCCTATCCTGCTTGTCATTAGTAGTGTTCTGGCCATTATCCAATTAGGATGTGTTCCTTCATCCTCCGCAATGACACATAACCCGTTCTTGACGTTGGATGAGAATTTCGTCATTACTAGATTTTCTGATCTGGGAGCTAGTTTGACGTCCCTTAAACAATAGAGTGTACATGGGGTCGAGCCTTCTAAGAAAACTTCTTGATCAGGAAATTCGAGTACTCCTTGGTCGACGTTCAAAATACAACGGTGATTTTTTAAGAAATCCAGTCCTAATATGCAGTCGTCAGTAATATTGGCAATCAGCACTGAGTTTGAGTACAACTGACTACCAATTCCAATTTCCACGTCTGAGTCACCGAGGACAGGTACTGGCTGGCCCGTTGCTGTTCGTAGCTGACATGTTGGAGATCGTTGCTTCCATGAGATAGTTCGTTTTAAGAGTTCAGGTCTTACAATGGTGCGCGATGCTCCTGTGTCTATTGTGAACCCGCACTTTTTACCGTTCAGCGTACCCTCGATGCTTAAACTGTTTCCGTTAGAAGCTTGTCTGATAGTAATAGCAGGGGCTTTCCTTCTCCCAGCCAGCGCCTGCCCCGCGGCCCTGGCAACGCTTAGTTTAACTGCCCCTCGTCAACTTGGGTCTCCATCTCTGAGACCCTTTTTCTCTTCTTCTTTGGGCAGTCCAGCCTTATGTGGCCTTTTTCACCGCAGCCATAGCAGGTCGGGCCATAGCGAGGCTTTCGCTCCTCGGCTACCAGCTCTCTGACCTTGAATGGCCTCGTGTCACGCCGCACAGCTTCCACTTCCAGAGCATGTGCCAGTGCACTCTTCAGGGTCTGGTGGTGACCCAAACGTACCGCTGCGCGAACTTCGCCGTCCCTTATCCCGTCCACAAAAGCTTGGAGTAGAGTTATTTCTACTGCATTCGGTGTTGATGTATAGGCGCGACGAACTAATCTCTCGATTTCGTCAGCCCACTGCTGGAGTGTTTCCGTGGGCTTCTGCGTGCGATCGCGTAGTTGAGCCCTATACGTGTGCTCCATGTGCTTGTCACCATATCGTGTCTCTAGAGCTTCCAGTAGGGCTTGCAGAGATCTTCCTTCTGTAGGGAGTCGCTCCAGAATCAGTTGGGCGTCTCCTCTTAAGGCTAGAGTCAACGCCATGAATGCTTGATCCTCAGTCCAGCCGCTGCAGTTAGAGAGGGTTTCGAACTGGTACTTATAGGCTGTCCAGGAAGATGTGCCATCAAACCGTGGCAAGTCCAGCCTACCTTGTGTAGGTACCGGCGCAGTGAAGACTGCCTCCCTCGTCACCAACTTCTGCACTTTCTCGGCGAGCGCCTGGTGGCGAGTGTCGGTTTGGTCGAGTCTCTCTTCCAGGCCTTCGACTTTCACTGAGACCCCTTTAACTTCGGACTCTACCTTTTTAACTTTATCGCAGATGACTTCAAGGCTTGTGTCCAATTTCGAAAGCAGCATTTGGCTAGCAGATTCCTGTTCACGGCGAGCGGCTTCCTGTTCACGGCGAGCGGCTTCCTGTTCCCGGCGAGCGGCTTCCTGACTGGCTTGTATGCTCTGTACAGCAGCTTCCTGTTCACGGCGAGCGGCTTCCTGACTGGCTTGTATGCTCTGCACAGCAGCTTCCTGTTCACGGCGAGCGGCTTCCTGTTCCCGGCGAGCGGCTTCTTGACTAGCCTGTATGCTCTGTACAGCAGCTAGCAGCGCAGCGAGATCCATCGACGGGCTCGATGTAGGTACTGCCGTAGGAAGCAAATCAGCATCGGTGCCTTCCTCCGGCTCCTCATGTGCTCGTTGTCTCGCAGCATCCATCTCCACTTGCCTCCTGGTCCGTGGAGTACGAGTTCCTTCGTCCCGTGGCATTAACGGCATTCCGCTTCTGACACCAGTTGTTACGTGCGGGGTGAGTTAAAATGCCGTTTAGGGTTGTAAGAACACGATTTATTACGCAGACCAAGATGACTTCCAAAATATCAGAGCTTTTCCAATTAAACCGTAAAACTTGCCAAAAGTCGTAAATAATTCACTCTATGTGTCAACAATGCACTGTCGCAAATATCTTCGCAAAAGCTCCCAAGAGTTGTTTTCGTATCGCTTGTTGTCGCAGAACTGTCCCACTCGAGCGATGGTACCCGTATTTATACACGCGCAGTCAGCCGCGATGTTTTTGGAAAACACTAGAAACTTTAAGGTAAACAAGCTCGTACACAAGTAAACAAGTCATAAAAAACAAACATCGTAAACAACTTTCTGGCTTAAGGGAATGTGAACCTTATGTCGCGAACATAAGGAACAGTTTTCTCTGAGACAGGAGGGCTTCCTTCTACGTATGGAAATTTCCATACGCCCAGGTCTCATGATAAACAACAACACGCTGTTTGTTTATGATAAACAAACGCTTCGAGAATGTTCGGTCGTAACAGTATGTATGTTCCTCCATAACTCTTAAACGAATTGACTGATTCTCATGAAACTTTGTAGATAAAAATTTAGACGTACGGGACACAGGATAGGCTACTTTTTTCTTTTTCAACTCGGACGAAGTCTCAGGCACCAGCTTGTCTAAAATAAAATAAAAAACTAACGCCTGACATTTTTTTTTAAATTTTTCAACACGTACGAAGTCGCGGGCACCAGCTAGTTTAAAATAAATGTCTCGAATGCCACACTTAATAAAAAGTTAATTAAAAAAAATGCAACAGTCCGAAATAATTACAAAAAAAAATTACCTCAATAAAAAAATATAAAATAAAATGCACTTTCAAAAAAATCTAATGCGAAATATCACAGAGAACACATTTCGTTTACAAACAGTCAAAAGACGCGTTCAACTAACTGCATTGTGAATTACATTATCTATGATTCGTCAACGGATTGATAAAAAAAGATTATTTGTTGATAACATTTTTGTTACAAAATTGATAATAAATGATTGGGTGCGTCCTTTTGTTCGCCATATTTGGAGAAATGAGTAATGAGTGTGGGGAAAGAGCTTCATTAAAAAACAAAAAAACAGTGGCACTCCGGGAGTGCTGACAGAAGTCAAAACTTTTTTGAATTGTCAGGAAAGTACAATACTTATATACAGACGTTTCGGTGACACGGTTACAGGTCGCGAGTTCAATGGTTTTTTCCTATCTCAAAATTGTTCTTTTTTTAAATTAATCGGTTACACGATTACGGTAACAGGTCGCGAGTTCAATAGTTTTTCCCATCTCAAAAATGCCCAACGTAAAGAAGTTTGCACTTCAAAAATTAGTCCCTACTGTACTATACCACACCACACCACACCATACCATACTATACCTTCCTATCCCAATCCTTTATCCTTAATCCTGCTAAGGATACTTCCTTATCTAAAAAGATACTTCCTTTAACCCTTAATAATAAAAACCCTTCATCGGCAGAGTACTTGCAGAGCTCAACTTAAAGCGCCACAGATCTTCGGAAATGCGTGCGGTCGGGCGCCCTGCCAGATATGGAATATTAGAAAAACAACCGTGTCTGACCGTGTCACTAAAATCATGCACACTCACGTACAAATATCACACAATAACAATCGACCTGGCGTACCCACGGTCGCGCACACAACTGCCGGACCAATAGCATTTGTTCGCTCGCTTGTTATTCGTGACGAGAAACGTGATTGATTTGTCGAGCTAGACAATTCCGAGGCACGCTCTATTCTTTAGCGGTGCCATATCTCTAGCGGTGCCATATCTCTAGCGGTGCCATATCTCTAGCGGTGCCATATCTTTAGCGGTGCCATATCTCTAGCGGTGCCATATCTCTAGTGGTGCCATATCTCTAGCGGTGCCATATCTCTAGCGGTGCCATATCTCTAGCGGTGCCATATCTCTAGCGGTGCCGCGCGCATTTCGGAAGATCTGTAGGCGCTTTAGCCTACACACGGCTCTAAAGTCGGTGGCAATATCGGGGTAGTGGTGGGGAGCCCCCTAGACCTAGATCGCCTCTAAAATTATATTTACGATTTGTCTACAAATGGGGAGATCAAGGGGTCATAAGTTTTTTTTTTTAATTTATTCAAGAACAAAAGTTCAACTTATTACTCAGTTCAATAAACACATTCGTATGTCCTAAATAATTATGTAAAAAACAAAATTTAGCATGAAGGAAAATTTGACGAGCCCGTTGGACGAATGGTAAGGGTGCTTGCCTTACGTCCCGGCGGGGTCAACTTTGGAAATTTTAATATAATTTTCAAAATTGACTCTGGTCTGGATTTAATAGTAGTGGTAGGGCAACACTGCGTTTCGCAGTCATTTGGGCAGCCCGTCTGGCGGCAGTAACCACCACCTTACAGAATACCACCGTGAAATAACAGCATTATGTGCTGTTGTGTTTCGGTGTGTGAGTAAGGGATGCCAGAGCCCATTACCCCTTCCCTTCCTTATCCCTTAGTAGATAGCTGGTGTTCGCGACTTCGCCCGCGTTGAAAATTATATACTAAAACCTTCCTCTTGAATCACTCTATCTATTAAAAAAAACCTCATCAAAATCAGTTGCGTAGTTTGAAAGATCTAAGCATACATAGGTACAGACAGATAGGAAGCGACTTTGTTTTATACTATGATTATAGTGATATATGTTACTCACTGATAATATAGTTTCCCAACAGTGAAATAATTTTTCAAATCGATCCAGTAGTTCCGAATCCTATTCAATGCAAACAAAAAAAACTTTCCTTTTTATAATATTAGTATAGAAGTATAGATAACAGACTCAGATTTAAATAAAAGGCGAAGTCACCGACAGAAGCTAGTCAATAATGAAGTTAAGAGTAAAACGACTCGGAATCGAACCCATAACCTATTTATTCCAAGAATTCATTTACACCCACTCTGCATTTTCTTGACGGCTCCATTGTGCCTTCGTAATTTGATCGTTGCTTAAAGAAAGCTGTTCTTCCTAACAATAAACAACCTTAACTTCATAATTATAGGACTCATATTGCAATACGGAAAATTGTTAGGACAAATATGAAGAGAATGAAAAGGTGCGGCAAGCCATATTCAATTTAATCACCTTGATATACGGTCTATATTTGAGTGTTGGTTCGATGCTGACATTTTATTGTATGGTGACCAAATTTTTATTAATTGGGAAAATAGAAAAGTGAAGGACCAAGTAGAAAAATAGAATAGAAATTAAAATACGAGGAGCAAGTATGTTTTAGGTTTGCCATAGATTGAGAAATACTTCCTATACTATTACCTGTTCTGTGAAATACTTATACTCGAGCTTATACTATTAATTATTCTGTGGTATAGAGTAATTTATTCGGATGTTCTATTTTCAAATCAAGTGGTATGTCAGCACAACATTACCATTAAGTAGTGATGTGCCGGGTATCCGTATCCGCGGATATCCGAGGGAGAAGAAAGATCCGTATCCGTTACTTTTTGTCGGATCTTTTACCATATTAATTTTTAATTTATAGATGAAATTCTATATATACTTAGGTGATTAGATAGCAATGAAAAACTTCATTCATATTATTTTTTATTTCTTAAAATCAAACATTTGGCATCTTTATAAAGCAAGGGTCAAGTGGCGGGGGTCAACTATTATTTTTAGGTTACTCGAACGAAGTCGCGTGCCAACAGCTAGTTCACAATAAATAATAACATGATAGACATAAAGAAAATGTGAACCCCCCGACCCCTTAACCTAACATTGTCAACCTAGTTATAAAATTTAGAAATTGTAAAATCGAAATATACGGCCCGTGGGGGTGGGGTGACCCTCGGGGGAATAATGATAAATAAATTAACTTTTTAAAAACAAGCTTTTTAATTAAGTGCCCTAAAAAGAAGGAAATAATCTTTAAATTAAATATAGAAGCTTGTCGCGAGATTTACCTGTGTACTAACTGGTCTTGCCTAATTCTATGAAAGAAATGTTTCCTATAAAATATGCAAATCTCGCGACAAGCTTTTATATTTAATTTATAGATTATTTTCTTCTTTTTAGGGCACTTAATTAAAAAGGTTGTTTTTAAAAAGTTTTTTTACCATTAATTAATTTTTTATTTTTTAGCTATGATTAAGTTTAGTTGTATTAGTCTTTCGTGTTCTCCTCAGCAACCCCTTTCATTTGATACCCATATTGTGGTATTGCAGAAAAAAAAACTAGTCCGCCATCTTGGATGATCCGCCATATTGGAATTAGAATGACGTCACATAGCTAAGCATGCAGTGTCATCCAAAATAAGCATGTATACAACATTTCAGCTCAATCGGTTAAAGATAACTGATTGAAAATTCAGTTGCAAGATTCCACCCGGACAAACATACATACATACATACATACATACATACATACATACATACATACATACATACATACATACATACATACATTGCAAGTTAATAAAAAGCTTGTAATAATAAAAAAGTAATGAATGAATTCCGCAATATTCGTTAAGTGTGGTCACCGTACTGCGAAGTGTCCATGGTATGCGAAAAATGCCAGTAATTTAATAAACCCAAGCGAGCTGTATACGTGACGGAGCCGACACGTCTTCTGTACGACATATTATTATAATATAACATTTATTCATAGTATGAACTTCACGAGTTCGCCTTCGCACTTTTTAAGAAATTTCTTTTTTCAGAAGTATTTACGACTTATTGACTACAGTGCAGTCAACGAAAGAATGCGATCCTGACGTCTGTCAGTTGGTCATGACTAAAGTCTGTTTTTTAATCTCAGAGACAAAAATGACACATGCAAATGTCAAGTTTGCATACAATGATACCAAGTAATGTATGTAATGCATGCCACATGTAATGTCATTTTTGTCTCTGAAATTAAAAAAACAAACTTTAGTGATGATTTCTTATTGTGATGATTCTTTGTTTATTTGCCATACTAATGCATAATTATCTTCAGAAATATATCACTATGTCAACTTAAAATAAATTTTATATTTTTGTGCTAAATTTAATGTTAAATAAATAAGAAATCATCACTAGTCATGACCTACTGACAGACGTCAGGACCGTTGACTGCACTATAGTGTCAGAAATCGCGGGTTCAAAATTTGCACTAAAGAGAATCATTTTTTTTAGTTTTTAACATTTTAAGGGTGATTAATAGGTTGACAGGTCGACGGTCAACTTGATGGTAGGTGGCTACCGTCGCCTATAACACAAGCAATTCCTTAGGTTCTGCAAGTGCGCTGCCGAACATAGAAGGAATAAAGATAAGGAAATTACAGGGTAATGGGCATCTCTTATTCATATAGTACCATGTTGAAGTGGGTCTCCTTTCCTCTCGTCTCCTCTCGCCTCCTTTCATCTCATCTCATCTTGTTTCCTCTCCTCTCGCCTCACCTCGTCTCATCTTGTCTCCTCTCCTCTCGCCTCCTCTCGTCTCATATTATCTCCTCTCCTCTCGCCTCCTCTCGTCTCATATTGTCTCCTCTCCTCTCGCCTCCTGTCGTCTCATATTGTCTCCTCTCCTCTCGCCTCCTCTCGTCTCATATTGTCTCCTCTCCTCTAGCCTCCCCTCGTCTCATCTCGTCTCCTCTCCTCTCCTCCCATCTAGTTTCGTCTCTTGTCCTCCCCTCTCATCGCCTCACCTCTCCTTTCTTTTCTTCGAGTGTTGTAATTAAATTTTGGATGGGGCTAATAGATGTAGCTACAGCATCAAACTGTATCTCCCAATTTTGTTATCATAAATTTCTCCATTGCCTCCCATTATCGAAGTAAAAAAGCTTTAAAACAATTAGGGCCTCTTTCACCAACTATAAGTAAAGTGTTGATTAGTTACTTTTAGAAATAATTTTATGTTTTATTAAATTGTGCACTCCGTTTAGTGCATCCTTCGATAGGCGATTTTTTTATTATTATTTTCTTTTTAATGTTTGGGACTTTTACCGTGCAAACAAAGGTATAGGTATTAGCTAAATTATTCCCGGTTACCGGTGACTTTAAATGACGGTTAGCCTACTTGACAGATGGTGAAAGAGGCCCCTTTTTCCAATGGTTAGTCGAATTTCCACCAATGTCCGACCAAAACTAGTAAGACTAAAATATCTATAAAACACATTTAAAATCTCATTACAAAATCTTTATAATTATTGCAAAGAAACTCTGCGCAAGACCAAAAGATTATAACTATACAAGCGCGCGTGTTTTAGCTTGTATTAAACCAATTTGAACTAGGGTTATATGAATTATAAATATTCGAGACAAATTCAACCTTATGCAACTATAGATAAAGACTATTCTTTGTGTAATAGTCTATGCTTATATTTAACCACAATAGTTATTTTTTTATGTTAAATTCGACAGGTAAGCTGACACTGCTGAGGCTGACAGTTCACTTAATGGCTTTGGCTACCGTCGCCTATCTCTACCTATGTACGCAGCGCCACAAGGGATAGGACACATTGACAGGATAGGACGATTTGTGGACACGTTTGGTCTAGTGGCTAGTAACCCTAGCTGTTAACCAAACGGTCGCGGGTTCGAATTCCGCTAGGTGCAAATGTTTTGTGTTAACATTTCACCTTTGTACCTGAGTCATGTATGTTTTGTATCAATACTAATAATAAATCTGTAAGGGTCGGTCATGGAGTAAGTTACTTTGTTTTCAGAGATATCGTGTTTATTGGCTCTATACATGATACTCAAACTAAATTGACCATTTTTACAATTTTTTTCTGTATGTATGTATGTATGTGTGTATGTTCCTCCATAACTGATTTTCATGAAACTTGTTAGATAAACATTTAGACGTACAGGACACAGGATAGGCTACTTTTTTCTTTTTCAACGCGGACGAAGTTGCGGGCGCCGGCTAGTCAATAATAATAATAAATCTTATGTATGTTCTTCCATAACTCTTAAACGAATCAACTGATTTTCATGAAACTTGTATAGATAAACATTTAAACGTACAGGACACAGGATAGGCTATTTTTTAACGCGGACGAAGTCGCGGGCGCCAGCTAGTCTAAGAATAAAATAAAAAACTAACGCCTGAACAAAGTGTTATACCAACAAGAGGTCAAACGTTAATATTGCTTAGTTTTACTAGTGGTCCGCTCCCGGCTTCGCTCGGGTTCAAAATAAAAACAAGAAACCTTTTAAGTTGGACCAAATTAACATTATGTACTTACGAAATTTTATCAAAATATAATAATAGCTTCGCTCGGGTTCAAAACAAAAACAAGAAACCTTTTAAGTTGGACCAAATTGACATTATGTACTTACGAAATTTTATCAAAATATAATAATAGCTTCGCTCGGGTTCAAAACAAAAACAAGAAACCTTTTAAGTTGGACCAAATTAACATTATGTACTTACGAAATTTTATCAAAATATAATAATAGCTTCGCTCGGGTTCAAAACAAAAACATGAAACCTTTTAAGTTGGACCAAATTGACATTATGTACTTACGAAGTTTTATCAAAATATAATAATAGCTTCGCTCGGGTTCAAAACAAAAACAAGAAACCTTTTAAGTTGGACCAAATTAACATTATGTAGTTACGAAGTTTTATCAAAATATAATATAGTATTTGCCCGCGACTTCGTCCGCGTCCATCGCTATCAAACTTCACAGGAACCCGCTGGTCTAATCTGAAGATTGTCTGAAAGTTTCATCAAATTCGGTTCAGCGGTTTTGGTGTCCATAGGAGACATACAAACACACATCACTTTTTATATATTAAGATTTTTCGCGCGGACTACTAGCTAGTAGTATACATATATGTACAATATACATATATGTACAATATACATATAATAATGTACATACATTTACATAATATGTACAAGATATATAATATATGTACAAAACATATACTTAAATATATGTGTGCTGTGGACAGTGCAAACTGACAGAGGGCTCTAGTGATTACTACCTACAAAGTGCGAAACGCTGTAATGCGGGTCTAGCGGTCAAAGGGAACAGAGAATGAATGGAGACGTTGTTGGAAACTAAACTTTTTATTTGAAAACCTTTTTTGTTTATATGTCATTTTATATTTTAAAATGTATAAAAAAGAAATAATAAAATCCCTTTTCAATTTGACTTCAATACCAGCTTTTATTCAATACTAGCTAAAAAAAATATATTATATATATTTTTCTAAGGTTTCTAGTTTTAGGTTCAACAGTAAGTTTTGTTTTTTATTATCTAATGTTCATTTGTAAATATATATAACTTAGTTTTAGATTAGTTTAGTTTTTATAATGTATGTTAATGTAAACAGGAAGGATTTTGTTTTATTAAAAAAAAATTAATACCTAAGAACAAAGGGCACGGATGAAGCCGCGGGCATAAGTTAGTTATCAAGATCAGTTTTAAAAGACTATAATTGAAATATAATAAAAAGGCTTCATAAATGTTTTTAAAAATATAAATATAAAATTGTCTACTCCATATATTTCTCTATTCGTTTCATCATTTCCCAAGGGTCCATTTAAGTGTTAGACAAAGAGGGAAAATCAAATATCATACCTACGTACCTATTACAGAAATAACTAGGTATATCTAGAATTCCTAAAGTCCTTCCTTCTTACGGTTCTGAATAAGAATTACATAGACGCTTATAATTTTGAAATTGTAAAAAATTCTTAACCTGCTAAATCCATTTTTGGGCAAATTCACTTTTTTTAATTTTTGAAAAGTTTAGACGATTATCTACCGTTTGGTGAAGGAATAACGACGATTATCAAACTTATAAGGTGTAAAATTTCATGAATGAAAAACTGCTTTCTGACTAATAGTAAATCTTCACAAAGAAAACCTGCTAAATCCTAAGATTTGTACTGATATTGTAGCTCATTTCCATCGAAATACTACAATGGAATTTGCGTCACAAATGCCAAAGCGGCAAATAAAAAGAACGCCTTTGACAGAATCATGGCGGACTCTGGCCTTCACGCGTCAATGGTAAAAGGTAGTAACGATCAACTTGTACTATTTCATTTTAAACTCTAATGGGTTGACGTAAAGTCACATTTTCTTTAAATTACGTACTTATTATTATGTTTGTTTTGTTATAAATGACAGTTCATGCTGTACGCATATGTCACTTTTAAATGTTCCATAAAATTCGTTTTGTATGTTTTGTATGGCACGCGGGTTCCATGTTGTAGTAGTTTGATGCTCATTTCACATGCCTAATGCTACTCACAACATTTTGTCATGTCATTTTTCGTCCTCCTGAAAACTATGCAAAATGTGACATAGCAGGTTAACGAGTTAGGCCGACGAAATGTCAATTTTTTTTTTATAAAAAAAAAAATTATGTCAGAAATAAATAGAGGACAACAAAAAAACAATTTTTTTTAACATCCTATTAAAATGTTTGGTCGATCGACAACGACATAAGTAACCGGCGATTCTAAAGTTGGCTATTACCTCGGTCAACAGAAGCATTGCCATACAACGAGGTAGCCAGCATATTTGGGACCCTGCCCTGGGGGAACGAAGCTTTATATTATATTAGCTGTTGCACGCGACTTAACCCGCATAACTTTGTAAATTATATACTAAAACGTTCTTCGAGAACCACTCTATCCATTGGTGAAAACAGCGTGAAAATCGGTGCAGTAGTTTTTGAGTAATACGCGAACAGAGAGACAGACAGGCGCGGCGTAGAACTTTGTTTTATAATATGTAAGGACTAGCTGTTACACGCGGCTTCGTCCGCCTAAATTTGTAAAATATAGCCTATGTTCAGTTATGTTCAACCTATGTTTCCATAAGTGATGGAATTTTTCAAATCGGTCCAGTATTAATTTCGGAGCATATTCATTTCAAATAAACCAACAAATGTTTCCCCTCTATAATATTGGTAATAGATTATATGTATAACTACATTTATGTATAACTAGGATTAAAATTATTGATTGTTATTTAAAAAAAACTAATATAACTAATATAACTTAAATGATATCATATTTATAAAAAAATTAAAAAAAAATCTAAATAATAAATGTTACTACAACTCAAATGAATATTTTTTAGATGACATTATCATTTAAATATTAATAATATAAATGTAAATATAAATTATTTTTAATTTTAATTTAAATAAAATAAAATTCTTATATATATTTATATAAATAAATAATTATATGCTTATATATATATACGCTTCCTCTCTCCTAGTCTCTAAGTTGCATGCCCAACAGGGTCCATAACATTGGTCTTTATTTTTATAACATCTTTGTACATTATGGTTTCGCAATAAATAATTGAATTGAATTAATTGAAAAAAAAAAAAATCTTTTAATTCTTCTTAAAATAAAAGAACAGAAGTAAAAATGCAATGTATCAATGAATAAAAATTAAATCAATGTACCCCCGATTCATCACTTGTTCTCAACAAAAGGGATGGAATTTGAGTTACAAGTGAAGAGAGGGATAGCTTTATAAATTTCGTTTGGTGTGACAGAGACGGGAATAGAAATTAAGGACCTCTCTCTGCGCACTGAAAGGGAAACGATGTAAGTGTAATTTTTTTATGTCCAATTCCACTTTTTACGGCGAACAATAATAATAAGTGTATGATTTATTGCCATAAGAGTCAGGGATTTTTAAGTTTTATTATACAGTACTAGCGACTCTCCCCTGGTTTTCTTGCAAATTACATGCACTTTATTTATTTAGTAGCTGGCGCCTGCGACTTCGTCCGCGTTGAAAAAGAAAAAAGTAGCCTATCCGTTGTCCCGTACGTCTAAATGTTTATCTACCAAGTTTCATGAAAATCAGTTGATTCGTTTAAGAGTTATGGAGGAACATCATCAAACTACTACAACATGGAACCCGCGTGCCATACAAAACACTACGAATTTTATGGAACATTTAAAAGTGACATATGCGTAGAGCATGAACTGTCATTTAAAACAAAACAAACATAATAATAAGTACGTAATTTAAAGAAAATGTGACTTTACGTCAACCAATTACAGTTTAAAATGAAATAGTAGAAGTTGATCGTTACTACCTTTTACTATTAACGCGTGAAGGCAAGAGTCCGCCATGATTCTGTCAAAGGCGTTCTTTTTATGTTCCCCTTTGGCACTTGTGACGCTAATTCCATTGTGGTATTTCGATGATTATATACTAAAACCTTCCTCGAGAACCACTATCCATTGGTGAAAACAGCATGAAAATCGGTGCACTAGTTTTTTGAGTTTATCACGAACAGACAGACGCGGCGGAGGTGGAGGACATTGTTTTATAGTGTGTAAGGATTTAGATGCTCGGAGTTCCTTTGGTGGATAGTATCAGAAATTCTGAAATTAGCTGAAGAACAAAGGTTATTAAGATATAATATTATTAATATTAAGAATTCTGTATCTGTGTGAAGTTATAAATGTCTTAGACAACATGAGCGAAATACCTTTTCAGGCTTTGTTTTTCAGCACACAAAGATTTCTGTAAGAAAAAGTCACTTACGCCCCTATTTACCGAGTCCCTATAGCTTTCAGCGGCAACCTATCGAAGACCTGTAGCTTTTCTGCTAATTGCAAACAAATGTAAGCCTTAAGTCTATACGCGAGAAAGTCTATTTTGAAACGTGCCGTTACACTCTGTAAGCGAAATTTATCCTCGCAATGGAAAATCTGTTTTAACGCTTCGGTATTAAGTTCTAATATCGTATGAAATATTGTTTTGAGTGTTTGATAAGAATGTTCCAGTTGAGTTAGAACTCCCCCGTCCCCCTCTCGCATTACTCGTAGCATAGAAAGGAGGGTATCGCCGTTTAAAATGGAGGTCAAGTTATGTTGGCACTCTTTTAGAACCGATTTCTTAATAGTGCTGTGAACCGCAACGAATGAGGTATACATTGAGGATATTTACTCAAGACATTTTTCTAATATATATAATATGTATTATAGATTTATATATTTTTATATCTTGTTTTATACAAAAACTAGCTGTTGCATGCGATTTCGCCTGCGTAACTTTATAAAATAATAGCTGGCGCCCGCGACTTCTTGAAAAAGAAAAAAGTAACCTATCCTGTGTCCTGTACATCTAGATGTTTATCTACCAAGTTTCATGAAAATCAGTTAATTCGTTTAAGAGTTATGGAGGAACATACATACAAAAAAATTTCTAAAAATGGTCAATTTAGTTTCAGTATAATGTATAGAGCTAAATAAACGATATCTCTGAAAACAATGTAACTTACTCCATGACCAACCCTTACAGATTTATTATTAGTATTGATAGCCTACTAGCTGGTGCCCGTAACTTCGCCCGCGTTAAATAGGGGTAGTGTAGCGCCTGACTAAATGTGTAAAGCAATATAACGTCTGACATCTTTGCTGTTATAAAATTTTCAGGGGTTGTATCTTTATTTTTAGTAGATAGCTGGTGCCAGCGACTTCGCCCGCGTTGAAAATTATATACTAAAACCTTCCTCTTGAATCACTCTATCTATTAAAGAAAACCGGATCAAAATCCGTTGCGTAGTTTTAAAGATCTAAGCATACATAGGGACAGACAGACAGGAAGCGACTTTGTTTTATACTATGTAGTGATGCCTATATATGTTACTCGCTGATAATATACCTTCCCAACAGTGAAGGAATTTTTAAAATTGACTTTATCTTCTTGATTTGTATCTTCTCTCTTTATTATATAGAAATAAAGATATCTAATATTTAGTATATTATCTCACAAACTTTTTGCAGTGGCAAAACTGCGCTGCAGGAGTTGGCATTTTTTACATCCTATGTTTGTGATGGGATCAATATTATATTTGACTCAATTAGTGTGAGGTGTTTTGAGGCGTTAGACGAGGCACGAGTCGTCCCCTCCCCACACTACCTTATTGTTTCGTAGGACGCTTACAGCTCAGTCGTTCTGAAGACCTCTGGTAGAGAGGTCAACTGTTTAACCATTTAGACATTTTTCCTTTTAACGCTATATTTTTTTCTAAGTAAAATTAATTTATTTCCATTACTAAGTTAAAATGGGAGGTGGTTCCTGCAGTCTTATTATTTAAAAGTAAGTACGAATAATTTTTTTTAATAAATTACTAAAATGAATAAATTAAGAAATCCATGTAAATCCTTAGATATTATACAACAATTCTATATGACTGTATGTATGTTCGCGATTATTGTAAAAAACTACGGGAATTTTATGAGGTTTTCACTAATGGAAAGAGACCATTAAACGAGAAAGTTTTTTTATTAGTTTTGCAGCAAAAAATTGCACCCACAAGGAGCCGGGAGGATTCGCTAGTATTATAGAAATCCAACTTTAGCTTCCTGCGTAGAATAGCTACGCGTTCTCGTAGAACCGTCTACGCGCTGAGCTATACATAGAAGTTAATACTTGCATTTGAATCTTGCATTCACGATTATCTCAAAAACTACCGGAATTTCATGAGGTTTTCACTAATGGAAAGAGACCATTAAACGAGAAAGTTTTTTATATATTGCACATGTGAGAAGCTGGGGAGGATTCGCTAGTATTATAGAAAAGATCCAACTTTAGCTCTCTGCGTAGAATAGCTACGCGTTCTCGTAGAACCGTCTACGCGCCGAGCTATACATAGAAGTTAATACTTGCCTTTGAATCTTGCATTCACGATTATCTCAAAAACTACGGGAATTTCATGAGGTTTTTCACTAATGGAAAGAAACCATTAAACGAGAAAGTTTTTTTATATATAATTTGCAGCAAAAAATTGCACCCGTGAGGAGCAGGGAGGATTCGCTAGTATTATAGAAATCCAACTTTAGCTCCCTGCTACGCGTTCTCGTAGAACCGTCTACGCGCCGAGCTACATACATGGAAGTTAATACTTGCTGTTGAATCTTGCACTCATTATAGAAAACAAAATAAAATTACATAAATTTCTATTTTGGTAATTATTTATAATTAATTAAAATAATACACTGTTAGAAACATTAAATTTTATTTAAATATAAAAACTTATTATGAACTATTGTGTTGTCAACTCTGTTGTCTATGAAAAACAATATGAAAATCATATGAAAATAAAATATGTCAATACAAGAAAAAATGGCTTTTTATTCATTACAAAATTAAAATAAATATATTGAAATATATAATCTCAGTAAGAGATTAACATGGTCCTTAAATGCCGACTAATAATTAAATAAATTTAAGCCATTAACATGGTCCTTAAATGCCGACTAATGAATAAACGAATTTAAGCCATTATCATGGTCATTAAACGCCGAAGAGTGCGCAATTAAATTTTTTTAGTGACCGTGAATAAATTTGATACAAAATGGAAGCCGATCTACAACTCAATACAGCTCTTAAAAGAAGAAGAGGTCACATCAAGGGAAGCATAACACGCTTAAAAAATTCATTAACTGAAGAATTTCTACAATGTGCTTCTTTACAAATGTTGACCCTAAAGGAGCAAAACTTGAGCAATTTATTCAACCAATACAACGACATCTTGATAGAAATAAATGATGAAGAAGATCCAGTTCCAGTTGAAAATGCATACTACAATTATATGGATATTTTACGCACTGAAATTGTCAAGAAGACGCAAGCTGGAAACATGGAAACAAAAGTTAGTGTCGCATCTAAATTTCAACTTCCGAGTGTGCAAATCCCACCCTTCGATGGTAAATATTTGGAATTCAAATCATTCATAGAATTATTTACAGCCTTAGTACATAAGGATAACAGCATAAGTGATGTGCAAAAATTTGTATATCTTCGCAGTTTTCTGAAAGGTGAGGCCTTTGATTTAATTAAAAATATGCCTGTAGTTGGTGCTAGTTATAAGGAAGCGTTAACTATTTTGCAAGAAAGATATGATAACAAACACAAAATTGTATTCGAACATATTTCCTATTTACTAGACTTAAGTTCAATTACAAAGCCTAATGAGTATTCATTAAGAAATTTAGTCTCAGAGGCAAAGCAGCATATTGCTGCTCTAAAGAACCTGGATCAACCTGTCGACAAATGGGACAGTATCTTAGTGTGCATTTTATCGCGCAAATTAGATCCACATACAAATAGGTCATATTGTCTAGAAAGAGATACATCTAGTACACCTACTTTTACAGAATTTATTAAATATTTAGAAAGTAGGGCTCTCGCTATGGAAAACTCAAATCGAAGAACTTGTGCATCATTTGCTGAGGCGAAACCAAAGGTGACAAATATTGTTACAAGGCCACATTCATGTGGTTACTGTGGTAAGTTACATAAACTTTTTTTATGTCCAAAATTTATGCTTGCCCCAGTCGATGAAAGATTACAATTTGTAAAAAATAAAAAACTTTGTAAAATTTGTTTAAATTTTCATACACAAAAATGTCGATATCATTTTAAATGTGCTCATTGCAAATTGAATCATAATACACTTTTACATAATGAAAAGAGTATACAAGAGAACTCAGATGGAAGAGTTGTTTTGTTATCAGAATTAAACAGTAATAATCAAGTCTTGTTACCAACCGCCAAAGTAAAAGTATTGTGTAAGGATGGTAAGGAGTTAATTGTAAAGGCTCTTCTTGATTCTGCTAGTCAATCTTCTTTCATTACAAGTAAATTGTCAAAACGTTTGAAAAAACCTCTTTTACCGGTTAGTACTCAAATAATGGGTATTACAAGTACTGGTAAAAATATTCAGCACGCTGTAAAACTTGACATTTTCTCTTGCATTTATCCATACAAAGTAAATGTAAACTGTCTTGTGGTAGATAAAATTACTACTAAATTACCACAAAATAATATCAGTTTGTCTAATATAAATATTCCAAAAAATATAACATTAGCTGATAATACTTTTAATATGTCTAGTGAGATAGATATGTTACTCTCGGCTGATATTCTTTTTCAAGCGTTACTACCTCAATGTGAGGAGTACAATAAACTTAGTGATCCTGCACAACCCAGTCTGGTACACACCCAGTTTGGCTATATAATAGCAGGCAACATCTCTGTACAGTCTTTACAGGATACTGCTGTTTCTTTATTTTGTCAAGAGTGTAGCTCTGACATAGACAGCACCATAACGAAGTTTTGGCAATCGGAGGCTGTACCAGAAATATTCACTGAGCATACGTCTGAACAACAATACTGTGAACAGTATTATAAGGATACAGTTAAAATTATAAACAATACATTTGAAGTGTCTATGCCATTAAAGATACCTATCTGTGATATAAATAAAACATTGGGTGATTCCTTTGGATTAGCCTTACACAGATATATGAATCTTGAAAAACGTTTTAAAAAGAATGACACTTTACATCAAGAATACAAAAAATTCATACATGAATATATAGCTCTTGGACATGCTAGTTATTTTGATATCACAAAATATGATTTGTCAAAGGATATGGTATATTTTATGCCACATCACCCGGTCTTAAGGGAAAATGCCATATCCACACGTCTGCGTGTCGTATTTGATGGATCAATGAAAACGTCTAATAAAATATCATTAAATGACATAATGTCAAATGGCCCAGTGGTCCAAAAAGATTTATTTGACATTTTGTTACTGTTTAGATTAAATAAATACTTTTTCATTTCTGATATCAAACGTATGTTCAGGAATATATTAATTGACAAGGATCAAAGGTCGTTACAAAACATTCTCTGGAGAGATAGTCCAGATGAATCAATAAAGTGTCTACAATTAAACACTGTTACATATGGATTAAAAAGCTCACCTTATCTTGCTACTAGGTGCTTAAATGAGTTGGTATATAGATTTCAACATGAATATCCTTTGGCTGCACCAGTAATACTACATTCTACATATGTGGATGATATTTTGTACAGTCACAATGACCTCAAAACAATTATAGATACAAAACAACAACTAATTGAGTTGCTAGCTAAGGGCAGCTTTAATTTACACAAGTGGTCAGCCAATGATGTTAAAATTTTGCAGGATATTTCGAAAGAACAGCAGTGTTCTGGGGATATCAGTATCCAAAATGATATAAAAACCTTGGGGTTAAAATTTAATATAAATTTAGACTCATTCAAATTTTCTCCTCCGCCGCCGCCTGAGCAAACTGTAAAAACAAAAAGAGAAATCTTAAGCTATATTAGCAAATTTTATGACCCACTTGGTTTAATTGGTCCTATATTTGTAAAGGCTAAGCAAATAATGCAAAAGCTATGGCAATCCAAAACAGATTGGGATTCTATTCCTTCCCCAATTATTGAAAAAGAATGGCAACTTTTTTATAATGATTTATTGAAAATGGCACCTATTATAGTACAAAGATGTGTGTCTAATTGTGATAAACAACAATTTCAATTAATAGGCTTTTCAGATGCCTCAAATGTAGCATACGGTTGCGCCATCTACCTGAGAGTTACAGACAGTCATGGTAATGTTAAAATGTTTCTTCTTTGTGCTAAATCAAGGATAAATTCACTAACAAATAAGCATAATATGTCTATGCCTCGTTTAGAGTTAAATGCAGCATTAATATTAGCAAAATTATCTTTGAAAGTATACCACATTTTATGTTTAAAACTGTTAATTAATAAAGTATATTTGTTCACTGACTCTCAAGTGGTATTGGCATGGCTAAAAATTAATCCAATTAAGTTAAATACATATGTTGCCAACAGGGTAAAGGCGATAAATGAATATGCTAAAAATTTTACCTGGTTGTATGTAAGTACAAGTTTAAATCCTGCGGATTGCTTAAGCAGAGGAGTGAGTCCTTCAGAGTTGTATAATCACAAGCTGTGGTGGTATGGACCCCCAGTTATGTCAAACATTGATTATACCTTTAATGATAATTGTAATTTTGAAATACCTACAAATTTACCTGAGATAAAAGCCTCAGTGTCAAACAGGCAGGTGTGTGCAGTATCACAGAGTTACAATAATGGATTTTTAGATTCATTTTTATGTAATTACTCTTGTATAAATAAGGCACATCGTGTACTTGCTTACATATTAAGATTCTGCAATAATATAAAGCCCAACTCTGACAAAATAAAACATAATTTTATTTCATTTGCAGAGTCAAGTAAGGCTTTACATTTAATTATAAAACATGAACAATATAAATATTTTCAAAATGAAATACATTCGATACAGAATACAGGACAAGTACAGTCTCACCTAAAGGCACTGAACCCGTTTGTGGATAAAAATGGTCTTCTTAGAGTAGGTGGTAGGCTGCAAAATGCTGCTTTGTCTTATGAACAAAAGCATCAATTAATTTTGCCAAAAGAGTCAAGAATTACTCATTTAATTATAAAGTATGAGCATATAAAATTGCTTCATGCCAGTCAAAAACTTGTACTCTGTAATTTAAATCAACGCTATTGGATAGTCAATGGTTTGCGTTTGGTTAAAAACATAATACATAAATGTTTAACGTGTTTCCGTTTTAAGGCTGATACAGCAAAACAATTAATGGGATCTTTACCTGCGAATAGAGTTACTGCTAGCCGACCATTCCAGAAAGTCGGAATGGACTTCGCTGGTCCGTTTTCAGTCAAGCAATCTCGTGCCCGAGGTGTTCTTATAACCAAGGGTTATATTGCATTATATGTGTGCTTTGTAACTAAGGCAATACATTTAGAGTTAGTATCCGATCTTTCTACGGACACTTTCCTTGCAAGCTTTAAAAGATTTATAGCTAGACGTAACGTTCCAACTGAAGTCTATTGTGACAATGCTAGCAATTATAAAGGGGCAAAGAATCAATTAACAGAAATATATAAATTAAATAATTGTAAATTACATCAGACGCAGGTACAGAGTGCAGCTTCTAAAATGGGTATAAACTTTCATTTCATTCCCAGCTACTCTCCAACATTCGGTGGATTGTGGGAAGCTGCTGTAAAAAGTGTTAAATACCATTTAAAGAGAGTGTTAGGTAGTCATATATTTACCTATGAACAGCTGTACACTGTGCTTGTGCAAATAGAAGGAGTGTTAAATTCACGACCCTTGTTACCAATGTCTTCAGATATTAATGATGTTTCATTTCTCACTCCTGGACATTTTCTAACAGGAGCACCATTAACATGTTTGCCAGAACAAAATCTTGCAGATTTACCAGACAATAGACTTAAATTCTGGGAAAAATGTACAGCTATAAAGCATCAATTTTGGAAATATTGGTCAAAACATTATTTAAATGTTTTACAAAACCGTCCTAAGTGGAAAGATAGCTTACCTAATATAAAGGTTGGAGACCTTGTTATCTTAAAAGAGATAGACACACCTCCCATGACTTGGCCAATGGCTAGAGTCACAAAAATTTTCCCTGGCGACGATGGTAAGGTCAGAGCCATGGAAGTCAAAAAGGCAAACGGAAGGTGTCATAAAACTTCTATAACAAAGGTATGCATTCTACCTTTAGAGTAACTATGTTAGTGTATTCTTGTAGGTCGCTGAACGCGTGCCTCAACTATAATTCAACTATTATTATGACAATACATATTATGTAAGTAGTTGAATCGATACCAAGAGAATTAAGGTATTATATAAGTTTTAATAATTAAGTTACTTTAAAAAGTTTAGTTTTAGACTAATATAATTTTATGTGTACTACCTATATAAATAATAGTTACAAATTAAATTAAGAAGGTTATTTTTTAGTTTTCTGTTTGTAAAAACCTGACAACTATAAAAGAAATTAAGTACCTATGTACCTATAAACAAGTTATTTTCAAAACAACATAGCGATCTATGGATCTATAATTATAAAATTTGTTTTAAGATATATTTCAATACAGTCCACTTATCCTTAACTTGAAAGTTATTCCTTTTGTGTTGTCGGGAGTATGTTAGAAACATTAAATTTTATTTAAATATAAAAACTTATTATGAACTATTGTGTTGTCAACTCTGTTGTCTATGAAAAACAATATGAAAATCATATGAAAATAAAATATGTCAATACAAGAAAAAATGGCTTTTTATTCATTACAAAATTAAAATAAATATATTGAAATATATAATCTCAGTAAGAGATTAACAACACAATTAAATGCATTTGATTAAAAGAGCGCTTAACAGTTTAAGGCTGCACGCGTATTGAATGTGGCAGTATTTGCCTCAAGCTATTCTGCGGCAACATAATCACCATTCTAAGCGCCTGTTTCACAAACGTCAAGTAGGCCAAACTGTCATTTAAAGTCACCGGTAACCGGGAATAATGGAGCTGATATACCTTTGTTTGTACAGTAAAAGTCCCAAACATTAAAAAAAAATTTAAAAAAAATCATAAAACTAAACAGATTTGCAGTCAATTAACAATTATTATAAACAAAAAGAATCACTAAAATGAAACCAGAAAAACCAATTGACAATAAAATCCAATAATCTACTAAAACCACATTTATCATCATATATTATATTTATATTTATGATTATGATATATATTATCATCAAAATATTTATGATGATGCATGATTTGCTCATGATCATGAATCATAAAACTAAACAGATTTGCAGTCAATTAACAATTATTATAAACAAAAAGAATCACTAAAATGAAACCAGAAAAACCAATTGACAATAAAATCCAATAATCTACTAAAACCACATTTATCATCATATATTATATTTATATTTATGATTATGATATATATTATCATCAAAATATTTATGATGATGCATGATTTGCTCATGATCATGAATCATAAAACTAAATAGATTTGAAGTCAATTAACAATTATTATAAACAAAAAGAATCACTAAAATGAAACCAGAAAAACCAATTGACAATAAAATCCAATAATCTACTAAAACCACATTATCAGAGATAAATTTAAAAGAATAGAGTGGGTATAAAGCAAACAAAATTAGTAATTACACCCGCGTGGCCCCTTGGACATGACAGTGACACAAAATGGAAGACAGCGCATCTCGCTCAATAAAAATGTTATAAGTGCCAAAAGTATTAAATATTAATTATTCCTAAACTACAATGTCAAATGAAAAATTGTTACATACAGCCTTAGATAATATGTGAAGTGAAATTACTGATACACTTTTAGCTTTGTAATGTGTGTCATTTTGAAAATAAAACTAAAATCGATGGAATGAGAGTTCATTTGGTGATTTTTTTCTATCGAGAAAATTTCATTATATTATGTTTTCTGTTACAGTCGTCACTTTCATTTATAATGTATTTATCTATTTAAAAAAATTAATTAAATCAGACTTTGTTTACTTAGATAAAATTCAAATCTAGGATTGGCTATTTCTCTTTATACCCGCTCTTTATTGATATTAAAATATTGTATTCTTTAAAAATCTCTGTGGGATATTAAGCAGAGGTACTACGATAAGATAACAAAATGATTTCTCGCGGGATTCCCTTTAAAAGATTACAGCTGAGTGATTTTGCGGATAGAGAAATCCTTCGTTGAGAAATCACATTGCTTTATCTAAATTCTTCAAATACCTTCAGTTCTTCTATAAAAATATATAACAAATTACCAGATAATTTAAAAAAAGAAAAAAATGATATTATCATATTTATAAAAAAATTAAAAAAAAATCTAAATAATAAATGTTACTACAACTCAAATGAATATTTTTTAGATGACATTATCATTTAAATATTAATAATATAATGTAAATATAATTTATTTTTAATTTTAATTTAAATAAAATAAAATTCTTATATATATTTTATATAAATAAATAATTATATACTTATATATATATACGCTTCCTCTCTCCTAGTCCCTAAGTTGCATACCCAACAGGGTCCATAACATTGGTCTTTATTTTTATAACATCTTTGTACATTATGGTTTCGCAATAAATAATTGAATTGAATTGAATTGAATAAATTAATTGAAAAAAAAAAAAACTACAACACATAAAATAATCCTATTTTTTTATTAGTAACTTAGCTATTGCACGCGAATTGGTAAGCGTAACTTTATAAAATGCTAGCTGGCGCCCGCGACTTCGTCCGCGTTGAGAAAGAAAAAAGTAGCCTATCCTGCGCCCTATACGTCTAAATGTTTATATACCAAGTTTCATGAAAATCAGTTAATTCGTTTAAGCGCCTCTTTCACCAACGTCAAGTAGGCTAAACCGTCGCTTAAAGTCACCTGTCACCGGGAATAATTTAGCTGATACACCTTTATTTGTACGGTAAACGTCCCAAACATTAAATAAAAAATAATTAAAAAAATCGTCTATCGAATGATGCAGTAAACCGAGTGCATAATTCAATATAACATAAAATTATTTCTAAAAGTAACTAATCAACACTTTAAATGTAGTTTGTGAAAGAGGCCCTAAGAGTTATGGAGCAACATACATACATACATACATACAAAACCTACACTTACAGATTTATTATTAGTATTGACTAGCTGGCTCCCGCGACTTCGTCCGCGTTGAAAAATTAAAAAAAAAAAGCAATATAACGTTTGACAACTTGTAGCTGTAACACTTTTGCCAGGGGTTAGTTTTTTATTTTTATTTTAGATGATCCCTCGGGAATAGTCCCTTTTTTCTTAATGAATGGTACCCTATGTCCTTTCTGGTGTCCCAGACAACTTGTATGCAAAATTTCATAGTGATCAGTCCAGTAGTTTTTGCGTGAAAGCGTAACAAACAAACACATTCACATTTATAATATTAGCAAGGATAGAAATTTTGATAAAACTTCGTAACTACGTGTAATTTGGTCCAACTTAAAACATAGTTTACTTTTTATCTTGAACCCGGGCGAAGCCTGGAGCGTGTAGCTAGTAAAATATAGAAATAGGTTACTCGCTGATGAAATGTAGCTTTCTATTGATGAAAAAATTTTGAAAATCGATCCTCTAGTTTTTGAGTTTATTCATTACAAACATACAATAACACTTTTTAACAAAAATAAATCGACCTCAAACCGTTTTCTCTTGGATGTCATTGTCAGAACTGGACCAAATTGAAATGGGACCACACGGGAAGCACTAGCTTTCAAATAAAAAAATAATCATCAAATATGTTTCACCCATTCGAAAGTTCTGAGGTAACAAACATAAAAAAAATACAGTCGAATTGAGAACCTCTTCCTTTTTTGGAAGTCGGTTTAAATACAAATCTTGTCTTTATATTAGTATAGAATACATTGTAGTATTACAATTACAACTGAGATCTGTTAGGTTCATTACATCAATACTAATAATAAATGTGTCGTTCATTGTAAAAGTGAACTATCTCCTTGTAACTGAATTTTAGAATAACGAGCTTTTTGCGAATTATAGTGTAGGAAAAAAAATATAAGCATTCATTCATTGTTTTCATCTATATGGGATTTTAATGCAACTATTGGAGTTACTTCACTTTTATATTGAAAATTATGACTAAATGTGATACCATTAGGCAAGAAAATATGGTTTTAAAAATAGGGAGTTACACCACTTTTACAATGAACGACACAAATGTGTAAGGGTTGGTGATGGAGTAAGTTACTTTGTTTTCAGAGATATCGTGTTTATAGGCTCTATACATGATACTGAAACTAAATTGACCATTTTTACTATTTTTCTGTATGTATGTATGTTCCACTATAACTCTTAAACGAATCAACTGATTTTCATGAAACTTGGTAGGTAAACATTTAAACGTACGAGACACAGGATAGGCTACTTTTTTTTTCAATGCGGATGAAGTCGCGGGCGCTAGCTAGTTCGAATATAAATCTTCACTAGGATAGGATGAAGTTACAAAACATATTTTTTCGTTTGCAGACGCTTTTTTTTTAATGTACGACATTTTTTTCAGTAGGTAAAAGTCTAGTCAGACAAAAAATATAGACCACATTTTATCTAAGTATATCCTTCTCTGCATCTCTGGCAGCGTGTATGCAAAATTTCATAACGTTCGGTTGAACAATTAACGCGTAAAAGCGTCGAAACAAACAAACAAATAAGTAAACTGACTATTTATTATAGTCATTTTCTGCTAGTTATCTATTTTTCTCCTTTTTAATATTTTCATATTCTTCTATTTTTCTGCTATCTGTCATTTTCTGCTATTTTTCAATTTTTCTACTAATTAATATTGTCATTTTCTGCAAATTTGTCTATTTTTGTGCTATTTACGCTATTTAATGTTGTCATTTTCTGCTAATTTATCTATTTTTCTACTATTTAACATTGTTATTTTCTGTTAATTTTTCTTTTTTTTTCTACTAATTAATATTGTCATTTTCTGCTATTTTTTCTATTTTTCTGCTACTTAATTTTGTCATTTTCTGCTATTTTTTCTATTTTTCTGATATTTAGTATTGTCATTTTCTGCTATTTTTCTATTTTTCTGTTACTTAGCTTTGTCTTTTCTGGTATCTATTTATATTTCTGATATTTAATATTGTCATTTTCTGCTATTTTTTCTATTTTTCTGCTACTAATATTGTCACAGCCAACATATTTTTTTCATTCACACCTCCTGCCCAGGGGTGGTAAAATAGTGTTAAGATAACCTCACTTCTCTCTCTCTCCCTCTCTTTCTCTTCGAAAAGCGGGGGTCATGTTACGCTTGATATTCAATTTTGTCCTTTGTATTGTGCCTTTATTAGCCATAAAGGACTTTAATCTCGTTGTGAAAGTTCAATTTTATTATCCCATAAAAGTAGGATTCCAAATACAAAACGGTTGCCGCCGCCATTTTCCGGAAATGACTTGTTAGCGTTCCCAACTCATTTCCGGCAGCCATTTTGACTTTTCGGCCTCGCGACGCGACGACGGCCGGGCCATGCTTTATTTTAATTGGTTGTAATTAAGATTTTTGGCGTTATATTCGTACATCTTAATTTTTCATTTGTCCCATTTTAATTGAGGAGTTATAAATTTCCATTTAGTTCAAGTTTAATGTCCGGCATTAATCAAAGGCTTTTTAGGTTATAATATATAATACTAGCGACCTATTTTGCACGGACTTAAAATTTTCAAAAATCGTTTCTTAGCTCATTGTTTTATACATATGAATATTTTTCAGGCCCTCATCACCAATTTCCAATCATGGGAGCAGCATCAGACGGCTTCAACGGCGGCTGGCTGCATGCCAAGATCGTGGCATGCAGGGAGTCCAGGAAACTTGTGCTGATCATAGTCGCCATAGCCTTGCTTCTGGACAATATGCTTCTTACCACTGTTGGTAAGTTTTTCTTTTATTTAGCGACGCTGCTAGGTTCCTTTTACTGAGGCGTACCTCCAATTTCTATCCCCTGAGATGGTTGGCGTACCTCCACTTTCGGTCCCCTAAGGTGGTTGGCGTATCTCTCTTTTCGGTCCTCTGAGATGGTTGGCGTACCTCCAAGTAGTGGCAGGGCACACTGCGTTTCGGAGTCATTTGGGCAGCCCGTCTGGCGGCAGTAACCACCACCTTACAGAATACCACCGTGAAATAACAGCATTATGTGCTGTTGTGTTTCGGTGTGTGAGTAAGGTATGCCAGAGCCCATTACCCCATCCCTCCCTTATCCCTTATCCTTAATCCTTCTATGGTCGGCAGCGCACTTGTAGCACTTATGGCGTTGCTCGTGTTATAGGCGACGGTAGCCACCTACCATCAAGTGGACCGTCATCCTGTTTGTCGACCTTAACATAAAAAAATAAAAAAATAAAATTCGGTCCTCTGAGATGGCTGGCGTACCTCCAATTTCTATCCCCTGAGATGGTTGGCGTACCTCCACTTTCGGTCCCCTGAGATGGTTGGCGTACCTCCACTTTCGGTCCTACTGAGATATAGATATCTAAAGTACTTATATATAGATATCTAAAGATCGATGCTCTGAGATGGTTGGCGTACACAGAAAGTGGAGGTACGCCAACCATCTCAGAGCATCGATCTTTAGATATCTATATATAAGTACTATTACAACTGTAAAACTAGTTATCTAAATTTTGTATTTTAAATTTTATTAAGCCATTTTATTATATGTGTTTTTATTCCTAATGTGAACTCTGCCTAACAAAGATGGCGTACCAATCAGATGAGTGGTTCATCCTTTATTCATTAGGTGGAGGTGTGGAGTGTGTTTTAGCCTTCTCACTTTGATTCCCGACTTAGTTGCTCCGACTGATATATGACTGGATCTTTTACTTTACTATTATTGTTTGTGAGATAGCATAGGTATGTATACGGAAACAAAAGAGTAGATAATAAATTATAATGCAAGTATATGTTGGCGGCCGATCGTATAATCCGGCAATTCGTAATGTGCCTAGGTAGATCAAGATATAGAATGGAATCCTTACTACCTACTTACTAATATTATAAATGCGAAGTTTGAATGGATGGATGTATGGATATATGTTTGTTTCATCACGCAAAAACTACTGAATGGAATTTAATGAAACTTTACAATAATATAGCTTATTCATCAGAATAAGACATAGGCTATATAAGACATAATTACGGACGAAGTCACGGGCACCAACTAGTAGAATATAAAACATTTACCTATTTGCATTCACACATGAATACATCTAAAGATAACAAAACAAATAAAATACATACATTTTTTCACATTTGAAGTGTGATTTTTCACATTGATTTGAATGTGAAAGTAAGTATGTGTCTATTACCAAAGCAATGAATAAATCTTTTAGCACCTATGTTCCTTCAGGACACAGAAATATATTTTTGAACTTTTCTCTAGTGCGAAATAACACGAAGAAGGCAGTAAAAGTTAAAAAAGGCATTTGATCTATGAAATTTCTTGTTCTGCTTGCAACTTTGACAACCTTCAGAGTCGGTACCGAAACGGAAGGGGAACAATTTCCGCGCGGGCTAGATCAAAGTGGAATTCACTTAGCCGCCTCATCAAAGAGACCGGCGATAGTGCTGCGACATTATCGATAAAATTATATTTCGATGAACAGATTTTATAGATTAGGTATTATACATTTTATTAAATAAGAAATTTTATACAATGACATGTTTGGTCTAGTGACTAGTAACCCTAGCTGTTAAGCAAACGGTCGCGGGTTCGAATCCCGCAAGGAGCAAATGTTTGTGTTAACATTTTACCTTTGTACCTGAGTCACGGATGTTTTGTTGTTATAATATGTATGTAAAAAAAAGTAAACATAGTATATCAACTGTCTGTGGTATCCATAATACAAGCATTAGTTGCTTATTTTGGAACTAGATGGTGCTGCGTGGAATGTGTGAAGATATTTATTTAAATTTAAAACCTTTAGCTAAGTTTTAACAATGACTCATAGTTTACATTTGTAAGCTATTAAGATCAAACAACCGAACTACTGCTACTAGACGGATCTAATGTGTGTTAATAAATTTCAGGAAGAGTTATTCATTGCATTAAGTTAGTTATTAAAAGTAAATTTATTAAAAATTTGGTAATTATATTAAATTTAATTTGTTATTAAAATTTAAAGATGGGACATCTATATAAATAAAAGTCCCTGAATGTGTTGCTAAGCGCAAAACTCGAGAACGGCTAGACTGATTTTAATTCTGTCTTCACTCATGGATAGAGGGATAATCAGGGAAGGTTCTTATGGAGAGAAAAAACGTAAAAAAAATACGAGGAAAAATTTAAAAAAAACGATTTTCTTTTTCAATACAAACCACTCTGTCCCCTGTCAAATGTCTGACAAACATTTGACGTCAGTCAAAACAAAACGTGTCACTTAGCAATCGTTGTTGATAACTTTTTCACTGTCATTAGAAAATACAAATCTGCTATATGATTTGTATTTTCTGTCAAATTTTCAGTTTAGTTCATAAAATCCTAAATTAAGTTCATCTAAAAGGTAACACGACATTTATTGACTGTTAGGCGGTACGAAATTCGCCTGGTCAGCTAGTTGTAGATAAATGTATCGACAATTTTAATGTAAATGTAATGTAAAGTATCGATACTTTTATCGACAATGTGTGTCCCAACACTAAACGTTGAGGCAACTATGTCAAAGTTCATCATAGCTACAAATCACATTGGCTCAAGTTTACGTAGTAGTCTATTAACACCGTTACAAGTTGACAAAATAAAATTAGTATTTTGCTTTTCAACTACGCTCTGGGAGTTTCGTTTTTACTAATTACATTTGTAACTAAACTATTTTTGTTCGCTGAAACGAACTTATAGGGAGATAAAGCGTTCGGCTGTGATTGGTGGACATCAAACTACTACAACATGGAACCCGCGTTCCCAAAGACTATATAAGTATATTTGGGAGTATAGACACGGCGTAGCCCGTAAAAAATGGTAGTAGTACAATTCGTCCACTCGAGATTATTCACACGAGAGAGAGAGAGAGAGAGAGAAGTGGACGAATTCGCATTTAGTCGCTCGCTGGCGCTAGTATGATTTTAATACTACCAAAGATTTCGGGGCTTTCTGCTTGCTACGCCGCATCTATAGTTCAGATCAATGCGCGTTCCATACAAAACACTACGAATTTTATGGAACATTTAAAAGTGACATATGCGTAGAGCATGAACTGTAATCTATAACAAAACAAACATAATAATAAGTACGTAATTTAAAAAAAATGTGACTTTACGTCAACCCATTAGAGTTTGAAATGAAATAGTAAAAGTTGATCGTTACTACCTTTTACCATTGACGTGTGAAGGCAAGAGTCCGCCATGATTCTGTCAAAGGCGTTCTTGTTATGTGCCGCTTTGGCAACAGACAATGTGAGTGTACACAGTACAATAAAGTACATGTACTTTTTAGTCTGTTCATAGATCTCTCACTGTTATTATACTGCATTTTTTAATTTTAATACGTATTATTGTTATTATATAAGGTTTGAATTTGGTTTAACTAACGTTTAACGTATATTAACTAACGTATATTTTTCATTTTATGATTATATCAGGAACTAAAATGTCTATTATCTTAATTAATAAATAATTCACAACTTAATAGCTAGAATAGTTTATACAAAATAAAAAGTGTAGGGTTTTGGGTAAGTACGTAGGTATAAGGGCCTCTTTCACAAACTACATGTAAAGTGTTGATTAGTTACTTTTAGAAACGTTTTCTGTTATATTGAATTATGCACTCGGTTTACTGCATCATTCGATAGCCGATTTTTTTTTTTATTATTTTCTATTTAATGTTTGGGACGTTTACCGTACAAACAAAGGTGTATCAACTAAATTATTCCCGGTGACAGGTGACTTTAAATGACAGTTTGGCCTACTTGACGTTTGAGAAAGAGGCGCTTACTATAATATTTTATTATAGTTTACAAAGCTAAAAGTAGCGTAGAATGAACGTTCATTTATTATTGTATACGCCTACTCAAGATTTACTGTCCTTGTCTTTTGTATGGAATTGAGTGAAAGAGAAAGCGCTATATTAGTTCGTTTAAGTGTACACACTTGTACGTCCGCGTAACTTTATAAAATATCGCTGATAATAGCTTCGCAACAGTAAAAGAATTTTTCAAATCGGTCCAGTAGGTTTCGGAGCTTATTCAATGCAAACAAACAAACAAACAAATCTTTACTTTTTATAATAGGAAGATCTTTCATAAACAAAGATTATTTTCCACACATAAAAACATACATAGTTACAAAACCCATACTCTTTCTTTATATTATTTATGTCCTACTTATAGAACATTTTAAAAATAGAATAGTAGAAAATATATAAATAAAAGTAGTCTATGCTACCAAGTACCAGCCCTATTCGCAAATTGGCTGTCATTTTCACGCGCTCTCGACTCCGTTCGAGAACGCGTAATTTGTTCCCTTTTCAAATTTCAAATCGTCGACGAACCGAATTAATTCCTTTTTTTAAAATGTTATTTATCTGCTATTTCTTGCAGCTTTCCTTACATCATCAATACTAATAATAAATCTGTAAGGGTTGGTGATGGAGTAAGTTACTTTGTTTTCAGAGATATCGTGTTTATAGGCTCTATACATGATACTCAAACTAAATTGACCATTTTTACAATTTTTTTCTGTATGTATCCTCCATAACTCTTAAACGAATCAACTGATTTTCATGAAACTTGGTAGATAAACATTTAGACGTACGGGACACGGGATAGGCTACTTTTTTCTTTTTCAACGCGGACGAAGTCGCGGGCACCAGCTAGTCATTACTATATATTATAAAACAACTAGCTGCTGCTGGCCGCGACTTCGCCCGCGTAACTGTAAATTATATACTAAAACCTTCCTCGAGAACCACTCTATCCATTGGTGAAAACGGCATGAAAATAGGTGCCCTAGTTTTTGAGTTTATCGCGAACAGACCGACAGACAGACAAACGCGGCGGATTACTTTGTTTTATAATATGTAAGGATAATAAATATGTAAAGTTAAAAATATAAATGTATTATAATGTATTAATTTAATATTGTACCGTGTAGGTACAATATTTATCAATATTTAATATTATTACATTATAATGTATAAATATTATATATGTAGTAGGATTAGGCGCCACCGTCGTCAGTCATCATAGACTACTTTTAAAATAGTATCCATTTACGCTTAGTAACTTTTTTGGGCAAAGACATTAACACATTATTCAGCCTGACTCATTCTCTTATCTTATAATTTTATTATGATGATATACGCTTGAACCGAAGGTTTGCTATCTCTGTTACAGATCGTTACCCACACCACACAGTGGCAGCCATTTTGATTTCCGTATACAGGGCGTCCCAAGACTATGCGACATGAAGGGAAAGTACCTTAAATAACGTAGATAGGATATTTTGCTGAAAGAAGACTTTATGTTATTTTTAAAAGTTAGTAATACTGCATTTAAAGATTTTCTAAAAATTACTTGCTTCGTCTGGGAATCGAACCGGCTTAAATGTGAAAAAAAATCACCAGTATTTTTGTGATGCCATTCGAAAGAATGGACAAAAAATAATAATTGTTCTTAAGTAATATAGTAAGTATCTTAAAAGAAAGGAATAACGTAAAATGTTTGATTCAAATTTCAAGAATATTATTTATTACCGACGATGACGTAATTTTTAGAAAATCTTTGAATGCAGTATTACTAACTTTTAAAAATAACATAAAGTCTTCTTTCAGCAAAATATCCTATCTACGATATTTAAGGTACTTTCCCTTCATGTCGCATAGTCTTGGGACGCCCTGTATATTGCGAACTGAATAATGTACTTATCTTGCGTATATTAATTAGATTTGAATTACATAATGATTTTTAGGGTAGATATAGTTTACTTGAAATGACACTTTATACATATACTAGCCAATGACTTATATATAGGACAAGGCTAACGTTCCTAGTACGTGGCACCGAAGCGCCGGTGTCAAAATCGGAAATTGGCACCAATGACGGGTGTTAATTCTGTGCGTAGAAAGATACGAAAATGCCTACTTACCAGTGATATGTCCAACCAACCAATGAGAACACTTTACAATAACAGAATACGCCAATAAGAAATAAAAATACGTATTAAGATGGCAATGAAAAAAAAATATTTTTAGTAACTAGATGTGCAAATTAGAGGACCATTTTTTTGTCACTTGTAGTATGGTATGGTATGGTAAGGGCGCATCCTCTTGTTTAACATATCACTGATACTAGCATTTGCCCGTGATTTCGTTAGTCTATTTTTAGCCGTTATTATTATTTTTAGTCGTTAGCGCGGTGAGGTAGCGCCCTTACTTACTTACTGAAGCTTTTTACGATCTTTTGTACGTCAAGTTTATTTTGTTCTCTAGTCGTGACAATGACTTATGGCGCGTTGAGTGTTCAGTTGTTTTGTACTTTTGAATGTGTTAATCGACTTATGCGGCCGACTGTACCGTTAATTCGGCTCGAAATACAAACTTTTTACATGATGATTTTCTTGTTACAGTGCCGATAATCCCCGAGTTCCTGTACGACATCCGCCACCCGGACGCACCACTGTCAGTCTCCCTCGAAGAAATACCTACAACGTCGCCAGCGCCGACCCCGTATTGTCCTTGCATGAACATCACAGAGGGCACGATCGAAAATACAACTCATGGTAAGATAATAACCCTTCGGCCGCCTACGAAACCAACGCTACGTAACCAGTTACGTGAAAAGAATTGTTTTTCTTGCTACGAAACCAGTTACGTACTAAGAATTTTTTCTTTCTACGAAATGGCCAATAGCAATGCCTGTGTTAACGAAATACGAAAATGTGTTTTGTCCCTTTGCCTCAAATGCAAAGATGTGTCAGAAAATGGTTTCAATGGGATTATCTCATCAATCTACTACATGTATGGATTTTGCGCACAGATTTAAATCACAGATGCGCCCTTGCCATACTTCAGGTGACCGAAAATGTATCATCGACCGCCTCAGTCGCTTGTAGAAAGCAGTGAGCGGTTCACATTGCATGCAGACATATTACGTGGACCGCTTTCAAAAGCACAGGGCGCATCTGTCATTTATATCTTTTATTTTGCGTCACAAATGCTAAAGAAGCACATAAAAAATACGCCTAAAGCGGTTAACACACTATTCAATTTGAAGGAAACCAATTTAGGAACCTAATTAGTGAACTAGTTGATCACACCACACTAAATTGATTTATAATCAAAGATATATTTAGAGTTGAAAATAGATAATAGAATCTAAAATTTAAATTGGATCCACTCTGTTCTAACTGCGATTACACCTTCCGATTTCCTAAATTGGTTTCCTTAAAATTTAAAACGGTTTAAAACGGAATCACGGCGGAATCTTGCCTTCGCGCGTCGATGGTAAAAGGTATTATACGAGTAGTAACCACCAAGTTCTACTATTGATTTTAAACTCCAATGTGTTGACGTAAAGTCACATTTTCTTTACATGACAGAAGTTTGGTTGATTTTAGTTTTAAATGACAGATGACACAGTTTATGCCCTTCGCATATGTCATTTTTAAATGTTCCATAAAGTTTGTAATTAGTATATTGATGGATTATCTGAAATTTATTGCAGTGAAAACTTTTTTAGGCTCCTTGGGAACTTTTGGTATTGGAGAACTGAACTCGCGTGACGGTCACGCTCAGTGACGTTTAATGTTGAACTGAATTTTTTTTTGGAAGGTTGGGCAATTTTGGGATGGGGAAAAGGGAATTGAACTCGCGTGGTAGTCACGCTCAGGGTAGTGTCCGATTTTAATCCTACTACCACTCTATTGCCACCGATTTTAGGGCCGTGTGTAGGCGCTCTTATGACTGCGAATTACAGTGCCATTAAATAATTAATCTATACAAATTTTACAGTAAATTTGACAGCGGAAAAGCAAGAACGCCATAACGAATTGATTGGAGAATCTGTCGAGGTTGGGGTCCTATTTGCAAGTAAAGCAATTGTGCAACTGTTAGCTAACCCCTTCGTTGGACCTCTGACTCATAAGTAAGTTTTAATACATTATAATTTACTCTTGAGTTGTTAGTCGAGGCTCTTTGCTATAAGTTTGATTATTGTTTGCTATATATATTTTGATTGTGATTTTTGATTTTGATTTTGATTCTTAATAACAGCATATATGCTTGCATAAAGTACTTGCTAAACTTTATTTTTCCTTTTTCAGAATCGGTTACAGCGTGCCAATGTTTACTGGGTTCATTTTGATGTTTCTCTCCACTTTGTGTAAGTATTCCCTCAACTTTTTTTTGAAATAAAGTTTTTTTTTTGTGAAAATCGACAGACAGTCTGGTGACATTCCACTTGACAGCAGGTAGCTAGTTAAGTAATTAACACAAGTAACGTCATTAGTATTGGAACTCGCATTCCTATAGGTTAAGTTTATACACGACGGTATCCACATACCATCAACTGGACTGTCAGCAACAGCCATCTTTATCTTTTTGGAAAAGATCTAATAATTTCCCTATATGATCAACTGCCATCTTTATCTTATTGGAAAAGATCTAAAAAATTCCCTTAACAGGGGACGCTACCAGCGTTTTTCCATACAAATGTAATCCCCTGTTTTCTCCCTGGATAATCCTTCTAAAGCAATTTTTTTTTGTTATTAAATCTAGGTCTGCTAAAGCTATGCCCCCCTATCATTTCTTTGTTTCCACCAACTAATTACATAAGAAAATATGACTTCTCAAAAATCGTAATAAATGGCCCTTTTATGTCACTCTAATCATAAGACTATAAAATAAATTTGAAAGACTTTTAAGATAAAAAAATAATAATAGGGACATAAATTCGTTCTTCTTGAAAATATTTGTGTAAAAATTATTCGATAGGCTCAATTTTTAGAGGAGAAAACAGGGGAATACGAAACCTGGATTTAGTCAAAAATTTTGTAGGTATAATCGGTCTGAACTGCATTTGTCCCTATCGCACAATACGGGGGAAGGTTTCATCAAATAACTATTTTTCAAATTCTGCTGTACCCGCGACCCCTCTTAACAATTAATAATAATAATAATAATGCATTTATTTGCTAGAATACTTGGTTACAGTAGATCTTATATAGTTTTATAGTACAAGTTTTGAAACCTGGGTACAGGTGTGCAAATATTAAATTATTGTACAAATAAAAAGTAGTCAAATACATTAGCCGTTTTTCAAATAATATATAAGGATATACTATATAAAAACAACTATGTCAGATATACAACTACCTAATAGTACCTACATGTCAAATTTAAATACTAATCAAAAGTCTTTTTTACATTTTAATTATAGTCTCTATTTTTGCATTTAAAATATGCAATTTAAGATATAATTAACACAGGCAGAGAGTGGTTGGAAAGGATAAGCAGTCATAAGGCACAGAAATATTAGTAACATCTCGTCTTGTTAATTAAACAAAAAAATATGTCAAAAATAATGTTTTATTTACTTACTAGCTGGCGCCCGCGACTTCGTCCGCGTTTAAAAAGAAAAAAAGTAGCCTATCCTGTGTCCCGTACGTTTAAATGTTTATCTAGCAAGTTTCATGAAAATCAGTTAATTCGTTTAAGAGTTATGGAGGAACATACATACATATAGAAAAAAATGTAAAAATGGTCAATTTAGTTTCAGTATCATGTATAGAGCCTATAAACACGATATCTCTGAAAACAAAGTAACTTACTCCATCATCAACCCTTACACATTTATTATTAGTATTGATTTAATATTATTTTCAGTATTCGCCTTTGGACGATCGTACGGCGTACTATTTGTCGCTCGTGCACTGCAAGGGATAGGGTCGTCGTGTTCATCCGTTTCCGGGATGGGGATGTTGGCGGAGAGATATTCAGATGACAAGGTAAAAATAAATTGAACACTATTAATACAAATACAATAATAACACACGCACACACACACACTAACACACGCACACACACACACACACACACACACACACACGCACACGCACGCACGCACTCACGCACGCACGCACTCACGCACGCACGCACGCACGCACACACACGCACACACACACACGCACGCAAACACACGCACGCACGCACACACACGCACGCACCCACACACGCACACGCACACACACGCATCCACACAAAGATGCGCGCGTGTGCGCTCACATTTGTTCTATTTAAAAAAAATTATTGTTTAAAAAAATAAAAAAATATTAATATTATTACTAGCTTTTATGGAAGAGCGAAGGCTTCCTGGCACAGGCTTCCGCTTAAAAGGAGTCTTCAATCATTGTTATTGTAAAAACGATTTTTCCAACTGTTAAAAACATTTTTATTAATTTTTTTATTTTATTTTTTTATAAATAGGGGCAAGTGTTCCTTCCCATTTTTTAACAAGACAAGGAACACTGCATTTCGCACAGTTTCCCAGAAAGTTACCGAGATAGCCAGATATTTTAAATAAATATCTTCACACATTCGACACACTCACAGCGCCATCTAGTTCCACACTAAGCAACTAATGCTTGTATTATGGATACCAGACAGTTGATATACTTACATACATTACTTTTTTTTTGTAAAGACATACATATTATGTCGTATTTGACGAGCCCGTTGGACGAATGGCAAGGGTGCTTGCTTGCCTTACGTCTCAGGGGCCCCGGGTTCGATTCCCGGCGGGGTCAACTTTGGAAATTTTAATATTATAATTTTCAAAATTGACTCTGGTATTAACTTCAACTTTTTAATTTAATTAATTTTCAGACTTTGATTTAAAAGTCAAAGATTGTCCCAGACAACGTGTATGCAAAATTTCATGGTGATCGGTTCAGTAGTTTTTGCTTGAAAGCGTAACAAACAAACAAACTCACATTCACATAAGGTAGTAAGGATGTAATAATATTTATATATTAAAATTCACATAGATGTATATATTTGTTATTATTTTGTTAATACCTATGTACCTATATTAATAATTATGGATGTTTTATATCTGAAATAAATGATTATTATTATTAAAAAGGTATTAATTTTCAAACTTTTGAAATTTAAAAGTAGTGGTAGGGCACACTGCGTTTCGCAGTCATTTGGGCAGCCCGTCTGGCGGCAGTAACCACCACCTTACAGAATACCACCGTGAAATAACAGCATTATGTGCTGTTGTGTTTCGGTGAGTAAGTAAGGGATGCCAGAGCCCATTACCCCATCCCTCCCTTATCCCTTATCCTTAATCCTTCTATGGTCGGCAGCGCACTTGTAGCACTTATGGCGTTGCTCGTGTTATAGGCGACGGTAGCCACCTACCATCAAGTGGACCGTCAGCCTGTCTGTCGACCTTAACATAAAAAAAAAATATTAAAAAGAGACATCCATGACTCACATACAAAGGTAAAGGTTGCCCCTAGCGGGATTCGAACCCGCGACCGTTTGGTTAAGACAAGGATTGACCTCAGACCAAACACAATTTTACCGAAATGACCGCAACCTAATATCCTATGAATTAAGGTGCAATATTGTGCAACAAATTTTTGTAACTCTTCGGAGATAACCGAACAGAGTTAAAATTGGAAGGTTTTTCTTAAATATTGTGTAAAATATGAAAAAATACATAAAAATAGCCGATTCAAACTTTAGTGTAGAACGTAAGTTAATTAATAAGCCTAAAAACAAAAGTAGCTGTCACGGGAAATTTTTAGTACTGTAAACAGTACGTTTTTTTAGGAGTATTTTACTAAAAATTTTTCTCAGAAAATGGATTTTTTTTTTATAAATCTGCCCGATTCAATATTATGCACTGTATTTTTATCTAATTGTGATTTTACTCTAAGAAGTCAAACTAGGCGACGAAAATAATGCTTTTCTGCTAAGTCCTCGCCTTAACAGCTAGGGTTACTAACCACTAGATGATTAGACCAAACGTGTCGTGGTGTTTGTGGGCAGAACACATTAGTACGAAGGTTCTCAAGTGCAGAATATGGACCAGCAAGTGCAGCTTGTAAGTCCATAGACAAGATGGATAGACGAACTGATAAGGGCCAAGGGTCGACGGTGGATTCAGGCTGTTTCTGATTAGTATTTTGGAAAATTAAGGGGGTGGCCTATGTCCAGCAGTGGACGTCCTATCATCCTATGACCGAGATAATGATGGTTGGAGCCACGACTCGACATGGACTCTTAGGGTCAGCGCCGACCGACGGAGTGGCGGCGAAGAGACTAATGAGCTATCATTTGAAAATCGACTTTAGTTACTTCAGTATATGATTGAAAGTGGTATAATAAAAAAAAATACTCTCGCGTCGGCAAGCGCGGGCGAGCAACGCGCGGTTAACCTTCAGCTAAAGAAACTAAAGTCGATTTTCAATTGATAGCGCTTTAGTCTCTTCGCCGCCACTCCGTCGGTCGGCGCTGACCCTTACGCAGCATTCTGACTTACTACGATTGTGACAACTATAGGTACAGTCGGCGTAAGAAAAGGTTTGTCGCCTTAAAGTCGACATTTGGCTGCAGTGGATTGGCAATGGACGTCCTATGGCTGAGATGACGATTGTCAAGGCTACATAAAAATATTATTAATGATTTTCAGGAGCGCGGTAACGCAATGGGTATAGCTCTTGGCGGATTGGCTCTTGGCGTGCTGATAGGTCCACCTTTCGGTGGATTGATGTACGAGTTTGTTGGAAAAACTGCTCCTTTCTTGATGTTGTCTGCCTTGGCTTTGGGAGACGGATGTAAGTATGCTGCTCCCATGAACCTAGAAAAAACAACGGACGGAATTCCATAGACTAATAAAGTGAAGCACCGTAGTAGGTGAGCTTGGTGACGTGTATTTACACGTTAACACCCACACATACAAACCATAGTAAGCTCGGCGTCCGCCATTACGCTTTGTTTAATAAAACAAAGCCCTCCGCCGCGCCTGTTTGTCTGTTCGCGATAAACTCAAAAACTACTGCACCGATTTTAATGCTGTTTTCACCAATAGATAGAGTGGTTCTCGAGGAAGGTTTTAGTATATAATTTACAAAGTTACGCGGACGAAGTCGTGGGCAGCAGCTAGTTTACTAATAAAAATATTTTTTTCTTTACAGTACTGCAGCTAATGATACTTCAGCCAGGGGTAGTAAGACAGGAATCCGATCCTCCATCATTGAAGGCTTTGTTGACGGATCCTTACATCATTGTGGCAGCTGGTAAGTTCTCTTTCCATTGCCATATATCGTCAGAATATTTTTAATGCTAATTTTCTTTTCTTAAGGGAGAACTAGTCGGCGGCTCGAACTCATCGGTGCGTGTAGCTAAAATTCATTCTGTCTCACACAGCACAATGCGCGGGAAGAGCACTCGACTGAGATGCACAATCATTCATACCAATCATAAACAGACCCTTGGGCGTATACTCTTTTTGACAAAACTACTGCATAAATCTATTTCGTTTAAAGTTATTTGAACTCTTGAATAACTAATCAATGTTTGTAGGCAAAGTATTTTGGAGTTTTTGTACACAAGAGTGACCTACTCACCCTCAAAGTTGCATTAAAACTTGTGTTAAAATATGGATTTTTCAAGGATCATATCTTTTAAATTAATACTTTTTTTAGTTTGTATAGCATGGAGCCTAGTTATCGATACAATAAATGAGTATTATACTTAATTTTGTAAATTAAACATAAAACAGCGGAGTACGAATCATTCTACGATTGTATGGAGGAAAGCTGACTTGTGTCACCTTAAAACCCAGTATTGACGTAGCAATTACATTTTTTTTCCATTGAAGTGAAACTTCTTTAGGCTCGTTGGGAATTTTAGAGATGGGAAAAAAACCATTGAACTCGCGACCTGTTATGTAATGTAACCGTGTAACCGTGTAGCCGACACCTCTGTGTATCGAAGTGAAAACTTCTTTATAGGCGCGTTGATTCAGATATTGCATCATCTACACAATACCACTGAAACTAGAATATGTTACGTATTTTTTATACTCAGTCGGATTTATCCGACAATTATTTTATTGTTCATTTTGCCAGAGACTGATATATAAGTACGACAAATTCCTCTACTTGTATTATATTTATTTTGAAATCACTGAGTTTATTTTTCTTAAAAAAAATTACAAGTCAGGCGCTAGGGGCACGACAACTAAAAAAAACCAAGCGGTTAAAGGGTTAAATTAAAATTCAATTTAAACTTCAACTTCAAACCTTTACAGGTGCATTAACATTTGCGAATGTTGGCATTGCAATGTTGGAGCCAAGTCTGCCCATATGGATGGTGGACACAATGCAGTCGAGTCGTTGGCAACAGGGCGTGGCTTTCTTACCGGCCAGCATCTGCTACCTCATTGGTAAGTGACACAGATGGACATTTACAGATACACATTTCTTCATTTTTCAAAACTCAAGCGGACACAAATAAACTTAAACAGTCCCTAAGACATCAACAAATAGAATAAAACGTGAATAAAACAGAGTCTATGTACTTATCTATGGCTAAAAAATACGCAAACGTCAAAATTAGTTCCCGTACTTTCGTAAGGTGGCTCTTCAAAATGATACACGAAAGTATCTGTAATTTGTATGGGATAACCCATCCAGTGCTTTATTAGAGATCAGTGGTTTATACATACAGTGAGACAGTCAGTAAGGGCATTCTGCATTCTGCATAAATCCATTGTTATCATCGAAATACTACAATGGAATTTGCGTCACAAATGCCAAAGCGGCACATAAAAAGAACGCCTTGATAAAAAGAATCATGGCGGACTCTTGCCTTCATGCGTCAATGGTAAAAGGTAGTAACGATCAACTTCTACTATTTCATTTTAAACTCTAATGGGTTGACGTAAAGTCACATTTTCTTTAAATTACGTACTTATTATTATGTTTGTTTTGTTATAAATGACAGTTCATGCTCTACGCATATGTCACTTTTAAATGTTCCATAAAATTCGTAGTGTTTTGAATGGCACGCGGGTTCCATGTTGTAGTAGTTTGATGATTGTTATAGCCATTATTCACTGAAGAGTTATTTTCCAGGTACGAACCTATTTGGACCTCTTGGACATAAAATGGGACGTTGGTTGGCAGCATGTTCTGGTCTTCTGATTATCGGACTCTGTCTCATTTTGGTAATTACTTTTCATTATTCATAAATTCATTTAGGTAATAAAAATTTCTTCGGTTTGTGACTGAAAATGAACTAAAGTATATTTGCTGTAGTGACTAAGTAACTATATGTAACGAAACCTACCAAATACCTAAGCGCCTCTTCAACTGTCATGTAGGCTAACTGTCATTTAAAGTCACCGGTAACCGGGGATAATTGAGCTGATATACCTTTGTTGGTAAGTATGGTAAAAGTCCTAAACATTGAAAAGAAAATAATAATAAAAATTCGCCTATCGAATGATGCAGTATAAAGAGAGTGTATAATTCAATAAAACAGAAAATTATTTCTAAGTCATCGAAATACTACAATGGAAATTGCGTCACAAATGCCAAAGCGGCACATAAAAAGAACGCTTTTGACAGAATCATGGCGGACTCTTGCCTTCACGCGTCAATGGTAAAAGGTAGTAACGATCAACTTAGTAGAAGTTCATTTTAAACTCTAATGGGTTGACGTAAAGTCACATTTTCTTTAAATTACGTACTTATTATTATGTTTTTTTTTTGTTTTAAATGACAGTTCATGCTCTAAACATATGTCACTTTCAAATGTTCCATAAAATTCGTAGTGTTTTGTATGGCACGCGGGTTCCATGTTGTAGTAGTTTGATGCTAAAAGTAATTAATCCACACTTTACTAGTAGTTGGTGAAAGAGACCCTAAATAATTGTAAGTATTTTTTTAGATTCCAATGGCCCGCAAGTTGGAGCATCTGATAATTCCAAACGCAGGTCTCGGCTTCGCAATCGGAATGGTAGACTCCTCGATGATGCCGGAATTAGGATTTTTGGTCGACATCCGTCACGCGGCTGTCTATGGTTCCGTATATGCCATCGGCGACACTGCCATCTGCTTGGGATACGCTGTTGGTATGTATTTTGTACAGTCTAGCAGCTCATTCGAGCTGTGAACTCCGGATTACTGGATGCACTATCGCGGTCAAGGGAGCAGTCCCACAGTAAGGAACAATTTCGTGTGCACATTTTGTATTTATCTTTGTTCCTACTTCAAATACCTACTCGTATTTCGTATTATAACATTTACGTTACTATGACAACCTCAATTCAACGTTAGACAAATTTGTATGAAAAGTGGGTCTGCTCCATTGACCGCGATAGTACCTACTACAATAACTAATTGTATGATCTATTCTTTTTCTATTGATCAAAAACGTAAACAAATATAGCGTCGCCATGGTCACTGGACTGTTTTAAAGATGGGATTTGTACATTAGGCATTATCTAAGAGAGTTGACTCATTTAGAATTTGTTCGTATTGTTTGTTTAGTTCTATATCGTGAATTGTTTGTTTACCTTTTTGATCAATGAAAAAAGAATACAATATAGTGCATATATCGTCGGCCTAACTCGTTAACCTGCTAACTCAATTTTGCATAGTTTTCAGGGGGAAGAAAAAATGAAAAGACAAAATGTTGTGCGTCGCATCAGGCATGTGAAATGAGCTAGATTATCAGTACAAAACTTAGGATTTAGCAGGTTTTCTTTGTGAAGATATCAGAAACCAGTTTTTCATTTATGATTTCTCACCTTTTTAGTTTGATAATCGTCTTTATTCCTTAACCAAACGGTAGATAATCATCTAAACTTGTCAAAAAGTATAAAAAGTGAAATTGCCCAATAATGGATTAAGCAGGTTAACGAATTAGGCCGACGATATCCAATCCTATTGAATCTGGAGTTAGGTGTCAGTAATTATGGTCTGATCAAATAATATGTATATTATTTCCAACCATACATTTCGATCACCACATTATAGAAAGGACTGTAGAAGGATTTTTATTTATAAAGACGATTCTTCGGGAACAAAATTTTTTTCTGAATGAAAGGGGGCCGGGCCTCTCTTGCATGGTGAACTATAAAGTAGATACTTTCGGAGATTCCCGGTTTCAAATAAACGAAGATTAATTTTGTATATTTTTTGGGCTCTTCCCCTACAAATAAGAACTATCGACCCACTCCTACGGGATGCAATTTTTTTAATACGAGTATATTATACGAGTGTCGTAAGCCGATCGTTTTGGGCCGATCGAGAACTGCCTGGGCAGATCATGATATGTCGGCATTTCTTGAATTAGCCGATTATTTCATTATGTGCCCAGTATAAAGTTGGACAGATCGATGAGAACAACCTATTAGTCGTTTTGCCCTTCTAGTTTCGTGGCCACATCGAGATATATTTTTTAAATCATAACCAGTAGGCTATTCAAATTTTGCCGCCCTACTGACCCCTGCAATTCGCTACCTACAATTATAATAATATAAAAAAAAAATGATGTAATAAGGTACTCCAATTTAGCCACAGTACGGTTCCCGAGAGGAATGCGAGCAATTTCTCGATCACTTGTATTATTTTTTTATTATTTCTGTACGACAAAAATAATTTTTTGGCCAAATTTGCCGCCCCCTAAAATCCTGCCGCCCTAGGCTCCAGCCTACTCAGCCTTCTGGTAAATCTATCACTGATCATCAATACTAATAATAAATCTGTAAGGGTTGGTCATGGAGTAAGATACTTTGTTTTCAGAGATATCATGTTTATAGGCTCTATACGTGATACTGAAACTGAATTGACCATTTTTACAATTTTTTTCTGTATGTATGTATGTTACTCCGTAACTCTTAAACGAATCAACTGATTCTCATGAAACTTGGTACATAAACATTTAGACGTACAGGACACATGATAGGCTACATTTTTCTTTTTCAACGCGGACGAATTCGCGGGCGACAGTTAGTAACTAACATAAAAGCGAAGTGATTATCAAAGCGAGATGAGTATAGCGTTTTCAATAATATTAACTTCTCAGGTCCTGCATTTTCCGGTGCCCTGGTCAACAGTATAGGGTTCGAATGGATGCTGGTCATCATTGCTGTCCTCAATTTTGCCTACGCTCCGTTCCTCCTCATGCTGAGGGCTCCGCCAGCCAGAGATGAGAAGCAGGTTCGTAATTTAAAAAAAAAATTGTGTGTGTCAGCTCCGACACATAACTGGGCCCCTAGCCAAGAACAAACGTACAGTCGTAAACGTTGCGTAAACTCTACGCTACAAGAGAAATAAAGCCCTGTGATTGGTTGTTGTAAGCCTGAGCGTTGCGTTTGCGTTTACGCAACGTTTACGACTTTACGTTTGTTCTTGGCTAGGGCCCCTGGAGTTTACTCCTTACTAATAGTAGGAGAGCCGGTGGAGTTCGACCTTCACCCATCTGATAACCAGATGAGACATATTTTTGATAAAATATTATTTATAAACAAACATGCCTATGATAATTTGCCTATCGAAAAGTGCTCATGGCTATTTTTAATTGAATTAATTTTATTATTTTTTTTTCCATCACCTTCACTCTTTGATAACCAAATGAAATTCATCTCAATTGATAGTTTTCAACACACAGAATATTTAGCTATTGAGCAAACAAGTAGCTTTTGAGTTTATTCATTACAAACATACAATACATTTTAAGATAGATAGATAATACATCGCTGCTTAAAAACTAAAAGGCCACAAATTAAAGTTACACTTTTTACAGAAGAGCTAATCGAAAAAAATTAAATTATTTTTTGTTAATTTTTTCTTATTAGATATATATCAAATATGTATATGCATATTTATACATCGTTAGAAGCGTATTTTTAAGTAGCATTAAATGTTTTTAGTACTTTTATAATAAACTGAATATTAGAGGAGATATAAGCATATAAGTTACTTTTGAATTTTTAAAAAATTATCAAAATATCAAAAATATGGAATAGTCTTTTTGCAACATACAATATGAAGGATTGTGATTGTATTTTTGCAATAAAAACGTTTTTGAATATTTTTTTTGTTTTATGCCCCTTTAGTTTTTAAGTAGCGACATTTTAAGAAAATATTTGTAATAATATTTGTATATTTTTGTTTTGTAGAGTTTAATCATTAGCGACAAGTCATCAGTTCGCTACGTAAGTTATCAGAACGAGGAAGAAGAATAGAACATTCTAGCCAATTTAGACGCCATATTGAAAGACGCCATCTTTCCATCGGGAGCCAGCCATTTTAAAATTTTTGACAGCGACAGTCATCTTTGACGTTCAGACGTCCAATAGCGCTTTTGCGCTTAAATTTTCTATAAAAAAATGTTATTAAAATTTACAAAAAAATATGTGTTTTGAACGAACGTATATTGTGCCAAAGGATTTAAAGGGTTTCGCTTAATATATTAGAATACATATATATAGACGTCCGAGGAGCTAAATTCGCTTTATTTTTATTATATTATAGACATATATACATATATAAATATATACTTATCTATATTAATATATATTAAAAAGTTATAAGTAGACAAGACATCTCCTGTAAATAATATCCTTGTGACCAAATTGTATACCTAATAATAATAAATATTATGGTTTAGTACCATTTGATGTAACAATATTGATAAAACGCATATTTATTATCTACAATAGAATATTAAATGTATTTTAATAACAAAAAAAAAACACTTATAAGTACTCTAAAATATTTTTATTTATTCTATATTATGACAAAAGATAAATGTGGTACTTTATATTTTAAATGTATGTTATTGTATATTTTATATTTATTTAATTGAAATAAAGATATAAACCTGCATTTAAATAATATTAAAATAACATTATAATAAATTATTTAAATTATTAAATATATATTAATTTTCTTATAGAATAACCGAACTTGGCATTTGGTAACACACATGATTATGTCATATACATTAATACACAAATATACATACGTATTTATATAATATCTGAAAATATATCTCTTTTCTCTCACATAATATAATATTTGAAATATGCTGTGAATAGCTTGAATAAAGAATGAAAATTTATATCATAATTCATATGAAATATACGTTTACAAATAGGTTTAATAAAATAAAAATAAATAAAACATCCCCTCGCAATTAGGTAAATTGCGTTATCAGGGTGTGTAGGGAAAAAATATAACAACATATCTTATTCAATTTCATTTTCTTTTTATTTTTAATTTCAATTCAATTTAAAATAAAATTTTTGTTACTCTATGTTATTGATTATATATATTATTATTATACTGTGACGATATTTTATTAAGTATGTTCTTTTTTTTATTCTGTTGAAAAAATGTTGCCCTTAAAAAAAACACAAATTTAACTAGTACCTGAAGTGTCCGTTTATAAATTGCGTATATATAAAATTTCTACAAAATACACATGTATAGTATAATATATTGTTATTATTATAATATTATATATTACCCAAACGAAAAACGCTTGCATTGTCTCTATACATACATATTATATAAAATAAATTGTATTTTGCGTGACTTTGACAATATTTTCATTGTATTCACTGTATTGATAATAATTATACAAAGTTACTATGCGTTTTATGTTACGTTATATAATGTTATATATATATATGTTATATATGTACGTTGTATAATAAGTTATATATATATATATCATTTTAAGATTATACATAAGAAAATATTTGAACCAAACTATTAACGTGCATGTTGCAATACAGCGTAGATTATTCTATGTATATGTAAAAATAAAAAGTGACTTGTCAGAATTCAACAGGTAAATTTGAATGACAAGGATTTGAAAATGAAACCCCCGAATTTAAAAGATTTAAAACGCCATTATCTTTTCCTCTCTGTATTTTGTACCAACATAACAATATTAATCAGAATGGCGGTAGATAAATTTAAGGGAATGTCGAGGATTCGAAAATAGAACACCCGAATTTAAATAATTATTCGTCCAAGATTTAGAACGCCATATTTTGTCCTCTTTGTATTTTGTACTAACATAACAATATTAATTAGGATGGCGGCAGAGTACTTTTCATTATTAAACATTAACAATCGTTTTAATTGGTTTAATCGTGAATTGTAATAAATTTTATATTTAAATATAGTGTATTAATGAGCGAAGTGTATGGATAAATTTTCGCTCGTTCATATCCTATAAGTTTTACAAAATTTTGCATTAAATTGAATTAAACTAACAAGTCCATTTATGACAATACGAAATTACCTATATTTGTTTTCTTTACATAAAACGACCATACCTACTGATTTATATTTGACTAAAATAATAATTGTAGGACAATAATATTTGGGTTTTACCTACATTAATTGTATATAATAAATCTAAGGGTGTATACATTTTGACAATAATTTTTAATGTAACGAAACGTCATATTGTTATACAAGCACTTCTTTTAAATGAATCTTGGACCAAATATTGGCAAGTTAAACTTTGTGTAACTTGTCAGAATATTTTTGTGGCAATATGATGAATTCTTTTATTCGATGTATGGGGGAGGATAGAGGTAAGGATTACCGACTTACATGGATGTTAAACTGAAAAGTGCCAAGCATTAAATAGTGGTTCATAAATAGACCAGAATGGCGCTAGTGTAGCATGGGTGAATTGATATGATTGTTTTCTTAAAGTTTGTTTTTTAATCTCAGAGACAAAAATGACATTACAAGTGACATGCATTACATACATTACATGGTATCATTATATGCAAACTTGACATTTGCATGTGTCGTTTTTGTCCCTGAGAAAAAAAAAAACAGACTTTAATTCATAAACCCACCGTAAATAATTTTTCACCCTAATGCTACTACAGCGCCTCCTATTTAATGGTGGCCGACGGACACTTTCTCATGTATAGAGTTTGGCCTCCTACCTCTATTCTCCACGATTCGATGAAATAGATATGCAGAAAGGGTACCTATTCTGAAGAACCATTAATAACCCCAAAAATGGTTTTGTATTGTGTGGTTGGTAGCATTGTTCAATTCTATCAATTTCGCCCACCGCATTTGATAATTAAATAGAATAACTACATACATTTTAGAATAAAATATAACAGTTTTAAATGTTTACATAGTGATATCGTGTTTACATAATAACGTCTATATAATTATAATAATAAATGTGCTTTTTTAGAAACAAAATTAAACATTACTATAGTCGGCTTTGATATAGATATCTATATACATCTCCTTTTCGCATTGTTAAATAAATGACATGAATTTTCAAAGCCCTTTACAATTATTTAAAAAAAATACAAAAACTTTAAAAACACCTTATTTAAAATTAATAATTTAATTTAATGGATTTGTTTTGAATTTATAATTATAATGACCTAAACAGGTAACTGAAATCATCTGAAATGAATCAAAAAAATCAAAATCATTTTCTAAAAATAATCTTGTAGCTTGTAGTTATCTAGGTCTTGAAATTGATGTTAAATACAAATTTGACGTTCATACTTCTTGTACTGGTGTCGTATTTTTTATTTTATCTTTGTAACATCAATCGTTAATCTATTTTAAAAATATTACATCTCACGGCAACAACCACCTCCTTAAAAAAGACTAATACAAGTATATATTATTATATTTCAATGACTAAAACTAATGAGTTATTTTAATTACTATAAAATTTGTTGCAGTCTGAACATATATTAACACTAGCTACACGTTCCCGGCTTTGCCCGGTTTCGAAATAAAAACTATGCTATCTTTTAAGTTGGACCAAATTACACATAGTTACGAAGTTTTATCAAAATTGATTCAGTACTTTAAGAGTTCATTGGTCTCAAACAACGTGACACGTAATTTATATTATATTAGATATTATATTATATTATATTATATTATATTATATTATATTATATTATATTATATTATATTATATTATATTATATTATATTATATTATATTATATTATATTATATTATATTATATTATATTATATTATATTATATTATATTATATTATATTATATTATATTATATTATATTATATTATATTATATTATTTTATTTTATATAATATAAATATATTTATAATAATAATATATATATAGACGTATTTTTTAAATATATTAGTTATTAAAAGACACCAAGAATATTCGTTTATGTATGGCTGCATAAGCGATGGATTTCTTAAGTGCATTGGAAGAATGTTCGTTAAATTTTGAATAAACGCTTCGTTTAAAGTTACACGTTCCACAGAGCAAATAATATAGCTATTAAAAAATAAATATGTGTGTTAACGTAATTTAACAAAATATAGATTTTGAAGGCAAAAGAAAGTGGACATTTTATTTTAAAACTATACAAAAAAGTCCCTATTCATATTAGTTCATATATTATTCTGTTTCTAATATTGAATTAAGATATTTGAATTTCTCTTCATATATATTCCACAGATAACTAAGTTGTCATTAAAAAAATTAATGTCAGCCATACACCATCAAGCTATTTATCATGCAAAATAACACTTATACGCCATCAATCATGCATCAATCAAATTGACTTGGTCAATTGCATATCATGCCGATTAGATCAATTAGATAAGATGACATACTTTATCGTGTATGGCTGCCATAACTTTGAAATAAAAATTATTTGGTATGATATTTTGGAAACTTATCTATAGAAATTAAATAATTATTTAATAATATATATCAATACGTCATCAAAAAAATTGACTTGATCAAGCCAATCGCATATCACGCCGATTGAATGATATACTTTATCGTGTATGGCTGGCATAACATTAAAATAAAAAATATTTGGTATGGTATTTTTGAACGATTTTATATAATGAAATTAAATAATTATTTAATATATCAAAATATTAATCAAAGTATCTTCCATTATTAGGTGAAAATAACAATTTATTATACCTACTTCATGAACCTGGAAAAACAACGGATGGAATTCCATAGGTATACCTACTAATAAAGTGAAGCACCGTAGTAAGCTTGGTAACGTGTATTTACACGTTAACACCCACACATACAAATAATAGCAAGCTCGGCGTCCGCCATTATGCTGCTAGCGTTGCTAAGTGTACACGTAATGAGTAATTAAAATAACTATTTAATTGTGCCACCTGCGTCGTGAAATGTTGTTCCTGTTGCACTTTACGTAATAAAAAAGAACATGGAATCATTTTTCACATGTAAAAACGCACACGCATACATAAAAACGCGCCGCCATTACGGTGCTTCACTTTGTACAGCACTCCGTCCGTTGTATTTTCTAGGTTCGTGACCTACTTTTTACTATATATTTAACAAATAATATATTTAATAAGCGTTTGATGTATTCGTACCTATATAATATTACGTAATAGGTAGGAGCTTAGCAACCCTTAAAACCTAAACATTAGTACAAAAAGTAAGTAGGAATAAAGTTGATTATTTAATAAGTTACCGTATTTTTTATATGTGTTTCTTATACTTAAGTAAATAATTGAATGAACTTGAGTTATTATTCAAAATCAAAATATTAACATGCTTCATATAACCGAGATAATGTGAAGAAATTAAATGTAATAGAAATAAATAGTATAAATTATTTAATAATTGGAATACTGTGTGCAATATTCGAAGTTTTTTTTTTCTTAATATATAACCAGTACTTATCTATTTATTAGATTCTTTATATTCGTTGTATAATAAGTATTTATTATTAGGTATATCTGAGGCATTAATCGTAATAAATTTTTATTATTAAAGTACAGATTAATAATGAAAATATATTATCAATGTTTTCATATAACGGTTATTTATATAAATATAGCATTATTTCAATTTTAAACTAGGTAATTCCATATTATTTTAAATTTGAATTGAGAAAGTTACGTTGTTTACAAGAAAAAACGCAACTAAACTTTCCGTGGAAATCTTTCATGGCAACTGGTTACGTAAAAATAATGAAAAAACATTCTTCCAACTCAAAAAATCTGCTTTCGTAACTGTTTTATTTTTTAGACTTTATTTGGAGTTTTTGGTTTAGAAAATTTTCAAAGTTAACAGCAGTAGTCTAGAATTAGATTGAGCAAGGAGTTATTCCGTATATACATTTGCTATTGTATAATTCTGTATTTTATCTACATGATTCCACATATAAATTTTAATGTTCTCTACTTTATTTAATAATATATATACTGTTACTGATTTACAATTTGTTATTTATGAAAATGTACATTTCAAATAATATTTAATGTTATAACAATAGCTGGATTTGGGTCCTCTAATAGTGTTATATTCTACTTATTTACTCTTCGATATTTTGGAGTAAATTTTTATAAGTATTTTCAGAGCACAGAGTAGTTAATGCATATGTTATAGTCTGTGTAATGACACATTATGAACACAAGCATTGAGTTATTTTAAATATAGCGCGTTTTTATAAAATACATCTTTAAGACATAAGTAATTTTATAATAAAATTCATTATTGGAATCTATAATATAGTCAGCTTCTTCACATATCATGAAAAAAATTGCAGTGAATTTTGTACCATATTACAATAGTAACGAAAAGGAGGTCTCTATGAGAAATTATCCAGTAACATCCTAGTAATAGGCTGTAATATTAGGTACTAGGATGATACTAGGTAAATGGCTGACTATTTAAAGTATCCAGCCTAAGAAAAATATATTTCCAATGGCATCTTATTTAAAAATTACGTACAATTGAAGTTTAAAACAAAAATCGTCAGAAATTTGACCAAATAAAACTGATTTTTCTAGAAACTTTACAAGCAACTTTACAATGCTACTAGCATTCAGCGCCATCTCTTGCTTGTAACGTGAACTGGTTCATATTGATAAATTATTGTGTTTTTATGAAACTTTCTGTCATCGGAATGTTATTTTATTATTTAATTTAAGTACATGTTTTTTATTTCTTGTTCCAAATAGCCTTTTCCCTTATCTTTACAAATAGTCTTAGAATAATCGTCTTTCATAATCTTCAAATAAGCATATAATAATAATATTTATTAAATATATTTATTAGTTGTTTAAGGAAAGCGAAGAGCTAAAAAGTGTATTCTAGTAATAAAAGAAACTCTTTGTAAAATAAATCTTTATATTTCCATAACCGTTTATATGAATTATAGGTATACTTATATTACATATATATACATATATATACTTATCTTAGAATTATAGGATAATATAAAAATAGTGTAGATTTTATGCCATTATAAAATATTTAACATGGTGTAACGAGATGTTTTACTGTTATCTGATTTACTTACTTAGTTTACTTATGTTAGTAATTTTTTTTTATTGATTATATTTAAAAATCCATTTCAATCACATCATTAAATTATATTGTAACATACATAATATATAACAATTGCTACCTCTGTTCGGTCACCTCGGCCGAGACTTGAACAATACTTTTCTCTAAATTGCAAAAAAATAATAGGTAAAAAATATAAGAAAATCCATTTCTTCTTATGCAATACTCATTTTCTTGTATTCTTAACAACTTCTAAATGTAAAAATGTTGAAAATAATTCAGAAAAGAATTCATAGTACCTTAAAACAAAATGGCGGCCGTATTCTTCTAATCTAGTTGGTCTCGCCTGGATGATCTAGTTGGTCGCGCTTTAAAACTGTCCAGCAATCTCTATTATTGTCATCTTGGACATTGCCCAAGTGCGAACAGAAAAGAATCGATTTGTAAATAATGTAGCCATTTACGAGCAAGTGGGAGAAAAATAATTAATTTGAAAATTTATACTAAAAATAAAAAAATATAGGTAATTACAATTTTTTTCATTTACATAAATTATAATTTAATTTATGATGTGATTAAATGATGTGTGATTGAAAAGATATTTTATTTATTATGAGCGAGTCATTTATTCGTTTTGTAACTCACACAAAAATAGACTATAGGCAGTAGTAGAGTACCTAGCTTTTTATTATTTTTTTATTTAAATTTAAAGACTTGCTTGCCCATTTCATTCCACCCAAATATTTATGATTTATAAAGTAAATATTCCATAATGGTAAAATCGTTGCGCCATGTATTATCAAAAATTTTTTAAAAAATATATTACATTATCATTAAAAATATATTTATAAAAAAACAATATTAATGTGATAGGAATTAGTGATATTTTGATGCTTTTAAATTTAATAAAAATAATAGCAATTTATTGTCGTGACTCTGTGTATGATAATAAATGTTGTAGGAATGATATATATTATGCCTCTTACTTAATTACTAAAATATATTTAATTTTTTATAACAAGTATTTAATTAATTTACAAAATTTTAAAGTTTGATAATTTTTTCTAGGTTTCAAAGACACATTTCAAAAAATCCCTACGATTTTATTATTAAAATTCTATTCTTATTGCAAGTAATTTTGTTCAGGAAAATAGTACAGATAAAAAACGCTTTATTAAGGGGTTCCTAGACAGTCAAGCGGCTTGGCGGAAAGCACATAATTTTGATTTGCAGTCATTTGGGCAGCCCGTGTTGAGATAGTAACCACCCACTTACAGAAGAACACAGTGACAGCTAAATAACAGCATGAGTGCTGTTATGTTTCGGTAAATGAGTAAGAGATGACAGAGCCCATTTTCATGTCATTTCTCAATACCATATCCTTAATCCTAATATAGTAGGCAGCGCTCTTGCAGCACCTGTGGCGTTGCTTGTGTTATAGGCGACGGTAGTCACTTAACACTAAGTGAACCGTCGACCTGTCTGTTGACCTTAACATTACAAAACAAATCGTCTGTCCTATACGGACGGTATACTATAACGTCGTCCTAAGTCCTAACTGACGTTCCTAACTAACGTGCGACAGAGATATGCTTAAGCAAGCTTGCTTGCTTGCTTTGTTTGTTTGAGCAAGCCGGACGCGGACACTGCGAAAAACGTCGCGTCAAGCAAAAAATATAAAATTGCATCAAGCACTCGAGTGCTTGACTCAAGCATCAAGCAAATTTTTGCTTGACAAACAACTTGGCTCAAGCAAAAATCTACGCGCTAGAATTTTTGCTTGACAAACAACTTGGCTCAAGCAAAAATCTACGCGCTAGCTGTCAATGTCAAGCCGCTTGACCTTCTGGGAACCCCTTTATATGAGCCTGTGATATTAAGTCCCAAAATAAGATCGGATCATAGAGAAAGTATAAAGACTAGAGTAGTCATTAAAATAATAATAGTCGTGAAAACGAGACACATTTATGCTTTATTAAATTAGAGGGAGCGAGACACATTATTGATTTTTTGTCTCTCTTTGCGTATGCGTTTTTATTGTTTGCCACACTTGAAAGTGGGGCACACAAATCTCTTGGAGCACTTTGTTTTTTGCCGATTTTCCTATTTCAAGCATTTTTCAAAGTTCCTGGGTATTGTGTTAGGTGTGGTACGTGTTGCTGAAAGTGGTGATAATGGTGAACTGTAGCATTTTAGGCTGTAAAAGTCGATCAGAGCGAAATGTTGAAAACATAACCTTTCATATGTAAGTGCTTTATTTTTTGGTTAAATGCAATAATTGTTGCATGCATGTTCAGTAAACATCTAATTTATGTCTTTTTATAAATTTTACAACTGTTTTCGATGATATTTTTATGATTTTTCTCTACGGTATGTACTATGTGGTACTATGTTTCCGTCCTTATCGGGTGTACGCTCACCGCTTCTCTTGTATATACTTTCTCTATGGATCGGATAATATTAATTGGCTTAAAAATAGAATTGTACGGTTTAATGTACTCTGTAACGTCAAATAGTATTTTGTACACCAAACACTTAAATTTGGGTAGCTTATTTTTCTAATTTACTGAAAATGTTGGTTTTTTTAATTTTTTTCCGATGTGATTGATTGTCATAGTATTATTATAATGTGTAATTTTTATTAAAATGTGGGTATATGAACTGAATTTATTGCTTTTTATTTAGTCAGATTTTTTTGTACATATAAAATAATAACAAATCTGGCATCGGGCAGCATAAGACCACCGTGATACAACAGCATGTGTGCTGTTCTGTTTCGGTGAGCGAGTGAGGAGTGCCATAGCTCATTTCCCTCTTCTTTTCTATTCCCTTATCCTTAAGGTTACTTCTTTACGAAAATTATCCTTACATATTATAAAACAAACTCCTCCGCCGCGTCTGTCTGTATGTTCGCGATAAACTCAAAAACTACTGCACCAATTTTCATGCTGTTTTCACCAATGGATAGAGTGGTTTTCGAGGAAGGTTTTAGTATATAATTTACACAGTTACGCGAGCGAAGTCACGGGCAGCAGTTAGTCAATACATAGTATAAAACAAAGTCGCTTCCCGCTGTCTGTCTGGCCCTATGTATGCTTAGATCTTTAAAACTAGGCACCAGATTTTTTTTGTTCTTAGTAATACGGCACTTGTTGGAATTATACCTTTATGAATACGGCGATCTGTCTCCTATGTGGGACATTAAAGAGACTCTGTAATTGAAGACGTGAGTGGATGAAGGTGACATGTCGCATAATTCCAATTTTAAATAAATCGAGGTTAAAATTTTACTTTTAATTTTTGAGATAAGTCGCCACGGAACTGATTTTCGTACTAAATTATGATGAGAAGTTGTGTAAACAACCTAAAATATTAATGGTATGATAGCAAGTAAACACTTACATTATTTAATTTTTTTAAAAAAGTGAACATAGCTCACTCTTCCATTAACAAAAGTAAACTTTTCTGCACTTTTTGCTTTTTAAAATTAACTGTACCTAACATAACACATTTTTCAACTTTTTATTTCCCAAAAATGTCTTAAATCGACGATCTTAAGGTCTGTAATCATTTATATGGACATATTACCTTCATTATAACGCAAAAAAACGAAAAAAAAAAAAAAAAAAAATGTGATCACCTTCACCCACTCACGTCTTCAATTATGACCTGCTTAGGTTTTTAATAGATAGAGTGATTCAAGAGGATGTTTTTAGTATACATCGAAATACTACAATGGAATTAGCGTCACAAGTGCCAAAGGGGAACATAAAAAGAACGCCTTTGACAAAATCATGTCCACATGATAGGGACATTTACAGAATACACATTTCTTCATTTTTCAAAACTCAAGCGTACACAAATAAACTTAAACAGTCCCTAAGACATCAACAAATAGAATAAAACGTGAATAAAACAGATTCTATTTACTTATCTATGGATTAAAATAGGCAACCGTCAAAATTAGTTCCCGTACTTTCGTAAGGCGGCTCTTCAAAATGGTACACGAAAGTATCTGTAATTTGTATGGGATAACCTATCCAGTGCTTTATTAGAGATCAGTGGTTTATACACACAGTGAGACAATCAGTAAGGGCATTCTGCATAAATCCATTGTTATCATCGAAATACTACAATGGAATTTGCGTCACAAATGCCAAAGCGGCACATAAAAAGAACGCCTTGATAAAAAGAATCATGGCGGACTCTTGCCTTCACACGTCAATGGTAAAAGGTAGTAACGATCAACTTCTATTATTTCATTTTAAACTCTAATGGGTTGACGTAAAGTCACATTTTCTTTAAATTACGTACTTATTATTATGTTTGTTTTGTTTTAAATGACAGTTCATGCTCTACGCATATGTCACTTTTAAATGTTCCATAAAATTCGTTGTGTTTTGTATGGCACGCGTGTTCCATGTTGTAGTAATTTGATGTATATAATAAACAATGGCAGCAGCTATCTACTAAAAATAAAGATACAACCCCTGAAAATTTTGTAACAGCAAAGATGTCAGGCGTCATATTGCTTTACACATTTAGTCAGGCGCTACACATCCCTTACTTTTAACGCGGGCGAAGCCGCGTGCGACATCTAGTTTTTAATAAAACACAAAAAGTCATTTCAATTTTATTCAATAACAATTTTTACATAGTTGTTTTAATATTATATTAATTATTTATTAGGTATATTTGTTTTGTTATACGCTCATCCTTGAAATGCGAACGCGTAGCCTTCTCCAAAATTGTGCGGACCTTGGTTATCGACTTCGTTCTCTCGATACTATAATACAAATATGTAATATATTAATTTTAATATAATATTAATATTTCTCGCTGAAGTGGATATGGGATCTTATTCTAATGGGCTTTGCATTCGAATTTTTTTGTTTAATTTTTTTTTTTATAAAAAAAAGGCAAAATTCAAATTTAAATCAAAAGTAGCAGATCCCGAGATCCCAGTCAGTAAAGAGAAGTCTATAATTTTTCTTTGAGTCAAAAGCAGTCAGATCAAGTCAAAGATTTAAATCGAAAGATGCGGCGTAATCTCCTCGCGCCATACTAAAAACACACCGAAAATTCTTAACAATGGGTTTAGCGTAGGCGCTCAACCCAACTACAGTTGCACGCCAGCTACAGTGAGTGACGGTCGCTTGTTGAGAGCGTCGCTATCGTCACAGTCACGTTTGAAGTAAGGAATGTGTTGTCTGTGTTTAAAAGTGTGTTTAGACAAAGGTATATGTATTTTATACTTTTGTCTTTAGTATAATGTATGTTGAATTTTGTAACACACTTTCGCTAGTATAATGCCGCATCTCTCGATTTAAATCTTTGGGTCAAGTACACTAAGTGCCTGTTTCTCAAACGTCAAGTAGGCCAAACTGTCATTTAAAGTCACCGGTAACCGGAGGTTATGGAGATATACCTTTGTTTGTACGGTAAACGTCCCAAACATTAAATAGAAAATAATAATAAAAAAATCGGCTATCGAATTATGTAGTAAACCGAGTGCATGATTCAATATAACAGAAAATGATTTCTAAAAGTAACTAATCAACACTTTACATGTAGTTTGTGAAAGAGGCCCCTAAGTAATTAAAGTAATATGCACTATTAAAATTAAAAAAAAACTGTCAATCCATGTCAGAAGTGAAAAACTATAACTTTAGAACACTATCGCCATCTGTTAAAATCTTAACAGACTATTTGACGTATTATTAACTATTTAACAGACTAAGTAGTACGTTCTAAGTCTGGTAGATGGCGCTTCTTTCATACAATTAAACGTCACTGAGGGTATCGTTCATACAAATTTTTTGTCCATACTAAAAGTGCCCAATGTGCCTAAAAAAATTTTCAATTCAAAAAATCAAAAATTTTGAATTTTTGAATTTTTTTAATTTTCAAAAATTTAAAATTCAGTGATACATTAAAAATGTTAGATTACCTGTCCATCGTCTTCCTGTCCTGGGCCTAATGGTCCTGGTCTCCAGTTCTGCACGTAGTACTGTCCTGCTGCACCCTTTTGCCCTTGCTCGCCCTGCTGCTGCTGTAATGGAAAAAATTAATTATTTACACCAGGTATAGCTATCGAGTGGTCTAATATTATTTTGGATGTAGATCATACATAAAATTGATTAATTGTTGTAATTTTATATTTTAAAGATGACAAAAAATAGTACAGTCAGGGTAAGAAAAGGTTCGTCACCTTAAATTCGACATTTGTTTGCACCAAAGCATTTGTCAGTCATGCCAAAATGCCAAACTGACAGTCAGTCATGTCTGTCAGTTGTCTGCCTAGTATTTTAGTTTTATAAGGTAGTAAGAGTCTGCGACATGATAAAGAATTTGAAAATTGACGAAGCTTTTCGTACCCCGACTTTACATACGATTATACTGTGTTTCTTTGGCTTTTTTTCCGAAACCCTGGTAAATTTAAATTTATAATGACGACGATCATAAGAGTTTCTTGCAGAAACCTAATCATCATCAATCATCAATACTAAGAATAAATCTGTAAGTGTAGATATTGTATGTACTCGTATGTATGTTCTTCCATAACTCTTAAACGAATTAACTGAGTTTCATGCAAAGATTTAAATAGAAAGATGCGGCGTAATCTCCTCGCGCCATACTAAAAACACACCGAAAATTCTTAACAATGGGTTGGGCGCAGGCGCTCAACCCAACTACAGTTGCACGCCAGCTACAGTGAGTGACGGTCGCTTGTTGAGAGCGTCGCTATCGTCACAGTCACGTTTGGAGTAAAGAATGTGTTGTCTGTGTTTAAAAGTGTGTTTAGACAAAGGTTATACTTATACTTTTGTCTTTAGTATAATGTATGTTGTATTTTGTAACACACTTTCGCTAGTAATGCCGCATCTCTCGATTTAAATCTTTGGTTTCATGACACTTGCTAGATGTAGGTGCGTACAGGTAGAAGCGCTGGCTGGTGAAGCGTAATCAGGACTTGTTGATTTGCGGATGATGTAAATGAGACAGACTGTTTCTTGCAGCGATTTAATTAATAGAAATATACAATTAACAGTAATTTTAGATATAAGTTTGGTACAAGGAGTTGCGTTCACGAAGTAATTTTTCAGTCTGTAAGTTGTATGGAGTGTCTGAGCCAATCAGAGCGAAGCGTCGCGATGCCGTGTGCGTTGTGATTGGCTCCCGATCACGTCATTTGCGATGTCGTTAATTGGTGTCTGAACACTAGATAAACATTTAGACGTACGGAACACAGGATAGGCTACTTTTTTTTTTTCAACGTGAACGGACGCTAGTTGATAAATAAATATTTTGATTTTAAGTAATATGCAGCAAAGATCGGGGGATACCGATTTTGTTAACATCACTTTTCTGAATTGCCTCCCCCCACTGTGGAAGCAAATTTAAAGACGTATTCAATTCACTCCAAAAAGATAAGGGAAGTGGCTTTCTTATTAAACTACTAGTTGGCGCCCGCGACTTCGTCCGTGTTGAAAAAAAAGTAGCCTATCCTGTGTCCCGTACGTCTAAATGTTTATGTACCAAGTTTCATGAAAATCAGTTGATTCGTTTAAGAGTTATAGAGGAACATACATACATACATACATACATACATACATACATACATACATACATACATACATACAGAAAAGAAATTCTAAAAATCGTCAATTTAGTTTCAGTATCATGTATAGAGCCTATAAACACGATATTTCTGAAAACAAAGTAAATTACTCCATGACCGACCCTTACAGATTTATTATTAGTATTGATGGAGGGGTACATTTAAGGAGGACCGACTATGTATTAAAATAAAAAAAAAGTGGTCCTGGAATACAAGTAAATTAGACAAAGATAAGATACTTAGAAGTAATACAAAAAGGCAAAGATAGATAGATAGAAGATATGCTACACTAGCGCCATTGTGGCCACTTTTAGAACCCTTATTTTATTGTTTGACATGTTGTTTGACGACACGTTTGGTCTAGTGGCTAGTAACCCTAGCTGTTAACCAAACGGTCGCAGGTTCGAATCTCGCTAGGGGCAAATGTTTTATGTGAACATTTTACCTTTGTACCTGAGTCATGGATGTTTTGTATTTATAATATGTATGTCTTTACAAAAAAAAGTAATCTATGTATTATATCAACTGTCTGGTATCCATAATACAAGCATTACTTGCTTACTTTGGAACTAGATGGCGCTGTGTGGAATGTGTGAAGATATTTATTTATTTATTATTTATTTATTGTTGGAGAGGAGCATTTTTTCAGTTTGATTGTCATATAAGTAGATTCTCCTGACCTCTATCATCCATATACGTAATATACGTAATACGTATACGTAATACCACAGAATCAGCGGATACATCTAAAACATACCTGGTTTTGATTCCAGTTCTGCTGGGGTCTCTGCTGGTTGTATTGTTGCTGTAACTCGTATTGTTGTCGCTGCTGAGCATACGCTTGCTGGTAATGGTTGTCTATGAAAAACATGTTTAAAAAATGAAAATATTTTCAAATTAAAAAAAATCCTGTCGCTGCTTAGCGTCATGTTTGCTTAGAGTAGAGATATAATATAGTATAGATCATGAACCAAGAAAAAACCACGGACGGAATTCCATATATGTACTAATAAAGTGAAGCATCGTAGTAACAACCAACGCAAAAGCTAGTGTAGAAATATTTACCTTGACTAGAAGGAGGCACTGGTTCAGGACTTTTTGGTATATGGCTCCCTTCGAGGATCTAGAATTTAATAATGAGTCGTTTAACTTTATTATTATTTACTAGTATTTTTGCCCGCGACTTCGTCCGCGTCCGATCGCTACCAAACTTCACGGGAACACACGCTGCACTAATCTGAATATTGTCTGAAAGTTTCATCAAAAACGGTTCAGCGGTTTTGGAGTCTATAGGAGACATACATACACATATCGTCTTTTATCCTTACATATTTATAAAACGAAGTCCTCCGCCGCGTCTGTCTGTGTTCGCAAAAAACTCAAAAACTAGTGCACCGATTTTCATGCTGTTTTGACCAATGGATAGAGTGGTTCTCGAGGAAGGTTTTAGTATATAATTTACAAAGTTACGCGGGCGAAGTCGCGGGCACCAGCTAGTATACCTATGTATAAGAAAAGATTTATATACCTGAGTGTGACATTTATATTAGTAGCTACAAAATTTAAAATAAATCCTAATTAATATTATAAACTCAAAATAAAATAAAATAAAATTTGCAGAAAAAAATTGCACACGTGCGAAGCCGGGAGCGGATGGCTAGTTTACAATGAAATTAAATCACACAGATCCTTTTGTATAGATTTAAACTTAAAAGGATAATTTCGGTGTTTCGCATTGACTTATATTACTGCGTAACGACAAGGCTAAAGCTCCTAGAAAATGGCATCGACGCGTTGGTGTCAAAATCGGAAAGTGACACCAGCTTAGTCACCGAGACGACCGCGTTGACGACGAGTGTTTTCCAACAGATGGCGCTACTGTTCCATTGGGCCTATCCTTACTTCGAAATCATTGGTGTTTTGTAACATTTCCATAATTACCTGGAAGCCGTCTTTGCCAGCTCTATACTTGAGTTTGACTAGCTGTCCGCTTGGATCCTTGTACTGATAAGCTCCGACCCTGGAGCCATCTGGCTCTATCACTTCTCCAGCAGCTAGTCCGTTGTCCGAAGCGTATTCGAAGCGGAAACTACCCTCTAAAATTATATTTTTATTAAAAGTCAATGTATCTTTATAAATTTATTAGCTGATTTTCATGAAACTTGGTAGATACACATTGAGACGTACAAGACACAGGATAGACTACTTTTTTCTTTTTCAACGCGGACGAAGTCGCGGGCACCAGCTATTATTTAATATTAGTATTGAAGATGATTGATAATATGATGATATGATATCAAAATAACTGTTTTTCAGATATGACATAGGACATAGGAAGTTACCTGAAGATAACGCTTGCTTGTGATGAAGTATTGCAGCTTGCTGTTCCTTGGTGACCTGGAAAGGTGCTCGCCATGGTTCCAGCTTTATGGGAGACGGCTGTAACGGCTTTGGTGGGTTGATCGGTCCAGAACCTGGTTGAAAGCAAATTTTTTTATAGTAAAACTAGCTGCTGTATCATCACCGCTCATCATTATCATCATCCCAGAATCACTTGCAATCATTTAAGCATACCTTATCTTACAGAGACCACAGTGAAATAACAGCATGTGTGCTTTTGTGTTTTGGTAAAGGATACCAGGGATAGGCCCTTCCTAATCCCTTATCCTTAACCTTACTACGGTCGACAGCGCACTCGCAGCACCGCCAGCACCTGTGGCGCTTGATGGGCGTTCTACGCGTATGTAGAATAGCGAACAATATGACGGACCTGCTTTTTCTCGTACAAATGTTATATTTGCGTCTCGCTCATTCCATGGCTCCCCCATCCCCGCGTCGCAATACCTCACAAACAGTCCCAAAATCGGTTACTGTGCATATTTGACACGTGACATCGCCAGACCCATTAAGTTTTGCCATGTTTAGCCACCTATCATCCACTCTACAAGGTGTACAAGGGAATAAAGGCAATGTGATTTTAGCACAGATTGGTAGTCATTTTGAGACTATATTTATAATGATTCTTTTTTTAAATATCCTTGATAAATAATGTGTGAGTACCTTTTAGTTACGAAAATGGAAAAATATTTTTTGCTTAATAACTAGTTACGAAACTGTGGGAAAATTTTCTGATTTCATAATTACAAGAATGGAAAAATATTTCTTGTTTAATAAGTAGTTGCGAAACCGTAAAGAAATTTTCCTTTTTAGTTGTGAAAAATCCTTTTTACTCGTAATAATTATTAGTAATTATAATTACTACGATTAAAAGTATGTATTTACTTACCTCTCCACTGGTCATAAACTGGCGCTGAGTTTCCTGCTGGGAAAGATGAACCCTGTGGGTTGACGTCGTTCGACGGAGAAAACAGCTGTCTGTTATATAAGTCGGCCTGTAAGTAGCGATCCACTAAATTAATACATCACAGACACTTTCTATCTAATGATATATTCTTACGTGTGTATAATGTAGTTATGTGTCAGATCTTTAAAAATGTATATCCGCGGTTACGGTACGGATATTTGGTGTCAAAATCCACGAATACAGATCCGAATAAGGATATTTGGTGTCAAGATCCGTGAATACGGATCCGAATAGGGATATTTAATGTCAAAATCCGCGAATACGAATCCGAATAAGGATATATGGTGTCAAAATAAGCGAATACCGATCCGAATACGAATATTTAGTGTCAAGATCCGCGAATACGAATCCGAATAAGGATATTTGGTGTCAAGATCCGTGAATACGAATCCGAATAAGGATATATGTTGTCAAAATCCACGAATACGAATCCGAATACGGATATTTGGTGTCAAGATCCGTGAATACGGATCCAAATAGGGATTTTTGGTGTTAAAATCCGCGAATACGAATCCGAATACGGATATTTGGTGTCAAGATCCGTGAATACGGATCCGAATAGGGATATATGGTATCAAATCCGCGAATACGGATCAGAATACGTATATTTAATGTCAAGATCCGAGTACGGATATTTGGTGATACGGATCTAAACTTTCTTACTCAATCGGTGTCGGTGCGTGTGAGTTTGAAAGGCTAGTTGAGTTATGTACTATTGCTATGGTAACTCACTACGATAAATGTTTGCAATATAAAAGTGCCAAATATTTAATTTTAAGAAATAAACTGAATGGAATTTAATTTCTCGATGGTTTCCCCACAATAAACGTTTATAGCGCCATCTAGTTTAACAATGCAGAACTAATTTGTAAATATGCAATTACTACATGCTTTTTTCTATACACATAATCAGTTGGAGTGCATTGAAAGATGTGATTTTCTTAACTTTCTTACACGCTGCGGTATTCTCGTCATGGTATTCCAAGGTCGATGCAACGGACTGAAGAGGGAAGGGTCGTCATTCTGCCATTGATCATTTACCTGAACACCATTAACTTTTAACTTTTTGACTTTAAACCTAAAGACCTAATATATTTTTATGTTAGAGGGTGTCGGTTAACTTCATCCTTGACTTACTAGTCACTAAAAAAGAAGTTAACAAACTATAATTAAACATTATAAACTAATCCCCAACAGGTTATTGAGACTATTATAATGTGCCTAAACACACTATATCTGATTTAAGTTGCTTAAGGCGTAACTAGTTGACAGCCCGAACTCATCGTTGCCTGTAGCTAAAATTCATTCTGTTTCACACAGAAATTGGGCGAAAGAGAAAGACCGATGATGAGCAGTTAGAACATAGCGCGCACACATACACAATTGGACCGTATTGTGACGTTGTTAGGCAACGCACACTGCGAGATCTCGTCGAACGCGGACGTTTGCCGCGAGTGTTTTATCACTAATTTATTGTAGTACTAGTCTAGCAGCACGCCCCGGCTTCGCACGGGTATTTAACAAATAAATGACGCTTACATCGCATATTATAGTCTGGGGTGAGCGGCGACCACGCCACGCGACTTTTTTCTAATACTTACATTTTTAAACTCGTGATATCGTTCGAATGGAATGGTATAATAAAGACATTTAATTTAAACTCATACTTGTAATGTTCCTTTCAGTAGTGTTGTATATAGTGATTTTAGTATGTCTTTAGTTGGTAAGCCTTTTTAAATAAATAAATACTTATGCTGTTGCGACACTTTGTATAGATATTGATGTGTTCTGCAAAGTTTTCGCAGCGCACGCGATGTAAGGAATATTTTAAGTAATTTTTTTTACACCTTGGGTTACATTATTGGAGTTTTAGTAAGGATCTCTAATTTTTTTGAAAATTTATATAACATAGGCTATGTTCATCGCTGATAATGTAGCTTCCTAACAGTGAAAGAACTTTTCAAATCGGTTCAGTAGTTTCAAAGCGTATTCAACGCAAACAAACAAAGATTTAAATCTTTGCAAAGAAACAAACAAATTAGTATAGAAATAAGGTTAATTTTCCTGATTTTCCTGATTAGGATGTAAATAAAAGAAAAATACTTTTCATATTTATTTATTTTATAAACATTGGTATAACATAAAAATGAATGTTATATAAAATACAAACACAAAAAGTCTAAATTAGCACATATGGAGTTATTATTTTATTACTAGGTACTTCACAGAGATAATAAATATTCGTTGCGCTATTGATTTAACGTGATTGAGTAACAAATACCGATGAGTAAGATACAATACGTGATTGAATACAAATATGAACATCATCATCATCACACACTTTCGTTCGCATTTTATAATTATTATGATATGTATGCGTGGTATTGGTGCTAATTCTCTTGTCATAAAAACTAAACTATAAATTAAATTGACAGTACTAAAATTGTCATATTTGTCAGACACGGAATGAAATAGGCAGAAATACATTTTTATAAATAACCCAGTCACTGAAGACATCTTAGGTCGCAATAAATTGCACTGTCTTGATTTTTTGGGATGTTGTTAGGATAGATACCAGTAGTGTAAAACTAAGTTTGCAGTTTCGAGAGACCTGTGTGCTAACTGCACGGTGCTCGAAAAAGCTCGAAATTTTCAGACTTTTTTCAGTTTTTCTCTTATAACTTCTGAAAAGTGCATTCTATGGAAAAATCATCCTAGACACTCTTAAAGAAAATAAATTTTGCTACAATTCGAGTGTACCGCAGCTCTGTATGTCAAACAGATCTCGAGATACACTACTTCAAAAATGGGTCATTTTTCCCAAAAAGTTAGAAATTTTTGAAACAAAATATCATTTTACATGGAAAGTTATGAGAAATGAAGTTCTAGAGCATTTACTTAGTTTCAATTTGAGCGCAAGTACAACTCTGTAGGGCCAATAAGTTCACTTGTTATCAAGTAAATAAGTAGTAGATCCCTTTTGGAGGGGGAGACAAGTTAAATTGAGTATAATAAAATAATAATAATGTGCAAATAATATTAATGTGTAGGTTCTTATCAATATTGAAGTCACAGAGGTGAAGTGGTGGAGGAACCTCACCTAATACCAACGCCAAAGGGTTTTAGTCGGTTAATGTCCGACATAACCCACAGGCCACCCCGGGTCTGTGGGTATCCATGGATGAGATTTCCCCTTGTCAAAAAGAAAAAAAATGCAAACTTGGTTTTACACTACTGGTATCTATCTTAACAACATCCCAAAAAATCAAAACAGTGCAATTTTTTGCGACCTAACGCGATTTTTTTGTCTTGGGTGACTGGGTTAATAGTCACATACGACAGTTTGTGATACTATGAGGTCTCACAGTGCTGACAAACGCAAAGGGACGGCCGAATCAATTCATAAACAGCACTTGAGTGATGAACGACACTATGTGTCCGTCAAAATCGACGCACAGGTAAAGTAGCCGCCGAGGCCCAAGCTATATTAGCGAACGCATTGTGTCCCGGCTTATGTCAAAAGCAAGGTTATAATCGTTGGAGTTTGAATGGTCGTCGGTTATTTCAGGTTATATTCAATTTGAAAATTATATTTGTATCAACTATGTACTTTCAACCAATGGATTACAGTAGCGAAGAGGAGTTTGATAATTATATCAGTGTAGGATTTCGAACAATAAGTACAAAAAAGTAATAGGTGGTTTTCAAAAATCCTTTCGATTACTACAGTGCGGATGAATTTAGGAGGCGGAATAGATTTTCAAAAGATAATATTGTTCTATTCGTGCTCCTGCCACTGATTAGTTAAAATCTCGACAAACTAACCAAAAGAGGCCTTCCAATACCTGCTGTTTATCAGTTACTAGTGGCCCTAAGATTTTATGCTTTTGGGAGTTTCCAGGTTATTGTACCTCTCTAATTAGGAAAAAAAATTACAAATAAACATTTGTATTATAATATGAATATAATTTATTATTTATTGTAGATAATAACGAAATACATTGACTTAAAAAAATGTTTCAATAAAGTATAAGCTTTATTGAAGTAAATGATTTACCATTATATTATTTACAGATGATTACTGGAGACCTTATAAAAATCAGTCAACCTACAGTCTCGTAATATTAATATTTGGTCAATAAAATAATAATAAAAATCATATACCCACGCCGAAATAAAAATAAAACAAGCAACGCCAAACGAAAAATATTATACAGGCATATACAGGTTATAATATTAGTTAACATCTGTAATATCAATTGTCAAATACTAGAGTGAAGTATGCCACAACAAATTAACCAATCACAGGGCCGTTATTCAATACATAGTAAAGAACTTCTTGAATGGGATGGCTTGATATGAGTAACGCATAGCGTTCTTTGTATAGTATTGCTACTTAGACAAGTATCATTTGTGAATACGGGTGTTATACATACAAAAAAGTGTCAAAGGTAAAAATTATTCTCATAAAATTCTAAACAAGAGTATAAAAGTTTTTATACTAACTTTCAAAGTTTGAAAACTGGCGGTAACTTAAAAACCGTCAAGCTAATCAAAATAATGTAGAGAACATATTTTGTTTAAAAATTTAATGTGGATAATTTTTGTTTTTGATACTTTTTGTGCTTATTAAAGTTTTCGCAAAATACTTAAAAAATCGTTAACGGGTTGAACCGTTAACCCAAACAAGTTTGAAAACTTTATTAATTTGTTTGATTCCTCCATACATTGCTTACATAGAATGTCTGTATATATACTTACAAATTTGAGATGTTACAAACAGAACCGTCAGTTTCAATGCATCCCAGTTAGTTTGAGCCTGAATATTATAGTAGCTAAATCCTTTACAAGGGGCATGTGCTGAGGGAATAATATCTTTGAAGGAGGAAACACAAGGTTGATTATGTACGTCTGTTTGAACCACCATTTGTAGAAATGATTCTTGAGGTGACCTAAAACAAAAATATATTAGTTAAAAATATACAATTAATAAAATAAACACTACATAGACACTGGGATTTAGTTACGAATTTGAGTAGCAGTAGCAGAACATGAGGAAGAAGATGCTTTGTATGTTTCTGCTTGAACCACAATTGCTTTATATGCCTCAGGATGGTTTACATGAGGTGATCTAAAACAGGAATTATATAAATAAAAATTAGTTTTAAATTTCTAGAAAAATAGAACCTGATTTAAAATTATTTTACAATTAGCTACCCGGGGTGCATTTTTTTACGTAAAAACCTTCCCTGATTATGCCTCTATCCATGAGTGAAAACAGAATTAAAATCGGTCCAGCCGTTTTCGAGTTATGCGCTTAGCAACACATTTTGCGAGAAGCAGTTAGGTATAAGCGTTTTTTTTTTCTCCATTACGACGATCCTTTTGCGGTTCTGTTTCATAAAATAAAGCATATAGCTATAAAAGCAGCACATACCTATTTATTTTACTGTAAGAATTTTATTATTTATGGACCATAAATTTAAAAAAATACTAGGACAAAATTATCTTTACAGGGATAAGAAATATTCGTTGCTCTAAGATATAATTATTATACTCTAACTATTCAAATCCATCCAGCCATTTCCGCCTGATTGAGTAATATAAGTATATTATGATAATATGATACTCATTATTATTATATTATGATAATCATTATTAATTAGTATGATTTGCATAGCGTTGCCATCTCTAAAATAACGATCATAAAATTCAGTCCAGCCGTCTCGAGTTATAAATAACTAGCTGGTGCCCGCGACTTCGTCCGCGTTCTGGATGAAAGGTACCCTATGTCCTTTCTGGTGTCCCAGACAACGTGTATTATGTATGGCCGACCAGAAAAGTGCTTTATCAGTTTCGATAACAAATTCCATTCATTTCAAAATTCGCTAAGGCTTAGGCCGGTTTCAGTGTTCTCCTGACGGTCAGTACTGACGATACGTACTACCGACCGTGCGACTGACGCGGTTGTCACTTGTATGAAAATTCACAAGTCGTTACAAAGCTCGCCTGACCGTACGCACGCGTATTGCTACCGCGGTCGGTCAGGAGAGCACTGAAACCGGCCTTAGATTTGAAATATAGGTATTGATTACTGATTGACATAATTGTCACTTTGAATTTTCAAAAGAAAACTGACCTTATTATTCTACAACATACAAATAATGTTAGGGTGATAAAGTACTTTATTTGTCGAGTTTACCTATATAATATAACAAAAATTATGTATATATTATAACAAAAATTAGATTAAATATGTAATAAAACTTACCCATTATTTTTATATTTTGTAATTTGGTACAATGTGACGAGATTGTCCAAAGAGAGTCAATGTGATATGAAAATATGAAGTCACTTGTACAACAGCCTTGCCTAACTAAATAATAAAATAATGTCTTTACGTACAAACTATGCCACGTTATAAATAACTAGATAAATATAATATTTACGATGTATTTAGTAGACTATAGACTCTAGTCTAGCTCAGTCTAGCTGACAGATGACAGAGTGTTGCCATTGCCAACCTTATACGAAGTAATATTCGGGCCCTAATAAATCCGTATAAATTCCGTATGACTGTGTATTGTATTGTAAAAAAATATCAATTGCAAAAAAACAACCGTTTTCATAGGATTCATTTATTAAAAACTAACTGGTGCCCGTTACTTCGTCCGCGTTGCAAGGAAATGCAGGAAATATGTGAGTGGTAACGCCAGACATAGTTATCCCTGTGACGACGGTGGCGTCGCCGCGCGACAGTGGCGCCCAATCCGTACAATATCTTTTTTTTATCCACACAATATCTTTTTATCTTTTTATGTCTTATTCTGATGTATAAGCTATATTGTTGTGAATTTCATTGAAATCCATTCAGTAGTTTTTGTGTGAGAGTAACAAACATCCATACATTCATACAAACTTGCGCATTTATAATATTAGTACCTACGGAATAAAATGATAATGTATGATTTTAAATAATAATTATAATAAATGAATAATTGATAAATTAACATCGAAATCAAAACAATGGTGCAATAGATACTTGTTAGGCAGTGTTGTCCATCAGCTGGATTATTTAGTTTCGTATTTATTTATGTACAATACTACTTATTGTATTTTTTTATATTGTATCCTTATAAAATTATTATTATTTTATATTTCTGAACATATAATTCCGCATAAATATTTGTATGTTTAAGTTACCCGTATGTGAAGTTGAAAATTAGTACATATACGGATAAATCCGTATAAATGGCAACACTGTGACTCCCTGCCCGGCCCATTCAAGGAGGATAGAGGTAACTCTTATCCTCCTTGATACCATTTATTGTGTGGGCGTGCCTTCCCTCCACTACCCGCGGGGGAAGAAAAGTCGAGTGAGATGCACATCGATTCATACCAAATATGAGGACAGAAAAAATCACAAATAGACAATTGGGCTAACGGTTTTTATGAAAAAACTACTGCATATATCTATTTTGTGTAAAGTTATTTCAACTCTTGAATAACTAATCAATGTTTATGGGCAAAGTATTTTGGAGTTTTTGTAAACTAGAGTGACCTATTCAACCTCAAAGTTGCATTAAAACTTGTGTTAAAATATGGATTTTTCAATGATCATATCTTTTAAATTAATACTTTTTTTTAAGGATTGTATGCCTAGAAACTTAGTTAACGACAAGATAAATCGGTATCATGCTTACTTTTGTAAATTAAACATAAAACAGCGGTGTAATTAACCTTAAACGTTTGTATGTAGGAAAAGTGACTTGTAAAACCTTAAGACAAGGATTAACCGCAGTCCGAACACAATTTTACCAAATTGACCGCAACCTAATATACTATGAATTAAGGTGCAATATTGCACAACAAATTTTTGTAGCTCTTCGGAGATACCCGAACAAATTTAAAATTGGAAGGTTTCTCTTAAATATTGTGTAAAATATGAAAAAATAAATAAAAGTAGCCGATTCAAACTTTAGTGTAGAACGTAAGTTAATTAATAAGCCTAAAAACGAAAGTAGTTGTCACGGAAAATTTTTATTACTGTGAAAAGTAAGTTTTTTTTAAGCAGTATTTTTACTAATTTTTTTTCTCAGAAAATAGATTTTTTTTTTATAAATCTGCCCGATTCAAACTTTTTTCCATATAGTCTATTATGCACTGTATTTTTATTTAACTTGTGATTTTACTCTAAGAAGTCAAACTAGGCGACGAAAAAACCCTTTTTAGCTAAGTTCTAGCCTTCAGAGTTAAGTATCCCGTAAACTACTTGATGCTTGAGTATCAGTTTAAGGTAACAATGTCATGGAAACACCACCGACGTAACCGGAAGTATACTAAGTTAGTGAAATCTCTTCACCAACTAAGAAATGAGCTGACGGTCTTCAACAAATCTTCATTATATCTAGGAACAATGTCGATAGTGTCAACTTTCAAAGAAAGAGAACTGGGTCGAAATCGGTCCATCCGTTTGTGAGTTATGATGCCACAGACATCAATACTAATAATAAATGTGTAAAGGTTGGTGATGGAGTAAGTTACTTTGTTTTCAGAGATATCGTGTTTATAGGCTCTATACATGATACTGAAACTAAATTTACCATTTTTAGATTTTTTTTCTGTATGTATGTATGTTCCTCTATAACTCTTAAACGAATCAACTGATTTTCACGAAACTTGATAGATAAACATTTAGACGTACAGGACACAGGATAGGCTACTTTTTTCTTTTTCAACGCGGACGAAGTCGCTGGCGCCAGCTAGTTAAAAATGAGGTACTAACTTGTTGTCTAAATGTTTGTGGAGCATAATAAGGATTTTCCTGCGCACGCGCTGTCACCGCCAACAGCACACACCAAAAACATATCAGCTGAAATCAACATGTCACTGCTTAAAAACTAAAGGGCCATAAAACTAAAAATCCAAAAAGAAGGTATAGTTATTGTGGTTTCTTTTTTCACTCCATTTTATGTGACCGTTCAGTTGACGGTAAGTGGTCACCGTCGCCCAACAAGCAACGCCACAAGTGCAGCAAGTGATTAAGGGTAAGGGATAGGAATGATTCATAAAAAAATTAAAATGGCAAACTTCTTCATTGTCACATCGCTGCCTAAAAACTAAAGACTAAAAAACTAAAACTAAAACTAAAAACTAAAAACCATAAAACAAAAAATTACAAAAAAATAAATTTATTGCAAAAATCCTTCATATTGTATGTTGCAAAAAGACTTTAAGGTTATTTTATTCCATATTTAGTATATTTTGATCAATTTTTTATATATTCAAAAGTAACTTATATGTTTATATCTCTTCTAGTATTCAGTTTATTATAAAAGTACATAAAACATTTAATGCTACTTAAAAATACGCTTCTAACGATGTATAATATGCATATATTTGATATTAAATATCTAATAAGAAAAAAATAGACAAAAAATTATTTAATTTTTTTTCGATTAGCTCTCCTGTAAAAAGTGTAATTTTGATTTGTGGTCCTTTAGTTTAAGCAGCAATTTATTGAAAGTGAGAAAGCCGGACAGTGAAGTAAAATTTATTTATAAAAAAATTAAAAAAAATTCTAAATAATAAATGTTACTGCAACTCAAATGAATATTTTTTAGATGATATTATCATTTAAATATTAATAATATAAATGTAAATATAATTTAATTTTAATTTAAATAAAATAAAATTCTTATATATATTTATATAAATAAATAATTATATGCTTATATATATATATACGCTTCCTCTCTCCTAGTCCCTAAGTTGCATGCCCAACAGGGTCCATAACATTGGTCTTTATTTTTATATAACATCTTTGTACATTATGGTTTCGCAATAAATAATTGAATAAATGAATTGAAAAAAATTAGGAAAAAATCAAAACCAAAACAAATTTTCGATAACGTGCACACATAAGGGTCCGCTAGTTTTGTAAATATTAAATTGAATAAGAAACTCACCCTCATTATAACTATCACACAACAAAGGCACAGTACTTACGTGCAAACAGTGTAACCGAGTTAACCATCAGAGGCATATATATAGACTGTCGCAAGAGTTGATGGACCGAATAATAACATGTTGGACGTCGCAGCCAGTGGCTTCGTGTCAGAGGTAGCTTCAATCACCTTAGGAATTATGTCACGGGGGGTCTAGACTAGACGAAACTATTATAAGAAAAGATAAGTCGGGCCCTGGAGGGAAACTACCTTAAATCCTTAACTTGGCTCATTTTACATAAAGGAGACATTCCTTCATTTTTTGAATTAGTAATACTGCATACAAGGTTTTTTTAAAAATTACTTGCTTCGTCTGGGAATCGAACCGACTTAACTGTGAAAAAAAAAACTCTCGTATTTTTATGATGCCAATCGAAAGAATGGACAAAAAATAATTATTATTCTCAATTAACATAGTAGGTATCTTAAAAAAAGGAATAACGTAAAATGTTTGATTCAAATTTCAAGAATATTATTTATTGCCGACGACTATAGAAAATTTTTGAATGCAGTTTTGTTTCTTTTTAAAAATAAAGGAATGTCTCCTTTATGTAAAATGAGCCAACTTGAATTTAAGGCAGTTTCCCTCCAGGGGCCCTAGCCAAGAGCAACCAGTGCAAACGGGAGCGTTGTGTATTTACGAAACGATAGAAAATAAAGCCCAGTGATTGGTCAAAATTTTATGTGGGCGTTACAACAACCAAATCACCGGGCTTTATTTTCTATCGCTACGTAAATACACAACGCTCCCGTTTGCACGTACAGTCGTAAACGTTACGCTACAAGAGAAATAAAGCCCGGTGATTGGTTGTTGTAAGCCTGAGCGTTGCGTTTACGCAACGTTTACGACTTTACGTTTGTTCTTGGCTAGGGCCCCTGGGCCAGACTTATTTTTCCACACTATTCACGCGCAATTTATTCACGCGTTAGATCGAGTAAAATTCACACTAGACCCTCTCTGTCAACTGCCACTTTAAGGGTTGTTCGGTCTAGTGGCTAGTAAACCTAGCTGTTAACCGAACGGTCGCGGGTTCGAATCCCGCTAGGGGCAAATGTTTTCGTGTTTATACCTTGTTTGTACCTGAGTCATGGATGTTTTGTATTTATAATATGTATGTATTTACAAAAAAAAAAGGTAATGTATGTAGTATATCAACTGTCTGTTATCGATAATCAGACGTCCAAACTCCGCAAAACTGTTCATGAAATTAATAGAATAGTTTTCTTGGTTACTTTCTAGTTATTTACTTTTTGTTTACTTTTTTTTTGTTTTTTTTTTGTATATTTTGCTCCCATTTTTAAAATTTTTTTTTGTTTTTTATATAATGTGTCAAATTATTGTCTTTAAAAGTGGTATTCACCTGTTATTGGTTGCCACAGATGTTTGTTATAGTTTTCTTGTTAAGTGGTTGGTTGTATAAGTGTATACTCGTATGTATGAGCAAATGATGGCGTCTTATGTAAAAATAAAAATAAAAAATAATAATAATACAAGCATTGGTTGCTACTATGGAACTAGATGGTCCTGTGTGGAACTAAATGGTACTGTGTGGAACTAAATGGTCCTGTGTGGAACTAAATGGTGCTGTGTGGAACTAAATGGTCCTGTGTGGAACTAAATGGTGCTGTGTGGAACTAGATGGTGCTGTGTGGAACTAGATGGTGCTGTGTGGACTGCGTCACACTGTGTCAAGATATATATTTACATATTTATTTATTTTTACTGTCCCGCTTACAGATTACTAACGGTATCAAGTATTTTCTCTCAAGGTCTCAACTTTGAAAATGTTACGAACTACACATTTAGGTACCCTAGGCAGTATCAGTGTAAGTAATCAACCGATGATTCGTAGTGTAACGGACCGTTAAGTCGGCTACTGGACTGAAGCAATTATTTAGAATATTTACTTGTAAATTGTTAATTACTGGGCCGTTTCATTGCGAATACCTTCTACTGATAATATCGGTCTGGTATTTCGGTAAATTAAACATTGCCTTCACCTGTAAGTAAGTTTTCCACTAACTTCTAAACCGTCTATTCCCACTAGTTCAATCAATTGAAGTAGTGTGAATTTTTGTTCCCAGTAGTCCAATTACATTAAGCGCCTCTTTCACCAACGTCAAGTAGGCTAAACTGTCACTACTTATGAACCTGTGGTACTACTTATGAATTAAATATTTAACATATAAATATTACAAAACTGCCTCCGTTTTTTTAAATAAACCCTGATTGAAAATCTTATTTACTTTACTTTATTTACTTATTCAAATTTATTTCTCGCTATTCTGCAGCAATATAATCACCATTCTAAGCGCCTGTTTCACAAACGTCAAGTAGGCCAAACTGTCATTTAAAGTCACCGGTAACTGGGGATAATGGAGATTTACCTTTGTTTGAACGGTAAACGTCCTAAACATTATACAGAAAATAATAAAAAAAAACTCCTATCAAATGATGCAGTAAACAGAGTGCATAAATCAATAAAACAGAAAATGATAAGGGCCTCTTTCACCAACTACATGTAAAGTGTTGATTAGTTACTTTTAGAAATAATTTTATGTTTTATTAAACTATTCACTCGGTTTATTAATTAGAGGAATTTGTCGTATAAGTATATCCGATTCTGGCGAAATGGAGACGAAAATAATTGTCGGGTAAATACGACTCTGGCGGCTAAAGGGTTAATCTGTGACCCTAGTGTTGCGGAAACGGTCCCTCACCTGCTGACCGAATGTCCAGCGAATGAAAAAGAAAGAATTGATTTAGAATTAGAGATAGACATGCAGATAAAACAGGAAAACTTAAAAGAAATAATCGTAAGTGGCAAAAGGGATAAATTCCTAAAATATTGTGCTAAGATTGCGGAGAGGGCGATAAAAAGGAACAAAAGTAATTTGTAAATAGTTTAAATTGTAATTGTATACAAGCAATGCTTTCTAAATGTTAATATTTAAATTGTGATATTCTTGTTTTAAATTGTATAGTTATTTTAAATTTTATTGTATAATTGTAATTTATTGTAGGTATTATTGTATATTCACTATATTATTGAGTCGAAAGTTTATTAAATGAAAGTATTGTGTATCAAATCATTACCCCAACCGCAATCAAAGAAAATAAATAAGACAGTTAGTTAGAGTAGGGAATGAGACGGGCATCCCACCCGTAATGGAATAAAAGAAGAGATGGATGAAAGAAAGACCAAGTATGCAGAATGAATGTGCGAGAGGTAAGCAAGCGAGAACTGGAATGAAAGATATCGTAAACATAGGCTTCAGCGTATGATGCTGGAGGGGTTCTAGTAAAAAAAAAAAAAAAAAAAAAAAAAAAGGGTTAATCATATATCATACAAATTGACCTTGTTTATTGCTCTTTCTATCAGTGAAAACCTCATTAAAAACCGTTTGGTAGTTTAAAAGATCTATACGTACATACAGAGGGACAGATGGGGGGAAGCTACTTTATTTTATGCTAGCTCTTGCACGCGACTGCGTCCGCGTATCAATACTAATAATAAATCTGTAAAGGTTGGTGATGGAGTAAGTTACTTTGTTTTCAGAGATATCGTGTTTATAGCCTCCATACATGATACTCAAACTAAGTTGACCATTTTTACATTTTTTTCTATATGTATGTATGTTCCTCAATAACTCTTAAACGAATTAACTTTTTTTCCTTTTCAACGCGGACGAAGTCGCGGGCGCCAGCTAGTATTTTATAATTTTATTTACTCGTTAATAATGTTGCTTTCTATGAGTGAAAGAATTTTCAAAATAGGTCCAGTAGTTTTTGAGTTTATTCATTACTAGGTGGCGCCCGCGACTTCGTCCGCGTTGAAAAAGAAAAAAGTAGCCTATCATGTGTCCTGTACGTCTAAATGTATATGTACCAAGTTTCATGAAAATCAGTTAATTCGTTTAAGAGTTATGGATGAACATACATACATACAGAAAAATATTGTAAAAATGGTCAATTTAGTTTCAGTATCATGTATAGAGCCTATAAACACGATATCTCTGAAAACAAAGTAACTTACTCCATCACCAACCCTTACACATTTATTATTAGTATTGATAAACCAAAAACATACAAAAATACAAACCTTCTCTCTTTATAATATTAGTATAGACTATGTTAAGATTTAACCAATTCTTACATATAAAACAAAGTCCTCCGCCGCATCTGTCTGTCTGTTCGCGATAAACTCAAAAACTAGTGCACCGATTTTCATGCTGTTTGCACCAATGGATAGAGTGGTTCTCGAAAAAGGTTTTTAGTATATAATTTACAAAGTTACGCGGGCGAAGTCGCGGGCAGCAATAAATAAAACAAATAATACACAAATATCAAACATTTATTTATTCAATAAAAACTATTACAAAAAAATACTTATCTATTAAAAAAAATTAAACACAACATAATCCTTGATCAACAATTATTCGTAAGAGAATCACAAAATGCTTTTGTTTCGTATTTTTTTTTTCAAAAATAATAGAGAATGGTCAAGCAGCTAACAGAGAAAATAAAAAAAATCAAGTTATGACTCATTTTGGGTACATTTAGAAACTTTGGTCTATTGAACTGATTTGACTACTGGGACTTTTTAGTTTCAGTAGTCCAATTACATTAATTCATTGAACTATCGAAACTAAAAAGTCCCAGTAGTCCAGTAGTTCAATTGCGTTAATTCATTGAACTATCAAAACTAAAGAGTCCCAGTAGTCCAGTAGTGCAATTACGTTAATTCGTTGAACTATCAATACTAAAGAGTCCCAGTAGTCCAGTAGTTCAATTACGTTAATTCATTGAACTATCAAAACTAAAGAGTCCCAGTAGTCCAGTAGTTCAATTGCGTCAATTCATTGAACTAACAAAACTAAAGTCCCAGTAGTCCAGTAGTTCAATTGCGTTAGTTCATTTAACTATCGAAAGTAAAAAGCCCCAGTAGTCCAGTAGTGCAAATACGTTAATTCATTGAACTATCGAAACTAAAAAGTCCCAGTAGTCCAATTGCGTCAATTCATTGAACTATCGAAACTTAAAATCCCAGCAGTTCAATCAATTGAACTCGCAATTGAACTAATGGTAATAGACTGAGTCTTTAAGCAAAGAGACAAGGTGGGAATTATCGCAAAAACAATTTTTTTTGTACTATACTAATTTTTTACTATTTTTTTATTATTTCACTTGAGATATTAAGTTATTTACTTAAAACTGTTTTAAAAACATTTTTTAATTAACAACAAATATTAAATTTAAAACCCAAAAGACATAACTTCCACCCTTTTTATTTTTCAAAGAAGACTTTAATAGTGTATTTTGTTTTTTTAAACTGTGATGTCTCTACCTATTAGCTTTAACTGCTTGACTTCACTCAAATTAAAATTAAACAAAAAAAAACTACGAAAGATAATCTGAAACCCAAGGGGACATATCACTTGTGTACTTTATTGGCGGAATGTCGTAAGGTAAGGTAAGTTTGTTTATGGCGTCGTCTTCTAAGGGAAACATGTCTTCGTTGATCTGAAAGAAAATTTAGAATTTTTCATTGTCACATCGAGCAGTGAGTAGGTAATGGAAGGGAACACTTCTCTTCGCACTCGTTTGGTGGCAGAAACAGAAAATGGGATGACTGAACTCATTGTCCTATGCCTTCCTAATCCCTATCCTATATCCTACTATGGACGGCAGCGTACTTGCAGCAGCTATAGCGTTGCTTGTGTTATAGGCGACGGTAACCACCTACCATCAAAGTGGATCGTCAGCCTGTATGTCAATTTTAACATTAAAAAAGAAAAGTTTAGGAAATTGGGAGTTTGAAAGTTGTCAGGTTAGGATGAAGACATTTTAGGTGGAAACCTTTGGAAACTGATTAGTTAGGAGGTGGACAACTTTGGAAACTGACAAGTTAGGAGGTGGACAACTTTCGAAACGGACAACTTAGGAGGTGGACAACTTTGGAAACGGACAAGTTAGGAGGTGGACAACTTTGGAAACGGACAAGTTAATAGGAGGTGGACAACTTTGAAAACTGACAAGTTAGGAGGTGGACAACTTTCGAAACGGACAACTTAGGAGGTGGAAAACTTTGGAAACTGACTAGTTAGGAAGTTGACAACTTTGGAAACGGACAAGTCAGGAGGTGGACAATTTTGGAAACGGACTAGTTACGAAGTTGACAACTTTGAAAACAGACAAGTTAGGAGGTTGACAACTTTGGAAACGGACAAGTTAGGAACGGACAACTTTGGAAACTGACTAGTTAGGAAGTTGACAACTTTGGAAACGGACAAGTCAGGAGGTGGACAACTTTGGAAACTGATTAGTTAGGAAGTTACAACTTTGGAAACGGACAAGTCAGGAGGTGGACAATTTTGGAAACGGACTAGTTAGGAAGTTGACAACTTTGGAAACGGACAAGTCAGGAGGTGGACAATTTTGGAAACGGACAAGTCAGGAACGGACAACTTAAGAGGTAGACAACTTTGAAAACTGACTAGTTAGGAAGTTGACAGCTTTGAAAACAGACAATTTAGGAGGTGTCAACCTCCTTTGGACACGGACAAGTTTAGATGGTGGTCAATACTCACCACGAATTTGGGCAAAAAAAGCACCCCGCACTCGTAGCTCATGAGTCTGAGGGCTTGATTGCCCTTGTTCACTTGGCCCCAAGCCGCTTTGCTAACGTTGCCGGACGTCAAAAGGAAATACGCGGCGCACTTGTTGTCGGGCGATATTCTCGTGTAAGACTTTATGTGCGGCATGGCTTTGTCGCGAAACGTTTTCTTCGCCTTCCATTGGCTAAAAAGAGAAAAAAAAACAGTGTCAGTTGTAGGACTGCACGTCAAAAGTGTAAACTGCACCATCAGAATCCATTGGCCGTAACTCGTAACCCATAAATTACGTCACACGTTTAGGGGGGTAACGAAGTGTGTCAGTGACAAGGGTATGGAGGGTAGACTACATATATGTATTAAAGTGGTTCCAGAACACTAGTATATTACGATAGCGCTAGTAACGCATTGTCGTAAGTTAATCAAGGATAGATAGATAGATAGATAGAAGATGTGCTACACTAGCGCCATTCTGACCATTTTAGGGCCTTTTTTAATCCCTGAAAAAACGTTAGGTTCCTGTGGGATTTTCAAAACACCACCTAAAACGCGAGCACCGCTAATTATAAAAAAAAAATGTATACTTACAACAGATAGTTGTTAAGCCACATCTGTTTTGTGTGAGCGTCCGCCGCGTAAGGCAGACACCCGCCACCGAGTAAACCGTCGTGTGATTGTTGGACGTTTTCTATGGAAAAGACGTGTATGATTTTTATTTAATTTCTTTTAAGGGAACGTACCCATACTACGTTACTCGTTAGAGGGGGTTGGGGGGGTCCTCAAAATACCACGCTTGGTCACAGGGGCTGGAGGGGGGTCTTAGCTTTTTGTCACGTAGTCTGTTTTTATATAACTTTTTTTCTTCTCTATACATATAATATATTTTTCACTTGTTATTATAATAGGGTATGCACGCACTCTTGGCGTAACGTGGCATGCGCTCGTTTTTAATAAAGACAAAATATATGAGCCGAATTCTTATTATTTTTACTTTTCATTTGAAAAAATAATATTAAAAACCATATTTATGAATTAACACGTGAAAACTAGAGGGGGAGGGGGGTCAAGGCATATACTACGAGTGGTCACCGTTTGGGATAGCAAATTGTAAAAAAAAATAAGTCACACGTATTTTGGGCACGTTCCCTAATAATAATGAGTAGTTGAGAGGCCAACTGTTGACTCATTTTGGGTACATTTATAGACTTATAACTGCGGTGTCGTTGTATTCTCAATCACCAAGAATCCTTGGTCTATTACCATTAGTTCGATTGCGTGTGCAACTAATGGAACTGCTGGGACTTTTTAGTCCAATTACATTAATTCATTGAACTATCGAAATCAAGGTAGGTAGTCCAATAGTAATTCAATTACGATAATTCTGCTACCCACTTCTCCGTATACATTTTTAATATACAGGTTGATACTGAAAGTTATAATAATGTAACATACAGGCGAAAACACACACACGCACTCACACCCACCCACAGCCTCCTACCACACACACACGCACGCACGCACGCACGCACGCACGCACGCACGCACGCACGCACGCACGCACGCACGCACGCACCCACACACACACACACACACACACACACACACACACACACACACACACACACACACACACATACACACACACATTTATAATAATGTAACATAAAGGCTGACACAGAAATGAAAACACTCACCTAGTGATGGATAAATGAGTTTAATTTCGGGCGGTTGCGACAACAATTGGGACTGATTCTTTATTTTTGTGAAATAGTGTAGAAAATCACCCGTCAACCATAACTGAAAAGAAAGGCACGCCCTTTTTAACGAATTCATTTGTCCCACTGACCTATAATATAATATATTATACCAATGGACAGGCTGTCCCATACAAATTACAGATAATAAAATTTAGTGTACCATTTTGAAACGCCGCCCTCGAAAATGTGTGTTTGTGTGTGTGCGTGCGTGCGCGTGTGTGGTGTGGTGCGTGTGCGTGGATGTGTGTGTGGGTGTTTGTGTGTGTGTGTGTGTGCGTGTGCGTGGATGTGTGGTGCGTGTCTGTGGATGCGTGTGTGTGTTTTCGGTGTGTGTGTGTGTGTGTGTGTGTGTGTGTGCGTGCGTGCGTCCGTGCGTGCGTGGGTGTGTGCGTGGGTGTGTGTATGTGTGTATGTGTGTGTGTGTGTGTGTGTGTGTGTGTGTGTGTGTGTGTGTGTGTGTGTGTGTGTGTGTGCGTGTGCGTGTGCGTGTGCGTGCGTGCGTGCGTGCGCGTGTGTGGTGTGGTGCGTGTGCGTGGATGTGTGTGGGTGTGGGTGTGTGGGTGTGGGTGTGTGGGTGTGCGTGTGCGTGCGTGCGTGCGCGTGTGTGGTGTGCGTGTGCGTGCGTGCGTGCGCGTGTGTGGTGTGTGTGCGTGGATGTGTGTGTGGGTGTGTGTGTTTTCTGTGTGTGGGTGTGTGCGTGGATGTGTTGCCAAACTCACCTTGGGCTCTTTCCCGTAACTGCCCAAGCTGCTCGCTTGAGCAATTAGAGGCCACCTGAGGTTATCCATTTGTGGTATGGCGCAGTGCTGCCTCAACAAAGACCCTACCCGGGTCATACCCCAGTCTGTGTCGAAATGGGAACCTGGGGCCGATGATATTAGAAATACGCTGGAGGGGGGGAAAAAATACGTCTCAATATTGTCCACCAAATCAAATCAATCAATGAAATTTGCTATTTAAACATTAATGTACTAGTATATACCCGCGACTTGGTCCGCGCGTCCGATCGCTACCAAACTTCATAGGACTACCCGCTGGATGTTTACGACCGCATTGCCTAGATGGCGTTGTAGGTTTTAGTTCAATTCAAGTTAGCATCAATTTATTACTAATTCATAAGGTACCTGTAAAAATGTTTAGAGGTAGATCAGAAAGTACAATAAACGGGAGCATTATAGATCAGCATCAAACGGAAGTGTGTTGTTTTATTTATAAATTAGCAAAAATCAAGTAAAAGTTCAAATCTGGCCATCCGAGGGTAACGACAGCATCAGGTCAAACATTGAAGCAGGATCCTCGACAATTTGGGCCAATTGAGCTGGATCAGTTAGAAGTACATTCTGGTTCCATCAAGTGGGAGCCAGAACATTTGGTCCTTCGAGCCGGATCCAGCATTTTGGTCTATCGAGTCAGATCCAGACCAGCATTTTGGCAGCAAGCCGGTCCAGTATATTTTAAGTTTCGGATCCTTTGAAACGGACCCTCACGTACTGGCAGTGGATCGTGGCTTGAAGGTTACGTGGAATCAGCGGCAACCGGCTACGGTTGAGGTCACTTTGGAGGTGCGTCAGTTACCAGCGGCGGAAGGAGCCAAGCGGCAGGACAATAGCCAAGCGGCAGGACATTAGCGAAGCGGAAAGATCACGTTACCATCAGCGTAGCGGTATAAGGGCAGATGGGAACAACGGTATTCGGTGTAACAAGTGTATCAGTGTAATTGGTGTTAAAATCAGTGAAATAAGTTTTGTGTGATCGGCAAACGTAAGCGGAACATTCATTATTTTCAAGCAAAATTGAACTTTATTTCTTTGTGTAATAGAACTTGTTAATTTGTTATCATTTAAAATTTATGTGTAATTGTATATCAACTTTTTACTTTGAAAAAAAAAGCAATATATTTATTTAGTTAGATCATAATATAGAATAACTAATAAAGAATAATTTTACGATTTTCACTAGAAATTAAAAATACAAAATTTCAAGAAATATTTAGATATAACAATAGTTAGTAGGTACATTGAAACTTTTTATTTTTTAACATATTTTTTATGAAATTGCACATTGTTAAGTATTTATAAATAAGAGGTTAATATTGTTTTTACCCTTTAAATTATTATTTAAAAAATATACCTACTTAAGTAATTATTTTTGTTAATAGTTCAAGTTTGGTTTTAAATATTTAATATTAGTAAATAATTATAAGAATAAAACATGGAAGGTCTAATAAAAATACAATTAAATTTACATAGTTCAATTAAGAAGGGTATGTTAAATTTTAAGAAAAGTCCAAAAGAGCGAATATCTAAAGAATATATAGAAGCTAGATTAGATAATTTAGAAAAGGATTGGACGTGGTTTAGATGCAATAACACAAAATTGTATGAAATATCAGACAGTGATAGTTTGGAAAATACTGTCTATGTTACCCAAGAAATATTTGAAAGTACTGAAGAAGATTATTTAATGTACAAATCATTTTTGAAACTTTCATTAAAACAATTTTTATTAAACGAAAGCGACTCTTTGCAGGTTAGTGTTAATAAAAGTGATAACAATTTAGGTATATCTCGTGCATTAGTCAGACTCCCAAAAATTGATATTCCTAATTTTTCGGGAAATTATTCTGAATGGGTAACTTTTCGGGATTTATTTTTATCTCTTGTGCACAATAATGATAGTTTAGACAATGTTCAGAAATTGCATTATTTGAAAAGTCATTTAATTGGTGAAGCGGCACAATTAATACAACATACACCTATTTGTGATGCGAATTATAGTCAATGTTGGTCATTATTAGAAAAGCGTTATAATAATAAAAAATACTTATCTAATTGCATTTTAAAACGCTTATTAGGACAAAGGCGATTAAATAATGAATCGGCGAGTGGGTTAAAGGAAATTTTAGACACTACCATGGATTGTATGAGTGCATTGAAAAATATAAAAGTGGATGTGAGCACATGGGACATTATCGTTATTCATATTGTTACATTTAAGTTAGATAACGAGACGCGCAAACAATGGGAATTACACTTGTCTAGTTCAACCGATACAGATCAATTACCGACGTTAGATCAACTTCAGAGTTTTATTGAAAATCGATTCCGCGCATTGGAATTTCTTGATTCCAATAGATCATTAGTACAGCAGGACAGTCGTAATAACACAAGACCAAAAACATTATTGTCTACTAATAATAATAATATTTCCATTATGCGATGTGAGTTCTGTTCAGAGAATCACAAATTATGTTTTTGTAAGGAATTTGCTAAAAAAGGATGTGCTGAGAGAAGGGACTTTGTATCTAAAAATTATATTTGTTTTAATTGTTTGGGCGGCAATCACACAGCAGCTCAGTGCAAAAATTCTACCACTTGTAGGATTTGTAAAAGACGTCATCATTCTCTTTTGCATCTGGATAGCTATAGTTCAGCTCCACAAGAGTCCGGTCAGACCGATGAGAGTCCTAGACCATCGGCTAGCGAATCCACAATAGTATCATGTCTGTCAACTCGGAAGGTGTCCGAAGGGGGACAGGTTTTACTAGCTACTGCGTTAGTGGATGCCAAGTCCAAATCTGAAACCAATCACGTGATAAGAGCACTATTGGATCAAGGATCTCAGGCCTGCTTTGTAACGGAAGCAACAGTGCAACTTTTACAGCTGAAGAAAATTCCTGTCAGAGGGACAACTACTGGTTTAAATGGAGTCAAGGTGGGGATATCAAAGGCAATGGTATACATCAATCTTACTTCGCGTAGTAACAAGAATTTCAACATTCAAATTAAGGCTTATGTTGTCAAGAATATAACATCATTTTTGCCAGAGAGAAGAATAGAAGCTGTCAATTGGATTGATTTACAGGAGTTATGCCTTGCAGACCCACAGTATAACATTCCTGGCAGAATCGACTTGTTGTTGGGTGCAAATATATACAGCGAGATTTTGAAGGACGGTGTTAAAAGCATAAGAAGCTCGAATGGAACCTTTATAGCTCAAAATACCTCTTTAGGGTGGATTCTGTCTGGGGTACTGCCGTGTTTTAATGACAGCCAAAAGGATTGCAATATTGCTGTGATGCATACACACATAAATGAAAACATGTCAAAACGATTTCGGGAAATAGAAGAACATTCAAAAAGAAACAAACTATATACAAAAGAAGAACATAAGTGCGAAGACATTTTCGCTAGGACAATAAAGAAAACACCAGAAGGACACTTTGTGAAGTTACCTTTTCGTGAAGATCAACCTGGTGGCTTAGGTGGCAACTCGCGTCAACCAGCCGTAAGAAAGTTTAAATCATTAGAATAGATAAAAAGGAGGACAACATAGATAAAATAGGACAACATAGATCAACAAGAGGACAACATAGATAAAAAAAGAGGACAACATAGAAAAAAAAGAGGACAACATAGGTAAAAAAGAGGACAACATAGATCAAAAAGAGGACAACATAGATCAAAAGAAGGGCAACATAGATCAAAAGGAGTACAACATAGAACACACAGGACACTAAGGAGATCAAAACAGAGAACAAAGTACAAGTAATAGGACTTACCTGGAATCAGAGTGGAGATTTCTTTTATTACTCGGTGCGACTTCCAAAGGAATCAACTCCACCTGAAACTAAGATCAATATTATCAATAATAGCAAGGCTATATGATCCATTGAGTTGGATCGCGCCTACGGTAGTAATAGCAAAAATATTTATACAGAAGGTTTTGTTGACAAGTACAAATTAGGATGAAGCAATATCAAGAGACTTGAAGAATGAATGGGCGACTTACCAGAATGAGTTGTCCAACCTTACCTTAATTAAGATTCCAAATTGGTTGAGCACTTCGACGACAGATGCCGGGAAAGAGTGCACGGATTTTGCGATGCGTCTAAAATGGCCGTCTCAGCAGTTGTTTGTATAGGGACACAATTTTTCAACGGTTTTCTTACCTGCAGAAGCTAGTGAGAGCCTATTGTCGACGGTTTTATAGAAGAAACAGCGAACTGAAGACTTCTTTGAACAGCACTGAAATAGATCAAGAATTAACCATAGGCATTTAGAAAGCAACTGGAAGGGCTTACTGAGGAATAATTGCCTACTAGAGCATCCGAAAATGTATAATGTGTCATTTGTGTTCGTCAAGGCCATAAGTATAAAACCGATATAAGGGGTCATCACTATCTGTGTGAGGTACTCCTGCTAGAGCATTTCTGCATAGTGGAGTGGACTATGCAGGCCCAATCAAAATAAGGACGACTAAGGGTCGAGGTCATCGGTCATTTCTTAATAGGAGGACCACTGGTCACCATACCAGATGGAAGTAATTTTTTAGAATCCAAAGTCAATTTAGTATCTAGATGGCAATACATTCAAAGGATGGTACAGACCTTTTGGAAGCGGTGGTCTCAAGAATACCTTTCCACACTTATGAATCGATATAAATGGAACTCTCGAGTACCTGAACCTAGCGTCGGAGATATCGTTTTAGTTAAAGAGGACGATCTTCCACCAAGTCGTTGGGTTATGGGTAAAATAGTGGAAAAACATGTAGGTAGCGATAATGTTACCCGTGTGGTCACAATCCAAGTTAAAAATTCTATGATTAAAAGACCCACTTCCAAAGTATGTATTTTGCCAATAAATTCGTAACTTGTTTTAATTTGTTTAAGATTTTAGCTTTATTTGTATTACTTTTTCTTATGGTTTTATTTGCATGTGTTTGTTTTGAAATCTTATCAGTTTGGATTTGTTTAAATATTTATGGGTTTATAGGTGTTAGGTTAGTTAGTTGTTTAGGTCACATATTATGTTAGTTTTAAAGGTCAAATAGTTCAAATCCATTTGTTAATTTTAGGTCACCCAACCCATCTAGGCAATCTGCCATGGTGGGCGGAAGGTTTTGTAAAGGACATTTCGCCACTAAATGTCCTTGGTGGGCGGTATGTTTACGACCGCATTGCCTAGATGGCGTTGTAGGTTTTAGTTCAATTCAAGTTAGCATCAATTTATTACTAATTCATAAGGTACCTGTAAAAATGTTTAGAGGTAGATCAGAAAGTACAATAAACGGGAGCATTATAGATCAGCATCAAACGGAAGTGTGTTGTTTTATTTATAAATTAGCAAAAATCAAGTAAAAGTTCAAATCTGGCCATCCGAGGGTAACGACAGCATCAGGTCAAACATTGAAGCAGGATCCTCGACAATTTGGGCCAATTGAGCTGGATCAGTTAGAAGTACATTCTGGTTCCATCAAGTGGGAGCCAGAACACTGGACTAATCTGAAGATTGTCTGAAAATTTCTTTAAAATCGGTTCAGCGGTTTCTGAGTTCATAGGGAACAAATATACATACATACATATGATCTATTCTTTTTTCATTGATCAAAAAGGTAAACAAACAATTCACGATATAGAACTAAACAAACAATACGAACAAATTGTAAATGAGTTAATCACTGAGTCAACTCTCTTTGATAATGCCTAATGTACAAATCCCATCTTTAAAACAGTCCAGTGATTATGGCGACGCTATATTTGTTTACGTTTTTGATCAATAGAAAAAGAATAGATCATACATACACATCGCCTTATTATTGCCATTATTGCCGGAGACTTTAATGTGGATATTATGAAAAATAATAACACTACATCTGAGTTTCAATGTCTTTTACTAAGTTTTGGCCTTAAATTTGAAATTAAAGTACCAACAAGAATAGGAAGCAATACTTGTATAGATAATTTTATTCATGACCTCAAAAAATGCAAGTCTGAAGTAATAGAACTTGCTCTGTCTGACCACACTGCTCAAATTTTGGAAATTCCGGTCATAGATAATCGTATATGTGATTTTTGGCGCTTTAAAAAAAGGGACTATTGCAATGAAAATTTAACAAAGTTCAATAAATATATAAGCGACTGGAATTTTTCAGAAATATATACAACTGATAATCCTAATACTGCTTTTGATATATTTATTGATAATTTTAAAATGCTTTACGAATTGTGTTTTCCATTTAAACTGATAACAATTAGAACAAATTATAAAATTAAATGGCTATCCAAAGGTTTGAAATTATGTAGTAAAAGGAAAAGGAATTTATTAGACATTTATCGAAGAAACCCGAACGAATCCAATAAAAATAAATATAAAAATTATTCTGCATTATTTAAGAAGATCATTAAGTTAACTAAACAGTCTCAAAATAACTATGCTATTATAAATGCTCAAAATAAAAATAAAACAGTGTGGCAAATTATTAATAAAGTAAAGCAAGATCGACCGAGAGAAACTATTACGGAAATTAATCAGGAAAACAAAATAGTATCTGATCCAACACTGATGTCTAACATTCTCAATGATTATTTTGTGGACAGAATTAAGCCGTTGTCAAATATCAGACAAACAAAGTCCAACTTAATGAAAAGCAGTAACTCAATGTTTTTAAATCCCTGCACGCCAATAGAAGTAAATAATATAGTTAATAACTTAAAAAATACAAATAGTGTCGGTTGGGATGGAATTGTTACAAAGGTAGTAAAACACACCATAAAAAATATAGCAGGTCATCTCAGTCATATTATTAACCTGTGTATAAGTGAAGGGTTGTATCCAGAAAAATTAAAGAATGCTATCATAACACCAATTTATAAAAATAAAGGAGACAAAGGACTTTTGATAAACTATAGACCTATAGCACGAATCTCTGTTTTCTCAAAAATATTCGAAAAGTACATTTATAAGGAAATAAGTACATACATGGAAAAGTACAATATTTTTACAAGTGAACAACATGGATACAGAAAAAACAAAACAATAAATGAGGCACTTTATAAATTCCTAGATATCATTATGACAAATGTAGACACTAAATCTCCAATATGTGCGGTATACATGGACATGACGCAAGCATTTGATCATGTAGACCATGCAATTCTTATTGAAAAACTCGAATGTTATGGAATAAGAGGTAATATACTAAATCTGATGAAATCATACTTATACAACAGGAAGCAAATTACAGAGATTACTAGAATAAATAGAGATAATAGAACACATGAAGCATTTTTATCTAAGGAACGTATTCTGAAATACGGCGTCCCACAAGGTAGTGTTTTAGGACCATTATTATTTATAATATACATTAATGATCTACCGAAAACTGTTGATCATCCTATGTGTCTTTTTGCCGATGACAGCACAATGATGATAAAATGCAGCGATAAAGATACCTATAGTAATGATATAAACACTGCCTTAAGAAAGATTATATACTGGCTAAACAACAATAACCTAAAAATTAATTTGTTAAAAACAAATGTCATGCATTTTAGTCAGAGAGTATGCGATAAACTATATTTAGACATAAATTACGAAGATCAAACTATAAATGAAATTAATATAACAAAATTTTTGGGCCTGGAAATTGATAGTAAATTAAATTGGAAAACTCACATTGATGGTCTCAGAAAACGACTAAGTAAACAAGCGTATGCCCTACACGAACTATCTAAAACTGTAAGGATTGAAGCTCTCTTATTGGCATATTACGGCCTTGTGGAATCTGTACTAAGATATGGACTTCTATTCTGGGGAAACTCGACTGACAAAAATTTTGTTTTCAAAGCACAAAAGAGGTGTATCAGAGCAATGTTTAAATTAAAAGTAACAGATAGTTGTATGCCCTATTTTAAAAAACATAAAATACTAACACTTCCTTCACTTTTTATATATGAAGTTGTAGTATACGTAAAATCGAATCCCACTTTATTTAGACGAGTTTCAGAAAACAGTAAAAGAGAACAAAGAGATCCGAATAGGCTGTGTATTCGCAAAGCACACACAGCCCTTATGCACAAAAGTGTTTTTTGTCAAGCACCAGTCATTTATAATAAGATTCCGAACAATATCAAGCAGCTCAACATTAATATATTTAAGAAGAAAATTAAAGAGTTATTAGTTGATAAATGTTACTACGACTTAAAAGACTATATGTGTGATAATTTTGTGGATAGTGGTGATTAATAGCTTATTTTGTTATGTAGTGTTCTCAAAATATTTGCACACCCCAAAGGGTAGAATGTAGCGAGCCTTATACATTATAAATAAAAACATTGTAAATTACCTATATTCAGCAAATAAATTATTATTATTATTATTATTATTATCGCCTTTCATATTTATATAGATTATACGAGCATATCATTATCATCATCATCATCATCATCATCATCATCATCCTATATCTTCCCACTGCTGGGATATATATGGGTTTTTTGAATGGTAGTCGGGGAAAAATAAATTTTAATGTCTTTGACTCCATCAGATCTTCTCCGATGATTTTGCCAGTGTCATTAGTAAAAATAGCAATTTGTAATAGCCTTTTTTAAAGGCAAAATTCAAATTAAAATCAAAAGTAGCGGATCCCGAGACCAGTCAGTCAGTCAAGTGAAGTCTATAATTATATTTTTTTTTAGTTCTCAAAAACACAGGTCCGTCAAGTCCAAAGCAGAGTCAGGTCAAGTCTTGTATAAAGTATTTTGTTTACTAAAGTTTGTTTTTTTTTAATCTCAGAGACAAAAATGACATTACATGTGACATGTGACATACATTTCATGGTATCATTATATACAAACTTGACATTTGCATGTGTCATTTTTGTCTGAGATTAAAAAACAGACTTTAGTGTTAGCGTCTGCTATTTCTATCGACTGAAGTTGATTGATTAAAGCTTAAAGTATAGTAAAAAGTGCTCTGTGACGTTGCAAATAGAGGCGCTCGTTCATTCAGATTCATTCGGTGGTATGATATATATCGCTGCTTTAAAACTAAAGGGCCATAAAAGAAAAAAAAATCAGAAATGTTTTTATTGCAAAAATACAATCACAATCCATCATATTGTATGTTGCCAAAAGACTAAGGTTTAGTATATTTATTTTATTCCATATTTAGTATATTTTGATCATTTTTTATATATTCAAAAGTAACTTATATGTTTATATCTCTTCTAGTATTCAGTTTATTATAAAAGTACTTTATAAACATTTAATGCTACATAAAAATACGCTTCTAACTATGTATAATATGCATATATATTTTATATGTAAATATCTAATAAGAAAAAACAAATAGACAAAAAATTATTTATTTATTTTCGATTAGCTCTCCTGTAAAAAGTGTAATTTTGATTTGTGGCCCTTTAGTTTTTCTAAGGAGCGATATGATATTAAAAGGGTATGTACATATACATATATCTTTATCGGTCATTTGAACGAACGCGTTCGCGAAGAGAGGTCGTCTTTGTTTAGTGCACATCTTATATTTAGTGCCGCTTATATTAACTATATAAATTATATACTAAAAACTTCCTCGAGAACCACTCTATCCATTGGTGAAAACACCATGAAATGAAATGAAAACAAAGTATGAAAATACTTTGTTTTATAATTATAATATTATATAGTGATTGTTGTTCTGATGTATCATCGGTCGCTCAATAAAAGTATTTGTACTCAACATAAAGTGATTTAATTAACATAAAGTGATTTAATTAAGTGATTTAATTAATTAATATCAGAAGTAGAGAGTGCTAACAATACATCATAATATATAGAAAAAAAAAATGGTATCATATAAAGTCGAAAACTCACTTTATATGACTGAAATCACACCTCTTCACCCTCTCGACGTAATAAGTCAACTGTGGCAAGTGGTAGTGATGTAGATACTTGAGGAGGTACTTCTTGAAGAGAGTCGGTGACTCGCCGTCGTGAGGCATCGCCTCGGGAGGTAACTCAGGACAGCGAGGGCTGAACCATAGTCTAAAAGAATATATAATTATACAATTTTTCAGTCAATTTCAACATTTTTCCCAAGCATTTTCAACATTTTCCTTATGAATCTGCTTAGGAAAAATGTTGAATTTGCTTAGGATAATGTTGAATCTGCTTAGGAAAATGTTGAAATCGCTTAGGTAAATGTTGAATTTGCTTTGGAATATGTTGAAATTGCTTGGGAAAATGTTGAGTTTGCTTAGGAAAATGTTAAATTTGTTTAAGAAAATGTTAAATCTGCTTTGGAATATGTTGAAATTGCTTGAATTTGCTTAGGAAAATGTTAAAATTGCTTGGGAAAATGTTGAATTTGCTTTGGAATATGTTAAAATTGCTTAGGTAAATGTTGAATTTGCTTGGGAAAATGTTGAAATAGAATGAAAAAATATAAAAAAACGCTTGGGCAAATGTTGAAATTGACCGAAAAATTGTATATAAATTATCAAGTTCTGCATACACTTTAAAGTTTTTTTGTTTATCATAATTCATAAACATTACGAATACACTTTATGAATGATAAAGATTTAAACTTAAGACAATCTAAGCAAAAAAAATTTCAATGTACTACAAATATGGATTTCGCACGCCATACAAAACACTAGGAACTCTATGGAACATTTAAAAGAGACATAATATGCGTAGAGCATCAACTTGTCATCTGTCATTTAAAACCAACCAAACGTCTGTCGTTTAAAGAAAATGAGACTTTACGTCAACACCATTAGAGTTCAAAATGAATAGTAGAAGTTGGTCGTTACTACCTTTCATCATTGATTCCGCCATGATTCAGTTTTAGGCGTAATTTTTATGTGCCGCTTTGGCATTTGTCACGCAAAATCCATCCATAAAAATCAATATACTATTGATGTTATTATATAAAAAAAACTCACCCCTGAGTCCTGTTTTCCCAGTCGTCAATATAAAGATTAGCCGTCGAGATGACAACACGCAAAGACCCATCTTCGTAACATAGTATCATCATTTTCCTAAAATTTAAAAACCTTAAATTGAGCAGTCATTTTCCAAAATTGAAAATTTCTCCTTTCCTTAAGGATCTTAAATAGGACAGTCATTTGCCAAAATTGGAAATTTCTACCTTTTTCTCAAGGATCTTAAATTGCCAAATTCGGAAATTTCTACCTTTTCCTCAAGGATCTTAAATTGCCAAAATCGGAAATTTCTACCTTTTCCTCAAGGATCTTAAATTGCCAAAATCGGAAATTTCTACCTTTTCCTCAAGGATCTTAAATTGCCAAAATCGGAAATTTCTACCTTTTCCTCAAGGATCTTAAATTGCCAAAATCGGAAATTTCTACCTTTTCCTCAAGGATCTTAAATTGCCAAAATCGGAAATTTCTACCTTTTCCTCAAGGATCTTAAATTGCCAAAATCGGAAATTTCTACCTTTTCCTCAAGGATCTTAAATTGCCAAAATCGGAAATTTCTCCCTTTCCCTTAAGGGTTTTAAATAGGGCAGTCATTTGCCAAAATTTGAAATTTCTCCTTTCCCTTAAGGATCTTAAATAGAGCAGTTATTTGCCAAAATTGAAAAATTTCTCCTTTTCTCTTAAGGATCTTAAATGAGGCAGTCATTTGCCAAAATTGGAAAATTCTCCCTTTCCCTGAAGGATCTTAAATGGGGCACAGTCATTTGCAAAAATTGGAAAAATCTCCCTTTCCCATAAGTATCTTAAACGTCATTTGGCAAAATTGGAAATTTCTCCCTTTCCCTTAAGCGCACCTGTGGCGTTGGTTGAGGTGACGGTAACTACATACCATCAAGTGGACCGTCAGCTTACCTGTCGATCTTAACATAAAATGTTTTATGATATAGTGTAGTATATGGATTTTTCCTATATAATCCTATTAGCACCACCTGTAGTGTTGGCGACGGTGATCACTTACCATCAAGTTGACCGTCAGCCTATCTGTCGACCTTAACATTGGTATGTGGACTTTTTTCCCATATTTAATCCCACTAGCATCACCTGTGGCTTTGGCGACGGTGACCACTTACCATCAAGTTGACCGTCAGCCTATCTGTCGACCTTAACATTGGTATGTGGACTTTTTTCCCATATTTAATCCCACTAGCATCACCTGTGGCTTTGGCGACGGTGACCACTTACCATCAAGTTGACCGTCAGCCTATCTGTCGACCTTAACATTGGTATGTGGACTTTTTTCCCATATTTAATCCCACTAGAATCACCTGTGGCTTAGGCGACGGTGACCACTTACCATCAAGTTCACCGTCAGCCTATCTGTCGACCTTAACATCTGTATATGGACTTTTTTCCCATATTTAATCCCACTAGCATCACTCGTGGCTTTGGCGACGGTGACCACTTACCATCAAGTTGACCGTCAGCCTACCTGTCGACCTTAACATTGGTATATGGACTTTTTTCCCATATTTAATCCCACTAGCATCACCTGTGGCTTTGGCGACGGTGACCACTTACCCTCAAGTTGACCGTCCTTAACATTGGTAAGGATCTGTCGACCTTAACATTGGTATGTGGACTTTTTTCCCATATTTAATCCCACTAGCATCACCTGTGGCTTTGGCGACGGTGACCACTTACCATCAAGTTGACCGTCAGCCTATCTGACGACCTTTAAACCCTTTTAGACGAGTCAATATACTCACGTGTGATGTTTTCCGAAAGGAGTAGGCATTGACACGTAATGAGCATCGACGTGTGGTTTCTTTTGAGTTATATTTTTAATATCTGAACATTCCTCGCCGTAGAGGATTGTTAATTTCTTTTCACTGAAAAATATAGATATATATATAGATAAAGATAAAATAATAGATATCCATACTTCTATACTAATATTATAAAGAGCACATTTATATTTCGCCTAATTTTAGTCATATTTTTTGTAATTTTAGGCACGTTTATAGTCTTCGTAACTTTTCAACGTATTTTATCAATACTAATAATAAATGTGTAAGGGTTGGCGATGGAGTAAGTTACTTTGTTTTCAGAGATATCGTGTTTATAGGCTCTATACATGATACTCAAACTAAATTGACCATTTTTACAATTTTTTTCTGTATGTATGTATGTAAGTATTCCTCTATAACTCTTAAACGAATCAACTGATTTTCATGAAACTTGGTAGATAAACATTTAGACGTACGGGACACAGGATAGGCTACTTTTTTTCTTTTTCAACGCGGACGAAGTCACGGGCGCCAGCTAGTAAAAAAATATATTACTAGCTGACCCGGCAAACATTGTTTATTTTTATTTTTTTTGTGGTGGGCCACCCTCATCACTTGGGGACATAAAAAATAATTTATGACCTATTCTCAGACCTACCAAATAAATATACACAAAAAAATTCATAAAAATCAAGCCAAGCCGTTTCGGAAGAGTTTGGTTACGAACACTGCGACACGTGAATTTTATATACATAGTTACATAGATTTATTTTCTGAAAAAAAAAAAAAAACTAAAACTAAAAAGTAAACATACAAATACCTACAAATTTTAAAAAAAATTAACATTTACCTGTATCCTGCAAAATAATAGTGGGCAAGAAGCCATCCTATGTCAATCATGAAATTTATTTGCAGGGAACACTTCAATTCTCCCAAACTCGGATCGAGAATTTCTGAAATCCATTAAGGCCGTAAAAGCTTTGGTTTCCTAGGATAGCGGTGCCGTCATATAGCGGCTGTAATACAGCGGTGTATGACGTCACTAGAACGATGTCTATGTAAACAGAATGGCACGGTTAACTAGAGAGCGGTAATTGACACCGTAACGTCAAAAAGCGGTGCCGCCATTTGCATGACGGCCGTCTTGTCGGTTCTGAACGTTATTAATAGCGATGAAGCTGTTTTTAAACATATATATGTCGGAGATGGGTGCCATGGGCCATCCTTGTGTACCTGCTACAATATGTGTCGCGTTCTTGCTATTGTTTGTTACATTTAATTGATACTTTGCTTATGTAACCTAGTTATTAACTAGTGATTAAGTTAATGGGTAACATGTAATCTACCCTATTTTGGTTTGTAAACACTTTGCGCACCTTATTATCTAGTGGGTCATTGCAAATATGAAACTACCCACATTTAGCTTGTGCGCGTGTGCGCAATGGATTGGGTTGTTGGTACATGTGTGCGTGCACTGAGATCGCCTATAAAAGGACGGAGCGTCGCTCCGTATCCTTAGTCTGGCTTTGGCTTTGACTCAGTGAGCTCATGCTCCCGACGAACCAGTCGGTTTACTTCCTTACAGCCTCTATTGGCTGATATAACCCATGGTGGTTACTATGCCTTTCGGCATTCCGCTCTAAGGGCCGTTACTCTGCCCAATTATTATTATTAGCCCTTAAATTGTATTACCAATTTAATTGTTCGCTTATTGCGCATTATCTTGTGTGTCTGTAAATAAAATTAGATTTAACAATTTACAGTCTTATTTCCCATAATAATAATAATGGCTATGTCCAATCACAATCCTGACAATCATGACCGTTCTAAACGTCCACACCTTCACCGTCTGGTCATACCATACATACCATACTTCCATTGTACCACTCCTGATCCGAAATATACGAAAAGATGACATATGGTGTGATAGCGGCACCGCTATCCTAAGAAACCGACATGTCGGCACCGTAAAGACGTCCGTCTTTTTGCGTTCTAATATTACGGCCGCTATATGACGGCACCGCTATCCTAGGAAAACAAAGCTTTACAGAGTCAGAATCACGTTGGAGTGAAAATTTATGATTCCCGGCGGATCATAATGCCATGATGTGTTCACTTTGCAGATAAGATATTAACGTCATATTATTTTTAGTTTTATAATCTAGATAATGTATGAAAAATATTTTAAAATATTGGGATAATTTTCTAATTAGAACAGTTTTTAAGTAGCCCTTTTTTAAAACTAGCGGTCGACAGTCTACGCGGAAGTGAGATATTAGTAAAATTATATGTGGAAAAACTTATAAAAATATTGATTTTCCAAAAATTCATATAATTTATTAGATAATAGTTGTAAAAAATATACGATTTCTGTAAATTTTCATTCAAGAAAAGTATAATCAAAAAGTGTCACTTTTAGTAATTGTTCGTGATATTAAACGTCTTATTTTAGGATCAAATTTGAGATATTTCTGTTTTTTTTTTTTCGACCTAGTATGTGAAGTCATTTATGTTCTAAAACATTGTTTCATATTTTTTTTTTTTATATTTTGTATATTTATCTGCGTAGGCCATCGACCGCTAGTTTGAAAAAGGGATGTTCAAAAGCTGATCTAATGAGAAATCATTTTAAAATATTTTTTAGCCATGTACAAGATTAAAAAACTACAAATAACGTGACAGATAAACAGACTATTTTATTATTATTTTATTTCCGAAATTTTACTAATTAGTAGTGGTAGGGCACACTGCGTTTCGCAGTCATTTGGGCGGCCCGTCTGGCGACAGTAACCACCACCTTACAGAATACCACCGTGAAATAACAGCATTATGTGCTGTTGTATTTCGGTGTGTGAGTAAGGGATGCCAGAGCACATTACCCCTTCCCTTCCCTTCCTTATCCCTTATCCTTAATCCTTCTATGGTCGGCAGCGCACTTGTAGCACTTATGGCGTTTACTTGAGTTATAGGCGACGGTAGCCACCTACCATCAAGTGGACCGTGAGCCTGTCTGTCGACCTTAACATAAAAAAAAAACGCTCTCTTACCTTGTAATGTGATCGAATAGGGTTGATTGTGGGTCGCCTTCGAGTCTGTTATGGTCGTGTAAAATATGTGATAGGGGGCGCTGGCAGCGTGTTTGGCGGCCATCTTGCCACGGGGAAGTACCACTTTGAAATAGTCCCCTATTTGTCGCGTTGGCGGTACTATAGGTCTGTAATCTGTGTCTGGAGAGGTATAATGGACTAAAATATCGGAATGTCTTTGAAGCTATTATCGCAGATTAGCTGTTGCACGCGATTTCGTCCGTTATAAAACGTAGCCTATGTCACTCACTGATAATCTAGCTATCTATGGGTAAAAGAATTTTTTAAATCGGTCCACTAGTTTTTGAGTTTATCAAAAATACAAATCGACGGTACTATAGGTCTGTAATCTGCGTCTGGAGAGATATAATGGACTAACTAAAATATCGGAATGACCTTGAAGCTGTTGCGGACTAGTTGATGCACGCGATTTCGTCCGTTATAAAACGTGGCCTATGTCACTCACTGATAATCTAGCTATCTATGGGTAAAAGAATTTTTCAAATCGGTCCACTAGTTTTTGAGTTTATCAAAAATACAAATCGACGGTACTATAGGTCTGTAATCTGTGTCTAGAGAGGTATAATGGACTAAAATATCGGAATGTCCATGAAGCTATTATCGCAGATTAGCTGTTACACGCGATTTCGTCCGTTATAAAACGTGGCCTATGTCACTCGCTGATAATCTAGCTATCTATGGGTAAAAGAATTTTTCAAATCGGTCCACTAGTTTTTGAGTTTATCAAAAATACAAATCGACGGTACTATAGGTCTGTAATCTGCGTCTGGAGAGATATAATGGACTAACTAAAATATCGGAATGACCTTGAAGCTGTTGCGGACTAGTTGATGCACGCGATTTCGTCCGTTATAAAACGTGGCCTATGTCACTCGCTAATAATCTAGCCTTCTATTAGTGAAAGAATTTTTAAAATCGGTACACTAGTTTTTGAGTTTATCAAAAATACAAATCGACGGTACTATGGTCTGTAATCTGTGTCTGGAGAGGTATAATGGACTAAAATATCGGAATGTCCATGAAGCTATTATCGCAGATTAGCTGTTGCACGCGATTTCGTCCGTTATAAAACGTAGCCTATGTCACTCGCTGATAATCTAGCTGATAATTCTATGGGTGAAAGAATTTTTTCAAATCGATCCAGTAATTTCGGAGCCCATTCAATTCAAACAAACAAACAAATCTTTCCTCTTTATAATATTAGTAAGTATAAATATGTCTTATATTTACACTAAACTAGTGCTTCCCGCGACTTCGCCCGCTTAACTTTGTAAATTATATACTAAAACCTTCCTCGAAAACCACTCTATCCATTGGTGAAAACAGCATGAAAATCGGTGCACTAGTTTTTGAGTTTATCGCGGACAGACAGACAGACGGACGCGGCGGAGGACTGTGTTTTATAATATGTGAGGATTTTTATGAATGCAAAAGTTTGTGAGGATGGATGTTTGTTACTCTTTCACGCAAAAACTGCTCAACGAATTTGGACGAAATTTTGGGACATGGATAGTTTTTTTTTTTTTTTTTTGTTAAGGTTTACAGACAGGCCGACGGTCCACTTGATGGTATGTGGCTACCGTCGCCTATGACAAAATAGGCATATGGGGGTAATTAGCTATGGTTACATCGAAATACTACAATGGAATTTGCGTCACAAATGCCAAAGCGGCACATAAAAAGAACGCCTTTGACAGAATCATGGCGGACTCTTGCCTTCACGCGTCAATGGTAAAAGGTACTCTTTTAAAATCTAAGATGCACAGCCTGGCACATAGACGCAAAATTGCCAGTCTATGTGTTTTTTATAAGATGTACTTCGGAGAGTGTGCTCAGGAGTTACATGAGCTCATACCGCCTTCCCCTTTCTTCCATCGGACACACAGACGTACGGCTGATTACCATCCTCATCTTGTCGAAATCCCTCATTTTCGGACCAAACGCTTTGAAACATCCTTTATAATGCGCACTGCCAAGGTTTGGAACTCCCTGCCGGCGTCTGTATTTCCGAGCCTATATAACCCTAATCTATTCAAAGTTCGAGTGAATAGGCATCTTCTGGGTGAGCTCGCTCCATCTTAGGCCTCATCCATGCTACTCAGCTGGTTGTTGGCCAAGAGCAAACCCATCTCTAATAAAAAAAAAATAAAAAAAAAGGTAGTAACGATCAACTACTACTATTTCATTTTAAACTCTAATGGGTTGACGTAAAGTCACATTTTCTTTAAATTACGTACTTATTATTATGTTTGTTTTGTTTTAAATGACAGTTCATGCTCTACGCATATATATGTCACTTTTAAATGTTCCATAAAATTCGTTGTGTTTTGTATGGCACGCGGGTTCCATGTTGTAGTAGTTTGATGTATGGTTACAATCAAATGAGACACAGTGAATGATTATGTAGAAAAATATTGATCAGACAACAAAATAATAGAAGACGTGGATTGGATGAAGGTGATAAATGTCACATAATTCCAATTTTGAATAAGTCGAGGTTAAAGTTTTACTTTTAATTTTTGAGATAAATCGCCACGGAACTGATTTTTGTACTAAATTATGATGCAAAATTGTGTAAACAACCTAAAATATTAATTGGTATGATAGCAATTTAACACTTGTATTATTTAATTTAAGAGCGGGTATAAAGAGAAATAGCCAGAAGAGCAAATCCTAGATTTGATTTTTATCTAAGTAAACAAAATCTAATTTAATTAATTTTTTTAAATAGATAAATACATTATAAATGAAAGTGACGACTGCAACAGAAAACATAATATAATGAAATTTTCTCGATAGAAAAAAATCACCAAGTGAACTCTCATTTCCGTCGATTTTAGTTTTATTTTCAAAATGACACACATTACAAAGCTAAAAGTGTATCAGTAATTTCACTACACATATTATCTAAGGCTGTATGTAACAATTTTTCATATGACATTGTAGTTTAGGAATAATTAATATTTAATACTTTTGGCACTTATAACATTTCTATTGAGCGAGATGCGCTGTCTTCCATTTTGTGTCACTGTCATGTTCAAGGGGCCACGCGGGTGAAATTACTAATTTTGTTTGCTTTATATGCACTCTTAAAAAAAAGTGAACATACCTCCTTCTTTCATTAATAAAAGTAAACTTTTCTGCACTTTTTGATTTTTAAAATTAACTGTAAGTACATAAAAAACACCCTTTTCAACTTTTTATTTTCTAAAAATGTCTTAAATCGACCATCAAAAGGTCTGTAATCATTCATATGGACATAAATTACCTTTAAAAAACGGAAAAAACCCAAAAATGCGACATATCATCTACTCATCCACTCACGTCTTCAATAGTCACCTCTTTTCTCCACCTTCACAGTTCTATCACTAGATGGCGTTTTATTAACTGTTTTAGCCGTGTTCGGGTGTTCCAATTTCTCTTCCGTTTTCGGTTGTTTTTGTATGGATTCAGTCGAAGACTGCGATGATTGGTCGCTTATAATAGTTTTCGCTATGTTTGAATTTTTCTGTTCGATTGATATTTTGCTAAAATTAAAAATCTTGTTGAAGAAATAGTTTAACTATTTTTTAACTAGCTGGTGCCTGCGATTTCGTTTGCGTTGAAAAAGAAAAAAGTAGCCTATCCTGTGTCCTGTACGTCTAAATGTATATCTACCAAGTTTCATGAAAATCTGTTAATTCGTTTAAGAGTTATGGAGGAACATACTTACATACAGAAAAAAATTGTAAAAATGGTCAATTTAGTTTCAGTATATATCATGTATAGAGCCTATAAACACGATATCTCTGAAAACAAAGCAACTTACTCCATGACCTACCCTCACAGATTTATTATTAGTATTGACTAGCTGGCGCCCGCGACTTCGTCCGCGTTGAAAAATAAAAAAGTAGCCTATCCTGTGTCCTGTACGTCTAAATGTATATCTACCAAGTTTCATGAAAATCTGTTGATTCGTTTAAAAGTTATGGAGGAACATACATACAATACCTACACTTACAAATTTATTTTTAGTATTGATAAACAAGCCACATTTAAAAAATTATAAACTACTAGCCTAAGAAATTCTATTGAGACAATTCTAATGAGCCCGAACACGCTATATCTGCTGTAAGACGCTGAGGAGTTGGGTGTCCGCAGTCCACTTGATGCTGCAGCATCAGATCAAAGTTACCCATAACATGGAAATACCACCGAAGTAACAGTACACCAAATTTCCAAATAATCGAACCCATGGAAGTCAGTGAGATCCCTTCGTCATCTTCATAAATCCTTACATATTATAAAACAAAGTCCTCCGCAGCGTCTGTCTGTATGTCTGTCTGTTCGCGATAAACTCAAAAACTAGTGCGCCTATTTTCATGCGGAAGATTTTTAGTATATAATTTACAAAGTAACGCGGGCGAAGTCGCGGGCAGCAGCTAGTTATAGCTAAAAACCATCTCGATCATGTCAGCTTTCAATAAAAAAAAAACCTGATCAAAATCGGTCCATCCGTTTGTGAGTTATTATGCCACAGACAGACGCACAGATATGTATAGATCAAAATTATGACACCCCTCTTTTGCGTCGGCCGTTGGGGGTTGAAAAAAAACGCTAAAACAATTTACTTAAACTATTAATATTTCACCTGGAACTTGTCTCTTCAGATTTTCTTGTGACAGGTTCGTATAGTTTTTTTTCTACGATAACTTCGAGTTGTTCCTTGATCATTTGCTGTTGCATTTTGAACCCTGCTGGTATAGGATAAGGTCCACTGCCGCTGTATGCGTCCAAGATCGCTTCCACTGTAGTAAAAAAAAAAAAAACAATTTTTTTATAATAATCTTCACACATTCCACACAGCGCCATATAGTTCCACACTAAGCAACTAAATGGATACCAGACAGTTGATTTACTACATACATTACTTTTTTTTAGGGAATCTAGGGTTAGGGGTTTTTTAGGTCTAGAAATCGATCTGTCAGGGTCTTATCTTCGAGAAAATTCGTTTTAGGTAGTTTTTTTAATGGAACGGTTACAAAAGTAATACCGCTTGCTACAGCTAACGCCATCTAGCGGTCAGTGAACGAACTTAATACTTTTTGCTTTACTCGATATCAGATGGCGTTTGGACCGGATACCCGAAATCGATCAGTCAGGGTCTTATCTTCGAGAAAATTCGTTTTAATCATAGTTTTTTTAATGGAACAGTTACAAAAACAATACCGCTTGCTACAGCTAACGCCATCTAGCGGCCAGTGAACAAACTTAATACTTTTTTGTTACCTATAACACTACTCGATATCAGATGGCGATTAGAACGGATACCCGAAATCAATCTGTCAGGGATTCGTTTTAGGTAGTTTTTTTTAATGGAACGGTTACAAAAGTAATACCGCTTGCTCGTTTTATAATATTTTGATTGAATTATTAATTCAAGTATTATTGAATTTTTTTTCTATAATGTTTCAAGGACTTTCTTTCTTTTACATGTAAAAAAATTTAAACCTTTCATTGGCCCCGAGCTTCGCTCAGTCTACCCAGTCTAGCACATATTATAAATACAAAACATCCATGACTCAGGCACAAAGATGAAATGTTAACACATAAACATTTACCCCTAGCGGGATTCGAACCCGCGACCGTTTGTTTAACAGTTAGGGTTACTAGCCACTGGACCAAACATGTCATTACAATACATTATTCCCAATCTTATTAATAAACTGTGTATATAAATGCTGATAATATTGTCTACACTAATATTATAAAGAGAGAATATTTGTATGATTGTGATGAATGAACTCAAAAACTACTGGACCGATTTTGAAAATTCTTTCACCTATAGAAAGCTATATTATCAGTGAGTAACATAGGCTATCTACACTATTATATAAAGCTGAAGAGTTTGTTTGTTTGTTTGTTTGGACGTGCTAATCTCAGGAAAAATTCTTTTTGTGTTGGATAGTCCATTTATCGAGGAAGGCTTTAGGCTAATTAACATTTTGAACGCAGACAAAGTCGCGGGCACCAGAGCTAGATGTAAGCAAAGATTTAAATCGAAAGATGCGGCGTAATCTCCTCGCGCCATACTAAAAACACACCGAAAATTCTTAACAATGGGTTGGGCGCAGGCGCTCAACCCAACTACAGTTGCACGCCAGCTACAGTGCGTGACGGTCGCTTGTTGAGAGCGTCGCTATCGTCACAGTCACGTTCGAAGTAAGGAATGTGTTATCTGTGTTTAAAAGTGTGTTTAGACAAAGGTGTATGTATTTTATACTTTTGTCTTTAGTATAATGTATGTTGTATTTTGTAACACACATTCGCAAGTAATCTCTCGATTTAAATCTTTGGATGTAAGTAAACCTAGACACTCACAATGTGGATGGCTGAACTCCCTTAAGTGTGCAGGATTCCTTCTGTAACATTTGTCCCCGTAACTACAAGACTTCTTCATTCTCTTTGGACTCTTATCGTCTGGAAGCAAATAGAAAAAATATTCAATTCAATTTTATTTGACAACTAGCTGGCGCCCGCGACTTCGTCCGCGTTGAAAAAGACAAAAGTAGCCTATCCTGTGTCCCGTACGTCTAAATGTTTATCTACCAAGTTTCATGAAAATCAGTTAATTCGTTTAAGAGTTATGGAGGAACATACATACGTACAATACCTACACTTACAGATTTATTATTAGTATTGATAAAATTTACGTGTTTTTATAAAGAAAACGAAGTCGCGGGCACTAACTAGTGGGAAATATTAATGATAACACATTGGTGGTTTCTTTAAAATACCTATACATTTTTGTCTACGTAATAATGTATCATGAAATTATTAATAAAAATAAGCAATTACTTACCTGAATTCGGATCTTTGCGTTTATTTACGGTGTTCATAACGACGTCATTAAATAATATAATTTATTAACACAACAGCAAACAAACCAAAAATATTGTTTTGATTTTTGAAGTTTTGAACTTGAAGTTATTATGAAGTTTCCATTATTTTTGACACATCCTTAGTTGACACTGACCAAAGTGACCAACTTACTTTGACAGTTTACTTTATCTACGGCATGTCTACGGCTGTGCGTAACGATTTTTTCATGTTGTCCACAGACTATTAAAAATCGGTTAAGAAAAAAAAATAAATCGATCAAGTTTTTTTTTTTTTTATAATAAATTACAATTTATTATCAGTTTTGAAACAATCACTCAGTTTTCACGTTCAGTTACAACATACATTGCCGGACTCGTAGTGGAAGGATTTCTTGTGAATGGTGTGTCAGTGCGTGTATTACTCTTCTGGGATTATATTTGTTTGTTCAAAATCTTGGCACTTTCTTAAATAATCAACACTTTATATACATCTTCTCATAACAATTTATTTATCTCCTTATCAAAACCTGGTACCATGCAAAGATTTAAATCTTTGCATTTACTAGCGAAAGTGTGTTACAAAATACAACATACATTATACTAAAGACAAAAGTATAAAATACATATACTTTTGTTTAAACACACTTAAACACAGACAACACATTCCTTACTTCAAACGTGACTGTGACGATACTTGACGATACCGACGCTCTCAACAAGCGACCGTCACTCACTGTAGCTGGCGTGCAACTGTACTGTTATACTGTAGTTGGGTTGAGCGCCTGCGCCCAACCCATTGTTAAGAATTTTCGGTGTGTTTTTAGTATGGGGCGAGGAGATTACGCCGCATCTTCGATTTAAATCTTTGGTCAGTGCGCTGTGCGTGTGTTACTAGTGGCGGACAAGAAGATTTAGGTTTTATTAAAATAAGACTTTGGAGGATTGTTATAGGAGTATCCTTCGGCAGATGTATTAACAGTGTGTGAAGACAGAACAACTTTTGAAAACATATATTGAAGATGGTTTCATCAAATATAATTTCAAAAAGGCTGTTTATTAATTCAAGGAATATCAACACTGCCTGTAATGTTAAGTTAGTAAGGGGCAAAAAAAATAAGAAAAAAAAATCCCATAGCAATTTTGTGCGCATTTTCTTTCCAAAGTTAAAAAAAGTGATATAATAATAAGTTGCCGCATTCACAGAGCTATTGTTTTTAGATAGCGCGGTATCTAGTCGAGCGCAGCGAGACCAATCTAAGTCCAACAACTTTTAGATGTGACTCGCACTAGATTATATTTTTTTCGATACATGCAGCTCCGGCTTGCCTCTACCCCTCCATATTCCGGCTAGAATCTGAACATCTTTCTAAGGATCAGCGCCGACGGGCGGAGTGGCAGCGAAGAGACTAATTTAGTAACAATTTAAATTCAACTTAAAGTGCTCCTGAACACGACTGTATTTGGCACAATGAAATAAAATGACAGCGAGCGACTCAAAGCGCGGTCGAGAGGTGCGGGCGAATCGACTCTTAAGACCTGGCGAGAGCAGTTTCGCGGTGACGCGCGCTCAGTGGGGACTTTGCGACCTGTAACTGCTCTTCCCCGCCACTCCATCCGTCGAGTGGCAGCGAAGAGACTAATTTAGTAACAATTTAAATTCAACTTAAAGTGCTCCTTTAAACGACTGTATTTTGGTCGCCGCGCGCCTCTCGAGAGTCGCTCGCCGTCATTTTATTTCATTGTACCAAATACAGTCGTATTCTGTGCTCCAGAATACGACTGTATTTGGTACATGGTACAATTAGGTTGAATTTAAATTGTTACTAAAGACCCTAAGATTCCTTTCTAATGTCTTATTGGGAAATAAGGCTCTGATATCTCTGACTTATTACTTATCGAAATACACCTACACGTATTTCACGGTGATTTTTCCAACATCCCCTACTCACTCGCCAAACACAACAGCACGCGTGCTGTTATTTTACGGTGATCTAGTGTAAGTGGGTGGGGGCAGCCCAAATGACTGCGAAACGCAGTGTGACCTGCCACAACTTTTCCAGATCCATAATAATCAGTCAACTTTGATTCATTTTCAAAGTTGAGCCTGCCGGGAATCGAACCCACCCTAGAACTCTAGAACAGTGTTAAGGCATAACCAGCCAGACAGGTTGCGTATTTAAGCGACCCTCTCATGGCTATTTTTGATATTCCCAAGCCTTCCTCGTTTATCCATTAGTAGAAACTGTATCAAAAACCGTTAGGTGGTTTAGAGAAACAGACAGACGTGCAAAGTTTTGGCGACTTGGTTGCATTATATTGTTTTTTCTACTTACCTAAAAATTTAATCAGATTTTTAATGAGGTTATTTTCTTATCATGATACTCAGCGTAGTCTGCAGACATCCTCTTGTTCCACTGCGCACCGTCGCCTGTTTATTATTATTATATCTCTTTGGGTATCATACTTTTACCAGTGATATGTTAAGTAAGTACTAGATTGAGCACTCCCTACGATTCTCGGGGGACGGCGCGGCAGTAGTGTCAAGGTCAATATTTCAAGTCGTAGACAACTGAATATTAATATGGCCGACCCGATAAGCACGTCGGTTTTAACAAATTAAATCTATATTAATAAAACTTACATATGGAACGTCACACCAGCAGTTTTACCTTGTATTTACATTATAGCAGTTAATAATTGTATTTACATATTTACTTATTTATTTTGTGTCTTTTTTTCTTGCTATTTGTGGGTATTTAAGCTTTGTGCAATCTGCGGAGTGGGACCTGGTGACCTGTAACACAGGTATTTTTCAATACCTACCACGGGCACCAGGCTCTCATACAATTACGACCATTGCCTGTGTATATAAAAAAAATTAAGTCAACATTGTCTGTATATTGTGGTTTTGTGATTGTGTGGAGCTAATTATTATTATTATTACCAATATTTTTTGTTGTATTTTTGCAATATCTCATCACACAAGACGGCATTTTTATTGGTTTTGAAAATAATAACGCGCCTAATCACTACGAGCGCGTATGACACTGTGAACGGGTAGGACGTTGGAACTCCAATCACTTGGAACACTCATCGCGTCTTGAGTGTTCCATCTACTTACTTAACATATCACTGACTTTCACTGTGCTTTAGATTAGGGTACACGGATCGGTGAAATAAAAGGAGGCACACACGAAAATGATAACAGTCGCGGACATTCCTCTCGCACTCTGTTGCTTAGAATATACTAGGATCAGTGAAATAAATGAAGGCACTTATGAAAATGATGAGTCCCAAAATTCATCTGTACACTTTGTGCCTTAGAATAGGGTACTCAGATCGGTGAAATAAAAGCACACACGAAGATACCAATCGCGATATTCCTCTGCTGTTGCTAAGAATGTAGAGTACTGGATCGGTGAAATAAAAGGAGCACACACGAAGATCATACCAGTCGCGATATTCCTCTGTAAACTGTTGCTAAGAATACTATGGTTAGGGAGCCTACGATGCTAAATGTGTAGTCACTCGAGCGACTACACATTTCACACACAAGGGTACTCAGGTCGGTGAAATAAAAGCACACACGAAGATACCAATCGCGATATTCCTCTGCTGTTGCTAAGAATGTAGAGAGTACTGGATCGGTGAAATAAAAGGAGCACACACGAAGATCATACCAGTCGCGATATTCCTCTGTACACTCTGTTGCTAAGAATACTATGGTTAGGGAGCCCACGATGCTAAATGTGTAGTCACTCGAGCGTCGTGGGGACCTATAGGACTTTGAAGATTGGATGGTAAGAAGAAAAAAAGGTTATATGAAGTTTTTCATTTCAGCGGTGGAGTGAGCGTCTACAGGCGTTCAAAATTTTGTAGGCGCTGTATTTCAAAAAATCCTTCATATAATCGTCAGATTAAGAATCAGCACGATCAGCAATTTAGGCTGAACCGTCTGTATGAAAATCTGACGCGCTCGAGTATTACAAAATGAGAGTCGTCAAAAATATTTTTTGCATTTTCAAAAAGCTGCCACGAGCTTGCGTCACATCCGAATCGTCTGAATTTTAAATGGGAGCTTAGTTTAGGTTCACTTAACATCCCCTCTGAAAATCTGACGCGCTCGAGTTTTATTTAAAATTTTAGCCCCACCCCCGCCAATCCCACCAACCAAATCGTCAGATTATTAAAATGCACACTTTTCAACATGTAACATAGCTTAATCTGACGCGCTCGAGTGACTCCAGAAATCCCCTCTTGGGCTCCCCAACCACTAGGATTGGTGAAATAAAAGGAGTCACACACGAAAATAACAAAAACGTTAAGAGAATGCCTATATTAAATTGTTTTTATTTATATTTCGGTTGAGATAATGAGAGGTGTCGGGCTACCAGGGCGCCATGGAGCCGAGGCGTCAGTGGGTGCCGGGCGGGGTCTTGGCGGGCGAGGCGGGCGGCGGGGCGCTCCACTCGACCGCGTCGCCCTCGTACTGAGTGTTCTCGAGCCGAGTGATCAGCCGTTCGTCCTCGTCGCCGAACTCGCCGCCCATCAGCGACGGCTCGCCGACCACCATCACGTCCTGAAAAGCGACCGATACACGGTTCTAAACCAAGTTCACCTTGTTAGGGACGCGAGTAGGGTGTTGCGGGTTACACGGTTTAAAACCTAAACCAAACTTCAGTAGGTTTACAACGCCGAAACTACAAAAAGTTGGAATATGAGCCTTGCACTTTTGTGTGGAACTGAAGGAAAAAAATATTTAACTAGGCTAAACGACAGATTAACTTAATTAAACTGCAGACAACTTAACATAACTTTTTTTTATATTAAGGTCGACAGACAGGCTGACGGTCCACTTGATGGTAGGTGGCTACCGTCGCCTATAACTCAAGTAACACCATAAGTGCTACAAGTGCGCTGCCGACCATAGAAAGATTAAGGGATAAGGAAGGGAAGGAGTAATGGGCTCTGGCATCCCTTACTCACACACCGAAACACAACAGCACATAATGCTGTTATTTCACGGTGGTATTCTGTAAGGCGGTGGTTACTGCCGCCAGACGGGCGGCCCAAATGACTGCGAAACGCAGTGTGCCCTACGACTACTTTTTAAATCCAGACCAGAGTCAATTTTGAAAATTATATTAAAATTTCCAAAGTAGACCCCGCCGGGAATCGAACCCGGGGCCCCTGAGACGTGAGGCAAGCACCCTTGCCATTCGTCCAACGGGCTCGTATAACGTTTAGAGCTAGTATAACGCTGCACTAGCGCCTAGAATTTAAAGTGTGTCTCGAATTTTTTTAAATATTTTGGGATACGAAGAAATAAAATTCTGTAGCACGCGACTTCGTCCGCGCAACTTTATAATGTTAATCGCTGATAACGTAGCTTTATATAGGTAAAAGATTTTTTTTAAATAGGCCCATTAGTTTTATTATTTATTCATTACAAACATACAAATCTTCTTTCTTTATAATAATTTGTATAGAAGTGTTTTTTTTTTTGAAGGAGTGGTGTTAGTGCATCTTTGTACCCGCTCTTAAGAATTAATAATGAAAATTTGCTATTTGCTGTCGAGCCATTTTGTAGTCCGAGCGACGCGTGCATCTGTGCTCGCTGCTCGTTATCAAACTCGTTTCCGTTGCACTTGCACGATGTTATAAACATCGCATAACTTGATGGGCTCTGGCGATGTCACGTGTCAAATATCAGTACGCGCGATGATGGGAGAGCCATGGAATGAGCGAGACGCAATGATAACATTTGTACGAGAAAAAAGAATCCCCCCTCAAGGTGTGAAAATGAAAGAATCCCCCCCCTCAAGGTGAAAGCCCATCAAGTTTTGTGATGTTTATACTCCTGCTAAACAGAGCATGTTGTTACCCGTCAGCAAGGTTTAGGTACCTGTGAGGCGAGGCTGAAATTGGGTCCCGGGGATCGTTTCTTGGCAGGGGCCGGTGGCGCTGAGTTCGCTCCGGCGCTACCCTTGCGTTTGCGTCGCTTACTCGCCGGTCTTTGGGACTCTGTAACGGATCGTTTATTCACTGAATCAATTGTTATATTGAGTATGTTAACTAGCTTTTGACCACGACTTCGTCCGCGCTCCCTTTTTCTTTTTTTATGTTAAGACAGGCTGACGGCCCACTTGGATGGTAGGTGGCTACCGTCGCCTAAACACAAGTGCACTGCAGAACACAGTGGGGTTGGGAATTTTTTATACATACGATTTAAATGCATTATAGCAGATTTTAGTTTGACTATAAAGTTTCAATTGGACGATGGACGGTATAAAGTGTTACCTGGAGGTGCGACCATCCGTTGCCATTTCTGGAAGAGCGTGGTCTTGAGGCAATCTCTGGGCGACAGCGCGTACGCTTTGTGCCGCGACATCAGCTCCTGCATTGGTTCTAATATCACGCATAACTGAAACAATATTAAAAACATTCATTAATTACACTTTTTGGGGCTGCGTTACATTACAATGAAGCGGCGGAAAGGCAACGGGAAGAGTATCACCTCTCCCAGCAGATCCGCCGGAGAAGGCTCGGGGGCAGGCGGTGCTCTTGCGGGAGATTGCCGCCTGTCGTAAGGTCCCCCGAGACCTCCACTTTCGGTCCTCAGAGATGGCCGGCGTACCTCCACTTTCTGTCATCCGAGATTGCCGGCGTACCTCCACTTTCGGTCCTCCGAGATGGCCGGCGTACCTCCACCTTGTCCTCAGATTGCCGGCGTACCTCCACTCGGTCCTCCGAGGCGGCCGGCGTACCTCCACTTTCGTCGGGTACGCCCCGGCACCGACAGGGAGCGTAGCCCTCCCAGCGTTGGATAGCCGTGGCGGGGCGCCGAAGTCGTGTCATAACGTCCCCGCGACGTCGGGTTTCGGCAGCCGGTAGGAATCCGGCATAAGCCCGCAGTGTCCCCTACACTGCGGGCTATCCAAGAGGATTTCCCAAAGTTAAACAAAAGGGCTGATTTATAATGAGCCGGTATTTCAATCCAGCAGTACTGGTAATATATTGTAGCCAGGCTATTATTTATTTGTATATTAATATGCTATATTACGAATGAGAATAGCGTCCCCGATGACTAGGCACCAGCTAGTAAGCTATATGTGACCAAATTTCATGGAAATGAGTTGAGCCGTTTTTGTGTAAAAGGGTAACAAACATCCTCACAGACTTTCGTATTTATAATATTAGTAGCATATTATTTCTTCTACTTACCCTCAAATAATTCAATGTGGAGTTTGTGATGCCCTGTCTGGTGATGTTTTTGGCTAGTTGATCGAGCGCCGCATGGTCCGGCGGGTGCACCGCTTGTCGCGGGATCAGTTCCCGGTGCGCCCTGACGGCCATATGCCACGACTTGATCCTCATCAGGTCGTCGAACGTGAACTCGAGGATGAGACGACCCTCTGTGCATACCTGAAATCATTTTTATTACATTTCAAGTTAGACCTTTGTTGAGATATCATTTGGAAAAGTAACGGTTTAGCTGTATGTAAGTACTGTTAGATTATAAATTGGATTCATGAAATGTGCGTTTCTTCTCTTTTTAACGACCGACGCAAGCTTGTGTATCTGTCTGTGGCATCATAGCTCCCCAAAGGGATGGACTAATTTTTATCCGATTTTAGATGTGAAACATCTTTTGCTGTGGGTGAGGCCGGCTGTTAGCGTGACGACGCCATATTTGGCCAACACTTTGGCGGTAACAATATAAAGACTGTTTTTATTTTCGATAGTAATATTTTAATTTTTTTTTTAATGTTTTGTTTGAAAGTTTACATGATCGAGATGGTTTTTAGTTATAATTTACGAAGATCTGTTCAGGCGTTTGAAGATCATCAGCTCACTTTCTAGTTTACGAAGTAATTTCACTAACTTAACACACGTTAGAATCGAGAAATGTACATATGAGGAAGAGACTGACTTGTCAGATTTCACACTTTTCATAACCACGAACTCTCCGTCTGAGAGAGAGAGAGAGAGAAAGAAAGAGAGAGAGAGAGAGAGAGAGAGACATAATTATGGGGGTAAATTGTTGTCTAAAATGACCAAAAACGTCCTTACGATCAATCGTACGATGACTGAAGAGAGACATATCGCTGCTTAAAAACTAAAGGGCCATAAAACAAAAAATCCAAAAATACAATCACAATCCTTGATATTGTATGTTGCAAAAAGACTTTTATGGTTGTTTTATTCCATATTTAGTATACATATTTAGATCATTTTTCTATATGTTCAAAAGTAACTTATATGCTTATATCTGTTCTAGTATTCAGTTTATTATAAAAGTACTTAAAACATTTAATGCTACTTAAAAATAGGCTTCTAACGATGTATAATAGACAAAAAATAATTTAATTTTTTTCGATTAGCTCTCCTGTAAAAAGTGTAATTTTGATTTGTGGCCCTTTAGTTTTTAAGCAGCGATATGGGGGTAAATTGGTGTCTAAAATGACCAAAATCGTCCTTACGATTACTGTAATGAATGAATTGCCAATTACTGTAAACTTACCTTTGTAAACATGGGTTTCCCATGGTGTGTGACCATTGTACAGTGATCGCAGTCTAACGTTATACTCGTGTTGTGGAAGGACTCTTTCGGTTGCCGCATTGTGTAATATAATTCTGAAACGCCACCTTCGTATATGCTCCGAAAGTAGCGCGGTATTAGTGTCCTTCCTATTGCTGGAAAACAGACAAAATACACGTTAGTTAAAAATAGTTTAAAACAACATAGAAACCCACTCGGTTTATCCGGCTCGAAGGACTTTTTTATTTATTTTTGGCCTCTTTGGCCAGGCGTTAGTTTTATATTTTATTTTAGACTAGCCGTTGCACGCGTCTTCGACTGCGTAACTTTATAAAATGTTGCCTATGATACTTGCTGATAACATAGCTTTCTATAGGTGAAAGACTTTTTAAAATCTGTCTAGTAGTAGTAGCCACTTGAGCTGCCTGTCTGCCAGTTGATGGTGGGGGGCTACCGTCGCCATTACCACAAGCAACCCCACATGTGCTGCAAGTGCGCTGCCGACTACAGTAGATTCGATAATAAGGGATTGGGGAAGGGTTGGGGAAATGTGGTCTGAGAAAGAATAATGATTTACTACTCACTGTATCTCTTGGGTCCATCTTCTAAACAGAAAGTTAACGTGAGGGTCGCGTCGTCTTCAAAAAATTCTGTCGCGAACGCGTCCCACCATAGGTTATCAGAGTCCTGTAACATTTTCAATTAATACAAATTAGTAATAGAATCTTTTATATGGAACCACCAATGTACTACAAGTATGGATTTCGCACGCCATACAAAACACTAGGGAACTTTATGGAACATTTAAAAGTGACATATGCGTACAGCATCAACTCTGTCAACTGTCATTTGAAATCGACCAAACATCTGTCATTTAAAGAAAATGTGACTTTACGTCAACACTATTAGAGTTTAAAATGAATGGTAGAATTTGGTCGTTACTACGTTTCACCATTGACTCCGCCATGATTCCGTTTTAGGCGTACTTTTTATGTGCCGCTTTGGCATTGTGACGCAAATTCCATATTTATTATCTGTTACAAAATTGATTTATCTCAAAAACCATATGAAGTACTACAATATTTAATTTTTGTATAGATAATAAGAATAAGCGCCTCTTTCACCAACTACAAGTAAAGTGTTCATTAGTTACTTGTAGAAACCATTTTCTATTTTATTGAATTATGCACTCGGTTCACTGCATCATTCAATAGGCGATTTTTTTTTTATTATCTAATGTTTGGGACGTTTACCGTACAAATAAAGGTAAATTATTCCCGGTGACAGGTGACTTTAAATAACGGTTTAGCCAACTTGACGTTGGTGAAAGAGGCGCTAAGAGTAAAAAGTAAAATAAAAATCTATATTTCTATAAATTAACTTGAATATTGAGGTCTAATAGGTAAAATCAAATCAAAATTAGTATATAATGAAATTTACGCCATAAATAATTTATATAGGCATACATATTATTATAAAAATAAAATGTTATTGCTGTAATTTCGTTTGCATGTAGCTTTGTTTACATTACGAAAATCAATAGTCAAACACCTCAGTCAGCACTTGGTGATTCGAAACTTTGTTCACAGATGGCGCGATTTAGGATACATTTAGTACTTAGTCGCGAAACTAGATGTCGCTAGTCATCCGATAAATTGAATTTAGTATACGCAGTGAGCGACTTCGTATTAGAATTTCAGCTGACCATGCATTCAAATATACTGGGCAGTAGGCGGGACAGTAAAGGTTTTTTTCCTAAACATATTATTTTCACTTTTATTTCAATGATTTTAGCACTCGCACTCCTTTATTTAAATACCAAGAGGTTGTAGCGTTCCGAAGCATGCCGCCCGTTCCACATATCCCTACTGGGTATCCCACTGGTAGAGATAAGTGGAAAAAAAAACCTACCAGGGGGGGGGGATACTTAATAGGAAAGAATAGGTGGAACGAACGCTTAACTATCCCAATCAATCATTTTAACAAAATTATGTATCCTACTTCGGAATTAAGGGAATGTTAACCTGAATAGTTTTCGACACGACTATGGGATACCAAGAGGTGCCGAAGCGTGCCATACTGTCATTCAGCGGCGGCCCTTAGGCTTAGGCCACAATTAAGAAAGCGTACGAGTCATCATCTTGGCAAGTAGGGGGGGGGGGGGGGGTAGTAACGCTAATTGGCGAGTAAATGTTACGATTATCTTGTTTCAATTTTATTGAAATTACCCATTGAGTGATGCTACTTGAAGATGGTGAAACTAGTACGCTTTCTTACCGGTGACTTTAAATGGCGGTTAGCCTACTTGACACTTTACTCAGAGATGGTGAAAGAGGCCCTATGATTTAGATAAACTACTCGCTACTACTGCCCACAAATGTCTAATAACGCAATAAAGTGAATATAAAGAAAGCTATTTTTTGAAGAGAACTAGCTTTCTTGGATGAAGACTTTTTTTTTTATAACTAAGAAATTATTATTATATTGTGGAGAAACATTCTTCAAGCAAGATTTTTGGGCAGTAGCGTGTTGTTTAGCTACTAAATTTCACGTCACTATATTAATTACTTACTAATTTAATTACTAATATAAATTACTAAAATAGTCTGTCTGAACAAGCCTTAAACGAGTAGCTCGACTCTTAGCACTGAGCGAGACCTCTTTGTACTCGTAGTGAGTCCGTTCCGTAGCCTTAGCAATTTAAAATACTTATAATAATAATAATAAAATATACATTTATATCGTTCTCACCTCTGTCCTCTGTTGTAATCTTTTGTTAAGTTCATATACTCTGTAATCTGGTTGACCAAAATAAGGCGCGTGCCGCCTGGAATAGAAGAAAAAAAAAACTATTAGCTTGTTGGTTAATACTACAGTAAAGCCAGGCCAAGGAGACACCGCAAACAATGTAAACAAATCCGACCCGTACTGAGTTTTACAACATCGAGTGATCATGTATCGCTGTCCCTTTCCCTCGCACGTAAAAATGACAGAAGCGGCCGACGCTATCTGTTTCGTGGTACAGGAAAGCGATCTTGACAACATTTGGTCACTATTTTATGATATTTTTTTAATGAATGGTTGCACTACTAGATAAAATACTCGTTAACTATTTGTTTTATTAAAAGAATCATTATTGGTTTGTTCACATTATTTGCGTTGTCTTCGTGGTCTTGCTTTAGTTTCACACAAATACGTCACAATATTTTTCTTTGTGTTTAAACTCTTTAAAAAAAATCATGAAATATTTTGATACATTTGTAGTTTTAATTTAATATTATACAATCTATTTTAATTTATTGTTAATAGTGACTACTAAGTCAAAGATTGTTATTTAAAATAACAAATATCCATTTACAGGGTAAGTTAAAGGACATAATAATAATAATAAATTCATTGAATTTATATTTATTATTATTAGTTACTAAAGTACAAATCGTCAACTATAGAAAATGAGCTGACGATCTTCAAACCCTGAACAGATCTTATAAATTATAGCTAAGAACCATATCGATTACATCACTTTTCAAATAAAAAAATGCTACAAACACAGGTGAAATTTATAACACCCCCTCTTTTGCGTCAAGCGCTAAAAATATTGAACGCAGGGTGCGTTGGCTTGCATGGTTGAAATTTTCAAAAACCATTTCCTAGCGGATGCTTCTTTTAAAACATAGTTGCTTCCCGTCGCCGTGTCCTCATGTATGTAGGCTTAGAGTGAACCGATCACCATGAAATTTCGCATACACGTTGTCTGCAACACCAGAAAGGACATAGGGACCTTTCAATCCAGGAAAAAAGTACTGTTTCGGAGAGATTATTCTAAAATATAAAACTGTTACTAACGCCTTCTTACAATTGCTTTTATATTTTTAATTTATCATCGCGCGGGCACCAGCTAGTCCTTACTAATATTATAAATGTGAATGTCACTTTGTTTGTTTATTTGTTACGCTTTCACGCAAAAACTACTAAACCAATCACCATGAAATTTTGCATACACGTTCTCTAGGACACCAGAAAGGACATAGGGTACTTTTCATCCAGAACGCGGACGAATTCGCGGGCACCAGCTAGTAATATTATAATTTGCATAAAAAATCCGCATGAAGAAGGGGGCTGCCCGCTAGTGCGTTACAAAATAAACCTAGGGTTGCAAAATTTCAGCTTAGTACTCGTAGTTTTGGCTGTGCGTTGATAGATAGTCAATAGTCAGTCAGCGACAAACCGGGTATAGATTATTGGTGAGTATACGAATCAGACAAAATTTATTTTATGCTCCTAATATCTCGTCCAGAATACATAGAAGTTTACAAGCCAATGACACTCTCGTATAAATAATTAATTTAGCTAAACTATGGCTTCTTATGAAACCAATTTATGCTGAGTGTTCTGTTTATCAATGTTTTTATAACTATACTATAATATCTAGCATAAAAAAGTGAACTTTCTTTTATAGTATTTTCCAAAAACCGTGCTAATAAGTCATCTAGATAGTGAACTAAGGCAGCGCGGTGTAGTTCGAAAATATCCCCTAATGTTGTGTTAAATAAGGCTAGAAAAGTGATGAAAATAATAAGGCTATGAAACAAGTTGTTAGATCTTACTGTCAAAAGCTTAACTTGCTCATTTTAATACAGGACCTGACTGGTGCATTTTTCAGTGATAAATTCGATTTTCTGTATAAAATAAAAAAAAAATCTCCAGAAACCTAAAATACTCCTCGAGTGGGGTATTTAATAAAATGGCTCTATGAGCTGAATCCAAAAGTATTACACAACAACAATAAAGAATAAAAACAACAAGAAATAAAAATGTTTATTTATTTAGCCTAACATGGACGTTTTGCATAAATAGGTGGTTTTTTGTTTACTGTTTCAAATTATTATTACAACTCTGAAATGAGCTGTGAACTTCCAATGCTAAAGTTATATTTACTTGCAAAAAATTGCCTTACACATACTTTGTACGTTTAACATTCCAGTTAATTATAATATTAAATTATTTTAATTTAATCTGCATATAGGCGTTAAGGAAATTAAAAGACAACACATTAAATTTAATTAGATACCATAATATAGGTACATATACCACACTATTTCATTACGCCATCTAGTCCAAAGTTAATGAACTAAGTTTTAAACAGAAGGGAGGCGCGACGGGAGGGAGTTTTAAACAGAAATAATAATATAGTCCTACGAATGAGTATCTTATGGAATCCAGGGCATCCAATCAGACGTCTCCTCAGTTCCATCCAAGCCTGTTTAGCGGTTTATGTGTGATTGAGTTTGTGATTAACAAATAAAACGTATATTCAACGATCGCATTGATCGCTTTCTACGATCCGTTAGTCGAGTGGTTAACTAACATGCTTGCCTTAACGCTTTGCCTCTGGGGTACCGGATTCGATTCCCGGGCAGGGCCAACTTTGGACGGAATGGTTATCTATAACACATTATGTAAAATCAAACATGCTGTTTCACAGTGGTCCTTGAAAGGGTTAATTAAGATTATTGTCACCGGACGGAGTGCCACATTGAGCTATCAAAGGATAAATTTACTGTCGATAGACAGAGTGCCCAAAACGACTACGAAACGCAATTTCCCCTGCTACTACTACTAGGAGCTCATAGAGTAATGTTGATACACCTGGTCAGTTACCTGAAATAAGGGTCCGAAATCGGGTGGTAGATCGGCGGAGGCGGCTGCGGCGCATACTCATGGTACTGTATGTGCGGGTGCGGGGGATGGTGCGGCGAGAGATGGTGGCCGTACTCGCGGTACTCGCCCTCGCCGCCGAGCGAGCCCAGCGCCACCGGCATATAGGCCACCTTGTCACCGCGCCATCTCTACTAAGCGCACCAACTAACGCGCCGAAAGCAATCACTCTTCACCGTTTATGCGCGCCTGGTACTTTCTATTTGATAACTGTTTAGTCTCCTTTATTTTGTTTGTTTTTTTTTTTTTTTTAATTAAAATTGTATTTTCTATTTTAGAACTTTATTTTCTATTATTTTCTATTCACTAATAACAAATTCAACTATTTTATTCAAATTATCCATTCGTGTCTTTTTTAACGGTTTAAAGCTATTTTTATCTAATTCACAATTCACTAAGTAATAAATAGATGAAGTTTATTTTTTAAAAATATTTTTAGAATGAATTTTCCGTTAAAATTTTATTTTGTGTTGGTTTTTCGATTCACATTCACAAATATGTAGTTCTTTTTAACTTCACGAGCGCACAACAAAATATTATAACCACAAATTATAACTAGATAAAATAATTTCATCAAAAACTTTGGTCACTGGTAATAAATAAACAAATTATAATACAGCGTATCTGTCACCACACCGTTAAATAAATAAAAAGTTAATTTTCTTTACGATTTCTAAAAGGAAACAAAAAAAAAACACTACAGATGGGTAAACTGAGGTAAAACTGAAATTCGTTCAAAGAATGCCGAGATCGCAATAATCTGCAGCAAAATCTACAAACGATACGAGTGAAGCAAACGCGACTGATAAAAAGCATTTCGAATTTTTCGCGCGGGAAGTGTCATCGCACCATGACGAAACGTCACAAGTTCCTTATGTACTGAACGTTGTCACACGAATCTAGCCGTTACGTTGACTCAATAGGAGCGATAAGCGTTTAGATACCAGACTTCAGGCGGCGGTATGGCAACGTCGCGTCAGCTGGCTGCGCTAGTAACGAGGCGCGTTCAGTTCGGAAAGGTCAACATCGGTTACTATATTTTTTTATAGGTACACCGGCTATTTTTGAGGGCGTTGTTTGTTTTTTTTTAATGTTATTGATTTTGTTCTACGGAAATTGAAATACTTTATTGAAACTTTTTTATGGTGACCGTTCTGTCTGTTATATTATTTTACTTTTAGAATATATTTACATTAATTCTAAATGTGATTGTATAAGCATTAATTTATCATCGATGTAATTTATATATTTTTAAAGGTGCGACGATGCATTACTAAATTGAACGAATGACAGTAAACATTGTAAATACAAATCTAACATGACAAGATTAAAATCGCCTAATTACCATTGCATACATTACGGGAAAAATAAAATAAAAAAACGACTATTGTTTTCACCACTACAAGGCCTCGAAACGCACGCGACGTTGCCACACCGGGCGTTCGCGCCATACTTTTTACTGTTTCTTAGCACATAGAGCGCTCATTACGCTTGGCACGCACACAGAGACGCCGTTGGTGATATTGTTATATCCCTTGTACATACGATACGATGTATATACTATGAGATATACATATACATTCCGCGAGCTACGACCGTAGATATGTAGGTAAGCTACGTCGCTGTGCGGCACAAATCAACAGACATCAGCTATAAATAACTGAAGAGATGTCCGTGAAATTCTGTTCGCGTCATTTTTGCCTCACTTGGTGAAAAGCGTTCTGAATGCTCCGTCCGCAATACGTCACAGACTACGCGACACGCTAATTTCAAATTGAGAACTTTAAATTCCAAGAAGTTTTACTGGCAAAAAGTTTTTATTAAGCACTTATTTACTTCCGTTTCTGTTTAAAATTATTTTATACTCAATTCATTACTTAAAGCCTTATTTATATAAAAAAATTATGAAAAATAATAAGTGCATAAAAAGTTCAGTTTACAGTTAAAACTCTTTAAACTATTTAAAATTTGTCATTGCAACGTTAGCTTTACATATTCACACACTTGTTACTCAAACTTATAAAAAAAACTAGTCAACTTAACGGTTAGTTACTGTAACAACCTAGCAACTCATAAAAATATATATAAACTGAAACAAAATCCCACTAGCGGCGCTGTAACGAAGAATTAACTCGACTTATCACAAAAATGTACACTGATAATGATTGCAAACAACACGCTAAACTCGTAGTAAGTTTACGAGATATCACAATACAATACAAAATAATAATAAAAAAACACGAGCAATTAAAACGATAAGATTGTAAATAAAATGCGACTTGTAGACAATACAGCGCGATTAGCAGTCGCAAAAAAAAAAAAAACCGAGGCGCGCGGAACGAATCGCGGACGCGTTCGGCGCTCTGTCAATCAGACAAGTTAGAGCGGAATGTATGTCACGACGAACGCCGTGTCAATGACTCCGTGCACTTAGACTAGGCGGTGGAATGAAAAGCCGAGTAGCGAGACGAGTGTATGCGGCTTATAATACAACACGCCGCCAGCCGCGCTGACACGTGCGCCCTAAGGAAAACTCCACGAATATAAACGCCACACGGTACTGGCCCCGTGAAAACAGCGCCCGCCATGCCCATGCCATCCGACGTACTGAAAACCATATTGTGTACACAGGCCGTCCGGTGCAAGAGGCAATTGCGCGTAAATATAACGCCTATACAATACAGTCTCGACAACGTTTTATTCGGGAATCGATTGAGTGAATGAAAAAAATAAAATAAAAAAAAGAGTGGACGCGTCGAAACGGCTTTATCGTGAACGCTTCGTATTGTAATCGACCGATTCCAATTTCAAAACTGCACCCGTGTGTCAAATAGTTTGAAAAGAGAACACGCTAGTGTTACCGTCGCGACGGCGCGTTCAGTGCGCCTATGTAATCCGAGTACATAGGAGAAGTGTGCCGCGCCGTGATGGACGAGTGACGAACTGTCAAGCGTTCGGGACGCTTCGGAAACGTTCGGACGGACACGAGGCGACGCGGCGCGTTCGGATATATTACAGACGATTAGATTATGTCAGAATGATTAATAGATAAATAAAAACCGGTTGTTGTCTTAGGTCACTCGCATTGGATCGTTTACAATGGACGAAAATCAAGTTTGGCGAGAGACAAGTGTCGACTGTTGGGCTAAGGTCGTTCGTTACGATAACAGATTAATAAATTATGTACACACGTATTCTTTACATAGTATATGTAATTTAATTTGAAGTCGCTTTCCGCGTCCGTCTGTCTGTACGGCCGCAACTTCTCCTGGACCACGCAACGAATTTTGATGCGGTTTTCACCATCAGTCAGATAATTTTTCACGACAGTTTTATAGGTACATATTTATTGTATAACTAGATGGCGCCCGCGACTTCGTCCGCGCTAAAAAAGAAAAAAGTAGCCTATCCTATGTCTAAATGTTTATCTACCAAGTTTCATGAAAATCAGTTAATTCGTTTAAGAGTTATGGAGGTACATACATACATACAATACCTACACATACAGATTTATTATTAGTATTGATTAAACCTAATAAGATTTTTATGAAAATTGAAAGAAGAATTGTGTGTGTCAGCTCCGATGCACGACCGGAGTTCAACCGGAGTTACGAACGAACGAATAAATAAATAAATATAATTGATAGCCGCATATAGCCCGCAGGCCACTTGATGCTGCAGCATCAGGTTAAGGTACCATGTCACGAAAATACTAAAGTAACGTTACATCAATTTTCAAATCAACTGAACGTGTCGAATTTAGTGAAATCTTCATAAATTAATAGCCAAGAAATAATCACGTTAAGCTTTGGTCTCTTGATCAAAACGCACAACGCTGCGGTACGCGTTATGCGGTTTCGGACACCTAATTGTATGGGAAAACGCGGGAAAACGTCTATGTGGAGTACTTCACAGCACTTGCCCCTCACCGCTAACGCATGCTCCGCCGGAAAAACAGGCCATTCTAGAAGTTTTCCATACAATTAGGTGTCCAACACCGCATAACGCTTACCGCAGCGTTGTGCGTTTCGATCAAGAGGCCAAAGCTTTAGCTTTCAAACGAGAAAAAAATCTGGATCAAATTCAGTCCATATCAGTTTGCAAGCTAGCGAGTACTTTGATAAAGGCTACACTAGATTCTGGGTTGCTTCACTAAAAGTGGCATAGTAGAATATCACCGCACTCACAGCTTGGGGTTATATTTCAAATTAGTTGCACAAAGTCAGATACACAGACACACACGTTAAACTTATAAGGGGGCGTCCTAATTGGCCACGATCGTACGAGCAAACGATGCGTTCTCTTCTCTTAAATCTCTTAAAAGTCTCTAAAGATCTAAGATCTCTAAAGATCTCTCACAAATCTCTTAAAAGTGTCCATAATCTAATTGAAGCTCGCAAGTCATCGTTCGGCCACAGAAAATGTTTTAGTCAAATGTCAAAAAGAGCATCTCAGGATAATTTCCTGAGGATTATCCTCAGGATAATCAGCAGCACATTAGGAGTTATACAAAAAGACAACAAAAAAAAACAAAAAGATCGCCTATTTTCACATTTCGATCTAAATAGTTTGAGTAGGTAATAACAGATCTCACTTCGCCATTCAACCATCAACACGGTGTGCGTCAAAAACAGACCACCGACTGCACTAAAAACTTTCTCTTCGACTTTCTCCTTAACAATGGACTAACAATATTTTCTATGTAAAATATATATTTACCACTTAATATTTATTTGAATTTGCCGACTACAAATTTATTTGACCCGGGACGGATTAATTAGTTGAAGTGGCAATGAGCAATTGTATGGAGAGACGACGGCGAAAATGCACTTTTTTGAGATTTCAACATTAAGCCATTTGACCTTAGTGAATAATTTACTGCCTTATCTATTGCCTGCTAAGCCCTTATGAGGATTACGACCTCTTAATAAAATAATAATAATATGCTATGTGCTAAAATTCACTCTATTACCAAAATAATAAATAAACTATGAAATTTTCATGTTTAAAATACAAGGTTACATTAATTATAACAACCCTAAGTTTCCAATAAAATACTACCTACTTTTTTAACGTCCGACGCAAAAACAGGGTGTTTTAAGATTGACTTGCTGCTGAGTATCTATGTGGAATCGTAGCTCCCAAACAAAATGGACAGATTTTGATCCGTTTTTTTTTTTGTATGAAAGCTAACGTGATCGGGAATTTTTTTAGTTATAATTATTTATTTACATATTTAAAACTTATTACTCAACCGATCATCATGAAATTACTACACACGTTGTCAGAGATACAGAAAAGGACATTTTCATCCAGAAAAAGTTAATTTCCTGAAGGATCATCTAAAAATTAAAATAAAAAATTCACCGCCTAATAATTCACACCAAATAAAAAGAGGTGCGGACAAAATCCAGTATGTATTTAACAAAATAATTCTTCTGAAACATAACATGATAACTTTTTGATTAGACTAGAAACAATTCACGTTCTCAATTTAAAAAAAAAAAGTACCCCCGTAACCAAAACGCACTTTCTATTTTTAAAAAAATCTGACCAAGTCAAAATTATTCAAATGTGGAACTGTTTCATCATTCATCTCTATAACTACGAGTGAGCAAGTGAGAGCTTGTTGATTTAATTCATTAGCGAAAGCGAGACAGTCCTACCGGCGTGTGAGTGCGACGGACATACACAAACACGCCGGGAGTGAATGAGTGAAAAGTACCGGCGTTCGAAAGGGACAGGTTAATGTAGACGTCCCGCCCGAGAAAGGGATAGAATCAGTCTGTTGACGTAGTAGTAGATGAGATAAGGGGCTATCAGCAGTTTTGCGAGCGTTCACACCTAGCTTTGTACTTGAAACAGTAAATTAATTATTCATGACATATTTACGAATATTATTAATGCACAATAAATAATATTTAAAAAAAACTAGGTGCAGTGACTTATATTTTCATTTTATTGTTTACTACTTAGCTGCTGCTCGCGATTTCGTTCGCGTTGAAAACTGAAAAATATAACACGACTTTTATCGCTGCGACGACGGTGGCGCCGCAACGGCGACAGTGGCGCTCATTTTTATAAAATATTGTTCAACAGCTTGAAACAGCTGAATCTCAGGACCTCTCAGGTGTAACTAAATTATCTTATTTTACTGGAAATTTAGTGAATTTTAATAACTTATAAGAAAACTTTTGTCGTAAACCCATTTCTTAGGGGTCAAAAGCCGTATCTTAAAAACTATTTGAACTACCAAGACTAAATTATTCTCATTCAATTGCAAATTTAATTTAATTAAAAAGTCTTTATGGTGAATTTTGCCGTAACATAGGTGCTTGGTAGTAAAAATCGACAAAAACTGAAAAAAATCCTAAAACTATGGATGTAACAATGATCCGAAGGGCTTCGAGGTAGAAAACTTGGATTTGTCATCACCACATCACTACCAACATATAAAAAATCAGATCTACCTCATTCGGTGTAAGGCAAAATGTACCAATCCCATGGTTTTTGGGCTCCTATGTTTGTATTTTTTTATTATTATGTATCATGTATTATATCTTATATTTATGGCTAAATAAGAAAATGCATTTAATTTCAATACTGCCTTTGTAAAAGATCAGCGCCGTAAGCTCATGCTGCGGTTGCTGCGACATGCTGAGCAGGGCCCATTTTAGTACACTTTCATTGTGGGTTGTTTTTGTCGTTTTCTGAATCGTTTACTGAAGTAAATAAACAATTTTTACTGTTACTGGCGACTAATTTCGACTAATTTGACAATTGAGTCGTAAAAAAATATAAATATGTCAATATAATTTAATACAGAACCGTTTTATGTTACTCGCTCGAATTCCTAATTTCAATTAGTGAGAGAACCAGCGAGTTGAAATTTCATATAGTAGCGTGTTCAAGCTACTGCTGTACTAACTACAGTGGCTCCGTCTGAACGAGGCATCAGTCGCACTCACACTTCTGCAGATTGTCTCCGGCACACAAGCGCATTTTATTATTATTACTACACGGACGGAGTACATAAGTCAGGGAGTAAGTGAAAAACATTTTCTCCGACGATGAATTTATATGAATTATTTTATGGTTAAAAGCCGGTTTTTTTATATTCTTTAGATTTTAAATAAATACTTATTTTTTTAGTGTTTTGGGATATAAATTTTAATTAATTATTATTTAATTAAACCGTTCTATATGTAGGTACGCGTAACGATTCCTTATTCTTTAGCTAGTGATGCATGAAAAATACACAGGGCAAAGGGCAAAACGCGGCAGAGGCAGGAGAAAGACATCTTGGTTGAAGAATAATTTAAGATGTTGGCGACCTTCTTGGAGAACATCTTTAATTACTATTCTTACCTAAATTCTTACTTAAATTACTTATGAGAAGAATATACGTCAATTCATCAATTGCTCAAAATGATGACAACAATAAAATAAACAAATAAATAAATTTAGTTTTCGATACGTAGGTAATGGTAGGACAAATAATTTTTGATTAGGTACGTCCGTATAGATACTTAATGAGCTCTGTGGCCTGGGTCTTTGTGTATGTACTATTTAGTATATCCGGAGAATGTCTAATTATTAAGTAGTGGAATGGCACACTGCGTTTCGCAGTCGTTTTGGGCAGCCCGTCGTCGAGTCGCATTAACCACCTTTTTACAGAAGAGCACCGTGAAATAACAGAACGTGTGCTGTAGTAACGGATGGCAGAGTCCATTACCCTATCCCTTATCCTTAGTTATAGGCGATGGTAGCCACTCACCATCAAGTGAACCGTCGTCGGCCTGTCTGACGACCTTAACATAAAAAATAAGAATATTTGTCAAACACAAATTTATTAAAGTAAAAGCTAATTAAAGAAAAAACAATTTCTTAAAAAAAAAGATAAGACGAAACAAACTCCATGTGGTGCAGAGAGAAATCAGTCAGCATTGTATTTCCTGTACAATCGCAACACTAAAAATCTTTATTGAATCCTAACTGTACAAAGCACAAGAAAAAACTAATAATAAAAAAAAAATCAAAAAGTCACTTCATTCCTTGCTCGGATGCGTCGAGTAACGCACACACAGACACGGTAAGGTCGTTGCTTGTACGCGAAGACAATAAAATAGTTGCGCATGTGTGCACGCCTACAAAATATTATAGCGCGGACAAAATGTTTGATACTTTTGATAGTTTCATTTTTTTATTTTATTTTTAATACATATTATATCAATCTATCCATACTAATATTATAAATGTGAAAGTAATTGTCTGTTACCTTTTCAGGTCTCAACTACTCAACCGATTATTTTACGTGCATAATGCATTTTTACCTGTATAAACGAGGACTAGTAACCTAGACCTTAGAGCGCAACCTTAACATAAGAATTAAGACGTAATATTGCAAAACAAAATTTTGTAGCTTCTCGGTGATAACCGAAAAGATTATACATAGCAAGGATGTTCTTAAATTTTGTGTAAAATATTAAAAAAACTATCGAGTTGTGTAATTAAGTTTTGGATAATGAAGATAGGATATACAGCTATAGTTACAGCATCAAACTGTATCCTCCGATTTTGTTATGAGTTTTCTGAATTGCAACCCACTATGGAAGCAAATTTAAAGACGTATTCACCTCAAAAACCCCACTTCTTTGCTCTACAGAGTGCGTGCAAGTCCAATTCCACCTTAATAACCATAGTCGGGTAGTACTTATGATAACTATAATCAGCTAGCTAGCACTAGCACCTGTACTTAATAGTTACATACACACTGTTAATGTCTGTTATTTATGTCAGCTGAAGTTAATTAATTAAGGCAGAAAGTATAGTATCAAGTACTCTGTGACGTTACAATTTAAGGTACTCTGTGGTATGTATGATATTAAAAAGGTAATCTGACAGTTGAACGAACGCGTCCGCGAAGGCAGGTCCTTGTCGTATGTCCGCGTATCTTATAGTTAAAATTGTATTTCTGATATATACATCGGTCGGACATCAAAAGTATTGGAACTAAAGCATAAAGTGGTTTTAATTAATGTATCTAAAGTAGATTAATTACAACCATCGGGTACTTATGATTACTGTAATCCTAACAGGTGCTAGCTGTTAGGAGATACCGCAACCCTTGTAATTAAACTCAAATGTGTAATTTTTATTTAATTACATATTAAATAAATAAATAAACGAAAAGGGAGCAAGTGTCAAAACCATCGGATCCAGTATCAAACATCACCCCCACATGCGCACCAACGCATTACCTGTTCACTTGTTTGTGTGTGCGTAGCATAGTTTATAAACAGTAGTGTAGATATGTAGGTATTCGTATTACTAATGATTGGGAGTACAATTTTGGCATTTTACAAAAACTATACGTCTCGAAGAAACGCCAAGAAACCATGAAGTCGGCTGAACAGTTAGGCAAAATTAGAATGACGACCTCTGCGATTAACTGGGCTAAGGGGCTTGGTTCTGTTAACAGCTATGGAAGCCAGATTCGAATTTTCAAATATTCATTTTTTTTTTGTAAGTAAGTCAGAGTAAGAAAAGGTTTGTCACCTTTAAGTCGACGTTTGCTTGCACCGGACAATTGTCAGTCATGCCAAAATTTCATTTCAAACGTCTGTCAGTTGGCTGTTTAGTGCTTTAGTTTCAAAGAGTACTTACTAAAGTCTGTTTTTAATCTCAGAGACAAAAATGACACATGCAAATGTCAAGTTTGCATATAATGATACCATGTAATGTATGTAATGCATGTCACATGTAATGTCATTTTTGTCTCTGAGATTAAAAAACAAACATTAAGAGTCTACGATTTTGATAAAGGAATGAATTTGAAAATTGACGAAGGTTTTCGTACCCCGACTTTACACCATCGGTGGCCAAATTATTAAGGACAGTGCTCATATTCATGTAATAAATGAAAGATTCCCTGGTAATGACAACTACATTTTTATGTATGACACTGCACCGTGTCACAAAGCCAGAAGTGTACTGCTTTTTTGGCTGAAAAAAAAATGTTTCTTTTACTTGGCCAGGGAATTCACCAGACATGACCCATTGAACACATCGCTGCTTAAAAACAAAAGGGCCACAAAAAATCAAAATTACACTTTTTACAGAAGAGCTAAACGAAAAAAAAGAATTTTTTTTATGTATTTTTTTCTTATTAGATATATATCAAATATAGGCATATTATACATCGTTAGAAGCGTATTTTTAAGTATCATTAAATTTTTTAAGTACTTTTATAATAAACTGAATACTAGAAGAGATATATATAAGCATATAAGTTACTTTTGAATATATAAAAAATGATCAAAATATACTAAATAATATGGAATAAAACAACCATAAGTCTTTTTGCAACATACAATATGAAGGATTGTGATTGTATTTTTGCAATAAAAACATTTTTGGATTTTTTGTTTTATGGCCCTTTAGTTTTTAAGGAGCGATATGTTGACTCATCAAACGGGCGATGCCGAAAGAACTGATTACCACCAAGCGCCAATTCATTGAAACTCATCAGAGATTGGAATCATAACTACACATACACTTCAAGAAAATGCAGAAGAAGAAAAATGCAAAAACATGTATTGAGAGCACGCCCCGATGAATAGAAGCTCTTATTTCAGCAAAGGGAGGCATTACTAATATATTGAAACTTGTTTTATTAATTTTTATCAATATTAATATTAGTCAAACGAAGAATATATTTTTTTATAGTTTTTATGATCCCAATAAAACAAACGAAACAAATAAAAAATACATAAGAGACCTACAACCAATCATTTGTTAAAGAAATCCAATTAGACAAGAAAATTCAAAAATCTAAGTAGCTACTGTCCCTAATAATATGGCCACCCACTGTATATAGAGATTTAAATAAAAAGCTTGTTATTAAAAAGTTTTTACCATTAATTTCTTTTTTATTTATTAGCTATGATTGAGGAATAAAAAAAAGTTTAGTTGTATTAGTTTTTCGTGTTCTCCTCAGCAAGCCCTTTCATTTGATACCCATATTGTGGTAGTGCAGAAAAAAAAAACTAATCCGCCATCTTGGATTATCCGCCATATTGGAATTAAAATGACGTCACATAGCTAAGCATGCATTGTCATCCAAAGTAAGCGTGTATACCAAATTTCAGAATCGGTTAAAGATAACTGATTTAAAATTCAGTTGCAAGATTTCACCCGGACAAACATACATACATACATACATACATTGCAAGTTAATAAAAAGCTTGTAAAAAAAAAAAAAAAAAACAAGCTATAGGTGCTGCAATGCAACAGAGCTGCCAACCTTAGTTGGTTTATGGATATTTTAGGGTGAACTTTTGTAAAGGGGGTGGAAACAAAACACTAAATACTAAAAATATTCATTGTTTAATGAAGAAGTTACAAGAGTAAGACAACGCAGTTTCTTTAAAAATATATAAATTACTAGCTGGCGCCCGCGACTTCGTCCGCGTTGAAAAAGAAAAAGTAGCCTATCCTGTGTCCTGTACGTCTAAATGTCTATCTATCAAGTTTCATGAAAATCAGTTAATTCGTTTAAGAGTTATGGAGGAACATACATACATACATACATACATACATACATACATACATACATACATATGATGTATTCTTTTTTCATTGATCAAAAAGGTAAACAAACAATTCACGATATAGAACTAAACAAACAATACGAACAAATTCTAAATGAGTCAATCACTGAGTCAACTCTCTTTGATAATGCCTAATGTACAAATCCCATCTTTAAAACAATCCAGTGACCATGGCGACGCTATATTTGTTTACGTTTTTGATCAATAGAAAAAGAATAGATCATACATACATACATACATACAGAAAAAAATTGTAAAAATGGTCAATTTAGTTTCAGAATCATGTATAGAGCCTATAAACACAATATCTCTGAAAACAAAGTAACTTACCCCATGACCAACCCTTACAGATTTATTATTAGTATTGATTGATACTTAAAAACATACGAAACACAAATTGTATTGTTCAGAATTCTGGTTATAATCCTTTAGCTGCCAGAGTCAGATTTATATGACAATTATTTTCAGCATACGAGTGCCGCAAAATCTACTCTAACTGGCGACTCATTTCCAAACATCATTAACATTTTGGACGCATAACAATTTTTTTATTGACTTTTATTAAAAATATTAAGTCTTGTATTACCTCAAATCAATACTAATAATAAATCTGTAAGAGTTGGTGGTCATGGAGTAATTTACTTTGTTTTCAGAGATATCGTGTTTATTTAGCTCTATACATAATACTGAAACTAAATTGACCATACTTTTAGAATTTTTTTCTATATGTATGTATGTTACTCCATAACTCTTAAACGAATCAACCGATTCTCATGAAACTTTGTAGATAAACATTTAGACGTACAGGACACAGGATAGGCTACTTTTTTCTTTTTCAACGCGGTCGAAGTCGCGGGCGCCAGCTAGTTTAAAATAAGTATGTGTATATAGTTCAAACGGCCACACCGCTTAAGCTATTGAGGGCATCAAAGTAAGATTCAATTGTTAAACTTTAGCGAACAAGTGCATTGATTTTTGATTTACATGTCATTGTAATCGGGAGATAAATAGAGCGAGAGTGAGCGAGACAAAAAATATTATAAAGGGGGGACCAGAAGAGCAGACAGCCACCCCTATCAAACAACATTACTGGGCGCAATCGAACAATATTTCATTTGTGAAGTCACATTCGCGAATTATGCATTTATTTGCGATTATTGCTATAATCCCGCGACAGAGTTTCACTTTTTTCAAAATCAAAATATTCATTTATCAACTAGTAGCTGGCGCCCGCGACTTCGTCCGCGTTGAAAAAGAAAAAAAAATAGCCTATCCCGTGTCCCGTACGTCTAAAAGTTTATCTACCGAGTTTCATGAAAATCAGTTGATCGTGTACACAAAAAAAATGTAAAAATGGTCAATTTAGTTTCAGAATCGTGTATAGAGCCTATAAACACGATATCTCTGAAAACAAAGTAATTTACTCTATGACCAACCCTTACAGATTTATTAGTATTGATGAATGATGTGAATGTGAGTTTGTTTCTTTGTTTGTTAACGCTTTCACGCAAAAACTACTGAACCAATCACGCTGAAATTTTGCATACACGTTGTCTGGGACACCATAAAGGACATAGGGTACCTTTCACCGTTCAACGCGGACGAAGTCGCGGGCGTCAGCTAGTTTTATAATAACAATAACCATTTATTTGCTGAATATAGGTCTGCTGAATACAAATCTCGCTATATTCTACTCTTCGAGGGTGTGCAGATATTTTAAGTAACATCAATCAATACTAATAATAAATCTGTAAAGGTTTCTACAAGAAACTCTTATGATCGTCATTATAAATTAAAATTTACCAGGGTTTCGGAAAAAAAATTCAACATGACGATACTGAGAAGAAACCCCGAAAGAAACTCAGGATACTATTCTTTTTGTAATCTTTTCGTTAATAAAAATAAATTGCTGTCTGTCTGTCTCAAAATTTTTTTTTTTAATACCGGCTAGACTAATAACGATTAAAATATATTTGAATCACGAATGACACACCAATATTATCAATACTAATAATAAATCTGTAAGGGTTGGTGATGGAGTAAGTTACTTTGTTTTCAGAGATATCGTGTTTATAGGCTCTATACGTCATACTGAAACTAAATTGACCATTTTAAGAATTTTTTTCTGTATGTATGTATGTACATACATTTTCATGAAACATGGTAGATAAAAATTTAGACGTACAAGACATAGGATAGGCTACTTTTTTCTTTTTCAACGCGGACGAAGTCGCGGGCGCCTGCTAGTTAAAATTTATAATTACACCCAAATTACACCAAATTAAATATTTACACTCTAAACTAAACCAACAAATAGAATTTATTTTTATACCTTACATTTTTACAGAGACCTCTCTTATATTGACTCACGATGAATCACCATCACAGATTAGACAAAAGGTGCTCCATTTTTTTTTTCTTTTTAAAAATTTTTATCTCGAGAATTCGAGCGATAAAAAAACTTTTTTTGTCAAGATTGTTTTTGCGAAGAAATAATACTAGCTCAGAAAGATGTACGAACGCACTGTAGGTAAATAGGCACTCTTGTGAAATCTTATAAAATACACTTTCACATTTATAATATTAGTTATAGGATTTGGCAGAAAATCATCCAGAAAATAACTATCTAAAAATAAAAAAATAAACAATGTGTCTAACAAAAAATCTATATTTTAATATTATAAAAAGATAAGATTTGTATTACGAGTACATATTTTGTATGTTTGTATAATGAATAAACTCAAAAACTACTGGACCGATTTTGAAAATTCTTTCACCAATAGAAACCTACGTTATCGGGGAGTAATATGAGTAAAAGTTACGCGGACGAACTCGCGTGCAACAGCCAGTACTAAATAAAAAAAAGAAATTCTTGATAACCTGTAATGGTTTTTAGCTTTCGTTCGTGAAGTCCAAGCCTTACTCTCGTTTAGGACATGAAAATTACATAAAATTACATGAACTAACTTTTTACTTTGGCCGCAGATGTGCTTGTTTTTAAGTATAGCTATTAAACCCTAAAAAAGATCTAAAAGTTGTAACGAAATTTTCGTAATCCACGTGCCTGTTCTATATGGTCTAATACTCATATGAATTTTTCCGAACTTATTCTCAATAAAAAACTGACCACTCCATTACAGAAGACAACCGTGACAATATTAGCACGTCTGCTTTTTATGTATTTTAATGAGTAGGTAATCAAATTATATCTTATCGTGTCTAAATTATAAACGCATTTGCATCTCCTATGGCGATGCTCGTATCGTATTATATTGCTTAAATACCATTGCTTAGCTAAATATTTTATTTTTAAAGTCGCGGGCACCGGGTAGTATAATAATATGACGTCAAAAAGAAAGCAAGAAAGAAAACTCTATAAAAAATAGGTAGTGTTAATTTTACTATAGAACTTTCTACCATACAGAGATGTCAAAAAGAAAGCAAGAAAGAAAACTCTATAAAAAACTGTAAGTACCTTAATGTTAATTTTTCTATAGCATTTTCTACCATATAGAGACATCAAAAAGAAAGCAAGAAAGAAAAGCCTATAAAAAATGTAAGTAGTGTTAATTTTTCTATAGCATTTTCTACCATACAGAGACGTCAAAAAGAAAGCAAGAAAGAAAACTATAAAAAACTAAAGTAGGTAGTGTTAATTTTACTATAAAACTTTCTACCATACAGAGACGTCAAAAAGGAAAGCAAGAAAGAAAACTATAAAAAACTGTAAGTAGGTAGTGTTAATTTTACTATAGAACTTTCTACCATACAGAGATGTCAAAAAGAAAGCAAGAAAGAAAACTCTATAAAAAACTGTAAGTACCTTAGTGTTAATTTTTCTATAGCATTTTCTACCATATAGAGACATCAAAAAGAAAGCAAGAAAGAAAAGCCTATAAAAAATGTAAGTAGTGTTAATTTTCCTATAGAACTTTCTACCATACAGAGACATCAAAAAGAAAGCAAGAAAGAAGACTCTATAAAAAATGTAAGTAGTGTTAATTTTCCTATAGAACTTTCTACTATACAGAGACATCAAAAAGGAAAGCAAGAAAGAAAACTCTATAAAAAACTGTAAGTAGGTAGTGTTAATTTTACTATAAAACTTTCTACCATACAGAGACGTCAAAAAGAAAGCAAGAAAGAAAACTATAAAAAACTGTAAGTAGTGTTAATTTTCCTATAGAAATTTTCTACTATACAGAGATCAAAAAGAAAGCAAGAAAGAAAACTATAAAAAATAGGTAGTGTTAATTTTACTATAGAATTTTCTACAATACAGAGACATCAAAAAGGAAAGCAAGAAAGAAAACTATAAAAAACTGTAAGTAGGTAGTGTTAATTTTACTATAAAACTTTCTACCATACAGAGACGTCAAAAAGAAAGCAAGAAAGAAAAACTTCAATTAAATAATATATTGTTTTCACAAAAAGAAAGAAAGAAAAAATAAAACAACTCCGCATACGTCACCGCCGACAGAGTACCAAGAGCGCAGCTACGTCAAGGGGTGGTTCGATTCTACCCCACGCTGGCCACGTGCTCTCTCTCCCCTCCCCCTCTTTATACATAATTATAACCGCCTACCCACCTATCTACACTTTGTATAGGTGCCTTAAATATAGGTTACGTTGTCAATGTATGGTGGAAACCGCAATAATCTGCGGTCGAAATGTTTTTCTTTAAACAACTTTATCGCGTTATGGCCGCCACTCGCCATCAATTGGCACGATCCAATGGCTTGATCAAGTAAAACTGACCGTGTGTGGCGGAATATTTGGTTTGATCAATCAAGCCATTGGATCACGCCAACTGATGGTGAGTGGCGGCCGTTAAAAGTAAACGTAAGTTCTGTTATCTTATGATAGCACGTATAGTACCTACTTACTTTCTTAGCGGTTTAAAATAAAGCTATGTTTCAAATTTCACATTAGTTTTGACTGTAGTCCAACGATATTAGTAGTTAGAACAGACTAATGACGGACTTATATTTCGAGATTAAAGTTTTAATGAAAGAAATGGTTACTTGCGAGTCAACCGTAACAGATAGAGATATGCCATCGCGGAGAGTTTAGTAGTTCCCGTTCACATTCACATTAAAAAAGGTCATTTAAAAAAAACTTTCTTATGTAAAGGTCGTCAGATTTTAGGTCATATATTAGTTGATCTGCGAATCATACAGATTTTGTATGTAAACATTATATATATATCTTAAACAGCGCCATCTGTCTTGTAGAAGCGAAACGCTTAATATAAGTTCTAAGCTGAAAAATGTATCTTCCAAAAGTGACTGGCGACGACCGGATTGTTTGATACGTTTTTAACACCCGACGCAAAAGAGGGGTGTTATAAGTTTGACCTCTGTGTCTGTCTGTGGCATCGTAACTCCGCATCGTAATATATTGTCAGGCATTTAGTTGGTGCCTGTGACTTCGTCCGGTTTGAAAAAGAAAATAATATATTAGCAACGATTTTCTACAGAAAACGCCTGATCTTTATTGCTGTGATTACGGTGGCGCCACCTAGGCGACAGTAGCGACATTTTTCATATTTTAGACACGATCCCTAGGGACCCCAACATTTTTCAAAGATTAATAAAAGTACATATCCTTTTAAAAATAAATCAAAATATTAAAGTATCTGTGTGCCAAATCACATCCAAATCCTATTAGTAATTCTTACATAAAAGAGTAACAAGTATCACCCTATATAACTACTATAAACCTAATCCATTCATCCTCACAAACATTCGCATTTATATTAAAACGCGCACGAAGTCACGGGCACCAGCTAGTTATTAAAAATAATGATATACACATTTCACAATAATATAGTTATACAGTTATTACACAAACACATGTCTTCAAGATCTTAATTCATATTATTATACAGCAGTTACCTACAGTACAAAGTGTGATCCACCAGAGATAAGTGCAGGGCATATAAATATTTTGGTTTAATTGTATTATTATGAGAATTTAATTATAAAAAAATAACCAAAACATTATAGGTCGACTGAGGTAGGTTTGCGTAACTGTGTTTTAAAATGAAAATTTAAAAAAAAATGTTACGTCAAATTTTTCAAATGATTTTGATCGGGGAACGTTGCAGACGAGACACTCGAGTAAGCGAGTGGCGTCTCACTCCAGTCTTTACTTATGTACCTATACCGCGTCCAGTGTGCGGGGAGCTCTGTAACGCGACACAACGCCCCCTCGGTCGCCTGTTTCGGTCGAAAATGCGGGGGGGCGCGCGGCTCTTGTTATCGTGGACGCAACGGCACGAACGAATATACATACTACTACGGTATAGATAGAGAGGTGCGGGGTGGGCTAGCACCGTCAGCAGAAACAATTAATTAGATTTGTTTTATTATAATGTTTGTAATGGTATTCACCGCACGGATACAGGTGAAATTTCATAATTTTTAGTATTCATTCTTATTGTTTAGGCGTTTTACATCAAACTACTACAACATGGAACACGCGTGCCATACAAAACACTACGAATTTTATGGAACATTTAAAAGTGACATATGCGTAGAGCTTGAACTGTCATTTAAAACAAAACAAACATAATAATAAGTACGTAATTTGAAGAAAATGAGACTTTACGTCAACCCATTAGAGTTTAAAATGAAATAGTAGAAGTTGATCGTTACTACCTTATACCATTGACGCGTGAAGGCAAGAGTCCGCCATGATTCTGTCAAAGGCGTTCTTTTTATGTGCCGCTTTGGCATTTGTGACGCAAATTCCATTGTAGTATTTCGATGGCGTTTTATCATTTAAATGTCATGTAGATAAGTAGTTGTCAAAAGGGACACTAGATGTAGTTAGTTGTCAATTGCTCTCGGCGTGTTTTGCCGCACGTCAAACGGCTTGTTTATATTTTAATTCAAATCAACTGAGTCTAAAGTATGTTATCGTAAACAATTTGCATATCGGGTGAAAGAATATAACAATTCAGTGTATGTGTGGTTTTATTTATCTCATTTGAATAGGCTTTCACCCAAAATCTCGAACACATATATTTTTTTCTCTTTTGTTTACACTGTAACTTGGCAATCAGTGAAGAGAAACAATGAGCCAAGCGTTTGTATTTTTTTTTTCTTCTCCTTCAGATGGGAACATCCATTGGTTTCATATTTTCCTATTTCAAATCTGTTCTTCAGATTGAAAACACTGTGTCCTTTTCATCAGGAATATCTTATACTTTCTCACACTTCTAGTTTTGTCTATCAGGCCGTTCGCCGAGACTACTAACTATTGGGACGATGATTATCGAATTGACATCTCGACTTGGCTCACGAAAAACTTATTAAAGTTTTTATTTTTCGGCTTTCACAAGGTTTTCGTCATGCGAGACTGAGATGTCAACAAGAATCGTCTGGCGATGGGATCGGTCAATAACCACATCAGGCTTTTTGGTGACAATAGTTAAGTACTGTCCGTGATTATGAGCGATTCCAGTAGAGCGTAGCAATGACCATTTTCGAGAACGGGCGCAGGTATATATTCATAATATGGTACCACAGACTCAACAAGGTGGTATTGAAGAGCAAGTTTGAAGGCGCTGAACGTGTCGCAACTTGTGACGGGTCATAAGGCAGAAATCAGGCCACCCGGCCTTAAAGCTAGCCGGATGTCCGGTATCCGGCCAAACTACTATCCGGCCAGTGTTTAGCAATGCAGATATGTCAGGCGTTGTATTGGTTATATATATTTTTTATATTTCAATTTCAACGCGAACGAAGTCGCGGGCACCAGCTAGTTTTTCGTATTTAAAACATTGAAACAAAAAAATATACAATCTTAACATAAAAACAATTATTTTCGCGCTTTTAATTATTAGTTCTGCTGTCCGTACCCAACGGCACGATTATATACATACAGCTTACCTACATTTATTTGTGCACACACACAGACGCGTTTTATGACCGCACACAGGCGCTGTCAGGGCAGATCGTACGTACTACGACCGACGAGAGCTTTTACAAGTATTCTTATTTTAACTGTGTGGATAATTTTTTTGCCATTTCTGACAGTTTTTTGTGTACGACTATCGACGCGTTTCATTGCCAAGTTTGTACATGTGGAAATTTTTTCCAATTTTTTTTGTCATTCGTGAATAAATCAATCCGATTTTTTTTTTTTCAAAGAATTTCATTAAGAAATTCAAACATCATTAGATCATTTGAGCAAAAGTCGTCAAGTCCAGATCGCGAAGCATTGTTGTCTTTATAATCGGTGGATGCAAAGACTTAAATGACGATGTCAAGGAATCGTTTATTTTTCAAAAATAGAATAACAAGATCAGTTTTTTGAAGTCCAAAAACTTTCGGAAACAAAATGACGTTCTAGAAGTGAAGAAATGGCGAAAAAAACTCAACATGACAGTCATGTCATTTAGGCAGTGACATGGCTAGGTGACAGTAATGACCCCTTTACAGCAGATCGCAGTGAAATAACTTTGTTTTCGGTGTGCCAGAGCCCATTTCTCTATCCCTTCCTGATCCTACTAAGGTTGGCAGCGCACTTACAGCACCTGTGGCGTTGTTGCTTGTGTTATATATAGGCGACTGTACTCACCTACCATCTAGTGGACCTCCTGGGGCCTTTAGTCAATGTAACATTTTAGAAACGATAACGAAGCTCGAAAGAATAAAATGTATGGGATGTATCAAGTGATTTAGCGACGGCATAATATTATGTCAATCGTATAAGATTTTATTGTTTTCGAACTTCGTTATTATCGTTTTGAAACATCGAAATACTACAATGGAAAAAGCGTCACAAGTGCCAAAGCGGCACATAAAAAGAACGCCTATGACAGAATCATGGCGGACTCTTGCCTTCACGCTTCAATGGTAAAAGGTAGTAAGGTAGTAACGATCAACTTCTACTATTTCATTTTAAACTCTAATGGGTTGACGTAAAGTCACATTTTCTTTAAATTACGTACTTATTATTATGTTTGCTTTGTTATAAATGACAGTTCATACTCTACCATATGTCACTTTTAAATGTTCCATAAAATTCATTGTGTTTTGTATGGCACGCGTGTTCCATGTTGTAGTAATTTGATGTTTTAAATTGTTACTTTGACTAGGGCCACTGAGACATTATTATTATTTTTGCAAATATCTGAGTTCAATCAGCGTGCTTTCAAACTGCGTTCAAAAGTTTACTAAATAAGGTTGTGAGTGGGTAAGGGATGTCAGAGCCCATTGCAGCACCTGTGGCGTTGTTGCTTGTGTTATAGGCGACTGTAGCCACTTAACACCAAGTGGACCTTCTGAGATAGGTATTACTTTTATTATTTTTGTAAATATGTGGATTCAATCAATCAGGGTGCTTTCAAACTGAGTTCAAAAGCTAACCAAGTAAGGTTCGGTGCGTGAGTAAGGGATGTCATAGCCCATTTCCCTAATACTACTACGGTCTGCAGCGCACTTGTAGTACCTGTGGCCTTATTAGTGTTATTATAGGCGACTGTAGCCACCTACCACCAAGTGGAGATATTACTTTTATTATTTTTGTAAATATCTGGGTTCACAATCAATCAGGGTGCATTCAAACTGAGTTTAAAAGCTCACTCCTAAGCGTTAATGTTCTTAAAAAGATATTCTAAATGTACTTACTTTGTCGCCTTAAGAGCAAAAGGGATTAAAAGCAATAACAAATTCTTTTAAGGAATCCTGGTTTTACGTTTTACGAAACCGAACTTTTCATTTACTTTTAAGACATCAACATTATTTGCCTAAATATCTGCGTTCAGAAAAGGTTAGCAAGTTAATTTTTGAGGAAATAAATAACATAATTAATATTAATTCTAAACTATTATCACAATGTCACAAATGTTTTGCGCCGGATGAAAAAAGGAATGGAGGTGACTGAAGACTGTAAAGGAAAGGAAGCTGCAGTATTTCGGGCTCGTAATAATGGACAAAAGATACCGTATTCTTCAACTAGTGATGCAAGGTAAGATACATGGAAAGCGGAGCAGAGGTAGAAGACATCCTGGTTGAAGAATTTAAGAGAATGGTTCGGATTGAGCACTCGCTCCCTCTTTCGCGCAGCAGCTTCCATGGTCAGAATAGCCGAATTACACTTAGGGCCTCTTTCACAAAACACATGTAAAGTGTAGATTAGTTACTTTTAGAAATCATTTTCTGTTATATTGAATTATGCACTCGGTTTACTGCATCATTCGATAGCCGATTTTTTAATTTTTTTTTTATGTTAAGGTCGACAGACAGGCTGACGGTCCACTTGATGGCCGTCGCCTATAACTCAAGTAACACCATAAGTTCTACAAGTGCGCTGCCGACCATAGAAGGATGAAGGATAAGGGATAAGGAAGGGAAGGGGTAATGGGCTCTGGCATCCCTTACTCACTCACCGAAACACAACAGCACATAATGCTGTTATTTCACGGTGGTATTCTGTAAGGTGGTGGTTACTGCCGCCAGACGGGCTGCCCAAACGACTGCGAAATGCAGTGTGCCCTACCACTAAATAATTTAATTTTCTATTTAATGTTTGGAACATTTACCGTAGAAACAAAGGTATATCAGCTCCATTATCCCCGGTTACCGGTGACTTTAAATGACAGTTTGGCCTACTTGACGTTTGTGAAAGAAGCGCTTAGAAGATCATTCTACGAAAATTTTCACGAGTTAAATCCATGGTGTGATGTGAGCACTCAATTTTTAAAATTACGTCACAATTTAAAACAAGTGACAAATGAAAAAAGTACAGCCAAAGAGTTCCATTTTTAAAATGTTGTAGGTACATACTTTTTAAATTTTGTTTATGTAAGTGGCCATTTCCGGAAATGGTACCCATACGCCATAAAATCATGCCGATTTGACAATAGGTTTGATGGTGTATGGCTGTATAGCAATAAAATATATATAACGTAATAATGATCGAATAATTTCTCGATATTTGTCTCGAATTATGTCTGCATCGGTTTCTGGAATGCTGATAGAATGATAAATGCTATCGTAGGGTGTAAAGTTCACGAGTAATAATTATGTATAATGTGTGTGTCATTTTTTAGATTGATGTTACGACGATTCGTCATTAAATCTTACAATAAAATAACCTGAGATAGATTATCCATTATTGAAGTGAATAATTCTTGGGCAGTGAATTCGGACCGACATACGACATGCTCAGTGAGCGTCTCACTTTGAGATAAAAAGAAATCTTGCAGGCTCTTTCGCTATCTGACCGTTATTATAATGTTTATTAAAAATTTTGACTCGTCTCCCCGTTCAAAAGCCAAAATGAGGGGGTGACTTTATTAACCTGGACAAAAGGCTGAATTAAAAAAAAAACTACATACCTGTCAACCGGAGGGGGCAAAGGCGCCATCATGTGCGGATGTGGTGGCATCGGCGGATGCGGCGCGTGGGGATGGAACGGTGAGCCTGGGGGCGCAAAGCCCGGGCCCCCAACGGGAAAGTGACCCTGTTGGGGCGGCGGGCCCGGCGGAAACCCGCCACCTGAACCCGGCCGGGCCGACGGGCTGCCGAACGGGCCGGGCGCTGCGTACGGCGGCCCCGCGAACCCGGGCCCCGGGCCGGGTGTGGAGGGCGCTGGTGAGGCGGCGAACGCGGGGCCCGCTGGCGAACCCGCTGGCGGCGCGAAAGACGGGAACGGTGGCTCGCTGTTCCCGCTCTTCCATGCCGCTGGGACCCCGCCGGCGGACTCATCCAGCGCAGGCACACGCCGCTGTAGGCCCACCGACATCTGTTCGCACCGGAATAACATCTATTAATAATAAGTCAAGCATCTTTTATTTCCTAAAAAGGGATGCAAGTCTTTGCATCCCTTTTTAAGAAAGGGAGGCGTCTGGTGGAAGTGACCACCCAATTACAGAAGATCACAATGAAATAACAGCATGTGCGCTATTGTATCTCGGTGAGTAATATGCCAGTGGCCAGTGCCCACTTCCCTACCCCTACCATCAAGTGGTGGACTCAGCGTGTCTGTCAACCTTAACAGAAAAAAAAAGAAAATTGCGCGTACGGAGGATTGTTAAATTTGGTACATTTAAAGTTTTAATGAATAAGGACTTTAATTTTATATGAGAACCCGGAAAAAGAAAAAGAGGACGTCCCATAGAAAGGTGGAAAGACGAGCTTAAAAAACTTGTAAATTTATAGCGACTGGATGAAGACAGCCCAAGACAGGGAAATGTGGAGAGAGATGGAGGAGACCTTTACTCGTCGAGAAGTCCTTAATAACTAAAGTAAAAAAGAAGATAATTTACATTTTGTACATAATATTGTTGTTAAGGAAATAAAAGGCTTTATTTAACTTATTTATTTATGAAGAAGGATCGTAGAAAAATTATATTTTTTTATATAATAACTATATATGCATTAGTTTTTAATAGTATGAAGATTGAATTTATTAAAATAAAACATTACACACACACTAACCGCGTGTTTGACACACGCACACACGTTTTATACTACGTATGTAATATGTTACTCTTTTTGTTTATGGTCAACGTATGTGATCAAACTGGGAATATAGTACTTAAAAATTGAATAAAATACGGTCCAATTTCGACCAGTGGGCGACCCTAGTATTAATTAGCAAAGAACAAACAACCATGCCAAAAATAATATAGTACAAATATAATACAAATCTGAGTAGAGAGACCTTTTTCTAACGTTTATTCTAGCTGTTACCGATTTATTTGCGTTTAATTATATATATGTTTTTTAAGTTGACAATAAAATTTGATTAGATTTTATTTGATAGATATCGCCGCTGTCAAACCAAAATCTGCTATGTGCAAAAAGTGGATACCTACTTTGAAATATTGGCAAAAAAAATTTACATAAAAAAAAAAGTATTTTTACTTTAAACTTTGGGTTGTTTACGTTAACTTATTTGTCTTTTAAACAATATTAGAGTAAACTTTGCACAATAACAGATTGTATCTGGTGCACATACGAGAGCATATTTTATTGAGAGGTCGTAGTTCGACAGCGCTAAGCGTTGGCGTTGCTCGTAAGCGCTTGGCAATTTTTTTTTATACGATAGATAAGGCAGTGAACTATTCACTAATGTAGAATAGAAATGTTCAAAACGATATTCAGCCCTATTTACTTTATGAATAACGCATCAGTTATAGACCTTTAAAATCAAATATCTCAATATTGAAATTTGATTTTAAAGGTTAATAGTTACATATATATCGCTGCTTAAAAACTAAAGGGGCATAAAACAAAAAAATCCAAAAATGTTTTTATTGCAAAAAGACTTATGGTTGTTTTATTCCATATTATTTAGTATATTTTGATAATTTTTTTTATCTTATATGCTAAAGTAATTTATATGCTTATATTTGATATATATCTAATAAGAAAAAAAAATAGACAAAAAATAATTTAATTTTTTTCGATTAGCTCTCCTGTAAAAAGTGTAATTTTGATTTGTGGCCCTTTTGTTTTTAAACAGCGAAATGTCTATAACGGTTGTGTTATTCATAAAGTAAATCATCAATACTAATAATAAAATCTGTAAGGGTTGGTCATGGAGTAAGTTACTTTGTTTTCAGAGATATCGTGTTTATAGGCTCTATACATGATACTGAAATTAAATTGACCATTTTTACAATATTTTTCTGTATGTATGTATGTTCCTCCATAACTCTTAAACGAATCAACTGATTTTCATGAAAATTGGTAGATAAACATTTAGAAGTACGGGACACAGGATAGGCTACTTTTTTTCTTTTTCAACGCGGACGAAGTCGCGGGCACCAGCTAGTATTATATAAAAGGCGATATGTGTGTGTATAGACTCCAAAACCGCTGAACTGATTTTGACGAAACTTTCGGAATCCTGTGAATTTTGGTAGCGATCGGACGCGGGCGAAGTCACGGACAAAATCTAGTTACTAATAAAAAAATCGCACCCAAATGTTCGAATAGGATTTTTTGCTGAGGACTTTTTTTGTAGGTGATTGTATATCTAGTATTATAGTCGATCGACGCTTACAGTTACAGCAGATAGAAATATGTAGTTTTAGCTTGTTTGGACTCAATTAACTAAATAGAAATTCTGAGCGCCTCTTTCACCGACTACAAGTAAATTGTTGATTAGTTACTTTTAGAAATAATTTTCTGTTTTATATTGTATTAACTATGCACTCGGTTTACTGCATCATTCGATAGCCGATTATTTTTTTATTATTTTCTTTTTATTGTTTGGGACTTTTACTGTACAAACAAAGGTATTTATATCAGCTAAATTATTCCCGGTGACAGGTGACTTTAAGAGTGGGTATTTCCAAATTTGCAATTTCACCCGCGTGGCCCCTTGGACATGACAGTGACACAAAATGGAAGACAGCGCATCTCGCTCAATAAAAATGTTAAAAGTGCCAAAAGTATTAAATATGTCGTCCGAATGGCCGGCGTGAGAGTCTGTACTTATTTGTTTCTCACAATAATTAGGACGACATCGGGAGTATCACTGACATCTAATCTTATTGAAATCGACAGTCTATCACTACTACGATCGAAATAACAGTAGTTAACTCAAAGCCGAAGGAATGAAGTGCACGATCCCTCTAGGCCATGCGATTCCCCTTGGAGCGTGCTCTAGACTGTCGAGTGCCACCGCCCGCGCAGCACTCTCCACACACCCCCGAACCGATGCCAGACGTTTCGTTACACGCACAACCCTCAAATGCACGTGTTGCACCTCAAATAAATCACAATCATACCGACACGGCCTTCCTGACATACGCACGCCCTCGTGCGTTAATCTAAAAGAAAACATTACGTTACTCCACGCTCAATACACCCCATATTACTCATCACCAACGTGTAAGAGCCTACATAGAGCAAAGTTCACTTTTCCAGAGCTTCAGAAATCCACAAACTCAATATGTATCTCGTAATGTCATAATCTACTATCTCAATGTCACACCGCCCCTTAACCCAGCATCTATTTCTCAATTTCGTATCGCCCCTTAAGCCTCTCAACTCAACATCACCCCGTAAATCTCTCAACTCTCAATGTCGCTCCTTACTGCACCCACCACAGCTCCGCACCACCACCTGGGGACCAACACCCATATAGAGTGCGGCAGGCCAGGGGCTTGCGGCCAGTGACGGGAGTACAGCATTCAGCGTCACAACACCAACACAGCTCTCAAAACTCAACGCGTAACGCGTGCCGCCTGGCTAACTCCGCGAGTTACCAGCGCGCACCGCCACCGTTTCCTCACAAGTTGCTCACCGCACGGCTAGCCCCGAGGGCTACCACTGCACACCTTCCTTCTCCCTCTCTGATTCTCTGATGACCAATCCCCTCTTTTGTCCGACACTTTACCCCCGACTAAATTCTTAAACTCTTGACTAGTAACCTCGCTCTATGTAATCTCTCGCTAATAAAGTCTCATTAATGCATGCTTCCTGCCACTTCCTTTAACAAAGCCCGATCCTTAGAAGCTATTAACGTTTTGAAGTTCATAATGGTCTATTTCTAATACCTACTTTAAATAAGTTTACAATCTAAATGTTTTGATTGCGTTCACTAAAATCTCAAAAACACAATAATTATCACCAAACATAGAATTACACGGCTGTATTCCTACTGAATCGTACTATATCCATAAATCAAGTTGATATTGAAAGCTAAATGATTTAAATTTGAATTTGAGGTAAATCTTAAATTTTGGAGTAGGCTCTCGGTCCGATGCATTTCGCTTGCATTTTATTTCATAAAGATTCCTGAACCCTTTTATCTCTAGTACGAACAAGTCTTATATTTTGTAATTTGTATTACAATTATTACAATTACTGTTTTATTTTACAAAAGCCTATCACAATAGAAACCGGTCTTGAATCACAATAACTCGAGTAAAGTAATTATTATCAAACCAACACAAACGCTTATTTTTAGTTTCTACATACCGGTTCACTATTGTCTATACCACATTACATAGCGCTCTCTGTGACTACCACTTAAACACACTGTGACTGCCACCTTCACCAGCGACATCACAATTGCTACAGCATCCAGTTACACAACAGTCACTCTCCAAGTGACAAAAACATAATGTGATAAAGTCAATAGGTGTCATACAAGACAATCACATCATACATTGTCCACGGGCTCTTGTTTTAATAGCTTCGAGTTATCGGAATCAGACGGCATCCAAGTCCTATTTCGATTAATAAGTTGTAGATTATTAATGTTTTCTAACAAAAATGCTCTGAATTGTTACATACACCTGTTAATCCACTAAAATTGTTTATCTCAAATTCTCAACCACTTATCTAGCTCAAAACTGTAAATTTTAATGTTATTTAACATAGAAATTCGTTACTATTGTTATATTTTCACTACTGACATACTGACAATAACAACATAAACAACATAATTGAATTGAAATATGGCTCAGACAGATGACAGTGACACCTCACTCAATTACAGTCCAAAATTATAAAAAGTTGATCTACGTCAATCTATTTGATCCGTCAGTCAACCAGCCCACGGCGAACGCCACAGTACAATACTCTGCCTTGGTTGAAATTGAATGTTGGTACACTACATTATAATAAAATCTTTGAATATTACTAACAACTGCCCCAGTGAAAGAAAGCAAATGTTAACTATCAATTAACCTTGTTATACCGCGACTTTACCTCAATGATTTTTTTTTTTTTTTTAATATTACCATCATCTAATAAAATCATTTTACCATCACCAATAACGATTCACTACTACAATTCAACTAGGTACTACTACACTACAACCATAGTTACGTTACTGACTACAACTCACTATTCATTCACTGATTAAACTCTCTTATCTCTTATTAATAGACAAACGCTTCGTCTTACACGAAATATTGCAACCCCAAGTCGAAATAACAAAAAGACCTTACTTGCGTAACTGTGCGCTTTGCACAGTTTTTTACCTCCTTTATGTTACAATACATATCCAGGGCCACTGCCGGCTGCCCTATAAAAGCAGCTGGGCAGTTAGGCTTCCACATGGCCCGCTCTTCACAGTGGCAGCGTTTCTTGAGACTTGTCACGTTTTTGTTTCACTCGTATCGTATAACAACACTTTAACAATCTTTGACTTTAACATAGCTACCGTGAAGCGTAATATTGTCTTTTTGAAATTATTCAAACGAATATCACTTCCACAACTTCACTTATTGTCGAATTGCGTCGAACGTTAGCTAGCACGGTATACATTTTTTTTGTCACTTCGCCCGGACTTCGCTACTTTTTTTGTTATGACGGCGCGGCACGGCAGCCATCTTGTCTTGCCATACGCATTGTTTGTGTTGAGTCGACATGCGTAGTTTATTTTCAGTGCAATGTTCGTGCTATAGTTCCGGTTGCCGTCCCGGTTGCGGATCTTGTTTTCCATCTTTTCATCCATCATAGTGGGCTGCATCCCACTTCTGATGTCGTCCGAATGGCCGGCGTGAGAGTCTGTACTTATTTGTTTCTCACAATAATTAGGACGACATCGGGAGTATCACTGACATCTAATCTTATTGAAATCGACAGTCTATCACTACTACGATCGAAATAACAGTAGTTAACTCAAAGCCGAAGGAATGAAGTGCACGATCCCTCTAGGCCATGCGATTCCCCTTGGAGCGTGCTCTAGACTGTCGAGTGCCACCGCCCGCGCAGCACTCTCCACACACCCCCGAACCGATGCCAGACGTTTCGTTACACGCACAACCCTCAAATGCACGTGTTGCACCTCAAATAAATCACAATCATACCGACAAATATTAATTATTCCTAAACTACAATGTCAAATGAAAAATTGTTACATACAGCCTTAGATAATATGTGAAGTGAGATTACTGATACACTTTTAGCTTTGTATTGTGTGTCATTTTGAAAATAAAACTAAAATCGATGGAAATGAGAGTTCACTTGGTGATTTTTTTTCTATCGAGAAAATTTCATTATATTATGTTTTCTGTCCGACTCTTCACTTTCATTTATTATGTATTTATCTATTTAAAAAAAATAATTAAATTAGACTTTACTTTAAATAGTTTACTTAGATAAAATTCAAATCTAGGATTGGCTATTTCTCCTTATAGCCGCTCTTAAGTGACGGTTTAGCCTACTTGACGTTGGTGATAGAGGCGCTGAGATTAGTTTATTTGAATTTTAATTCTAACTTGTATTTGTATATAACTATTTACCACAGAGCAATAGATGATTGTGTTCGCTATGAGGACAGGTGTTTAGTTGCGTGCCAAGTTCGCGTGCAAGCTGTGCGGTGTGACGGTGTCGTTGTACGTAGGTACACTGCAGGTGCACCTCTCATAGAAACGAATTAGGTAACTATCAAATATTTTTAATCGAGAGATGCGGCATTACTAGCGGAAGTGTGTTACAAAATACAACATACATTATACTAAAGATAAAAGTATAAAATACATATACCTTTGTCTAAACACACTTTTAAACACAGACAACACATTCCTTACTTCAAACGTGACTGTGACGATAGCGACGCTCTCAACAAGCGACCGTCACTCACTGTAGCTGGCGTGCAACTGTAGTTGGGTTGAGCGCCTGCGCCCAACCCATTGTTAAGAATTTTCGGTGTGTTTTTAGTATGGCGCGAGGAGATTACGCCGAATCTTTCGATTTAAATAGTTGGTAACTATACACCGACGAGGCTCTGTAATCGATGAAATCACTCGTGAGCAATGAACGCGTTCTAGATTTGGAAAATCGTTTAAAAATTTCGTATTTGTTTACGTCAAAAACTTAATCAATGTAAAAAAAAAACCGTAGTTACCTAGCTTTTTTCAATGAAGCCTCAATAGTTACTTACTGATATTATAAAGAGTAAAGATTTGATTGTTTGTTGATTATAAAATGTTTTTGTTGATGTATAAAATTTATTATAAAATGTATCTAACATACGCTACATTTTATAACTATAGCTGGTGCCCGCGACTTCGCCCGCGTAACTTTGTAAATTATCAATACTAGGTAATAATAAATGTGTAAGGGTTGGTCATGGAGTAAGTTACTTTGTTTTCAGAGATATCGTGTTTATTGGCTCTATACATGATACTGAAACTAAATTGACCAATTTTAGATTTTTTTTCTGTATGTATGTATGTATGTATGTTCATCCATAACTCTTAAACGAATCAACTGATTCTCATGAAACTTAGTAGATAAACGTTTAGATGTACAGGACACTGGATAGGCTAATTTTTTTCTTTTTCAACGCGGACGAAGTCGCGGACGCCAGCTAGTAATTTATAATAGGTTTATTTTAATTTCTTGTTTCTTATGTGCATGTTTTATGTAAATTTTATAAATGTAGGAAATTGATTTGTGTAACGCAACGGCACCGGTTACCGACCGGCCTCCTTTATCCGACCATTTTTGTTTTTATTTTATAAAATATTCAAAATTTACGCGAAAATTATGAAACGGAATGCATTTAATTCAATCACTAATCATACACCACCTGTCAGAACTTGGCTATCAAATATTAACGGAAAATCTGTAATTTCAATAAAAGCTACGCAAGGGTGCAGTTTTCATTGAATTGAATGCGAAAAAAACATAAATTGGCGAAAACAAACATTAGGATTTTTTTCAGAGAATACTGTGGTAAGTTCGAGGTTTTTTTACTTTGTAGGCTTTATTGGTTTATTAAAATCTTAAAGTTTCAGCATTCTAGCAAAAATTGTGTGTTTTCGTAGATTTATTGAGCAAATAATACTGGACGGAATACGGAGCGCTATAAAATAATAACATTCCGGATACCGACCACTTGGTCGCTAACAGGATTTTTGCGCTTTGTAAATGAAGTTAATTTTCTATTGTACTAGTTGTTTTATGAGTGTTTCGTATTCACTTATTTATTCTAAACGCTATCCTTACGTAATACACCTGTATACGACCTATGCTAACTTTAATAGATTCTTTGTAATAAGAGTTTCAACTTGCACTATTTTTCTGATAATTTCCAATTCATTTACAAAGATCACCGTGACTTTGAAACCTTATATTCTATGTTTATTACACATAATTGCATAATTATGATATTGTATAATCTTTATAAGTGTATTTGAAGTAGAAACACACTAAAAATACATAATTAACTTTAGTTTAGAAACTTTATTACGCAAATATAGGATTAGTCGGAACCAGGAATCGATTTGTTTCTCATTTTCCTATTTCCGTCCAACTCGGACGCTTTTGGTTTCGGTGTGCTTGAGTGAGATTGCATGTATTTAATTCAGGTGCATCATCATGAATGAAAAAAGAGGTTAAAGTATTCGTAAGAGAATATGGAGAAAGTGCTACAAGACATACGGGAGAAGAAGATGAGCATAAATCAGGCTGCTAAATTATTTAATACAACCCGAAACGCATCTTCATTTGTGATAAGAGCGGTTTTATCTATCGCCTCAGGAAATTAAGTATTGGTCAGAAAAGGCTAAAAAAAGTGTATGATGTGTGTGACATAAAAAAAGTGTTTTTTTTATTATGTTTTTTTATGTAACGCCATAAGTGCTACAAGTGCCCTGCATAGAATAGAAGGATTAAGGACAAGGTATAATAAGGGAGGGATGGGGGGTAATTGGCTCTGGTATCCCTTACTCACTCACCGAAACACAACAGCACAGTCATATGCTGTTATTTCACGGTGGTATTCTGTAAGGGGGTGGTTACTGCCGCCAGACGGGCTGCCCAAATGACTGCGAAATGCAGTGTGCCCTACCACTACTTTTCAAATCCAGACCAGTCAATTTTGAAAAATACATTAAAATTTCTAAAGTTGACCCCGCCGGGAATCGAACCCGGGGCCCCTGAGACGTTAGGCAAGCACCGTTGCCACTCGTCCAGCGGGCTCGTCATGTATGCAGCGGGGTCGTCCTGTATGACGAGAAATAGTATTATAATTTATTTTTTTGTTATAATAAAGGGATTGACAATATAACATCAGAAAAATCAGCATTGTCTTTTTTTAAATAGGTCTAGGTCGGTTTAGATCCTAAAGTAAGGAAAAATTACTGAGTTCCATATAAAAGGTGAAAAAAAATATTACATAACTAAATTACTATAATTATAATATCCATTTATAATATTACTTATAGTAAGGATATTATAATATTTTTTATATTTTAATTCACATAGATGTATATAATGTTTACATAGATGTTAATTATTATTATTATGTTATTTGTTAATATGGATGTTTTATCTGAAATAAATGAATATTATTATTATTAAATGGTTTTTTTAAACTGTGAAAATCAAATCAAAAACAAAATTTTTGTTATTTTCGTGGCGATTTTATTTAATTCTTCGTCATTCGTCGACATAACCAAATGTTGCTTAACTGGAACGATGACGATTTTGTTTGATGCCTTGTACAATAAATAAATCATTAAATAAATAAATAAATAACTGTCATTTTCCTAATAAATACTGGTGTTGTTTAAAATTGTTGTTTTTTACGAATTTCCACTGTATTTTTTAAGCCATAAGGTTCGTTTTCGTAGGTGACATATGGCCGGTCGGAATCTGGCTACTCAGTGGACGGATACACGCACATTTTTAGTCAGTCGGTCGGAAAACGGTGCTTTCAGTTTATTTCCAGTCCTTACAGTTTAATACCAAATATAGGAATAAAATAGCCATTATAAAATTCCTTTATGTACATTTATTAAAATTATAGTATGTAACCTTTCAGAAAAGCTTTTCTTTTTATGAACTCTTGAGTAATTTTTTTATCTTTTGAAGGATTCAGTTAGCCAAATCGATCAGTGGTCGGTATTCGGTGCCGTTGCGTTAATATAAATAATGTTTTTTTTTTAAACTTAGATTAGGAACAGATACATTGAATTAGGATTACTTCTGTAATTATGTATCATGTGTGTTGTAAATAAATAAATAAATAAAATATTAGTAAGGATGTGACTTTTTTCTGTCTTGTGAACGCGTCGATTCCGCTGCTATGCAGGTAAGTCAAACTTAGTCACTCGAACGACCTTCCCATTCATACAAAAGGTGGTTCGTACTGTTTTTTTTTTTTTTTTAAATCATTCGTTATTTTATTTTTACTCATTGTCCCCAAAGTTTATATATTGACATTGAGCTTGTTACTTTAAATAGTTAGTTTTATCGTTATTTCAAAGATTTAAATCGAGAGATGCGGCATTACTAGCGAAAGTGTGTTACAAAATACAACATACATTATACTAAAGACAAAAGTATAAAATGTCTAAACACACTTTTAAACACAGACAACACATTCCTTACTTCAAACGTGACTGTGACGATAGCGACGCTCTCAACAAGCGACCGTCACTCACTGTAGCTGGCGTGCAACTGTAGTTGGGTTGAGCGCCTGCGCCCAACCCATTGTTAAGAATTTTCGGTGTGTTTTTAGTATGGCGCGAGGAGATTACGCCGCATCTTTCGATTTAAATCTTTGCGTTATTTAAACATCAGTCTAACTATTTTTCGATTTTAATCTCTGCTAATATCAGCTGAATGTGAGTTTTGTTTATTTGTTTGTTACAGACAGATAGATCATTGTGAAATTTTGCATACCTACACATCGTCAGGATGACAGAAATTTCATCTATAGCTAGATAAAAGAGAGTACTGATCCCGAGGGATCATCTCTAAAAGTATAAAAAATAAAAAGTCAAAATCTACAAAATAAACTAGTTACGTAGTTAGTGGACCGATTTTGAAAATTCTTTCACGTATAGACTTATAATTATACTTGTTAGTTTTTGTCGGCGTATGTAAAAAGAATTGTTAAAATCGGACTGCTAGTTCCTGAGTTTAGCGCATTCAAACAAAACGCATCTCTTCAGCTTTATTATATTCGCGGACTTCGCCCGCGTAATTTTATAAAATGCAGTCTACGTCACTCGGTCCAGTAGTTTTTGAGTTTATTTATTAAACACAAATCTTTTCTATTTATAATATTAGTATAGATTAATGAAAGGAAAATATTCACACTTTAACCGCTCGGTTTTGTAGGAGTTGTAGTGCCCCTAGCGCCTGAGTTGTAACTTTTTTTTTTAAATTTTTTTTAAGAGAAAGCAACTCGACGATTTAAAAATAAACATTAAATACAAGTAGAGAAATTTGTCTGGCGAAATGGACACGAAAATAATTGTCGGATAAATCCGACTCAGGCAGCTAACTATAGGGTTAAAATATAAAGGTTTTTCTGAACAATATTTTCTTTTTTTGTATGTAACTAACTACAAGAAATATATTTATCTTTGTTCCTTTTTTGAACATTGAAAAAAAAAACACGTACACTATAATTTATTTATGGTCTCTAAAGTACGTTCCATAATTCGATGGTACTCCATCGTCATGTCAAATTACTATTTGACAGCTATTGGACAGGTCCTAATGTCAAATTTTAAAATAATGTTAGTTACCTGCATTTTCTCCTTGGTGCTGTAAACTAATATTCTGCTTGAATTTTTAAATGGTAAAAATATTTTTAATTTGTTATATTGATTTAACATTTGTATAATTGTTATTTTAAGGTTTGAATTTCGTTTATAGGATGATTACTAATGACCAAGTCGATTTGGAATGAATAAAAAATATATAACAATTTATATATATTGTATAAATTATTATATTATTTTTTTATTTAATAAATAAAAAATTGTTGTGATAATTTTATGTCAACTGTGAAAATATTCTTATAAAAAAAGTTACAAGAACCGAAAAGAATGGGTCTGACCGATGGGTTTGAAAATGACTATAAAACACACATAATGTCAAAGCTATGGTTATGTACATGTGAAAAGTTTTTGTTTCATCAAAATCGATGCAGTATTTCCGAAGTTATTGACACCGAAACTTCGGTCGCTATTCAAATTTTCAAGTTCGCCCGTGCTAAGTGGATGACGTCACAAGGGCCGATGCTAGACGCAAGTTCATAGTAAAAAGATAGATTTGTATTTTGTAATTAATTAACTCAAAAACTACTGGACCGATTTTAAAAATTCTTTCACCTATAGAAAGCTACGTTATCAGCGAATAATATAAGCCATATTTTATAAAGTTACGCGGGCGAAGTCGCGTGCAACAGCTGGTAACATTATAGAGAGAGTAGATTTCTATTTTTGTTTTTACGAGTATAATGATTAAACTTAAAAACTACTAGACCGATTTTAAAAATTATTTCTCCTATAGAAAGCTACGTTATCAGCGAGTAACTCAAGCCATATTTTATAAAGTTGCGCAGACGAAGTCGCGTGAAAACAGCAAGTTGATTATAAATTATAAAAATATTTTTAAAATGATTCTTGAGCGGGACTTACGACAAACATTTCCTCAATACTTTCTGAAGTTATCGGGTTCGGAATATCTTAATGAAGTAGGTATCTTGCGGGTCAGTTCTTTTTGTCTACGTTTCTGTACTACAGATCATTCATTTGTTTTAACTGTCTCTCGATGACACAAAATGTAAATGTACGTTTTGTTGTATCAGCTAGGTTGCGGTTTGCAACTTTACTTGCAACTTTGCTTTGCAAGCATATACTTGGTTGTAAGTCATCCTCATATCATAAAGAGTGTAATAGGTATTTTTGTTAGTATACTAGGCAGGTAAGTATATTTTTTAAAGGGAGAAAAGTGACGATGTCTTACACACACTAAAATAACGGGCTTCATGGTCATCCACTTTTTACGTCTTTTCGTATCCATTGGCACTTGGAAAAATAATTTAGAAGGTGTGTGGATGGTTGAATTTGTACATAATATATAGGCACTATATATTATGTACAAATTATTAGTATTTTTTATTATTATTCACTTATTTATTTTATTTTCTTAATTTTAAATTTTTTACAATATAAATTATAAACAAAAAAAAAAAAACAATATATATCATAAAAAACTTAAAACTAGATATCCGCTAGTAGCGGGCCTAGGCCCAAGCTACCGGCGGTTAGGGCTGCAGAGTGAGGAACCTCCTGACAATTCGTGCCGTGTTCAGAAGTACCGCCTTCTGTATCTGACCCTTGATCCAACCATCTAGCGAGAGACTCTTAAGATGTTGGTCGAGACTCTTCGCTATAAGACCGTTCGCTGATACGACTATCGGGACGATGATTGTCGAATCGACATCCCACATGGCGGTCACCTCGTGAGCCAAGTCTATGTACTTGGTAAGTTTGTCTTTCTCGGCTTTCACGAGGTTTTCGTCATGTGGGACAGTAATGTCAACAAGCATCGTCCGGCGTTGGGATCGGTCAATAACCACGATGTCAGGCTTATTGGCGACAATAGTCCTGTCCGTGATTATGGAGCGATCCCAATAGAGCGTAGCATGACCATTTCAAGACCATTTATTATTATTATTATTAGTATTTATTATATGGCAAAAGTAACGGTCATTATTTAAATTTTTAAATGCTCCGGCGCCACTGACCTATAATAAGCACTGGACTTTTTGTACTTTTTGTACCATTTTGAAATTTTTGAAAATTTTGACGTATTTTTATTCCGAACCTGATAACTTCAGAAAGTATTGAGGAAATCTCTGTCGTAATCGCTCAAGAATCATTTTAAGAATATTTTTATAATTTATAATCAACTTGCTGTTTTCACGCGACTTCGTCCCCGTAATTTTATAGTCTATGTTAATAGCCTATGTTACTCGCTGATAATGTGGTTTTCTATGGGTGAAAGAATTTTTAAAATCGGTCTAGTAGTTTTTAAGTTTATTCATTACAAACAAAAATAGAAATCTACTCTCTTTATAATATTACCAGCTGTTGCACGCGACTTCGCTCGCGTAACTTTATAAAATATAGCCTATGTTATTCGCTGATAACGTAGCTTTTTATAGGCGAAAGAATTTTTAAAATCGGTCCAGTAGTTTTTGAGTTAATTAGTTACAAACAAAAATAGAAATCTACTCTCTTTATAATATTACCAGCTGTTGCACGCGACTTCGCCCGCGTAACTTTATAAAATATACCCTATGTTATTCACTGATAACGTAGCTTTTTATAGGTGAAAGAATTTTTAAAATCGGTCCAGTAGTTTTTGAGTTAATTAATTACAAACATACAAATCTCTCTTTCTTGCATCTAGAATCGGCCCTTGTGACGTCATCAACGTTCGCGAGTAGTATTAAAAAATTTGGGCTGCGCGCGTACTTTGAACGCTTATAACTCGGTCATTTTTTAAGATATCAAAAAAATAAAAACACTGCCGTATTTGTCTAGTGAGCTATATTTGGGGGATATCATTAACTAAAATCGATGGTCAGACTCATTGCAATTTATAAAACAGATTTTTCTAAAAAAAATTATTTATACAATTAAATTATATTAATATTAACTATTAATTAATTAATTTTCTATAGAGAAATAATTAAGGTTTTATAAAACCGATAGTGTAAGTTGGATTAGGTGACATCAATATTTTTGTATGGTCAAAAACTGGCAACCCAGGAAATGTCAAATTTCGGATTCGAATACTTTTCATTTTTAGGCATTTGAGAAATTTTACTCTAAATGGGTTGCAAGTTAGTAAGATGTTTCCTTCCTTCAGTAAATTTAAATTTTCATTCCGGCTTCCGGGTTCATTTTTTTAAAAATTAATTTCCAATGAGATTAAACAACAAATAAAAATTATTAGGTGTTCTTCTAGAATATATTTTTATAATTCAACAGTATAAACTAATAACATTTTCCAATTATTAGTGTGTTTAAAAAACCGCATCAAAATCCGTTGCATAGTTTTAAAGATCTAAGCATACCTAGGGACAGACGGACAGTGGGAAGCGACTTTGTTTTATACTATGTAGTTATAGCCTATGTTTCTCGCTAATAATATATCTTTCCAACAGTGTAAAAAATTTTTCAAATCGAACCATTAGTTTCGGAGCCTACTCAATTTAAACAAACAAACAAATTTTTCCTCTTTATAATATTAGTATAGACTACAAAAGGGGTTGAATAGGGTTGATAAGTTAGGAAGATATTTCCTTTATTGTTGAAGATTCATCTGTACTAATATTATAAAGAGGAAAAATTTGTTTGTTTGCTTGAATTGAATAGGCTCCGGAAACTACGGGACCGATTTTAAAAATTCTTTCACTGTTGGGAAGCTATATTTTATCAGCGAGTAAACTAGACTATATTTTATAAAGTTACGCGGACGAATTCGCGTGCAACAACTAGTAGATAATAATTAAGAAAATTTACAATTACGCTTTTTGGTTCAAAATATAAATAAGTGGAGGTTCTTTAAGGCAATACTAGTCGGCGGCTCGAACTCATCGGTGCGTGTTGCTAAAATTCATTCTGTCTCACACAGCACAATGCGTGGGAAGAGCAATCGACTGAGATGCACAATCATTCATACCAAACATAAACAGACCCTTGGGCGTATATTCTTTTTGACAAAACTACTGCATATATCTATTTTGTGTAAAGTTATTTTATCTCTTGAATAACTAATCAATGTTTGTATGCAAAGTATTTTGGAGTTTTTGTACATTAGAGTGACCTATTCACCCTCAAAGTTGCATTAAAACTTGTGTTAAAATATGGATTTTTCAAGGATCATATCATTTAAGTTAATACTTTTTTTAAAGTTTGTTTCCAAAGAACCTAGTTAACGACAAGATAAATCGGTATAATGCTTACTTTTGTAAATTAAAAAACAGCAGAGTAATAATCTTCCTACGTTTGTATGGAGGAAAAGTTGACTTGTGTCACCTTAAGAGATGAAACTCAAAATAAATAAGATTTTCTTCATTTAATTTTGTTTTCTATTGTGATAATTAATACATAGTTAACTTAGGAATTATAATACCACTGCAGAAGGAGTTAATAGGATTTCCTACATTGTTGATGGTTGAAATTATTTATAACATTTCCTTCATATAATTATTTATTATTTTGAATTTGATTAATAACACATTCCAATATTGGTGTTCAGATTTTTTATTTATTCTGCAAAAGGGGGGTTTAAAATGGAAGTAATGAAGTTAGTGAGACCTTCATTGTAGAATATTGATTGGTATGTGAAAAAATATATTTAGGCTTTTTTGGGTACAAATGTCGATTTTTATTTCTTTTAATTTAAAGAAAAAAAAAAAAGATATTTTATGAAGTTTTTATATAGAAAAACGTGAAGGTTTAAAATGGAATAAACTTAGTGAGACCTTCATTGTAGAATATGATTGGTATGTGAAAAAATATATTTAGGCTTTTTTGGGTACAAAAAACGTCGATTTTTATGTCCTTAAATAAAATGTGATTTTTCTATGAGGTTTTACATAATTGTTAATACATAATTGTTTAGGTATTACAAAATTTTAATCTTCACCACAATGTTACCGCCATTTTTGGCCAGATACATTTTTGAAATTGGAATACATATTTGTATACAGAATACAGAATTATTTTACGCGGGCACAGACAGTTTGGTAAATAATGTTCGCAAGTCACCTAGGTCATTTTAAAATATGTACCTATCTGATGTTTTTATGTCAATGTCAATTGGTCAAATGCGCCGGTCAAATGGTAGACTGTTCTGTTGTCTTTTTTTTCCTAGAATACCTACTTACGTTAGAATTTTATATAGATATTAAAATTTTACGAGACGTGCGTTAATTTCTGCTCTGTGCAAATATTTGCAATGTGCTAACACACAAATAAATAATTCACTAATTGCCGAACAGCATAAGCAGTCAGAAAGTAAAACTGGTTTGTATATTACCTAAACGCGAGTGTTCTAGATATTTTTTTAGCAGGTTTATTATTTTAAATCTGTCTTTACATGTGGATTTTAAGTTCTAACTTTGTTTTTAAAGCTAGCCTGCCTCTGCCTACCAGTCGGTCGAGTTTTTTTTTAATAAAAAGACAGGTTGAAAACACGTATTGGGTACCAGGCATTCATAACCTATCTATCGATTTGTTAATTCCCTCCAAAAAATGCGCCGAACAAAAAAGGGGTTACGAAAGACCTGCTCGGGCTTAAAAAAAGAGAATACCGAGGGATAGTCCTCCGTACCTCCGTAGTTCGATCAGCGGTCGCCGCCCCACACGAATGTTTTAAACCTCCGGGTAGTATTGGGGTGAGTTATACGGCATTTCTGCTCATACACGAATAACACTGACGCTCTTCACTTACAATGTTCCGATTCCCTTTCTTCCTCATACGAACATCGCACGCCTTTTATCCATTTGACTATTTAAGAACTACACACTGTACACTGACACAGAGATCCACACGTTCGCTGACATCGAAATTTTTGTAGTCTTTTTTTCGTTGGTAGCGTTCTCGCGTGCGTCCGCCGGCCGGTTGCAAAACAATGCTCGTTTGCAGGTAGCCCGACACGATAGCGGGATCAAAAGTGACTCAACAACACACGCGTTACATTATTTCACTGATTATTTTGTCGAATGCACCAAATCAACACAAATGTCGCGTCGCGTGAAGCATTGTATCGCAGAGGTCGGCGGCGGGTACAATCTGCGCGTATCGCTCGATCACACTGGGCTTGCTTCGTTTCGTTCCCGTTCGACTCGCGTCGTCGGCAATGGCAGGTCGACGCGGGTGGCGAGGGGAGAGATCTCGTGTTTTACCGACAGAGACTGTTTTACCGTCTCGCTCGGAGCGGACAGGTGATGTTTGCGCCTCCTTCTAGTGTTGCCGCCTATAAGAATTTTCAATGTGAATTTCAAATATTTTGTTTATTAATTGGTTAATGGAGAACCAAAATGATTTTTTTTTTCAGCAAATCTGTAAAATAGGTAACTCGAGAAAAAATAATCTGTTTTTATTTTTTTCCTATCTTCAAAAATGACTGAGATATTAAACGTTAAAGTACGGCTTCCGCGACTAGTGATCTTGAGTGATCGCGCTAACGTGTGACGTCATAACGTAACACGGTTCTGCGTATCTACATACTTTCGCTCGTTGCGCTCGCGGTCTCGCTATAAATTTAATTGTTTTTCTTATAGTGCATAACTAAAATTGTTAACAAATATTGTATTGTGCCTATGTGTACCAACTCCAGTGAAAAAACAACCCAAAAATAGTTTTTTTTTTCTGTACCACGCGGTAATAATATTTGGAAAAAGTGGTTAAAATTTATGAAGTTAAAAGTTTGCATAACGTAATATCTATTTATTTTTATTTATAAACATAACATGTTAAAATTAGTCTATTAGTAGGTACATAATAAAAAAATAGTAAAGAACGGATCGAGTTTTATTGTGTCTCAGGATTGATAATTTTTTTTGTTTATGCACCTCTCCCAAAATCTTTGTATCTTTCATAAATCACAATAAAGAATTTCATAAATCTGAAATTTGTTGAATACTTCAAAAATACTATTTTTTTTTCTTTGTTACATACTTACATATAGCTAGCTATAGCTATCCTATCTAGCATCTAGCTGTTAACCTAATGATCTCGCTCGGGTTTGAATCCCGCTAGGGGCATATGTTTATGTGTTAACATTTACCTTTGTACCTGAGTCATGGACGTTTTGTAGTTATAATAATAATAATAATATGTTCGTAAAAAAAAAGTAATCATAGTATATCAACTGTCTGATATCCATAATACAAGCATTAGTTGCTTAATGTGGAACTAGATGGTGCTATGTGGAATGTGTAAGGATATTTATTATCCATTCATTCAATTATTTATTTATTTACTCATTCATTTTATTCACTCTATCATTCATTCGTTCGTTCATTCATCCATTTTATCGTTGGTACATTGATTCATTCATTCATCCATTCGTTCGTTCGTTCGTTCGTTCATTCGTTCGTTTGTTCATTCGTTCGTTCGTTCCAGATGCGTCGGAGTAATATGAAATTTTACAGAGCATACATCTCTTTTTATCTGAGTGATGTTTTATGACGATCAAGTCATATCACTCAGTTTATTTGTTATGAAGGATGAAATGAACTTTTTGTTTTGTACCAAATAAAAAAATCAATAGGTACATATTTAAAAATGAAATTAAGAAAATATTTGTCACCCCTGCCATTTAAAACTCGACAAAAATAAACCTTTTAATAAACCAAAAAACAAAAAACTTTAAAAATGCTTTTTATTATTTTTTATTGAAAAAAGGTTTTTAAAAAACCCTTAATAAAACTTGATCGAAAGTCTTACTTACTTTATGTTATTTACTTATTCATTTTTATTTCTCTCTATTCTGCGGCTACAAAATCACCATTCGAAGATATCGCGCAACCATAAAAATGTCGACTTTTGGTAGGTTATCCGACTGTCCTTTTACAAAACTCTCTTCCATCGCTATGTTTATTTAATAACAATAATATTTATAGTAATCGCTAACACAAATACTTAAAATAATAACTGCAACAACAATCAAATTTTATGAAGGTAAACACTCCGCATTACTCGCAATCGGACAGAGACTGTTGCGTTGTGACGTCATAGCAGTAGCGCGCGTATGAACGAAAATTTTAAAAGCGGTGAAACTTTACAACGCTATAACTTTGGAAATCCTGGCCCGATTTCGATGAAACAAAAACTATTATTATTTGCACGAGTAGGCGCATCAAATCCAGTAATTTTTATAGTAATATTTGGATGTGCTGGTGTTCTCCATTATGTAATTTGATTTTTTTGAATTTCATTGTAAGCGAAAGTATTTCTTTTTTCAGACCTTCCTAGCACCACTTTTTAAGATTGAATTTGTAATATCATTATTGTAACCTTTTTAAGAGTGCTGCTAGCTACTTCTTAAACATTAAGGTGGCAACATTGTTTGTTTGCTTGTTTTGTTTGTATCCCGATGATAATATACTTATATCCCGATGATAGCAAAAAAACCGCATTGCTTACTTTATTTTAGAAACATTAGTAAAATGCAATTTACAAGAGCTCAGATACGAAATAAGTTATTGAAACTATCATCTATTATTTTTTTTTTTTTTTAAAGGGGTGAAATATTTATTTTTAAACATTTTTAAAAGTAACTAAATTAAATAAACATTGCTTTTGGAGTAAATTTATAAATTATTATAAATAAAAATATGTTACAAAAATTAAACGAATGCCAAATGTCAAATAAACGTCAATAATCCACACGTATATTGATTTGACGTTTTAAATTTGACTCCAGCCAGAAAATTTGTATTGGTACTATTGGTAGCCGTAGGCTAGCCCAGTGCCTGTATTTATTTAATTTATGAGAAATTTTCAATAAAAGTAGTCAATTTGTTACATCTAAATTACAGTTCAATGACTAAACGGAATAATTAACATGGTTAGGAATAGAAAAGTTGGTATTTCTCAGCATAAACATGTTCATACAGAAAACAGTGAGAGCTCTAACAGCAGTGTTGTTCCAACAGCGACCCGGGCTTTTAAAATTCTAACGTTATGGAAAACCTTTATAGGATTTATTTTTCTATTGTTCTCCATTTATATCGGCATCTTAGGCTATTTGGAGACACGAGTTAACACTCCATTTGACAACATTAAAGTAAGTCTTGTATTTTTTATTAAGTTTCGCTTCGCAGTAATTTTTTCTTTTATATTTTTTTACCTATTACACTCAGGGCGTACAAAGCCTCATCACAACCCGGAAAATTGTTAAAAAAGTGATAGCGAATGAAGTCACGGGCAATTGCTAGTCTTACAAATATGCTTGTCACATGTATGAAATTGTTTATTACAGATTGTGCAAAATTCAGGGTTGGCAGTACCAGACCGGTACTGGGGTACATATCGACCTGGAGTCTACATGGGTCTCAAGAGTAGAGAGCCAAAGTCTCCTGTGTTTGGACTTATGTGGTACGAGTTGACCCAGACCAGGCATAAAGGTGTCAGGTAATTAAATCCTTTTCCTGAACATATTATTTTTAACCTTATTGCTATGACTTTAGCACTCACACTCCAATATTTCAATAACTCTGGCTGTAGCATCCGAAGAATACTGAAACGTACCTCGGCATCCCTTCAGCAATAAGTGCTATTGTTACTAAAACACACACAATAATTTTAAAATAATTATTTCAAAATACTTAATATTGCAGATGTTACAAGAAGTCAAAGTTTTAATATTTATTATCACAAAGTTTTTAATCGGCTAAGCCCAGAAATTGACCATCAGTCGGACACTATCACTTTGATATCTTGTAACTTTTTCAATTTTTAAGATTTTTTAAAAAAAATTTTTCACTGTTAATATATTTTTTAAATACAATTCAATTTTACTATAAAAAAATTACAACAGTTTTTCTCGTCATCGTTTGTTTAGTAGATATGTCACCGTAAAATTGTACGAACCGTTAGTTTATAATTTATCTAGTGAGATTATAAACTGTCGACAGATTGTGAACGGACATTGAAATTTACAATCTAACGCTTATATTTTCGTAAGTTTATAAACTAACCATGTCTAGCCGTCAGTTTATAATATTACTATCTCTAACCCGTCAAATTACAAACAAATGAACCAATCACTGCACAGGCGTTACAGGTGGCACGTGTTCGTGTGCATAGAGTTACTAACAAAATGGATTGAAATTATTTGTACCACTGGATCTAAATGGAACTTTCTTTTTAGTATTAACACTTTTTCGGTACCAACAGTCATGATGTCATGTCATGTCGCCTTTTCTGACCTTTAGCTAGATTATACTCCTCTATCAGTTTAATCACACTTTTAATTTTTCCGTTTTTCAATTCACACTTCTTACTGTTTTGCTTATGTCCATTGTGGTACTTTTGTAGATCTATAGTGAATTGTTGTTGGTCAAAAATCACAATTTGACGGCTAGTCATGGTCAGTTTATAAACTTACGAAAATTTAAGCGTTAGATTGTAAATTTCAATGTCCGTTCACAATCTGTCGACAGTTTATAATCTCACTAGATAAATTATAAACTAACGGTTCGTACAATTATACGGTGACATATACATTAGATATCTAAATATTTCAGACACTGGTGTCAACAGGAGGACGACTTAGCTACGTACGGTTGGCTTCGTCACGACGGAGTAACCTTCGGGGAGCAGCTTATTGTGGACTCCCCTCACAATATTACTACTTCCTTTGTGAAGACCCTCGAAGGGAACAGTGGGGGACATTGGACTGCCAGGATCGAGGTTAAGGCGAATGTGAGTCGAGGCATTAACATATCGCTGCTTAAAAACTAAAGGGCCATAAAACAAAAAAAAATCCAAAAATGTTTTTATTGCAAAAATACAATCACAATCCTTCATATTGTATGTTGCAAAAAGACTTATGGTTGTTTTATTCCATATTTAGTATATTTTGATCATTTTTTATATATTCAAAAGTAACTTATATGCTCATATCTCTTCTAGTATTCAGTTTATTATAAAAGTACTTAAAACATTTAATGCTACTTAAAAATACGCTTCTAACGATGTATAATATGCATATATTTGATATATATATATAATTTAAGAAAAAAATAGACAAAAAGTTTTTTTTTTTTTTTCGATTAGCTCTCCTGTATAAAGTGTAATTTTGATTTGTGGCCCTTTAGTTTTTAAGCAGCCATATTATAATAAAATTGTAAGAGTTGTGTTATGACACTGAAGTAAAAGTGTACAAAATTTCACATTAATCTAACCTTTGGTAGTTAGTTAGATCCCTTCCCCTCATATAGGAATTAGGACTTATGCTGATGAACTTTAAATGTCCCAAATTATAGCTAAGACCCATCTCAATTATGCCAGCCTTTATACAAAAAAAGCAATGGCACTCCGGGAGTGCCGGGAGTGCCGACAGAAGGGAAAACTTGAACAATTATGTATGTTTATTTTTTGAATCGTCAGGAAATATTTTATTATGCAGGATATACTTTTAAATGAAGTGTTTTTTTTATTCATTACTCATCGAAATACTACAATGGAATTTGCGTCACGAATGCCAAAGCGGCCTATAAAAAGAACGCCTTTGACAGAATCATGGCGGACTCTTGCCTTCACGTGTCAATGGTAAAAGGTAGTAACGATCAACTTGTACTATTTCGTTTTAAACTCTAATGGGTTGACGTAAAGTCACATTTTCTTTAAATTACGTACTTATATTTTAAAATATTTGTTTTGTTATAAATGACAGTTCATGCTTTACGCATATATGTCACTTTTAAATGTTCCATAAAATTCGTAGTGTTTTGTATGGCACGCGGGTTCCATGCTGTAGTAGTTTGATGTCATTACTAGCTGGTGGCCGCTACTTCGCCCGCTAAACTTTGTAAATTATATACTAAAAACCTTCCTCGAGAACCACTCTCTAACCACTGGTGAAAACAGCATGAAAATTGGTGGAGTAGTTTTTTAGTTTGTCGCGAACAGACAGACAGACGGACAGACTGAGGGTTTAATCTTGTGATATATGTTTCAGGACAACGCAAAAACACCATTTGCCCTGATCTGGTACGCCGCCTTGGACGAATCTCTGGGACCGGCCGCCCCCGAGTCACGTCTGTGGTATGAAAAGGACGCCATCATGGGTTACACTCCGCAGTTGAAGAACTTCAGAGTGAATCTGTTGCCTTATAAAGGTTTATTGCCTCTTTATGATTATTTTTTTGCCAACTGAAACTTTATTTTCTATGTTAAAGACGACAGGCAGGCTGACGGTCCACGGTGCGTGCGTGCATTAGTGCGTGCGAGCGTGTGTGCGTGTGCGTGCATTAGTGCGTGTGTGTGCATTAGTGCGTGTGCGTGCGTGCGTGCGTGCGTGTGCGTGCATTAGTGCGTGTGCATACATTAGTGTGTGTGCGTGTATTAAGGCGTGTGCGTGTATTAAGGCGTGTGCGTGCATTAGTGCGTGTGCGTGCATTAGTGCGTGTGCGTGCATTAGTGTGTGTGCGTGTATAAAGGCGTGTGCGTGCATTAGTGCGAGCGTGCTTGTATGCGTGTGCGTGCGTGCATTATCGCGTGTGCGTGCATTAGTGCGTGTGCGTGCATTAGTGCGTGTGCGTGCATTAGTGTGTGTGCGTGTATAAAGGCGTGTGCGTGCATTAGTGCGTGTGCGCGTTTGTGTGTGTTTGTGTGTGTGTGTGTGTGTGTGTGTGTGTGTTTGTGTGTGTGTGTGCGAAAGAGAGAGAGAGAGAGAGAGAGAGAGAGAGAGAAAGTGCGTGCGTGCGTGCGTTTTATGCCGGCGCAGCGACATCTGTCGTCGAAAAAATAAACTATTTAAACTTTTTTTATGTGAAATTGAGTTTTCTTGACATTTTTTAATTTTGAAATAAAATCCTTTAAAATATTTTCCAATATTTTGCAGGAAACGTAATCCACATGTCACATTCGGAAGCTCACGCACCAGGATTGCATATGCTCAAGGAGGAGTTCTATTCTCTGCTGCGAACTCAAAAACACGAACGTCTAGGACGCTTGGCCGTGTTGAAACCTGACAACGATGCTAGTTCTAAGGTAGTATCGGAGCCCACAGGCTAAAGTATTCCCATTTCTTTTAAAGGATCAATTATTAAAAAAAATAAATAAGTAAAATGAAAGAAAAATGTGAATGAATTATTAAAAAATCTGTAAAATTGGACCTTAAAGTTGATTACCTTTTTAATATCGTGTCACAGGGTTACATACAGCTTGTCAAAAAAGTGTGGAAATTAAAAAGTGGCAATACTGTAGTGTTAAGAAAGAGACAACACTTTCCAAGTGTTGCCACTTTTTAATTTTTACACTTTTTTGACATACTGTATTGTAACGTCACACAGTACTTTACACTCTACTTTCTGCCTTAATTTAATTAACTTCAACCGACGAAAACAAACTAAAGGGCATTAAAATAAAAAAAAAATCCAAAAATGTTTTTATTGCAAAAATACAATCACAATTCTTCATATTGTATGCTGTAAATTTTATTCCATATTTAGTATATTTTTGATCATTTTTTATGTATTCAAAAGTAACTTATATGCTTATATCTCTTCTAGTATTCAATTTATTATAAAAGTACTTAAAACATTTAATGCTACTTAAAAATACGCTTTTAACGATGTATAATATGCATATATTTAATATATTATCTAATAAGAAAAAAAAATAGACAAAAATAATTGAATTTTTTTCGATTAGCTCTCCTGTAAAAAGTGTAATTTTGATTTGTGGCCCTTTAGTTTTTAAGCAGCGAAATGTATCCCCTGTACACAAATGTATCCCCAGTATACAAATGTATATCCCTGTATACAAATGTATACGCCATGTATACAAATGTACCCCCATGTATACAAATGTACCTCATGTATACAAATGTACCCCATGTACACAAATGTATCCCCAGTATACAAATGCATATCCCTGTATAAAAATGTATACGCCATGTATACAAATGCATCCCCATTTATACAAATGTATCCCCTGTATACAAATGTAAATCCTGTATACAAATCCATCCCCATGTATACAAATGTATACGCCATGTATACAAATGTACCCCCATGTATACAAATGTACCCTATGTATACAAATGTACATCCTGTATACAAATGCATCCCCATGTATACAAATGTGTACGCCATGTATACAAATGTACCCCCATGTATACAAATGTACATCCTGTATACAAATGCATCCCCATGTATACAAATGTATACGCCATGTATACAAATGTATCCCCTGTATACAAATGTACCCCCATGTATACAAATGTACCCCATGTATACAAATGTAAATCCTGTATACAAATGCATCCCCATGTATACAAATGTATCAAATGTATGTATCCCCTGTAAACACGCATCATGCTTCTATTGCAGGATTACGAAGCCAATTTCGTACCGGTACAGTTGATAGTTGAAACGCCGTTTGTCCTCGACGTGGTCTACACGACAGAGGGCGCCACGAGTCCTCCGTTGAAGGCGGAAGAATATACGAAAGTCTTGGAGACGAAGAAGAGGGAATTCGACAAGGAGTTTGAAAATAAATTCAAATTGCGCGAGAAAGGGTATGTATTTTTTATGTATAATGTATAATGTAATAAAAATTGTATGTTTTTAATTTTTCTTATTTTTTTTGTTTAAAATGAAAAAAAAAAAAAATTAACTAATATTATGAAAATTTGTATTTTTGTATGTTTTAATAATGAATAAACTCAAAAAACTCTAGTGGACCGATTTTGAAAATTTTTTCACCCATAGAAAGCTATATTATCAGCGCATAACATATCGCTGCTTAAAAACAAAAGGGCCACAAATCAAAATTACACTTTTTACAGGAGAGCTAATCGAAAAAAATTAAGTTATTTTTTGTCTATTTTTTTTCTTACTGGATTTATATCAAATAAATGCATATTATACATCGTTAGAAGCCTATTTTTAAGTAACATTGAATGTTTTAAGTACTTTTATAATAAACGGAATACTAGAGGAGATATAAGCATATAAGTTACTTTTGAATATATAAAAAATGATCAAAATATACTAAATATGGAATAAAACAACCATAAGTCTTTTTTCAACATACAATATGAAGGATTGTGATTGTATTTTTACAATAAAAACATTTTTGGATTTTTTTGTTTTATGGCCCTTTAGTTTTTAAGCCTTTAATATGTAGTTAAGATTATTCCTCTTTTTAAAAATTTCAAGCCGGCTAGTTTTTGAAGCATACACAAACCAAAATAACATTTTTAAAACATATATACAAAATATAAAACACTATCTCGTTGTAGATACTTTGGAAAGGACATAGGCATAGCTCGAGCGGCGATGTCCAACATGATAGGTGGCATAGGCTACTTCTATGGCGCCGGAAGGGTCCAATCGGCTTACACAAAGGAACCTGTTCCCTATTGGAGGGCGCCACTGTACACTGCAGTTCCCAGTAGGTAAGTTATTATAGCGAAAAAAAAATCGACAATAGTATCTATAAGTTATTTTTTGTACATGTTGCCAAATGATTCTCAGTTATTTTTTGTAAAATGTTGCCAAATGATTCTTAGTTATTTTTTATAAAACATGTTTCCAAATCTCAGTTATTTTTTATAAAATGTTGCCAAATGATTCTCAGTTATTTTTATAAAATATCTTGTCAAATGATTCTCAGTTATTTTTTGTAAAATGTTGCCAAATGATTCTCAGTTATTTTTTATAAAACATGTTACCATATGACTTTCAGTTATTTTTTGTAACATGTTGCCAAATTATTCTCAGTTATTTTTTATAAAACATGTTTCCAAATGATTCTCAGTTATTTTTTGTACATGTTGCCAAATAATTCTCAGTTATTTTTTGTAACATGTTGCCAAATGATTCTCAGTTATTTTTTGTACATGTTGCCAAATGATTCTCAGTTATTTTTTATAAAACATGTTACCATATGATTGTTAGTTATTTTTTGTACATGTTGCCAAATGATTCTCAGTTATATTTTGTAACATGTTGCCAAATGATTCTCAGTTATTTTTTGTACATGTTGCCAAATAATTCTCAGTTATTTTTTGTAACATGTTGCCAAATGATTCTCAGTTATTTTTTGTACATGTTGCCAAATGATTCTCAGTTATTTTTTATAAAACATGTTACCATATGATTGTCAGTTATTTTTTGTACATGTTGCCAAATGATTCTCAGTTATATTTTGTAACATGTTGCCAAATGATTCTCAGTTATTTTTTGCAACATGTTGCCAAATGATTCTCAGTTATTTTTTATAAAACATGTTACCATATGATTGTCAGTTATTTTTTGTACATGTTGCCAAATGATTCTCAGTTATATTTTGTAACATGTTGCCAAATGATTCTCAGTTCTTTTTTGCAACATGTTGCCAAATGATTCTCAGTTATTTTTTATAAAACATGTTACCATATGATTGTCAGTTATTTTTTGTACATGTTGCCAAATGATTCTCAGTTATATTTTGTAACATGTTGCCAAATGATTCTCAGTTATTTTTTGCAACATGTTGCCAAATGATTCTCAGTTATTTTTTATAAAACATGTTACCATATGATTCTCAGTTATTTTTTGTACATGTTGCCAAATGATTCTCAGTTATATTTTGTAACATGTTGCCAAATGATTCTCAGTTATTTTTTGTACATGTTGCCAAATGGCTCTCAGTTATTTTTTGTAACATGTTGCCAAATGAGTCTCAGTTATTTTTTGTACATGTTGCCAAATGATTCTCAGTTATTTTTTATAATATGTTGCCAATCTCAGTTATTTTTTGTACATGTTGCCAAATGATTCTCAGTTATATTTTGTAACATGTTGCCAAATGATTCTCAGTTATTTTTTGTACATGTTGCCAAATGATTCTGTTATTTTTTGTACATGTTGCCAAATGATTCTCAGTTATATTTTGTAACATGTTGCCAAATTATTCTCAGTTATTTTCAAAGGTTTTTAATTTTGTCAGATCGTTCTTCCCACGCGGTTTCCTGTGGGACGAAGGCTTCCACGGTCTCCTCATCGGAAGGTGGAATCCTGAGATTCAACTGGACATTGCAGCCCATTGGCTCGACTTGATAAACATCGAAGGTTGGATACCGAGGGAGCAAATACTCGGTGAGCACACTTTTTTTATATAAACAGGGAGCACGCAGACCTGGCTGCCGTCGCCAATGAAGCCGGTCAGATGGCAGTCACAAACAGAACTCTAGTTGTTTCCTCGGAAAGAGTTATTTTTTTCTTGATGAAAGGTACCCTATCTCCTTTCCTGTATCTCTGAAAACGTGTATACAAATTTTCACGATGATCTGGTTGAGTAGTTTATGCGTGAAAATGTAACAGACAGTTACTTTCAGATTTATAGTAAGGATTATTTATTTTATTTTCAACATAAAACAAGCCAAAAAACAACATAAAACAGCAAAACAAAATAACAATCAATATAAATACGAAATTACTACCTACATTGCCACTTACAGGGTTACCTAAGTTAAATATTAATTCTAAACCATGGGGGAGGGATTTGGGGTAGGGTATGGGCAATGTATTTTGTGTTTGTGTGCGTGTGCGTGTGTGCGTGCGTGCGTGTGTTGACGTGTGTGTGTGTGTGTGTGTGTGTGTGTGTGTGTGCGTGCGTGCGTGCGTGCGTGGGTGCGTGCGTGCGTGCGTGCGTGCGTGCGTTTGTGTGTGTGTGTCATTATAATAATCTCTACATATTATAAAACAGTCATCCGCCGCGTCTGTCTGTCTGTCTGTTCGCGATATACTCGCAAAAACTACTGCACCGATTTTCACGCTGTTTTCACCAATGGATGGAGCGGTTCTCGAGGAAGGTTTTTGTATATAATTTACAAAGTTACGCGGGCGAAGTTGCGGGTACCAGCTAGTCACTACATAGTATAAAACAAAGTCGCTTCCCGTCTGTCTTTCCCTATATATGCTTAGATCTTTAAAACTACACAACTGATTTTGATGCGGTTTTTTTTAATAGATAGAGTGATTCAAGAGGAAGGTTTTTAGTATATAATTTTCAACGCGGGCGAAGTCGCGGGCACCAGCTATCTGCTAAAAATAAAGATACAACTCTTGAAAATTTTATAAAAGCAAAGATGTCAGGCTTATATTGTTTATATTGCTTTACACACATTTAGTCAGGCGCTACACATTAGAAATTACTACCTAATATACATTGCCACTTACTACAGGGCAACGTTGAGTGTTTTGTATTTGTGTGTGTGTGTGTGTGTGTGATATTATATTATTATAGTTTCTCTTCCTCCATACTACACTCCAGGGCCAGAGGCACTGGCGAGGGTACCCAAGGAGTTTGTGGTGCAAAATAACGCGGCAGCGAATCCGCCAATACTGATATTGCAAGTGGCGCATTTGGTCAAAACGCGTCCGGAAATGTTCAAAAAAGGGTCACCTCACAGGGCAACACTCGACAGAATGTTCACGAGGCTTCAGGCAAGTGTTTCCTAAAAAAAAATATTGTATATTGTCGATACCTTTGGGTTCAATATTGTCGTATAAACATTTTTGTCCATGTTGAGTTGAGTTATACTTATACCATTTTTTTCAGAAAAAAATTCTCTATCGATCTGTATGTATGTGAAATACCGAAATTCGTAAAAAAATTTTGCGATGCGATCCAAAAATTACAGTTTTTAATAGAAAAAATTCAATTTATAAAATGGTTTTTAATAAAAAAAAATCTACATCTATGGGTTTTTTACGTCAGTAAATGTGATCTTAAGTTTACCAAAAATGGATATGTACACGACGTATACAGTTATTTTTAGGTCACTTTTCGTTGGGTGTATTAATCAAAAACTGTTTTTTTTTTTTTTTTTTACGTAAATCCAAGCCTAACTTCTAAACAAAGAAGATAGATAAAGTTTTGATGATTTAGCCTTCTTTATTTGCAAATTATAAGAATCTTTTGCCTTGGACATTTTTTTTATGACTTCGAAAACAAAAAAAAGTTATGAATTTAAAAAAAATGTCTTTTTTATGTCTTTTATAGCCTATGTCTTATTCTGACGTATAATCTATATTATTGTAAAGTTTCATTGAAATCCATTCAGTAGTTCTTGCGTGAAAGAGTAACAAACATACAAACTTTCTCATTCATAATATTAGTACGGATTAGTAAGGAAGTAAGGACTAGTAAGGATTGAACCCAAAGTTGTCGCGATAAAAAAAAATGCATATATAACAAAAATATAATACAACGGTCAACTGTCCTACAAAATATTTTTATTTTGTTATTCTAGGCCTGGTTCCAATGGTTCCAAAACACTCAAAAGGGAGAGGAACCTACGTCGTATCGATGGAGAGGCAGGGAAGATGACTTGTTACAGTTGAACCCTAAAACGTTAACCTCCGGCATGGATGACTACCCTCGGTAAGTATTTCCTTATACAGGACGTCCCAAAACTATGCGACATGAAGGGAAAGTATCTTATATATCGCAGATAGGACATTTTGCTGTAAGAAGACTTTATGTTATTTATAAAAGTTAGTAATACTGCATTCAAAGATTTTCTAAAAATTAAGTACTTGCTTCGTCCGGGTATCGAACCGACTTAAATGTAAAAAAAAAAATCACTTGTAAATTTATGATGCCAATCGAAAGAATGGACAAAAAATAATAATTCTTCTCAAGTAACATAGTATCTTAAAAGAGAGGAATAACCTAAAATGTTTGATTCAATTTTCAAAGATATTATTTATAGCCGATGACGACGTAATTTTTAGAAAATCTTTGAATGCAGTATTACTAACTTTTAAAAATAACATAAAGTCTTCTTTCAGCAAAATATCCTATCTATGATATTTAAGGTACTTTCCCTTCATGTCGCATAGTTTTGGGACACCCTGTATACTAACTTCGATTCGAGTTAGGGCACATTGCGTTTCGCAGTCATTTCCGTCTGCCAACAGTAACCATTTTCTTAAAGAAGATCACCAAGAAATAACAGCATTAAGTTATGTGCTGTTGTGTTACAGTGAGTGAGTAAGGTCAGTAAGGGATGCCATGCCAGAGCCCTATATGCCTTATCCTTAACCCTACTGTCAGCGCACTTGCAGCAACTGTGGCGTCGCTTGTGTTTATAGACGACGGTAGCCACCTTACTATCAAGTGGTCCGTCACCCCTGTCTGCCGACTTAAAAAAAAATTTTCCTTTTTTTTTTTTTAAAGAGCGTCCCATCCTTCGACCATAGAACGTCACGTGGATCTGAGGTGTTGGATGTACGCGACGGCCAATGCTATGTCCACCATTGCTTTCACATTGGAGAGAGACACCAGCAAGTGAGTAACCGACCTACTACTAGGTCTAGGTATTAGTCGGTATATTCTAGCTAGGTCCTAGAAGGGACCTAGACTATACCGACTAATACCTAAGAACCTACCTATAATACCTAGAACTAAGAATAGACTAAGGGGCTCTTTCGCCAACTACAAGTAAAGTGTTGATTAAGTTACCTTTAAAAATAATTGTATGTTTTATTAAATTATGCACTCGGTTTACTGCATCCTTCGATAGCCGATTTTTTTTTATTATTTTCTTTTTAATGTTTGGGACTTTTACTGTACAACAAAGGCTCCATTATCCCCGGTTACCGGTGACTTTAAATGACAGTTAGCATACTCGATGCCAATGTCATGTCAATGTTGCGTTACAAAACAAAAGGAGCAACTTCATGTTGACGGGACGAACCTCAACAAAGTGCACTCCGTCACGAGCTCCGCTGAACCGAGCCCGCTCGGAGCACACGGGTGTGGGCCTTCTTGGTCCCCAACAACAGTCCGATGGGACGAGGAAAGGCCGGTGAGAACCACCGGCCCCCGCTACCCCCGCGACCCCCGCGACCCCCGCGACCCCCCGTACTGCCTAGGGCAAGCCCCCCCCACACCACGACAAGGTCATGGCCCACCTAGGGGGCGCACTACGAACTCTATGGAACATTTAAAAGAGACATAATATGCGTAGAGCATCTTGTCTTGTCATCTGTCATTTAAAACCAACCAAACGTCTGTCGTTTAAAGAAAATGAGACTTTCCATAAACATCATTAGAGTTCAAAATGAATAGTAGAAGTAGGTCGTTACTATACCTTTCACCATTGACTCCGCTATGATTCAGTTTTAGGTGTACTTTTTATGTGTCGCTTTGGCATTCCTCTCGAAAAATCCATACTTGTACTTAGTACTTCGATGTGCAGCAGACACAAGTTCGAAACCTATTCGTGTTCTGAGTTTTTCTAGTTTTATTTATCGGTTAGAAATAATCATTATTTGTGCCCGAGTCCCGAAACAAAAGAGGGATGTTATAAGTTTGACATGTGTATATCTTTGTATCTGTGCGTACGCCCTGGCGGAAGAAGACTTTTTATTAGAATGCTAAGACTTTTTTTGAAATAATTTTAATTTTTTTTAATTTCAATCCTAGGTTCGAAGCGTTACGGGATCAACTCGGCGACGAGAAGTTGTTAAATGAACTGCATTGGTCCTCAAAAACGAACAGTTACGCCGATTATGGTGAGTTGTTTGTATATTATACATCATTATCGTCATCATCTCAGCCGCAGGACGTCCACTGCTGGACATAGGGCTCCCCCATAACCTACCAATAGCTCCGGTCAAAAGTAGCCTGGGTCCAGTAGACCCTTGGCCCTTATCAGGTCGTCTATCCATAAATTCCCAATAGGACCTGTCACTCTTGGACCTTATCAGGTCGTCTGTCCATAGCTATCCAATACGACCAGTTGACCCTTGGCCTACCAATAGCTCCGGTCATAACTAGCCTGGATCCAATAGACCCTTGGCCCTTATCAGGTCGTTTGTCCACCTTATGGGTACGTCTGAACTACTACACTTGATAGTTTTGGACGTCAAATATTGCTGGAAAGATTGTGTACATATAATTATAGTATTTCAGCCGCAGGACGTCCACTGCTGGACATAGGTCTCCCCCATAATCCTCCAATAGGACCAGTTGACCCCTGGCCCTTATCAGGTCGTCTGTCCATAAATTCCCTATAGGACCAGTCGAATCTTGGTCCTTATCAGGTCGTCTGTCCATAGCTACCCAACATGACCAGCCACCCTTGGCCCTTATCAGGTCGTCTGTCCATAGCTTCCCAATAGGACCAGCCACTCTTGGCCCTTATAAGGTCGTCTGTCCATAGCTTCCCAATAGGACCAGTCGAACCCTAGCCGTTATCAGGTTGTCTGTCCATAATTTCCCAACAGGACCAGTCACTCTTGGCCCTTATCAGGTCGTCTGTCCATAACTTCTCAATAGAACCAGTCGACCCTTGGCCCTCATCAGGTCTTCTGTCCACCTTGTGGGTAGACAACACAAAAACTTACTGATCCGTCGGTAACTTTCGTATTACCTTTATGGATATATGATGTATAGTTTGACTAAAACCACTGTACCGTCGTTGTTTTTTTTTAATTAGTCCCGAAAACAGGCTGACATGACAGCCCACTTGATGGTAGGTGGCTACCGTCAATTGATTTGATTTAAATCAACTCCGCACTTGCAGCACCTGTGGCGTTGCTTGTGTTATTATATTTTATAATGTTGCGCGGACATAGTCGCGTGTAATATAATATCTTAGTGGGATATATATTTTTTTCCAGGTCTCCATACGGACGGCGTTCGTCTTGTACGCAAACAGGCGAAGAATCCAAACGAACAATCGATGGTTGTTCGCGTCGTGAGTGTACAGCCGGAGCCGAGACTGGTCACGTCAGCTTTTGGTGATTATTACTCTTTTTAAAGATATGTAATGTGTGACAGACAAGCGAAAATCTAGCCCCTTATTGATAAAGTTCAAAGTAAAAAAGGTGTTTGAAATTTTTAAAAAATCACAGAAAAGAATGAACCCTCATCTTTAAAAACCTTCCTAACTACATTTAGCCTAATAATATAATCTCAATCGCGAGAAAAATAGCATTTTTACGTCGGTATCTGCCGAAAGCTAGAACTAACTAACGAGAACCGCTGTCACATTTAAAGTGGAAGTTAGCCGTTGTTATGGCAGCCGAGTTAATATAACACTGAGCCACAGAGAAGGGTGCAAGATATTCAGCTAGTATTTATATAAAGACTAGCTACACGCTCCCGGCTTCGCCCGGAGTGCTATATAAACTAACCTATCTTTTAAGTTGGATTAAGAAATTTGATTAAAATCGGTTCAGTAGTTTAGGCAACAAACATGTGACACGAAATTTTCAAATATATAATAGAGGCGCCACCGTCGTCACAGCAAACGAAGTCGCCGGCACCGGCTAGTTTACAATGATTTTCTCTCTTTCAGGTTACATATCTCTGTTTCCGATGTTGTTGAAAGTTTTGAATCCGGAGAGTGGAAAATTGGGGAAAATCTTAGAGGATCTCGACAAGCCGGAGTTGTTGTGGTCTCCGTACGGACTTAGGTGAGTGTTCGTCTAAACTTGCAACCTACTACATGTATGCCATTTCCACAAATGTATCCAATGTATATAAATGTATCCTCTGTATACAAATGTATCCAATGTATATAAATGTCTCCTCTGTATACAAATGTATCCTCTGTATACAAATGTATCCAATGTATATAAATGTATCCAATGTATATAAATGTATCCAATGTATATAAATGTATCCTCCGTTTACAAATGTGTTCTGTATACACGTGTATCCCCTCTATACAGATGTATATGCCCTGTATACTTATGTATCCCCTGTATACAAATGTACATCCTGTATACAAATGCATCCCCATGTATACAAATGTATCCAACGTATACTAATGTATCCTCTGTATACAAATGTACAACCTGTATACAAATGTATCCACTGTATACAAATACAAGGGATCATCTTATACTAATAATATGAAGAGGAAAGATTTGCTTGTTTGTTTGAATTGTATAGGCTCCGGAAACTAGTGAACCGATTTGAAAAATTCTTTCACTGTTGGGAACCTATATTATCAGCGAGAGTGACATAGGCTATATTTTATAAAAGTTGCGCGGACGAAGTCGCGTGCACCAACTAGTAATATGTATATTATGATCTATTCTTTTTCTATTGATCAAAAATGTAAACAAATATAGCGTCGCCATGGTCACTGGACTGTTTTAAAGACGGAATTCGTACATTAGGCATTATCAAAAGAGAGTTGACTCATTGATTAACTCATTTACAATTTGTTCGTATTGTTTGTTTGTTTAGTTCTATATCGTGAATTGTTTGTTTACCTTTTTTTTTGATCAATGAAAAAAGAATACATTATAATATATACGTTCACCTCAGATCCCTATCGAAGACGTCCCCCTTCTACATGAAGCGCAACACTGAACACGATCCGCCCTATTGGCGCGGTCAGATATGGATAAACATCAATTACCTGGCACTGTCCGCCCTCAAGCACTACGGGAACACGATCGGACCTCACGCGGAGCGCGCCAGACACTTGCACGATAAACTGCGCAACAACGTTGTCCGTGAGTATATTTAGATCACGCCGAGGGATATCATCATCATAATCATCACCACTACCACCACCATCATCATCATCATCATCATCATCAAAGTTTCACTGTAGGCCGTCCTTTTTGACGGACACGTGGACGTTTTTAGGTCTCGTGAAGGCTGAAACTGAGAAGAAGAGGAAGTATGTACCTCGACCTGACCCACGAGATTGTTGAAATGCGGGTTGTGGCCTCAGCTGAAATCATCCCAGTTGTTGGTCCCGCGACCAGTCTCAGTGACAACCTAAAGCCACGTGGACACGGTCAGAGTGCACTCGGTCCGAGCGCACTCGTACAAAGCCGCGTTGACACGGTCAGAGTGCACTCGGACCGAGCGCACTCGTACAAAGTCGCGTTGACACGGTCAGAGTGCACTCGGACCGAGCGCACTCGTACAAAGTCGCGTTGACACGGTCAGAGTGCACTCGGACCGAGCGCACTCGTACAAAGTCGCGTTGACACGGTCAGAGTGCACTCGGACCGAGCGCACTCGTACAAAGTCGCGTTGACACGGTCAGAGTGCACTCGGACCGAGCGCACTCGTACAAAGCCGCGTTGAAACGGTCAGAGTGCACTCGGACCTTTACTGTTCCCTGAAACTCGTCTAAATAAAGTAGAATTCGATTTTACATATACAACAATTTCATTCAAAAAGAGAAGTTGGTCTGTTTTTTAATCTCAGAGACAAAAATGACACATGCAAATGTCAAGTTTGCATATAATGATACCATGTAATGTATGTAATGCATGTCACATGTAATGTCATTTTTGTCTGAGATTAAAAAACAAACTTTAGTATATGTGAAATCGAATCCTTTTAGATATCTTAGACAGGTGCCTAGATAAAGAGTGTATTAATATAAATAAAGATAATTTCCCCCACAGAAAACATCCTCTCGGAATATAAACGTACCGGTTACCTGTGGGAGCAGTATTCCGGAGAAGACGGCCGAGGATCTGGATGTAAACCCTTCAACGGATGGACGGCTCTGGTTGTACTCATCATGGCCGATGAATATTAATATAGACACATCCAAGTACTAAAACTATGGATTTCGCGTGACAAATGCCAAAGCGGCACATAAAAGGTAAACGAAAAACTTCCAGAAATATAAAAAAAAATGGGCCTCATTTATAGAATCTATCTATAGTGTTAGCGTCATTCGAAAAATTACATATACAGGCTTAATAAATCAAATTTAGAGTTTTACCGCTATCCAGTTTTACCGATTAAATCCTTAACAAGTTGTAAAAATAATAATAATAATAATAGACAAAATGAAGACACTTGAATTATTTATGAAAAAAATATCTCACGGCCTTGGTTACTTAAACAGTAAACAGGCTGTACTGTTTTAGGCACATATAGACAAAATATCTTCACAAAATCTATAGACATAGAGATGTATTGAACGTTCCTTTAGGCTCGTCGCCCAATATCGGCATCAGCACGGCTGGGGATTTTAGGTGGCAAATAGTAATAATATACATTAACGTCATGGCAATAAAGTCGAAATTTCCAATGTATTGGTCGTACTAACAAAAATACCGCTTCGGTACGCTTGATTGAGGCTGCCGCGTCGGCAGCCTTGAGGATGCTTCGGGATGCTTCGGCACGCCGAGGCACGCCGAAGCAACACTCGGCACTCGGGGATAACTTGCCCTGAAGAGAACGCGAGACGCTTATGCATGCTTAGAGCTGGTACACACTAGGCGTTTTGAAGCGCGCGCTTTGCTAACGCGCGCTTTGAGAACTATGAAGTTCTTAGAGCGAGTACACATTGAGCGCTTGGCGTTGCGTTAGAACTTCATAGTTCTCAAAACGCCTAGTGTGTACCAGCTCTTAAGGACGCCTTGGCATCCCTAAGGACGTTGCAGCATGCCAATAAGGCATAGATTCCGACAGTGTGCGCTTGCATGTAGTGATGCCGAAGGATCCTTTCCTTTGCCGATGCCGATAATGGGCGCCGAGCCTAAGCCTACTGTAATAAAAATACGGGAAGTAAGTGCGAGAGAGAGAGAGAGAGAGAGAGAGACGAAGCGATAGTGCGGCCAGTATAGTCACAGCTTTACAATCCATACAGTTGGGCAACGCCTTTGATGTCGGGCGACGCCGCCATTCGTGTAAGTACTTCGCTGTCACGCGCTAGGGTTGTCACAATATGAAAAATCCGCCACCGCTCACTCAACTCAAAAACATATTGAACGCGCCAGCCTTGAAAGTTGGAAATGCGGACTGTGTGAGTTCCCCCCGCTTCCCCGCGCCAGCCTCCACCGTTGCCCTGTGCAAGTACATTCGTTGCCCAACTGTATTGTAAAGCTGTGGTATAGTTGTCTTTTTCTACAACTTTGTTTGATAGTAGTGGCAGGGGACACTGCGTTTAGTAACCACCCCCTTACAGAAGTCCACCGCGAAATAACAGCATACTTAAGTGTTGTTGTGTTTCGGTGAGTGAGTAAGCCAGATGTCAGACCCCATTCCTTCCTTGTCCCCTTACCCAGGAATCCTTCCATAATGGTCGACAGCGCACATTTTTGACGTGATAACCGGCTGCACGCACGAAATAGTGTCACGTTCCGACTGAGCCTGAGCGTGCAAGCGAGAGCGGAACAAGCGATAGAGAGGCACGATATGACGTTATCACATGAAGCTGTCGTCCGTAAACCGACTTTATAGACAACCAATTTTATTTTTTTCATTTTAGTCGACAGACAGGCTGACGGTCCACTTGATGGTAAGTGGCTACCGTCGCCTATAACACAAGCAACGCCACAGGTGCTAAATGTCGTCTCTGTCACTGCTTGTGTTATAGGCGACGGCAGCCACTTACCATCAAGTGGACCGTCAACCTGTCTATAGACCTTAATATAAAAAGAAACTTTGATTGATTACTAAGTTACTACAGTTCCACAAGAGAGAGAGAGGGAGATAGATAGAGGTAATGGCCACACGATCGTCTTCTGATCACCCTTAGCTATTAATCAAACCAAACGGTCGCGGGTTCGAATCCCGCTTGGGACAAATGTGTATGTGTTAACATTTTACCTTTGTACCAGAGACGTGGATGTTTTGTATTTATAATATGTATGTATTTACAAAAAAAAGTTATCTATGTCTGGTATCCATAATACAAGAATTAGTTGCTTCTAGATGGTGCTTCTAGTTGCTTCTCTCTTTCTAGAGAGTCCGTTCTCTCTATGTCTATGTCTATGTCTAAAAATCCAATGGTTCTTATAGAGAGAGATAGATTGATCTTAGAGTTAACATAAATTAAGTTATGAACTTTAGGCTGTTATTAGCTGTAATTAAATTAGCATTTAATTAAGTGAATACAGATATTATAAAATATGCGTATGTTTAATTTGTTAATTTAATTAATATCAATACAAGTGATATGGTCAGCGCATACGAGGAACTTTTGTAAGCAAAATCTTATAAAAAATTTTTTAAAAAATCTGTCGATATATTTTTTACTAGCTGGAGTCCGCGACTTCGTTCGCGTTCTCTATAGCCTATAGCCTTCCTCGAGAAATGGACTATCCAATCCAACACAAAAAGAATTTTTCAATTCGAACCTCGAATATGGGATTATAATCCCATATTCGTTATTTTTATTTCCATTTCATGTAAAATTATGCATTTGATATATAATTTCATTAAAGGGATCAACACCAGCACTTTATTTTATGTCAGTGATTAATTTCCATTAAGACTTGTTTCTTTAATATTGTATTATATTTTGTAAATATGTCAATAAATTTGTTAAGAAATGAAATTGAAGTTTTTTTAAGATGTCACACTTTTGATAGTTGTTACCGTTTAGTTTAGGTGTTATTCAATATTATAAATGCGCCTGGCCGCCATCTTGGTGACGTAATCGCGTGACAGGCACGGTATCGTTGGCGACACTGGCCTGCGAGATTTTAGTAGCGGATGACGTCACGTGGGTGTTAATGTAACAAGGTTCTTGCGCATTAGGGCCGGCGTTGACTGACAGCTTGGCATGTCCAAAGGACATATTATTATTTAACCTGAACATATTATTTTTAACCTTATTTCAATGATTTTAGCATTTAAACTCCTTTAATTCAATACCTAGAGCCGTACCGGCAGCGCATCCCTTTTTTCTTCGACTTCGTAGTTCGCAAACCCCAAAATTGATCAAAAGCTCTCGCTAGAGAGTATACATATATATGTTCTTTGATCGAAAGAGAATGTTATACCATACCGAAGCAATAAGATTTTTGATTTGCTTAGTTTGGTTACAATAAGTTATTAACTTCGAGTACTTATAACAATATTATGAAGTTTATGTAAAATGTACCTATTTACTTAAGACTAAAACGCTTACGCCGAAACACAATAGCACACGTGCTGTTATTTCACTGTGGTCTTCTGTAAGACTACTTTCCATATCAGAACGAGCCAACTTTGAAGCGCTTGAAGAACTATATAATATGGCTCCTTTTTAATTTTCGCGGCTTAAAAATGATTTTGCCCTATGTCCTAAGATTAATTATCCTATGTCTGTGGACTGTAATGCCTCAAAAGTATGACAAAAGTTGTCATATTATTTACTCTACCCAAGGAGAATTGAGATAAGGAGGACAATCTTACATGGGTGTTAAACTGAAAAAGTGGCAACTAAATCCGATAAATATAGATGGCGCTAGTGTGAACAGAGAGTATGGAATGAATGTAGCAGTAGTTGACGGAGTGAAGTGCGCTGAGTTGAATTTTGGTTGAATTGTTTACTATCCCTAGCCTCACCAGCGCCACCAATTTATCGGTTTCGACGGACACTTTTAATACTCAGATTGACCTCCTTATCTCAATTCTCCTTGACTCTAACTACAGAGTACTTTATTATGAAATCTATATTTTGTCTAGATTATCAGCTTTTATGTTATTAAGGTTAGGTTTTTCTTTCTTTGTTTGTTCTTTTTTTTTTCAAATATTTATTATTGTTTACTTTTTCTTTATTTTTATTCAATAACGCAAGAGTCGTAAGTTCAATTCAAACGTGTCAGTTGTGTTGTGGCGTACAATCAGTCGAGTCGGTAATTGTACCTACTTTCTGTTTATTTCAACTCAATATATTTTATAATCGGAAATTAGCGTTATATTAGTTTCCAACAGAGCGGTAAGTACGATTATTTTTAAATAAATATTATATCTAAATATACTACTTTAAAATTAATTAAAAAGTTATAGTAATGTCAAGCTGTTGGTGTGTAAATAGATAAATATATAAAATCAAACTTTAGTTTTGCAAAAACTCAAAAATGGCTAGACCGATTTTATTTCGGTATACACATATAGAGAAACGAATAAACGGGGAAGGTTTGTGTGTATAAAAATTTTTAGTCAACTTTACCCTTTAAAACTAAAAAAATAGTACTATAGTTACCTACCCTCCTTGATCTGTTTAAAAAAAATGGCCCATTTAAATAAGATTTCAAAATCTTTCGAATTTTTGTAATGAAAAGTGATGTGCAAGTCCTATGACAGATTTTTTTACTATTTACAGCCTTTTCGACCAGTTAGGGTTTATAAAAGAGTAGGTATCTGAAAATTTCTAAGTTTTTTTCTGCTTAGGCCAAAATTTTTTTTTTCAGACTTGAACCGATCATGACATGATCGAAAAACTCTTTTCCATTTGTGAAAACTGCATTAAAATCAGTTGTGTAGTTTTAAAAAATCTAAGGCACAGACAGACAGATCTAGGTACTTTATTTTATACTATGTAAAAAAGTACACATGAGTTGCAAAAGATTTTCTAGTTTCATTAACTTGAGACCCATGGTTAAGTAGCTAGCGTTCAATCAAGTTTCAGGGGTCTCCGGTTCAATTCCCGGCACGGTAAACTTTGGAAAGTTTCCTGGTCTTTTCTGCTTCGATTCCCACCATGGTCAACTTTGAAATTTAACTTTCCTGGTCTGAATTTGGAAAGTAGTGACGGAGCTCACTACATTTCGCAGCAATTTGGGCAGCCTGGCAGCTGTACAAGAAACATTGTTAAAAAATAAATAAAATTTAATGTATGTTCATCTCATTTTCAGTGTTCAATGGAGAATATAAAAATAAAAGAAGAACCATTTGATCTCCACGACGTTCTAGATATTAAGCCTGATCTGGAAATGTTTGATGTGGACTTCCAAATGAAAGTTGAGGTCGGGGATGATTTTGAGGCTTTTGACAATTTTGATTGGAGTATACAGAATTTTAAGAAAGAATGTAACAATGGAGACGATGTAGTTTGTTATAAGGAACTTATTAAATTATCACCGCAGAAATGTTCGAGATGTGACCACGTTTTTGAAAACAGGTAACAAAATAATTTACTCCAAAATATTATTGGAATATTACTCCAACTTTGGGTTTAGTATGAGATTATATGACTACACTCTCGCTAGTGAGTGAATATTCATTGGAAAATTGTCAAAATGACAATTCTAGCGAGTATGGTCATTTCCAAAGTTTCCAAGAAAACATGGTTAACCCTGCCAGGATTCGAACCCGGGACCTCTATAACAGAATGTTAAAGTAAGCACATATACAATGAGCTCATCAATTTAATATTTATCTCATTGCAGATACTCTCTCATAAAGCACAATTTGAATTACCTCTCAATCAAAGTGGACTCCTTAGATGACCATAAACAATTGAAACATAGACAAAAACTTAAAAATAACAATAACTACCTAGTGTCAAAGTCGTTTCGCAAATGTCACATATGTCAAAAGGATTTCATTTACAAACACTGGCATTTTCATATGAGATCTGTGCACAACGAGAACATTTTTGAATGTGAAATGTGTCATACGACATATAAATGCAAAAAATACTTGCGGCAGCATATAAATAACATACACAGAGCAAAGGGGAAGTATAAATGTGATCTGTGCCCAATTGTGCTAAGTACAAAGGACAAGTATAAAAAACACATGAAAAATGTTCACAGCGATGGTGTTTTTAAATGTCTCATATGTAACTCACAGTTCAAAAGTGAGCCATACATGAGGACACATATGAAAAGGGTGCACTACAACGATGGAAAGAAGCACAAGTGCTTTTGTGGTAAAAGCTTCAAGTCGCCAAGAGATTTGAATATACATAAAAAAAATATGGGGCACTTGTGATGGCTCTCTTTATAAAAAAATATGGAAGAATTTTTATATTTGTTTTATTTTGAACTAGCTGCTCTGCCCAAGTAGCTTTGTAAATTATATATACTAAAACCTTCCTCGAGAACCACTCTATCCATCGGTGCAATAGTTTTTGAGTTTATCGCGAACAGTCAGCTGTCAGATAGACAGACGCGGCGGAGGACATTGTTTAATAATATGTTAGGACTAACTTCCTATATATTTTTATTGAAATATTGAAAAAAAAAAATGTAGGCAATATAACACTTGACCTCTTGTTGCTATAACACTTTGGCCAGGCGTTAGTTTTTTTATTTCATTTTAGATGATCCCTCGGAAATGGTCCTTTTTTCCTGGACGAAAGAAACCCTATGTCCTTTTCTGTATCCTGTCCTTAGTTAAGGCGTGAAAAGGTAACAAACAAACTGACAGTTAATTTCACATTTATTATATTAGTATGGATTTTTGTCGGTCGATTTCGAACTTTATATTACTCATATTATATTTTCATTTTGAACGGCACCAGCTAGTATCGGAATAAAATACCTCAGTTTTTTTTTTTCAATTTTTTTATTTTATTTCAATACTATAATATTTACAACCATTACTTATTAATCTACAAAAACTACTTTTTAAAACACTTATTCTGCAATCTTAACATCGCTCAGTTTTTGTTTCTCAAATAGTTCCCTCAGTACTTCCGTGGCAGACTTTTCAAGTCTATTATGAGCTCCGTATTTAGCGTCTGGCAATTCTGCGGTGTTTAACTCTGGGTTTTTGAATAGGAACGGTGTCCAGGGTCCCTGGACTGAAGGGTAATTGGTGTACTGGTATTTCCTGAGCCTCGTCGAGGCAATGTCCCCCTGTTGAGTCCGGAGCACTTCGATCCATTTTGTTATTTCTGAGTGCGTTTTGTTGTGCATGCTCATCCAAACTCGATCACCATTTACTGAAAACACGTGTCAGTTGTGGGAACTGCACTAAAAATCCCAGGAGTTTCTCAATTCCCGGGTTTTTTACGGTAACGGGATTCGGGAAGAAAAAAATAAAGTCCCAGGAACTCTCGGGAATCGGGAATTCACAAAAATATGCATTATTACATTTGAAAGAGGATTCTTTGAATTTTAATTTTATCTTTATTCTTTTATCTATCAAGTGGTATAATTAAATTTTTGATGAAGACAGCATCAAATAATATCCCCAAATTTTGTTATAATCAGTTTTCTGAATTGCCTCCCACTATGGAAGCAAATTTAAAGATATATTCACGCCAAAAGTAAGGCTTTCTGAGTATTGTCCATGACAATCATATATCATCGAATATTACATATACTTACAATATTCCGCTACGACGACCGGCCCCCGATGTCTTCGAGGCTTCAAATAAACAACAATACCAGGGTTCTCTTTAGCAAATCCAACCAGATCTTGCTCTATAAATTCTCTGTAATGAAAGTTTTAGAATTTTAAAGCAAAAAATACTTATATTATAAATATTAAAGTTCGTGTGGATGAATGTGTTGTTTGTTACTCTTTCACACAATAATGGCTCAACAGATTTGGATGAAATTTGGCACACAGATAGCTTATTAACATATTTTTTTTTGCATCATGCGATCAATCCAAGGACTATGAGCAAAAGGTGTTTAGGGCGTGAAGAGCCGGTTCTCCATTGGGAACGACTCAATGTAGCCGGCTCCTTCAACTTACTGATCTAAGGACCTCCTCATTCCTGCTTTTGTTGTAACCCCGAGCATAGCCCTCTCCATAAGATGCTTGTTCACTCGAACTTTGAAAAGATTTGGGTTATAAGAGCTCCGAAAACTTTTGTTTTAAAGCACTGAGGAATTTTGGACGAAAAGTCTTCCCAAGCTGAAATCGATGATTGATCGCGAAGTTGGCTCTACCTAATTGGACTTTTCGTTACAAGTTTATGTTAGAAATAGTGTTTAGAATATAAGGTTTCGATGAATTACCTCATGCCCCGACAAGAACCATGACTTTTACAGAATTTAAACACAATCCTTTGCAGTTGACAGACGTACCGACCGACCCCGTTCGATAGAGGAGCCCTTACAAAGCCAGATTTCAAGAATAAATGCGAATTGGACATTTTAATTAAATAAAACTGATATAATTCTATACAAATAGAAATTAAATGATAGGTTAGTTTTCTTCTTCTTCTTCTTCTTGTGTTTAATGGCAATTCGGCTCATCTGGGGATGGCCATTATCTGCCAATGTCATGTCAATGTCGTGTTATGACTAGGAGTGAGGCGTATTTATCGTAACAGGTAAAAATAACAGATATTTTAAAGGAACAGGTTGGAACTGTGACGTCTTAGCCGATTTAACTGTTCCTGTTAATTTTATCTGTGGTTCTATCATGTTTGTACTAGGAACAGGTGAACAGTTAGATACTTCCATAGATCGAATATGAAAGTATCCAACTGTTCACTGTTCACCTGTTCCGGAACAAGCTGTCTCTCATTCAATTTACCTTAGTTAAAATTTTAATGTAACAAGCAAAAGGGTTGCTAGTATGCAATACATATTATTATATCTATTAAAATAAAATTAATAATAAAGCTGAACCTGAACATTATAACGTAGATTAAGTTCACGTTCATATTTATTTTATTAACGATATATATATATATATATATATATATATATATATATATATATATATATATATATATATATATATATATATATATATATATTGCGTAATAGCGCAAAAAGATAATGAACTATGATTACAGTAATGTATCCGAACGTAAATTTTATGTCAATCAATATTATAACAGTGACATTTCAAAATTCAAATATTTTAATTCAATTTTAAATTTTTCATTCGTATTTCGTTTATTGATTTTCTTTTCTTTCTTTCTTGAGTATTCTTGAGTAAATTAATTTTTCATATTTCATTAAAAAAAATTGTCCTTAAATGTTTTTATGTGTTTGTGTAATTAAGAATAACTGTAAATATCTAGTTAGTTTAGTGCCTTTGTTTAAGTCCCTAGTAGTGTAAACCATATTTGTACCTAACCTAATGACTAGTTTCAGTATTAGTTTAAATTATAAATCTGACAGTCCTAAGCCTGTAAAATCATGGAGATTTTTCAGTCCAATGTGTCAAATGTGTGTTGCATGTATAACATGTGGTAGCAGTAGTGAAACAAGAACAGGTTTGGAACAGGTCATCAAGTAAATACTATCTTGTAAAAAATAACAGGCTGTTCTTTAATAACAGGTAAATGGAACTGTTATTTCGATGTCACCGGAACAGTTGGAACAGGTTCCCAATTTTACCTAGTACAGCCCACTACTAGTTATGACTGCGTTTTGTGACTTCCACAGCGCAAAAGCGAATAGACAAAATAAAAAAATAAAAAAAATGTAACAATAATGAGCCATTACGAAAGATTGTATATCCGGTATTATTATTAATTAGAGTTTAATGTCATACGTTTCTATATATTTACATAACATATAAACAAAAGGAGAATTACACACATGCAAAAGGAGCGACTTCATGTTGATGGGACGGGGAATTTTGGCAGGGAGAATGTCATACAGTGACACAGGGCGTAAAGGACAATTGAAAAATACATGATCTGTAGAGCCCTCTTCAACTCCGCAGTCACAGATAGGGCTGTTACGTACACCAATTTTATTAAGATGGAGGGGAGTACATGAATGTCCCAACCGAAGCCTGCAGATAATTGAAATGGTCCGTTTGTTGGTTGAGTGGAAGCGATAGAACCAGGGTCTGGAGGGAATGGTGGGTTGAATGTCGCTATAGTAACGACCTTTAGTCAGTCTAGAAATTTCCCAGATTGACTGCCAATGCTTATTAAGATCAGGCAGAGCCTGAGCACGTAGATCATTAACAGTGGTATAATAGTGTTCACAATTACCTATTTGGGTGGAATCTTTAGCGAAAACATCAACTGACTCATTGCCTGTAATGCCACAATGACTAGGAATCCAGGCAAGAACAATATTTAAATTATGATTTTGACACCTATACAGCGCCTCCTTAATTTTGAGGATTAAAGGGAATTTTGAACCAGACGCAAACTGATTACCGAGTACCGCTTGGAGGCAGCTTAAAGAGTCTGAAAAAATGATAGTCTTATTTAAGGAGTTGTCGATAGCAAAATTGATAGCTTCCAAAATAGCTACCGATTCTCCAGTGAAGACTGAGGACATTGGGGGGCACTTAAAGCTTAAAAGGACCTGAAGGTTAGGTATCCAGACAGCAGAACCTACACACCCATCCCACGTCAATTTCGACGCATCAGTATAAACCGGAAGCCACTCTCTCCATTGAGAAGCTATGATTTGTTTAAACTTTGTATTGGCACACGGAGAGTTCTTAGAAATCCCAAAGTCTAGGAGGATTTCGGGTCGGAAAAGGAGGGCATCATAATCAATGGAATAGAGTAAAGGATAAGATGTTTGGAAAATAGGGTCAGGAATGTTGCGGATTTTGCGGAAGCTAATAATTAAGGGAGGAGGATCTTTATTTCGCCAATACGAGTTTGTAGGGATTATGTCAGATAGAAACTCTAATTTAGGCAATAGGGGATGGGATAAATTTTGGAAGATACCTAAGAGGAATCTAGAGCATAGTAGCTTTCTACGGAGGGAGAGGGGGGGATCAAGAGCTTCTATCTGCAGAGCGTTAGTAGGGGAGGATTTCATGGCACCCAATATTATCCTGAGACATCTAAATTGGAGTTTATCTAATTTTAATAACGCCATTTTGCTGCAAGGTTCCAAAATAAAAGAGCCGTAGTCAAACACACTTCGTATAATGGCGTTATAAATCAGTTTTTGGGTGTAAGGGTGGGCACCCCACCACACACCCGACAAACAACGGAGAACATTAGTGTTAGAGTCGCATTTCTTGACAACATAGTTTAAATGGGGAACACCAGACATTTTGGCATCAAGAAATACGCCTAAAAATTTAACTACATTTTTGGCTGGGATAGCTTGGCCAGCAAAGGTCAGCTCTATTTCCGGAATTATTCTCTTCCGAGTAAACACGACTACACAACACTTAGGCACGGATAATGATAGGCCGTGAATAGATAACCAGTCCTCTAAGTATACCAGAGCTCTGTTGAGCCTGACTTCAGCTTCTTGGACTGAGGTAGCTGCAACATACAGAACTATGTCATCAGCGTATTGAAGTATGTTACAAAAAGAGCGCACTACTTGGTCCAGGTCATACGTGTAAAGGTTATATAATAAAGGACTGAGGACAGAGCCCTGTGGAAGGCCCTTCCAGACATGTCGGGGGGGGAGAAGAGAGTCATTAAGGCGAATTTGGATAGATCGATCCATGAACATGTTGCATATAAAGTGGGCCAACCTCACCGGGATACTCAGCTGAAGCAATTTTTGCCTGAGTAGAGGGAGTAGGACACTATCATATGCCGAATTTAAATCAAGGAAAACACCTACGAGGACTTCATTTTTTGAAAAGGCTAATCTGATATCGGTGGTAAGGATGGAAAGGCTATCCATGGTGCTCAGACCTTTCCGAAAACCGAATTGGGTATAGGGTAAGATAGACGAATTTTCGACGAACCATTCGAGACGATTCTTAATTAAATGTTCAAGTATTTTCACCAAAGTAGAGGATAAAGCGATAGGACGATAGGAAGAGGGGTCGGACGGGGATTTACCAGGTTTCAATAATGGGATGATGATTTGGTTTTTCCAGGATTCTGGAATAACGCCAAGTTCAAAAAATTTATTGACTAGAGAAAGATAATATAATTTCGTATTCATACCGGAATTAACCAAAAAGGAGTATGGAAAGCCATCGGGCCCAGGGGAGGAATCTATAACGCGATTTAAAACATGAGTTAATTCAGTTAAAGAAAAAGGATTATTAAATTTATGTGGGCTAATAACCGTGGGGTATGGAGAGGGGAGTGAATTAAAATTAGGAACGGAAACAGGTGCGATTTTGTCAAGGAAGGCAAAAACCCACTCAGAGGGATCATTAGAAGGAGGGGAAGGGGGGGAAAAGGAACCACGAAACCTTTTGATGGATTTCCACAAAATTGTGGATGGAGTACGGGGAGATAAATTTTGGCAAAATCTGATCCAACCCATACGTTTCTTCTTCTTAAAAAGGCGTTTGCACATGGCAACCGTCTTTTTAAAAAAAATAAAGTTGTCTATGGACATGAACTGACAATACGTCCGTTCCGCCTCCTTGCGTTTATTGTACATGGTTGTGCATTCCGCGTCCCACCAAGGGGGAGATAGTTTTGTTTTTGTTCTCGACTTTTTCAGTGGAATGCTGAGACTAGCTGCACTTTCCAACGCGATTTGGAATTGTTCATGGCATACAGAAAAGTTGTTACTATCAACGGGGGGGATCAGGGATGTGTTGCGATCCGTGTAAAGAGAGAAACTGTCCCAATCTGCTCGGTTGAGGTTATATTTAAGTAACGGGGAAAATTCTCTTGTGAGGACAATGGAGGATTCAGGAAAGGTAAGCAAAATAGGGATATGGTCACTACCATGGGAATCCACTAAGACTCTCCACGAAATACGAGAAGATAGATCGGGGGAGCAGAGGGAAAGGTCCACCGCACTAATATTTCCACCAGGAGGTGTTCTCCTAGTTGGAGAGCCGTCATTGAGAATCGAGATGTTTAGATCGTCAAGAAGGTCGACGAGGTTACACCCAAAGGCATCATAGGATGCACTGCCCCAGATTAAGTGATTGCAGTTAAAATCACCCAAAATGAGAAAGGAACCAGGAATTGTATGGAATAGGAGCTCCAAATCCGAAATTGAAACTACATTAGGGTTAGGGATATACAAGGAAAGAATAGATATATCTAAATTGTGGATTTTGATAGCTACTGCATTAAGGGAGTCAGGGAGAGAGGGAAGAGGGATCTGGGAGTAGGTGGCAGTAGACTTAATTAGGATAGCTGTACCAGCATAACCATCACCCCTGTCATCCCGCAGACAGGCATATCCCGGTATCCTAAAGTAGGAACCAGGGACAAGCCATGTCTCCGAAATGGCAAAGGCAACAGGGCTATGCAAGTTAATTAATTGTAATATTTCGTGTTTTTTAGGACGAAGGCTGCGACAGTTCCATTGGATTAGGTGGAATTTGCTGGACGATTTGGACGAGTGTATTCAATTTGGAAGCAACGTTGGACGGTACGGAACATTCATTAAACTTTGAGAGGATACTGATCAGAGTGATCAGAATGCCTTCAAGTAAGTTGTCATTTTCAGGGACACCATGGAGAGCAACTCCGTTTGCGGGAGAAGGAGGGTCTCGTTGCCCAATAAGAGCATTGTGGGCGGCTCGATCATAGCCTCGGGCAAGAGGAAAGTGGGAGCGAGGAGAAGACACAGTAGATTTTCTATAGCTCACACGAGAGGAATGGGTAGGAGGGGAGAAGGACTGGGACTGGGAACGTGTGGAGGAGGCTGGGGTGAAAGATGATGTGTGATGTGGAGATGATTGGGAGGCAGCGGGCCCCGCACGGGCCACATCAGAGAAAGATCGTCGAACAGGGGCAAACATGGAGGCGGCTTCAAGGTACGAGATATTATCTTCAGACATTTTCATTTTAATGCTTTTTTGCCGGGAGTGCTCTGGGCAATTTTTGTCTGTGGCATAATGGCGACCGTCACAAAAAAGGCAAGAAAGTTGATCAGATTGGATTTGGCAAGACGATCCAAGATGAGGTTGGCCACACTTAAAGCAGCGAGGTTTCGACCGGCATTTATCTTTAATGTGCCCGAAACGGCAGCAATTAAAGCATTGAATGGAAGGCAGTTGATACACCTCGACTGACAAAGAAGAATACAGGCAATAAATATAGGGAGGCAAGTTTTGCCCGCTAAAAGTCAACACAACGGTAGTGGAAGGTGACCAATCTATGCTGCCATCATTCTGTCGAATCTTCCTGTTGAGGCGCCTCGCTTTCATAATTTGGCCACATCCCTGAGGGATTTCAGACATTTCAATTAGATTATCCATCGACCAATCCGTTGGGACATCACGAACTATCCCCATACGAGTCACATTAAAAGTAGGTATGAAAGATTTGTAGCCGCTACTGACAAGAACAGGATTGTTTATAAATTCGTTGGCATCATTAGGATTAACAAACTCGACACAAATCCTGTTCCTACCAATATTCTTTATACCGTGTTTGGAAATTTTACCCACTTTTGATTTCAGTAATAGTTGTCCAAAGTGCAAAGGATTAATACTGAAGCCCGCTTTAGGATGTTTTTCGATGCGTTGAACATGGACAATGAATGGGCCATCGTCACTGTTGGTGTATTTGTGTGGTTCGCCTAGGCTTGGGTGACTCCATGTATCTTGTCTGGAGTCCGATGGGGGATGCGATTTTTTGGCCGATTCGTTGGAAATGCTTGTGTCGGAAGGACGTTTGCGTTTTTCCTGACTGGACTGACCCAAGTCAGGCGGAAGTTCCATGACGTCATGGAAGACTTCAGGAGGAGGGTCAGGAGGTTCAGGGGGGGACACCGACTCCATTGTCGGTGTCCAACCAAGGCACTATAAACAACTAAACTATTGTTACAGGTTAGTAATTATTTGGAAAAATAAAATGTGAAAATATAAAGTAAATGTTAGTTTTTTTATTAGATAAACCCGCACCAATTACAAAGATATTGTCTTACAATAGTTCGTAAGGCTGAATAATATACAAATGAAGTTATTTTTGATGGTCAAGTTCGCAGACGCGTGTTTCCTCACACCTACCACAGTCCAAAAAACTAGGTTAGTTTTATTTTATGTTATGTTGATATTAATATTTTATTTTAATGTCATTGTCATAGCCACAGAACAATCAATAGAAACTTAACGCATCTAAGAATAGAATATACTCTGGCGACTATATCCGTCTGGGGCCCTAGACAAGTTGCATTCGCTCCGTAGCGATTCGATTCGCTAAAAATAAAATGTATGGGATTGACATATGCCTTCGCTAAATCACGCGAAGGCATATGTCAATCCCATACATTTTTATTTAGCGAATCGAATCGAATGCACTTTGTCTAGGGCCCCTGTTGACTCCCAACTCCCAAAACAATATTATCCACCTAGAGCAATTTTAAAAAATAGATATAAAGTAGACAATTTTAAAAATCAAGACGTTTTCAGTTATTATTTTGATACTCGTAATTTTGTTTCACAAATAAAAGTACCTTATACCTAACAGTCTTTTCTGTAATAAGGCAGGCGTGATAATAAGATTAATAGGTGGCGCTAGTGGTACGCTGTTGTAAAAATTACTAGTTTTAAATTTGTAAATAAATGTCAGGATTGCAGCGCCGTACAAAAGCTCAGTGCTGATAAAATAATACTCATGTATTGAAAATTTTCCTTATATCTAAATGGTATACTGTAAATAAGACATCTTACGTTATTTTATCTATTACTTTTTGCGCGTGCGCAATCTATTACGAATAATAAATTAAATATTGGCCGAAATTTTGCCCTCTATTAAATTTCGTACTCAATTACTAATGATTATGATTGTTCTAGTTAACAAAATAGCGACATCTAACAAATCAGAAAAAAAGAGAAAAAATAAATAAATGGCTTCAGTTAGATTATATTATAGTATGGAAGATTAAAAATAAAAGAATTAAAATATATTTGTACATTTTTTATTAAGAAAAAGAAATATTTACAAAAGAACGAAATGAGTACATATTATACAACTCTTGCAATATGTAGGTAAATTTATCATAGAACAATACATGAGTTTGAAGAGTTTCGAGTTAGAGATAAAATATAATTGATACATTTCTTGTTGTAGGTCCTTATACACTCTACATTAATCGATAAAATAATATTTATATATATATATAACTTCTTAGTGTGTGATCTGAGTGACGGCGTATCGCGGAAGCGGAATATGTGGGCGCACGAAACAAATAATCGATTTGTTTGATCCTCAGACTAAACAAGAACTATAGACAGAATTTGGCGGACAATATAGTGAGGCCGGTTTATGAGTGCCTAGTGCGAGTTTTCCTCGATCGCATCGAACGCTTAAAAGTGAATTATATGGAAGCAGCGCCATCTAGTGGCTAACGTGTAGAGCTGCTTCATTCCCATACAAATGAGCGCGTAGGCCGTTTACTATATTGAGATTTTGTGTTCCAAGGTATTTATAACCTCAATTTTTGTTTATTTTTATTTAAAATGTTGGTTTTCAAGTTTACTTATATGTGAAATGAGATTCCATCCTGCTTTTTATTTTTAAATACAGGTTTTTATACGCTTTCACTACGCAATTCGGTATTTTCACTAGTATTTTTTTTAATAAGGCGAGGCGTAGTTTGATTGCATTTGTGTGCGTGTAACCGTGTATGCACATGGTGAAGGCGTAGTTTTAGCTTCACTCTGCCGTCCACAGGGCTCTATCTTTAGTTCTTATTCTATCCGAGTTTTGAACCTGTCCGGAGTGCGAGGCGACAAGATCGCGTACTTGTTTCGTGCGCGACGGATTCCGCACACGCGATACGCTGTCACTGAGAACATGCACTTAGCCTCTTAAACACAAAACCCCGGGGCATATCATATAATATCCATTTTGACAGTTATAATAGACGACCGCTGACTGTTTCAAAGTCGTCTAGAACTAGTCGTCTAGGGGACTAGAACTAGAACCAAGCCCATATCGAGGGGTTTTCTGTGGGTAGGAATCCCACATAATTATGACCCTATGCGACGTTTGTTTAATAGGGTATCTTTTTGAAGATTTCTCCCCTCGTAAAAAAAATATCTGAAATAGTGATCGCAGCGATAGTGATAGTAAAAATAATTTTAAACTTCACTATAAAAGAAATCCTTAAGAAAAATGCATAATAATATATTTTCTACCTAATAAAAACTATTATTGCACAGTGAGTTAAACGAAACAGTGAGATTCAAAATGGCGACATGATTCCTGAGAACTGCTGAGTAGTTGACTAATGTCTAGTTTTTTCACTAAGATCAAATAGGCATTATTATGTACTATTAAAAAAAAACGTGTTAACTATTTGTATTATAAAAAAAAGTGAAAACTGTAAAATGGATGATTGAAGTAAAATAAATTAATAAATAAAATGGAGTAAAATGGATTAATGAATAAAATGAATTAATGAGTAAAATGGATTAATAAATGAAATGGATTAATGTATAAAATGGAGCAATCTGACAAACAACTAATACCATAGAGTAAATAGTACTTCTAATACGAACAGAATACCGCCATTTTCATCCCACCATTATGCATTTGGATAACATATAAATATACTTATAATACCCTTTATACTTCGATAAAATAGTCAACGAAAATGAATATCAAAGAGTATAAAGTATTAGCCAAATAATTTATTATTGCACATGTAATAAAATTCCTAAAAATATTATTTTTTTGTTATTATTATTATTCCTAGTACGCAAATTGCAGTTCGACATAAAATGAAATTTAATACTGCTATCATAGGTAACACAAGGAGCTACCGGCAAAAAAGGCAAAAAATTCATTTCGCAACAAATTCCCATTTACTTTAGTAAATGAATTTCCCAATTAAATTAAATATTTATTAAATATATACCAATATTATAAGGAAGTATAGTAAGGTAGGTATATAAAATATTCCTTCTTTAGATCTGTCAACTGTATGAAGATTGAGTATTTAATATTTGTGACAAAATCTAGGTTGTTAATTAATTTACTTTATTTTACTGAATTTTTTTCCATATATAAAGACGGCCTTTAGCATATTAAAAAATAAATTATAAAATTATGTAGCGCAAAAATTATATATGGTCTACGAAAACATAGACTACTATCATTCTATTATATTGTCTGTGGTGCGTTTTCATTTCAATCAAATAATCAACGATCTTGAAGATCGTTGCAAATCGTTGAAGAAATTGGTTTGAACCATATTGAACATTATCTATCTATAATATATATTATGTACAAGCCAATATGCAATCCGCTTCAAGGATTGACCACATCTATTTTTCGTGTAATAATAAAAGCGAGGAGAACTCACTCGCCAACGAGAACCGCTGTCACATTTAAAGTGGAAGTTAGCCGTTGTTATGGCAGCCGAGTTAATATAAGACGAAGCCATAGCGAAATGTGATCGGGTTCAGTTATTAGATTTAGGGCCTCTTTCACAAACTACAAGTAAAGTGTTGATTAGTTACTTTTAGAAATCATTTTCTGTTATATTGAATTATGCACTCGGTTTACTGCATCATTCGATAGACGATTTTTTTTAAATTATTTTTGATTTAATATTTGGGACGTTTACCGTAGAAACAAAGGTATATCAGCTCCATTATCCCCGGTTACCGGTGACATTAAATGACAGTTTGGCCTACTTGACGTTTGAGAAAGAGGCGCTTATAATAATGTTTAAACTGGTTCAAAATAGAAGCGCCAATTGATTGCAAAAATATCTCTATATGTACACATTGTATTATAAGTATAAGAAGGCAATACATATTTAAATTATTCCTTAGTTTTCTCTTCCAACTGTTTAATTCTAACTGGCACTTGGACGGCCGGCAAGTCGACACTTTTCGCGCGTCGGCGGCCATTTTCGAATTCGACAGCGGAACGACGAGCTTCCGGCGGAAGCGGCAACAGATCACCGAAAATCCTCCTTCGTGCAAACTCCGGAGTCTTTAAAGTTCCACCTGTAACGTTATAATTTATTTTTGAACTAGATACACGCCCCCGGCTTCGCACAGGTGCAATTTTTTATTCAAATCCACGCGATAAATTACCATACACCGCCATCTGTTAGATTCTTATGGAACTCACAGATAATTATAACAAACTAGCGACCCGCTCCCGGCTTCGCTCGCGTCCGATTAATCTGAAGGTTGTCTGAAAGTTTCAGCGGTTTTGGAGTCCATAGGGAACATACACACACACACATCGCCTTTTATATATCAAAAAGAAGATAATTGCTGGATTGAGTAAGTATACAACAGATGGCGCTATGTTAATAATATTATATAATTTATATTATATATATATATATTATACAATAAATAAATAAATAAATTGTGATAAACTATTATGTCTTTTAAGTTGAACCAAATACACATAGTTACGAACTTTTATCAAAATTTGGTTCAGTAGTTTAGTTCATTGGCGTCAAACAACGTGACACCTAATTTTTATATACAGGGCGTCCCAAGACTATGCGACATGAAAGGAAAGTACCTTAAATACCGTAGATAGGATATTTTGCTCAAAGAAGACTTTATGTTATTTTTAAAAGTTAGTAATACTGCATTCAAAGATTTTCTAAAAATTACTTGCTTCGCCTGGGTATCGAACCAACTTAAATGTGAAAAAAAAACCAGTACTTTTATGATGCCAATCGAAAGACTGGACAAAAAATAATAATTCTTCTTAAGTATGTTAAGAGCTTGCAACTTCGATTCGCGGGATTTCATGTCTTTAAAATAAAATTCTCACTATTTATTTACCATTATACTTTCACATACATACATCATTGAATGCAGTATTACTAACTTTTAAAAATAACATAAAGTCTTCTTTCAACAAAATATCTTATCTACGATATTTAAGGTAATTTCCCATCATGTCGCATAGTCTTGGGACACCCTGTATATAGGTAGAGATTATTCAAAAGATTATAGCCGTTTTTGTTAGTTTCATTGCTTAGGGATTTAGAGATAAATAATTTCGTTTTTACGTTTGTAAAAATTAGGAGTACTAAAAATCTTTTTTATATACATATAGGCAATATAAGTACAAACCAATCGCGGTGCTTGTTATGAAAAAACTCAAGAACTAAAATGATTTTAATTCGGTTTTCACTACTGAAAAGAGGGAAAAACAGGGAAGGTTTGTTTGTATAGGCACTCGTATATACAAATTGCAAAATTGTAAAAAAATAAAACAATACTTAAGCAGTTGAAGAGAAAAGTGAAGAAATAAAAAAATATAGGAAAAGTGAAATAGGTATGCAGCAAATAGGTATAGTCTAATCTATACCTATCTGGTAGGTACTTGTCAGAAAGCAGTTTTTAGCAGTCAAGTTTAAAGAAAAAGCCACAAATAAAAGTACATAATATCGTCCCTTCACATTAAAAGTGTATAATCTCAAAACCTACTAATTTTACTAAGATTCAACGTGTAATAGTTTTAATAATAATGAGGTCTTCAATGTTTATTTTTAATTTGGCTAGGTACGTTATCTACCTTACAAAGCAAAGATTTAAATCGAGAGATGCGGCATTACTAGCGAAAGTGTGTTACAAAATACAACATACATTATACTAAAGACAAAAGTATAAAATGTCTAAACACACTTTTAAACACAGACAACACATTCCTTACTTCAAACGTGACTGTGACGATAGCGACGCTCTCAACAAGCGACCGTCACTCACTATAGCTGGCGTGCAACTGTAGTTGGGTTGAGCGCCTGCGCCCAACCCATTGTTAAGAATTTTCGGTGTGTTTTTAGTATGGCGCGAGGAGATTACGCCGCATCTTTCGATTTAAATCTTTGTTACAAAGTAATTTAAAACTTTTATATTTTTTGCTACATAGTAGTCAGTTTTTGATAAAATGTTGCCAAACATAGTTTTGATGAAAAACATAAGGCAGTATTATTCATTATTCTATCACAAAAACTGTACAATTACCTAATTATACAATTTTGAACGGAAAATTGATTCAAATTTTGCAAAATATTTAAAGCAATAAGTGTGTATTATTTTGAAATTGTATAATATTAATGAAAAAGAATGCTTACTCTTGCCTAAAATTTTCGTTTTTGAATACTTTTGAAAAGACACAGCGCGTGAACTGCTCGATCGCTTGATCGTAACGATCGTAACTATAATAAAAATTACATACTATTCGCGCGACAATATACATAAAAAATAAAACCGCCGAAAAAACTGAAAAGCATAAAATAATCTTCTTATTTCATTTTAACTAAGTAATTTTGAGTCGCCGCCGCGCATCACTCTTTACGTAATTTTTGCTTGTTTGGCGCCGACTCAAAATTACTTAGGTAAAATAAAATAAGAAGATTATTTTATGCTTTTCAGTTTTTTCGGCGGTTTTATTTTTTGTTTAAAGTTTTATTTTATATTTTTTTGTGGGTATCTAATATTTTTAATTTTCCCACCCTTAAGGTAGGATTTTTTTTTTCCAAAATTATACGAGACCAATTTCGAGGTATACTCTATCCATTAAAAAAATAATTATCAAAATCGGACTACTCTGTAAAAAGTTATGCGTGTTTATACGCTACAATCGGTGAGTGAACAATCAATCATCCCCTGTTTTCCTAACCTTAGGGTTGGAATTTTTTTTCCAAATTAAAATGGGACCCCCTCGGGGGTGCACCCTTTCAAATAAAAAAAGAATTATCAAAATCGGACCACCCTGTCAAAAGTTATGCGTGATCATACATAAAATAAAAAAAATATACGCGTCGAATTGAGAACCTCCTCCGTTTTTGTATTTTCGTTTTCGTCGGTTGAAAATTACATACTTCGTCCAATTTAAAACTATACATAGCGCTCTCTAGTGAATGTTGGTTGAACTACGCTCTTTAATCAATATTTAAGAGTTTCTACTGCTGGGGCCCTAGCCAAGAACAAACGTACAGTCGTAAACGTTGCGTAAACGCTACGCTACAAGAGAAATAAAGCCCGGTGATTGGTTGTTGTAAGCCTGAGCGTTAAATTTACGCAACGTTTACGACTTTACGTTTGTTCTTGGCTAGGGCCCCTGATACCGAACGTTTCCGCACATTAACTCAATTTTGAAAGTTTTTGGGAATTGTACAGTTTTATTGCGAAGGGGCGATATAAACTATTAGCTGGTGTCCGCGACTTCGTCTGCGTTGAAAAATAAGAAAATGTATAAGCAATATATCGTTTCACCCCTTATTGCTAAAACACTGGCCAAGTGTCAGTTTTTTATTTTATTCTTAATTTTATTTTAGATTATCTCTCGGAAACAGTACTTTTTTTCTGGATACATAGCACCTTCGGCAAGACAAGGGCATAACTGCACTTTTTGTAATTTTAGAATAGAGCCATTTAAAATTATTTTTTTTGCATTTAATATCGTATTCTTCTGCTTTTATTGCTTTTAAACAATTCTTCATCAAATAAGCCCCATAGTTTTGTAAATATTTTTTAATTTAATAATGTTTTTAAGATATTTCTGCATATATTTTACGTTTAACTCATTTTAAAAAAAATTGCAAGTTATGCCCTTGTTTTACCGAAGGTGCGATATTGTACAAATAGGCCTAAATAACCATATTTTCATTAAACATTGTTGTTTAGGTATTTACATTTTTTGCGCTGTCTCGTTGGCCTTGCTTTACAGTGACATCAGTTAATCACAAATAAACAAACAATCAGAAAACAACAATTAATTATTATCAACAATACAACATCATGCAATAATAATATCTAAGTATTAATATAATCTGTATGTGTGTGTGTGGTTTATGAAGTTTTATTTACAAGTTGTGTTAATACTTTTGTAGGAAATCAGAGATTTATTGAAACTGCAATAAATCAAATGCTCGAAGACGGTTAGGTTAGGTTAGGTTCTCCGAGAGATATTATCCGAAATATTCAGATCGATCGTTTGACGAGCCCATTAGGGTGTTACCACACAAATCAATTGATAGTCCATTGATGTCATCGTCGATCGATTGGTGTGGAAACACCCTTAGTCGAGAAGGTAATCGCCTTGACGCTCTGTCTTAAGATGACACAAGTCGGCGGTTCGAACTCATCGGTGCGTGTAACTAACATTCTTTCTGTCTCACACAGCACAATGCGCGGGAAGAGCACTCGACTGAGATGCACAATGATTCATACCAATCATAAACAGACCCTTGGGCGTATACTCTTTTTGACAAAACTACTGCATATATCTATTTCGTGTAAAGTTATTTGAACTCTTGAATAACTAATCAATGTTTGTAGGCAAAGTATTTTGGAGTTTTTGTACACTAGAGTGGCCTATTCACCCTCAAAGTTGCATTAAAACTTGTGTTAAAATATGGGTGTTTCAAGGATCATATCTTTTAAATTTATACTTTTTTTTTAAGTTTGTATGACAAGGAACCTAGTTAACGACAAGATAAATCGGTATCATGCTTACTTTTGTAAATTAAACATAAAACAGCGGAGTAATGTTCATTCTACGTTTGTATGGAGGAAAGCTGACTTGTATCAACTTAAGGCCTCTTCACACCAAAGCAGCCAAGTTAAGAACGGACGCCGGCTTTGGTGTTTAGTTTAGAGGCCATTAGGAGTCCTGGGTTCAATACCCGGTACAACTTCAATACAACTTTTGAAATGAACTTTTCATTGTTTGCTATCGTCAAGATATTGCAAGTAGGTAGTGACAATTCACTCGACTAAGGAGTTCGTCAATAAATTAAAATTTTACTCTTAAATTTTTTTAAAAAAATTTTAAATTAATTTTTTAAGACGTAGGTACATTCGTCTGATTTTCTACAAAGTTGTGCGAGTTTCGTTTCGTGTTTTAATTATTGTTAAAACATACCTTTGAGCTGGACACAGAATGAAATGGAACACCCTGAAACCTTAGCGTCCATAGGGCTAAGGGTCAAAACTTTTGTAATGACTAAATGCTTTTAGCGTTCGTTTACTTGGACTCACTTCGATTAATTAATAACACATATTAATCGATACTAATAATAAATGTGTAAGGGTTGGTGATGGAGTAAGTTACTTTGTTTTCAGAGATATCGTGTTTATAGGCTCTATACATTATACTCAAACTAAATTGAAGATTTTTGCAATTTTTTTCTGTATGTATGTAAGTATGTATGTATGTTCCTCCATAACTCTTAAACGAATTAACTGATTTTCATGAAACTTGGTAGATAAACATTTAGACGTACTAGGACACAAGATAGGCTACTTTTTCTTTTTCAACGCGGACGAAGTCGCGGACGCCAGCCAGTATACAATATATCTAGTCATCGAAATACTGAAACTCATTTTCAATTTGACGACACGTTTGGTCTAGTAGCTAATAATAACTAAACGGTCGCGGGTTCAAATCCCGCTAGGGGCAAATGTTTATGTGTTAACATTTTACCTTTGTACCTGAGTCATGGATGTTTGTATTTAATAATATGTATGTATTTACAAAAAAAAGTAATCTATGTATTATATCAACTGTCTGGTATCCATAATACAAGCATTAGTTGCTTACTGTGGAACTAGATGGTGCTGTGTGGAACTAAATGGTACTGTGTGGAACTAAATGGTACTGTGTGGAACTAAATGGTACTGTGTGGAACTAAATGGTACTGTGTGGAACTAAATGGTGCTGTGTGGAATGTGTGAAGATATTTATTTATTTATAACTAGCTGGCGCCCGCAACTTCGCGTTGAAAAAGAAAAAAGTAGCCTATCCTGTGTCCTGTACGTCTAAATGTTTATGTACCAAGTTTCATGAAAATCAGTCAATTCGTTTAAAAGTTATGGAGAAAACATACATAAATACAATACCTACACTTACAGATTTATTATTAGTCAATACTAATAAACAAATGTCTGTAAATTTTGAGTAATTAATTACATTACAGTACTGTTGAGGAAATGAAAAGCTGGTTTTCTTGAAGTCAAAATTGAAGTCATTTATTTTCTTTTTACATTTTAAAATATATAAAAATAATGACATAAGTAACCAAGAAGGTTTTCAACTAAATAGTTTTCAACAAGTACAGTCAGCAGCATCAAATTCTCAGTAAATAAATCAAAGTACACAGTTAGTAAATATTTAAAGAATGTAATACAATATTTTTTTTTCATAATTATGTTCTTTATAATACGAGGATGTACAGATTTTCTACTGTGATTCCCTAAAACGTCTTGTACTAAATATCAGAAAATGTATAATAGGTTATACCTAATCAATAATATTCTTATTGTATTGCCAGAAATTAAACGAAGCAGGTCCAAGGTTTTATGTAACGACGACCACAGAGATATCTAGCTTTATCGCACCGACTTAAGGGCGCGTATAAAGAGAAATAGCTAATCCTAGCTAATAAGAGATATACCAGTGGACAGGCTGCTGTCAAATTATTTTTGTGTCTATTTGAAAAACGCCATTTTGGACGAGTGTCCACGGAACTAAAATTAGTGATTATCATCGAAATACAACAATGGAATTTGCGTCACAAATGCCAAAGCGGCACATAAAAAGAACGCCTTTGACAGAATCATGGCGGACTCTTGCCTTCACACGTCAATGGTAAAAGGTAGTAACGATCAACATCTACTATTTCATTTTAAACTCTAATGGGTTGATGTAAAGTCACATTTTCTTTAAATTACGTACTTATTATTATGTTTGTTTTGTTTTAAATGACAGTTCATGCTCTACGCATATGTCACTTTTAAATGTTCCATAAAATTCGTAGTATTTTGTATGGCACGCGTGTTTCATGTTGTAGTAGTTTGGTGGTGATTATACATATCTATGGAATAAAAACACGCAAACGTCAAAGTTAGTTCTCGGGACAATCGAGAGCGGCGTTTCAAAATGGCACAAAAAATTAGCTGTCATTTGTATGGGACAGCCTGTCCAGTGGTATATATTTTATTACAGGTCAGTGGTTGAAATATATTGCGACGCACCCGTAACTCACTTCAGACCGGTCACAAAGTGCGACGCGTACTCTAACAGGAGGTATTAATGGATGAAGAAACTACAAGAGCACAACACACCATTCCCCTCACCTTAAGCCATACACAGTGTTTGTGACATACCCTTCCGTCTGGGCGCGGCGGTGACGTCACACACTCCCGCCGCGCCATTGGGAAAACACTCCTTGGGCGGAGTAGTCTCTCTCCCATCGGCCTTAGTACGCGCACCCAAGTCTGCGCCATTGCTACCATAAATATACATTTTTTTGTTGATTCTGATTGATGTAGTAAGTAGTCTGCTGATAGCATCAAAGATTTAAATCGAGAGATGCGGCATTACTAGCGAAAGTGTGTTACAAAATACAACATACATTATACTAAAGACAAAATTATAAAATACATATACCTTTGTCTAAACACACTTTAAAACACAGACAACACATTCCTTAGTTCAAACGTGACTGTGACGATAGCGACGCTCTCAACAAGCGACCGTCACTCACTGTAGCTGGCGTGCAACTGTAGTTGGGTTGAGCGCCTGCGCCCAACCCATTGTTAAGAATTTTCGGTGTGTTTTTAGTATGGCGCGAGGAGATTACGCCGCATCTTTCGATTTAAATCTTTGGATAGCATCGCCTTTCCAACCCAAAAGTCGGATGGTGCCTATTGCCCTATTGGCTGGACTTTTAAGTCCAGCCAATAGGGCAATAGGGCAAAATTCAAAATCAATTCGACATGATTTTGAAGGTAAGGTAGTCTGTGTTGAAACCAAACACGCTATATCTGCTGTAAGTTGCTGAGGAGTTGGGTGTCTCGCAGACAACTTGATGCTGCAGGACCATGTCATGGAAATACCACCGAAGTAACAGTAGCTATACCAATTTTTAGTTCAATCGAACCTGTGAATGTTAGTGATATTCCTTCTTCTCACTAACATTCAAATTCTCAACAGGAAATAAGCTAATGGTCTACAAAGGCCTCAACTTATCTTCATAAATTATAGCTATGAACCATCTTAATTAAGAAATCCGATTAAAAAAGATCCATTCGTTTAGGAGCACCATTATAAGGGTCAGCGCCGACCGACGGAGTGGCGGCGAAGAGACTATGAGCTATCATTTGAAAATCGACTTTAGTTACTTCAGTATGTGATTGAAAGTGGTATAATAAAAAAAATACTCTCGCGTCGGCAAGCGCCGACGAGCGGCGCTCGATGAAGCTTAAGCTAAAGAAACTAAAGTCGATTTTCAATTGATAGAGCTTTAGTCTCTTCGCCGCCACTCCATCGGTCGGCGCTGACCCTAACTGCTACATTTACATTTCGATACCTTAATTCGCAAACCAAATAACTCCTCTGAGGCAAACTTTACAGGGGAGGCTAAAAACGTTATAAAGTTTTTTTGTATGATACGAGAAAAGAAAAAATACAATTTTTATATTGGAAATTATATGGCTCGTATTAACCGATAGACCTTTTAAAAATTAAATTCTAATTGTCATTAAGTTTCTCCCGTATCAAAAAGTCATTTTCAACCAAAAGTGGAGTTATTCGTTTTGCGAATTAAGGTATCGATTTACACACGTCGAATTTACAACACCCCGTTTTTGCGTTATTTTATTTTTAGCTTAGGATAGGACTTGTTCTTTTGTTTTAGCCTGTAAATCTTTTTGTAACTTATCTTATCCTTTATCCCACCTAGGTATCTGCAGCGAACTTACACCAACACTTTATGTTTGAAAATCACGGTAGGCACTTACCATCAAGTAGGTTGTTAGCCTGTCTGCCACCAATTAAAATAAATAAAAGTTTAACCACACTTAAAATTTGATTCTTACCCCTGTTCCATCAACAATTTGGTGAGTCTGGCCACCTCCGATCTCAAGTGATGGATTTCTTTGTCTTTGGCTTTAGATTCTTGGTCCGCTGATCTCTCCCGAGTTGACAGTCGCGCGCGCATGTCATCGAAACTGTTAAAATGTTCACGAATAAACATAACATTGATCACTTTATATAGAAAAAACAGCATTCATTAAAACAATAAAATCCAATAATAAACAATATTCACGTTCCAAATAAGTGTCCAGGAACATTCATCGGCAACTATCCCTCGATCTTATCGAGTCAGAGTTTGAAGTTTGAGTTTGTCTTTATTTATGTTATTGTGCTTGAATTTTATTGTTTTCATTTAATTATTATTATTTTTATTTTTTTCTAAATTATTTTTTAACAGAGACAATAATATGTAGCATATAGCTGTAGATACCAGGGCCCCTAGCCAAGAGCAAACCAATCTCGGCGTTGCGTATTTACGAAACGATAGAAAATAAAGCCCAGTGATTGGTCAAGATTTTATGTGGGCGTTACAACAACCAATCACCGGGCTTTATTTTCTATCGTTTCGGAAGTACGCAACGCTCCCGTTTGCATTGGTTTGCTCTTGGCTAGGGCCCTGGTCAAAATTTTATGTGGGCGTTACAACAACCAATCAGTGAGCTTTATTTTCTATCGTTTCGGAAGTACGCAACGCTCCCGTTTGCATTGGTTTGCTCTTGGCTAGGGCCTTGGTCAAAATTTTATGTGGGCGTTACAACAACCAATCAGTGAGCTTTGTTTTCTATCGTTTCGTAAGTACGCAACGCTCCCGTTTGCATTGGTTTGCTCTTGGCTAGGGCCCTGGTCAAAATTTTATGTGTGCGTTACAACAACCAATCACCGGGCTTTGTTTTCTATCGTTTCGTAAATACGCAACGCTCCCGTTTGCATTGGTTTGCTCTTGGCTAGGGCCCCAGTAATTGGCGCACAGATGTAAAAGTGTAATGTATAACTTGTATAGATAGATTGTATAGATAGATAGAATCAGCTAGATAGAATAATTAAATGTATAATAATGTAACATATTATGGGCAAGTAACTCTTATTTAATCTGAGGTCCAGTAGCCTGAAAATATTTTTTTTTCCTCCAACAAGAATACCACTCTTAATCGATGCTAAGGAAACTTTAACTCCTTCGGTTCAATTCTTTGGTTAAGTAGCCTGAAAATAAATAAATTTTAATTTTTTTTTTTAAATTTTACTTACAGTTTCCTCAAACAAGCACACTTTCTTGTCAAATGTTCTATTTGATCTTTGGAAGCGCGCTCCACTTGTTTGATTTTCGTCGCGTCGTCTGCTCTCTTCTCGCGAAGTTCCTTCTCTCTCGCCAGTGCCTCTCTATTTATCCGGTTAGTATCGGTTCAAGGGGAAAAAAATCGGTTTTAGTTCGTGTAATGGTTGTGTTTTTAGGTTTTGGATAATTTTGTAGAAAAAAAAATTTAAAAAGAAAACTAGATTTTAAGATAAAAATTAAAATTAGAATTACAGCTGTGAGTTTGAAAAAATAATAAAGGAAATGAAGAAAATAAATAGGAACTGAAATATTTTTTTCTAAAAGTAATTCAATAAATGAAAAACTTTAATTATTATTTTATTTTATATATCTTTATTGATAGAAAAGTAAAACATTATTATTTCCATATAAAATTATAAAAGCAGTTAACACACATCATATATAGTATAAATACTTACATGAAAAAAAAAAAGACAGCCAATTGTACAAAAAAATGTGATCAAAATTTTTTTGTGATTTGATTTTTTGATGAAATAACATGTATGAAGTGATTGTATGAGATGTACCTAATTTGAATGAAAATAAGCAAATGCGAGTCCAATTAGGCAGTTTAAAAAAAAAACTTACAATATAGGTAATAAAAATAAAATTATACAATACAAATTTTAACTTTAAGAATAAGCGGCTAAGCATTCAATTAGTGTTTGTGTTGTACATAAGCCCTTTTAAATGTAGGAAAAAGTGCTCCAAAACAGTTAGTTTTTGTGGTGCGTTTACACTCTCGCGCAAGCCACGAGCCGAGATTGCTTACAGTGCTTTACACTCGCTCGAGTTTGACGCTTACACTAGCACGAATTCGACGCTTACACTCGCTCGAGTTTGACGATAATACTCTCGTTCTGTCTCTATTAGGTTAGGTTACAAAAGTTTTACGATGCCAGTACGGCTGTGTGCCGTTTGAAAGGTTATGTATACTCTAAGGTGTAAACACGTTGGCGAACTATGAACGAGAGTGTAAACGCGACATTAAACTGCTTCAGTTCGCAAGGGAATATTTTCTTTAAGATATATCTAATAAGGTTCACTTTTTAGGGAGCAACGTCTAGCTAGGCTCTTTGTTTATATCTGTCTCTGTTATTTCTATCTGAATTGATGATTTGTAAGTAGAAAACTAGAGCTATCGTTAAGAGAAAGGCGGCGAGAGCGAGACGCAGTGACCCTGTGAATGCGCACGCGCCGGCCGCAAACAATGACGCGCCGAGCGTGCTGCAGCTGTCAGAAAACGCTACATTTAAAATTTCCTTAATTAATAAAAAAAACATAATTTTACACTCGTATACATATATTTTTTATATATTTTTTTTTTCTATAATACTGCCTTTTGGACATTATGAAGATAACATGATAATAATTACAATGATCGGTGAAGTAAACGTTGTGTTTGAAATGAATGTGTTTATTAGTAAAATAAAAAATTGTTAGTAGAGAAAATGAAGATTATTAACCGTGATAATGGCAACACAGACCATACGCCAAATTAATATCTAACTCTCTAACGTCATTTGACACTGACACTTGTGTAGGTCGAATGATGTCAGAGATAAAAAATTGGTGTCATTCAAAAAAATTGGCAGCCAATTGAAGTCCAAAAGACAATATTTAAAATTATAATTAATTAGGGATATTTTAGTTAAACATGAGAAACACTTCCGTCACGTTAGGAGATAGGTAAATTTTGTAATATAGCTGCCAATTTTTGTGGTTAGCATATGGAATGGGATGAACAATAATTGAAAATCTTTCAAGACATAGAGAAATTTTATTAAGCTTAGTATAAGCAGATTTTTTATTGTTCTCATTGGAACCATTTTGAGTATATAGACATAAAATAAAGTATAAACATTCTAAGATCCGAATAAGAACATCGACTTTCACCCATCTGTTTAATGAATGAAAAGTATTTTAAAACAAATTTAGTAATGTTAAAAAATATATCTCGAATGAGTTGGATAAAAAAATCCTAACCAAGCTATGATTAAAATTAAAAAATGACTTTTTATTGCTTCGCTATTGTATGAAAAAAATAACATGCGCGCTCTCTTCATCGTCATATTTTATACTAACAAAGATTTAAATCTTTGTATTACTTACTAATATATAAAGCTGAAGAGTTTGTTTGTTTGAACGAGTTAATCTCAGGAACTATACTGGTTCGAATTGAAAAATTCTTTTTGTGTTGGATAGTCCATTTATCGAGGAAGGCTATAGGGCCTATAGAGCCTATAGTATAGGCTATAGAGATCGCGGACGAAGTCGCGGGCACTAGCTATAGCAGACTATAATTATGTACTTTTATATATTTTTTTTTGTATATTAACGTACCTAGGTACCTAAGTAAATTATTTTTAAAATTCTCATATGGGCTAACACTATATGTATTATAAACTGTGCAGTAATAAAAAAAATTGTTTCAATGAGCATTTGAAACAAAAAAAAATTTTGATTTTCAACATTGTTAAGTATCATGCTATGAATAAGTAAACAAACTAGTATTTGGTTCAAATATGCAAGAATTCATATTATAATTAATTAAAAAAAAAAACTAACCTTAATTCTTGTTCTGTGACAGCCAATGTTCTACCGCACGCTGCACTTTTTGTAGCCAAAGTGTCGAAATCGACAGATTTTGATTGCAGTGTAGCTTTCAACTCTGAAACATGATTTATTATTATACTATGGACTTTTTTTTTTTCAGAAAGTAATATAATATCTTCACACATTGCGTACAGCACCATCTAGTTCCACACAGCGCCATTTAGTTCCACACAGTACCATTTAATTCCACACAGTACCATTTAATTCCACACAATACCATTTAGTTCCACATTAAGCAACTAATGCTTGTATTATGGATAGCAGACAGTTGATATACTAAAAAGATTACTTTTTTTGTAAATACATACATATTATAAATACAAAACATCCATGACACACGTACAAAAGTAAAATGTTGACACATAAACATTTGCCCCTAGCGGGATTCGAACTCGCGACCGTTTGGTTAACAGGTAGTGTTACTAGCCACTAGACTGGTACTGGTATTCTGGAACCACTTTTTTTTAATACATAAAGTCGGTCCTCCTTACCTTTAGCCTCAATAATAAACAGGCAAAATACTCTATTTTTATTTTCGGCCTTGACAGTAATGACGACATATTTGGCCAGTAGCTCTAGCTATTATTAACCAAACGGTCGCGGGTTCGAATCCCGCTAGGGCAAATGTTTATGTGTTAACATTTTATTTTTGTACCTGACTCATTGATATTTTATATTTATAATATACATGTATGTATTTACAAAAAAAGTAATGTATGTAGTGTATCAACTGTCTGGTATACATAATACAAGCATTAGTTGCTTACTGTGGAACTAGATAGTCCTGTGTGAAACTAGATGGTGCTGTATGGAACTAAATGGTACCGTGTGGAACTAAATGGTGCTATGTGGAACTAAATGGTACCGTGTGGAACTAAATGGTGCTGTGTTGAATGTGTCAAGATATTTATTTATATTTATTTACCTGCTATCTCTTCTAGAAGATCCTTTTCCCTCTTGACTCTCTCTTCCTCTCCTTCTTGTCGACACTCGAGTTTCATTCGCGACAAACAAGTCTCTTTGTCAAACATGAACTGCTCCCATTGTTCGTCTGTCAATGTCAAGTTAACGGTCAATTGTTTTTATGACTACAGTTATTTTACTTTCGTCAACGGTGTTGATGAATCAATCAAAATATCTTATACTAGCTGTTGCACGCAACTTCGCTCGTGTAACTTTACAAATAAACATAGCCTATGTTACTCCCCGATAACGTAGCTTTTACAGGTGAAAGAATTTTCAAAATGGGTCAACTAGTTTTTGAGTTACTTAAGTTGGAGAACTCGTAATGTAGTCCAGCAAGTTCTCAAACTTACTGTATTTACAAAAGGAACCTCTTACTTAAAAACTGTCTTTGATGTCATTAATAAGAAAACAAATCAAACCATAATATAAATTTTTTGTCCTGTAATGATAGAGAGAGATAGGCAAATGTATTCAAACAGTAGCGTGAACGAGATAACCATATGAGTCACTGCTACGCGTCCACATCCAAAGGAAAGCTGTTATTCCCCGTTTAACACGTTAATTGCCACATAACGCGACGTCGCGTGAAGAGGCCTATTGTGGTGTGGCCGACAACGCGACGTCGCGTGCTGGTAATGTACGAACCATAAAATAGCAGCCGCAGAATTTTGACTTCTGGTATTTGTTTTGGCCACTATGGAAGTACATTCAATCATTTAATTATTTCGGCCATCTATGTAAGTTCAGCATTTCGGCTTGCCAATTAACGTGTTAAGAATGAAACTGAGACCACTGGACTCAGTTTGTAAGAACTGCGACAGGTTAATGAGTCCACGAATCTTAATTATTATGCTTTCATCTAATTTTGAGGTATAAAAACCTCTTGAAGTTTTGAGAGATTTTTGTGTGAGATCAGTACTGTCCTCCGTCAACGGTGTTCAACTGTGAATTATGTTATCTTGAAGGCTGATTTTAGTGTCACGCGGACCGTCAGTACGGAGCGATCCGCGCTTACGTCATCCGCGCGGACCGTCCGCGTATGTCGTTTTAGTATCGTCCTGACCGCCCCGGAGTACACTCGACTCGTGTCAACATAGAATAGAATAGAATAGAAAACATTTATTTGCATACACATGACACACACGAATAAATCTAAAGATAACAAATAATATACATACATTTTTTACATATAAATGAGAATATATGCTTAAATAAAATCCCTATGAGTGTGCGTCACGGCATCAAAAAGGTATCTGGCTCAGCATAAGCTGATGCAAAGCACAGCGCTGATTTTACGCCAGTCCTACTTGAAATTTAACGCCGGCGGAATGTGCGTCGTTATAACATTATTGTTGCAGGAATTTACTACATTCTATAAGTAACAGAACACTACCCCTTATTAGGTCTTCCCCAGTTATCGCTCATACATGCCACAAAATCAAATCAAATACTTGGCTCAAGACTTCATTCACTTTTTTGTTTCTCAATCAGTAAAGCAGTGTATTTATTTTTGAAAGCAAATTTAGACTTGAGATCACGAAGGGGAGGAGGAATATTATTCCAACACTTAGAAGCCAAGTATCGGAAGCTACCACTGAAAGCTGCTGTCGAGCAAAAGGGAACATTCAATGTATTCACCGGACGCCTGCATACAGAGGAAGGATCACGCCAATTCAATTTCTTATACAGATACTCCGGTCTCTTAGTACCAACCACTTCGAAAATAAGTGTTGCATAATAAAGTTGTTGCCTAGCATTCATGCGCAAAATATTATATTTATTCAAAAAAGGTGTAATGTGCGATCTAGGAGGCACCTTCACGCAGAAACGTAAACAGGCATTTTGCACTCGTTGAATTAACATCGCAATATCGACTCGCCATGATTGTACTCCGCCCGACGCGTGCGCTCCACGCGACACTAAAACGCTCACTACAGGCAGAGGTGCGCGAGTAGCGGTCCGCGCGGATAGCTCCGCGGCACGGACGCGCCATGCGGACGGCTGCGGAGCTGTCCGCGCGGACGGTCGTCCGTACGGACCCGTCCGCATTACTCTAAAACGCTCCCTAGCTTTTATAGATATTGGTCCGTGCGGAGCAATCCGTACTGACGGTCCGCGTGACACTAAAACCAGCCGAATAGTAAGGAACTTTTTTTTTATCTCACCCATTTCCTGTCTGTGTTGCTCCTTCAGTTTGTTGATCTGTTCGTTTTTCTCTGAAATCAATTTATTTCGAGTCGACTCTAAAAGTTTCCCAGCCTCAGCAGCAGCCGTTGAAGCCTGTTCCTCTACGACTCTCAGTTTTTCAGTCCATTCATTTATTAGTGATTCTGAAATTGGTAATAAAAAAATAAGTAGATTAAAAAAAAAAGTGTGTGTATCAGCTCCGACATTTGATTTTACTCCAATAAATTTTTATACCCCGGGCTTATACAGGGTGTCCCAAGACTATGCGACATGAAGGGAAAGTACCTTAAATATCGTAGATAGGATATTTTTCTGAAAGAAGACTTTTTGTTATTTTTAAAAATAATACTGCAATTCAAAGATTTTCTAAAAATTACGTCGTAGTCGGCAATAAATAAATATTCTTGAAATTTGAATTAAACATTTCACGTTATTCCTTTCTTTTAAGATACTTAAGAGGAATTGTCCACTCTTTCGATTGGCATAATAAAAATACGGGTGATTTTTTTTTTCACATTTATGTCGGTTCGATTCCCAGACGAAGCAAGTAATTTTTAGAAAATCTTTGAATGCAGTATTACTAACTTTTAAAAATAACATAAAGTCTTCTTTGAGCAAAATATCCTACCTAGGATATTTAAGGTACTTTCCCTTCATGTCGTATAGTCTTGGGACGCCCTGTATATGAAATCGATTCTTAAGGTGAAACAAGTCGGTGGCCCGAACTCATCGGTCTCATGGCTAAAATGCCTCCTGACTCACACAGCACAAAGCGCGGGAAGAGCACTCGACTGAGATGCACAATGATTCGTACCAATCATAATAAGACCCTTGGGCGTATACTCTTTTTGACAAAACTACTGCATCTATCTATTTCGTGTAAAGTTATTTAAACTCTTGAATAAGTAATCAATGTTTATAGGTAAAGTATTTTGGAGTTTTTGTACACTAGAGTGACCTATTCACCCTCAAAGTTGCATTAAAACTTGTGTTAAAATATGGATTTTTCAAGGATCATATCTTTTAAATTAATACTTTTTTTTTAAGTTTGTATGACAAGGAACCTGGTTAACGACAAGATAAATCGGTATCATGCTTACTTTTGTAAATTAAACATAAAACAGCGGAGTAATTAACACTCTCTATGGAGTAATTAACATTAACATTCGGAGTATGGAGGAAAACTGACTTGTATTACCTTAACTCCTTGTTTGTTGCGTTTCTAGATTGGCAGATTCTAGATTGCGTATATGCCTATTTATTTGGCATTATGTTTTTTTAATTTCAAACCTTATTTATATACCCATAATATTAAAAATCGAGTGAAACGTGACAGGGGAGGCGCTTGTCGCAGATCTGTGTCAATAACAGACGAGAAAGTTAAAGAGTAAACTCCAAAACACTCACCTCTCTCCCTCTCAAATCTCTCGTTCATCTTCTCCACGTTGTTGGCATAAGTGATGTCCGCCTTGTCCAGTAAGTGCCTCAATTGTAGAATGTCCCAATCGGCTTTGCTGTGTGCCTCCGCTATGGCATGTTCGAATTGGGACTCTTTGCTTGCCAACACTTCTTTCAGATTTTCGAACTGAAATATCAACGAAAACCTCTTGTAGCGTTTGTTAAGTTGGAAAAATTGTACTAGCAAATCAAAATTTAAGTCATTTTTAAAATATAAGTTTCTAGTAAGTAGGTATAATATCGACGGGTGAAAGAAACTTTTCATTCCATCCTGTAGGAGGGGTGAAAAAAAAAACCAGATGGTTTTCTCAAGTTATATAAAAATGAACGCGCGTATCCCTTGATGTATCTTTGCGTACCCCAGGCTCTTCTCGTATCCCTTGATGCATATTAGCGTACCCCGTGGTGCAATTTCATGTACCCTTTGATGCAACTCCGTATACACATTGTTGCAACTTCGCGAACCCCATGGATCAACTACGCATACCATTGATGCATACTGGCGTACCTTTGTTGCAAATACGCGTATCTTTAATTCAACTCTGCGTACCCCGTAGTGCAACTTCATGTACCCTTTGATGCAACTCCGTATACACGTTGTTGCAACTTCGCGTACCCCATTGGATCAACTACGCGTACCATTAATGTATATTGACGTACCCTTGTTGCAAGTCCGCGTATTCCTTAATTCAACTTTGCGTACCCCGTCGTGCAACTTCATGTACCCTTTGATGCAACTCCGTATACACCTTGTTGCAACTTTGCGTACCGTATTGGATCAACTACACGTCCCATTAATGTATATTGGCGTACCCTTGTTGCAAGTCCGCGTATTCCTTAATTCAACTTTGCGTACCCCGTCGTGCAACTTCACGTACTTTTTGACGCAATTTCGTATACACCTTGTTGCAACTTCGCGTACCCCATGGATCAACTACGCGTACCATTAACGTATATTGACGTACCCTTGTTGCAAGTCCGCGTATTCCTTAATTCAACTTTTCGTACCCCGTGGTGCAACTTCACGTATCCTTTGATGCAACTCCGTATACACCTTGTTGCAACTTCTCGTACCCCGTGGATCAACTACGCCTACCATTGATGCACACTGGCGTACCTTTGTTGCAAATCCGCGTATTCATTAATTCAACTTTGCGTACCCCTTGATGAATTTTCGCGTACCTCTGGGGGTACGCATATAACTTATTGGAAAACACATGTTTAGACTCACCCTAGTAGTGACTTCTCTCAGCTTCCTGTCGGCGTTTCTTGCGTCTCGCTCGCTCTCCTCTCGCAACTGCGCGAGGGCAGCCCTAGTGCGTTCCGCGTGATTTCGTTCTAGCGCAGCCCTAGAGCTGGCTGCAGCGCTCGCGTGTTCCGCTTTGAGCGCTTCAACCGCTTTATTGTGTTGTTGCTCTAGGCGTTCTACGGTCTAAAAGGCAAAATAATAGAAATATAATAATAAACAAAAGAAAAGGTTCGTCAAACCAGCACAGAGTATTTTCTTATTTGCTTCTTCAAGCGAGCAGTAAATAAATTTCCACAAAGTCGATAGCCCACTTGTACAGTCGGGGTAAGAAAAGGTTCGCCACCTCAAGGCCAAGTTCACATGAAAAAAATGAAATTGAAATTTGAGGAAGGTCTTCCTACCCCGACTTTACAAGAAATATTTTTTAGAAAAAATAATAATACCTAACCAGTTTTTATACGTTGTACTTATATTACTGAGGTCAAAAAATATTTATATGAATTTTTGTCTGTTTTTTTTTTTTTATTCAAGACCAGAGACAACCATGAAAAGTTCATTTCCAAAGTTGGCCCTGTCGGGAATCGAACCCGGGTACTTTGAGACAGTGAGTTAAGGCAAGCACCTTAACCATTAAGCCAATGGGCTCGTCAAGTTTTCTTTATAAGCATCCATTTACCTGAAAATGCCTCTCTTCTTTCTCCTTCCCGATTCTGGCTTCCTTGTCCAGGAGTTCTCTTAGTCTGTGGACTTCTAGCTTCAAAGCTTCCTCTCTGGTCTCAACTTTTTGCAATTGAAGTGTGAAACTTTGCACAGAACGCTGTTGTTCTGTGGCCAACCCCCTCAGCTGCTGAAGTTCTGCTATGTGGGAGGAGTTCGGTGGAGGACACGCTTTGAGGTCCTCCACTGTTTTTGTTAACTGGAAGGTAATGTGAGTTTCATTTCAAAATTTTATATTTTTTTTATTAATAATGGGTCAACATCGAGCTGTGTAGCGAAGATGAGGTCTAAGATGGAGCGAGCTCATCCAGAAAATGCCTAATTCACTCGAACTTTGTAAATATTTGGGAAATATGAGCTCGGAAGCACAGAGTTCGAGGGAGTTCGAATCATTTAATTTACACTGAATTTACATACATTTTATTCATTTTATTTATGTATATATTTCTATCTTTTTGGGACGCCCCTGTCTTAGAAGACAGGAATGTCCAATAAGAAGATGGGAAGACGATATTTGTATGACCTTGGGGCCATATTGGCCAAGAGTGGCTCTAGAAAGAGATCAATGGAGGCAGTTGAAGGAGGCCCATAAGGCCTCAATTCCCTCATATTATGTCCCTCATATGTGCCTCATATGTGCCTAATATGTCCCTCATATGTGCCTCATATGTCCTTCATACGTGCCTCATATGTCCCTCATATGTGCCTCATATGTCCTTCATACGTGCCTCATATGTCCCTCATATGTGCCTCATATGTCATATGTGAGTTATTTACTCACCTCGTTCCTGTGTTTCTCTGCTTCTCTTGCTCTCTTTTCCAACTCTCTCATCTTCCACTCACAGTCAGCCAGCATGAGTTCCGCCCGAGCAGCCGCTTGGGAACGAGCTGATTCGTGAGCTATACGCCATTTGTCTGTATTAGCTTCAGCCGCTGCTAAAGCCTGCAATTGAGAAACGACTTTATTGATATTTTAGTAAGGCACGGCACGGCATAAGATCCAAAATAGCGTGATATAACGGTATGTGTCACTGTTGTGTTTCGGTTAGTGAGTGACAGAAGTCAGGGGCCCTACTATCAACTCTTAAGGCGAGGACTTAGCAGAAAAGCGTTATTTTCGTCGCCTAGTTTGACTTCTTAGAATAAAATCACAAGTTAGATAAAAATACAGTGCATAATAGACTATATGTAAAAAAGTTTGAATCGAACAGATTTATAAAAAAAATCAATCTACTTTTGTTTTTAGGCTTATTAATTAACTTACGTTCTACACTAAAGTTTCAATCGGCTACTTTTATTTATTTTTTTATATTTTACACAATATTTAAGAACAACCTTCCAATTTTAAATCTGTTCGGTTATCTCTGAAGAGTTGAAGAGCTACAAAAATTTGTTGCGCAATATTACACCTTAATTTATAGGAAAATCCAAGTGAGGGATACTGGACTACTAATCTTTGATCCTATTACCGGAACTAGGGATTGGTACTACGTCGATACGCCGAGGTACCGACACGGAGCACCACTGACCTGTAATATTTACCACTGGACAGGCTGTGCCATACAAATGACACATAATTTCATGTACCACTTTGAAACGCCGCCCTCGAAAGTATCGAGAACTAATTTTGATGTTTGTTCATACATAAAGTGTCTGTTTTATTCAATTTCAAGCGAAACTTACTTCCGTCGCTTTTTGCTCCTGGACAATCTTTTCCTCCTCGAGTCTTTCCTTATCGTGCTCCAATTCTTGAACCTTGGTTTCCAGTTGAGCTTTTTGGGTGAGGACATCTTTTAGTTCTGCTTTCAATTGACGCAACGAGTCATCTGGAAAGTATATATGGAAATTGTTTTTGACACTTTTTTTTTTGCAAAATCCACAATTAAGTCTTTATATAATAAGCAGTGTCTTTTTTATTGCGAATTTTTTTTAACACATCATAAATGGTCTTGTACAGTCTGGGTAAAAAAAGTCGACATTTGCTTGCACGGGGGTATTCACCAGTCATGCCGAAATTTCATTTCAAAGTTCTGGCAATGCTTTAGTTTCAAAATGTACTAGTTGATAAAGTAATGAATTTGAAAACTGACGAAGGTTTTTCGTGTCCCGTCTGTGCCTAGTTAAAAATAGTCACAGGAGCTATAAGAGACTATATAACAAAAATTGTCACCATAAAAGCAACTCTTGCAAATACATTGGACCGCAAAGAAAAAAGGGTCGGTTAAAAAATCTTCAATATCTTCAACTTTATGAAATATGACCTGACCTAACTTTTATGAAATAAAGACTAAATTAAAGCTAAACTAAATAAATTTTATTTTTATTTAAGCACATTAAAATATTGTTTAATTTAGTCTTTATTTCAATAAAGCTGGGGCAGGTACTTTTGAAGATATTGAAGATTTTTCTAACCGAACCTTTTTCTTTGCGGTCCAGTGTACATTTCTGATGCACAGTATCGTACATGGACAGATTGTGATTAAAAAGATATATCATCCGTACCGTTCTTAGTATGTAGCTGGTCAGCCAGCTCCGCTGAGCAGGTTCTGGCTGCGGAAAGTTCCTCCTCGAGGGATCGACTCCTTTGCCGCACCAACTCTGACTCCTTGTAGGCTGCAGCCAACTCGCATTTTAAACCTGTCACAGGACAAAAGTATTTGCTTTGAATTAAGAAAAATACCACAAATCAAAATGACTATTTTAGTAATGGCAGGGCTCACTGCATCCCCCCCTACTTAGGTGAGTTAAAACCGCGTAGTGGTGTAACACCCGTTTCGTAGCAGATACATTTATAGATCACTAGCTGGCGCCCGTGACTTCGTCCGCGTTGAAAAAGAAAAAAGTAGCCTATCCTGTGTCCCGTATGTCTAAATGTATATCTACCAAGTTTCATGAAAATCAGTTTATTAGTTTAAGAGTTATGGAGGAATATACATACATACAGAAAAAAATTGTAAAAATGGTCAATTTAGTTTGAGTATCATGTATAGAGCCTATAAACACGATATCTCTGAAAACAATGTAACTTACTCCATGACCGACCCTTACAGATTTATTATTAGTATTGATTGATTGTGAAATTACAGCGATTGTGCGGTGTTGTATTCTGGTGGGTAAATTATAACAGAACTTAGGCCGATTTCAGTGCTCTGACGATACGTGCGACCGACGCGCTTGTCATTTGTATGAAAATTCACAAGTCGTTACAGAGCTCGCCTGACCGTATGAACGCACGTATTGCTACCGCTGTCGGTCGTGCGTATCGTCAGGACTGACCGTCAGGAGAGCACTGAAACCGGCCTTAATCCTCATTTGATATCCTCTTCTTTTTTTACATTATAACGGGTGGCAGGCGCAAGAGACTACTTGAGACTAGGGTGCAGGCGACTGGCCTATGTTTGCCATCAAGGGATCGGGACCTATGAGGCGGTGATCTTAGGGGGATCTTGGAGGATCCCCTCGTGAGATCCTCCAAGATGGTTTTTTTTGTTTCCCCCCGGGTGTTACACCTCCCACCGTGGGCCGTATATTCATTAATGATGGCTTATTGATAATATCCCTTGCATAAGCAATGGAACTTGTTCAGCAATTATCACTACTTAGTATAAAACAAAGTGGCTTCCCGCTGTCTGTCAGTCCCTATGTATGCTTAGATCTTTAAAACTACGCAACAGATTTTGATGCCGTTTTTTTAATAGATAAAGTGATACAAGAGGAAGGTTTTTAGTGTTTTAGTATATAATTTTCAACGCGGGCGAAGTCGCGGGCACCAGCTATCTACTAAAAATAAAGATAAAACCCCTGAAAATTTTATAACAGCAAAGATGTCAGTCGTTAGTCAGACGCTACCATCCCTTACTTAAACGCGGGCGAAGTCGCGGGCACCAGCTAGCAAATAATAAAACAAATATAAATATAATATTACTAAATGCTGTCACTTTTCATTAATCTCATACATTTTTCATTTTATTTCTATTCGTCCCGAGCATGAGTCAAATCGATTATTATGGAGTAAACTCCAAAATTTCAAAATTGGAATCTAATATATTAGTGGCCAGCATACATAAAAACGTCTCAGCGCATTATTTAGTTCTTCCGTTTCTTTACAGCCAGTGTTACATTTAAAATGTTACGAAATGTTTCGCAAGTGGTAAACGAACTATGAGACGATATTTTAATTTTAGTTTACACCATGGTGACGCCATACAGCTAATTGTAAAATTTCGCGAGCGTTGACATATGTTTTCATCAGATACTTAACGACTAATATACTCTGTTTTTTTTTTAACAAACAATTACTGATTATTGTAACTCGCATTTTTTTTAATGTTAAGGTCGACAGACAGGCTGACGGTCCACTTGATGGTAGGTGGCTACCGTCGCCTATAACACAAGCAACGCCACAAGTGCTACAAGTGCGCTGCCGACCATAGAAGGGTTAAGGATAAGTGATAAGGGAGGGATGAGGTAAAATAGGCTCTGGCATCCCTTACTCACTCACCGAAACACAACAGCACTATGTTACTTGAGAAGAATTATTATTTTTTGTACATTCTTTCGATTGGCATCATAAAAAATACGGATGATTTTTTTTCACATTTAAGAGTGGGTATAAAGCAAACAAAATTTGTAATTTCACCCGTGTGGCCCCTTGGACATGACAGTGACACAAAATACGTAGAACTAGGCACAACATGCGACGGAAGATATAGCGCATCTCGCTCAATAAAAATGTTATAAGTGCCAAAAGAATTAAATATTAATTATTCGTAAACTACAATGTCAAATGAAAAATTGTTACATACAGCCTTAGATAATATGTGAAGTGAAATTACTGATACACTTTTAGCTTTGTAATGTGTGTCATTTTGAAAATAAAACTAAAATCGATGGAAATGAGAGCTCACTAATTGGTGATTTTTTTCTATCGAGAAAATTTCGTTATATTATGTTTTCTGTTACAGTCGTCACTTTCATTTATAATGTATTTATCTATTTAAAAAAAATAATTAAATTAGACTTTGTTTACTTAGATAAAATTGAAATCTAGGATTGGCTATTTCTCTTTATATCCGCTCTTAAGTCGGTTCGATTTCCGGACGAAGCAAGTAATTTTTAGAAAATCTTTGAATGCAGTATTATTAACTCTTAAAAATAACATAAAGTCTTCTTTGAGCAAAATATCCTATCTACGATATTTAAGGTACTTTCCCTTCATGTCGCATAGTCTTGGGACGCCCTGTATATTCGTATCTACCGCCTGCAGGCTTATTATCTAAATGCCTCTGCTAAGCGACAGGCGAAAAATTTGTGCAATATCACACTAAATCGGTGTTTTTGGTATCACGTAGCTCATAACACTAGTGTGGTTTGCGTAAAAATTAACGAATTAGTGTGATATTGCACAAATTTTTCGCATTTTTCGCCTATCGCTCAGCAGAGGCATTTAGATAATAAGCCTGCCGGCTATGTCGGACCGACTAATGTATAGCAACTCTTCCACTCCATAGCAGTTCGACAAGTCCACGCCTCTTGGTCCACAAGTAGATCGGTTCAGGTTGCACATTCTCACGTGTGCTGTAGACTTTGAAGTTGAGAGTCCACTAACCCGCCGCAAAAGATATGTTTCACATCAATAACAATCCATTTATTTCGAAGAAAATTTGGTAAAAATAATTCCGAGTCCATTGAAACCCACGCGAAAAGTGTTTTCACAAATATTTTTAAACGCAACGAACGTATGCACTCGCGGACGTGCTTATACTTACGGTAACAATAAATAACTTATTAGTCTTTATTTATTATTTCCGCGTGTTTTTGTTAATGCTGTTGTACCAAAATATTTTTTTTAAAGAATCCAAATATTTAAAATTAAATCACGCGTTGGGTAAATTTAGTAAAGACATTGAATTTGACTTCCTGTTTTATATATACCTACTCAACTAGTGACCCGCTCCCGGCTTCGCCCGGGGTGCAATCTATATATGTGATATATGTGTCACAAACATGTGAGACGTAATTTTTATATACGTGAAAATCGGTTATAGCGACCTTCAAGGGAACACAAATATTGGTCGTAATAAACGGATAGTTATTATAAGCAATATTAAATCGTTATAGGCATTCAACAGGGCCTTTGCCATTTGGTCGTTTTAACCGATATGTTGTTATAACCGAAGTCGTTATATCCGGTTTCTATTGTATAATAATATGTACAGCGTGTCCCAAGACTATGCAACATGAAGGGAAAGTACCTTAAATATCGTAGATAGGATATTATGCTGAAAGAAGACTTTATGTTTTTTTTTTAAAGTTAGTGATACTGCATTCAAAGATTTTATAAAAATTACGTCGTCGTCGGCAATCAATATTATTCTTGAAATTTGAATCAAACATAAGATACTTAAGAAGAATTATTATTTTTTGTCCATTCTTTCGATTGGCATCATAAAAATACTGGTGATTTTTTTTCACATTTAAGTAGGTTCAATTCCCAGACGAAGCAAGTAATTTTTAGAAAATCTTTGAATGCAGTATTATTAACTTTTAAAAATAACATAAAGTCTTCTTTGAGCAAAATATCCTATCTACGATATTTAAGGTACTTTCCCTTCATGTCGCGTAGTCTTGGGACGCCCTGTATATAGTATAAGCAAGCGATTTCGTCAATCTCAAGGGAACAGTATACTTTTTTGTGGATGAAAGGGTTACCTCTGTGTATACTATTTTGTATGTCTGGCAATGTATACAAAATACAGAATGGAATGTTGTACTGAATGAACTGAAAAACTATTAGGGCCTCTTTCACAAACTACAAGTAATGTGTTGATTAGTTACTTTTAAAAATAATTTTCTTTTTTATTGAATTATGCACTCGGTTTACTGCATCATTCGATAGCCGATTTTTTTTATTATTTTCTATTTAATGTTTGGGACGTTTACCGTACAAACAAAGGTACAGCTCCATTATCCCCGGTTACCGGTGACTTTAAATGACAGTTTGGCCTACTTGACGTTCGTGAAAGAGGCGCTTAGGCTGATTTCAAAAATTATTTCACCTATAGAAAGCTATATTAACAGCAAGTAACATGGGCTTATACTTGTATTTTATAATTAAAGATACGCGGGCGAAGTCGCGTGCAAGGCTAGTAAGCAATACATCCTTTCAGATAAAAACATGGAGATATATAAGTAATACCTATAATGTCCAAAAAAACACGTATTATAGACAGAAATCTACTATCTTATGTATCTTATGTAAAGTTAAGGTCGTTAGAAAGAGTTTTTTGTTTGAAATTTCACGTGTCTTTCAGGTGGGTAGTAGAGGGTATTTATAAAATGGTATCGTATCGTCTAAAAATTTACTCCCGCTTTGTTTGCTGGTGTGACTCATTAAAAGCAAAAGAAAAACATTCGAAATAGCAAGAATTACTATATTAGAAACTAGCTGGCACCCGCGACTTCGTCCGCGTTGAAAAAGAAAAAAGTAGCCTATCCTGTGTCCCGTACGTCTAAATGTTTATCTACCAAGTTTCATGAAAATCGGTTAATTCGTTTAAGACATCAAACTACTACAACATGGAACACGCGTGCCATACAAAACACAACGAATTTTATGGAACATTTAAAAGTGACATATGCGTAGAGCATGAACTGTCATTTATAACAAAACAAACATAATAATAAGTACGTAATTTAAAGAAAATGTGACTTTACGTCAACCCATTAGAGTTTAAAATGAAATAGTAGAAGTTGATCGTTACTACCTTTTACCATTGACGCGTGAAGGCAAGAGTCCGCCATGATTTTGTAAAAGGCGTTCTTTTTATGTTCCCCTTTGGCACTTGTGACGCAAATTCCATTGTAGTATTTCGATGGTTTAAGAGTTATGGAGGAACATACAATACCTACACTTACAGATTTATTATTAGTATTGATTACTGTACCAGTGCGCCGTATACCTGTTACGCCATCTGTTGGATATTTATGGAACTACAGATAATTATAACAAATTTGTCCCCTTTAAAAAAGAAAAAAAAGTAGCCTATCCTGTGTCCCGTACGTCTAAATGTATATTACCAAGTTTAATTAAAATCAGTTAATTCGTTTAAGAGTTATGGAGGACCATACATACATACAGAAAAAATTCGAAAAATGGTCAATTTAGTTTGAGTATCATGTATAGAGCCTATAAACACGATATCTCTGAAAACAAAGTAACTTACTCCATCACCAACCCTTACACATTTATTATTAGTATTGATTGATGATATTTAATGTAAAAAAAGTAAAGGAAATAATGTAAGAAAAGAAAAGCTTGTAACAAAAGCTAGCGCGGTCAAAATGCCTCTCTGTGAATGCATTTTTATAGGTTACTATACTAGAATATGCCCGCGACTTCGTTCGCGTCCGATCGCTACCAAACTTCACAGGATTACTCGCTGGACTAATTTGAAGGTTCAATTCAATTCAATTCAATTCAATTCAATTATTTATTGTGAAACCATAATGTACAAAGATGTTATAAAAATAAAGACCAATGTTATGGACCCTGTTGGGCATGCAGGTTGTCTGAAAATTTCATTTTTTGTTTGTTTGTTTGTTACGCTTTCACGCAATAACTATTAAACCTATCACCATGAAATTTCGCATACACGTTGTCGGGGACACCAGAAAGGACTAAGAGTGCCTTTCATCCAGAAAAAATGGACTATTCCCGAGGGATCATCAATACTAATAATAAATAAGTAAGTGTAGGTATTTTATGCATGTATTGTTCCTCCATAACTCTTAAACGAATCAACTGATTTTCATGAAACTTGGTAGATAAACATGGGACACAGGATAGGCTACTTTTTTCTTTTTCAACGGGGACGAGGTCGCGTACAACAGCTAGTCATTTCTAATATAATATGGAATTAATATGGAAATGGATTTTAGAAGAACTGCAATTCTCTAGTACATCATTTTTTACAGTTCGCGATCAGTCAATCAAGCTTTTAGTCAATCAATCAATCAATCAATACTCTGTCCGAAACAGATTTTCTGTTTAACCCTTCTGGTTTGGAAATTCGTTTAATACCTTCAGTCAATCAAGCTTTTAGTCAATCAATCAATCAATCAATCAATACTCTGTCCGAAACAGATTTTCTGTTCAACCCTTCTGGTTTGGAAATTCGTTTAATACCTTCAGTCAATCAAGCTTTTAGTCAATCAATCAATCAATCAATCAATACTCTGTCCGAAACAGATTTGCTGTCCAACTCTTCTGATTTGAAAATTGTAACGGACTGTACATTATGCTAGTGGGCGAGTTGTCTATCAAAATAATAATGGGTAAAATCAAACATGACACTTCGCCAGATAAATTTGGGCGAGTAATCCATTAACTCATCTAGAAATTTCCCTAAACCGACGGAGTCTTTAACACCTGAGTTCGAATGACAAAAAATAGCACTATGACAATTTATCTAATGACAATGAATGACTCAACAATTGACACAGAACAAAGGTACAAAGGAAAGTGAATGTTGGCGAAACTCCAACACGGTCTCATCAATATCTCTATGTTACCCACACTACGCGGTACATCATTTATTTTTGAACGTGTGTAAAAAGACGTCTCGGCTCATTGGACTCGCTATATTTGTTTTCAAAATAATCACATCACATTTCAAAACATCACAGTGTTATTTATGAAAATTAAAATTTAAGATAACATTGTTTAATTTAAAATACAAATCAATACTAATAATAAATCTGTAAGGGTTGGTCATGGAGTAAGTTACTTTGTTTTCAGAGATATCGTGGTTATTAGGCTCTATACATGATACTCAAATTAAATTGACCACTTTTAGAATTTTTTTTCTGTATGTATGTATGTATGTATGTTTTAATTATCTACTTTAAAAGTGCCAGTTCCCTGCCGAGCATAAGGTTATGGTTTATGGTGATGTGATTTATGGTGATACTTCTGTAAGGGTCTGCCCAATTTAGTGTGCTGCCACTAAATATTAGGTACAATTAAAATCAACTCACGTTCGATCTCCTGGTCCTTCGCTTCTATTTCCTTTCTGTATGCGACGATCAAATCTCTCGCCTTCTCTGCTTCGCCACATCTTGAGTCCGCTAGTTCTGTGAGGGCCGCTACTTGCGATTGGAATTTCGTCTCCTGGGATACCAGGGTCTTCCTGGAGATAGAAAAAACATATATAAAAAATCAATACATACAATAAAATCGTAAACGAGAACAGCGATTTTAGTTTTTTTTTTTTTTTCAATTATTAATATATCCTCTAGGGGTCAACGCCGACGGACGGAGTGACGGCGAAGAGCAGTTACAGGTCGCAAAGCCCACTGAGCGCGCATCACCGTGAAACTGCTCTCGCCGGCTCTTGGAGTCGATTCGCCGCGCGCCTCTCGATCGCGCTTTGAGTCGCTCGCCGTCATTTTATTTCAGTGTACCAAATACAGTCGTATTCACGAGCACTTTAGGTTGAATTTAAATTGTTACTAAATTAGTCTTTTCGGTGCCACTCGACGGATGGAGTGGCGGCGAAGAGCAGTTACAGGTCGCAAAGTCCACTGAGCGCGCGTCACCGCGAAACTGCTCTGGCCCGCTCTTGGGGTCGATTCGCCGCGCGCCTCTGGAACGCGCTTTGAGTCGCTCGCCGTCATTTTATTTCATTGTACCAAATACAGTCGTATTCAGGAGCACTTTAGGTTGAATTTAAATTGTTACTCAATTAGTCTCTTCGCCGCCACTCCGTCCGTCGGCGCTGACCCTAGTTCTTACTACATCCTTACTATCCATACTAATATTATAATGTGATTCTGTCTGTTACCCTTTCACGCCCTAACTACTCATCCAATCAATACTTTTAACAATACTTTTTTTCTTAATGAAAGGTACCCTATGTCCATTCCTGTATTTCTGACAACGGTTGAGTGGTTAAGGCGTGAAAAGGCAACAGACACATAGTTACTTTCCCATTCATAATATAACTAGCTGCTGCCCGCGACTTCGCCCGCATAACTTTGTAAGTTATATACTAAAACCTACCTCGAGGACCACTCTATCCATTGGTGAAAACAGCATCCAAAATCGATGCAGTAGTTTTTGAGTTTATCGCGAATAGACAGACAGTCAGACAATCGAGAGACAGACGCGACAGAGAACTATGTTTTATAATATGTAGTGATAGTGACACGTCAGCACAATGCTGAGCCAGTATTTGATTCACTACCACGAGAACACACATCTTTTATGTGTGTTTTATTAAGTTTTGCCTTGTGATATTATGTTTGTGTTTTACTCGTACTCGTGTCGAGTGGCAAGGGTGCTTGCCTAACGTCTCAGGGGCACCGGGTTCGATTCCCGGCGGGGTCGACTTTGGAAATTTTAATGTAATTTTCAAAATTGACTCCGGTCTGATTTTGAAAAGTAGTGGGTAGGGCACACTGCGTTTCGCAGTCATTTGGGCAGCCCGTCTGGCGGCAGTAACCACCACCTTACAGAATACCACCATGAAATAATAGCATTTGTGCTTTTGTGTTTCGGCGGGTGAGTAAGGGATGCCAGAGCCCATTACCCCCCATCCCTTCCTTATTATACCTTATCCTTAATCCTTCTATGGTCGGCAGCGCACTTGTAGCACTTATGGCGTTGCTTGTGTTATAGACGACGGTAGCCACCATCAACCACCATCAGATGGTAAGAATTTTTTTCTTTCTTTCTTACCATCCATTATGGGAGCAAATTAAAAGACTTATTCAAGTCAAAATTCGGGTTTACGGATCCAATTTGATTGGTGTTCTCTTGGTACACTTTGTTATGAATTTGGATAATTTTAGTCCGAGGAAGACGTAATCTGAAAACGATCTTTAAAGAGAATTCGAGTGTTTTAACTATTTCAATCTGTTTAGTCTCCCAATTGGCCTTCAAATGTCTGTATTCTGTCTGAGAATAATTCTGGCGGATCTGAATTTTCACGATAAACAGGGGCTCCATCTTACAAATTCAATTTCTGCTTAGCCTGCACTGTGTCTGGTCGAGAAATAACTCTTTTCAATACTAATAATAAATCTGTAAGGGTTGGTGATGGAGTAAGTTACTTTGTTTTCAGAGATATCGTTTTTATAGGCTTTATACGTGATACTGAAACTAAATTAACGATTTTTAGAATTTTTTTCTGTATGTATGTATGTTCCTCCATAACTCTTAAACGAATCAACTGATTTTCATGAAATTTGGTAGATAAACATTTAGACGTACGGGACACGGGATAGGCTACTTTTTCTTTTTCAACGCGGACGAAGTCGCTTGCGCCAGCTAGTTAACAATAAAAACTTTTTAACAAAAAACCTAAGTAATTTTGAGTCACCGCCGCGCATCACTCTTTACGTAATTAATTAATTTGCTTGTTTGGCGCCGACTCAAAATTACTTAGGTGTACTTACATTAGTTTGAGAACTTAAATGGTTATTAAGGTTAAATGAAATTATTTTTTGCTTTTCAGTTTATTCGGCGGTTTAATTTTTTTGTTAAAAAGTTTTTATTTTGTAATTTTTCGTGGCTATAATCTACTATTTACTACATGCTTAATTTTTGATTAATTTGTTTAAATTGTAATAGCATTAAAATCAGTGGGTAAACAATAAATTACCCCTATTTTCCCACCCTTAGGGTAGGATTTTTTTTTCAAATTTATATGGGACCAACTTCGAGATATACCCTATCCATTAAAAAAAGAATTATAAAAATCGGACTACTCTGTAAAGAGTTATGCGTGATCATACATAAAAAAAAAAAACAAATATACGCGTCGAATTGAGAACCTCCTCCGTTTTGAAAATAACTCCTTTTAATATAAAATAAACCGACTTCAAACCGTCTCATGGTCTTTTCTCGTGGATGCCATTGTCAGAACTGGACCAAATTTAAATGGGACCACACGGGGAGCACCAGCTTTCAAATAAAAAAATAATTATCAAAATTAAAATCCACCCAGTCGAAATTTCTGAGGTAACAAACATTTAAAAAAAAAACCTTTTTTGGAAGTCGGTTGAAAAAATTTTTTTCTTTGGTTTTGGTGCTTTTATGTAAGTATTTTGTTTTGTTTAGTAAGTGCGTGACTACACCATCGGCTCTAACAGAAGACCAGCGCAGGTTTTTACTAACTGCTTTATGCTGAGTTGGAACCGGTTTATAGCTGGGGACGTTTATGTTGTTCTTTCTATATGTTGCCTATTATATGTATGTTTTTATGTGTCCTTTGCTACAAATAAAATTTATTGTATTGTGCTCTATTTTATTCTATAAACTAGCTGGCGCCCGCGACTTCGTCCCCGTTAAAAAAGAAAAAAGTAGCCTATCCTGTGTCCCGTACGTCTAAATGTTTATGTACCAAGTTTCATGAGAATCAGTTGATTCGTTTAAGAGTTATGGAGGAACATACATACATACAGAAAAAAATTGTAAAAATGGTCAATTTAGTTTGAGTATCATGTATAGAGCCTATAAACACGATATCTCTGAAAACAAAATAACTTACTCCATCACCAACCCTTACACATTTATTATTAGTATTGATTGATTAAATCATTTGCGCTGCTTAAGCTACATTGTAGCTTCAAAAACTTCAAAAACACGAGAATGAGTATGTAGATTGATTGTAATCCCAAATAACTGTACTATTGAATGCAGTCACAATTTCAATAGTTGATTCTGTAAGTTTGATTTAATTCTAAGATATATATTTATGATATTTACATGTATTATATAAAACTAGGACACAGGATAGGCTACTTTTTTCTTCTTCAACGCGGACAAAGTCGCGGGCGCCAGCTAGTTATAAAATATAGTCAATATCGGGTCAACCACTGTCTGTTTCTCTGCTAACTTCTAAGCAAAGATATTTAATTGGTCTCGCTGCGCTCGACTAGATACAGCCGCCGTACTTGAAAAATGCGGCAACTTTTAGTACGCCGAATTCGGCGTACCCGAGCTAGTCACACTGCAAACTGTCTGTGATATGTAAGTATCTAATGTTTTATTAAATTTTGGGCATGATAAAATGCCAATTTGCGTAGTGAAAGTGTGTAAAAATATAATTAAACTGTGTAAAAAGTGATAAATAGTGACGATGTTTTACACACACTACAATAAAAAGTTGCCGCATTTACGGAGCTATTGCTTTTAGGTAAGGCCGTATCTGGTCGAGCGTAGCGGGACCAATAATTTGTCTATGCTTCTAAGCTACTCAGCGAATTTGGATACAGTTTTTCTCATGGATAGAGAAAAGTTTGTGTATACATATATTATGCAAAAAAATGCATACGTCCCAAACCCGAGGCGAGTTTCAGGAAGTAAATGTTTAAAACAACGTACAAAGTATATTAAAGTTCAATCAACACAATGTTCGATGTTGACGAGTCCAGTGTGCGTCAAACAGGCGTCAAAAGCAAGATGGCCGACCTTGAAATGACAAAAAGCGCGCGAAAATATCTCTTGTTTTCTCATATTTTTTTTTACAAATTTAAGACGAACTAGGGAAGAGTTTCATAAGAAACTAGTATTTGCCCGCGTATACTTCACAAGATTACCCGCTGGACTGATCTGAACGAGAATCTGAAGATTGTCTGATTCATAAAAATAAAAGTTCATAAAACTCCGAAAGGAGTCCACAAGGAACAAACATACATATATATGTATTCTTTTTTCATTGATCAAAAAAGGTAAACAAACAATTCACGATATAGAACTAAACAAACAATACGAACAAATTCTAAATGAGTTGAAATCATTGAGTCAACTTTCTTTGATAATGCCTAATGTACAAATTCCATCTTTAAAACAATCCAGTGACCATGGCGACGCTATATTTGTTTACGTTTTTGATCAATAGAAAAAGAATAGATCATATACACACATGGTGTAACGAAGCGTTACATGTTTTTAAATATAAAACTAAGGTAAATTGAAAAAACTAAAATAAGTAGGTACACGCCCGGACTGCAACGAGTGCAACTGCGCCGGCGCGGGTGGTACCTACAACACAAAGTATGATCTCGATTTTGATTTTGCGACAGTCAGTCGGCAAATAAGCCGAGAGATGGACGGTCCGCGCCACTCAGCGCTCTAGTTGAGTGGTGCGGTCTAATTAACTATATAGTTTAATTGGATTCTTTAAATCTCCCGCGTTAGGGAGTATCACCCGGACCAAGTATCACTCGGACCAAGTATCACCCGGACCAAGAATCCCCCTGGGCCGAACAAATATCCAACCGGGCCGAAGAACATCCTCCGGGCAGAATGTCTGCCGGGTCGGTCACCGGTATTAAACGGACGGCTTCGGGTCGCATTAGATTCGTCGCCGTCCCTACTCACCACCGCCATTCATCGGCCGGCTTCGGGTTGCACTAGATCCGTTGCCGGTCCTACTAAGCTTCATCATCATCGCGTCGGCAGGACAAGCACCACCACGCCCATCACGCCGCATCTACCACCTTCGCCGGCTGGATCACACAGGGGAGTGCCTGCACTGCGTTGGGGAGACAGATCGGCCGACCACCCACGACCTACGCTTTTGTGTTGCCTACCACAGAGCGCATTAAATTATATTTTAATTACCGATCACGCTGTTTTTTATTTCTTTCTGGTAGGCTTCACTGGCGCCCAACACTAAGTTTTCCATCGTATTCTACTAGTCAGTGTCGCCGTAGGAGAAATTCCTAAAGCGCGACAATGGCTATTTTTTATATACAATAGATTAATGTTTTAGTTGACAAGTTCAAATTTATGTTAATTCTTGATACTTGAGGCTCTTAAAAATATGCGTGCTAGCTCATGTGGTTCGGAATGATGTCTAGAAAATGTTTTTCTAGCACATAAACATTTCCAAAAGTTCCAAAAATACCAAATTTCATTCGGAACAAAGGAGGGGCAGACAAAGAAAATCCTAGATTACTTATATTGTTTTCATCGTTGTTTTTAATAGTATTGTGTGGGTATAATTTTTTTAAAGCTATATAGGGTAAGATTTTTTTTAATAGCTTAGTTTCATATTTTTGAAAAAAAAAAAAATTCTGTCATTCTATTGTTTAGTCAATTATGATTTTAAAAAATGCAATTTTCGCTATAATTTATAGTTTTTGAGATCATAAAAATCTAAATGGCTTTTTTGTTTTTTGTTAATAAGAATTGCAATTTTTATTGGCAGAAAAAATCCTAAAAGCGCCTTTCTCAGAATTGCATTCCGCGTAGAATGAGCTATCGCTTATATTGTTCGAAGACTTCTATTTTTCGCGAAAACCCACTTCTTGCCTAGACTTGGAGATCACATCCCGTATTGTTGGATTTCACAAGCCAGCCTTCAAGCCTGTTAGTTTCTTTTCTTAGGTTTTATAAGAAGCGTCGCAAGCAATGAAGCTCGTTAAAATTACATTTTAACAGAACAACCGCTCTTCTAGAGGGGGGGGGGGGGGCTTGCCGTAACTCGCTACGCCCATGAATGTGAGTTTGTTTGTTTTTGTTTTCGTACCTACTTACCGTAATTAAGTACCAAACTCTATCATCATGAAATTTTGCTTTCTGGGATACAAAAAAGGACATTCAACGAGAAATAAAGTAGGTACCGTTCCCGAGAGTTCAGTAAAAAAAAAATACAAAAAACACATTACACTAAATATTTGTTGTTAAAAGTGGGGTTAGGAACAATAAGTCTTTAAAATTGTCCAGTGACATTATTTTACTGAGGTGGACTTCGGGCAAAAAATACACCTAGGTGTACAAAGTAGGTTGAGCACGACCAATACCCATAAAAATGTAGGACGTCTACTGCTTGGTATCGTATATACCAAGCAGTAGACGTATATACTAAGCAGTAGACGTATATACCAAGCAGTAAACGTATATACTAAGCAGACGTATATACCAAGCAGTAGACGTATATACCAAGCAGTAGACGTCCTACTGATTAGGCTGCTTGGTATGGTTGCTGCTTGGGCGGCAGTCCATCGTAAGGTCCCCCGAGATGGCTGGCATACCTTCACTTTCGGGTACGCTGAGGTTCCGACAGGGAGGGTAGCCCTCCCGGCGCTGGATAGCCGTTGCGGGGCATCGATGTCGTGTCATAATATTCACTAGACCCGTCCCATCTACGGCCGCGCTAGGAAGCCGGTAGAAATCCGGCATAACCTCGCAGCGTCCCCTATCACTGTCGGGTGTCCACGAGGATTTCCCAAGGTAAAAAAAGGACGTCCACTGCTGCCCATAGCTCTCTCCCTTGATTTTATAACAGGGCTGGTCCCAAAGGACGCGTACGAAGTCGCGGACAAACGCTAGCTAATGTAATAGTCATAACAATTTGCTTTTTACATAATTATTTTAAAATACCACACAATTATTGTAGCCCGTAATAATTCGGTCGTAGAAACTTGGCTGGTTTTTCGGGTTACTGGGTAACTAGGCGAAGAATGTGGGTGGCATGCACCGGCCAGAATGTTTGTTCGTTTAGAAAATATCTTAGGCATTCATTTATTCATTTTCATGCTGCATAGCAGTAGTGCTAATAATTAGCACCGGAAGTTTTGAAATTTACTTTTAAAGCTTAAAAAAATTGTACTCACTGATTATCAAAATGTTTCGGATCGAGAGGCTCAACTATCTCAGCTACGCTAACTTCTTCTTCCTCTTCCTCCTCAGATATTTCCTCTATGATTTCCTCTATAATCACTTCCTCCTCAGTTTCACTTTCAGTCTCACTCACTTCACTCTGTTCACTCTCTTCACTCTCACTCTCTTCACTCTCCTCGACTACACATTTAACGTCACTCGTCAAATCATCACCGGAGCCGGTCTTTTCACTTATCTCTATGAAGCCACTATCACTATTGTCACTAGACAGTCTTTGTAACTCTCCGCATTCGACTTTAATTTTAATAGGTTCATTGTTATTTTCTGTAACATTTATTATCGTTTTGTTTTCCTCGTTCCTCGATACTACAACGCCCCCCAACAATTCGTCGTTGTCGGGCAGAGTATCTTCCAAATAATCGTCACTGTCTGAATCCTCCGAGGTGAGGGATTCAAAAGAGTCGATTTCTTCGTCAGTCTGCTGGTCACCATCGTCGAAGACTATGTGCTTTCTAAATGTAACTCGTTTCTTTCCGGTTTCCGATCTGTCGTCGTCCGAACATCCTTCCGTGTCCGATTTCGGAGGCTTCAAGTTCGATTTCTTCTTCAAAGCTGGCGATTCTTCAGTAATAGACTTTTCGTCTTCTTTTATTTGTTTATCATTCTGCAAGAGCCTTTCTAACTCGTCTTTCAACTCGTTTTTGTATGAGTCAATTGAGTTTCTCTCGTCTATTGTTTCATAAACGGGTTCTTTGATAACAGTTTTGCTTTCTGGGGTTTTGCTATCAGCGGCTCCCATCGGTCCTTTGTTCACATTTATTTTTTCAACGGCGCAATCTATAGTTTTCGCTATCTCACGGAGCAATGCTTCCGCGCGACGTTTTTCTTCCAAATGCGGTTCGTCCGAGACGTACACCAAAGACACGTGTTGTTTATTGTCCGCTGGTGATTTATTAGCGTATTTCTGAAGAACGAGAGCTTTGACGAAGTCGGCTGGATCGGCGTCCGCGTGCGATGCGTCCAGATTATTTTTGGCGGGTGTGGGAGCGGCTACGTCATCGGCGCTGTGTTTGCGTCGAGTCTCCAGATCAGACTTGCTTCTTTGCAAATTTGTTTGCGTCTCTTTCGGCGGACTAACGCGACACGACTCGGCGCGCCCCGTCTTGTTCTTCACCTTTTTTTTCTTGCCAGCCATCATTTGCAAGAATGCACCGACTCCAGTTTTCTGATTGTAATTTGTCTGCGGTATTAGCAGGTTCACTACATCTTTTCTCTTTTCGTTCGTTACATCACAGTCGTTTCGGGGCGCGCGCGAGTCGACTGACGTGACTATCTTAGATTCGGCGCTCGGCTGTTTTCGCGCCGATTCGGCGGTTTCCGTGTCCGCTTTCCCGCCAATACGTCTCAGGAAGTTAAACATGGCGGGCTGTCAAAAGTCAGGAGCGTTCGGAAATCATGACCGCGCCGCGCGACGATTTGGAATACACTGTATTTATAAAACACGCACCATTAAAATAAATCCTCACAAGTTTATTGAACGGATTTTATACAGTTTCTAACGACATGCTGGATTATATCGGACATTTGCAATGTGTTGTTGTAGCTGTAATTCAATTTGACATTGACAAATTACTATTTTCGTCTAAACAACTGGTTAACAACTGTCTATAGTGTTCTAAACCTAATGTAAACTTTTTGAATTGAATTTGATTCTATTTTTAAACGAAAACAAGTTGATTCTGCAATGCGAAACTTTTGCCGCTTCCAACGAGGACTTCATGAGGAATAACGATTCGTTAAAAGTCATCTTAGGCCTCTTGTGGCATTATTCCAATTTTAAACTAGGTTGAAATTTGGACTGTCTCATATAAGTATGTGAAATTCGAAGAAATGAGGTGAGAACATACGTAATCTCTCATTAACACACTGTAATGACGATGTCACCATGTGTTAAATTTATTTAGGCTTAAAACCCTTTTACGCAGATGTATTCAGACCATCGAAATACTACAATGGAATTTGCGTCACAAATGCCAAAGCGGCACATAAAAAGAACGCCTTTGACAGAATCATGGCGGACTCTTGCCTTAACGCGTCAATGGTAAAAGGTAGTAACGATAACTTCTACTATTTCATTGTAAACCCTAATGGGTTGACGTAAAGTCACATTTTCTTTAAATTACGTACTTATTATTATGTTTGTTTTGTTATAAATGACAGTTCATGCTCTACGCATATGTCACTTTTAAATGTTCCATAAAATTCGTAGTGTTTTGTATGGCACGCGGGTTTTGAGCCCCTGAATAAAAATATCCGTTGGACCCACTGTGAATCAGAATAATATTTTATTAAGTTTATTTATTCATTTTTAAATTGATACGTTTTATCAATACTAATATTATAAAGAGGTGAAGTTTCTATGTTGGTTTGTTTGTATGCAAGATAATCTTTGAAAATACTCATCTTATTTAAAAAAATAATAATAGAATAGCACTTCAGGATTAGATGGACATTGGTATTTTGCAGTAATTTGAGCACATAGTCTGCTTCTTATAAGGTATGAGGAAGCGGATGGGATAATGGACTCTGGCATCCCTAAAGGTGCTTACACACCAAAGCCGGCAGGCTTATTATCTAAATAGGTCTACTGAGCGACAGGCGAAAAATGCGAAAAAATTGTGCAATATCACACTAAATCGTTAATTTTTACGCAAACCACACTAGTGTTATTAATTATTAACCACATTAGCTACGTGATACGATTTAGTGTGATATTGCACAAATTTTTCGCATTTTTCGCGTGTCGCTCAGCAGACGTATTTAGATAATAAGCCTGCCGCTGCTCTAACAGCAGACGCGTTGCAACCAACTTGCGACAGGCAGAAATTTTCTATTCTGAATTCTATTCTATAAAACGTTCTGAAAAACGACTCTTCTTGGTAAAATCCTTAATAAACACATAATAAATTGATTAATCCCAATGAGTTTCCATTCAATTCAATCACCATGAAATCGCACGTTCTATGGGTGTGGCTTTGGTGGTTGTAGGTTTTATACTTGTTGAGAGGATCGAATCAGAGTTCCAAGGTGGCGGGTGGCCCGGTTTATTTGACGTCGAGTGTATTACTGTCAACTAGGATCATTAGTGTTTAGTTAAATTAAGATCAAGCTATGTATACTATTTAGGACTGCAATTTAGTAAATTGTGTCGTTCATTGTAAAAGTGTTGTAACTCCCTATTTTTAAAACCATATTTTCTTGCCTAATGGTATCACATTTAGTCATAACTTTCAATATAAAAGTGAAGTAACTCCAATAGTTGCATTAAAATCCCATAGATGAAAACAATGAATGAATGCTTATATTTTTTTTTCCTACACTAAAATTCGCAAAAAGCTCGTTATTCTAAAATTCAGTTACTAAAATTCTAAAATTCAGATAGTTCACTTTTATAATGAACGACACAATTGTCATATTCACGTATTTTATAGTGTTCATGTAAATAATTGCATTCTGTATGTATACTTTACTAAATAAATTAATTAATTAATTTGTGCAATATAACACTAAATCGTGTTTTTGGTATCACATAACTCATAACAAAGGTGTAGTTTGCTATAAGGCCTCTTACGGACATTACTACAATAAAAGTGCATCATTTTTGTATGGCAGCACACGCGACCGCAAATCGTCTGCTGTTAGATAAGGCTTCAGAAAGTTGCGAGTCGGACGAATTGACGACGAATGGACTGACCCGGCGGGTTGAGCCGTCGGGCCGGCGGCTTTGGTGTGTAGATACCTTTACGCACTTACCGAAACACAATAGCACATATCGTACGAATTAATTTGAGACCGCTTGAATGCGACCCCCTACCCGACTAATTATTTATTCTTTATCCCTTCCAAGAGCATTTTTCCCTTCCAACAAATGATTTTTGTCATCGGCCCAGGTCTCAAGTTTATTCGTACGGGTTATATTATAATAATTATGCTGTTTTTGGGTGGTCTTCTGTAAGTGGGCGGTTACAGCTGTCAGACGGGCTCCCCAAATGACTGTGAACGCAGTGTGCCCCACTGCTACTACTTTCCAAATCCAACTGGAGAACCAACTTTGAAAAGATCATTTCCAAAATTGACCCCGCCGGGAATCGAACCATGAGACGCTAAGCAAGCATCTTACCACTCATCCAACGCGTCGTCAAATTATTGAATTATTAAATTTGAATATATTGTAGCATTGTGTATTATTGTGTATAAGTACATTAACATCGATAAGAGGTATTTTTATTTTATAGAGCCTACCTAGATCTAGGAACAAAAGGATAATCTTTAAGATTGTGGAAGTAACTAAAAACGATAAGTACTTATAAAAATAGACGACATAAATTCCCCAAAAAATCACTAGCAAAAAAATCACTCTTTCATAAGTTGGTAATGATATGTGAATTTTAAAAAGACAAAGATGGCGTCGTATTCTTGTGCTTAGTATAATAAATATAAAATCAAAAATAGAACTCGGATGTAAGGTCACTGGCTTTCTAAATATAGTGCGATGCGGGAAAGTGCTGTGTCGTAGTGATGGGACACAACGCGTTCACTCATACTCTAATGTCGATAGTTTTAAATTCAATTCTGAAAATTAACGCTAAGATCTTAAAAAGTAATAATAATTATATTTAAGTATATTATGTACCTATTTTGTTAAAAATGTTTGTTTTATTAACTCTTTAACCGCTTGGTTTTGTATTTGTCGTGCCCCTAGCGCTTGACTCGTATTCATTTTAAGAGGATTTTAAGACGCAATGATTTAAAAATAAACATTTTACAAGTAGAGCAATTTGTCGTATACTCGTATATACGGCTCTGGCGAAATGGACACGAAAACAATTGTCGGATAAATCCAACTGTGGCAGTTAAAGAATTAAAGCTTGTTTTATCCTAGATCTATAACTAATAAATATAAAGAGAGAATATTTGTATGTTTGTAATGAATTTACATCTATTTTACTGGACCGATTTTGAAAATTATTTAACCTATAGAAAGCTACGTTATCAGCGAGTAACATAGACTATATTTTATAAAGTTACGAGGGCATAATTTCTTAGGGTTTGCAAACGTAAAAATGTACCTTTTTGAATTTAAATAGGTTTTTTGCTCTTTTTTTGTTCAATATAAAGATTTACAAATGAATATTGCAATTTATGAAGTCAAATAATTAATCATCTCACTAAAAATCAATGGACTACAATTATCAGTTAGTTAACGGTCGATTAACTCAGCTCTATTTGAAATTAGAACAATGATATCATCTACATAAAACAAAAGAATTGCACAATGCACAATCTTCAATATCTTCTATGAGTCGATGAAAATGTTACGATTATAATGTATGTACCCTTTGAAATGTGACAAATCAATTGTAAGGTATCTGCCAAATGCGATTGCACATACGCACATTCGTCGTGAATGTTACGCAGTAAATTTTAATAAAATACATAGTACTAAAATACACGTGGGTAACTTTGGCGTTGCATTTTTTGACGTAAAAAAATCCAAACATCTACATCCAAAATTTCATTATACCACTTGATAGCTAAAGGATCAAATTATTACTCACTCACCAAAACAGAACAGCACACATAAGAATTCTCAGTTACTTTCTCAGATACGATCTTTAGCATTAAAAATGAGACCAAATAGTACTATTTTGTTAAGACGAAAGTAGACAACCAAACTGGGGCCCTAGCCAAGAACAAACGTACAGTCGTAAACGTTGCGTAAACGCTACGCTACAAAAGAAATAAAGCCCGGTGATTGGTTGTTGTAAGCCTGAGCGTTACGTTTACGCAACTTTTACGACTTTACGTTTGTTCTTGGCTAGGGCCCCTGATTAGTTACTTCAATTTGAAAGCAAAGCGCTAATGGCCTATATGGGATAAAAAAAGGATGGGGGATAACATAGAATAAATAAATAATCACTGAAATTTGGATCTGGCAGATAGGATGTTTTCGAGAGTTTTGTTAACAAGAGTTTTCACTAATTTGGGCAGGAATCAATAACTCAAGCTTTTTTATGTTAAAGTTGACTGTCGTGTCGGTTCACTTGATGGTAAGTGTCTACCATCTCCTATAAGGCAAGCAACACCCCTCAGCTGCTGCAAGTGCGCTGCCAAACTTAAACGACAATAACGGACCTTTACTCACTCAACGAGACACAACAGCACATAATAATATGCTTGTGGTTACTGCTTCCATACTACAAAACGGGCGCACTGCTTCCTGTGTGCGTGAGAGGTAGGGTAGAGTCAAGCCGCAGTCAAATAGCAACACTTGTCCTAGTACAAGATATGACCGTTTTCACTAAAAGAAAGAGCGAAAAACAAGAAAGGTTTGTGTATATAATTTGCAGGGAAAAATTCAATCGTAAGTATCTTTTAAGCGTCATGCAGTAGGCATTTTTGCCATATAAATATTGGTCAAAATTATCGATAAACTACACACAAACTCGCCCATCACTAAACTGTGCAAGTCAATGGAAGCGTTCATCCGTCACATCCTGGGAGCAAATATCCCATGCATTTTTATCTTGTTTTAGGTATATTATTATTTTCTATACATTTATTTTATATTACAAATGGTGACAGGGAGGCTGACAGTTCGCAAAATATCAGAGAAATTGATTATAATTCCGATATTTCCTTATAACCACCCCTCACAGGAGACATCTTGAAATAACAGCATGTTCCGTATATTGTGTTAAAAGAAAATTAAGCCGTTTCGCGGCGATTTTGATCCAGTTCAATTTGTTTAAAAGCTTTTTACTTAATAATTTATTACCGATAATTTATTACGGCTTCATTTGGGTTCAAGATAAAAACTATCCTATCTTTTAAGTTGGACCCTTGAGGGACCAAATTAAATCAATACTAATAATAAATCTGTCAGGGTTGGTGATGGAGTAAGTTACTTTGTTTTCAGAGATATCGTGTTTATAGGCTCTATACATGATACTCAAACTAAATTTACCATTTTTAGAATTTTTTCTGTATGTATGTATGTAAGTATGTATGTTCCTCCATAACTCTTAAATGAATCAACTGATTTTCATGAAACTTGGTAGATAACCATTTAGACGTACGGGACACAGGATAGGCTACTTTTTTCTTTTTCAACGCGGACGAAGTCGCGGGCGCCAGCTAGTATAGTTATAAAATCGGTTCGGTAGCTTAGGAGTTCATTTGGTGTCAAAAAACGTGACAGGAAATTTTAATTAATATACGAGTATATAGAGATAGGTGTATAGGTATACAGATACAGACACAGATACAGACAGACACAGACACAGACAGACACAGACACAGACAGACACAGACACACACAGACAGACACAGACAGACACAGACAGACACAGACAGACACAGACACAGACACAGACACAGACACAGATACAGATATAATAGATATAGCTATAGATATAAAATCTATAGGCGGGCAATGTTTCCCTCCTAATATTGCGCATTATGTGTTTATTGGCGACGGCTGCCATCAACTTATTTGTTAGTCTGGCTAACTAATTTATGTACCGAACTAAATTATTATGATATAGTTTTTTAAATATATCCTCGCATTAAATGTTGCAAAAACAAAATCGAACGTCATAAGAACATCCGTTTGTAGAGTTTTATGGCTTTCTTTAAAATAGCTTTTATTTCTTTACTAACGACCCGCTCCCTGCTTCGCACGGGTGCTTTTTTTTGCAAACTATATATGAAAACCTACCTCGTTTAACGCTCTTTCCATCAGTGAAAACAGCATTAAAAGCTGTTGCGTAGTTTAAAAGATTTTAGCGTACACACTTGTAGTACGTATAAGTTATCTTTCTGTGTAAACGCTTATGGAATATTTGTGTTAATTTTTCTGTTATTTTTTTTTACTATATAAATTTTTTATTTTCTTTTCTGTTTGTGTCCCAAAAATTAATAAAATAAATTACAAACAAAAAGCCAAAAACAAAAAACAAAAAAAAGTTACCAATATGGTAGATTATAAAATACACCCAAAACATAATGAATGCGATACATCCTGTAACTTCTAGGACATTAACTTTTTTCTATTTAAAAATAAGGATGTCCGCCCTCTTAATGTCTTTGCTTCTGAGAAACTTTTCTCTTCTTTGTAAATATTTTATATTTGGATCACGACACTTTGGAAGAGTTTAAAGAAATCGACCTCTTTGATCATTAGGCTGAAATCTTTACATAGTCTATAGGTACTTCTACACTATTCCCATCGAAATACTACAATGGAATTTGCGTCACAAAAAAGGGAAACATAAAAAGAACGCCTTTGACAGAATCATGGCGGACTTGCCTTCACGCGTCAATGGTAAAAGGTAATAAAGATCAACTTCTACTATTTCATTTTAAACTCGTGTTGTGTTGTGTGTGTTGTGTTTTGTATGGCACGCGTGTTGCATGTTGTAGTAATTTGATGACTATTCCTTACAATATTATAAATGTGAATGTGAGTTTGTTTGTTTGTTACGCTTTCACGCAAAAACTACTGAACCGATCACCATGAAATTTTGCATACACGTTCTCTGGGACACCAGAAAGGACATAGGGTACTTTTCATCCAGAACGCGGACGAAGTCGCGGACACCAGCTAGTAATATTATAAAGAGAGACGATAATGTTTGTAATGAATAAGTTCAAAAACTACTCGACCGATTTTGAAAATTCTTTCACCTATAGAAAGACACGTTATCTGCGAGTAACATAGGCTATGTTTTATGAAGTTACGCGGGCGAAGTCGCGTGCAACAGGTAGTGAGCGATAAAGTTTGAATAAGGTGTTTTAATGACGGTTAGCCTACTTGACAGTCGGTGAAAGAGGCCCTAAATGGGTTATTTCTACTCAGCGGTCACAATTTTAACATAAAAACGTCATTTCAAGAGTTACTCTAACTTCCAATCAAGATTCTTGAATGCGTTTCATTTATTTACATGTATTGGGTTGTGTATTGGTGTATGAATCTGAGATGAAATAAGAACTAAAGATAGAGCCTTGTGACCGGCAGAGTGGAGCCGGTGAAACTACGCCTTTGCCGTGTCCATACACTGTTGGCACACAAATGCAATCAAACTGCGACTCGTCTTAATTAAAGTATTTAGTAGTGAAAATGCCGAATTGCTTAGAGAAAGGGTGTAAAAAGTAGTTTACAAAAAATAAAAACCGGATGGAATAACATTTCACACTTAGATACCAATATTTTCAATAAAAAATTAACAAAATTGAGGTTATACTTAGCTGTGACAGATTTTTATTACACAAGTATAAATAGTTTAACAATGATTGTACATAGTTCTAATTTAATTCAGCCTAGGTTTTAAATGCGGTGACAAAAGACCAGGGTCTCCTAATGATATAAGTATTTTTAAACTTGATAGGAGTGCCCCTACATCAAATCTGTACCTAGCTTTAAAATAAAAGAAAATTAACTATTTTGTATTTGTATTCGAACACAAAATCTCAATAAACGGCCGACTCACACATCTTTATAAAACCGGCTTTACTAAAATTTATCATTTAAATATTAATAATATAAATGTAAATATAATTTATTTTTAATTTTAATTTAAATAAAATAAAATTCTTATATATATTTATATAAATAAATAATTATATACTTATATATATACGCTTCCTCTCTCCTAGTCCCTAAGTTGCATACCCAACAGGGTCCATAACATTGGTCTTTATTTTTATAACTTCTTTGTACATTATGGTTTCGCAATAAATAATTGAATTGAATTGAAAATAATCCGTAAAATTCTGTCTATATTTCTTATTTGGTCTGAGGTATGAATCAAACGTTTTATTATCTTCTGGACGACTGCCAAATAAAATATTAGAAATAGTATATTATTTTCTCTTTATAACCTTCGATTAATTGAACAAGGTTTAGTACTGGTGGAAGAATTTTGGCATTTGCTGTCTAAATATTTTTGGGACATCAAGTACGAAGTTTCTACACTTGATTTGATCAATGCGAATGAGTTTTGATTTTCAATCGACTTCAAAATAACTCTTTTTAACAAATAATAACCGACTTAAAAATAAATCTTTTTAACAAAAAATAACCGACTTCAAAATAACTCTTTGTAACAAGAAATAACCGACTTCAAAATAACACTTTTTAACAAAAAATAACCGATTTCAAAATAACTCTTTCTAACAAAAAGTAAACCGACTTCAAAATAACTCTTCTTACAAAAACTAACTGACTTCAAACCGTTTTCTCATGGATGCCATTGTCAGAATTGGACCAAATTGAAATGGGACCACACGGGAAGCACCAGCTTTCAAATTAAAAAAAATCATCAAAACCGTTTCACCCAGTCGAAAGTTTTGAGGTAACAAACGTAAAAAATCCTTACAAATTAGGCGGGCGGAAGTGCCGCCATTTTGACAAAAACCTTTTCGGCCTATATCTCCGTAACCGTGCATTTGAGGCCAAAAATGGTAATAACCTTTATTGTAGATAAATAAATTTCCAATTTTTTTTGTCGAATTTTTTTTTCTTTTACCGTTTACGACTTATTCGATTATTACGATTTGTTTATTGATACAAATTTAATGCCTTTATCAAGGAATAAACTTTTTTATCCCTTGTTCTAACTTTGAAGACGAACTACAAGATAAGATACAGGTTCTTTTTTTTAATTAATTTTACCCATTTTACCGGTTACAAAGTTAGCCGATATGTATAATTATGCATATGAATAATCGAACGGTCCGTTAGTTCGGTGATGTCAGAATGTACTGATTTAATGATTATATAGACGATGATAATATAACGTCTAGTTTAGTGAGTCTAACTGTAAAACCGGCTTCAAAGGTGTCGCTCATGTTAATGTAAGCATTCGCTAGTTAGTTACATGTAACTATGTAGTATGTGCTAACTAGCGACCCGCCTCCGGCTTCGTTCATTGTAAAAGTGAACTATCTCCTTGTAACTGAATTTTAGAATAACGAGCTCTGCGAATTATAGTGTAGGAAAAAAAAATAAGCATTCATTCATTGTTTTTAATGCAACTATTGGAGTTACGTCACTTTTATATTGAAAGTTATGACTAAATGTGATACCATTAGGCAAGAAAATAATGGTTTTAAAAATAGGGAGTTACACCACTTTTACAATGAACGACACATTTATGTATGCTTAAAAACTAAAGGGTCATAAAACAAAAAAATTCCAAAAATGTTTTTAATGCAAAAATACAATCACAATCCTTCATATTGTATGTTTCAAAAAGATTTATGATTGTTTTATTCCATATTTTGTATATTTTGATCATTTTTTATATATTCAAAAGTAACTTATATGTTTATATCTCCTCTAATATACAGTTTATTATAAAAGTACTTAAAACATTTAATGCTACTTAAAAATATGCTTCTAACGATGTATAATATGCATATATTTGATACATAACTAATAAGAAAAAAAAATAGACAAAAAAATGATTTATTTATTTTCGATTAGCTCTCCTGTAAAAAGTGTAATTTTGATTTTGTGGCCCTTTAGTTTTTAAGCAGCGATATGTATAGGGAAAAGATTTAAATTTTTGTTTGTAATGCATTAACTCAAAAACTAATGGGCTGATTTTAAAAATTCTTTCACCTATACAAAGCTAAATTATCAGCGAGTAACATATTATGTGTTTTATGCGGAGGAAATCGCGTGCAATGGCTAGTCTATACTAATATTATAAAGAGAAAATATTTATATATTATTTTTTAATGAATAAACTCGAAAACTAGCGGACCTATTTGAAAAATTATCAGCGAGTAACGTCAATCATCATCATCAATTATTATTAGTAATAAATCTGTAAGTGTAGGTATTGTATGTATGTATGTATGTATGTGCCTCCATAACTCTTAGGGCCTCTTTCACGAACTAAAGGTAAAGTGTTGATTAGTTACTTTTAGAAATCATTTTCTGTTATATTGAATTATGCACTCGGTTTACTGCATCATTCGATAGACGATTTTTTTTTATTATTTTCTATTTAATGTTTGGGACGTTTACCGTACAAACAAAGGTACTCGTATATCAGCTCCATTATCCCCGGTTACCGGTTTGGCCAACTTGACGTTTGTGAAAGAGGCGCTTAAACGAATTAACTGATTTTCATGAAACTTGGTAGATAAACATTTAGACGTACAGGACACAGGATAGGCTACTTTTTTCTTTTTCAACACGGACGAAGTCGCGGGCGCCAGCTAGTACTAATAATAAATCTGTAAGTGTAGGTATTGTATGTATGTATGTATGTTCCTCCATAACTCATAAACGAATCAACTGATTTTCATGTAACTTGGTAGATATACATTTAGACGAACAGGACACAGGATAGGCTACTTTTTTTCTTTTTTAAACCCTTTTTTTAACTCGTGTCACAGTGTTTTTAACCAAACTCTTCTGTAACGGCTTGAAAAATTTTTATGAAATTTTTTGTATAAGTATATTCGGTAGGTCTCAGTAGGTGGTAAACAATTTTTTATACCCCCCCAGGTGATACCCCAAAATTATTATTTTTATTTTTTGTGGCAAAACAACTTTTGTCGGACTAGTTAGTAAAATAAAAAGAAACACAATATCAACACGATCATTTCTAAAATTCTACATTGAAATTATGCAAGAATGCCTGTTCGTTAATTGATTATATACGATTTAGAAAGTTAGACGAAAAGAAAGAAACATTTTCTGAATGTCACTGTCACCTATTTATTTATTTATTTAATAAAGTACAAAGACAGAAAGCAATTATGTACATGAATATTATAATATACGACGTGTATATTATAATAATTTACTAAATTGCAGTCCTAAATAGTGTACATAAAGTTTGTTTTTTAATCTCAGACAAAAATGACATTACATTTGACATGCATTACATACATTACACTATATGCAAACTTGACATTTGCATGTGTCATTTTTGTCCCTGAGATTAAAAAACAGACTTTAGCATGATTAACTTAAGTTTAAAAGTAAGTTCAAAAACTTAGAAAAAGGGACGATCCCGTTTGATCAGTGGTATTTAAGATGCTTGCCTAACGTCTCAGGGGCCGCGGGTTCGATTCCCGGGCGGGGTTAAGAATTTTTTTATAGATTTACTCGTATGGCTCTGGTTTGTATTTGGAAAGTAGTGACAGGGCACACTGCTCAATTAATTTTTATTAAATTCTACTCTCGAATAATTTAATGTTTAATATTTTTTTACAAAAAAATAATAATAAAATATGTATATAAAAAAGAATATTTTTGTGTATAAAAAAATTCAGAGTAATCTTTTTTTCCATAAAAAGAAATTTAAACTCCAACAACACATTGCAAATGAATCAAATACACATAGATTTTTCTATAAATAAAAAAAGTTATATTAAGTATACTTGCCCAAAGTATTATTAAAAATAATTAGTTTAATAAAATACGCAACCATGAGTCCTTCTTTTATTTACGAACACAATAAAAAAGACTATTTTATTATTATCATCCCGATTCGCACGGAAACAATTATTTGTTTACACTTTTGAAACTCGCGTGGGCGACGAATTAATGCAAACGGCCGCCATTTGCAAAAATTATTGGCAATTCGACAGTTGACGTTTCAATGTGACATTGACGTGTTAATTTGACAGGTGACGTTTAATTGGGAGCCGGTTCCGGGCGGTTCTTAAGCGCTTTTTAAATTTATGTTCGATTTGTCGCGGCCGCACGTCCGTGAGCAGTTTGTAAACTGAAGACATCGGAGTTTCGAGTTACCCGTCTGGTTTGGAAATAGAAATTTGTATTCGCGGGCTTTGGGTTATGTATTTCTGTTTGCATTTTCGCATTCGCTCTCGGTGCAATGAGTCACTTTTACACTAACTTTTTAGTGACGATTTCGAAGGCGACTGTCAAAATGAGGAGTGGCGAAAAAACAATTTTTTTTTTATAAAAAGAAATGGTACTAACGCCTAGGTTTTTTGTTATAATAAGGGCCTCTTTCACCAACTACAAGTACCTAAAGTGTTATAGTTACTTTTAGAAAAAATATTCTGTTTTATTGAATTATGCACTCGGTTTACTGCATCAAAATGGTACTAAGGAGGTTTTTTGTTATAATAAAATAAAATAAAATAATAAGGGCCTCTTTCACCAATTACTACAAGTACCTAAAGTGTTATAGTTACTTTTAGAAAAAATATTCTGTTTTATTGAATTATGCACTCGGTTTACTGCATCAAAATGGCACTAACGAGGTTTTTTGTTATAATAAGGGCCTTTTTCACCAACTACAAGTAAAGTGTTAATTAGTTACTTTTAGAAATAATTTTCTGTTTTATTGAATTATGCACACGGTATACTGCATTATTCGATAGGGGATTTTTTTTATTATTTTCTTTTCAATGTTTGGGACTTTTACCGTACACAAACAAAGGTATATCAGCTCCATTATCCCCGGTTACAGGTGACTTTAAATGACAGTTAGCCTACTTGACAGATGCTGAAAGAGGCGCTTACCGTATTATGTACTTTGATACCGAAACATTTAGTAAAAAGCAATTATTTCACCAGTACAAACAGGCACTTCAATTTTGTTTATTAGTAGATATAATGTCTTTTAATAATGTTTGTTTCTTTGTTAATGAAAGACTAGACTGGGCGACCGAGCTTCGCTCGGGCCAAAGAAAGGTTTAAAGTTTTTTACATGTAAGAAAGAAAATCTGTGAAACATTATAGAAAAAATTCAAGAATATTTGAATTAATAACTAATAATTCAATCAAAATATTATAAAACGAGCAAACGGCGTTACTTTTGTAACCGTTCCATTAAAAAAAAGTACCTAAAACGAATTTTTTCGAAGATAAGACCCTGACAGATCGATTTCTAAACCTAAAAAACCCCTAACCCTAGGTTTTCGTCAAAATAATTAGAGCCGTTTGCGAGATTGTCGTGGCATACAAGAACTTATATATAGTGTATGCTTTTTATAAATATTTATTGAAATATAAAAAAAATTCCTTGTTAGTCATACTTAGATAATTTAATGATTAAGAATTGGTTTTGCTATCTTTCATTTTTTGACACACTATCTAATCTTTAATTATTATTTAATACTTAAACTTTATTTTGACTTGTCAAAATTTTATTTTGAACATGTTATTATTATATTACATTGTTTTATTATAACTATATATCTTTTTTTAGTCATATTTATAAATATTTAAATACTATAAAATTTTGGATATAGATATGTAGTTCGGTCATCATTTGTTACACTAGTTATAATTTGATGACAATTCATTAAAAATATTGTAAAATCTGTACTAATATAATAAAGCTTAAAAGATTGGTTGGACGCTTAAAAACTAGAACTATCAGTCCGGATTAAAAAAAATCATTTGATAGTCTAATCTTGAGCCCTTTTTTATACCCCAAAAAACTATTTTTATACCCCAAAAAACTATTTTTATACCCCAAAAAACTATTTTTTATACCCCAAAAACTATTTTATACCCAAAAAAAAAACTATTTTTTATACCCCAAAAAACTATTTTTTATACCCCAAAAACTATTTTTATACCCCAAAAAAAAACTATTTTTTATACCCCAAAAACAAATTTGTTATACCCCAAAAAACTATTTTTTATACCCCAAAAAAACAATTTTTATACCCCAAAAAACTATTTTTTATACCCCAAAAACAAATTTGTTATACCCCAAAAGAACTATTTTTTATTCCCCAAAAACTATTTTTATACCCCAAAAAAACTATTTTTTATACCCCAAAAACTATTTTTATACCCCAAAAAAACTATTTTTTATACCCCAAAAACTATTTTTATACCCCAAAAAAAATTATTTTTTATACCCCAAAAGACTATTTTTTATACCCAAAAAAAAAACTATTTTTATACCCAAAAAAAAAACTATTTTATTCCCCAAAAAAAATTTTCATACCCCAAAAGACTATTTTTATACCCAAAAAAAATATTTTTTATACCCCAAAAAAAAACTATTTTTTATACATCAAAAACTATTTTTTATACCCCAAAAAACTATTTTGTATACCCCAAAAAACTATTTTTTACATACAATACCTACACTTACAGATTTATTATTAGTATTGATAATTGATATCTATAATGAAGTAGCTTCAAAAGTAATGCGTAATTTGTTAGGTCTGTAGTTTTCGCAGAAAAATTAATATTAATCTTATCTTCGTTACAAAGTAGTATGTACTAGGAAGGTGCGTATTTATCGGTTTATCAAAAATACACTTTTGATAAAATTGTTTAAAAAAAATCACTTCTAGCAATTATAATTTCACAGTGACCTGTTTCATAAGTGAAAAATTCTAAATATAAAAAAAAACATGGGAGATCACGTTCAGGTATTTTCTATTTTTCTAATCTTATTTTTTTAAGATTTAAAAATAGTTTGATATCTAAAGTAAGTCTATATTTAGAAATATCTTTTTAGAAAATAATCAGCTATGCCAAAAAATTAAACAGACTGCAGCCTTAAGTTTTATATAAAACTAGCTAGTTCCCGCGACTTCATCCTCGTTGAAAAAGAAAAAGTAGCCTATCTTGTGTCCTGTACGTCTCAATGTTTATTTACCAAGTTTCACGAAAATCAGCTAATTCGTTTAAGAGTTATACAGAAAAATATTCTAAAAATGGTCAATTTAGTTTGAGTATCATATCATGTATGGAGCCTATAAACATGATATCTCTGAAAACAAAGTAACTTACTCCATGACCAACTCTTACAGATTTGTTATTAGTATTGATTTATTTATTTATTTATTTATTTTAGGGAAACATACAATAACTCGATACACATAATACACATACATACATGAAAAACATAAATCAGCAAAGTTTCCACTAAATTATTAAAACATATTAACAAGACTACAGTATACTAACATTGAAGCTGAGAGAAAACACACACAAAAGCAAACAAAAAAAGAAAGAGAAAAAGAAACAAATACACCAGTCAACAAATAAAATATAACACCATATAAATACCCACATAAACTGGCCGCTACAAAAGATTATATTATACAAAAGATTATACAAAGATTGATGATGATATATTAATTCCCAATCATTCACTACAAACTCACTTTTAGGCGTTCGATGCGTTTGTTCGAGTAAAACTCGCACTACACACTCTGAGGGCCTAGTGCGAGTTTTACTCGATCATACGCGTCGAGCGCGTAAACGTCAAATTGTATAGGAATGAAGCAGCGCCACCTAGTGGTTAACGAATACGTCTGCTTCATTCCCATACAAATTGACGTTTACGCTTTCGACGCGTTTGATCGAGTAAAACTCGCACTAGGCCCTCTGATCCGTCCTATTGGAAAATTATAGAAGAGGTCTACGTCCAGCAGTGGACGTCGTATGGCTAAGATTAATGAATGCGTTGTTTAAAATGTATACATTATTTATGTCATACTAGCTTGTGCCCGCGACTTCGTCCGCGTTGAACGATGAACGTATGTCCTTTCTGGTGTCCCAGAGAACGTGTATGCAAAATTTCATGGTGATCAGTTCAGTAGTTTTTGCGTGAAAGCGTAACCAACAATCAAACTCACATTCACATTTATAATATTGGTAAGGATTGAGAGAATTATAATGGTAACTTTAAGGTGGCCGGTGGCATGGAGATAATTGGAGGAGAACCCATCGCAGGTGGCATGGAGATAATCGGAGGAGAACCCATAGCAGGTGGCATGGAGATAATCGGAGGAGAACCCATAGCAGGTGGCATGGAGATAATCGGAGGAGAACACATTGGAGGTGGCATGGAAATAATTGGCGGGGGACCCATTGGAGGAGGCATGGAGATTATTGGTGGAGAACCCATTCACTGTGGCCCTGAATTTGTACAGTTCGAACCCATACAGGTATATTCATTTCTACTATGTCTTTTCCATGCGTGGTCCATAACGATGATGAGGTTGACACGTATTATATCAAATTTTTTCACATGGATAATAAATAATAATAATAAATATCTTCACATATTCCACACAACACCATCTAGTTCCACACTAAGCAACTATTAATGCTTGTCTTATAATACCAGACAGTTGATATACTAGGTACATAGATTACTTTTTTTCAACCGACGAAAAACAAAAACGGAGGAGAAAAAAATTCGACGCGTATTTTTTTTTATGTATAACTTTTGACAGGGTGGTCCGATTTTGATAATTCTTTTTTTATTTGAAAGGGTGCACCTCGAAGTTGGTCTCGTATAATTTTGGAAAAAATCCTACCCTAAGGGTGGGAAAATGGGAGTGGGAAAATTAAAAATTAAGCGTGTAGTAAATATTAGATTATAGCCACAAAAAATATAAAATAAAACTTTTTAACAAAAAATAAAACCGCCGAAAAAACTGAAAAGCATAAAATAATCTCATTATTTTACCTAAGTAATTTTGAGTCGGCGCCAAACAAGCAAAAATTACGTAAAGAGTGATGCGCGGCGGCGACTCAAAATTACTTAGGTAATTAGTTTAAGAACTTTAGTTATTAAGGTTAAATAAAATTATTTTTTGCTTTTCAGTTTTTTCGGCGGTTTAATTTTTTGTTAAAAAGTTTTATTGTAAATACATACATATTATAGATACAAACATCCACGACTCAGGTACAAAAGTAAATGTTAACACATAAACATTTGCCCCTAGCGGGATTCGAACCCGCGACCATTAAATTAACAGCTAGGGTTATTAACCACTGAACCAAACGTGTCGACATTCGACAAAGGGAAGATTTTTAAATAAAATATATTTTAGTTTTTGAATTTGATGAATTTGCATGTAATTTGGCACAAAAATAGATAATGCAATGGATTAAAACATACAATGTCTTTTAACTTGATAAGTTCCCATATGTTGCGAAGTAACTACTCGTATGCGAAGCAACATACGAGTAATAAGCAAACATGACTTTGTTTTGAAGATAAAACAAATATTGTAATTTGGTTTCTAGAAAATTTGTTTTGTTCCTTATAGTCTAGTACAAAAGTTCAAAGTGGCTTTGACGAAAAATTGTATGCCTTTTTTTTCTATCTTAATTTGTCTTTACAAAACAATTATTCTTATGTTTTTGACATAATCTCAGACATTAAGCCTAAAAACAAATCCTAGTTAACTATTATTGATTTAATGAAGTCTCGTATTAAAATATTTTATTTATACTATACATACTTATTTCTTTTTGTTTCAGGCTCGCAGTGAGGAAGTCGAAGACGCCGAATAAATGAGGAAAAGAATATTCCAACTCATCTAGTTTTTAAATGTACCTATTGTTATAATTGCTTTTTTATAATTAAATAAATAATAATAATAGCCTTTATGGACGAATAACACGATCAGTCCATCGCGTCAAATTGACTGACGTGAAGCCAAAATTTGATCGTGAATTGTAAAAACTGATGGCTTGATGTCAAACACTGTATTTCAAATCGCGCGGTTGCGTCACGTCAGTTTGTCGTCACGCCAAATGATTGATCGTGTATTTCGTCCATTAACTGGGCAGACCGTTTGCCGATTGCAACCATTCCTTTCCAAAAAGAGACCACCTTGAAACATAGCACGCAATCAATACATTAAGAGCGGGCATAAAGAGAAATAGCCAATCCTAGATTTGAATTTTATCTAAGTAAACAAAGTCTAATTTAATTAATTTTTTTAAATAGATAAATACATTATAAATGAAAGTGACGTCTGTAACAGAAAACATAATATAATGAAATTTTCTCGATAGAAAAAAATCACCAAGTGAGCTCTCATTTCCATCGATTTTAGTTTTATTTTCAAAATGACACACATTAGAAAGCTAAAAGTGTATCAGTAATTTCACTTCACATATTATCTAAGGCTGTATGTAACAATTTTTCATTTGACATTGTAGTTTACGAATAATTAATATTTAATACTTTTGGCACTTATAACATTTTAATTGAGCGAGTTGCGCTATCTTCCGTCGCATGTTGTGCGTAGTTGTACGTATTTTGTGTCTCTGTCATGTCCAAGGGGCCACGCGGGTAAAATTACAAATTTTGTTTGCTTTATTTATACCCATTCTTAACGACAATCCATATTAAAAGAAAACGCCTAAATTAAAATAATAGCAATTAATATCAGTACAGTGAAATATTGCATGTCTCATATCATTCGGCGACGTCGCATTCATATTGCTTACCTACTAGACTAGCTGTTGCCCGCGACTTCGTCCACGTTCAAAATGTTATATAGCCTAAATTAATATAACTAATATTACTAATTACATAGAGTACGAAATCGCGGGCACAGTTATTGTACTGGCAAACTGCTAAAATTGCTAAATATTACTTTTATATCTGCTTGTTGATGTTGAGTTAATGACATATTACCATAGAGTAAATAGTTACTTCTAACACAGAACTAATCTTTTGCCAATTTATAAATACACTTTCTATGTTGTAATTAATTATTATTAATTCGCTTACAACAAGGAAACTACTCCATGGCCTTATTGACAAAACTATTAGGACTATTTAAGATTACATAGGTACCTATAAAATAAAAATAAAACTGCCAAATTATAAAATTTGAATAGAATAGAATTTTCAACCGACGAAAACGAAAAACCAAAGGAGGAGGTTCTCAATTCGACGCGTACATATATATTTTATTTTTATTTTTTTGGTTTTTTTTTGTATGATCACGCATAACTTTTTACAGAGTAGTCTGATTTTGATAATTCTTTTTTTATTTGAAAGGGTTTACCCCCAAGGGATCCCATTTAAATTTGGAAAAAAATACCAACCCTAAGGGTAGGAAAACAGGGGATGATTGTTCACTCATTGATTGTAGCGTATGACCACGCATAACTTTTTACAGAGTAGTCCGATTTTTATAATTCTTTTTTTAATGGATAGGGTATAATTCGAAGTTGGTCTCGTATAAATTTGAAAAAAAAAATTGCTACCTTAAAGGTGGGAAAATGGGGGTGATTTATTGTTTACTTACAGATTTTAATGCTGAGTTGAGTATTACATTTAAAAAAAAGTAATCAAAAATTAAGCATGTAGTAAATAGTATAGATTATAGCCACAAAAAATTATAAAATAATTTTTTTAACAAAAAAATAAACCGTCGAAAAAACTGAAAAGCAAAAAATAATTTTATTTCACCTTAATAATTAAAGTTCTTAAACTAATTACCTAAGTAATTTTGAGTCGCCGCCGCGCGTCACTCTTTACGTAATTTTTGCTTGTTTGGCGGCGACTCAAAATTACTTAGGTAATTAGTTTAAGAACTTTAGTTATTAAGGTTAAATAAAATTATTTTTTGCTTTTCAGTTTTTCGGCGGTTTAATTTTTTGTTAAAAAGTTTTTATAAAACTTATGATCACAATATCCACACAGCTATCACACACACAGATCTTCTAATAATATGAAGAATTGGGCGCCACTGTCGCCTGGTGGCGCCACTGTCGTCACAGCGATAACGATGTCAGGCGTTATTATATATACATATATTGTACTCTTTTTTCATTGATCAAAAAGATAAACAAACAATTCACGATATAGAACTAAACAAACAATACGAACAAATTCTAAATGAGTCAATCACTGAGTCAACTCTCTTTGATAATGCCTAATGTACAAATTCCATCTTTAAAACAGTCCAGTGACCATGGCGACGCTATATTTGTTTACGTTTTTGATCAATAGAAAAAGTACAGATCTTATATAAATGTATCAGACAGTTGTAAGAACGCGTCCGCAAAGAGCGCACCTTAGAGTTGGAACTGTCGGTCGGACGATAAAAGTATTGGGACTAAACAAAAAGTGGTTTAATTAATGTACCCGAAGTAGAGTGCTAACATAAATTTATTCAGAAAAACCAAGAATCAAGATCAAAATGATTACATATAACATATATATACCTCTTGGCGACAGCGTTTCTATCCTTCGCCTCGGATCTTTCGAACCAAATGTGCGGAGAGGCTCTCGCCTCTCAGTGACTCAGTGAGTCAACTCTCTTTGAAAATGCCTAATGTACAAATTCCATCTTTAAAACAGTCCAGTGACCATGGCGACGCTATATTTGTTTACGTTTTTGATCAATAGAAAAAGAATAGATCATACTCATATATTTTCCTTTTCTAGTAAGTAGTATAATAGTAACTAAGTAGCTAGTAAGTAAATAAAAAAAAACTCACCAGTAACTGAAGAAGTCCGATAAATCCATGCAGTCCACAGGTCGTTTCTGGTCCAAAACTTCGTCAACGATTCCCGAATCAACGTCTTCCTCCGAACTCGTGTCACTTTCAGATTCAGAATCAGTTCTTGCCTCACTCATTGCGCTCATAGAGAGCGCTTCTCAAAGTTAATTTTATTTTATTTCGATTTTTTTTTTTTTTTTTCACTTATTCTAACACTCGAACACTGTTTTTGTTTTGTCACTGCATTTTAATATTTTAATTAAACTGTATTTTATTAACTTTATTCATCCATTGAAAAATATTTGTAATCTACTTGTTAAAAATTAATAATAATAATAATAATAATGCATACAATAAACATTTTTTAAACCCCGACGCGACGCTCTGCGCAAAAATGGGGTGTTATAAGTTTGACGTGTGTGTGTCTATCTGTGCATATGTGTGTCTGTATCTGTTAGTGTGTGTGTCTATGGAATCGTACCTCCCAAACGGATGGTTCAATTTTGATCCGGTTCTTTACGTTTGAAAGATGACGTGATCGAGATAGTACTTTGCTATAGTTTATGAAGATTTATGTTGAAGCGATTGAAGATCGATACTTATAACACGCCTGTTTTGCGTCGGGGATTAAAAAATAGAATGATCTGAGAATAGTTTAAAACGCGGCTTCATTATCGCTTAAATTATTTAAGTGATTCTAACTTGAACAACTTTGCAAATAGAGTTTAGTTTTGATTACACTTTATTAATTTTTTCAAACGTCCTGGACTCTAATTTGTCCCTAGAAGTTTACTTAGTATAGAAAATATATTGACATAAAATGATTACTAATATAATATGATGAAGAGAATAATAATTTTTTTTTTCTACTAAAAATTATTCTAAAAAGATTTTTTTTATTAATTTGACTATTTTTTGCGTTTCTTGAATAAATTTCTTAGCCATCAGCTATAGAACTATTCTGGTCCAAATGTAAAGTGTAGACTATGGAACCAGGAACCAAACAGCCCATTCAGCGGCCATAAATATTATTCTAAGCGCCTCTTTCACCAACTACAAGTAATGTGTTGATTAGTTACTTTTAGAAATAATTTTCTGTTTTATTGAATTATGCACTCGGTTTACTGCATTCGATAGGCGATTTTTTTTATTATTATTTTCTATTTAATGTTTCGGACGTTTGCCATACAAACAAAAGTATATCAGCTAAATTATTCCCGTTGACAGGTGACTTTAATTGACGGTTTAGCCTACTTGACGTTGGTGAAAGAGGCTTGCTAAATCTTATAAAAAATGATATTATTTTATTAAATTGACTATTTTTTGCGTTTCTTAATTAAATTTCTTAGCTAAGAGCTATAGAACTATTCTGGTCCAAATGTAAAATATAGACTGTCGAACCAGGAACGATACAGACCAATCATCGGCCTCAAAAAACAACGGGGTCATTATAAATAAAGTGTCCTGCACTGAATCAGATAATGTCTTGGCGGGAAAACTAAATGTCATTTGGTCCGAATGTTGCCAGATTGCAAATTGTAATATGCATTATTTTAATATAATAGTACTCGTAAGACGTATTGTATTACATTTTATGAACATAAATGCATTTCAAATTTGTTAAAATGTAAAAGTATGGGTTGGATGCTTGTTACTCAGTGTGCCAAACTAACCCCATGACTTTCTGTTTATTTATTTATTTATTTATTTATTTATTTACTTGATGCTGCACCATCAGATCAAGGTTACCATGTCATGTAAACCTGTCGAAGCTAGTGAAAGTCTTCAAACGCCTGAACAGTTGTTCATAAACTTTAAAAAAAAACTCAAAATAAGTCCACCAATTTGGGAGCTCCGATTCCATAGCAGACATACAGATACACACATACACAGACACAGACGCCAAGTTATAACACCCTGTTTTCGCGTCGGGCGTCGAGGGTTAAAACACGTAGATATTTTTGAAAGAAGTTTAAAAATAACAGCGGTAACAAAATAACAGCAGGTATCTAAAATAATTTATTTTTTTTCTAGTCTGTTATGCAAGGACGCCTTTTTTGCGTTAATGACTTTGAAAATAATTTTAACTCGCGGCAAATGCCTATTGCTTTATTCATTTTACAATGACTTTAGCCTTGAATGAGTGTACGAGTATGTGAGGTTTATTATTAACTAGCGACCCTCCCTCGGCTTCGCACGGAGTTTAAATTTTCAATATTCTGAATATAAACCAATGCTCAAAATTTCAGATTTCTAGACTTTTTTTGAGTTGCGTTGATTCATTGTCAGGACAAATGATTTTTAGGCACCGACGCACGACGCAAAAACGGGGTGTTGTAACTTTGACGTGTTGTGTGTCTGTCTGTGTATGGACCGATTTTGTTCTTTTGTTCAAAAACTGGCGTGATTGGGATTGTTCTTAGCTATATATAAAGAAATGGTTCCACTAACTTTCTACTAAATGAACTAAATCCTAGTTATTTTCCTTGACAGAAAATCTTAGTAGTGTGACTAAGATTTTCTGTAAGTATTTCTAATTTTAAAGACATTATTCCTTACATATTATAAAACAAAGTCCTCCGCCGCGACTGTCTGTCTATCTGTTCGCGATAAACTCAAAAACTAATGCACTTATTTTCATGCTGTTTTCACCAATGGATAGAGTAGTTCTTGAGGAAGGTTTTAGTGTATAATTTACAAAGTTACGCGGGCGAAGTCGCGGGCACCAGCTAGTTTAATATAATATTATAAAGAGAAAATATTTGTATAATATTTTTGTTCATAAAATAAATGAACTCAACAACTACTGGACCGAATTTAAAAATTCAAAAAATTACAAAAATAAAAAAACTTGATACTAAGTTGAAGTATAAAAATTGGGACTTATTAAGAACAGAATGAATGAACTAATAACGGGCAAGCTAAATCCATCTTTGACCTCATCTTTACTTACCATCAGGTGAAGTTGAGGTCAATCGCTTTCCCGTGTACAAATAAAATAATAATAATAAAAGACTCCCAATTTTACGGGTAATTTTTCACAATGGCAACACTATATAAATCAACACATGCATTGATTGTCACATGTATCGTATGTACTCTGTGATTTATAGTGTCAAAGAAAACGCACACTGACACAGGTGCATTGCACACTTTCGACTTGGCCTACTTTTTTTTTTCACTTTTCTTTTTTTTTAATAAATTTTACAATAATCCTTACAATTTAAACGATAAATTATAATTAAATTACAACGAAAAATACTCACGAAATTATTAGAATTTTTTTTACATATACTTTTTTTTACTTTTTCATAATATGTAGTATATAAAAGTATTGAACAAACTTTTTAGGGAATGTTTTTTTTTAATTACTTTAATAAGCAGACACTTTTGTTTTTTTTTTTTTTACCACTGACGTTGGTTACGTTTGAAAGCAGCGACAAACTGGTGCGCTTTATTCGCTCATAACATTGTCTAGGATTAACAGGGGATGCATGGAGGCATTGGATTAAAAAAATATATGAAATTTACTATGCTACTCAATGTTTGAAATATGTACATAATTTGATAAAATAAATAATTAATAATAAAAGTAAATATAAACACTTAAGACTACCTACTACTGAAATAATTTAGTGAATAAATACAAAAATACTGAAGACAACATACGTATAGTCTGTCAGAAAAGTGTTGAAATAAAAAAGTGGCAATACTGTAGTGTTGTCTACATAGTGAGATGGATAGAACGGGACATCACTACAGTATTGCCACTTTTTAATTTCAATACTTTTCTGACAGACTGTACTGAAATAATAATACAAAAAATACAAAATATCTTTTATCTTAAACTTAGGTACAAAATAGGTGTACGGGCACTCCTATTATTAAGTATAAAAATATTTATATCAGGAGAGTCCGCTCTTCCATCGCCGCATTTAAAACTTAGGCTAAATCTGAACTATGTATCAGTAGAAGAAAAATGTGTATGTAAGTGAATGTATTTGTTTGTGTGCGCGCGCGCGCGTGTTTGTGTGTGTGTGTGTGTGTTTTCAAAAAAGCTCGCTAAAATTCTGACTCAACAGTTGATAAACTGTTAAAAATACATTTGAGATGTGGAAAGACACTTTGGTAAGGAAATTGTACCAGTACAGAAACTGAAAAAATAAATCGGAACTTCTTATAACTTTTAATTTAATCATATAAATCAGAATGTTAATATTAATTCGATATAAAAAAAAAAAACTGCAACAAAATTCTAAGAAAATTAAATTTGTTACTATTGTTAAATTGTTAAAATCATGTGAGAATTAATTCGCCTCTCATAATATTTTGATGTATTGTAACCAACAAAAAGTATTTTTATTTATTTTTAAATTTTCATCTCCACACATTCTCTGTTCCGTTTAAAGCCAAGTGCGTGCTGCATTTTCTATTCTTAAAACAGCGCGAGTTCAAACGCCTGATGCGCGCAACGTACCGACGACAGTTCAGAAATTAACTAGAACAAATCTACATCACTAAACTTATGAGATGGCTGACTGTTATAATAAAATTAACTAATGATGTACTTAACTAAGCCATACTCTATCTATACCTACTAATATTAGATTAGATATTAGCTGGCGCCCGCGACTTCCTCCGCGTTGAAAAAGAAAGACTTAGCCTATCCTGTGTCCTGTACGTCTAAATGTTTTGCCTACCAAGTTTCATGAGAATCAGTTAATTCGTTTAAGAGTTATGGAGGAAAACATACATACATATACAGAAAAAAATTGTAAAAATGGTCAATTTAGTTTGAGTATCACGTATAGAGCCTATAAACACGATATCTCTGAACACAAAGTAACTTACTCCATGACCAACCCTTACACATTTATTATTAGTATTGACTTGCTAGCTCCCGCGACTTCGTCCGCGTGGAAAAAGAAAAAAGTAGCCTATCCTGTGTCCTGGGGCCCTAGACAAAGTGCCATAACGATAACGATAACGAAGTTCGATAGTTATAAATGTATGGGAAGTATCGCGTGATTTAGCGAATTCATATGTCAATCCCATACATTTTATTTTTAGCGAATCGAATCGCTTCGGAGCGAATGCAACTTGTCTAGGGCCCCTGTACGTCTAAATGTTTATCTATTAAGTTTCATGAGAATCAGTTAATTCGTTTAAGCGCCTCTTTCACCAACGTCAAGTAGACTAAAACGTCACTTAAAGTCACCTGTCACCGGGAATAATGGAGCTAATATGCGTTTGTTTGTACGGAAAACGTCACAAATATTAAATAGAAAATAATTTTAAAAAATCGTCTATCGAATGATGCAGTAAACTGAGCATAATTCAATATAACAGAAAATGATTTCTAAAAGTAACTAATCAACTCTTTACTTGTAGTTGGTGAAAGAGGCGCTAAGAGTTATGGAGGAACATACATATAATACATACATACATAACATAACATACATATATGTATATATACTTACAGATTTATTATTAGTATTGATTGATTGATGATAAACTAGCTGTTGCCCGCGACTTCGTCCGCGTTAAAAATGTTATATAGTCTTTCTTGATAAATGGACTATCGAACACAAAAAGAATTTTTCAATTCGAACCAGTAGTTCCTGAGATTAGCGCGTATAACCAAACAAACAAACAAACAAACAAACAAACAAATTCTTCAGCTTTATAATATTGTTATAAATAACCTGTGTTGCTCTCTGATAATGTAGCTTTCTATATGTGAAAGAATTTTTTAAATCCAGTAGTTTTTGAGTTTATTCATGACAACAAAAAAATGCAATTTTTTTTAATATTAGCACACGTGATAGTGACGTTTTTGAATACGTTTTACGCCCTATAAATATAATTATGTACGTAGATGTGATTAATTAAATTTTATTCGTGAATTTTTGGCTCGCAATCCCATAATATGATCGTCTATTTATAAAGCCATATTGTTAACACCTGTTGCAATTTTCACAGATTAGGTTACGAAAGGTGCAAAAATTACGAAAGGAAACCTTTTTAATGGTCTGTCATTATGATATTATTATTGTCATTGTGTGTCAGTGTCAGTGTCATATATATATTTACTCTTGCGATCAATAATTTTGTTATCTTTTTCACTTCTGACGTGCCGTCCAACGACTGACATGTTTTTTTCTTAATGAAAGGTACCCTATATTATGTCGTCTCGTTTTCTTTATCCCTGATAATGTGTACTGAGTGGAGGTTGAGTGGGTAAGAGATGTAAAAGTAAAAAAAAAAATTAAAAAAAGAAGCTTCAATAAATGTTTTTTAAAATTTCTCTAAAAAGGTGGCGCAGACGAAGTCACGGGCAAAGGCTAGTGTCTAATATATTAGTCTGTAACTTTGTATTGACACGTATTCAAATCAGTGTCATGTTTTTCACACTTGCGTACGTTTGTCTTTCAATGCGCCTATTAAAGACTGTTCTAAATAAAATGATCATTTGTAACCCGTTCACACTGATGTGAATATGTTAGATCGGATATTATAAATAGCAGTTAATTTATCGTCGCGTGCACAGTGTTTAGTGCAATTTTTACTGCGAAACGCAGTGCGCCTTGCCGCCAGTTTCCAAATCCAAATCCAGATTAGACCAACTATGAAAAATTAATTTCCAATTGAAAAATTCAAAACAGCCAGAGCCCTTGAGACAGCCCTGAGCCCTGATACAAAATCCTGAGATAGAGCGTGAGACAGCCCTGAGCCCTGATGCAGAGCCCTGAGACAAAGCATGAGACAGCCCTGAGCCCTGAGACAGAGCGTGAGACAACCCCGAGCCCTGATGCAGAGCCCTTAGACAGAGCGTGAGACAGCCCTGAGCCCTGATGCAGAGCCCTGAGACAAAGCATGAGACAGTCCTGAGCCCTGAGACAGAGCGTGAGACAACCCTGAGCCCTGAGACAGAGCATGAGACAGCCCTGAGCCCTGTTTTTACGCGAGAGAGTAAAAAAACACACATATTGGCACAAAATACCGTAATAATACAAGTATATATAACTAGTACGTACAATTGATATAATATGTAGTAGGATTGGCGGCAATGAAAGATGGTCACTGGTTTTGTATTATCTTATCGGGGTTTGTTTTTCAACATTTTCTCTTGTCAAGGCTTTTAGGTCACTCAGATCAACTAGATCAAGATCAGGATAAGGATAGGATTATACGAATATTTACTTGCCGACAATACTATTCATACTGGACCGCAAGGAAAAAGGGTCGGTTAGACAATCTTCAATATCTTCAAAAGTACGTGACCTAGCTTTGAAGTAAAGACTAAATTAAAGAATATTTTAATGTGCTTAAATAAATATAAAATTTATTTAGTTCAGCTTTAATTTAGTCTTTATTTCATAAAAGCTAGGTCACGTACTTTTGAAGATAATGACGACACGTTTGGTCTAGTGGCTAGTAACGCTAGCTGTTAACCAAACGGTCGCGGGTTCGAATCCCGCTAGGACGGGCAAATGTTTATGTATTAACATTTTAGCTTTGTACCTGAGTCATGGATGTTTGTATTTATAATATGTATGTATTTACAAAAAAAGTAATCTAGTAGTATACCAACTGTCTGGTATCCATAATACAAGCCTATAGTTGCTTAATTTTGAACTAGATGGTGCTGTGTGGAATGTGTGAAGATATTTATTTTTATTTATTTACTAGCTGGCGCCCGCGACTTCGTTCGCGTTGAAAAGGAAAAAAGTAGCCTATCCTGTTTCCTATATTTCTAAATGTTTATCTACCAAGTTTCATGAAAATCAGTTAATTCGTTTAAGAGTTATGGAGGAAAATACATACAGAAAAAAATTGTAAAAATGGTCAATTTAGTTTCAGTATCATGTATGGAGGCTATAAACACGATATCTCTGAAAACAAAGTAACTTACTCCATGACCGACCCTTACAGATTTATTATTAGTATTGATTTATTCCTAACCGACCATTTTTCTTCGCCGTCCAGTGTAGTTCAAAATTCAAACTCATTGCGAAACGAATTATCTAACAAAACTGTTCTGTTATGTAAAACAATGTAGGCACTTATGGGTACAAAGCGAAACAAACCTATACACATACTTACATAGGTATCTAATTTATAACAAATAAAATTTGAGATAAGGCGATAAGTATATTATTTATGTATTTAGATAGGGAATTGACTTCCATCTAATGTATATGCGAGAGTGGAATTCATTTTTCCATCGGCGCGGCAAAAGTAAGTCGTGTTAAACAAAATGACGTCTAAAGTTCCAGTTGTTAAATTAAATAATGGATTAACAATTCCCGCGGTCGGTTTGGGGACCTGGAAGGTGAGCAAATTAATACTTAGGTACATTTACTTATTATAAGTATGTAACGTTTTTATTTAGTACTAGGTATTCAATACAAGCAAACAAATAAATCTTTTTTAAAAGTTCTAAATATTTGGATAATATATCGTGATAGTATGTCTTTTTAATCCCGTCGCCCGACGCAAAAGAGGGTGTTATAAGTTTGACCTAAGTGTGGCTGTCTGTGGCATCATAATCTCCCAAACTAATAGACCAATTTTGATCCGGTTTTTTTCTTGTTGGAAAGCTGCCCTGATTGAGAAGGTTTCTAGCTATATTTTATGGCGATCGTTTGAAGAACTTCAGCTCATTTTCTAATTAACAAAGAGATTTCACTAACTTCCACAAGTTCGATTAATGTGAAATTTGATATAAGTACCTACTGTTACTTCGATAGTATTTTCTTGATGAGCTGATGCTCAATAAAGGTTTTTAAAAAAATTGCTCATATAAGTACTTTTGTCCGGCGTTATATTTTTTTAAGAGGGGCATGGACGAAGCTCGAGCACTGGATGATAGTTAATAATCACTGAACAAGAATAAATAACCGATGAGTTCGCCGGCAGCGCTCGCAGTTTATTAAAAAACTAGCAGTTGCACCCGGCTTCGCCCGCGTAACTTTATAAAATATGGCCTATGTTACTCGCTGATAATATAGCTTCCCAAGAGTGAAATAATTTTTCAAATCGGTCCAGTAATTTCGGAGCCTATTCAATGCAAACAAACAATCAAATTCTCTTTATTGATATTAGTAAATTAGTATAGTTTATTTTGACAACCTTACATTGACATTTGAGAAATTGAATTTTGTTATCTCCTCTGTGGTCTTTTCCTTAGAATTAGAAGACGGAACATATTATTATAGTCTGTGGTATTTTCGTTTTATTTATTTATTTATTATTGTTTTTATTTGTGTAATTGTTAAAAAGAGGCTTTTATCTAGCTAAAGCATAACGGAGAGTAGCAGTAAAGTATCTTAAAATAAAGATATACGAAGCCCTTGACTTTATTTATCATTTAGATAACAATGTCATCGTTCGATATTATACTGAATAACGGATATAAATGTCCCATACTTGGTATTGGTACGTGGAAGGTGAATAAAATAAAATTTAATTATGTTGTTTGTAAGCCTATGTTATCCCTATTCTCCCCATTGTTATTTTTTATTTATTTATTAACAGTAATGTTAACATTTAAATTAACATTGGTGTAAACATAAACTCATTAAAGAGTTTCACCGCACACCATGTTCAGTTAACAGAATCATTAAAATACTAGCTCGTGTCCGCGATTTCGTCTGCGTTGAAAAAGAAAAAGGTAGCCTATCCTGTGTCCTGTACGTCTAAATGTTTATCTACCAAGTTTCATTAAAATCAGTAAATTCGTTTAAGAGTTATGGGGAAACATACATACATACAATAATATTAGTATTGATGATTGATTGATAGCCTATGTTACTCGCTAATAATATAGCTTACCAACAGTGAAAGAATTTTTCAAACCGGTGCAGTAGTTTCGGAGCCTATTCAATGCAAACATCGTTTTTCTATCGTCTACACCATGGAGAATGTGCGTCCATCCTATGGGATCTGATCCGGCCAGAGCCGTTCCACTTGCGGAACACGAGGAGCGGGCGGGGGTTTCATCCCTTCGTGGTTGATGTTCCCCGGTCACGCACGAAGCGTTATAGTTCCACCTTCCTTGTCCGGACTGCTAAGGAGTGGAACTCATTGCCTGCGTCCGTGTTTCCCCAAAATTACAACCTCGGGGTCTTCAAGTGCAGGTTAAATGGGCACTTACTAGGTAACCGTGGTCCATCTTTGGCCGCATCTGCACCTAACATCAAGTGAGATTGCGGCCAAGCGCTGCCTTGATCTAGTAAAAAAAAAAAACAAACAAACAAATCTTTCCTCTTTATATTATTGTAGTAAGGTATACCACTACTTTCTATATAAAAGTAGGTGATTAGGTAGCAATGAAAAACTATTAAATACCATTCGGGTTTTTTTTATTTCTTACATTTGGCACCTTTATAATGCGAGTGTCACTGACACCGATTGAGTAAGAAAGTTGATCGGTATCCGCGGATCTACATTTTTAACGATCCAGCACATCACTATTTAAAAGTAACAATACATGTTACTTAATTAAACTCATTCATTAGGCACCTATTTCATAACGTTATAGCAATTGGCGATAAGAGAGCTTTATGGCTGTCCCGTCATGATAACCTTTCATGTTGTATGTTTTATATTGTTATTTGGATGGAAAATAAATTATAACATTTTTATTAGATAACTTTAAAGTGTGACATATTATTACCTACATATTACTGTGTAGTATTATTATTATCTATCAATCAATCATCAATACTAATAATAAATCTAAGTGTATAGTAAGTGTATAGGTATTGTATGTATGTATGCTTTAAGTATCCTAAAATTAAAAAAAAAAATAAGATTTAGTTTCTATGTACTTCTGTATTCTAAGCCTCACTATTATAATAAAACAAATTGTAAGTCTATGTAATATATTTTCTGTTTCAGTCCAAGCCCGGTGAAGTGAAGAAAGCCGTCGAAGATGCCATAGACATTGGCTACCGTCACATAGACTGCGCTTTTATCTATGGTAACGAGAAGGAGGTTGGAGATGCAATTAGCACTAAAATTAAGGCCGGAGTTGTTAAGAGGTGAGTTTTTTATAGTTATTGTAGCACTATCAAGTAACATTATCATTATCTCAGCCGTATACACGACAGGTCGACCCTTGCCTCTTATCAGGTCGAATTTTCCAATAGGACCAGTCGACCCCTAGCCCTTATCAGGTCAAATATCCCAATAGGACCAGTCGACCCCTGCCCCTTAGGTCGAATTTCCCAATAGGTCCAGTCGACCCTTGGCCCTTGAGTTTATGAGGGATCGTTTGAAAATACATATAAAAAATCAATCCCTTAGAAAAATATTAAAGATTGAATAAATTATTGCTCATGTATTTGCATCAGGTGTGGATTTTTTATTTTTCAATACTTAAGGCATTGAAAGTCAGGGAAAAAGCTAGAGTGTTTTTATAAACCTTTCTGGATAGAGTTGTTTTGTTTCCCGAGTGTCTCTAAAATATTGGCAGATACACGTCACCAAGACTCTTTAATTTTTTATCTCAATCGTAGTATTCATAGTGTCAATCAAGTTGACCTAAAACCTGTGTCAATTATGTAACACAATGTAATGGTCATGGTCAATTTTGCATAGACATTGCGGTGATCGATCTCGAATTGAAATATAGCACAATGAACATTATGTCACCAGAACATTTTTTTCTTGTTTTTTTTAAAATATGCAATCACCTGTGAACACTGTCGGAATTATTTAGGATTTGATCCTCCCCTTTAGAAAAAATTAGCATTGACCCTTTAGAAGTTGACAGTAACCTTTAGAATTTGACCGTACCCTTTAGAAATGTTTAGAATTTGACTGGTCCCCTATAGAAACGTTTAGAATTTGACCCGTCCCCTTTAGCAACGTTTAGGATTTGACCCTCCTCTTTAGAATCATTTAAAAATTAACTGATCCCCTTTAGCAACGTTTAGGATTTGACCCTCCCCTTTAGAATCATTTAAAATTTGACTGGTCCCCTTTAGTAACGATTAGGATTTGACCCTCCCCTTTAGAATCATTTAAAATTTGACTGGTCCCAAACGTTGCTAAAGAGCAACGTTTAGGATTTGACCCTCCCCCTTAGATTCATTTACGAAGACCACCGTGAAATAACGGCACGTGTGCTGTTGTTTGTCGGCGGGTGAATAAAGAATGCCAAAGCCCATTTCCCCGTCCATTCCCAATGTCTAGTCCTTGACGTTGCTTGTATTATAGTTGACAATAGTCACCTGCCATCAAGTGGACTGTCAGCCTGTCTGTCAACCTTCTTAAAAAAATTATTTGAATATACTATACATATGCAGGAATCTATGAGAGTTAATTGTTTTTAAAGTATTAAAAAAGTGTAAATAAAAAAAATCAATATACAGCAGATGAAACAAGATCTAGTCTAGGGGTTGCTATAACATAATTCGGTGGATTCGTTCTGTTCTCAGCGACATTGTAGTAATGTTGCCGTATTGAACTTGTTCTCAGGGAGGACCTCTTCGTCACCTCCAAACTGTGGAACACCTTCCACCGCCCCGACTTGGTGAAGGGTGCTCTTTTGAAGTCGTTAGAAAATTTGCAGATCCAATATTTGGACCTGTACCTTATACACTGGCCGCAGGCTTATAAGGTAAAAAGTTTTTTGGAGTTTTCTCCTCAAGGTAGAACTAGTCGGCGGTTCGAACTCATCGGTGCGTGTAGCTAAAATTCTTTCTGTCTCACACAGCACAATGCGCGGGAAGAGCAGTCGACTGAGATGCACAATCATTCGCACCAATCATAATAAGACCCTTGGGCGTATACTCTTTTTGACAAAACTACTGCATATATCTATTTCGTGTAAAGTTATTTGAACTCTTGAATAACTAATCAATGTTTGTATGCAAAGTATTTTGGAGTTTTTGTACACTAGAGTGACCTATTCAACCTCAAAGTTGCATTAAAACTTGTGTTAAAAATATGGATTTTTCAAGGATGATATCTTTTAAATTAATACTTTTTTTTAAAGTTTGTATGACAAGGAACCTAGTTAATGACAAGATAAATCGGTATCATGCTTACACCGGTAAATTAAATATAAAACAGCGGAGTGATAATCTTATAACGTTTGTTTGGAGGAAAGCTGACTTGTGTCACCTTAAGAATCGATTTTCATATACACATATATATAAGCTCGGGGTATGAAAATTTATGGGAGTAAAATCAAAATTGTCACACAGTATGCGTTACACGTTAATTTTAGAATATCTCTGAAGTTTCAGAGATATATATAACTGAAACTAGAATATGTTACGTAATAAAATAATACATCCTTGGAAAACTACATGGTGCTGATATTAATTCGTTACGATAAATCTTTTTATAATTTCGAGTAACTTTTTAAATTATATACTAAAACCTTCCTCGGGAACCGCTCTATCCATTGGTGAAAACGGCATGAAAATCGGTGCAGTTTTTATTTTAACCGCCAGTGTCGGATTTATCCGACATTTTTTTTTGCGTGTCAATTTCGCCAGAGCCGGATACATGCGACAAATTCCTCCACTTGTATAATGTTTATTTTTAGAAAAATTTTTTTTTTTTTTTAAATACGAGTCAAGCGCCTATTATAGGGCACGAAAACTCCTACAAAGCCATGCGGTTAAACGGTTATATGACGACACTGAGCACCTTAAATATTGTCGAATCGAATACCTACCAGGAAGACGGTGAGTTGTTCCCAACGGACGAGTCGGGCAAGATCCAGTTCTCCGAGGTGGACTATGTGGACACGTGGAGGGCCCTGGAGCCCCTCGTGGCCGAGGGTCTGGTGAGGAGCATAGGCCTGTCCAATTTCAACTCGAAGCAGATTCAAAGGGTGCTCGATGTGGCCAAGGTCAAGCCGGTCATGAATCAGGTAAACGCCTTAACTCCTTGTTTGTTGCGTTTCTAGATTGGCATCAAACCATCAAACTACTACAACATGGAACCCGCGTGCCATACAAAACACTACGAATTTTATGGAACATTTAAAAGTGATATATATATGCGTAGAGCATGAACTGTCATTTAAAAAAATAAATAATGAGTACGTAATTTAAAGAAAATGTGACTTTAAGTCAACCCATTAGAGTTTAAAATGAAATAGTAGAAGTTGATCGTTACTACCTTTTACCATTGACGCGTGAAGGCAAGAGTCCGCCATGATTCTGTCAAAGGCTTTCTTTTTATGTGCCGCTTTGGCATCTGTGATGCAAATTCCATTGTAGTATTTCAATGGTATATGTGTATTTATTTGGCATTATGTTTGTTCAATTTTAAACCCTATTTGTATACGCATAATATTAAAAATCGAGTGAAACGTGACAGACGTGGCGCTTGACGCAGATCTGTGTCAATAACAGACGAGAGATTGAGTATAATAATAATACAAATAAGCGTTGAGTTATGGAGGGTAGATGTAAAGACTACCCTCTACCTCTACCCTCCATGGGTAGAGGTCAATCTTTACGTGGAGGTGTTAAATTGAAAAAAATGACAAGCTAAAAAAAGCATTTAACAGTGGTTTAACTGAAACAATCTTATAGGGAGATATAGAGTTGGGCTGTCATTAGTGGAAATAACAGTACACAGTACATGTACTTTTTAGTCTGTTCGTAGAACTCTCACTGTTCAGACGCTCTCACTGTTATTATACTGCGTTTTTTAATTTTAATTCGTATTATTGTTATTTTAAGGTTTGAATTTCGTTTAACTAACGTTAAACGCATATTAACTAAAACGTATCTTTTTCATTTTTATGATTATATCAGGAAACAAAATGTGTATTAACTTAATTAATAAATAATTCACAACTTAATAGTTTAGCCTACTTGACGTTGGTGAAACAGGCGCTTAAAAAAATACGCAATTTTTTTTTTTAATTTTGAATAATTCGGTAATCAATCAGGTCGAATGCCACCCGTACTTGAACCAGAAACGTCTGAAGGCGTTCTGCGAAGCCCGAGGCATCCGTTTGACGGCGTACTCGCCCCTCGGGAGCCCCGACAGGCCCTGGGCGAAGCCCGGCGACCCGCAGCTCATGGACGATCCCAAGTTGAAGGAGATCGCCCAGAGGCTCGGCAAGACGACCGCACAAGTGCTAATCAGGTGTGTCTGAGTGACTCTGATTTCGAGTACATATTCAAATGTAAAGTGTAGTTTGCGTTGAGGAACGAAGCGATAGCGCGCTACACCCTGCCGGCGCAGCGACATCTGTCGTCGAAACAATAAACTATGCGAAAATAGAAATCTCAAATAATAATAATAAAATATCTTCACACATTCCACACAGCACCATCTAGTTCCACACCCACACAGTACCATTTAGTTCCACACACAGCACCGTTTAGTTCCACACACAGCACCGTTTAGTTCCACACAGCACCATCTAGTTCCACACCCACACAGTACCATTTAGTTCCATACAGCACCATTTAGTTCCACACCCACACAGTACCATTTAGTTCCATACAGCACTATTTAGTTCCACACACAGCACCGTTTAGTTCCACACAAAGCACCGTTTAGTTCCACACACAGCACCATTTAGTTCCACACAGCACCATCTAGTTCCACACCCACACAGTACCATTTAGTTCCACACACAGCACCGTTTAGTTCCACACACAGCACCATTTAGTTCCACACAGCACCATCTAGTTCCACACCCACACAGTACCATTTAGTTTAATACAGCACCATTTAGTTCCACACAGCACCGTTTAGTTCCACACAGCACCATTTAGTTCCACACACAGCACCGTTCAATTCCACACAGCACCATCTAGTTCCATACAGCACCATTTAGTTCCACTCACAGCACCGTTTAATTCCACACAGCACCATCTAGTTCCATACAGCACCATTTAGTTCCACACACAGCACCGTTTAGTTCCACACACAGCACCGTTTAGTTCCACACACAGCACCGTTTAGTTCCACACAGCACCATCTAGTTCCACACAGTACAATTTATAACAAATTTGTCCCCTTTAAAAAAGAAAAAAGTAGCCTATCCTGTGTCCTGTACGTCTAAATGTTTATCTACCAAGTTTCATGAAAATCAGTTGATTCGTTTAAGAGTTATCGTGGAACATACATACATACAGAAAAAATTGTAAAAATGGTCAATTTAGTTTGAGTATCACGTATAGAGCCTATAAACACGATATCTCTGAAAACAAAGTAACTTACTCCATCACCAACCCTTACACATTTATTATTAGTATTGATTTGTATATTTTCAGATATCAGATCGACAGCGGCAACATAGTGATCCCAAAGTCGGTGACGAAATCACGTATCGCGAGCAACTTTGACGTTTTCGACTTTAAGCTCTCGCAACAAGACTTGGATTTGATCAACAGCTTCAACGTCGACGGACGATTCGTGCCCATGACTGCGTGAGTATACATTATTTTGAAAAAATTTGAAATTGATATGATTGCATTTTTATTTTAAAAAAAATTTATTAAATATTGTCCGCGTTGAAAAATAAATTTATGCATAATATTGTATATCATAGTTTTATATTTCAAACATTTTTGTGTTTGTTGCAGTTCTCTCGGCCACAAATATCATCCGTTTGAAAATGAAGAGTTTTAGAGAAGCTAAAAATATATGTATTTTTTTAAATAAAATATTTTAAGGAATTTAATTTTTTATTTCCTTTTAGTTTTAGTAATAAAAATATTACTGAAGGTAAGGGTAAGGGATAGGGAAATTGGCTCTGGCATCCCTTACTCACTCGCCGAAACACAACGGCACATCTGCTGTTATTTCACGGTGGTCTTCTGTAAGGGGCCAAAGAAAAAAACACAAATATCGCTTAAAAATGTTTATTAGGAATGCATCTACATAACTATTCACAATATCAGATAATAATATATACATACAATTGATAGAAAAAAATCTATACAAAAAAAACTACCTATTAAAAGATTCAATGCGGCCTTTTATACAAACTTACCCCATAGACAATAATGATGCCTCAAAAATATTTATGATGCTCCTGAGGCATCATCCGCCATGAATCGGTTAAATTAATTATTATAACGTTCGGTAATAAATTAAATACTATTAACCCTTCAGCCGCCAGAGTCCGATTTATCCTACAATTATGCTAAGTCTTAACCCTTTAACCGCTTGATTCTGTAGGAGTTGTAGTGCCCGTAGCGCCGGACTCGTAATTTGTTTACTTTTAAGAGAAAACAACTCAAACAAGAAAACAACAAGTAGATAAATTTGTCGTATTTTATCGTTGGAATAAAATTCTTGAGAAATGTTGGGACAACTTCTCGATAAATGTTGGGACAACTTCTCGATAAATGTTGGGACAACTTATCGATAAATGTTGGGACAGCTCCTCGAGAAATGTTGGGACAACTTCTCGGTAAATGTTGGGACAACTTATCGATAAATGTTGGGACAACTTCTCGAGAAATGTTTGACAGCTTCTCGAGAAATGTTTGGACAATTTCTCTAGAAATGTTGGGACAACTTCTCGAGAAATGTTGAGACAACTTCTCGAGTGTACACAGGTGATGGTAGAGCGCGCCTATGCGAGAATTAACCCTTTAACCGCTTGGTTTTGTAGTTTGCCCATGACTCACATTTTTTTAAAGTGAAAGCAACGCAATGATTTAGTAGAGGAATTTGTCGTATCTATACTGCTCTGGCGAAAAGGACACGAAAATAATTGTCGGATAAATCCGACTCTGGCGGCTAAGGGTTAAAATAGTCTTTCAAGCATTAAATTAGTAACATTCATTAAGACACTTTTCAGACGATTCAAATGAATTCTTCCTTTTCACAATCATTTTACAAAGTATGCATAGTACCTAATTTGTTGACTGTCTTAGCCGCATGCTAAAGCATAGAAGAGCAAATAGTACTTCTATTTACTCTATGGCTAGTCAAAAAGCGTTAGTACAACCTATTACATATGGCCCATTTCCACGGCCATGAGCACGGACATCACTACATATAAAACAGAGTCCTCCGCCGCGTTTGTCTGTCTGTCTGTTCGCGATAAACTCAAAAACTAATGCATCGATTTTCATGCTGTTTTCACCAATGGATAGAGAGTGACTCTCGAGGAAGGTTTTTAGTATATAATTTACAAAGTTACGCGGACGAAGTCGCCGGCACCAGCTATTTTGTATTAAATATTTTGAACCGCACGTCACAAGTGAAAACTTAGCTACAAAAAAAAAGTTTACTTTATTTTTTCGACTGCAGATGTCGCTGCGTCGGCACAGGTCATAACGCTCTATCGTTTCGTTCCTCAAAGCGAACTACACTTTTCATACAAGATTTAATTTAATTTAGGTACTGTTTAATTAACCCATTCATTGCCGCTTTAAAAAATAGTTAAATTACGCTCACGCCACCGTACATTTGGTATCGGGACGACACGTGAACAACTATTTAACGGGCTCGGCAATGAATGGGTTAACAAATTCTGCATTCATTTAAAAAAATAATAATATTTAAAAATCACCGTACAAAACATTATATACAAACAAATTTTTTTAAGAAAAAAACCGACATTGTTCTTTTTAATTATTAAAAAAAAAAAAAACAATATTTAACAAAGCGTTAAGACAAGGACTAACCTCAGTCAGACCGAACACAATTTCTACCAAAATGACCGCAACCTAATAACCTATCAATTAAGGTGCAATATTGTGCAACAAATTTTTGTAGCTCTTCGGAGATAACCGAACAGAGTTATAAAATTGGAAGGTTTCTCTTAAATATTGTGTAAAATATGAACAAAAAGAAATAAAATTAGCCGATTCAAACTTTATATGTAGAACGTAAGTTAATTAATAAGCCTAAAAACAAAAGTATTTTTCATGGAAAATTTTTATTACTGTTAACAGTAAGTTTTTTTTAAGCAGTATTTTACAAATTTTTTTTTTCACAGAAAATGGATTTTTTTTTATAAATCTGCCCGATTCAAACTTTTTTTCCATATATCTAGTCTATTATGCAGTGTATTTTTATTTAACTTGTGATTTTACTCTAACAAGTCAAACTGGACGACGAAAATAACGCTTTTTCTGCTAAGCCCTCGCCTTAATTCGACATCATTGTTCAGTGTGTATCACTTCTTAAGGCGCTTGGAGTCCGTCAATGGCGTTCGCCTACAACCCACCCAGACTGTGATATTTATCGGATTCAACCGTAACGTGTTAAATAATAAATAAAAAAAATTCACTAAAAATAATTAAAAAAAAAAAAAAAAACAATACAAAGTCAACCCACAAATTCGGTTACAAAACTATAGTCTATCTATCTTTCAACTCAACAGGTTAACTGTTAACAAACCGTTAACCGTTGACGCTTTAAGAGGTTTGACTAAGGAGGATAGAGATAAGGATCGCCATCTTACATCTGGGTGTTAATCTCATCGAAATACTACAATGGAATTAGCGTCACAAGTGCCAAAGGGGAACATAAAAAGAACGCCTTTGACAGGCGGACTCTTGCCTTCACGCGTCAATGGGAAAAAGTAGTAATGATCAACTTTTACTATTTCATTTTAAACTCTAATGGGTTGACGTAAAGTGACATTTTCTTTAAATTACGTACTTATTATTATGTTTGTTTTGTTTTAAATGACAGTTCATGCTCTACGCATATATGTCACTTTTAAATTTTCCATAAAATTCGTTGTTTTGTATGGCACGCGTGTTCCATGTTGTAGTAGTTTGATGGTTAAACTGAAAAAGTGGCAACGAAATGCGATAAATAGAGATGGCGCTAGTGTGTACAGAGAGAGTTTGAGAGTATGGAGTATGGAATGAATATAGCAGTAGTTGACGGAGTGAAGTGCGCCGAGTTGAATTTTGGTTGAATTGTTTACTCTCACTAAAGTCTTTTTTTTAACTCCTTATTTGTTGCGTTTCTTGATTTTGTATTTATTTGGCATTATGTTTGTTCAATTTTAAACCCCATTTATATACACATAATATTAAAAATCGTGAAACGTGACAGACGAGGCGCTTGAAGTAGATCTGTGTCAATAACAGACTAGAGATTAATCTCAGACAAAAATGACACATGCAAATGTCAAGTTTGCATATGTGTCGTTCATTGTAAAAGTGAACTATCTCCTTCTAACTGAATTTTAGAATAACGAGCTTTTTGCGAATTATAGTGTAGGAAAAAAAATATAAGCATTCATTCATTGTTTTCATCTATGGGATTTTAATGCAACTATTGGAGTTACGTCACTTTTATATTGAAAGTTATGACTGCCTAATGCGATACCATTAGGCAAGAAAAGATGGTTTTAAAAATAGGGAGTTACACTACTTTTACAATGAACGACACATATAATGATACCATGTAATGCACGTCACATGTAATGTCATTTTTGTCTCCGAGATTAAAAAACAAACTTTAGCTACACTAGCGCCATCAATTTATCGTCTTTCGACGGACACTTTTAATACTCAGAGATTGTCCTCCTCGTCTCTACCCTCCTTAGGTTAGACTTTAAAGGAAATTGTTTTGGAACTTACGAGTTTTGCTCTATTTGTTACTAGCTGTTGCACGCGACCTCGTCCGCGTAACTTTATAAAATATATAGCTTACATTACTCGTTGATAATGTAACTCTCAATGGGTGATAGAATTTTTAAAATCGATCCGATAGTTTTTCGAGTTAATTCGTTACAAAAATTAAAAATACAAACCTTCTGTCTTTATAATATTAGCATAGAAAAGAGATCGTACAAAATATCGACACCTAACGCATTTTAATTACTAATATTATATAATTTTTATTAATAAATTTTTTAAGTATGGATATTATATGACTCTTTCATACAAAAATTATTACCTATATAGCTGCTTAAAAACTAAAGGGCCACAAATCAAAATTACACTTTTTTCAAGAGAGCTAATCGAAAAAAATTAAATTATTTTTTGTCTATTTTTTTTTTCTTATTAGATATAATTATATCAAATATATGCATATTATACATCGTTAGAAGCGTATTTTTAATTAGCATTAAATGTTTTAAGTACTTTTATAATAAACTGAATACTAGAAGAGATATAAGCATATATGTTACTTTTGAATGCATAAAAAAAATAGATCAAAATATACTAAATATGGAATAAAAAAAAACCATATGTCTTTTTGCAACATATACAATATGAAGCATTGTGATTGTATTTTTGCAATAAAAACATTTTTGGATTTTTTTTTGTTTTATTGCCCTTTAGTTTTTAAGCAGCAGCGATATGTTAATCCAGGTAATCACAAAATAGCTTATTACCTGTATTGACATATAGGATACTTTTTATCGTATAAAAATGTTAAGTTTCGATTTGTGATCTATTAAAAATATTAAAAAAAAAAAATTGATCGCCATCGATAAAGATGTCAGATTTTTTATTTTACAACGCGGACGACGTCGCATGCACCAGCTAGTTTAAATATGTAGATATATAGAAATAAGTTATTTAGTGCAAGTAAAAGGTATTTTTATGTCCAATTTTAATTTTTGGTAAACACAAAAAAATACATTTTAAAAATATTAGTTTCGACACTTGCGTCAACGGTATTACAACACAGTTTGTCAACAGTTGAATAACGTCAACGTTAACGGCCTGCCTCTAAAATTGCATACAAATTATTATTTTAAAATTTATTAGGCTTCAATTCACATTGATTGCTACTGTTGCATTTATTTATATATGTATTAGTTAAATGAATTAACCCTTTAACCGCTTGGTTTAAAAAAAAAACAGTATATACAAGTAGTATTTGTCGTATATATATATACATACATACGGCTCTGGCGAAATGGACACGAAAATAACTGTCGGATAAATCCGACTCTGGCGGCTGAGGAGCCCCAATAGTTCAATCATTTTAACTAATGGGAATGGACAGATTTTGCACGTTAGACCAAAATTGGTCTAGCCGGGAGAAACACGACAGATACAAAATTAAAAAAAAATTTTTTTTTGTTGATGTCTACCAACAAAAAAAAATATCGTATATCAAAAAAACTCCTTATAACATCGGCTATCTGCCAGTGAAAGTCCCGTCAAAATAGGACCAGCCGTTTTCGTAGATTAGCCGGAACAAACATACGGGCAGAGATTATAAAAAAAAAAATAAGTGTCGTATACATTATGCTAGGTATAAGTTTAGTATAAAAAGCAATTTTTGATGTTACAAACGGACACTTCAATTTCATTTATTAGTAGACAATAAATAAATTTCTTATATAAACCGAATTAATTTGCGAAATCGAGCAATCAATGTGAACTCACAAATGTGTATTATTATTATTATTTATACAAATCCCTACAAGATTACATCGAAAAAACTTTCATTTGAATAAAAATCCATTACATTTGTTACTATAAAAAAAACCATCATATGGCTTGTTTCAATAATAATTGTTCCATCACTTTGTGGCAATACAAAAATATATTTATTGCCTTAAACCGTTTCAAAACTGTGCGCCGAATTTAAAACGTCAACTTCGTTTGACAATGACACGACAAACGTCAAACCGTAAACATTTGACACTGACATGTGTCAAACCTTAAACATTTGAGACTGACATGTGAAACCATAAACATCTGACACTGACATTTCAAACCGTAACATTTGACAACGACATGTGAAACCATAAACATCTGACACTGACATCCCAAATCGTAAACATCTGACACTGACATGTGTCAAACCGTAAACATTTGAGACTGACATGCGAAACCATAAACATCTGACACTGACATTTCAAACTGTAAACATTTGACAACGACATGTGAAACCATAAACATCTGACACTGACATCCCAAATCGTAAACATTTAACACTGACATGTGTCAAACCGTGAACATTTGACAGATGGGGCCATAACAACAAAATTGGAACATTCGACACTGATATGTAAAACCATATACATTTGACACTGACTTGTAAAAATAATAAACATTTGACACTAACATGCCAAACCACAACCATTTGACATTTACATATCAAAACATAAACATGTGACAATGACATTTCAAACCATGAATATTTGACACTGACACGTGTCAAACGTCAGATATCATATCTTTTTTTTGTCAACTTATTTTAGAAAAAGATCGCTTACATTGTGCAACAATAACATTTTTTTTTTCTTCCAAAAATTAAAGCACCGGAGAAAGGATTTGATAATTATTTCGTTTTCATCGTTAAACTTTACAGACACTTTACAAATAATTTGCGCGCTTGACTTAACTCAAAAACATTATAACTCAATATGCAACTGTACCTATATATGTATATCTGACATATTGAGTTAACTCAATATGTTTAAACAAAGATTTTTATCAAACAAAAACCGACAGACCGGTGAACCAACTGATCTGCCAATATCGTCTCAAAAATGTCTTTGAGACGATTTTTGGTCCAGATTTTTTTGTAAATATAAAAGTAGGCACTTAAAATCAAATAGACCAGCCATTTAACTTTAAAATTAACATTTGAAAATTGTTTTTTTTTTTTCTTTTAAATTCGGCACACAATCTCAGCACCATTGACACCACATTTTCACAACACTAATTTTACAGTCACAATAAATTATTTAGTTCCGTTCAACGGAACTAATTAACGGAACTAAACGTTCCGTTGCACTCACTCCCCTTTTAACCTTTTGCTGAACTCTTCCTGTTGCAACTCTCTGAACTCTTTCTTGGGCTTGCTGCGCTTCAGTTGACCGTCCCTGAAAGGGAAATTCATTTTTTTTTTAATTTACAGCACAGCCACCGGCTATAAAGGAGAATTCACACCAGCCAACCAGTGTTGCCACGTTAGCGATTTTCTCACTAGATCTGGTGATTTTTTTCAAAGCTCTTGGTGATTTTTTTGCAACATTTGGGCACTTTTTATTTTTTAGCGATTTTTTTAGAAGTGGAATCTGGCAACACTAATTTCACAAAATGAACATTTGGTAGTTTTTTTTTTTTCTATCCAAATTTTCAAAATCTAGCTACATTTCACACTGGACCTAGTGACAAAATAATTTTCGAGGTGGCAACACTGCAGCGAACACGTTTAGTCCAGTGGGTCTACGTTTTGAATATCTAAGAACAATATAACAACACGTTGGACGACACGTTTGGTCTAGTGGCCGGCAACCCCAGCTGTTAACCAAACGGTCGCGGGTTCGAATCCCGCTACGCGCAAATGTTTATATGTTAAAATTTTAACTTTGTACCTGAGTCATCGTAAAACACAAAATTAAAAAAAAAATCAGTTGCTATTAGCGCCATCTGACGGGATGAAAATAAGACTTTAGTCACTGCAGTGACGTCTGCCAGTATTATATTAATTAACTAGCTTCCGAATTAACTTCGTCCGCGTTGAAAAAGAAAAAAGTAGCCTATCCTGTGTCCCGTACGTCTAAATGTTTATCTACGAAGTTTCATGAAAATCAGTTAATTCGTTTAAAAGTTATGGAGGAACATACATACAGAAAAAAATTGTAAAAATGGTCAATTTAGTTTGAGTATCATGTATAGAGCCTATAAACACGATATCTCTGAAAACAAAGTAACTTACTCCATCACCAACCCTTAGACATTTATTATTAGTATTGATGTCACTTTTCGTCACTTTTCACTGATAGATGGCGCTAGTTGACGCAAATCGAAATTATGCTAAAATTATAGATATACTAGCTGTTGACCGCGACTTCGTCCGCGTTCTGAATGAAAGGTACCCTATTTCCTGTCTGGTGTCGCAGACAACGTGTATGCAAAATTTCATGGTGATCGGTTCAATAGTTTTTGCGTGAAAGAGTAACAAACAAACAAACTCACATATCAATACTAATAATAAATCTGTAAGGGTTGGTCGTGGAGTAAGTTACTTTGTTTTCAGAGATATCGTGTTTATAGGGTCTATACATGTAAATGAAACTAAATTGACCATTTTTACAATTTTTTTCTGTATGTATGTATGTATGTTCCTCCATAACTCTTAAACGAATTAACCAATTTTCATGATACTTGGTGGATAAACATTTAAACATACAGGACACATGATAGGCTACTTTTTCTTTTTCAACGCGGACGAAGTCGCGGGCGCCAGCTAGTAATTAGTATAAGTATAGATATGTATATATTTACAAAGAAAATTAATCTACATGTGTAAAATATCAACTGTCTGATATCCACAAAGTATTAGTTGCTTATTTACTGTGGAACTAAACGGTGTTGTGTGGAACAGCGCGCAACTTATCGTTCGGTTTATCTCTATACGGGCACGTACAAGAACAAGATCAGCCACACTCACCACATGAGATCAACCAGACCGCCCCTGGTGGCTATCGCTCCCTTCACACGGTTGGCGAATTCCACTGCCGACTCGTGTTCGGTCTTCCTCATCGCCGGAAGGTACCACACGTCGCACACTATAGCCCACGAGGTCATCATGTTCAGTAGATAGTGAAGCATGCCGTAGCGTGAGCTGTTCCAGAACGCGTCGCCGAAACGCGGGTCGTACCTTGTGTGGAAAGAAAAAAAATTTTTTTTTTTTTTTTAATTAGCCTCATCGAAGCACAATTCGCTGCTTAAGGATCAGCGCCGACGGGCGGAGTGGCAGCGAAGAGACTAATTCAGTAACAATTTAAATTCAACCTAAAGTATTTGGTCGCCGCGCGTCTCTCGACCGCGCTTTGAGTCGCTCGCCGTCATTTCATTTCATTGTGCCAAATACAGTCGTATTCGGGAGCACTTTAGGATGAATTTAAATTGTTACTAAATTAGTCTCTTCGCTGCCACTCGACGGATGGAGTGGCGGGGAAGAGCAGTTACAGGTCGCAAAGTCCACTGAGCGCGCTTCACCGCGAAACTGCTCTCGCCGGCTCTTGGAGTCGATTCCCGGCGCGCCTCTCGACCGCGCTTTGAGTCGCACGCCGTCATTTTATTTCATTGTACCAAATACAGTCGTATTCGGGAGCACTTTAGGTTGAATTTAAATTGTTACTAAATTAGTCTCTTCGCTGCCACTCGACGGATGGAGTGGCGGGGAAGAGCAGTTACAGGTCGCAAAGTCCACTGAGCGCGCTTCACCGCGAATCTGCTCTCGCCGGCTCTTGGAGTCGATTCCCGGCGCGCCTCTCGACCGCGCTTTGAGTCGCACGCCGTCATTTTATTTCATTGTACCAAATACAGTCGTATTCGGGAGCACTTTAGGTTGAATTTAAATTGTTACTAAATTAGTCTCTTCGCTGCCACTCGACGGGTGGAGTGGCGGGGAAGAGCAGTTACAGGTCGCAAAGTCCACTGAGCGCGCTTCACCGCGAATCTGCTCTCGCCGGCTCTTGGAGTCGATTCCCGGCGCGCCTCTCGACCGCGCTTTGAGTCGCACGCCGTCATTTTATTTCATTGTACCAAATACAGTCGTATTCGGGAGCACTTTAGGTTGAATTTAAATTGTTACTAAATTAGTCTCTTCGCTGCCACTCGACGGGTGGAGTGGCGGGGAAGAGCAGTTACAGGTCGCAAAGTCCACTGAGGAGCGCGCGTCACCGCGAAACTGCTCTCGCCAGGTCTTAAAGAGTCGATTCGCCCGCGCCTCTCGACCGCGCTTTGAGTCGCTCGCCGTCATTTTATTTCATTGTGCCAAATACAGTCGTATTCAGGACCACTTTAGGTTGAATTTAAAATGTTACTAAATTAGTCTCTTCGCTGCCACTCCGCCCGTCGGCGCTGACCATAAGAGTGGCCCCTTGGACATGACAGTGACACAAAATACGTAGAACTACGCACAACATGCCACTTACTTGATAGCGACCGGATATATGGTACCGCCAACTTCGAAACTACCCTTCTTGAATTGCATCACAGACGTGTTGTTTATGCAAGTACCCTCGGGAAATATTAGAATCGGTGGATTGTCCGGTACTGAAATATGCTCCTTCAACCTTGAAAATAATAAAAAAAAAAACAAGCTATAATTAAAACCTTACTAAACTACCCCCGACTTTCTATTCTGACAAAGGCGACCTGTTAAGGGCTTTGGTTCGACAGTGGATCAAGGCTGCTTTTGACTGGACTTGTTGGAAAATTAAGGGCCTATGTCCCAGAACGGCTGAGATGATTGTTTCCGCTGCCAGATAGATGGCGTTTTAACATAACATATTAATTTTATATTAAATTAATTAAATGTTAGCGTCCGCTGTTTATGTCGACTGAAGTTGATTGATTTGAGGCGGAAAGTATAGTAAAAAGTGCTCTGTGACGTTACCAAAAACAAGGTGCTCATTCATTCATTCATTTGATACCCATATTGTGGTAGTGCAGAAAAAAAAACTAGTCCGCCATCTTGGATGATCCGCCATATTGGAATTAGAATGACGTCACATAGCATGCATTGTCATACAAAATAAGCGTGTTAATAAGGTTAAAGAAAACTTATTTAAAATTCAGTTGCAAGATTCCACCCGGACAAACATACATGTATTGTTTCTTTTTTCATTGATCAAAAAGGTAAACAAACAATTATTCACGATATAGAACTAAACAAACAATACGAACAAATTCTAAATGAGTTAATCACTGAGTCAACTCTCTTTGATAATGCGTAATGTACAAATTCCATATTTAAAACAGTCCAGTGATTATGGCGACGCTATATTTGTTTACGTTTTTGATCAATAGAAAAAGTACAGATCTTATATAAATGTATCAGACAGCTGTCAGAATGCGTCCGCATAGAGCGCGCACCTTAGAGTTGGAACTGTCGGTCGGACGATAAAAGTATTGGGACTAAACAAAAAGTGGTTTAATTAATGTACCCGAAGTAGAGTGCTAACATAAATTTATTCAGAAAAACCAAGGATCAAGATCAAAATGATTACATATAACATATATATATACCTCTTGGCGACAGCGTTTCTATCCTTCGCCTCGGATCTTTCGAACCAAATGTGCGGAGAGGCTCTCGCCAACGCCCTTTGGAGTAACCCCAAGAAACCACCGTGTCTTTGACCGATCTAAAAATTTATGAAGACACTGTTATAGAAAAAACGGACCTACAATACAATTACATATGTGTCGTTCATTGTAAAAGTGAACTATCTCCTTGTAACTGAATTTTAGAATAACGAGCTCTTTGCGAATTATAGTGTAGGAAAAAAAATATAATCATGCATTCATTGTTTTCATCTGTGGGATTTTAATGCAACTATTGGAGTTACGTCACTTTTATATTGAAAGTTATGACTAAATGTGATACCATTAGGCAAGAAAAGACGGTTTTAAAAATAGGCAGTTACACCACTTTTACAATGAACGACACATATATTGGTGTGAAAGAAAAGTGTATTTTAACACGTTCATTGCCGCACCAAAAATTTCAAATGTCACATGAAGTGGCCAAGCGAGTCCTTTTAGCAATGAACGGGTTAAATCCTACTTATTAATATGTATTATAAATGAAAAAGTTTTATTAGTGGCATGCATCAAATCTACTACAACTATGGATTTCGCACGCCATACAAAACACTACGAACTTTATGGAACATTTAAGTGACATATTATGCGTAGAGCATAAACTCTGTCATCTGTCATCTTAAAACCAACCAAACGTTGTCTGTCGTTTGATGAAAATGTGACTTAACGTCATCACATTGGAGTTCAAAATGAATAGTAGAAGTTTGTCGTTCGTTACTACCTTTCACCATTGACTCCGCCATGATTCCGTTTTAGGCGTACTTTTCATGTGCCGCTTTGGCAATTGTCACGCAAAATCCATAGTTGTAGTAGATAGATGTTCAAAACATACTAACTGTTGTACAAGCTATAAATAACACTATAAAGTAACCCCCGACTGTCTCAAACACGCTATATCTGCTGTAAGTCGCTGAGGAGTTGGGTGTCCCGCAGACCACTTGATGCTGCAGCATCAGGTCAAGGTTTATCATGTCATGTAAACACCAACGAAGTAACAGTATACCAAATTTCACATCAATCGAACACGTGAAAGTTAGTGAAAATCCATTTGTTAACTAGAAAATGGGCTGATGGTCTTCAAATGGCTGAACAGATCTTCATAAATCACTACAAATGAGCTGATGGTCTTCAAACGGCTGAACAGATATTCATAAATCACTACATATTATAAAACAAAGTCCTCCGCCGCGTCTGTCTGTCTGTTCGCGATAAACTCAAAAACTACTGCACCGGTTTTCATGCTGTTTTCACCTATGGATAGAGAGTGGTTCTCGAGAAAGGTTTTAGTATATAATTTACAAAGTTACGCGGGCGAAGTCGCTGGCACCAGCTAGTAATAGCTAAGAACAATCCCAATCACGTCAGCTTTCAAACAACAACAAAAACGAATCAAAATCAGTCCATACGTTTGGAGACCACAAAAAGATACACGAAGACACACGTCAAATTTCCAACATCCTGTTTTTGTGTCGGACGTCAGCGGTAAAAAATTTCAAACTTATAGTTACCCAAATAATAATAATTAATTAAAAACCCTTTTAAAAGGCAGGCATTCTGGAAAAGCACACCCAAAGTTCTTCGCCCCATAAGTACTAAATTTCAAATACACAAAAATGAATCATTTACCATTTAAACAAGCAACCCCCATTAGACTAGGGTGACCATGAGTTTACAATAAACATAAAATATACATATAACCCATAATTTTTTACATACTCACCAGTAAAAACTCGTTTAGATATTTTTTTTTATGGGATGTCTCAGAAGTTAACAATTTTTAGGAATTCATGACAATTTAAAATTTTTTTTTTTTTTTAATTAAGCTATTAAATATTGAAAGCCATTCCCATTAATGTAGCAAACGCAGTGTGCTCTACTATAAATTATAAATGTGATTTAGATATATATATATATACCAAAATATATGCATATAATATATCGTTAGAAGAGTATTTTTAAGTAGCATTAAATGTTTTAAGTACTTTTATAATAAACTGAATATTAGAAGACATATAAGCATATAAGTTACTTTTGAATATATAAAAAAATAATCAAAATATACTAAATATGGAATAAAAAAACCATGAGTCTTTTTGCAACATACAATATGAAGGATTGTGATTGTATTTATGCAATAAAAACATTTTTGGATTTTTTGTTTTATGGCCCTTTAGTTTTTAAGCAGCGATTTGTGTTCTTATTTCATATTAATATATTGTTTTTTTTTTCTTTTTTTTTATGTGTAAGTTTGATATCTTATTTTTTTATTTTATTTTTTACTAATATTGACTTATGATGTTTGACTGAATTGATTTTAAATATATATGTACAAAATGATTAAAATTGAATTGAATATGTACCTAAGAATTAATGAGCACGCTGTGGGTAGCCTGTAAATGTGATTTGTGCAATTTGTTTTAAATTTTATATGCATATAAATAAATAAATAAATAAAACTTCATACAGCATATTATACAGATATAGTACAGTATCCTTCTGAGACATCCCGGCACTTCTGCGACCACAAATTCAAACACAACTCACCAGCGAATAGCAGCGGTCGCTCATCAGCACCAGTGCGTCTATGGGACTCGTGTGATTCGCTACACATATCCCACCGCTCGCCGGCTTATTGTGACCGTCGTGGTACGTTATCACCGAAGATATACACCGCGAGAGTAGGTTGAAGCAAGTCATCGACGCCGCATAGTTGATGCGTTGCTTCAAAGGACAGTCGGGCAGGGTGCCCACGCACGCAGTGCAAACGATCAGCATCCACACCTATGAGTCGCGCGGACAACGCGAGTGGGGTGACAATGAGTGCGGGCGAAACGTTGGGACAACCATTCTCGAGAAATGTTGGGACAACATTCTCGAGAAACGTTGGGACAACTTTTCGAGAAATGTGGGGACCACTTCTCTCGAATGTCGAATCTCGAACCTCTCGTGAAATGTTGGAACAACATTCTCGAGAAATGTTGAGACAACCTCTCGAGAAATGTTGGGACAACATTTCGAGGAATGTTGGGACAACTTCTCGAGAAATGTTGAGACAACTTCTCGAGAAATGTTGAGACAACTTCTCTAGAAACGATGAGACAACTTCTCGAGAAACGTTGGGACCACTTTTCAAGAAATGTGGGGACCACTTCTCTCGAATATCGAATCTCGAACCTCTCGTGAAATGTTGGGACAACATTCTCGAGAAACGTTGCGACAACTTTTCGAGAAATGTGGGGACCACTTCTCTAGAATGTCGAATCTCGAACCTCTCGCGAAATGTTGGGACAACCTCTCGAGAAACGTTGGGACAACTTCTCGAGTGTACACAGGTGATGGTATGAAGAGCGCGCGCCTATGTGAGAATTAACCCTTTAACCGCTTGGTTTTGTAAGAGTTGTAGGCTGTAGCGCGGTTGACTCCATATATATTTTTTTAAGAGAAAGCAACGCAATGATTTAAATATAAACATTATACAAGTAGAGGAATTTGTCGTATATATATATATATATATATATATATACTGCTCTGGCGAAATGGACACGAAAATAATTGTCGGATAAATCCGACTCTGGCGGCTATAAGGTTAAGTAAGAGTCTCTAATGTTTAAGTATGCACACGCGCGCTCAAAACAAAACCTTGTGTATACTCGAAAAAAAAAATTTTATTTTACCAATCTATTTTTTAACTTATACACGTTAGTTAGACATTTAAAAAGAAACTATTTTCGTCCTTTTTAGATAAAAAACAATTACATTTACACAATAAAATAACGAATTAAATCACATTTTAAAAAAAACAAACTCAAAATAGATTGATAAAAATATATTCCCTTCATATTTCATAATGGACCCAAGCTATAAGAAAACACACACAATGACAAAACGAAAAACAATACAAAATGACATGGCAACATACCAAATATACTATTTCATATAACCTATATATATATAAAAAAATATATCTTTTTTTTTATCCCAATAAATCATGGACACATTTCACAGACACTCCCCTGTCCTGGCGTGACAGTTGCCCATGCTTGTAGGTAGAACCCAAAATTTAAAAAAAAAATACACTACCAATGAGAAACAACCGTTGAAACTTAGCACGGCAACATCTATCGGACTCGTGTGGTTGGCAACACAGAATCCGTTCCGTTTGGGCATGTACTGTGTGTCGTGAAAGATCATGACGCACGACAGCGACCTTATCAATATTCTTATTGACATTTTGTATGACATTTGACCGAGAAATCTTTGCACTTTGCCGGGCGGCATTAGGGAGACTACGGTTGTTGTCGTCAGCATCGTTAGCACCTGGTGTTGCCAGTAATTAAACGTTAATATACTCGGTAGAACTCTGTGAGAGGATCACTCTGGTAACTTATAAAAGTGATCACTCTGATAACCAATAAAAGTGATAACTCTGATACATAACTCTAATAAAAGTGATCACGGATAACTAATAACTCTAACGAGAGTAACAAGTGATCACTCTGATAACTCTTAATAATAGTGATCACTCTGATAACTCTAATAAAAGGGATCACTTTGATAATTCTGATAAGTGATCACTGATAACTCTTAATAAAAGTGATCACCCTGATAACTCTAATAACTGATCACTGTGATAACTCTAATAAGTGACCTCTCTGATAATTCTTATGTGATCGCTCTGATTAATAAAAATGATCACTCTGATAACTCTGATAAGTGATCACTCTGATAACTCTAATAAAAATGTCATTCTGATAACTTTAATAAGTGATCACTCTGATAACCAATAGAAGTTATCACACTCTAATAACTCTAATAAGTGATCACTCTGATAACTCTAATAAGTGATCACACTCTAATAACTAATAAGTGATCACTCTGATGATTCTAGTAAGTGATCACTCGGATAACCCTAATAAAAGTGATCACATCACTCTGATAACGGATAAAAGGGCTCACTCTGATAACTCTAATAAGTGATCACTCTGATAACTAATAATTAATTGTATTTAATAATTTCTTGCCTGTGGACATAATGCGGGCGTCATAAATCGCTTTTGTGCTCACATTATTTTCATGTTGAAATCATTAATTCACATAATAAGGAATAAGTACCAGAGAATATTTATCAATGCATACAAGTGAAAACTAGTTTTAGTTTTAAAATTACTATTCCCGAGGGATCATTAAAAATTGATTATCATAAACATAAAGTCATCTACAATATATCGCTGCTTAAAAACTAAAGGGCCATAAAACAAAAAATCCAAAAATGTTTTTATTGCAAAAATACAATCACAATCCTTCATATTGTATGTTGCAAAAAGACTTATGGTTGTTTTATTCCATATTTAGTATATTTTGATCATTTTTTATATATTTAAACATATAAGCTTATATCTCCCTAGTATTTAGTTTATTATAAAAGTACTTAAAACATTTAATGCTACTTAAAAATACGCTTCTAATTATGTATAATATGCATATATTTGATATAGGTATATTTAATAAGAAAAAAATTTACAAAAAAAATTTTTTTTTTTTTCGATTAGCTCTCCTGTAAAAAGTGTTTTGATTTGTGGCACTTTAGTTTTTAAGCAGCGATATATAATATATATACATTATATTATGAACATTTGGAAAAAAAAAACTCTATCAAGGTGCTTTAGTAATAAAATCTGGACATTTTTTTTTTAATCAATCAATCAACTCACCCCAATAACGAAGATCAAAATCCTCAAGGGCAATAGAAAGAAATATCTGACTACGAATCCCATCGCCCATATTATAGTCAGACGCCATGTTAAGAATTCGTATTGCCTGAAAGAGAAGAAATGTAGAATTGTATTTACATTACTAGCTGGCGCCCGCGAGTTCGTCTGCGTTGAAAAAGAAAAAAAAGTAGCCTATCCTGTGTCCCGTACGTCTAAATGTTTATCTACCAAGTTTCATGAAAATCAGTTGATTCGTTTAAGAGTTATGGAGGAACATACATACTTACATACATACAGAAAAAAATTGTAAAAATGGTCAATTTAGTTTCAGTATCATGTATAGAGCCTATAAACACGATATCTCTGAAAATAAATTAACTTACTCCATGACCAACCCTCCAGATTTATTATTAGTATTGATAATTATCTAATCACTACATATTATAAAACAAAGTCCTCCGTCGCGTCTGTCTGTCTATCTGTTCGCGATAAACTCAAAAACTACAGCATCGATTTTCATTCTGTTTTCACCAATGGATAGTGGTTCTCGAGGAAGGTTTTAGTATATATAATTTACAAAGTTACGCGGGCGAAGTCGCGGGCACCAGCTAGTCTATCAATACTAATAATAAAATTAATCTGTAAGGGTTGGTGATGGAGGTAATTTACTTTGTTTTCAGAGATATCGTGTTTATAGGCTCTATACATGATGTGATACTCAAACTAAATTGACCATTTTTACAATATTTTTCTGTATGTTGTAAGTTAATATAAGTTAAGTTAATGAAAATAAGTTAACGAATTAACTTATTTTCATGAAACTTGGTAGATAAACATTTAGACGTACGGGACACAGGATAGGCTACTTTTTTCTTTTTCAACGTGGACGAAGTCGCGGGCGCCAGCTAGTCTATATATCTAAAAATGTTGTGTTTGTTTGTGTATCTCTCAAATCGGACAGATTGACTTGAAATATTTACAAAATATGCAATCCGCTTCAAGGATTGATCTTATCTATTTTTCGCGTAAAAAAAAAACAATAATATAATCTCGATCACGAGAAATATCGCTTTTTATACGGCGCCATATGTCGAAAGCGAGGAGGAGAACTCACTAGCCAACGAAAACTTCTGTCACATTTAAAGTGGAAGTTAGCCGTTGTCATATGGCAGCCGATGACCATTGAACGTCAAAGAAAATCAAACCATATACTGATCAAGAACTTTTAAATAATAATGATTGTTGTCAAAAATTTTTTCAGTAAAATATTTTTATTTACACTTTTAATTCAATTAAATTTTATTTTATTTATTTTAAGACTGAGCCACAGCAAAGCGTGGTTCAGCTAGTTTTTTTTTAATATAAATATTTTTTTTAATATCAATGGACAGTCAGCTTATCTGCCGACGTTATCATAAAAAAGGGCTTTAAGGCGAGGAATAATTAATATTTAATACTTTTGGCACTTATAACATTTTCTTCCGTCGCATGTTGTGCGTAGTTGTACGTATTTTGTGTCACTGTCTTGTCAAAGGGGCCACGCGGGCAACGAAATTACAAATTTTGTTTGCTTTATACGCACTCTTAAACTTAAGACACTTACATATTGGTGCGAGTGAGCAGGTTCCAACTCCTCAACTCCTCGGCCTCAAACACGGACGTCACCTGATCCTCAATGATCGACTCCATCCCGGCCTTGACCAGGTCAAGGCAGTGAGACAGGTGGAACTCCAGGTTGTTCTGAAATCACGTTAGGTTTTTTTTTTCATTCATCACGTTAGTGTCTGCTATTTATGTCGATTCAAGTCATATAAATGGTACTACAACTATGGATTTCGCACGCGATACAAAACACTACTAGGAACTCTATGGAATATTTAAAAGTATTGGGACTAAACAGAAAGTGGTTTTAATTAATGTACTCAAGTGAAAATAATCATTTCAAAAAAACATATATGAAGTAAATTATCTTATATATCTATACTAAGAATTATAAAGAGAGAATATTTTCATGTTTGTAATGAATAAACTCAAAAACTAGTGGACCTATTTTGAAAGTAACATGGGTTATATTTTATAATGTTACGCTTGCGAAGTCGCGTGCGACAGCCAGTTCTATATATGTACCTCTCTAATTGGTTCCGTCCTGTGTCCATTCTTCACTCTCTCCTGGCTTGAACTCCTCTTATAGTTGAGAGCTGGAGATGGACCGAGGATCTCTTCTCGCTCAATCACTGACATCTTAGTGCCTGAAATTATAAGAAAACTCGTATTACATCTAAAAAAACCTCATACAAGTAACATTGACCCGTGTTACTTGTAAATAAATTGTTTTTGTATATGTATGTAGTAAATATAAACTTGAATTTAGGGACAATAAGTTCAGTACAAGTCGGCATCACGTTGAGTGTTACGTTGTTTTGCACTTTTGAATGTGTTAATCGACTTATGCGGCCGACTGTACCTATATGCCATAATCAAAATTATAAACTAACCCCCGACTTTCTATGGAGACCAAACACGCTATATCGTAAGTTGCTGAGGACTTAGGTTTCTTGCAGACTACTCGATGCTGCAGAATCAGATCGAGGTTACCATATGTCACGGAAATACCACCAAAGTAACAGTAGGTATACCAAATTTCACATCAACCATAATACAATGAGCACTCGCGTATAAGATGGCAAACGTCGCACGCTAACATTGCGGCAGCTGACAACCAATAGGGGTACTGGAAAAAGAGCATTTCTCACGCTTTATAAATTCCTCTTCTGCACAGGTACATCCTGAAGCCATATCAGGTCAAAACTGATATGCAGAGCATGGCACATAGACGCAAAGTTGCCAGTCTATGTGTCGTTTATAAGATTTACTTCGGAGAGGGTGCTCAGGAGCTGCATGAGCTCATACCGCCCTCCCCTTTCTTCCATCGGACATGTAGACATATGGCTGGTTACCATCCTCATCTCATCGTCATCTTGTTGAAACCCCTCTTTTTCGGACCAAGCGCTTTAAAACATTCTTTATAATACGCACTGCCGGCGTCTGTATTCCAGAGCTCATATTATAACACAAAAGTTTTCAAAGTTCGAGTGAATAGGCATCTTCTGGGTGAGCTCGCTCCATCATAGGCCTCATCTTCGTTACACACCTGGTTTTTGGTCAAGAGCAAACTCATCTCTAATAAATAAATCAATACTAATAATAAATCTGTAAGGGTTGATCATGGAGTAAGTTACTTTGTTTTCAGAGATATCGTGTTTATAGGCTCTATACACGATACTGAAACTAAATTGACCATTTTTACAATTTTTTTCTGTATGTATGTATGTATGTTCCTCAATAACTCTTAAACGAATTAACTGATTATCATGAAACCTGGTAGATAAACATTTAGACGTACGGGACACAAGATAGGCTACTTTTTCTTTTTCAACGCGGACGAAGTCGCGGGCGCCAGCTAGTACTAATAATAAATCTGTAAGGGTTGGTCATGGAGTAATTTACTTTGTTTTCAGAGATATCGTGTTTATAGGCTCTATACATGACACTGAAACTAAATTGACCATTTTTACAATTTTTTTCTGTATGTATGTATGTATGTTCCTCAATAACTCTTAAACGAATCAACTGATTTTCATGAAACTTGGTACATAAACATTTAGACGTACAGGACACAGGATAGGCTACTTTTTTCTTTTTCAACGCGGACGAAGTCGCGGGCGCCAGCTAGTACTAATAAATAAAAGGTTGGGGTACTAACTACTGTACTCACCGCTGACACCATTCTCTTTGATGATCGCCGAGGGCGGTTTGTCATCCGGTATGGGTGGATCCTCTTCTTCGTCAGAGCTGTCTGTGCGTTGCAACTTCTTCGCAACTTCGATGTGCTGTCGTCCATACTGAAAACATCAATACTAATAATAAATCTGTAAGGGTCGGTCATGGAGTAATTTACTTTGTTTTCAGAAATATCGTGTTTATAGGCTCTATACATCATACTGAAACTAAATTGACGATTTTTAGATTTTTTTTGTATGTATGTATGTAAGTATGTATGTTCCTCTATAACTCTTAAACGAATCAACTGGTTTTCATGAAACTTAGTAGATAAACATTTAGACGTACGGGACACAGGATAGGCTACTTTTTTTTTTCAACGCGGACGAGGTCGCGGGCGCCAACTAGTGTATAAATAAATTATTAGTCATTATTAGTCAATTCTTCATGAGAATTTATGGAAATTTAAAGATTATATTATAAGCTTTTAACTACTAGCATAAAAATGTTATGTTGGTTTGTGTATGCTACAAAAACTCGAAAACCTGCCAACCATCAAACCATCAAGTGGACCGTCAGCCTTGTCTGTCGACCTTAACATAAAAAAAAGACGTCTTCAAATTTTTACATAACATTGCATTTAAACCTGATTTAAACAGAGAAATAATCTTATATACTGTTTTTCCCTAAATTCCAACGGCAATCGATTTTTTTTATAAAAAAAAAAACATACATCCCATAATGTTTTAGGGGATTCTCCCCTATTAATGGGATATTATATTTCCTTTATGTCGTATCTAGTCAACTCTGGTCTCGTTAGGTCGACTCTAAAACGCTATTGTTATGCGATTATAATATTTTTTACGCTTTCTATGCCCAGAGCTTTCGAGTTTTGTGTAGTACAATTAATAAACTGGAAGACAAAAATCAAAATATTTTTATGTTGAAGCTGAGCCGAGCACCTCTTACTCACCGATCGAAATATACTATCGCTTTTGTTCCTTAGATACTAGTAATTATCTTGAGTTTTATATTTTGAAATCACGCTTGTTAATTAAATATGGCACGATCAACTCTGAACTCTGACAGATGACGCGTTACATTTGGACTTTGATTTATTGTAATGTAATCACTGCCGCCTCTCCGTGTGAATCGTATACTAGGTATACGTGATACATACAACATATAAAGCCTATTTCCACTAGCGCGATTTGCCATAGGCGTTCGCAATCGCTGACTTTAATGGCCATTCTACACTGTTGGCGATGATCGTTGATTGTGTGAGGCGGCGTCCTAAATTGGATACGATCGTACGAGCAAGCGATGCGTTTTAGTCGCGCGATGAATATGATTGGGCGATGGTCAAACAGGATGTCCTATATATAGATCGTGTAAAACAGATTTGTAACTTTGATTCCACGATCGCACGGTCATTTTCATCGTACGATCGTTGGCATTTCCTGTGATCGCAAGATGATGAAGAGAAGTGAAGTGATTTGTGAGATTTGTGTAGAGTAGAGGAGCTATAATGTACGACTGCGTACGCGACTGACTGCACTGCGTTAATACTGACAAATAGCGCCTGCGACAATAAATCGCGCGCGGCATGCGTCGCAGTGTGGACATTGCGCATTAATTTTACGCGCACATTCACGCGCGCGACCGCGTGAATGTGTATGGTAATGACCCGTAAATGACTTATTTGAATAAATAGGAAACTAAAGCCTCGTATTCATGATAAACATATGTTTAGCAACAAATGTTTACGCGCGTAGAGCGAGAGCTTGTCAACATGCAGTTGTCAACTCTCTTGCCAGTAGTGTTGCCAGCAACTCCGCAACGCGTTGATTCAACTTTGTTGCTAAACAAATGTTTACCATGAATACGAGGCTTTAGTGGAAATGAACAAGATCTACGAATCCTATACTTAATTAACCAGAAAATTAATTATCCTCAATAATAGCCCGGTATTTTTTGTTATTAACTATCCAGTTAAATAAATAGTTAATAATAATAATTAAATAAATAGACTTATCGGACGTTTAACTTCAATCAACTTGTTACCTGCTTGAAGAGTTTGATTTCTCGAAGATAAAAAATTAACAAAAGAAGTTCTTAAAATCGTCAATTTGTATTCGCGTCATACACATTTACTTAAGACATTTCTTAAGTACATACATATGTACCTATATACATTCGTATACAAATATTTTTATGTATACCTATAAGTAGTTACTTATTAACATAAACAAGTAATTCTAAGGTCGTTTTAAGGTCAACCATATTGTGAATAGATAGGTACTATTTTAAGTAATATTGTAGATTCAAGCGCCAATTTTATGGTGCCGGAGTTTTTTTTATTTATTTTAAGGTCGACAGAGAAGCAGACGGTCCACTTGATGGTGGGTGGCTACCGTCGCCTATAATGCCCCCTCTTCACGATGGGCCAGCGCTGGCCCAGCGAGATAGCAATGCGGTGGTTGAAACGCAACTAAACGATGGCGCATTCAGTTGCGATTCATTCATCGCCAAGTGGGCCGGAAAACCGACACCGACGCCATAATATCCCACGACCATCGCACGCGCCATAAGCCATTTTTTTTTATATAATAAAGATGTGGCAGACAGGCTGGCGTATCACTTGATGGTAGGTGGTTACCGCCGCCTAAGGACACGAGCAACACCAAGGGGAGTGCTAGTGCGCTGCCTACCCTGCAAGAGTTTATTATATAAGCAAGCCATCCGATACCACTAACTTTTAAAAATAACTAGGCCTTCTTTCAGCAAAATATTCTATCTACTATATTTAAGGTACTTTCCCTTCATGTCGCATAGTCTTGGGACACCCTGTATATCATTTTCAAAAAAAAAACATCTGTGCGAAGCCAGGTACGGGTCTTTAGCTTGGTTATACTGGTTTTCAAATCATTGTTAAAAACTAAGTACCGTTTTATTAAGATGACACAAGTTGGCGGCTCAAACTCATCGGTGCGTGTAGCTAAAATTCATTCTGTCTCACACAGCACAATGCGCGGGAAGAGCATTCGACTGAGATGCAAAATGATTCATACCAACAGACCCTTGGGCGTATACTCTTTTTGACAAAACTACTGCATATATCTATTTCGTGTAAAGTTATTTGAACTCTAGAATAACTAATCAATGTTTATAGGCAAAGTATTTTGGAGTTTTTGTACATTAGAGTGACCTATTCACCGTCAAAGTTGCATTAAAACTTGTATTAAAATATAGATTTTTCAAAGATCATATCTTTTAAATTAATACTTTTTTATGCCAAGGAACCTATAGGCAGGTCAAAATAGACATTAACCCTAGCCTTAATTCACAACAACTGAAAATTTACAGCCACGTAAGCGTAAGGGATACCACTCTTTTATTCACGGTCAAAGGTCACAAAAATGGAGTCGCAGGTAATTATCTATTAAAATTGTCCTTATACTATTTTCTTTAAGATTTACCATTTCTGAGAAAAAGCCATTCGAATGTTGCTAATACTATTTTTTAAAGTTGTATTCAGTTTTTAGAAAATTTTGGGACTTTGCATCATCTGTAAAGAACCTTTGCCTGCAAGTGTGACATTGTTATTGTTGATCGTGGCATGAAAACATTGATTGACGCAAGTGCTGAAAGAGGTGATGAATTCACAGACACATTTGACACAGCGGAGTAATAATAATCATTCTACGTTTGTATGGAGGAAAGCTGACTTGTATCACCTTAAAGTTTTGTGGTAAATATGTTGTTGCCTTATCGGAACGAAGAAATTCATTTTCCACGTTAATTTTCCTTTGACACATGGATTATTGCATTTATCTATTTTTTTGTTTGTTATAGATAAAAGGTTTCGATAAAAATTACCAATTTATATATAGCCATTAATCTAGTGGCGATTGATAAAGAAATTTTATTTTCGATAATTTATTGTATTTAGCAATTGATTGGGGACATTTTGTTTCAGAGACCAGAGCCTGACTTTGTAAAGTTCATTTCTAAGAATCTAACCTAGGATCCCAGAGTCAGGCCGCATTACATATGATACTAAGCTGTTGCACGCGACATCGTCCGCGTAAATTTATAAAATATATAGCCTATGTTACTCGTTGATAATGAAGCTTTCTATAGGTGAAAGAATATGTAAAACCGGTAAAAAAAATTTAGTTTATACATTATAAACATACAAATCTTCCCTCTTTATAATCAATACTAATAATAAATCTGTAAGGGTCGGTCATGGAGTATTTTACTTTGTTTTTAGAAATATCGTGTTTATACGCTCTATATATCATACTGAAACTAAATTGACGATTTTTAGAATTTTTTTCTGTATGTATATATGTATGTATGTAAGTATGTATGTATGTTCCTCTATAACCCTTAAACGAATCAACTGATTTTCATGAAACTTGGTAAATAAACATTTAGACGTATGGGACACAGGATAGGCTACTTTTTTTTTCAACGCGGACGAAGTCGCGGGCGCCAACTAGTATTAGTATAAAGCTGCGTTTTCACCTAGTGCTCAGAGCAAACACTTTGCTCTGAGCAAATGTTTGCTGTTCTGCCGAAGCTCGCTCGAACCAGAAAACATCAGTCTGTTTTCATTCAATGAGGAAACGAACAATTGTTCAGAACAAAAATTCGTACCGAACAGTTCACTAAAAGAACGGAGACCCACCGAGCACGTCCAACGCCGAGCGAATGCACAGATCAACAGCGCGCTCGCTCGCCACAGACTTCGTTTACACTGAACGAATGAGTGAGCGAGCAATCTTTCACCGCGTCCAGCCGATCATCACTGAACAAACACGTTCTAGAGCGGCGGTGGAATCTCAAAAGACGCCTGCTTTCAACGGTTAACGGCATTTAGTGAAACTTTTTGTCACCGGGTCTTTTTAGACTAATTCGACCCTGCTGATCACGATTCTGCCCGGTGTCAACCCCTCCCCCGCTCCCTTACCCCCCTTGCCTCCCCAAACGTGTCCCGATCTGCGGTTTTTTCAATTTATTTCGGAATCTATTAGAGATAAAAGAAAACTCTCAATGACAAAAACAATCTGCACTAAATTCTCTACAAAATGTGTATATAAATAATTTGATAGACATAATAACTTAAGAAGTAATGTGTGTCGAAACTATGTAAATTTTTATTTTTTTCAACATTTTTGTATTTGTTGTTAATTTATCCAAAAACAAACGAAGATGTGATAAAGTAGTTAAGGAGTGAATTATTCTTGATACTTTTAGCTAAAAAACAAGACCTTACTTACCCTCGTACGAGTATTCGTTCACAATTTATAGGTCGTAGCGCAGACGCAGCCATTAGACTTTCGGAAAAATCTCAAAAAGCGCCTGCTTTCAACAGTTAACGGAATTCAGTGAAACTATCTGTCACCGGGACTTTTTAAACTAATTTGACCCTGCTGAACACGATTCTGCCCGGTGTCATCCCCTCCCCCGCTCCCTTCCCCCCCTTTCCTCCCCAAACGTGTCCCGATCTGCGGTTTTTTCAATTTATTTCGGAATCTATTAGAGATATAAGAAAACTGACCATTACAAAAATAATGTGCATTAAATTCTCTACAATATTCGTATATAAATCATCTGATAGGCGTAATAACTTAAGAAATAATGTCTGACCAACCTATACAAATATTTTTTTTTTTTTAACATTTTTGTATTTGCAGTTAATTTATCGAAAAATAATCGACGCTGTGATAAAATAGCTAAGAAGTGAATTATTCTTCATACATTTACCTACGAAACAAGATCTAATTTACCCTCATACGAGTATTCGTTCACGATTTATAGGTTGTAGCGCAGACGCTGCCATGCCGCGCACGATACTCAAGTACCTACACAATGCTCGATACATCACGTACCTACTTAAAATAACTATTTTTATAAACATTTCGTTATCGTCATCATCTCAGTCAAATGACTTTCACTGTTGGACTTTAATTTTTACTAAAGAAAATCGGAAACCACGAAGAAACAGACACAAGGCTGATAGTATACGCTTTGAACAGTCCGTTTGAGGGCGTTATTGTATTAGTGAGGGGTTCTGATAACTTTTTCTTACTTCTACATCATTGGGGGATGATTGCCTCCAAACATCTGTGGATGATGGCACAAGGCTGTACTACCTACCAGCCTTGTGTCTGGTTCTTCGTGGTCTCCCGTTTTCTTCAGTAAAACTTTAAGTACAGCAGTGGAAGTCATTTGACTAAGATGATGATGACGAAATGTTTATAAAAAGTAGTTATTTTAAGTATATACGTGTCTATGTGATGTATCGAGCATAGTGTAAGTACTTGAGATTCATGGGCGGCATGGCGGCGTCTGCGCTACGACCTATAAATCGTGAACGAATACTCGTACGAGGGTAAGTAAGGTCTTGTTTTGTAGCTAAAAGTATCAAGAATAATTCACTCCTGAACTACTTTATCACATCTTCGTTTGTTTTTGGATAAATTAACAGCAAATACAAAAATGTTGAAAAAAATAAAAATTTACATAGTTTCGACACACATTATTTCTTAAGTTATTATGTCTCTCAAATTATTTATATACACATTTTGTAGAGAATTTAGTGCAGATTGTTTTTGTCATTGACAGTTTTTTTTTATCTCTAATAGATTCCGAAATAAATTGAAAAAACCGCAGATCGGGACACGTTTGGGGAGGAAAGGGGGGGAAGGGAGCGGGGGAGGGGATGACACCGGGCAGAATCGTGTTCAGCAGGGTCAAATTAGTCTAAAAAGACCCGGTGACAAAAAGTTTCACAAAATGCCGTTAACAGTAGTTTTTAAAAAAAAAACCACTGATCTATTCGCTCGCTCAAAACTGTTCAGAACACTAAGTGAAAACGTGGCTTTAGGTGTATTACATAGATTTTTTTTATTGACGAGCCCCTTGGCACAGAGGTGGGGATCATACTCGTGTGCCCTTGGCCTAATGGTTAAGGTGTTTGCTTTAATACTCGTCTCAGGAGTCCCAAGTTAATATCCCGACAGGACCAACTTTGGAAATACTTTTGAAAATGAACTTTTGACTCCCTGTTCTTCTTTCTTTCTTTCTTCTCTCTGGTCTCGATCTGGCCGAGTTGTGGCAGGGCAAATTGTTGCTTACATATTTTGTGAGTAGTTATATTTTTCATTTTTAACTCGGACGAAGTCACGGGCACTGGCTAGTGTAATCTATTATAATAAAAACTCCAACACTTTTTAACCTATCATTATAAGAATTGATATGAGCATGTATTTTGTTTGTGGTGGGTCTCTCTATGATATCAAATATTAAGGTGGAGCACAACTAGTACTACCATAAAAATGGCCATAGACTAGAAGGGGTAATGGAATTGATATACTGATATATGTAGATAAATAATATCCGTGATCAAAGAAAATGCTCTCTGCACCTTAGGGACATGATTAGTTATTACTGAGCCAATGTTATCTGGATTGTACACGCAAACAGCAAATTAAATGATAAACAACGATATAGAAAACGATGATTTATGTAAAGTTTAATGTTGGGTTATCAAAATAGGAATTATAATGCATGGAATCCAATGTATGATAAATTTTATTGAAAAACACAATAATGTCAACAAACACTCAGTAAACAGACACTTAAGAAATTATATAAATGTGAATATTAAAAAGAAATAATTTAGCAAAATTTATGTGAACGAAAGAAAGAAAGAAATAAAAGGAATTTTATTGATGTTGATACACAAATAGCACATACAATACAAGTTTAATGAGAACAATCTTAATCATATGGGCAATAAGCACATGCACCATAATTATATGCACCATGAATCCAGTTACGATGCGAACTGATCCTTAAGGCCCATCACAGACGGTGAAATGCAATTGCAACGAAACCCTTTTGAAATTATCGGTTTGAAACCAATTTCAATCGTCTTCCACACACACCGCAACCTAAATTTCACCACAATGTGATGAAATTTCGTTGCAGTTGCGTTTCACCATCTGTTCTGGGTCTAAGAGTTCTACTGTGTGGTTGACTTTTAAAGATTTCATAAAAAAACAGGACAGAATGTCTTGGCCACGAGCTGAGGCACGATAGATGCCTGCTCCAATTAATTATAATGGGTAAGGTGGAAGGGAAGAGACGAGGTGGAAAAATCCGAGACTGAAATTGTCTCCATCGAGCAGCTATTTCAGTTGGCTCATGACAGAGACCAGTTCAGGAAGATTACGGCTAACCTTCAAGACTGAAGAGGCACAATGAGAGAGAGAGATGAAAAACAGCTTGTAAAATAGTGCTAATGTTGTGGTAATGTAGTGTATCCTTGTAAAGGCAATCCCCAATGTTTTAGAATTCATTAATGAAATTAAAAAATACATATAATATACATTATAAGTACTTAAATAAATTTTATTAGGAAGTAATTGTAAACATAACGAAAGAGTCAGCTGATTGGCACACATTTTAATAGTAATAATAAATAATAATTATATGTGTTATTCAATTGACTTTGAACTGTTCTCTTGATAGCAATACATTTTGTATACATGCATGTAATTAACAGAGATATGGCATAGTTTGGGTTTGTAACAGAACTAGGGCAATACAATGAAACTTTTATAAATGTTGTGTACATCATATTTAAGATTATGTTAAGATTACAACATCCAAGTACCACCAAAATGACCGTCATCAACATACCGGGAGGTATTGCAACATACCTACAGGCGACCTCTGCTGCCACCGAACTTAACTAGTATGAAATATGGAAGTTTTTAACAAATTTGGAAAAACTAAATATCAATATGTTTTTATAAAACTGTACTTTAAAGTTGAACTTTGAAAATTATTTTAATGAAATGCAAAAGAAAGTTAACTACATCGTATTTTTTTTAATTGCTTATTTATTTATTTATTTTGAACATAAACCCAACAGAAAAACAAAATAACATACAATAGAAACATTTTTACTACTTACATTGCCAATTATAGGGTTTCATTGGGACTTAAAAATTTATGTATAAATTGAATACTAATTATTAATTCTAAACATTGCTATTCAAATATCGTTGTTGTTTGTTATTTTAAGTATACATACATTTAAGTGAGAAATAAGTGCACGTTTTAGACAAAAAAGTTATTAATACTTAACAGTCAATTTTTGGGGTAAAATAAAAAATATATAACGCAATTGCATCGAATTCAGACCACTGATCGATTTGGCTAAATGAATCCTTCAAAAGATAAAAAAAATTACTCGAGAGTTCATAAAAAGAAATGCTTTTCTGAAAGATTATGTATATTAATTTTAAAAATGTACATAATTGTATTTTATAATGGCTATTTTATTCCTATATTTGGTATTAAACTGTAAGGACTGGAAATAAAATGAAAGCACCATTTTCCGACCAACTGACAACAAATGGTATCTGACTCGGTGGTATCCGACCACTGAGTAGCTAGATTACGACCAGCCATATTTCACCTACTAAAACGAACCTTATGGCTTAAAAAATTATTGGGAAAATGAAATATTTATTTATTTATTGTACAAGGCCTTCAACGAGGCGGGCATCAAACAAAATCATCATCGTTCTAGTTAAAAAACTAGCTGTTAACCAAACTGTTGCGGGTTCGAATAGGGACAAATTTTTATGTGTTTAACATTATACCTTTGTACCTGTCATGGATTTTTTGTATTTATAATATGTTTGTATTTACAAAAAAAACTTATCTATGTAGTATATCGACTTTCTAGTATCCATAATACAAGCATTAGTTGCTTACTGTAGAACTAACTAGATGGTGCTGTGTGGAATGTGTGAAGATATTTATTTATTTGTGGTATTTTCAAAAAAAGAATTACAGCATGTGCAAAGTTGCGGGCACCAGCCAGTTATATCAATATGTATTGCTCTGTATTTATTGTAATCCTGTTATAAATAATTGTTCTTTATAATTATTGTAGGTGTGTACTTGTTTGTTTCTAGTTTATGTACTCCTACTACTAATGCAATCACAGCTTATTATGGGGGTCAACGTTAATTTATGGACAGGTATTTTAATTGTTTGGAATAAATACGTATTGTAAGTCATCTTTTTTTTCTATTAATTTTGTTTATTAGTAAGATACTAATATGGGCACTTCGCCGTCGATATGTTGTAATATTGAAGATGTTAACTCCAAATAAAGATAATATATGCAGTTTTAATATGTAATGAATAATAATTATAATTTGTCTAGACAGGAAGTAAAAAAATTAGGCAACTGCGTTATGCAGCCTACATAACCTTTTACGCAACATTTCTTTTCCAACACCTTCCTAATTTCAATGGTCTAATAATTTAATGAATAAAACGTTTAACAAGGCTATTATTTTGGACGATTACGCAGTAAAACATAGCCGTGGAATGACCACAAAATAAAATCACCGCTTTTTTTTAAATTTGAAAACATTAACTAACCTCGAAAAGTTTAAGTAGAATGTCGACGTAAAGTCTTCGTACACCCAGAGATTTTCCGATAGACGCCAGGAATATTATACACAAAACAGTGAGAAGAAACGGCGTGTAAAGTATCGACAAAGCAACAGACACGAACGACATTGCTAACGCCATTTTGACGACTGACTGATTCAACTGATTGTGATTGATGTGATGATTTTTTATGACTGAAGTCAGTCAGTTCAGTGTTGCCAGATCAACAATACCTTATACATCATTACAAGAAAGCGCTAGAATCTTTATTTTATTTATTTGACATCCCAAGTCCACGATTAAAAACACCAATGGTTTTTTTTGTTCAGCATAGTACCTCGAGAAAAAGAATCTTTTTTCCTATCTTCAAAAATGACAAAGCACTTCGCATTACTCACAGTCGGACATGATAATCGCAATATGAAGTCATACTGGGAGTCGGAGTAGCGCGCGAATGAAAGCAAATTTTAAAAAGCGGTGAAACTTTACGCTATAACGTTGGAAATCCTGGCCTGATTTCAAAAACTATTATTATTTGCACAAGTACTCGCATCAAATCCAGTAATTTTTATAGTAATGTTTGGATGTGTTGGTGTTCTCCATTCAATAAAAGCGCTAAAATGCGTTAGTGTATTATAAATAAAAAAAAAAATTTATAATGTAAATTTGCTTTTTATTATTAGCTACTAGTAATGTGCCAGATATACGTATCCGTATCCGTTTTGGCGGATCTTTTTACGGATCTTTTCCCTTATTAATTTTTAATTCATAGCTGAAATTCTACATATAGGTGATTAGGTAGCAATGAAAATCTATTAAATTCCATTCAGATTATTTTTTATTTCTTAAAATCAAACATTTGGTACCTTTATAACGCAAGCGACAAGTGGCGGGTGTCAACTATCGTTTCCAGATCAATTCAAGGTCACACGCACCGACACCGATTGAGTAAGAAAGTTAAGATCCGTCCGTATCCGTATCCGTATCCGCATTACTATTACCAGCACATCACTATTACCTACCTATATTATTAAGTGTAATCCTTGTTATAAAATCATTACTTACCTACTTATAATTAATTTTCTATTGTTATAATTCCAGCTTGTGACGATCTTTCTAATATATAAATTGGAAGTTGATATATTCACATTGTTACCTACCTAGTCACATTCTAAAAATAGCTTAAAAAGATAAAAAGTTGAAAAAGTAGCTATTATTCTCTAGGCGCTAAAAGTCGCAAATGAGCGTTTAATATATAATAAAGCGCTATATTTAGTGCAAAAGTTAGAAGGTATTTGGGATTTCTTCTTCTTCTTCTCTTTTAAAGTCTTGGCTCCATCAGATCTTCTCCGATGATTTTGCCAGTGTCATTTTAAAATAGCAATTTGTAATAGCCTTTTTTAAAATAATAAAATCAAAATTGAAATTAAAATCAAAAGTAGCAGATCCCGAGACTAGTCAGTCAAGTCAAGTTAAGTCTTGGAAATCTAACTTGGAAAACTAAGAAAAATTATAATTTTTCTTAGTTTTCCAAAACAGGGGCCCTAGACAAGTTGCATTCGCTCCGTAGCGATTCGCTATTGAGTTCGTCAATCGTTTCCGAGATAACGAAAACAATTTCCTAGCCAAAGTGACACTACGATCGTTATCGTTGTGACGAATGGGTTCATTCGCTAATAAACGAAAATTGGCTATGGTTGCGAAGTAAATATCACAATTAAGCCGTCAATATTGTTGGAAGTATTTATTGGAATAATACTAACTAGTTTTAGAAAATAAAATAGTTTAAAAAATAGATTGGGAGATGATGTTATGTTTTAAAGATTATGTTTACTATTGATTTATAAGTTATGTAAAATGAATGTGAAGAGTATTGTAATTGAATTATGAAAATATAGAGATATGTGCGCATTGAAGATCGAGTTTTTCTAATAGTTAATGGATCCCATATAGTGTATAGTGATGAGTAATAAGCAGAGAATGAAATACTAGACCAAAACAAAACACTGAGAACTCCAATAACAAGTGTCAAATGTGCTCACAAGTCAACTCGTTTTTAAAAGAACAAAACAAACAAAGAAAACTTTCACATCATTTGAAATGACTCAAAATTCAAAAACATCTACCAGCTAAGCCAAATATTCATGGAAAAAACTCCTGTTTTTTATTTGGCAGCTTGGTGTATGTAATGAGTTGCTAATTAATATGTAGGGATATACTTAACCTTCTTGTACTTTTTAATCCAATAAGACTGACAATGTTGTTCAACTATGAGACAGATTATGTTTTTTCAAGTTTTGCACAATATTTATCAAAGGTAGAATACCCCAAAGGTATTATCGACTGAGATTTATTTCAATGATAGTTATTTAGGGTTATGTTTAGTAAAACTTATCTACTTAATACTTCCTAACTTAATATCTTCAATATTAAAATTGAGAGGTGATTTTTACTATTCAAATTTTATGTTTGCTTAATAAAAAGTTGTCTGTGTCATAATTTTATTTACCCTGACTCTTATAATTACTTACATTACCTCTATATATAGTTTTGTTTTAAATTGTACACAAAAACAAAACAATTTTTAAATATTTTTATTATAATACAAAGTAAATGTAAAAATATGTAACAATAAAATAAAATTGTGAACTTCACGTTTCAATACACATGACTCACATATTATGGGTCAAGTCATAATATTACCAAGTTTGCTAATCAATTCTTCTTGATTTGGGATCTCTTGTGGTGTTTGTGGAAACACTATCCACCTGCTACCCATACAATTATGGTTGAGGGCGTTAACAACCTCTCTGATGTAGATACTTGTTGTCCTTTGCGTAAGATATTGGCCCTGAAAAATACAAAAGGCAATTTAATAGGCACTAAAACCAAATTTATAATTTATTAATTTGTCATCGATGGTTGCAGTTTATAATTTTAGGTGACACCATCATAATAATACGTAGGTACCTATCATTACAATAAAATAAACATTTTTATAAGAAGTTAAAAAGACGATTAGGTTTTATATAGACTGGCACTGCTTTGGTTATGACTAGCTAACTGTATGGAGGTAATATAGGTAATCAAATAGGTAGGTTTATTAATGTGAAATTTCTTACCTTTGTTTCAAGGGGGAATTTCTTCAGACCCTTTTAAAGCGCTGAGCTTTTAGGTCGTCACATAATTTTCTAAGTTATTTTATTTAACCGAAAATGCTGTGTAAACAATAGTTCCGGCATATCGTGTATTTTTTCCATTTGTCGTCGCAACTTAAACCTCCTTTGGCGCCTCAACCAGTTTTGTTTTGTGCAGCCCACAATAAACGTAGAGAATGCATTTTTAAATATGTACTCTTTGATTTTTAACAACTTTACCACGAAAAATAACACTCGGCGAATGAATTGTGTCGATATCTACAGCATCTTGGGCTTCGTTACATTATCGAAGACGAAAACGAAAACGAAATCGAAAACGAACGTCAAAAGTGCCACTTGGCTAAGCATATGTATGGGAATAGCACTAGAACCCATTCGCTAATAAATCATTTCGATTCGAAAAGCAACATTTGTCTACCAACTTGGTTATCGAATTCGACGTACCACGTGACATATGTCAATCCCATACATTTTTTATTTAGCGAACTTCGTTATCGTTTTTAAAATGGCACTTTGTCTAGGGCCCCAGGGGCCCTAGACAAAGTGCCATAACGATAACGATAACGAAGTTCGATAGTTATAAATGTATGGGAAGTATCACGTGATTTAGCGAAGGCATATGTCAATCCCATACATTTTATTTTTAGCGAATCGAATCGCTACGGAGCGAATGCAACTTGTCTAGGGCCCCAGGTCCGTCAAGACTCAAGTCCAAAGCAGTCAGGTCAAGCTATTTAGGATTTTGTGGTGTGGTTTGTGATGATTGTGATTGATGCAAGAATATATTTGTCATAATTTTTGACGTCATCCTTCAAGGTGTTGTTTACTATTTTACTATATTGACTTTAGAAACAGTCTACTTCTAGTCAAAGTCTAGTGATTGGTTGATTAACTGTCAACATATGTTGCAAGAATAAAATAAAAATTTAGGAATGTTTTTCATTTTACGCAAAATGTACACAGATGCATGTACATTTCGTTTTAAATTTATTCAATAAATAATTTTCCATTAATTTTTACAATTAGTTTCGAACAGTACTTAGTTATTAAAATATTCATTTGGATTTTTTTTATTTTTAATATTGACGTTTCATTTTTTTTTCTAACGAGCACGAGTGGAACAAGAATTACGTAAAGCGAAACGGATCGAGTAGCTTTTTTTTCTATTCTATCTAAAAAAATATCTCTCAATCTGCAAGAGAAAAGTTTGTGAGGATTTTTCTTCATTTCTCATTTATTAAAAACTTTAATTACAATGTCTGACCTTCCATACGGTCCTCCAGTACGCGTATCGCCGTTGATCAGGGTAATTCACAAATTTATTTTTTCCATAATTTATGTCCTGCCAATATTATGTAATTCGATGTTTTTAAATTTCGAACTACATTTTTGCTAATGATTTAAAATATTTATTTTTGCGTAAACTATTTCCTTTGACAGGCAACTTTGATTTATACTTAATTTATTTATTACAATTACAGCCTATCATTTTATTTGGAAAGAGATTTCCTTTTTTTTATGTACCTACCTAACCTCTATATGTTATCATATTACACATTAAAATCGGTTAAAATCAATTTGTCATGGGCCCATTTGTCACGTCCACATCATAAATTTATTCATTCTTCGTTTTACATAGCTATATAAAACTCACAAATATACCTATTCATCAAAACTAGCTGGCGCCCGCGACTTCGCCCGCGTTGAAAAAGAAAAAGTAGCATATCCTGTGTCCTGTACGTCTAAATGTTTATCTACCAAGTTTCATGAAAATCAGTTAATTCGTTTGAGTTATGGAGGAACATATGTACATAGGTACAATACCTACACTTACAGATTTATTATTAGTATTGATTATATTCCGACCATATCAATAAGTACAATTTCTAAAAACACACTAATAATATCTTCAAATATCCTGAAATTTGTAAAAAAACTCATTCGTTTGTTTTTCAAATTACATTCTTAATTATGTTTCATAAATTTATCACCAGTATAAAATTCAAACCTCTAACAATAGCGACCTTCAAGGACCACAGAAATTGCTCGTAATGAAAGAATAATCGTTATGAGCAATAACCTTCTTATTTTAAACAATTGATTGATGTATGCAGGTATTCTAAAAATATTGCAAAAAATCTATGAGAGAATAAATAAGAGGAATCCTTTTTGTCATTAGAATAAATTTGAAAATAGTGTTTTGTTTTAGTGTAATAGAATGATTGTTGGTCGTTGTAGGTTGTAGCGGATGAATTCTGATGACAGTTCGTCGCTTCACAGGATTGTTGTTCATTCTATAAAGTGACGAACTGCCATCTTCTCTTTTAACTGTTACTAGACTGGGTGACCGAGCTTCACTGGCCAATGAAAGGTTTAAAGTTTTTTTTACATGTAAGAATGAAAGTCTATGAAACATTATAGAGCAAAAATTAAGAATACTTAAAATTAAAAATATTATAAAACGAGCAAGTGGTATTACTTTTGTATCCGTTCCAATAAAAAAAACTACCTAAAACGAATTTTCTCAAAGATAAAACCCTCACAGATCAATTTCTAGACCTAAAAAACCTCTAACCTTAACTTTCCCAATAGTTAATTTATTTAATTTCTTCATTACCCTTTAATCGCACACTTTCGCATTTATAATATAAGTAGGATTGTCACTCTCTATTTTATTTTTACAGTTCGGAAGGTGGTCATTCCTCGCTGTAGGCGTTGTCTATGGTGCAGTTCACAATAGCCGTCTCAGTAAAAAAGAGGCTAAATTACGTGAAATTGAAGCTAAGGAGAAACCTATTAGAGATGCTAAACTGAAAGAAGAGAAAATGCGAGCTGCAGCAGGTAATTAAATCGATTAAATGGATCTGAATAAGGAGGGTAGAGACAAGGAGAACAATCTCTGAGTATTAAAAGTGTCCGTCGAAAGACGATAAATTGGTGGCGTTGGGGAGGCTAGTGTTAAACCAAAATTCAACTCGGCGCACTTCACTCCGTCAACTACTGCTACATTCATTCCATACTCTCCATACTCTCAAACTCTCTCTCTGTGCACACCAGCGCCATCTCTATTTATCGCTTTTTGTTGCCACTTCTTCAGTTTAACACGCATGTAAGATGGCGCTCTATGCTCTTTTTGAAACGTCACAGAGCAATTTTCAACTAACTTCAATTAACAAACCTTTAAAAACTATTGCTAAAAACCATCCTAATCACGTCAGCTTAAAAAAATTCAGTGTCAGCTCCGAGACACAAACGGAATTTACTCCTTACGAACGATGATAAAATACATAATAAAAATTATAAAACATTTCATATTGAAATAATATCAGCGCTATCTAGTTTTATAAGGAGGTATTATTACGTAATATATTTTAGTTTCAGAGATATTGTGTAGATGGCGCTCATAATAATAATAATGTGTAGATGTATAATAACTTCAGATATTCTAAAATATTCAAAAAAGTAACGTAACGCATTCCGTGTCATAATTTTGATTTTTACTCCCATTAATTTTTACTCAGGGCTTATATATGAAAATCGATTCCTAAGGAGTAAACTCCAAAAATCGGATCAAACTTGGTCATCCGTTTTGGAGCTACAATACAGATGTAACTTCAAACTTATAACCCGTTTTTGCGGCGGGCGTTGGGGGTTACAAAATGACTTTTGTCGGGTCAGCTATTAGACTCCTGAAAGAACTATTTAATTGTATTATTTTATGTATAACGATATAATTTTAAAACTAACATAAAAATATTTTGAACTTGTAAACTTTAGACTTGACCCTTTACTACAGGCAATAGAGAATTTTTTTCTGCACTAAATTACAACTATTTTTTTTAAATAGGTTCAGTATCACGTACTGACCCTAAATGCGTAATAGTCGAATAAGTCGTAAACGGTAAGTGATAGAAAAAAAATTATTGAACAAAAAAGATAGGCAATTTATTTATCTACAATAAAGGTTATTACCATTTTTGGCTTCAAGTGCACGGTTACGGTTTTTGTCAAAATGGCGGCACTTCCGCCCGCCTAATTTGTAAGGATTTTGTGCATTTAGAGTCAGTACGTGATACTGAACCTATCTAAAAAAAAGAGTTGTAATTTAGTGCATTATGGACAAGAGTAAACGCCTCCTCTATTGCCTGTAGTACTTCTCATTTTTACAAATAATTATTTTTTATTATTTCAGCTGAGATCAAAGCTCTCGAAGAGATGGCATCAACCAAGAAATGAAGGAGTTAACATAATGCCTAGATATAAGTATAAGTATCGAAGTGAAAACCGCCATCTTGAAAAAATTCGCTGTCAAAACCAATGGGAAATAGTTTCACAAGTTATTGTATTTATTTAATGGAAATATAGGTTGATTGTACAAAAGTTTTGTTTTATTTATTTACTAGCTGATGGACTTTATCTGCATTGAAAATAAAATTGTGTCAGCTCCGACACACGACTGCAGTTTACTCCTTACGAACTATTATAAAATCAATACTAATAATAAATCTGGAGGGTTGGTGATGGAGTAAGTTACTTTATTTTCAGAGATATCGTGTTTATAGGCTCTATACATCATACTGAAACTAAATTGACCATTTTTAGAATTTTTTTCTGTATGTATGTATGTTCCTCCATAACTTAAACGAATCAACTGAATTTCATGAAACTTGGTAGATAAACATTTAGACGTACGGGGGACACAGGATAGGCTACTTTTTTCTTTTTTAACGGGGACAAATTTGTCATAATTATCTGTAGTTCGATAAATATCCAACAGATGGCGTAACAGGTATACGGCACACGGGTACAGTAATTAATAATAAATCTGTAAGTGTAGGTATTGTATGTATGTATATGATCATAACTCTTAGGGCCTCTCACACAAACTACATGTAAAGTATTGATTAGTTACTTTTAGAAATCATTTTCTGTTATATTGAATTATGCACTCGGTTTACTGCATCATTCGATAGTCGAATTTTTTTAAATTATTTCCTCTTTAATGTTAGGGTCGTTTACCGTACAAACAAAGGTATATCAGCTCCATTATCCCCGGTTACCGGTGACTTTAAATGACAGTTTGGCCAACTTGACGTTTGTGAAAGAGGCGCTTAAACGAATTAACTGATTTTCATGATAATTGGTAGATAAACATTTAGACATACGGGACACAGGATAGGCTACTTTTTCTTTTTCAACGCGGACGAAGTCGCGGGCGGCAGCTAGTACTTAATAATATTCGTGCTCACGTTGTTATGGAGTAAACATTATTAAAAAAACGTATAGAAATGCCTCATTGTGCTATAATTTGATGTAATAATCAAAGTAAAAGCGGGAATAATCAAAATTCTGTGTCCTAGCATAAGTAAGTAATTGAATTCAATTTTTAGCTTATAAAAATTAGAAACGATATTGTCTTGAAACATTGAAAATATTGAAAGCGTTGATGGATGGATTTTTCAAATATGGAACGTCCATTACACAGAATACAACAATTTTGTTATTGTTTAGTCTACCTGTCCGGTTGACTGATGACTGTTGAATGCATTTAATAGCAAAAACAAATGTAAACACCTAATAATCATTACTACATTTTGATTTAAAAACCATGAAATGTGTGCTGAAGCCACTGCAAATTATATTCGACATCGGGTGTGTAGGACAGCCTCGGAGGAATATAAACACAATTGTTTTTATACCAGCATAATATATTTTTCGATCACTTATTTTAACAATTTCACTTTCGACTTAATACATTCAACCGGTCCGCTCGATACCGCTCACAAACCGGGAATGCCCCGTGTCGTTTTGCGTCTCCGCTCTGCCGACCTGTTCCGTAACTATGGCGGACGTGACGTTATCAGAATAGTCAATTTACTTTTAGATTACATTTAATTCTAAAGAAAACAATAAAACCTTACACTCGACCATCCTGATGACGTGCATGTCCCCAGGCACGAGTCCGGTGAAACCGAAACCTTACACTCGGCACCAATAGACATACCCAGTAAGTAAGCGGTTACGTACGATATATTATTATACGATTACGGTAGTATTCATTCATTTAATAACAATTCAATTTTATCTTTTGAATATATTTTTCTCAATCTCAGTGTAGATATCATAATTATGCATATATTACACTAACTTAGTATTCGAATAATCTATCAATATAACCATATTACCATAATATGACCATTATCAATTCGATAAACAAACAAACAAACAAAACAAAAACAAACAAATCATCATACCACGAGGTAATGTAGCCAGCATTCTCGGGACCACTCGGGACCCTGTTTGAGGGAACGCAGCTTATATTATATATCTTAGGTATAAATGCTAAAGCAATTATGACTTGTGAGGATATTACATATATTAACATATAGGATTCTTTTATCTTGGACTAATTTAACAAACAAACACTCAGCTTGATGATCCTATATATTTTGTACTAACAGTATATCCATTTAAATATTTGTCTAATTAACATTAAATTCATATCATATATCATGAAGCAATTACTCGTTGACAAATGTATATGAATACAAATGACAATAAATATAGTATAAAATATTATATGTCTGATAGTTTATTGTAATAATCGACACCCTCAAAGGGTTGAATGTAGGGAGATTTTATCCATTGTAAAACCATTCTAACCTGTATTAAACAAACAAATTATTTTTATTATATTTAATTAAACCTGTATCCTTGAAATAATTTATCCAAACCCGATTTATCTATTTAGGTAAATATACATAGTAATTACGTAACCAAAGAACAAAATATTCGGAATAATCTATCGGTTTAGCTATGTATGGCCGACCAGAAAAGTGCTTTATCAGTTTCAATAACAAATTCTATTCATTCTAAAATTCTCTAAGGCTTAGATTTGAAATGGGTATTGATTATTGATTGACATAATTGTCACTTTGAATTAAAGGAAAACAGACCTTACCATTCTACAGAATACAAAGAATGTTCAATCTTAGGGTGATAAAGCACTTTATTTGTCGAGTTTACAATTTTAACTGAACGACCAATAAACCTAGTAACCAAATAATGCGAATTTTCCCATTTCCTTAGGGAGTCAGATATCTACTATTAATCAATCAATCAGTTATATGCTATCAATATCAATCAATCCAATTTACTCGTGCCAGGCAAAGGTAAAGACGCCAACCATTTTCGCGTCTGCCGTTGCCTGACCGTTCTATTTTCTTAATGAGTCATCTTTGTATTATCAGTCAATCAATCAATCCTTAGGGAATCAGTTATATATCAATCAATCAATCAATCAATCAATGAATCAATCCAGTTTTCACGTTCCAGGCCAAGGTATTAAGAACGCCAACCATTTCCGCGTTCTTCGTTGCCTGACCTGGAAAAACATAAATACATTTGTAGTAACTAATTTTCAGAACCATCATCGTTGTTTGCATTATAAGATACGTCATCAACATCACTATCATCATCAATCAATATCATAGAATCATATCAATATCATATCAATATCAATTTAACCGTACCAATATCATAGAACTTATATATCATTCATAGCACTGTCAAGGACGCTTTCTGTCCGTGGCAACCGTGGCCTTTCGCCTGTTTTTCATCCCTTTATACCCGACAATTGGGGTAACTTTAAATAACGGTCGTTACCCAAAACTTTCACGACTAAACGAACGCTCGAATAAAGGCATAAGTTTAATGATTATATATTGTAACACCACTTTGGTTATTTAACCAAGTGGTCATCTTTATAAGAACGTGTGGGACGTCTGCCCTGATCGTAACGTCGTCTCTGTTTGCCTTGAACTTATCAATCCGATCGATCAATCTACCTATTTTCCAATTCCAATCCCATTCCTTCTCCCCTTCCTAGGGCTCTAGGCTTCTAGGTACCGTCAGTCAGTAGGGGACCGATCTGTTACATCTTACTTCCCAATAGGATTTCGGACTGGCTACTGTATATTGCACATGTTTAATGCCTCGATCCAAACAGAACCTTCGAAAAGTATCACCTGAGCGAATTGCTAGCGAATCGAAACATGTGTCAAATATACGCTGTAATACTTTAATTACTTTCTGAGTGTTCTTATAAATAAGAAGCCAAAACAATAATAACAACATTAATAATAATGTTTAATATATAGAAACTATTTTATAAATCTTTAGCAAACTATTAATTTCATTTGTATCTAATGTTTCCTCAAAACCAATCATGCCCTACGTCGTCACGATTTCGCTTGATTATTTCTCAGGACTTAATTAGGCTTAACGTTACACCAAGTTACTATTGACAACTTCGCTAATACGGCGCAACCCCAAATCACCCAATTTCGGTTCCGGTCCTATATTCGAATTTTTGCCGTGCTATCAAATATCTGACGATTTTGAGTATCAGTCCGCGTTCTACAAAAGTGGAGCGAAATGAACTGCGGTCTGTAACTTCGTAACGGCCTTCCTACCGGATACACCCTGAGTTCTTATAGTTAATAAATTCTTTAATGCAAAGTCTAATTCCGTCGTCCTTCTTTCTTAAAAGTGTAATTCGGTTCGGCGTGGTTAGAAACAAATTCCCTGATGATACCGGTCTGTAATAATTTTCTCGGTCATGATAAGATCAGTAAGAGTGGTATGGCTCTGGTTGGTCACACAGTATAATGTGTTATGGGATTCTTCTTCTTTGGTATGACTGCGGTGTGCAAAAGCGCCATTAGAGCCATCTATCGACTAAATTCGCATTCTTTCCTCAGAGAAAAGTTCAAAGAAATTAGGATTTTAACTGTTTCTTGTCAATATAATCAATTGATATTTACTTGATAAGCATAAAAATATTAGCCAATTTAAAGGAACAAATGTAACATACACAACACCAATACTAGGTATAATAATGATTAAGATATACATAAAACGCGCCTCCACGAGATAAGTAATTCATTTATATGTCAATGTATACGGTTTTATAACAAATACCTGAAATAATCAGAGCCTTCCTTATAAATAAATTTAAAAGTGTATCTAAACCAAATTCTTTCCAAAACTGTTATAAAATCGCTGATTATCTTATTTAAGCGACAATGACGCCTGGTTTTGAGCGATTCTTACTATGTTTATTTATTATATTAGTATTGAATAGACTTTTATTTTGTGTATAATTAATAAAATAGTTGTAAATGTTAATAATTATTTTGATTTGATTTTTGATCACTACAAGGTTTCATTTTCATTCCAATAGATGGACAATCTAAACTGGCTAGATCGTATACAAAATTTTCTTCGTGATGCTTACAGAGTTCGATTAGTTTAGATTCGGAAACGTTCTCATCTGAATAAAGTTACTTTACCGGGACTTTAAGCAAGACACCGGAATATCTATATTATCATTTCATTTTTTTCATTACAAAGAACCTACTTTATTTCACCTCGTATATCACCGCAATGTATATACTGGTTCCTAGGTTTACCCATCCCATTAGTGTTTACTATGAAACTACCGCTAAAAATTGTCTCTGTGGCGGCATCGTACAGTCAGGGTGAGAAAAGGTTCGTCACCCTAGAGTCGATATTTGCTTGCACCAGGGCAACTGTCAGTCATGCCAAAACTTCATTTCAAACGTCTGTCAGTACTCTTATTTTTGCCTTAGTTTTACTAAGAGTCTACGACTTTAATAAAGGAATGAATTTGAAAACTAACGAAGGTTTTCGTTCCCCGACTTCACACTGACTACCCACAGAGTCGAAGTTCTAACTCGTTCTAACTTCAAATCGTCAGGACCTTGCGAATTCGGTAGTTCGCTTTCTATTTGTAAAAGTTGCTCGCATCTTTGTACACAACTCCATGCAACTGCTCAGAGTAAGTCTGGCCTATTAGTATAGGCTTCTCAAAAAGGCAATCACTCAGTGATCTTATCGATTTGTCACATGTTTGAGATAGGCCAGGCTCAGTGTCAGCATTTACCGATCCAGTGTCTGACCTTTGCTTACACCTTTCTGGTTTATGTCCTACCTTCTAACAATTGCTACATTTATTCAAGAGCTCAGGACACCGAGAACAGATGTGTCCTTTTTTTTTTTTTTTTTTTTTTTTTTATTTAAGGCAAAGACAGTCACACACAACTTAGTATACAAAAAATAGAAACAATAAGACCTATATTACCATAGACTAATACAAATATTTACAAGGGGTGGTACAAATCGACACTTCAAAGAAAATTTTACATGGATAACACAATATTTACAAGTGGTGGTACAAATGGACGTTTCAAATACAACAAAGAAAAAGTTTTACGAGTACACAAATTAAGAACGTAATAACAAATCTTCCAAGCTCTTCCTGAACTTCGCTACAGAAATAGAAAATATGTCTAAGTCTTTTAAAGTTTTATTATAACAAGTGCATGTCCGCCTGAAAAAGGCATTCCCTGCATAGTTAGTGCGAAAAGGAGGGATATAAAAGGTACCCTTCAAACGTGATGAGGGAGAATATGGAACTCTAAATAGTAGTTTTTCCAAGAGGGGCGCAGAGTTAATTTGATTATGAAGAATCCCAAACATAAACATACAATCCAGAAATTTACGTCTGTTGTGTAAAGAGTACATATTGAATCCAGTCAGTCTCTCCATATAATTGGAATAAGTGTTGCCCATCTTAAAGTCTAGTGATTTTAAGAATTTACCCTGCACTCTCTCTATTCTGTCTATATGAACAGTATAATAAGGACTCCAAACTACACTTCCGAATTCTAAGATGCTACGAACGTAAGCATTATAAAGTGTCGTGTAGGTTTTGACTCTAGTAAAAGGTTTCCCTACGCGCAAAATTAAGCCAAGTTGTTTAAAGGCCTTCGTTACAATATGATCAATATGTATATTAAATTGCAATTTGGAGTCCAATATAATGCCCAGGTCACGAATATGGGAAACTCTGGATAGCTTTTTGTCGGCAATTTCATATCCATAAATGATGGGATAGCGCTTTTGAGTAAATGTTATGACATTGCATTTATCTATGTTTAAGATCAACTGATTATCGTGACAATATTTTTCAAACTCGATTAAATCATGCTGCAAATCCTCACAATCCCTGAGACATGTTACAACTTTATATATTTTAGTGTCATCTGCATACAATAAATGAAAGGAGTTTTTAAAGCACTGTCCAATGTCAGTCAAGTATAAAGTAAACAAAAACGGGCCAAGATGTGATCCTTGGGGGATTCCAGATGGAATTTGCAGGAATGAGGAGCGAAAACCTTTGAGAGCTACTGCCTGACTTCGATTGTCTATATAAGACGCGATCCATCTGAGCAGGTCGCCATGTATTCCGAGTGTTGCAATCTTACGTATGAGAATTGAATGATTAATTTTGTCAAAAGCTTTAGAAAAATCGGTATACACGGCATCTACCTGATATCCAGAGTTGAAGGCATTGAACAAGAAATCAGTATATTCCACAAGGTTTGTATTAACGCTTCTACCGCGAAAGAATCCATGCTGTTCCGGTGGGACAACAGAATGCATTTGAGTGGACAAAGACATAGTAATAATCTTTTCGAATAACTTTCCAAATAAACTCAGCTTGGAAATAGGCCTATATTGTCTAATATCATGTATGTCACCACCTTTAGGGATCGGAGTAATAAGTGCTTTTTTCCAAATACTGGGAAAGCAGCCCTCAGATAAAGATTTGTTATAAATAATAGTTAGGGGTATGGAGAATTCCTTACTGAGCTTACGAATCAAAATAGGATGTACATTGTCAAAACCCGCACCCTTGTTTATATTAATTTGACTAAATAATTTGGATACAAGATCCCGAGTGATTTCCACTGTTGAAATGTCAACTAAGGAAGAGACCACTTCGGGATTCTCGAAGTTACTGTTTTGAGTGGTGCTCCTAACAAAAACTGAATTAAAATAATCATTAAACATATTAGTAATGGTTTCGCCATCGGTAGAAGAGACATCATTCAAATTCATGTGTGTGGGTATGTTATTGACACCAAATTTTGACTTTATAAATGTCCAGAAAAACTTAGGGGCCTTAGAAATTTTGTCTTCAGAGAAAGAAATATAATTTCTATAACATTCTCTCTCAAGTCGCTTCTCGCGGGAACGCAGTAGGGAAAAAGTTTGAAAATCGCAATAATTACCATATTTTTTCCATTTTCTGTGAATTTTCATTTTTTGTCTGATTAATTTTATTAAGCTTTGAGAGTACCATGGTGGTTGACTGGTTTGCGACTTTACTACTCTTTTTGGAATGTACTGATTCATTAAATTTTGCAGAATGTTATAAAAATAGCTAACTGATTCTTCTGTACTTAGGTTCAACATTTTATTTGTCCAATTGATATGCAAAAGTTCTTTACTCATTGCTTCAAAATTTGCAGCATAATTAATCAATTTCAGCCGGGCATTAGCACTTTTTAAATATGTTTCACAAGACAAGAGATAGGTAATGTCCAGTGAAACATGATGTGCATCCTCCAAAGTAAGTGGAGATTCGGATCTTTCAACCTTGCAGCAAGAGGAACACAAAACCAAATCAAGTATCCGATTATTAATATTCATATGCCAGTTAAATTGTGACAAGTTAGATAAATTTAGGAAATCATTCAGATCAGACGTTTCAGTATCAGTTGTTGTACTCAGATGTACTAATTCAGATTTCTCTAGGTGATGCCAAACGGCACCAGAAATGTTAAAATCACCCAAAATTAGAAAGTTATCACCCTGATTATCTTGAAGCAAATTAAAAGTATTATTATAGAACGATCGAAGTGATTCTGAATGGTTATAGTTATGTGGGAAGTAACAACAAGCTAGATGTAACCTCGTGTTGCAGGAAGGGGTGTGCAACTCAAGTGTTAGCCACAACTCCTCCGAGTGGAGCGCCGAGCACCATTCGTCTCGCCGCCGAGCGCACAGGGAACGGTTTACAGCTATTAGCACACCTCCACCCCGCATTCCACGCCCATCGTTAGCTTTCCTATCCCGCCTGTACACAGTATAGTTATTGAAAAAATACTCTGCATCATGGAAGTCCTCCGATAGCCAAGTTTCTGTGAGAAATATTAGGTCATAACTACTTTGCAAAACATTTGTTAAAAATGAATGAGACTTAGTGCGTAATCCCCTCACGTTTTGATAATAAATTGACAGAGATTTTAAGTTATAACTCATCAAGATACCTTAATTGAAAACAAAAACTAAAATATACACACAAATAAGATAAAACTCTGATTGGATAAGAATTGCAAAAAAGAATACCCCTCTCAGACGGCCACAAGCCACAACATATGTTATTACATGATATGAACGCTGCTCTATGTATAAACTGTTATATTTAAAAAACAGAATATCACTTACTGCAAAAAGAACTATAAAGATTATAATGGCAGAATCATATAAGCAAATTATAATACAAGCGAAATATAATATAAGTCGGTAAGAATATAAGCGAAACTTCCTTAGAAAATAGGTAAATAAGTTATCTATAACTAAAATTATTAATAAACAACTGCTGTTATATAATAACAAATAACATACTGCTTTTTGCATGTATATCACATAAAAAAAGATTGTTCCAAAAGAGATACATGCAGCAATGAGCGCAACAATGCAATGCAGTCACTTAATTTTACAAAGATCTGACTCGTTTGCAATACGTATGATATTCGCCTTTTCATTTTTACGGAGAAGTATTTTACAATCCTTTACCCACAAATAGGAATAGCCCTTTTCGATTTTTAGTTCCCTCACTCGTTTAAGTAGCAATTTGTTTATTGGTGTTAAATGATCACTAAGATACAGAGTGGAAGCCGGGCCGGGAATGCCAATGTCAGCGGTGGTGATGCCACGGCGGGCTCGCACAGCCGCAATGAGCTCGTCCTTGCGCAGACGTTGTGTAAATCGCACAACCACTGAGGGCGCACGAACGGGTTGTTTATTTCCAGCGACAGCCGCGGCGCTCATATGTGGACGCACACGATGCACAGTATCAATATCAGTGTCACACAGCTTAAAACCTACAGCCAAACATATACTCCGTAACACTGACATCAAGTTTTCTCCCTTGTTTGTAGGTAGGCCGGAGATTTCCACATTATTTTGTCGAGAGAACTGATCATGTAAATTATTCACATGTCTCAGTGCAGATATAGTTTCATGTGCACTAGTTAAATCTTTGTGTATAGACTGAACACAGGAAACCTTCTCCTCTGCAACAATCAATCTGCCATCAAATTCTTCGAATTTATTTTCCATTTGATTGCATTTATTATTCATATCTTTGATCTGCTGAGCTGATTCCCGCACAACTCCCCTTATGGACTCAATCTCGGCTTTCATTGCGTTAAAGTCTTCTCGGAAGCTTCTAATTTCACATAGTATGTCGGACAAAGAAGGCTGGCCTGGATCTGAAGATTGTGGATCTGAGGATTGTTGAAGGGCAATTGCACTGCCACGACAGGATGCACATCGCCAATTTGCCCTTCTGTCCGACCTCATCTTTCTATAGCTAGTTTCGGTGACACCCGCACAATCATAATGATAGTGCCCCGTACATTGGGCACACATCACAGAGTCCACCACAACCACCCCACACTTATTACAAATCATATTCGGTTTAATTTACTTGGAAAAAAAAACAAGAAATTATTATTATTTTGAATTAAATAATGTGAAAAACAAGATAACCACAAATTTACGCGTGTGTCACTTTTGACCACAGACTAGACTAATGTTTAATATAATGTTTAATATATAGAAACTATTTTATAAATCTTTAGCAAACTATTAATTTCATTTGTATCTAATGTTTCCTCAAAACCAATCATGCCCTACGTCGTCACGATTTCGCTTGATTATTTCTCAGGACTTAATTAGGCTTAACGTTACACCAAGTTACTATTGACAACTTCGCTAATACGGCGCAACCCCAAATCACCCAATTTCGGTTCCGGTCCTATATTCGAATTTTTGCCGTGCTATCAAATATCTGACGATTTTGAGTATCAGTCCGCGTTCTACAAAAGTGGAGCGAAATGAACTGCGGTCTGTAACTTCGTAACGGCCTTCCTACCGGATACACCCTGAGTTCTTATAGTTAATAAATTCTTTAATGCAAAGTCTAATTCCGTCGTCCTTCTTTCTTAAAAGTGTAATTCGGTTCGGCGTGGTTAGAAACAAATTCCCTGATGATACCGGTCTGTAATAATTTTCTCGGTCATGATAAGATCAGTAAGAGTGGTATGGCTCTGGTTGGTCACACAGTATAATGTGTTATGGGATTCTTCTTCTTTGGTATGACTGCGGTGTGCAAAAGCGCCATTAGAGCCATCTATCGACTAAATTCGCATTCTTTCCTCAGAGAAAAGTTCAAAGAAATTAGGATTTTAACTGTTTCTTGTCAATATAATCAATTGATATTTACTTGATAAGCATAAAAATATTAGCCAATTTAAAGGAACAAATGTAACATACACAACACCAATACTAGGTATAATAATGATTAAGATATACATAAAACGCGCCTCCACGAGATAAGTAATTCATTTATATGTCAATGTATACGGTTTTATAACAAATACCTGAAATAATCAGAGCCTTCCTTATAAATAAATTTAAAAGTGTATCTAAACCAAATTCTTTCCAAAACTGTTATAAAATCGCTGATTATCTTATTTAAGCGACAATGACGCCTGGTTTTGAGCGATTCTTACTATGTTTATTTATTATATTAGTATTGAATAGACTTTTATTTTGTGTATAATTAATAAAATAGTTGTAAATGTTAATAATTATTTTGATTTGATTTTTGATCACTACAAGGTTTCATTTTCATTCCAATAGATGGACAATCTAAACTGGCTAGATCGTATACAAAATTTTCTTCGTGATGCTTACAGAGTTCGATTAGTTTAGATTCGGAAACGTTCTCATCTGAATAAAGTTACTTTACCGGGACTTTAAGCAAGACACCGGAATATCTATATTATCATTTCATTTTTTTCATTACAAAGAACCTACTTTATTTCACCTCGTATATCACCGCAATGTATATACTGGTTCCTAGGTTTACCCATCCCATTAGTGTTTACTATGAAACTACCGCTAAAAATTGTCTCTGTGGCGGCATCGTACAGTCAGGGTGAGAAAAGGTTCGTCACCCTAGAGTCGATATTTGCTTGCACCAGGGCAACTGTCAGTCATGCCAAAACTTCATTTCAAACGTCTGTCAGTACTCTTATTTTTGCCTTAGTTTTACTAAGAGTCTACGACTTTAATAAAGGAATGAATTTGAAAACTAACGAAGGTTTTCGTTCCCCGACTTCACACTGACTACCCACAGAGTCGAAGTTCTAACTCGTTCTAACTTCAAATCGTCAGGACCTTGCGAATTCGGTAGTTCGCTTTCTATTTGTAAAAGTTGCTCGCATCTTTGTACACAACTCCATGCAACTGCTCAGAGTAAGTCTGGCCTATTAGTATAGGCTTCTCAAAAAGGCAATCACTCAGTGATCTTATCGATTTGTCACATGTTTGAGATAGGCCAGGCTCAGTGTCAGCATTTACCGATCCAGTGTCTGACCTTTGCTTACACCTTTCTGGTTTATGTCCTACCTTCTAACAATTGCTACATTTATTCAAGAGCTCAGGACACCGAGAACAGATGTGTCCTTTTTCAATCAATCAATCAATCAATCAAAAACATTTATTTGTAACAGTAATATAACAAAGCCAAATAGGTCCCTACTCAGTATTTTGCTGGTATAGGCCAGCACTGATCATCCTCAGGAACCCTAGGTTAAACACAGTGTACTCAACTAACTCAACACTCCTCGTAGTTATAACAAAATATGTTGGAATTTACTTTCAAACTAGTTTCATAATGTGCCATATCGTCTCCCCACTTTAATTTCCTATCTCTAGGCAATGAGAATCAGACCGACGGTTCTTTGTCATAACTCATTAAAAACTTAAGTAATTGATCGGGTTCCTCACGCGACGCTAACGCGATTAACCGCTTTGTCCTATCTACGGTCCCATGGATAATATATCAGTGGCTAGTCTCCTTGTCATTAACATTGGTTGAGTAGCCCAAATTTTTCGAAAATGTAAATTTCAATAGAATTTCAATAGTGCTTACGGATTACGCTTCTGGATAATTATCTTCTAATATTTGACCACAGTATTGTTCTGAAGGAACCGCTACTAGCTTAAGAACTTTTTAACCTTTTTTTTTATCTTGCGCCTATACGTTAATGCTTTTTAGATGGGTTCAATCCTGGGAAAATGTTTTTATGATCAAGGCTTCTATTAATCAAAATCGGGCAATCAAATCTAAAGATTAATCAAATCTACGTAAGGATAATTGGTTTGGAATATTTAAGAAAGAAAGAAAGGAGTACATGACCTTTTACAACATCGACCGACACTCGCGGGGTCCCTTCCTTCACTGTCGCGTCTCGTGCTGGCGACTGACTCGCAGCTGCCACCGTGATGCTTGCCGGCGACTGACTCGCGGCTCACGGTCGACTGCAGTCCTCGCCACCTGGCTTCGGCTGCGATGCCTCGTACCGACGCTCGACCCGCGGCTGCGACTGCGCGGCTCGCGGTCGACCGCAGTCCTCGCCACCTGGCTTCGGCTGCGATGCCTCGTACCGACGCTCGACCCGCGGCTGCGACTGCGCGGCTCGCGGTCGACCGCAGTCCTCACCACCTGGCTTCAGCTGCGATACCTCGTACCGACGCTCGACCCGCGGCTGCGACTGCGCGGCTCGCGGTCGACCGCAGTCCTCGCCGCCCGGCTTTGGCTGCGCCGACGGCTGCCGCTACGAGGCTGACTGGTGCGTCGCGAAGAGTCACGCAGATGTTCCTCGGCACGCACACGACCACGCTCATGACGTACTTCTCCCTCCAGCGTTTGTAGTCGCTCACGCCCCAGCTCGATGTCCAAGACCGTTTGGACTTCGCAAGCGATTACGGTCCCGCGTGCTGAGACTTTGCTGCGGATTACTTGAGACTCCATCTCGGAGTCTTCGTCGCACCGCCGACTCCGACATTGTCTGGAATCTCACGGCCAAGGACTTTAGAATCTTGAAATAATATTAGTTTGAACAAGGTGAAGTTAAAAGTTGGCATTGAAATAGCCAACTAAAAACACAAAGCATGAAAAGAATCAATGAATAAATATTTGTCTGAAAAATTAAATGAGTCACACCACTTCACGATCATGAGGCGACGAACGCTACTCAAGTGTCTCAACTCAAGTACCCGGGATCACATATCAACTAAATACAAACCATGAGCTCGAAGGAATATGCGCTAGATATTTGAGTGAAACAGCTACACAAAAAAAATGAAACCCTTGTACACAAAAAAGAACGCCTCGCCTTGTATAAATTTTGAGCATTCTTCGTAGTGTCATAATAATACGGTTTAATTTAGAATAAATTATTTTCTATGCATTACAGTGAGATTTTAAATGTTGTGTTATTCACAATGAAATCTACTTTTAAATCAGATTAATTATTGCTTTGTTTGACTTTTAGCCTTGAAGGATAGCGACGCCATATTGAATGTTTTATTTTACATTCATAACTGTATAATTTTATTAAATCAGTACTCTTTATTAATGCGGCCAGTCCTAAATTGAGGCTGAGAAAAGTATGACCGGAAGTTCAAATCAAGTGGTTTGGGTATACCTACATAATAATAAATTAAAAGAAACCTAATTGAATCCAAATACATATTACATAATATATCAATTCAATTATGAATGAAACCCAGATGTGAAAATATTACCAATATATTTACAGAGAAATAAAACATGGCGTGTACGTGTACTTACGTTTCATATCCCGCTTCTGACTTGTAGGACAGCCTCGGAGGAATATAAACACAATTGTTTTTATACCAGCATAATATATTTTTCGATCACTTATTTTAACAATTTCACTTTCGACTTAATACATTCAACCGGTCCGCTCGATACCGCTCACAAACCGGGAATGCCCCGTGTCGTTTTGCGTCTCCGCTCTGCCGACCTGTTCCGTAACTATGGCGGACGTGACGTTATCAGAATAGTCAATTTACTTTTAGATTACATTTAATTCTAAAGAAAACAATAAAACCTTACAGGTGCTTATTATAACAATTGATGTGTTTTTACACTTCGAGTAAGCACATCTGCTTTTCGTCACCGGTACCTACAATCTTTTACGAACTCATAAAATGTCTGCTAGCAAGATATATGACCAAGTTTTAGGGTTCCTTTGGCTTCAATAAATAAATAAAACTAACGTCTAGTGTTTTTTTTAATACTAAAACTAACGTATATTTATCGAATCAAAATAGCAGTTTACAAACCAAATATGTTTTTGAAATTGTGAACAGTAAAATATTATTTAATATATTACCACAGCCACAGCAATAATACTAGCTGTGGTCCGCGACTTCGTCTGTGTTGAACGATGAAAGGTACCCTATGTCCTTTCTGGAGTCCCAGACAACGTGTATGCAAAATTTCATGGTGATCGGTTCTGTAGTTTTTGCGTGAAAGAGTAACAAACAAACAAATTCACATTCACATTTATAATAATATTATTAAGGATAGCCTACGTTACCTACTCGCTGATAATGTAGTTTTCTGTAGGTGAAGGAATTTTTAAAATCGGTCCACTAATTCTTGAGTTTAATATTAGTATAAATAGACTAGCGAATCGCTCACGGCTTCGCACGGGTGCAATTTTTTTTTCCAAATATTATTTTGTAATAATCCAAATATTAAACCTTCCTTATTTAACGCTCTTTGCATTACCTAGTGAAAACCGCATTAAAATTCGTTGCGTAGGTAGTTTAAAAGTTCTACTCAGGTTCTAACATTAAAGAAAAAAAAATACCAAATACCTATAATTCTTTATTTAAATTCTATTTTGAGTTTATTATTGTTTCGCATGTAAACTTTGTGCAAAGTCGTGAAACTTTGCGGGTTTTACGACGACTTCCCACCGTAACCAATATGTCAAAGTTACGTTTTGTTACGCAAACGCGCCACAGACTACAAAGCGGACTGCTTTATTTTTGTTGGCAATCACTATTAAATAATAGGTATATCAATGTTTCTCGGACGAAAGATATTTTCAGTAAGTTACTGACAAAGTTAGAAACATTGCTGGTTTTACTTTACCTACCCTACTAAGTATATTAAACAAACGAAAAACCAAATCCTTGGTTATACTGTTTGCACATATTAATTCCTGTGCCATTGTTGTGTGATTGTTAAAATAAGGGTGAATTTCTTATTCAATTTAATACAAATTAAATACAATTATATCCATACTAATATTATAAATGTGAAAAGAAGATAATATAAAACAGACAGATAGACAATCTGTCTGTTAAGGCGTGAAAAAGTAACAGACAGACAGACAGACACTGTCTGTCTTTTACCTTTTCATTGAACTACTGAACAGATCATTGTGAAATTTTGCATATACGTTTTCTACAAGCATAAAGAATTGGGCGTCACTGTCGCGTGGCGGCGCCACCGTCGTCACTGCGATAACGATGTCAGGCGTTTATTTTTCAAGCTAGTTAAGAATGGGTATAAAGCAAACAAAATTTGTAATTTCACCCGCGTGGCCCCTTGGACATGACAGTGACACAAAATACGTAGAACTACGCACAACATGCGACGGAAGATATAGCGCATCTCGCTCAATAAAAATGTTATAAGTGCCAAAAGTATTAAATATTAATTATTCATAAACTACAATGTCAAATGAAAAATTGTTACATACAGCCATATAATATGTGAAGTGAAATCACTGATACACTTTTAGCTTTGTAATGTGTGTCATTTTGAAAATAAAACTAAAATCGATGGAAATGAGAGCTCACTTGGTGATTTTTTTCTATCGAGAAAATTTCATTGTATTATGTTTTCTGTTACAGACGTCGCTTTCATTTATAATGTATTTATCTACTTAAAAAAATTAATTAAATTAGACTTTGTTTACTTAGATAAAATTCAAATCTAGCATTGGCTATTTCTCTTTATGCCCGCTCTTAAATATAATTTAAAAACATCTTCGGGCTTCGTTTATTTATTGTTATGTTTATATTAAGGGAAGTGGGCTCTGGATTATACTTACTGAAACACAACAGCATCAAATATTTAAATCACAGATGCGCCCTTGCTATACTTCAGGCGGCCGAAAATGTGTCATTGTGTGGAAGAGTGAGCTCACTCTTCCCGCCTTAGTCACTTGTAGAAAGCAGTGAGCGGTTCACGTTCCAGGACCGTCAGCCTGTCGAGCTTTTTTTTGTTATTTTTTTTTTATTAGAGATGGGTTTTCTCTTGGCCAAAAACCAGCTGTGTAGCAAAGATGAGGCCTATGATGGATTGAGCTCGCCCGCGTTGAAAATATATACTAAAAACCTTCCTCTTGAATCACTCTACCTATTAAAAACAACCTCATCAAAATCAATTGCGTAGTTTTAAAGATCTAAGCATACATAGAGACAGACAGACGGGGAAGCCACTTAGTTTTATACTATGTAGTGATGATAGATGCAGCTTCTGATTTATAAATCCTCTTTTATAAGATTTCCTTTATAAAATAAAGGAAATCTTTATCCAGTCAAAACACAGTTAGTTTAGTCTTTAAAAATAGTATTCAGTCGAAATGTAAATCGTCTTTTATTCTCGCGGACTCAGTTTCAAACGAAACAACATTAAACACAATAAAACAGTCGTTAATTCGCCATTAATAGCACAATGTATTTAAAATTGACATTTTATTGGTGATCAAGGGGAGTATTAAACGTTTTTATCTGCAAATACTAAAAATGACACTTGAAACTTGGCATGTGTCTGCAAAACTATTTGGGATTTGAAATGTTATTTTTAAAGGAAACATAAGTTATTACCTACACTCAAAGATATTGTGGGGCGCAGCAAAATGAAACCGACGTTGTATTTACATCAATACTAATAATAAATGTGTAAGGGTTGGTTATGGAGTAAGTTATTTTGTTTTCAGATATCGTGTTTATAGGCTCTATACATGATACTAAAACTAAATTGACCATTTTTTTAATTTTTTTCTGTAAGTATGTATCTTCCTCCATAACTCTTAAACGAATCAACTGATTTTCATGAAACTTGGTAGGTAAACATTTAGACGTACGGGACACAGGATAGGCTACTTTTTTCATTTTCAACGCGGACTAAGTCGCGGGCGCCAGCTATTACATAATATGTGTCATTTTACACTAGGTTTTGCCCGCGATTTCGTCCGCTTCCGATCGCTACCAAACTTCACAGGAACATCCGCTGGACTAATCTGAAGATTGTCTGAAAATTTCACCAAAATCAGTTCAGCAGTTTTGGAGTCCACATTGCCTTTTGTATATCGTCGGCCTAACTCGTTAACCTGCTAAGTCACATTTTGCATAATTTTCAGGAGGAAGAAAAAACGAAATGACAAAATGTTGTGGGATGTGAAATGAGCGAAATTATTAGTACAAAACTTAGAATTTATCAGGTTTTCTTATGCTATAGTCAGAAAGCAGTTTTCATTTATGAAATTTCTCACCTTTTAGGTTTGATAATCGTCATTATTCCTTCACCAAACGGTAGATAATCGTCTAAACTTGTAAAAAAGTCAAAAAAGTGAAACGAAAAAAAGGCCGACGATATATAGATAGATGGATTCGCTGAAAAAAATTCATCCAAGCCTGGAGCGGGTCGCTAGTCTACAAATATATTCGAAAAACTCCAAAACTCTAACAAGTATTGACCTTATGAGCCAAAAAATATAATTGAAAACACATTTTCCCCCATTCGACATATTTATTGGCGCACTTGAATATGCCAAAATAACGCCTCCACGATAATGTCTAAAAATAAAATCCGTCTTGCAGTCTGTTGCTAAACTTCCAGTAGTCTGGAGCACGCCGACAAGATAGTTTGACAGGACCGGAGGTCGCCTCCCGCCGGCCGTAACCTTTGCGACGCGTACTTTAAAAAAAAATCGTTCCAAATTCAAATTGTAATAATTTGACGTAAACAAACTATCAAGGTCACAGATTAATTATTAATCTTTCAAAAATGTCACAAGCACTCGTGGTTGTGTTAATTTTATTGGTTTTGTCCGAAGAGTACCACGGGAAATTGTTAGAAAATAAGACGAATGGAAACGCACCTGAGAAAATTAATATGAATAAGGTTAGTTTCTTTTTATTAAGCTCGGTTATTATATAAAAAAAAAAAAACAGAAAATATACAAAAGTATTAGGTAAAAAATTAAGAAGGCTTAGCGCCTGTTTCTCAAACGTCAAGTAGGCCAAAATGTCATTTAAAGTCACCGGTAACCGGGAATAATTTAGCTGATATATCTTTGTTTGTACGGTAAACGTCCCAAACATTAAATAGAAAATAATTTAAAAAAATCGGCTATCGAATGATGCAGTAAACCGAGTGCATAATTCAATATAACAGAAAATGATTTCTAAAAGTAAGTAATCAACACTTTACATGTAGTTCGTGAAAGAGGCCCTTAACTGGATCTTTTTTTTAATTTTGATTTTTTGGAGTTACTAATTAAGAATCTATTTTCATTTATAAGCCTATGAATGGGGTATGAAAATTTATAGGAGTAAAATCAAATGTCACATGTCACACGTTACGCGTTACAGGCTGTCAATATGCTTCAATAAATTAGTATGTTTAAGGGCCTCTTTCACAAACTACATGTAAAGTGTTGATTAGTTAATTTTAGAAATCATTTTCTGTTATATTGAATTATGCACTCGGTTTACTGCATCATTCGATAGACGATTTTTTATTATTATTTTCTATTTAATGTTTAAGACGTTTACCGTACAAACAAAGGTACTCGTATATCAGCTCCATTATCCCCGGTTACCGGTGACTTTAAATGACAGTTGGGCCTACTTGACGTTTGTGAAAGAGGCGCTTAATATTATATTTATTAAATATAAATATAATAATTCTGGAAGTGCGCTCTCTGCTATAATAATTAATCTTTTACAGCTGCGTATATAACTTGTTTAGAACTAAAACTAACATATTTTGTACTACCTGTTGCCCCACAACTTCGTTCGTTTTTTGATAATATCACAGGAACATCTTTTTTAACATACTATACAATGGTTTACTATGGTATACCTACTATGGTTTAATCCAGGTAATCATCTACATCAGTGAAAACGCATTCAAATCGGTTAAAATGTTTCTGGGGATACGCAACCACATTGCACAAACGCACAGACAAATATGATATGTAGTGACCCCGAGTAACTTTGTAAATTATATACTAAAAACTTCCTCGAGAACCACTCTATACATAGGTGAATACAGCATGAAAAGCAGTGCACTATTTTTTGAGTTTATCGCGAACAGACAGACAGACACACGCGGCGGAGAACTTTGTTTTATAATATGTAAGGGTGACTGCGGTTTTCTAACGGATTTTGTTTTGCCACGAACAGGACATTGGTGGTTTCCGCCAATTTTGTTTTCCACTAAACTATTTTCATACGGTTTTCACTAATTGATAGAACGATAAACGAGACAGATTTGTGAATAATTTTTTCAGAAAAAATCGTGAGCCCGAGCGAAGCCGGAGGCAGGGTTGAGTGAGTTGCTATCGCTATAGTAAACTAAACCTACATTGTATAGTGGGACCAAAAAATCTGAGTGCTGACCTAATAAAACAAAATTATATTTATTAGACTTTATTTATATAATATATATAAATATATTTATTTTATTAAAGACTCGAATTAGAGCAACTCGTGTCGTTTGGCAAGCGTATTTAGTAGGTAAATTGTTGAATTCAGTAAACACATTATAATTGTAGACGTTGATTTACTTAGGGTAAGCGCCGACCGACGGAGTGGCGGCGAAGAGACTAATGAGACTAAGAGACTAATAGCGCTTTAGTCTCTTCGCCGCCACTCCGTCGGTCGGCGCTGACCCTTAGGAAGTGTTTAAATAGAAGTTATAGGACTTCGTGAAAGCTCGTCTGGAGCGCACTCATCATTTCAGGCGTAGGACATCCATTGCTGATATGTTAGGAACTTCGTGAAAGCTCGTGTGGAGCGCACTCATCATTATTTCAGCCGTAGGACATTCACTACTGGCAATATAGACCTCCCCCCATAATTTTCCCATAGAACCGGTCAGAGGCAGCTTTAATATAACGTCGATCCGCGGCCTTTATTAGTAGTGGTAGGGGAGTCCACGATAGACTGCCGCCCGTCGTAAGGTCCCCCGAGTAGGCCGGCGTACCTCCACTTTCGGGTACGCCGTGTTTCTGATAGGGAGCACAGGCTCCCCGCGTTGGATAGCCGTGGCGGGGCACCTAAGACGTGTAAAAACATCCCCACAACCCCGCCCATCAACGGCCGCGATAGATAGAAAGTCGTTGGGTTTTAGCCGGTAGGAATCCGGCATGACCCCGCAGTGTCCAAGCCACTGCCGGGTATCCAAGAGGATTTCCCAACGTTAAAAAAAAGGGGAGCCCACGATGCTAAATGTGGAGTCACTCGAGCGTCGTGGGGACCTATTGAATTTTAAAGATTAGATGGTAAGAAGAAAAAAAGGTTATATGATGTTTTTCTTTTCAGCGGTGGGGTCTTTAAGCCTTGCAGACGAAACTCGGAGCCTAGGAGCCGCAGAGACGTATATTGAAGTTAAAAGCAAAAAGCGTCCTAGGAGCAGCCCTAACAACGACAACTTCGCCAAAGCTCAAAAACAAACAAAACTTCACAACTACTGGTTGAGTCAGCCAATACAAACATCAAATTTGTTTGAGGGGTTGGATCTGGATGCCGAGGAAAAAGAACCAACAGTTCCAATTGAGAAAGTCCCTAGGCCTCCCCCAATTTTCGTTGACGGAGTTGAAAACATCACACCTTTAACGAAACTTCTAGACATCCATGCAGGCAATAAATATGAGCTGAAAATACTGAGTGGGAACAGAGTAAAGATCCAAACTAAAACACATGAAGTATACAGAGAAGTAGTAAAACAGCTTGACTCAAAGGGTACAGACTACTACACATACAAACCCAAACAAGAACGTTCATTTCGAGTAGTCCTGAAAAAAATGCATCCATCCACTGACATGGAAGAAATAAAGGGAGCTCTGCAAGAACTGGGACATGAAACAGTTAATATCTGGAACATAAAACAAAGAATTACAAAGAAACCTTTACACATGTTCATAGTGGAACTGTCTCCCCAACAAAACAATAAACAAATATACGATATCAAAAGTCTTCTGAACTGTCGTATCGTGTTTGAACCCCCGAGACCAACTCGGGACATCCCACAGTGTGCCAACTGTCAAAACTATGGACACACAAAAGCATACTGTCATCGCAAGCCTAAATGCATAAAATGTGCTGGGAACCACGCCTCCAAAGACTGCACACGCAAGGAACGCTCTGACTCAGTTAAATGCGTCTTGTGTGGTGGAAATCATCCGGCCAACTACAAAGGCTGTAGCGTCTATAAAGAGCTGCAGAAACAAAAATATCCGCCACTTCGTCCTAAAATAATTGAAAAGGAAACAGGATATACCAAAGAATTACTCGATCCTCCTACTATGAGGCGGCAAAGGCTTGAAACGAGTTACGCGGACGTTCTTAAAAACAAACCTCAACCAGTGACTGACTCAAACAAACAAGATTCTTGTGAAGGTTTAAGCGACATGAAACTACTGATGAACATGTTCAAGCAAATTATGGATCAGTTATGTACTATGACAAACCTACTCACCAATCTTATGTCTGTCATGTGTAAAAGTTCGATCAGCTCAAAATAGTGTTGTGGAATGCAAATGGCTTGTCAAAACATTTCTTAGAAGTTAAAATGTTTTTAGAAACAAACGACGTCGACATTTTGCTAGTGTCGGAAACACATTTCACATCTAAAAGTTCCTTTAAAATCTCAAATTATAAATTACACCATACAATGCACCCGGATGGCAAAGCCCATGGCGGCTCCGCAATTCTAATTAAAGATAAAATCAAACATTACCCTACTGACTCATACTGCACTGAGGAGATACAGGCGACTAGCATAATTATCACTGACCCCAAAGATCCACTAAATATAACAGCGTTATATATACCCCCAAAACATAATCTAAAGGATATCGATTACTCCACCTTCTTCCTAACCTTGGGACACAAATTTATGGCCGCTGGGGACTTTAATGCGAAGCATACCAAATGGGGATCAAGACTTATCACATCCAAGGGTAGAGAACTGCTGAAATCGATCGAGAGTTTACAGCTACGCGTTACGTCCTCCGGGCAACCTACCTACTGGCCTTCTGATACAAATAAGAAACCAGATTTGGTGGACTTCGTAGTCACGAAGGGAGTTCCCAGTCCTAACTTGAAGTGTCACTCCTGTTATGATTTAACTTCGGACCATTCCCCGGTAGTAGTGATGTTTACCTGTAAAGCTGCACGACACACAAGAAGTTGTAGGCTGCATACCAAAAAAACCAATTGGCCATACTTCAGAAAGCTGGTGGAAGATTCGCTCGACTGCAAAATACCATTGACAACTGACGCCGAAATCACACAGGCAGTGGAAATGTTTAATAGCAGCATACAACAAGCAGCTTGGGCGTCCACTCCAAATACTACAGAATCTTTGGATGACATGTATTTCTACCCAAAGTTCGTTCTTGAACTGATAAAGAAGAAGAGACAGGCAAGAAAAACATGGCAAATTACTAAGTACCCGCCGGACAAAACGGAATTCAACAGGCTGACCTCACAATTAAAAGATGCTCTCACACACAACAGAAATCGAGATATGGCAATATATCTGCAAAACCTTGATGCCACGCAAGCTACGGACTATTCTCTCTGGAAAGCGACTAAAAAGCTGAAAAGACCAATCGTCCACCAATCTCCAATAAAAAAAGAAGATGGGAGCTGGGCTAAAAGTGATCAAGATAAAAGTATAAATTTTGCAAAACATTTATCTCAAGTATTTACTGCACATGAGGGCTTCAGCTCGACTAAAGAAGAAAGTGTATCAACCCTCTTAAATACTACTCACCAGCTGGATCTTCCAATTAAAAAATTTACAAAGGCAGAGGTAAAGACGACTATCAGGAACCAAAAAATACACAAAGCCCCAGGATACGATCTCATCACGGGTAGAATTCTAAGAGAGTTACCAGCCAGGGGAATACATTTCTTGACTCAACTATACAACTCTATTCTTTGGAGAAACTTTGTCCCACCCCAATGGAAGGTAGCAGAAATAATTCTCGTTCCGAAGCCAGGCAAAGACCCCACAGACGTAAAATCCTATCGTCCTATCAGTCTTCTACCTCTTCCCTCGAAGG